>OX382261.1:37711737-39113767 GCA_947507595.1 Pyralis farinalis | reverse complement strand
GGTAGGTAGAGGACTGTTCAGAGCAGAATATAGGGTACTTTTTATACCATAAATATTTAGGGTTCATGCGTAAAAAATTAAAAACTGTTATTAGGGGGAAATATCTTCCCCTTCGGGGGTTTTTGCAATTTTATTTTTATTATTTTAATAGAATACGTCTTTTTTGTAACATAAAATAACTAGGCATTTTTTATGTAATATAAATAAAATACATATACGTTGCCTCCTGTAAAGTTCAATAGACATCGCTGTACGAAAATTGAATCGCTCTAAGGTTGCATCTACGACCCGGAACTTTGTTTTTTTTTAAACAGAAACTACTGAAAGCCCAAATCTCATGCGTGCAAAGCCGCGGGCTTCTGCTAGTCTATATATATATATAACAAAGTCGGGTTAGTTACAATATTCGTAACTCGAGAACGGCTGGACCGATTTTTATGATCTTTATTTTGTTCGATTTGCTTTCGCCCCCGAATAGCAGAATAACTATTATAACATAGATAAAATTGCGAAAAATATAAATTAAGAAGATACATTTTATATGAAGCCAGGCAATATGGTTCCTGATCATCCAGATGCGCGTTCTACTGATGTTTTTGATCGTATTTACACAGTTTATTCAAAGAGTGACAAATGCTTCTACTTGTGGTTGTTGTTGGTGAATGTTCGTCGGCCGACACCACTAGAATCACTTCGAAATGTCAATTGTGTAGTGTATCTAATATTTCATGGTTCACAACAATCGCTGAAGCAGTTGCTATATTTCCAAGTGTTTCCCAGGGAAACTACATGAATTGTAGAACAAAATCTTGTATGTATATCAAATGATATTTTACATCAAATTTGTGTCCGTTCAAGGAATCCCGGTCTCGAGGTGAATGAAAAGATACAAAACCAGGCTTTGCTTTCAAGGCAATTTTTCAAAGGCATGTGGTATATCATTGTCGGACAAATAACACAGCGCTACCTAGCCCCAAAGTAAGCGAAGCTTGTGTTATTGGTATTAGACAACTGATAAACATACGTTAATACATTTTTTTTTGTAAATACATACTTATTATACGTAGAAAATACGCAACCCGAGATCGAACCCACGAGCGTTGGTGACAAAGTAGCGTAACAGCGCGTTTCACCACTGCGCCACTTTTAGTCGAGAATTGGAATGTGAACGTGAATATGTTAGAAATGCATTGAACCAATCAGTTGGAACGAATGTACCACTCTTGAACCCCCAATAGAAGGAAGTGTGCGATTAATAATCTGGGCAATGACTCCACCAACTACTAACAGCCATTTTAAGATAGACCAATGCCGGTGAAATAAACGCTGGTCTCAAAGCATCGACTCTGTGGCACTATGAGATGAAATTTCAGCTGACGGCAAACATGCGATTTCTAAACGATCTACCTGACGCAGGTTTCTCCAAACAATTACCGACTATAGGTAATGGTTGTATTCCAGTCGAGGAATCTAACAGATTGATTTCGTTTCCGCCGAATTGTACCATTTCTTTTGAAGCATGAATGAGTAACTATATATATAATAACTAACCTACCATGACCAAATTGGTCGTGTTTTATCAGAAGGTGATGTCAGAAGCCCCAGGAATGAAAAGAGCTATGAATGTCACAGAAGCGAGTGAAGTATGCAAGGACCGCGTCTTATGGCGCTCGGTTCTCTCTGCCTACCCCACAAGGGACTTGGCGTGAAGATATACATACATACATGAATGAGTAATTTCAAAGAACAAAAATATGTAACACAATTCATAATTAAGTCTTTGGTCTACTGCATTCGTTCAAATCTACCGACTATGTAACAAACCAAGACGGAGCAACCAACCACTCAATGTTTAAAGTCTGACTTGCCCCCGTACAATTTATAACTGAACGTTAGCTCGGCAGTCAATTCAACGAAGGGAATCGTCTCGAATACAAACCATCCAGCAAATAGCTTAATATAAAATAGTACAACAATGGTACGCGAATCATTTCGTTCACTTCTATAAAACAAATGCATTGTTCCCATGTGAATAACATTAGTTTTAATACAATTAAAATACTTGTCATTTATATTTTTGAACACTTATTATTATACTAAGTTCATTTTGACTATTCATTTTGTCTTAATAAAATACCGAAACTGAGCCTTAGAAACCGGCGACCGTGCATCAGAAGAGTAATGAATATTGAGTAGTCAGAACCCGTTATATACGTTTTCCCATACATTTCGCGATCGTATTCGACCACCCGGGTTTCGAAGGGAAGAAGCGATTGAGGTATGTAAGGATCGAGTCACATGGCGCTCGTTACTCTCTCTACCTACCCGGCAAGGGATTTGGCTTGAAGTTATAGATAGATAGAAAAAACTAAATTTAATTTAGCTAATAAGTTAAGACAATTATTATTCTGAGGCGATACAAAATTCGCCAGGTCAGCTAGTCATTATATATAAAAGGTAAGAAGCAGTTGATCTGAAAGTGAGTATTGGTGTATAAGAATATAAGAAGAGACATGCTCCATTGTTTCGGACATGTAAAAATAATACAGGTAGAACGAATTATGAAAGAGATATACAGAACAATAGTAGAAGGACGTAGGAACCGAGGAATGGTAAAACTTTGCAATCATGACCAAATTGATCGTGTTTTATTAGAAGGTGATTGTCTGAATCAACGGAGGATGCCTTTTCTTATCTTTACTCTTTCTGAATTCTCTTTCTTACGTCATTATTACGAACGCGGTCATCAAGCGTTACGCCACAAATTATGCGCAATGCTCGCATCTCGACCGCGTTTCTCTACTTTCATGCTCTCTCTACTATACCTAGATTTCACTTCCATAAGTTAGCGTTGGGATTAGCATTGAATTGTGTACCAGTGTACAGCGAGCTGTGCCTTCTGGCTTAGAATTCGGCTGCTTAGAAGTTTACCCAACGCTCCGTTCACGACGCATTCAGGAACGCTGCTGGGGCTGCCGTAGCAGTGCAGCGACTATAGCACGCCTTCCCAGCACATGTGTTTCCTCCTTCCTACAATATGAGATCCTTCAAACGAAGCGTGAAAATGCCTTGCCGGCCAGCCAGCATTGCAGCATCAACTGACAGGGCACTGTAGTATTTAGTCAGTTGCCACTGCGAATTGGGCTCCTCTTACGCTTAGCATCAGGCGAAGCGGAGCCACTATGAGCTTATATAAAAAGAAAGCATAATTGCAGAGGCGCACACTGCTGGTTTTGCAGCCATTATGAGAACAAGGTGCGCCTCCGTAATGGGGAGTCACGACGGCACCAACACAATCCTGAGTGTGTTCGCAGATCGATGAGGTTCACCGATGATGCGCTAATGGTTGCAGCTACATGCTGAACTAAAACTATAAACACATTTTATTAATAATAAATATATTACAATAATGTCTACTAATATTAGTATGTAAGAGGTAGTGTTACTAACACCATATGCTAGTTTCCAACAGAATTGAATTTTGATTGACTGATTGATCAGATTTTGTCCGAATGAAATAACAGACGTATATATTATCTCAACAGCAAGTATATTTTATTATAATCTATACATATAAATAAAATTGAAGTGTCTGTCTGCGATTTCAAAATAAAGCCTTTTCTTATGCTCATATTATTATTTTCACGTTACCAAAGCCTAAATACGCATTTTTTACTTTTTTATCTGTCTGTCTGTTTGTTTGTCCGGGCTAATCTTCGAAATGGCTGAACCGATTTTAACGAGACTTTCACTGGTAGGTAGAGGACTGTTCAGAGCAGAATATAGGGTACTTTTTATCCCGTAAATATTTAGGGTTCCCGCGTAAAACAGGAAGTCCATCCGAGCGTTGGTGTCGAAGCCGCGTCATTCACAACTGAGCCACCGAGCTCGTCAAAATACATACACATAGTACATATCTCTCTAAGAAATTATAGTTCAAAAGACGTGAGACCTGACCTAATAAAAACCTTAGTCTAGGGTAGTTCTCCTAATGCACTAGGAAACGGTATATTGCTAGGAAGAACATATTAATAAACAAAGTAACAAGAACAATTTCGTATATGTTTTGCTCAAATTATCTATGTGAACAAATTTTGAACACCAGTTTTAATAAATATATGTAGAAATCCGATTACATCGAATTAAAATTAAACTTTATGATTACATTATTTATAAATGTAACACGCAAACTCCTATGTACATAATTCAAATCCAACGTGCTGTTAATAATTCCATGCATAATTACAAGCTAAGTGGGATTCTAATTAAAAATGTATTATAATTACGCGTACTCGAGCAAAGTGTTTCACCGAATAGCTAAGGAGGTAGACACAGACCTATATCACTCCACTAAACTGTACACTAATTCACTCTCGGTATAGTAAGTAAAGTAAATTTTCTTGCAGAAAAAAAAGAATAATCAGTAAGTAACACAATTACTGCGATTACTACACTAGGCTAAGCTTTTGTCAATGTTTGCCTATGGAGCGACAAATATTAATATATACTAAATCACGCTTATATTATGTATAAAAAAAAATCGATCAAAACGTATTTCGGTGGTATACTTGTAAGGTAACCCAAAATGTCGTGGCCTTGATACTGCTGGAATGCAGCCGGTAGTGACCTAAAATGATCGTCTAGTTTGTTTCATTTGTTTAGAATTTTAATTATTAGCGTGAATCTATAAACATTAAGAGCGGTTCAGGGAATTGATAGTTAGTCGGTTGTAGGCACGCTATTATGGTGTGTATAACGGTTCTTTGTGGAATACTTGACAGGAGCGCCTGAATCCTTTACTGACCAGGATAATGCTTAGGTCTTAAACCTTTAGCTAGCCTCAGCGTCTGCGCAGTCTTTTAATTGGAGGTCAGGTAAATTTCTTCTGACCTTGCTATAATCAGCTTACGCGATTAATATAGTGACTTCTGTCATTATACCAATCTCGTAGAATTTTGCATATTTTTTTTGATCGCTGCGCAAATAATTATACTTATTTTGAGTATAGTGTACACTATCATTAATTATCCTTACAGGATTATCGTGGCATGTTTATAGGCTGGGCAATTTCACATGTGAGTTTAAATGGTCTGAGTAAACAATTCAGAGCCGCTAGCGAATCCAATTGAGTCTACAGAAATCGGGCTGTGCGTAATTTTTGCCGCAAATCGGCTCACCTGGAGAGCGGTCTCCAGATGCTATATGATAATAGCATGCACTTATCAAACCCGCGAGCTATGCTAGAATAATACTATAAGCTAAAGGTACTCTGCCGCCGCTAAAATTAAAAAGCGCATATAAATGGTGTCCCTGGCTATCACAAGTGCGCCATTCATAAACGCCAACAAATAAAAATGCCCTTAGCCTCAGCGAAACTGTATGAATGCGTCATCCAGTCTCACCTACACAGAGGTACCTTTCAAGACAAAATTTAACTTAGCCACTATGCCACAGATTTAGGCATACGCGTATATATTTTACGTTACTCGCGGACGCGTATTCTGTGGAAAAGACACAACACTGAAAATTTAGTATAACATAACGTGGAATTTCAGGATAACATACATCATAGACTTAAGGCTAAACTTAGCTTTCAGCAGGTCAACTTAGTTGGGCTGAGCTGCGGTCCCGCGAAGAACTCGTGGTCCCGTACTGTGCAGCGTGGAGTCGGCGACCGTAGGCTGTCCCCGGCGGTGTTGCTACGCTGATCTCGGCGCCTTCGCGTTTTTCGTGGGGAGTTTTTCGAGTACTCGACCCTTGTAGGCTTTTCGTTTTCCGATACGAATTTATTACAGAGCCGAATTAATTATTATGATAAAAGCCACGACGTCGCACGACCGAACTGCGAGAACTCCCGAAATCGAATGGGCAATAATTATTATGGTACGCGCCACGATGTCGAACGTCCGACCGCCAGCACTCCCGAAACCGAAAGACCCGTCCAGCCGCGCGCCCGCATACCCCGCTCCACCGCGCACCCGTCCCATGCGCTGGGGTGACGCGCACACCGATTGGTCATAAACCCATCGCCTAGCGACAAGCATTTTCTCCCATTACCAGCGTGCACATGTGTACTCAAAGAAAGCCGCCCGTTCTTAGAATAATACAAATTAGATAGGCCGCCTTCCTTTGTCTTCGCCTGCTTTTTGTTATCGACAGCTTTTAAAATTGCTTTTGTGCTTAATGGCAGACCCCCGGCGCGTCCGCCCGGTCCTACCAACTTTACGACATCCGGAGCGGTCTAACTAATTGTTTTATTTTCAATACTCAACATGCAATTTACAAATTCCTGTTACCATGCATAGTAGTTCCCCAATTTTATGACATACGTACGACATGCGGTTATAAATGCCCGAAAATTACACGTATGAAATGTCCACCACGCGCTGTCGCGTGGAGACATACGACCCCTCGAAGTACATGTATACACAGCTAAGTTCGCTATCAATTCCACAATATAACTCTTCAAAATATAATCTACGTTGTATCATTACATACTGTAGGTGAGTTCACAGCCTTAAAATGAACTGTGGTATATCAACCCCTTAAAACCAACCAACTGAGACCAAAATCTATGGGGTTTACTGGAAGCCATTGAAGAGTTCCAATATCAGTTTCTGCTTGCATCATCTGAGCCTTATCACAAAATGTTTGATATATTTGAAGGATTTGAGACCAGCTCGTTAGAATCAAATTATTGTATTATTGGTATCACATATATTCGCCATAAGATTGAGAACTCGATGGCTCATTTTAACCGAACACCCAGGTTAAGCAATGTCGACCGCAACCTGTTTTTTTATATACTACGTCGAAGGCACATAAACATACGGCCCACCTGATGTAAAGCGGGTACCACAACCTATTAACGATTGCGATTATTAAGTATCACTCGCTCGATGCCTCCTCTGCTACTTACACAGCAACTCCTTGGGAGCTTACTGGTGACCTCACTCACACACAGGAACACAACAACCCTCCATGGAGTTTGTCATTTGGATGGAGTTTGTTTTTTGTGAGGTGGAGGTATATCCCCAGAGGGACTGCTTTGATGCGCCCTACACCGCTTAAAATCACCGTGACCAAGACGTACAGATATGTTCGTGCACACAAATGTTTGTACTGTGTGGGAATCGAACCCACGAGCATTGGTGCTAAAGCAGCATCACTGACAACTGCGCCATCGAGCTCGTCAAATGGTCATCGGCCTGATGGACTATGGACATTTGCAATATCAGTGTCACTCGAGCGTTGCCGACCCTGTAAAACCTCTCCACGCATTTCTTGAAGAACATTGGGCTGTAGTCCCTTAGGAAATCCGGCTGGAATTTATTCAACAACTTATTTGGACAACATCTCTGGAACAGCACAGTACGCAACCATTGCGGTTCCTTTAACATAATAACGCCGAGGGGATTGTTATCTGGCTGCGGACTTTATTTTGTTAGTTTATTTGTCAACTTGCAGGTCACGTGTAATATTAGTTTTGACTCCAAATAATAGTGAGTTACAGGCCGAAAGAGCTTTAGCATAAGGAACCCTAAAAAGATAATAATAAAATACCATATAATTTTCCAATTTATTTTATTAAAATTTTTAGTCTGCGTTTCAGTAAGTATTTTATTCCGGAGTCTCTGTACAGACTTCACCCATATACTACACACTAATACGATAACAAAAGGTTGGTTGCGATTATATCGAATAAATTCATTGGTTTTTTTTTCATAATAACAATACTCATATAAATAAAATATAACAAACCATCATAATTGGTATAACTTTTTCAAATTGTCTTAGTGTTTCACTGATGATTGTATCAATTTACTATTTTTATTATTATACACATAACATTATTATAAAAATAGTAAATTATAAAATATAATATTCGCAATATAATATTACATAAGACATTTTGCATAGCAACTTGCATTTTAAATACATTTTTTTAACTAATTTTTACTCAAAAAAGAAACATTATTTTGCTTCAAAAATTTGCTAAACTTAATACCATATTTAAAATAAAAACCTATTTAAAATGCCGGTCTAATGCGTAACCAAATATTTATTTCTTACAAAAGTAAAAAATAAAATAAAGAAAATTTTAAATTATCTTTAATAAGAGACAATAAAACCACGGACAGAGTCGTGCACCAATGTGATTTAACTAAGATTAATGTTCTTCGGTTAATGAGGAAATTTAATAAATTCCGCTCCTCTAGGTCCTGTTAAAAATTATTTATTTACTCATAATTAAAGTCGAAAAAATGTTGTCGTTAAAGTGTCATATAACAGTCGTTTGCTCCACATGGCTTTAAACATATACTATGAGTTAACGGATTCAGTCGGGGAGAATGGGATACTGGGATACAACCTGTTATACCGTCTACTAATATTTACATATTTACATTTCGCTATTGGTCCGTCTATTTTGAAAATAAATATAACAATATTTTTACTGGAGAATTATTTGACATGTCTAAAAATATCCTAATATTACTATGAGCAATTCTTGTATAATTCTTATGTAAACATATTTCGTGTTGGGAATTTATGTTTATTTATATTTTTTAGAAAGATTTGCTTTTTAAGTTTATTTATGAAATAAATGCAATTAAAAGAAATCACAGAGCAAAGTTCGGTCGCTCAGTTAATATGTACATTTGCGGTTTGAGTACATTTGCAGAATATGGTAAAATTTGCGCAAATGCAAATTTTAAACTTATATTTTAAATGGAATACTCATATATACATATAATTTCATAATCGGTACTGGTACATATTGCAGAAAATATTTTAGCACTGCTTTGGAATAGATCAAGAAGTTAAAAAAATATAGCTAATTCGGAACACTGTAAAATCAGCATTCTACAAATTAAATTGTAGCAATATTTGTATTTCACTTTGAATTATTTAGTATTGATAATTATTGGCATTATCTATACAGATATACAACGCGAAGGTAGAGAAATGACGGAGTCGGCGAAGGTCTAAACTCTACGACCACCAACAAACGAATCAGGTGTTATCAGAAGCTTTCTAATAACACCGAAACCGGCAAGCGTGCACTCGTAGCTATAAAGCTATAAATGTTGAAGCGAGTGAGGTGTGTAAGGACCGAGTCATGTGGTGCTCAGTTGTCTCTGATCACCCCGTAAGAGGCTTGAAGATATAAATAGGTAGATAGAATTATTTATTTAACAAGGACTCAGCACAGTGAAACAAAATAAACTACTTATTTCTCTTGTCAAATATTTCTTCAGCAAAAAAACATTATCGTATGTAATAAAAGATTGAGACACTAACTGACCTTTTTTCGATGAAACTTTTATTGCTTCTAACTTGATAAAATTTGGGCGACAATATATTGGTGTCTCGTATGCTTAAAAACTCCTAATACTTATTTCACAATATTTTAAATACCCAATTCAATTATTTCAGTCGTCTATTCAAACCTTACAGTATTCGTATAATATAACTCTCTATGATAAAAGTGTAATGTTCTTTTTTAGACGAAATCAGATACGCGACTGCACGGCTTGCATCCCAAATAGCTACAGTGATTTGTTCGAATTGATCGGTCCAATGCTACAAATATGTTTTATGCCACGCTTGGTATTTGCCTAGTTTCATAAACTTCACCAATAGCAGACTGAAATAATACCTAATAGTAATTTCATCACATTAGTTTCATTAAATAACTCATCTAGTCGAGATTATAACTGTATTTAGGATGGATATGCGGCTGAGCTGCTGAATTATATACAAATTTGACAATTAAATTACTATTTACACACATTTACACTGAGATAATAAGTCCACTAATAAGAATTTATAAACACTTCAAGTCTTTTTTTCACTGTCTTTTAACTGTATACAGATATGATTAAGAGTTTTTCATAGTCACTTTTCCCTTCCAACTTCAAGTGGTACAAATTCACTGACAGTTTATATGTAATCTGTAACACACTTGAGAAGGTCCGGCCCAAGTCACACGATCTCGTCGTGGTGAACCACGTCGCTGCAACTACCGGCCCGTTGCAGTCAGGCCCTCTGACGTCACACTCTCAACTCTTCCATTGTCACATTCGACTTCGCGTTCAGTTGCGTGTTCTTCTTCGTCAGCGTATTTGTATTGATCATCTGCATTTGATGAGTGGATAACAAAGGCTGATTCTCTTGCATCTGCCCGCTAGCTAGCGTATTTATATTACTCTTCCCTAATTTCGGCGGTGGGGGCGCTCTTGGTAAAGTAACCATACTAGCTACGTTATTACTAGGCAAATCAGCGAACTCGGGCGGAGGCAGCTGATGATGCGAATGAGTGTGATGATGACCCAAAATCGTCGCTGGGTCATTCTTCAAACTTGTTTGATAAGTCAAAGCACCTTCTAAATCACCACAAATGTTATTTGGCATCTGTCCATTTTCGACTCTCTTCTTTAAATGGGATCCATTTGGGCCATCTTGGCCATTCATCCTTGTTTTATCTCTTTGGTAGTATACGCCGGCAAAAATAAGGACATTTAGGATAAGTAACGAGCATCCAATAGCGATTGTGACGCTTAGTGCTGTGGAATAAGCTGCGAAGCCGTCTTCTGGTGGAGCAGATGTGGATGAATCAGGTTTGTGTATCTCCACGCCCGTAGTGATTTGTGTTGGAGGATTTAAGCCAATGATATTGAAATTTAGGGGAGATGTAATATTCACAATACTTATTATAGGAACTTTTGTAGCGAGGCCTGTTTCAGTAAGGGCGACGTCTGTTGGTTTTTTATAAGGTGGACTAAGTGTTTTCAGTGTGGGCTGGGGTGATGCGTCTTCATGCTCAATTTGATGGTGAGAAGCTGGAACGTCATCACCTCCCGGACGGTGCAGGTCTGGTACTAGATTCAGCCAAAATGAAAGTCTGTGAACAATGTTATCGTTTTTAAAAATATATATGTTTAGCAAGCTGCGCTTTAGCAGCTAGGTGGCGCAAATAATTTGTTTGGAGATATTTTTGAAGTGAAACTTCTTTAGGCGCGTTCAGTGATTTGTAGCTGTGGAAAGTTTTATTATACTCGCGTCGCTGAAATGTTAGCAATATACTCGTATCTGTAACTATGAATAGAGTTTACACTTCTGTCGGTAGTCTCCATGACAGCTTTTTTAGGGTTCCGTACCCAAAGGGTAAAACGGACCCTATGACTGGAACTCCGCCGTCCGTCCGTCTGTCCGTCCGTCCGTCCGTCCGTCTGTCACTAGGCTGTATCTCATGAACGGTGAAAGTTAGACAGATGAAATTTTCACAGATGATGTATTTCTATTGCCGCTATAACAACAAATACTAAAAATGGAATAAAATAAATATTTATGGGGGCTCCCATACAACAAACGTGATTATTTTGCTCATTTTTGCTCGATATTGATAACGGCAACAGGTAGATGCTTGAAATATTCACAGAATATTTAGTTATATATTCACTTTAAGAATAAGTAATTAAATCAAAATAAAACAAATATGGGGGCTCCTATACAACAAACGTGATTTTTTTTGCCGTTTTTATAGATAATGGTACAGAGAAACCCTTCATGCGCGAGTCCGACTCGCACTTGGCCGATTTTTTTGCTCGTTTTTGCTCGATATTGATAACGGCAACAGGTAGACTGCAATACCTAATTTATCGTCTTAAATGTAATGTTTAAGGTTATTTTTTTAATGCAATAAGCTAAAAAATCAATGATAGTTCACGATATTACTGAAAGCTGTACAGTTTTTCATTTTTTTTTATACAACGTTGGAAGTATGCCTATACGGCCCATCTGATGTAAACCGGTTACCGTAGCCTATGAAGGCTTGTAATACTTTATGAATCACTCGCGCGATGCCTCCTCTGCTGCTAACAAAGCAACTCCTTAGGAGCTTACTGGTGACCTTACTTACACGCAAGAATACAACAACCCTCCAGGAAGTCGTTATTTGGCTGTGATTTTCTGTGAGATGGAGGTACTTCCCCAGATGGACTGCTTTGATACGCCCTACCGCTCTTAAAATATCCAGACCAAGACAAACAGATATGTTCATGCACTTTGTTTGTCTTGTGTGGGAATCGAACCCACGAGCGTTGATGTCAAAGTCACGTCATTTACGACTGCACCACCGAACTCGTCATTAATCATCAACTAATTATTAATGATATGCCTTTAATAAAAAAATACTTTAGTTAAAAAAATATTGAATATTGGTCTAGTTACTTTTACTACTTCCCGATGCATAATTTATTAATCTAGTGCGTAGGAAGGATTAACATTATATTTAAAAAATCGTAATTTAATCTAAAAGTAAATAAACTCTAAGGCCAAACTCATAGACGACATAGTGTTATTATAAAAATTGTTGAATTTTTTGCAATAATGATAGGTATGGTTTTAATAATGACACATATTATTCAGGTATAAACAAATTTAAAATATTCTAGTCACTTTTAGTTCTTCCAGATGCTTAATTATATATTAAAAAAAAAACTTTGAGACCAAACTCATACACGATATACCTGTATTAAAGAAAGTTGTCAAGTTTTTGCGCTAAGAATGAGCTTTTAATACGAGTAATAACTCATATTATTTAGATAAAAAATAATTTAAAATCGATATAGTTACTTTTACTGCTTCCAGGTGCTAAATTATCAATGTATATATGAAGACATGAAATTATATTTACAACAAAACATTACTTGTGAGTTTAAGATGTAAGGCCAAACTCATACACGACATACCTGTGAGCCCTATAGTGATTCTTCAGCTTAGATTTGGTGTCTATATTCAGATATTTCTTGTGGACTGCCTCGTAAGCTGTCCATTCCATATTTTTCATTCTAACGCGTTCTTGTCGTCCTGCTCTTATGGGGTCACTCTCTAGGGCTTCATTTGGATTCCTACGAGAACAAAAAATGTTCAGAATAGTTACATATTTATTTTCTATGCATTAAGTTCACGTCAAATCCCATGCGTGGTAGGCCGAGAGACCCAAGCGCCACATGATTCGGTCTCTACATATCTCACTCGCTTCTTTAACATTCATCAGATTCTAGTTATATTATATCAGGCGTTATTTTGCGAAAGTCAAATTTACAAACAATTTGATCCAAACTACTTCGTCTGATTCCGCCCTAATTATTGTAACCACTTTGCCGTCGCTGCCAAAGCTGCTCTTGTCATCTTTGACTCGGTAGCAACCCTGGCGGGTGTACGCGTTTCCTGTTCCAAAAATGGGCAATCGGACAACTGTAGCAGCAGATACAGATAAGACCTTGGCCGGTGCACTGGATTCATGCAGGCGGAGACGACCGCAGCAGCCGAGGCAGAAATAACCAGCCACGGCAGCGACTCATCATCTAATCGGTAGCGGAAGCACGCAAAGTAGTTTAAATAAATATACCTGTAAATTTGCCTTTCGCACATTAACACCCGAATCTATTAACTATTAAAAACTAAACACTGAGTAGGTAAAACTTAAGGCAGCAGTTACTATTACAAATTACTCTATTCTCTGAGTTAAGTATGGCACACTGGCTTTTCCTAAATTTAACAACTAAAATATACTACTTACTAGCAAAATGACCAGCAACAGTGATTTACTTCTGCATTTTGTTTGATCAATTAATTTGTTATCATTATTAATGGAAAACAGAATCAGTATAATACAATAGTTAAACAACAATTATTTATTTATATACTCTACTGCCATTGGTAAGCCATTAATCAAATCCCAATATTTAATATTACAACACT
Organism: Pyralis farinalis; assembly: GCA_947507595.1. NCBI lineage: Eukaryota > Metazoa > Arthropoda > Insecta > Lepidoptera > Pyralidae > Pyralis > Pyralis farinalis. The sequence continues at coordinate 39,099,997 of OX382261.1, read as the reverse complement.
ATATTTTGTAATTGATTGCGATGGGCAAATAACTCTCCCACGATTATTTATCTAAAAATATTTAACAACGTTCAATATTGTGATGACATCGGTAAATTTAGTTGCCATTTCATATACTTTAAACTCATTCGTGTTTATTTTCATTACTCAGATCGGTTACATTGCTGGTTGCATGTGTTTGAGCTTTGAATGCCTAAAACACTAGGAAAGCTTCAGTTTACTCAATTTGTAAGTTCACTATCTGTTATAATTTACTTACCTGAGTTTGCTTACTTTTGCTACAGTTAAATTCATAAATTTGATAGTAGTAAGTTTAGTTTAAAGTAGATTTATATTCGTTATTATTTATTTCGTTATTATGATTACATTCTCGTGATAAAATTCATGTTTCCTCAAACAAGTTCTGCAGCATTTTAATTGGAGTTTTCATGCTAACTCGATTCATAAAGAACTTGTTTTAATATCCTTTTTCGATATCTACTACCAAATATTGGAAATACTAACTTCCCCACTGTGACCAATGGGGTGTTAGGTTACAAAAACAAATCAATGGAGAATTTAAAACTTTGAATATGCCTGATGTAGATGTAAATAATCTTTTTCCATACTATATTGCTATGTTTTAAGTGTCACACACACACATTTATTTACACTTCAAGGTCTTCCAAGACATTCTATATAATTTTTACGTTTAAATTAAAATTCAACTCACCCAGTCTTGGCGAAGTTGCCCCAGTACAGCATGACGGACTCCGATAAGGCCACTTCAGCTTTCGTGTAGTTGCGAGGAAAATGCGCCAATCCGCCAACCAAGGGCGCTCCGAAGATGTACGGCAGTTCCTCCCCGTGGATGCAGCCTTGGCGCTGTGGACAATTTTGCACGTTAACCAATTTATAAAACTGACAGAATTTACAAATCGTAGATTCAGAGGAGAATAGAAGAACCAAGTATTTCCATGAGATAGAATGATCTATACAGATAAATAAAATTGGGGTGTCTGTTTGTAATATTGAAATAACCGCTTTTTACTAAATGCATATGGATGTATACCAAACACGGTACATATACCAAAAAACATTTTTTTACAATTTTTGTCTGTCTGTCTGTTTGTTCCGGCTAATCTCTGAAGCGGCTGGACCGATTTTGACGTGACTTTCACTGGCAGATAGCTGTTGTAATAAGGAGCAACTTGGGCTACTTTTATTTTAGAAATTGTATTTATTTTATTAACGTAAATAAATAATAAAGAATGACTATTCCGCGCGAACGAAGTCGCGGTCGCAGCTAGTAAATAATTAAAATATACGGGTATTACTTTATGAAACTAAATTTAAAAGGCAATTGGATCAAAACTTATTTTTTAATGCAACACAGGGAGGCATCATTCGGCGCACCTGAAGTATAGTAGTTACCGGCCTTTGAACATATGCGATATAAGTAGCTCGCGTTTTTGCCACCCCTGAGCTAGTACAATATCTCCTCAGGAACTTGCTGGTCACTCAATGGTACACACAGCAATCTTCACGTAATTGATTTTACAGTTTTCTGTGAGGTGGAGGTACTTCCTTAGACACTCTACCTATCTTAAAAACTCCTATACCAAGTCAAATAGACACGCGCATAAAGGATTCCTGTATAGGAATCGAACCCCACGAGCTTTGGTGTTAACGTTTGACTAAATTTCTATTGCTTGTTCCTAATCAAAACTTTTCTAATAAAAAAATCTAAACCAGTACTCAATTGGCGAAAAAATTATATAAAATATACACAGGATAACATACGAATTAAAAGCCTCTTTTTAAAGTCGATTAAAACTACTATTAAAGGCGGCTTGCACCATCTGTCTATTTAATTACCCGTTAATTACCTTTAAGTAAACATATTTAACTCCTGAACCGAGGTTAACTTAATTTGATTTAAGTTTATCGTGTCCGAGGTTAGCTAAATAAAATTTAGCTAATGATGTTTGACGGAAGGTTGTTGAAAGCATTCTGTTATACATTACATGTCTGCGGTTATTATTTCATATTTTTTCTTTACAACTTTACAAAGCTTGAAGAGATTTATGTCTTTTTATTTCTTGTTGATAAATCGACCCAAACTTTTAATTTTTTCTACAATATTTAAACATTTATCCACAAATAAAGTAATTATTTCAGAAAGGAATGGGGAAATAACAATTGTGACAGACAGTATGAAATCGTATTGACAATCGATTGACTAGTATGTAAAGAACAAACCATTAAAGGTCTGGTTCGAATCCTGATATCAGGATATATATAGATGTTTATAATTATCAGTAGCTCGGCGATAAAGGAAAACATCGCAAAAAATCGGCCAAGTGCGAGTCGGACTCGCGCACGAAGGGTTCCGTACCATTATCTGTAAAAACGGCAAAAAAAAACACGTTTGTTGTATGGGAGCCCCCCTTAAATATTTGTTTTATTTTAATTTAATTATTTATTCTTAAAGTAAATATATAACTAAATATTCTATGAATATTTCAAGGATCTACCTGTTGCCGCTATCAATATCCAGCAAAAATGAGCAAAAAAATCACGTTTGTTGTATGGGAGCCCCCTTAAATATTTATGTTATTCTATTTTTTAGTATTTGTTTTTATAGCGGCAACAGAAATACATCATCTGTTAAAATTTCAACTGTCTAACTATCACGGTTTATGAGATACAGCCTGGTGACAGACGGACGGACAGCGGAGCCTCAGTAATAGGGTTCCGTTTTACCCTTTGAGTACGGAACCCTAAAAACCAGCACATTCAAGAATTTGTATTTCGAAAGATAGTCTAATCTAAGAATGGTTAGGATTTTCCTGTTGATTGGGTCTGTCTGACTGAAGTCTGGCGGCAGTCGCTCTATGTCTAAATCAGTAGGCGGATTCTACTACAAAACTGCAACTGCATTGCAGCGCGGCGTATGTCAAAATGCGTACATTTTGACGTTTCATTAACCAATCTGACAGCAACGACGATTAACGAAACGTCAGAATGTTTTGACACACGCCACGCTGCAGTGCAGATGCAGTGTTTTAGTAGAATCGGCCTACTGTATCTTCTCCAAATCCTTTCTTTTTCGGCAAAATTAATGGATTAGAAAATAGTATAACGCTAAAAGAAGATGAACTGAGTGTCACCATAAGGATTTCTATTTTAACTGTTGGGCATAGAACAGAATCTTCGATAAAAGCTGACTTTGATGAAAATAAATAACCGAACTGTACTGCTTTAATATGGGCGCGGAATATAAACTCCACGTTCACAAAATAAATCAGGACAAAAGATAAATTACATCGGTGGATGTATTATATCGTTTAGCATTGAAACGATATTTGAAGGTCGCGATTCCAATTTCATGCGAAGTCGATATAAACCTGTAATACGCCTGAAATACTTTCTTCATTTCGTCAAATATATCCGTTTGGGTTTGATGATCTTGTGATAAATGTATTTCAGACATTTTGTTTTATTTGTATTTACGTTGGAATAACGTTACGTTTGTGTTAAAATCTTTTTATTTTATAGACAGCTTCATCTATTCTTTCGCACAAAGGACATATGAGGAGCTCGGTAGTGCAATAACGCTACTTTGACATTAACTCTAGTAGGTTCGATTTTCACACAGAACAAACATTTGATAGCATCTATATGTTTGTTTGTCTTGGATTGGGTGTTTTAGGAGAGAGTAAGGTCACCAGTAAGCTCCCAAGGAGTTGCTGCGGAGGCGCAAGTGATACTTGATATATTGCAAGCGTTTCTAGGCTAGGGTAACCACTTTACACCAGACAGGTCATATGAGTGTACGCTTCCAAACATTGTATAAAAAAAATGTGAAGGTGACGAGGACCGTGGTCAAGGGTAGCAGTAGCAGTAGATATTACGAAGTTTACCACGGAGACTATTAGATTTACATTAAAAATTTGTTTGGATGAACATTTGAACATGTATGGTTTATTAGGGTTTTCTATTTTATTATTATATCAGAAGTTTGAATTCACAAAAACCTACACCGCACAAGCTTCAAGGGTTACATGTCCGGACCAGATGTAAATGTTTATTTATTTATATGCGTATATTTAATATCAAAATCGTAGTAGCTCAGTATCATCATTAGAATCGACTGTAATAAGGAGTAACTTAGGCTACCTTTATTTTAGATTTTTTTAAATTAATATTATAAATAAATAATAAAAAAAAACTATTCCGCGCGGACGAAGTCGCGGGCACAGCTAGTTTTTAAATAAAAAAACCATCAAGCGAAAAATAATTGGTCACAATTACTTTTACTGATTTTTGGAGTCAGTGCCAGTATACTGCTATTAATATTATATATATATCAATTGATATTATGCGACTTTTTTTGCTTTTTAGTTCATAGTTCGTTCGTCCGTACCCAAAGGATAAAACGGAACCCTATTACCGAGACTCCGCTGTCCGTCCGTCCGTCCGTCCGTCTGTCACCAGGCTCGATCTCAAGTACCGTGATAGTTAGACAGTTGAAATTTTCACAGATGGTGTATTTCTGTTGCCGCAATAACAACAAATACTAAAAAATTTAATAAAAGAAATATTTAAGGGGGCTCCCATACAAAAAACGTGATTTTTTTGCTTATGTTTTGCTCACTTGGTCGGTTTTTTTTTGTTTTATACAACGTCGCGAGGCATTCAAGCATACGACCCACCTGATGTAAAGCGTTTAGAGTAGCCTATAAATGAGTGCAACACATTAAGTATCTCTACTACTAACACTGGTACTCCAAAGCATACGGTCCATCTGATGTAAAGCAGTTACCGTAGCCTATTAACGCGTGTAATATATTGAGTATCACTCGCGCGATGCCTCCTCTGCTTACACAGCAACTCCTTAGGAGCTTACTGGTGACCTCACTCACACACAGGAACACAACAACCCTCTAGGGAGTTGTTATTTGGCTGCGTTTTTCCGTGAGGTGGAGGTACTTCCCCAGACGGGCTGCTTTGATGCGCCCTTCCTCTGTTAAAACATCCAGACCAAGACTAACAGACATGTTCATGCAGACAATTTTTTGTCTTGTGTGAGAATCGAACGCACGAGCGTTGGTGTCAAAGTCACTTCTTTCACGACTGAGCCACCGAGCTCATCTAAATATACATAAATTTTAGAACAGTTTCAATATCGAACTTAAACTGTAGTTAAAACAGTTAAAGCATAAACATGTTGGTTATTCAACTCTACTTCTAGTTAAGTTCGTCTATGAGCTAACGAGAGAACTTTATATACCTATCATTAACAAGCTTCTGTAAGTAACCAATCAAACCAGACCCCGCTTGTCTTATCCATGACTCTGAGTCAAATATCCACAAATTATGGTAGTACTAAATGCCGCACTAACAAATTTATTTAGAACCGCCTGTACTCAACAAACAGTCTAAGTCAAATGCCTTCCTTATATGGTGGATGTATGCGTCTTGTCATGCACTTACTTAACAACGTTATCATCAAATTAACGTTGAACCCTCATGTTTCAAAAATGTTATGACGTGACGTATCTTGGGAAACCGGCTGGCGTGTAACGAAGTTACTTGATCCCATCTAGTTTCACAAGGGTGCGGAAATTGCATCTGTTAAGGGAGGATGTATGGGATATGAGTGGCTCATCGCCATCTTTAAAGCCAAAACTAACCGTTCTGGCACGTGGTGCACCATTCAACTACCACTATAACTACCAAACAATGCGTTGGAAAAAGAGGAATAGTACAAGAAACAGACATTTTATTAAAAGCATAGGGATGCGAGAAAAATCATACAGACATATAGAAGACTAGCTGCTGCCCGCGGCTCCGCTCGCGTGGAGTCAAATAACGTAGTCTATGTGTTAATCCAGATCATAATCTATCTACGTGCCAAATTTCATTCAAATCCGTTCAGCCGTTTAAGCGTGAAAGAGCAACAAACATCCATCCATACATACAAACTTTCGCATTTATAAAATTACTAGCTTTTACCCGCGGCTTCGCTCGCATTGATAAAAAATATTTTTTTTGAAATAAAAAGTATCCTATTTTACTTCTGATATCACCAAGAATATGTGTCCAAAGTTTCATGATGATCGATTCAGTAGTTTTCCTGTGAAAGCGTAACAAACAAACGGACATTCACATTTATAATATTAGTAGGATATACTATTATTAGTAGGATTGAAGTAAAAAAAATGCAGCATATCCCACCAGCGCTTGGAATACTTTAATTATCACTCGTGTTGCCACCTCTGCTGCCAAGATTACGACTCCTTAGGAGCTTTTCGGTGACCTCACTCACAAGCAGGAACTCTTTTATGGGGCAATGTATACGGTTCTAAAACAAACTTCCCAGCAATATAAGAGAATTGTCAATAAACAAGTTTAAAACTACTATTAAAGCCAAATTGTGTAGCAGGGCATATTATAAAGTATCTGACTATATTAATGATAAAAATGCCTGGGATTGAGTCGATCCAATTGTAATGTAATTAATAAATTATGTAAATTTGTTTGGATACCAAAAGAGGGATGCCCGAGTTTTTTGGCAGTATTTTTATCAGTGCTCACCTAGTCATGAACTGCACGGTAGGGAAAAAAATTGTGACGATTCCAAACAAATGTAGCCATTTTTACGGAATAAAAAGATTTTGACTTTGACTTTGAACACAAACCTTCCAGGGCGCTATTATTTAGCTGTGGTTTTCTGTGAGGGTAGGGTTTGATGCGACCTACCTCTCTTAAAAACACCTAAACCAAGTGAAACACATGTTTCCATGCACACAAATGTTTGTACTGTATGGCAATCGAACCCACGAGCGTTGGTGTCAAAGTAGAGTTATCAACAACTGCGCCACTGAGCTCGTCGTAGTAATCTAATGAACTCTAGTTTTATTTAAGTAAAGATCTAAGCTATGTGTCACAGAAAACCGCAGCCAAATAACAACTCCCTAGAGGGTTGTTGTATTCCTGAGTGAGGTCACCAGTAAGCTCCCAAGGAGTTGCTGTGTAAGCAGCAGAGGAGGCATCGCGCGAGTGATACTTAATATATATCGCAAGCGTTAATAGGCTACGGTACCCGCTTTACATCAGGTGGGCCGTATGTTTGCATGCCTCCCGACGTAGTATAAAAAAAAATAAAAAAATATGTCAAGTACAAAAACTCTCTTGTAAGATCCTTCCTCAATACTCGTGTGTCTTCTAGCAAGAGATCTCAGTACGCCATATACCTGCAAGATAGATCAGAACAGACGAGCTGCAGCACGACATCTCGCTAGGTAATGCCTACAAACCAATAAACCACTTGGCGCATAAAGGACACTTCGCGCTCGCACTGCTCGCCGACGGCTGGGAGTTCACCCTCATACACTGGAACCGCAATGGTCGCGTACTGTGCGGTTCCTGAGAAGCTTTCTACCGAGAACTATTAAGCTGTGGAATGAGCTTCCTGCCGAGGTTTCCCCAAGGGACTACAGTATGGGGTTCTTCAAGAAAGGCGTGAAGAGGTTTTTACAGGGTCGGCAACGCAAAAGTGACACCCATGGTGTTGCAAATGTCCATAGGCTACGGTAACTGCTTACCATCAGGCAGGCCGTATGCTTGTTTGCCACCTTAGTGGTACTAAAAAAAAACTTTACTCACAAAAACTTACTGTTTTAACCTACTGACCAATGGGAGGATTTTTTAACTAATAAGCCGTTCTACTTTACTCCCCAAATAGCCGAGACTATTTTACTACGTAAAATTGTCTCATCAGTTCTCCATTCGTTATTTCCTTCATGGTCCTGCCTCTCTTAGAACTTGTCTCCATGCCAATATTCATTAAATGTGTGTTCGCGTAGTGTGGACATACCTGTGGATAATCTCCGAATTTGCTCTGATAATCGAAGACATAAAGGTATGAATTTCTTCTTAATGCTGAGTGAGTGTCTGCTGTGAGAACCATAGGAGCTACTACTTGGGCGTCGCTAAGTGCTTCTAGAGTTTCGTCCCTGTAAAAGAATAAGAAAGTTAAAATGTGTATAGCATACGTATATTACCTTTTCTGAATGTGTGTGGTCCATGATCATATTTAGAACCGAGCTTAGTTTACATTTTATTTGACACAATTTGGTATTTTACATTTGGTAGTTTTGACTCTGGTTCGAATTCTAGCATGTACCACTAAATTCGTGTTTTTGGATTTATATATATATTTGTAATTATCACTTGTTCGGCGGTGAAGGAAAACATCGTGAGGAAGTCCGCAAGTCCGAGAAATTGTATTTCAAAAGATGAGTCACGTAATTCAATAAAGTTCTAGTTTAGCCATCAGGTTGCAAGGGTCTGACGGCAGTTACTTTGTGTAAAAAACCTACCTAACCTAACCTAAGAAAGGTCTAGTTTATCCTCTGAATTGCAAAAGTCTGACGGCAACTGCATCAAGCAAAAAATCCGTATCTTCGCAGAATTTTTAGGGATAAGTCTGCCTTTGTAACACTAGCTTTATTTTTGTTGTAATTTATTTTGAATGTACCGTACAATAAAGATACTACAACAACAATTTTTTGACTTCGGTAGGTGTCCCTGTCAATTGGATTGCATTGGGAAACGGAAAAAAGCTAAGGAGTAGGAGTTTTCATTTCCACCTTACTGTCGAATATCTCATGGAATAGCAAATAGGGCTCTAAGGATGAGAGCAAAATATTCAGTAATGAGAATTGATAAAGCTTTGAACTGCTAGCATATTGTAATTAGTTTTGAAGTAAAAGAGACTGAAATGTTAATCAAAAATATTTCTCGTGTCTAATGTTTAATTTTGAATAGTTATTTTGGATTTATTGGATTTTTTATCATCTCAGATGTTGATAATATCCTCTAATTTTTAAAGTTCGAATTTTACATGTCGTAGAGACGAAACTCCGTTTTTGTGCTACTAAATTCATTTTCGACTGCATAAGGTTACATGAACATGATTTTATACTCTAGATAATTTATAATGCAATGCCTATATAGGGATGTTAGTTAGTTTCATATTGTAGACAGAATCAAGAGTTTCTTCTATTGCAATCGTTGTCAACTTGTTTGTCACTAAATTTAAAAAATGCGGCGGTTAACATGCTGAGCATGGCTTAATTGATATATTACGAGTTACCAAATAGTAATAAATATAATTAGAGACTTCTTACACCAAATTTTATATTATATATATACTTATTTAATTGAGTATTATCCATTATATTCTAACGTTTGTTACTGCTATGCTGCTCTGTAATTTCTATTTCTTATCTATACATGTCCATTTTACCGCTTCTGGATAACCCTGTCTTTATGCATCGGCAATAATTATTGTAATTCAAATCTACTCGTACTAGAAAGTATTGTCATTTAATATACTGCAGTTTATATTTGCACCATTATTCTTAAGTAGTGATTTTAAGACTTTATACCGGCGACGTTTAAAACCCGGAATAGCTGTAAAACGACTATTCAGTAAGTAATAGCTGCGGGCAAAGTAATAAATTCGTAAAGTTTTCATCCGTAGGATTTGTTTGCTAAATAATTTTTCGAGCGAAACCACCCCTAATGGTTAGGGTTGTAGGGATTTACAAATTCACAGAAGCATATATACTACTTTTTGAAATCATATTTGGTTTAGTAAATGTCATTAGTAGATATTATTAAATAAATTTAAAAAAAAATAAGGTGTATAAAAATATTTTACAGTAATATGTATAAACAATCCACTCGTACCATTATTCACAAGGGTCAAACAATAACGAGACTCAGAATTATGAGAACTTCGAGATAAATCAACCCATCCGTAGATATAGTATAGTTCCTTAACCTGCGTGTTCGAATAGTGATAAGCACAACGACGCCATCAAGCTCTCAATATCCGTTGTGATCAGAAACATTTTTTAACACGGGTAGTGGAAAGAACAGCTTCGGAGAGGTAGCATTTCTAGCGCCATTCTGCCTTTCTCCCAAGCTACATCTCGTGAAGTTAGCAGCTATCATTGTAGTATATAGTTAGTTCAGTGTCTACTGCTAAAGTTTTGTTCGAGATCATAGGGTTTTTTCGAAGCTTCGCAGTTTCCAATTGAATGAATATTTATAAATACATATATATAAAAAATAATATATTGTAAATACTTCGTATTATCGAATTTTATCAAATTATTGTCGAAATAAATTGATAAAATCCGATAACCTTATGATATATAATTATATATGCGAGATAAACTTATAATATGTAATTATATATTCTGAAGCATTTGAAAAAAACGCTTACAGATTTGCATGTGTACCAGCCCTAACTAAAAAACTTTTTCCTTCAAAATATGATCGCCGCAGCTAACCTACCGTTTTTGGCTGAATGCCACACGAGTTAAACTATTTCGAGTTCCAAATTCGTTAATATTCATTGAAATATATGGCAACACTTAACTGCAAAGCAAATAAATAGCAACCGCGCCTAAGTTCTGGTTAAAGTTGAGGGGCATATTTTGCAAAAACACGTCAAACTGTTTTTTGTAATGGCAATTAAACTCGCTAACCATTTTAGGAAAATATGCGCCCTTTGATACTATAAATTTATTGATATATTTATTGTTGATGGCATTGTTAGTTACTATATGTAATTTTTACGAGGATGGTTGCATGTACACACACGTGTAAATATATAGGTATGTAAATAAAAACGTTAGACTACAAATTGCAATGCGGCTACACATAAATAAACTTGCCGGTAACTTCAGATCTACCGCTACTACAGTGAACAGAATCAAACAATTGACGGACGTGGCTACTGCACACTTAGTATATCTTTAGTGTTAGTATATCTGTACGTAAATAAAATAGTTTCAACGTCTGTGCATGTTATCCCATAGGATAGGGTTCCTGAAAACAAATCAAGAGCGGTCCACAACATAGTAGTTGAGTTAAACCAGCATCAGGAGGGCTGCTCGCGATAGCATGGATTTGTCCTAACTGTCAGTGATGATAAGAAGTTTGTTTTTAGGGAATGTACGTGTATGCACTTGCGTTGAATTGACAGCAAGAATTTTATTAATTTCAGTTTGGTAGATAGCAAAGATAAAAGAGGTACTAGAGAAGGTAATATAGAAGAAATTAACTTACCTAATGTTTATAGGATGCTGTACAGGTCTCTCCCAATCTGTATATTCGTTGATGATTGTAGCCAAAATCTCAGATAGATGGTAGCTGTATGTATTTCTGACGAAGGATTTCAGTATCTTCGATCTTCTGTCAGCTTCGATGCCGTACTGGACGTCGTCTCCGCTGAACGCGAAGTACGCTTCCGCCTTTGTTACGCCTAGCATCAGGTCGTACCTGTGTCGGGGAAGTAATGGATTATCAATATTGCACTGTTAAAAGAACCACAACATCCTTAGTTCGACTGTAACTTCTATTACGTACTGTGTATAAATATGTATTGCATAGACGCCTGTTTAATATTCTATATCACCAATAAGTAAGGTACGTATATCCATTACACCCAATGACCTTCTATACACATGGACTTCGCATGCACGCGCTAATAAAGGAACCGCAAAAGTGTGCTTAAAGGCAGAGTAAGCACACTTGCGCTTTAGTCGTTTGTTGATAGCAAAGCCGTAACCATGCCGAAGTGTGTTATAAAAAAGTGCCGAAATAATACCCTAACGATGCAAAAAAAAGATGGTGTGACCTATCGCCGGTAAATTAAATTAATTCATGATAGATAACACGCGAAAAAGTGTAAATAATATAGTAAAACAATTTAATTAAATTAAATATAATTACCCATCAATAATTATTCCCATTTCTTTCACTCACACGCGTCAGTAAGAGACAAAAAAGACGCGACAAGAACACAGTCAGAATAGAAAACTATAGAGTCGCTCTTTTTATTTAATTTTAACGTAGGACATTATCAGGAGCACCGTTCCTATATGTTTGTCTGTCTGTGCGTTTTTTTCGAAAAGTGGTTTGCAGAACATAAACAACTCTGCGCGCAATTATCGCCATGAAGAAATCGATGAAGAAACCATCTCTACAGCATTTATTATGAAGCGCCTTAATGAAGGAGCAACAGAAAGTAAATATGAATGTAACTACGATCATTTGTCGCAAGCTATAGACGAAACTCCTAACAATAAAATCAAAAGCCAGATAGTTGGGTATATTTCAGGATTTGTGGTGTACCAATTACTTAAAAAGTCGCAGTGTGATGATTGTAAAACAACCTACTTGCCACTCAAAAGGAGTGGCTTCATAAACTAGTCGATTTATATGACATGGGTGGCTTATGCTATGCATCAAAGGATGTCTTTATGATAAATACAGAAACAGAAAACATTATAAGACATTATAATAAATAAATAATTTATTTTTCTATTTTGCACAACTAAACAATCACAGGTGTCGAACTATTACACCCCGGATAAAACAATAGTAGACCCCGGACTCCAATGCCGAGGCGTGGGCATATCGGGATAAAATTTAGATAAAGAGGAAATGTCGGATATATTTATATGAAAGGCCATGGTTTTGGTTCAAGAGACATAAAAATAAATAAGTAAAATGGGAAATAAATAAATGAGGTAGTTTTACTTAACATTTTTCAGCAGAGATTAAATTTAGAATAGTGATCAAATTAACTAAGTTAATTAAATATTTTATCTTCAGGCATATCTTCATGAGATGAACCAAAATCTTATGCTTTACTTCTGACTACTGAAACAAAGCCTACGCGGACGAAGTCGCGGGCGCCCGCTAGTATTTCTTATATTCGAAAACTATATATTTTTTTTATCATGAAGAAAAAAAAACAAAAATTAACAGCACATTGCTACTCCGTAACTATCTTTATTCTTGTCAGCTAATAAAATCAAATACGTAGCTTCGACTAGCTGATTGTTATGCATTACTGCTTAATAACTGAAGTCATTGTGTAAGACTAGAGTGTCACCAGCAATGTATGAAAAGAGCAGTAGAAGCTATGTATAGTGAAATTTCATACATGTGCCATGTTTGGGCTTTGTTATTCTATGACGTGCTATGTCCATGTGTATAGAAGGTCATTGATTACACCAACTAACATCAGCACATACTTTCAACAAATACTTAAGAGGGGGCATAAAGCTCTGTGGCGCCCTCGTTTTGATTTTATTATAACTCTCAATGTAAGACCAATTCCAAAAACGTTACAGGCACTGAAGAACAATATTATTTTATTATATATATTATTTTATTATATATAAATTAGTCATAAGTTTGATTATTGCTACAAGTGGCTACAATAAGCAATAATTAAAAATTATGGTTACTTGTATAGATAATAAATACATGGTATGTTTAAAAAAAAATAATATACGGTTCTTCAGTGCCTGTATTGAGCGTTTTTTGTAATTGGTCTTAAATTCAGTGTTATTAATAAAAACAAAATGATTTCGCCACTTAGATTTATGCCCCCTCTTAATTACAAGTTTAATTTTACCAATGGCGAAATACTGGCAAATTAAAAAAAATAAAAACCAAAACTATTTTGTGGCTCAGTAGTGAAAGACGCGACACCAACGCTCGTGGGTTCGATACCAAACACAAGACAAACATTTGTGTGCATGAACATGTCTGTTTGTATTGGTCTGGATGTTGTAAGAGAGGTAGGGCGCATCAAAGCAGCCCGTCTGGGGAAGTTCACCTTCACCTCACAGAAAACCGCAGCCAAATAACAACTTCCTAGAGGGTTGTTGTGTTCCTGCGTGTGAGTGAGGTCACCAGTAAGCTCCTAAGAAGTTGCTGTGTAAGCAGCAGAGGAGGCATCGCGCGAGTGATATATATTACAAGCGTTAATAGGCTACGGTAACTGTTTTACATCTGGTAGACTGTATGATTGTATGCCTCCCTAAAAAAAAACTATGAGAAATGAATAGAATAAAATAAGACGTATATTTTTAACTAAGCTTAATTAAGTAAGCTTTGTTTAAGTACCCGTGTAGGCTCAATGGTAAGCAAAGAGTTTTATCTTTTTGAATTTAAATAAATATTTTCTTACTTGGTAAGTTGAGCAACAGCACTTTTCCTCATCAGCACAGCATTAATGATGTTGATGGCATTTTGGGCTTGCTTGCCAACAGGAGCCCGGGGTATCGTTTGTCCTCCCCATTCGTAGCCATTTTCAGGGTTGACCAGCAAGTCTCCTGTGTCTGTTAATAAAAAAAGGTTACATATGAGCAGATTAATTTAAGAGGCAGAATACGAGGGTCAGCAACGCATGAGTGACACCCCTGGTGTTGCAAATATCCACAGGCTACGGTGCCTGTTTACCATCAGGCAGGCCGTATGCTTGTTTTCCACCTTGGTCGCAAAAAAACTGTCCAAACATTTCTTATGCTATGTTTGAAAGTCAAGGTACCTGTACAATTCTGTATATTTTTTTTTATACCACTAAGGTGGCTAGCAAGCTTACGGCCTGCCTGATGGTAAGCAGCTACCGTAGCCTATGGACATTTGCAACACCAGGAGTGTCACTCTTGCATTGCTGACCCTGTAAGAACCTCTTCACGCCTTTCTTGAAGAACCCCATACTGCAGTCCCTTGGGACAACCTCGGCAGGGAGCTCATTCCACAACTTAATAGTTCTCGGTAGAAAGCTTCTCAGGAACCGCACAGTACGCGACCATTACGATTCCAGTGTATGAGGGTGAACTCCCAGCCGTCGGCGAGCAGTGCGAGCGCGAAGTGTCCTTTATGCGCCAAGTGGTTTATTGGTTTGTAGGCATTCAAATTCATTCATCAAACAATTCCTCAGAACACAACCCATTGTACAATCGGTAGAACACGCAAAGGGAGGCGAAATCTCTCCTTAGACTCAAGGGCTCAATACCGTGTGTGAGTTTAGGATCATCGACGATTCTCACAGCTCGTTTTTGCACCGAGTCACAAGGTCCTAGCTGGTATCCAGGTGACCCCGCCCAGAGATGACTACAGTACTCCATATGTGGTCTGACTTGGAACTTATATAATATAAGCCGTTGCCCCGCGCTGAAGTACTGTTTGGCTCTGTTGAGCACACCAAGTTTCTTTGACGCTAGCTTGACCTTTTCTTCCGAGTGGCTTCGGTACCGAACTTCGCTGGAGATCTCGACGCCGAGAATCCCAATACTCTTGGCAATGGTTAGTGACGTGTTCTGGAATTGGGGGACCACAGCACATGGGGTTTTTTAGCGGTGAACGCGCAGACTTGTAGAGTCTTGGTAGGGTCGCTACGATGATACTTATATCATCGTAGCGAACATGGGCAATCTCTTAAGATGACGTAAGAAAGAGACTTCATCTGGAAGACAGTGTCAGTGTTAAGATAAAAAAGGCATGCTCCGTTGGTTCGAGCATGTAGAAAGAACGACGGACGATAGTGTGAGGAAACAGAGAAAGTTGAAAGATGAATGATGACTCACCTATTACGATCAAATTGGTCGAATTTTATGAGAAGGTGATGATAGGACCGGTGGAGGTGCATCAAAGGTGCTATGAATGTTAAATATGCGAGTGAGCTTTTTGTGACACTCTGATCTCAGTGCCTATCCCTTAAGGGACCAGTCGTGAAGATAAAGATAGAGAAATAGATAGATTAAATGGTCCTTAACAGTCGGTGATTTGATCCAACGATCGAACTTAGTGGTGAAAGTATCTCTTGTTGATAATATGTTGCTAAATTGTGGATAAAAAAAAACACATATAGGTATTGCCGTTTGGAAAATACATATAATTACTTGGTGTACTTTTCTCCAATACATAATATGGAATCTGGAAGCACAATAACTAGGAGTAATCAAGAAATTTAACAGAAGATTAATGTTGGTCAAGTAGCTAGTTGGTATGTATGTATGTATATATTCACGCCAGGTCCCTTGCAGTGTAGGCAGAGAAAACCGAGCGCCGTAAGACGCGGTCCTTACATACTTCATTCGCTTCTGTAACTTTCAATAGCTCTTTTCATGCACGCTCGCCGGTTTCTATGACTCCTGATATCACCTTCTGATAAAACACGACCAATTTAGTCATCGTAGGGTAGTCTCGGTCTTTAACGACTCCTACATCCTTCCAATTTGCATTATATATCTGTTTCGTCATTCATTCATCCTGCATTCTTTCTACATGTCCGAACCAATGGAGCATGCCTTATCTTATCTTAACACCGACACTCTCTTTCAGACCAACTCTTTCTCTCACGTGTTCATTACGAACGCGGTCAGCTAGCGTTATAGCACAAATTTTGCGCAATGCTCTCTCTCATCTGGACCGCATTTATTCCACTTTCATGCTTTCTCTGCCATACTCAGCTCTCACTTCCATAAGTTAGGGTTGGGATCAGCACCGCGTTGTGTACAGCGAGCTGTACTTTCTGGCTTAGATGTCGGCTGCCTAGAATTTCACCCAACGTTCCATTCGCCCTATTCCCTGCACTCACTCGGCTCTCCACATTAGTGGTGTACCTTCAATTGCTGCTAAAAGCACTTCAAAGATATACAATCTCATTCACTTGCTCCAGCACTACATCATCAACCGTAATCCTAGTGTTCGTTCTGGTTATCTCTCTTTCAAATACCATTATCTTGGTTTTCTTCGCATTCAATTGTAAGCCTTTCTTCATACAATCATCTTTCATTGTTATAACTAGTGTTTGTAGTTCGGATGATGATTCTGCTATTAATACCGCGTCGTCTGCATAAAGCAGGCAGTTGACCACTAAGTTAACCGCATTCCCACATTCATATTTCTTATTCTCTGAAGCGAACTGTCCAGATACAGGATGAATAACCGAGTCGAAAGCACGCATCCCTATCTGACACCAATGTTGACATCAAACCAGGGCGACAAGCTGCCGTCTACCCGCACACATGCTGTACAATCCTCATAAATGGATTGCACAGCACGGAGTAGGTCACCGTCAACCCCATATCTGGGCAAAATGGTCCGGAGATTCGCACGACCCTATCAAATGCTTCCACAAAGTCCACAAAACCGCAGAAAACCTTTCGATTCAAAGCCAGATGCTTCTCTACGATGTTGCGGAGAGAAAAAACTTGATCCGTACACCCTGTGCTAGTTGGCATGGAAAAATTCTTTGAAATCTCTGAGCTTCCCGCTATCACGGTTGAAACTACAGGACATGAAAGATTCCTTTTCATCAATATAGTTATGTCAGCAGCCGCTGTCCCCAAATCTTATAGATTCATTGCTTCGTATGTAGATCGTGCGCCATCTTTGGCCAAATGTTTGTAGATCTACCATGGATTCGCTTGCCATCGACATTAAGCGTTATCTAGTCTTGTAAAATGATAAACGGAGAAAAATATCTACCACGCACGTTCAATTTAAAAGTAACTCGGTATGTCTATCTGTTTCTTGCTTATTCACTGTTAATACTACTCAGTAGTTTGGCAAATGACATTAAAATTTAATTGGTTCTATTTCTTTAAAGTATATGAAACGAAACGGCTGAACCTCTGTCCCCATAGATGATGATGCAATAATAGACACACCAAGTGAGCAAAGAGTGATCCGAAACTAGTATGCATATAATAAAATATTTAACAGCGGTGACCTACTTTAATTACTAGACTTGTAGTAGTCTAGTAATTAAAGTAGGTCACCGCTGCCAGACGAAAGAAAATTTGGTTCATACTATTTAATCGCCTGCCACGCTCAATGATGGATAAGCTGTTATAACATGAAATATCGGTACAAAAACTTAATATGTTAGCAGGAATAACGCTTCATCATAACACGATAAATAAAACTATAGCTGCCTAGTCTAAGTACCTATCGCAAGATTTCTGATATCTGATAACATTAATAAACACAGTATATCTGTTTTTACTAACAAGTAATATCAAAAGTTAGTAATTTATTTTCCATTGCTATTATCAACTCTATGTTTTATAACCAAAAAATATTTTCGTTCTATTAATCTTAGTTGAATTGAATGCGATTTGAATATCAATGGTTTAAGTTCTCGAAATATCTCTCTGCAGTGTTTACACATCAATTTGTTACTTAGATTTGAAAGAGAAATAAATACATCGATTCAATCGAGGGTCTGCTATTTCGGCTTCAGAAAACTGGTATGATTAAATAAATAAAAACATGTTTCGAATACATAGACTCATTTTGTAAAAAGAGCGATACTCATAACATAAATACTAGATATAAGCATAATCTTGTGTTACATGCAAGCCGTCTCCACAAAATAAGTAATTCTTTTATGGGGCAATGTATACGGTTCTATAACAAACTTCCCAGCAATATAAGAGAATTGTCAATAAACAAGTTTAAAACTACTATTAAAGCCAAATTGTGTAGCAGGGCATATTATAAAGTATCTGACTATATTAATGATAAAAATGCCTGGGATTGAGTCGATCCAATTATAATGTAATTAATAAATTATGTAAATTTGTTTGGATACCAAAAGAGGGATGCCTGAGTTTTTTGGCAGTATTTTTATCAGTGCTCACCTAGTCATGAACTGCACGGTAGGGAAAAAAATTGTGACGATTCCAAACAAATGTAGCCATTTTTACGGAATAAAAAGATTTTGACTTTGACTTTGACTACATCATGTTTATTAAACATTCACGGTAATGTATTAACTCAATATTGCTTAAAAACACACATAATGTTTCTATATGAAAATACGCTTTAACAAGGCGTCTATCTGCAGTGACTCCCATATTCCAAAATCATCCTGTACGAAAATTTAAGAGACATTTATAAACAAATACCACTTCCAGTCATTGAGTTACTATGTAGGTACTAGAGGAGCTATCCTAAATATTGTCGGACAAATTACACAGCGCCACCTAGCCCCAAAGTAAGCGAAGCTTGTGTTATGGGTACTAGAAAACTGATAAACATACGTAAATATTTTTTTTTTGTAAATACATACTTATTATACATAGAAAATCCCAGACCAAGACAAACAGACATGTGCATGTACACAAATGTTTGTACTGTGTGGGAATCGAACTCACGAGCGTCGGTGTCAAAGTAGCGTAACAGCGCGTTTCACCACTGCGCCACCGAGCTCGTCAATCCTAAGTCTTGATACATTTTGATAATAATTCAAACTACACACATCAAAAGTGTCTAGGGATCAAGCATTTTTATGCGGATTTCTTGAGATTGAGATGTGGCTTTGTAATAAAAAAATATATAAAATATATAAACGTATACGACACTGGAGAACCCCTGGACGCCAACAGCGATTAAAATCCTGCCAGGAAGTCCATCCTTATAGTGGTGGAACCATCATGGTATGGGCGGGTATTTGGATCGGCGGAAGAACTGAGTTGATTTGGATCAGAGGCAACCTCAACGCTCAAATTTATGCTGAGACGATTGTATCAGACGTCATCGTTCCTCTACAAGTGCAAATCGGTCCCTTATTTCAGTTAATGCATGATAATGCACGACCGCACACCGCAAGAGTTGTAAGACAGACTCTCGCCGTAGCTAACATCAATGTCATGCCCTGGCCTGCTCAGTCGCCAGACTAGAACCCGATTGAGCATGCATGGGATATGCTACAGAGAAGAGCTCTGCCGAATATGGAGGGTATCCAGTCGCAAGAAGACCTTTTTTTGTTGTTGCAACGAACATGGGCGGCCATTCCACAGCGTGATTTGGATGAACTCATTTTGAGTATGCCAAACCGATGTTCTTGTGTTGTTAGTGTTCGCGGTAGAAACACGGATTATTAATTGTTTAAGTTACCCAATAAAATTTTAAAGAAAACTGTTATTTCAGTCTTTTTTTCGAACTTTAATGTTAGTGGTTCAAATGTCAAAAATCCCTTTATTATGAAAATGGCAAATCTCTTTATTAATGCAAAGGTGACTTGGTTTATCGTTACTGTAGACAAACAAAAACACTTTATTTGATGAATCCTTATTTAAAATTTTAATTAATATCAATCAGGAGAAAAGTTATTGCAAAAATATATGTTGATCCCTAGACACTTTTGATGTGTGTAGTATCCGCTGCAGCACTGAAATAATTTAGATGCCTATTCCAAAGATTCGAAGAAAGAGCACTAAATCGCTTCTAAGGGTTATTTTTCTCACGACCAAAAGGTCAAAAGCGCCGAGATTTTCATGGCGCTTACGCGTTTCATTCAACGTAGTACAGCAATGAATTGTTGCCAAACGGCAACAAAGCATGGCGCAAACATTTGGTTTGCGGTGTTGGTTCTAGTACACTAGTACATAACAATTCAATGCTTTCAGCAGAATAGATAATAGAACATAGGTAGGAATAGTCAGAGCTTGGTGTCATTTAGTGGATATCGAACTAGCGTTTTTACCGACAGGTCCGTATTATATATTTAAATATATATAGGTATATTATATATATATATATATATATGTACATTGCCTACATATGGCATATAATACTAAGTTAGTTTTTTCGAATGTAACATGTAATATTATTACTTATATTTCTGTTACCTAAGAAAGATCTGGTTTTCCCTCCAGGGTATAGAGATTTGATGGCCATCTCTCCAACTTCCATATAACTGCCATGTACTGACGCCCACGATACTCGGCAGTCTAGTATGGAGTGATAATAATACTGATGTTTAATAAAGATTTACTTAGGCACTTAAAGTCAATATGAGTCTTTCACCAAATACTTTGATTTAGGTAGCGGACTCTGCTAATAATAACGAATTATGAAACGTGATGATGTCAGGAAGATGGTCATCGTATATGCCAACGCATTTGACGTGGCGTTTTCTGTTTAAAGTATAAGACAGAGTGTTATGGTGCAAATGTACACTCGCATGTTAATGCAAATTTCGGTACTACCAGCATCATCTCTTAACGCGCAAACCATGCCTTCCTGATAGGTTCTGGTCAAAGCATGTGGCGCTGCTTCTTTCATTCATATATTCCCTTGGAAGCAGACAAATTATTGACTTTCCTGGTTTTTTTGGCCTGCAAAACTACTCGAACCTACGCCTTGCACACAGCCTAGCCACTAATCACCTAGCCTAGAGTCTCCTACGCGCTCGGCTCTGCCACTCCAGACATATAACATTGGCATGCTGCATATAGCTGTACATATCTTTTAGAAAAAATGTTATGAATGATGATAAACATATTCACGCGAAGTCTTCGTTTTAAGGGTCATCATGGCGGCAGCTAAATTAGTGCTCAAATTATTTAAACTATCGTCATCTGACTATGTCTTAATGTCAGGTCCTTCGCAGGGTAGGCAGTGAGAGTCGAGCACCACAAGATACGATCATTACACACTTTCACGCTTACTTCATTAACGTTCATAAGTCTTTTCATGCACACCCGCTTTTTATACTACTAGATGGGCAAACATGTGACCCGCATTAGATGGTAAGCATTCGCATTCAGCCTATTGACGCTCGCAACACCACGGGATGTTACTCGCGCGCTGCCAATCTTGTGACCTAAGGCTGTTTCGTCACAGTACCCAGTAATTTCTCTGCCACATCTCACCATTAAAACCGGGACACAGTTATATAAATATAGCTGCTTTGCGGTAGAAATAAGTGAGATAGAGGCATCGAGTACGTAACCTAATAGAGACGAAATGTTGCTTATTTTGTTTGACAATAATTTCGCCAAATCATTGTGGTGACCGCTGTGCTCCGATTGGCCGACGCTAGGTCCTAGGTCCTAAAGTTGGGCACGAGAATATTATTATCGATAACGGTAAATAGACAGGGTGTATGGGCATGCGATAGTATATTTATACTAAAATATTTGTTTTGCTATGATAATAAGTGTAAACATGTAATAATAAACGTTATAGCTGAAACAGTTTTTACGTATTGCAAGAGTTCCTAAGATGCGGTAACCGCTTTATATCAGATTGGTGATATGCTTGCATACCTACCGCCGTTGCATAAAAAATACTATTTAGTCAAATTAAATACGTTAAAATTTTTATTATGTACTGAATAAATTTTTATTAATTAATAGATTCATTTAATCTATTAATTAATAAAATTCAGTTATTTTTATACATTTACATTGACCTAGTAAAAACAATACTCAAACCAAGATAGTAAAAGCGCATCAAAGCAGTCTGACTAGGAAAGTACCGCCACGTCACAGAAAACTGTAGCCAAATAACAACTCCATGTAGGGTTGTTGTGTTCTTACGAGTGAGTGAGGTTACCAGTGAACTCCTAAGAATTTGCTGTGTTATCAGCAGGGGTGCCAACGCGCTAGTGATAGTTCATGTATTGCAAGCGTTCATAAGCTATTGTAACCGCTTTACATCAAGTGCGTGTGCATGCCTCCCGCCGTTGCATAAGAAATACTATAATTGAAGTGTGTATCTAATATTTATTAATTATATTATATACCAATTAAAATTTAATAAAATAATTATGCAATAATACACTTTACTCGTAAATATCGATACGTAATTAAATTGCAGCAGTACAGCACTAGGGACAAGTGTAATAAAATAGAATGAGATAACGTAATAGGTTGCGCCTAAGATAAAAGAGGACGCATAGATGACGCATCAATTGTTTCATTTCTCTTGACCAATTTAATTTGAACCGAGTCAATATGGACGTAAATTGTACAAATTTATTATATACCATTACTTAACGGTGAAATGTGATTCCATCTGCTTTATAGTTCGATTTATTACTATTTTTCCCACACCACCGAATAGCAAATAACGCCATTGTAAAATTAGTCTATAAATAATCTCAATATCTCGGAATATACGACAAAGTACACACAGGTCACTTGTTGGTGATGTACTGTTTTAGTGCGAGCGAGCGTTGATGTTTATAAGTGCAAAATCACTGATCAGTTTCGGATTTGGACGGCCCGTATTACGGTATCAATTAGGTTATATACTCGATGGATAGAGGTATCCATGCAGACTTTCGTACAAAGTTTCCATCTGGTACTTCCTAGTGTACTTAACATCACCTTTGGTAAATACGACTAATTAGCTCGTGATATGTATAATTTGATCTTCGTTGGCACTTACATCCTTCTACTTTCGCAACGTATCGTCATTGTTTCCTTCCTCGTCTTTACTACATGCCCGAACTAACAGAACATACCTTTTCTTAACACCGTCACTATTTCAGATTAACCCTCTTTCTTACATCATCTTTGATTCTTATACAACGTCAGAAGGTATACAAGCATACGGCCTACCTATGTATGTAAAGTATGTAAAGTGGTTACCGTAGCCTATGAACGCTTGTAATGCATTTGATGAGTTCGGTGGCTCAGTCGTGAATGACGTGATTTAACAGCAACGCTCGTGGGTTCTATTCTCACACAAGACAAACATTTGAGTGCATGAACATATCTGTTTATCTTAGTCTGGATGTTTTAAGAGAGGTAGGGTGCATAAAAGCAGCCCGTTTGGGCAAGTACCTCCACCTCACAAAAAACCGCAGCCAACCAAATAACAACTCCCCGGAAGGTTAGTGTGTTCCTGCATGTGAGTGAGGACGGGACAGGCCTCACGACTCATTCCCACCACTGTGTCTCCTGTGTAACCAGAATTAACAGCGCGACCACCAAAAGGCAATGCACAGTGAAGTTCCAACGAATTTAATCAGAAGAAATTTGTAGTGTAGGAAAATTTGGAATTGACTTCCCCGTTTGGCAAAGAGACAGCAATATAACAAATAAGGCATTAAAAATCCTCAAAGAGATGGCTAGTCAAGTGAAGCTCAATTGCCGTGCACCACGGTTTATAAGATACTCGTATCTAACAATATTGTGACCTAAATTGTGAGTTGTTACCTAACTCATCGATTCCAATAATATAGATTGCAGAACCGCCTAAACGCCTGGTAAATCTCCATTGTTGCCACCAAATCAGAATAGTATACTACTCCGGATGTGACACGCAAGGAATTTAATATGTATATCGTCCCGCTCCCGACGCCAGAGATCGCACTCCCAGAGAACATGATGTGCTGTTTGCTCGAATTCATGATTTGTCGTAGAACACTCACATAAAGGCGATGACACAAGTCTAAACGAAAAGAGCTTAGCCCTAAAGTTTCCATGCCAAGTAAAAAATTGCGCAACAAGATGACCAACTTCTAACCACTCTTTATTTATAACCTGTCCCACACTGATTGAAAGAACAAAGGAGTGAGGTCACCAGCAAGCTTCTAAAGAGTTGCAGTGTTAGCAGCAGAGAAGGCAACGCGCAATTTATACTACAAGCGTTAATAGACTACAGTAACCGCTTTACATCAGGTGGGCCGTATGCTTGTAATCCCTCGGACCTTGTTTAAAAAAAATATCATTCGTCCTCCTCTGCTGCTAATACAGCAACTCCTTAGGAGCTTACTGGTGACCTCACTCACATGCAGGAACACAACAACCCTCTAGGGAGTTGTGATTTGGCTGCGGTTATCTGTGAGGTGTAGGTACTCCCCAGAAGGGCTGGTTTGATGCGCCCTACCATAAATACATCCAGACCAAGATAAACAGACATGTTCATGCACACAAGTGTTTGACCTGTGTGGGAATCGAACCCCCGAGGTTTGGTGTTAAAGTCGCGTCATTTACAACTGCGCCATCGAATTCGGTCAGCTGGCATCATAAACAACTCAATCTACAATGAATAGCGTTTTGTCAGAAATTACTCGGGTTTTTTGTTAACATCAAACACAAAGGCGACGGTAAATCATTTTGCATAGTCAAGTGCTAAAAACTCACAGGCAATTTTATCTATTTATATAAATATTGGGATCGGTACCAGAACGCCGCGACTCTACCAGTCCAATAGTTTGGACTGCAATTCAGGACAGAAAAAGCACAAGTCCACGGATTAGGGCGTCCCCCAGAGGCGACGTGCACCGATCCGCCCTCGTCGGTGCAAGCTTATATGCATGCGGCGGTGGGGGGCACAACCCACCACGCAAGGTTCAACCAAGCGGGACGAGGAGACCTAAGTGTCATATAAGCACATGGAATGTGAGTGGTGGAACACAAGAGAAGAACAATGAGTTGATAGATATAAATAACGAGAGATACCTTGTGTGTGTCAGAGACCAAGCGAAAGGGAAGTGATACCGAAGTTCTGCCCGGTGGCATGATGGCCCTGTGGTAAGGGGTGAACCAGGACGACCATGCCAGTACTGGCGTAGGTGTTGTACTTTCATCTCGCCTGGCCGCTGGTGTGAAAGATTATGATTTAGTGGGGCCAAGACTTCTCTGGGATAAAATAAAACTGGGGATTACGCGAGTCTTTTCGATTGCAGCATATGCTCCTGTAAGCTTTACTAATCCCCAGGATGAATGCGAGTGGGTGACTCAGTGGTCAACTGAAGAATCACCATTAGAACTGCAAACACTAGTTACAGCAATGAAAATGATTGTATGAAGAAATGGTTACGATTGAATTGAATGCGAAGAAAACCAAGATAATGATATTTGAAAGAGAGACAACCAGAACGAACACTAGGATTACGATTGATGATGTAGTGTTGGAGCAAGTGGATGAGATTGTATATCTTGGAAGCGCTTTTAGCAGCGATGGAAGGTACACCGCTGATGTGGAGAGACGAGTGAGTGCAGGGAATAGCGTAAATGAGCATTGGGTAAAGTGGTAAGCTTCTAGGCAGCCGAAATCTAAGCCAAATGTCACAGCTCGCTGTACACAAAGCGGTGCTAATCCCAACGCTAATTTATGCAAGTGAAAGCTGGGTTGGCAGAGAGAGCATGAAAGTAGAATAAATGCGGTCGAGATGAGAACATTGCGCATAATTTGTGGCGTAACGCTGACCGCGTTCGTAACGATTATATAAGAATGAGAGTTGGGCTGAAAGAAAGTGTCGGTGTAAAGATAAGAAAATAGTTAATAGATTCAGGCGTTACTTTGCGAAAGTCAAATCTATATGCAATTTGATCTAACCTGCTTTGCGTGCTTCCGCCACCAATTAGTTCATGCGGCCTAGCGCCGGCCGGCACCCACCCACTACTGTTAGTACTTGGTACATGCCGACGCTGCCATGGCTGCTCCGGTAGTCTCTGCTTCGGCTGCTGCGGTCGTCCGTCATCTGGAACAGAATCCGCATGCCCCCACCACCACCGTCGCTGCCACGACTGGCCTGGTCGTCGCTGCGACACGTGTTTCGCCTCTCCACGAGGCATCATCAGGCGTTGTAGACGTTAATCGTAAGAATAACATGCTACAAGTGACAAATCCATCGCAGTGCCGCTCCTTATATTGAATTGAGGGTGGGGGTGGATGGTGTGAGCGAAAAGATATTTAATAGTGGGGAATGGTTTACGTCAGTCTGTTTGTTCATGAGAGTAATTTTAGAATTTTTATGTTTATTAATTTCTAATTGTTCCCTAATATTTAGTTTTAAACCTTTGTCTATGGTGTGTAAAATTTGATATGTATTAGTGGGGGATAAGTTATGTCCTTTGTCTATAAGGTGCTCGGCGAAGTGTGACCTTTCTGGGCGATTGTTTTTATACGCCGATACGTGTTCGTGAAATCGTGTTATAAAGTTACGACCAGTTTGCCCGATATAAACGTGTTCACATTCATCGCAGAACAGCTTATAGACGCCGGATTTTTTATTGGGCGGGATTTTATCTTTAGTGTTACAAAGTGACCTGAGTGAATTATGGGATTTGAGAGCAACATGTATGTTATTTTTTCTAAATATGTGAACTATTTTGTCAGTGATTTTACCCAGGTATGACAAACTCGCAGTGTATTTATTTGTCGAAATATATGGAACCGCGTACAATAGTCTGTTAACGATACTACTCGTTTTTTTACGCAATAATTTATCGATGGTAGATTTGGAATAACCGTTAAAATACACTAATTCTGCATGTCACACCTTCTACCCCCGCGTAAAAAATTTATCAAATACACAGTTTACTAACCAGGAAATCACACTTTTGGAAAAGGGTTTAAAGTACAGTATCCCCCCCAAAATAACACAAACATCACTTGAAAACCTGGCGGTTGACGCGGAGGTCGCGGTTATTAGAAATAAAAAAGATAATTTCTTAAAGCACTCCATAGCCCAACAACTTAAATGTTTTCCAAATCAAAATACCGTTAATAGTGAGGCCAAGACGTTGGTATCTGTCAGGCAGAGAATTTTAACCGATAATATTGTTTTATCTAAAGCGGATAAAGGAAATACGTTAGTCATCATGGACCGTAATGAGTATAACTCCAAAGTCAGTGACGTTTTACAGACAGACAGCTTTTTGACGGTAAGTCAAGATCCCACCAACAAATATTTGGCCCAATTAAAGTTAACTGTTAACGGCTCGAAATATATCTTTCCGGATAATTCATATTCAAAATTCAAAATTATTCCCATGAATCCCCATTCTCCTATGCTTTATGGTTTACCAAAATTACATAAAATCAATATTCCAATAAGGCCAGTTGTGTCGTACATTGGAGCTCCCACCTATAAGTTGGCAAAATTTCTTAATGTACATATCCGTGAAAAGATATCTTTTGAGCCAAAACACAGTCTTAAAAATAGTTTACATTTAATTGATAGTATAAAAAACTTAACACTACCCCCTTCTTCCAAATTAATTTCACTCGATGTTGAAAGTTTATTTACTAACGTACCTTACGAGGATTGTCTAAAAATCCTCAAGTCCTCTTTAGAAAGTAAATTCATTCATCCTGGCGAGACAGATGACATATTACGACTGACAAGACTTTGCATGTCTCAAAATTATTTTCAGTTTGATAATAAATACTATTTTCAAAAAGAAGGGTTAGCAATGGGGTCCCCTCTTAGTCCATTGATGGCTGACTTATTTATGGATAATTACGAACGCGAACACATAATCGGTAAACCACACATATTCTATTACTATAGATATGTCGACGATATTCTCATATGCTGGACAGGTACCAATCGTCAATTGGATCTCTTTGTTTCCAAATTAAATAAAATCCACCCTAAAATTAAATTCACTTTAGAAATAGAACAAAATAGTTCACTTCACTTTTTAGATTTAACCATAACTAAAAATCAATCCCTCCATCAATTTTCGATATACCGTAAACCAACTCATACCGATACCACGATTCCCGCGTCATCCAGCCATCCTTGGCAACACAAGCTCGCAGCGTATAAAACTATGATACACCGTTTGATGAGCGTTCCATTAAGTAAGGATAATTACAACAAAGAACTTGATGTAATATATCAGATCGCGAAGTCAAACGGTTATTCCAAATCTACCATCGATAAATTATTGCGTAAAAAAACGAGTAGTATCGTTAACAGACTATTGTACGCGGTTCCATATATTTCGACAAATAAATACACTGCGAGTTTGTCATACCTGGGTAAAATCACTGACAAAATAGTTCACATATTTAGAAAAAATAACATACATGTTGCTCTCAAATCCCATAATTCACTCAGGTCACTTTGTAACACTAAAGATAAAATCCCGCCCAATAAAAAATCCGGCGTCTATAAGCTGTTCTGCGATGAATGTGAACACGTTTATATCGGGCAAACTGGTCGTAACTTTATAACACGATTTCACGAACACGTATCGGCGTATAAAAACAATCGCCCAGAAAGGTCACACTTCGCCGAGCACCTTATAGACAAAGGACATAACTTATCCCCCACTAATACATATCAAATTTTACACACCATAGACAAAGGTTTAAAACTAAATATTAGGGAACAATTAGAAATTAATAAACATAAAAATTCTAAAATTACTCTCATGAACAAACAGACTGACGTAAACCATTCCCCACTATTAAATATCTTTTCGCTCACACCATCCACCCCCACCCTCAATTCAATATAAGGAGCGGCACTGCGATGGATTTGTCACTTGTAGCATGTTATTCTTACGATTAACGTCTACAACGCCTGATGATGCCTCGTGGAGAGGCGAAACACGTGTCGCAGCGACGACCAGGCCAGTCGTGGCAGCGACGGTGGTGGTGGGGGCATGCGGATTCTGTTCCAGATGACGGACGACCGCAGCAGCCGAAGCAGAGACTACCGGAGCAGCCATGGCAGCGTCGGCATGTACCAAGTACTAACAGTAGTGGGTGGGTGCCGGCCGGCGCTAGGCCGCATGAACTAATTGGTGGCGGAAGCACGCAAAGCAGGTTAGATCAAATTGCATATAGATTTGACTTTCGCAAAGTAACGCCTGAATCTATTAACTATTTAATGGCAGCAAGTATAGCTGATCAGGTGAAGGTGTATATTAAGTTGACAAAACTCCACCGCATTGCCGTTCAAAATCTCTGGTTCAACCAACAGTGCAAACACAACCACGTGATTCCCAACTATATTTCTATAACATCACATTCACGTTCAATAGCAGCTAAAAAAGCCATCAAAAAAGCCCAATTCATCTGGCTAAATGAGGAATCACGTCGTTGGTTTGCCGTTAGGGACAACCTCAAATCACATTTAAAAATATTACATACCGAACTCGCCCACAAATTACATCCCGTAGAATTCGATTTAGTAGATCAAAAAGCCCGAGAACTCGCGTCTAATTTTATACACAAAAAGTACACCTCTCAAACAGACAAACTTGACAGACTCATTTCACAACAACGCCCATCTCCTGTGTTACAAAGTGATTTAACCTCAAATTACACTAATTCTGCATGTCACACCTTCTACCCCCGCGTAAAAAATTTATCAAATACACAGTTTACTAACCAGGAAATCACACTTTTGGAAAAGGGTTTAAAGTACAGTATCCCCCCCCAAAATAACACAAACATCACTTGAAAACCTGGCGGTTGACGCGGAGGTCGCGGTTATTAGAAATAAAAAAGATAATTTCTTAAAGCACTCCATAGCCCAACAACTTAAATGTTTTCCAAATCAAAATACCGTTAATAGTGAGGCCAAGACGTTGGTATCTGTCAGGCAGAGAATTTTAACCGATAATATTGTTTTATCTAAAGCGGATAAAGGAAATACGTTAGTCATCATGGACCGTAATGAGTATAACTCCAAAGTCAGTGACGTTTTACAGACAGACAGCTTTTTGACGGTAAGTCAAGATCCCACCAACAAATATTTGGCCCAATTAAAGTTAACTGTTAACGGCTCGAAATATATCTTTCCGGATAATTCATATTCAAAATTCAAAATTATTCCCATGAATCCCCATTCTCCTATGCTTTATGGTTTACCAAAATTACATAAAATCAATATTCCAATAAGGCCAGTTGTGTCGTACATTGGAGCTCCCACCTATAAGTTGGCAAAATTTCTTAATGTACATATCCGTGAAAAGATATCTTTTGAGCCAAAACACAGTCTTAAAAATAGTTTACATTTAATTGATAGTATAAAAAACTTAACACTACCCCCTTCTTCCAAATTAATTTCACTCGATGTTGAAAGTTTATTTACTAACGTACCTTACGAGGATTGTCTAAAAATCCTCAAGTCCTCTTTAGAAAGTAAATTCATTCATCCTGGCGAGACAGATGACATATTACGACTGACAAGACTTTGCATGTCTCAAAATTATTTTCAGTTTGATAATAAATACTATTTTCAAAAAGAAGGGTTAGCAATGGGGTCCCCTCTTAGTCCATTGATGGCTGACTTATTTATGGATAATTACGAACGCGAACACATAATCGGTAAACCACACATATTCTATTACTATAGATATGTCGACGATATTCTCATATGCTGGACAGGTACCAATCGTCAATTGGATCTCTTTGTTTCCAAATTAAATAAAATCCACCCTAAAATTAAATTCACTTTAGAAATAGAACAAAATAGTTCACTTCACTTTTTAGATTTAACCATAACTAAAAATCAATCCCTCCATCAATTTTCGATATACCGTAAACCAACTCATACCGATACCACGATTCCCGCGTCATCCAGCCATCCTTGGCAACACAAGCTCGCAGCGTATAAAACTATGATACACCGTTTGATGAGCGTTCCATTAAGTAAGGATAATTACAACAAAGAACTTGATGTAATATATCAGATCGCGAAGTCAAACGGTTATTCCAAATCTACCATCGATAAATTATTGCGTAAAAAAACGAGTAGTATCGTTAACAGACTATTGTACGCGGTTCCATATATTTCGACAAATAAATACACTGCGAGTTTGTCATACCTGGGTAAAATCACTGACAAAATAGTTCACATATTTAGAAAAAATAACATACATGTTGCTCTCAAATCCCATAATTCACTCAGGTCACTTTGTAACACTAAAGATAAAATCCCGCCCAATAAAAAATCCGGCGTCTATAAGCTGTTCTGCGATGAATGTGAACACGTTTATATCGGGCAAACTGGTCGTAACTTTATAACACGATTTCACGAACACGTATCGGCGTATAAAAACAATCGCCCAGAAAGGTCACACTTCGCCGAGCACCTTATAGACAAAGGACATAACTTATCCCCCACTAATACATATCAAATTTTACACACCATAGACAAAGGTTTAAAACTAAATATTAGGGAACAATTAGAAATTAATAAACATAAAAATTCTAAAATTACTCTCATGAACAAACAGACTGACGTAAACCATTCCCCACTATTAAATATCTTTTCGCTCACACCATCCACCCCCACCCTCAATTCAATATAAGGAGCGGCACTGCGATGGATTTGTCACTTGTAGCATGTTATTCTTACGATTAACGTCTACAACGCCTGATGATGCCTCGTGGAGAGGCGAAACACGTGTCGCAGCGACGACCAGGCCAGTCGTGGCAGCGACGGTGGTGGTGGGGGCATGCGGATTCTGTTCCAGATGACGGACGACCGCAGCAGCCGAAGCAGAGACTACCGGAGCAGCCATGGCAGCGTCGGCATGTACCAAGTACTAACAGTAGTGGGTGGGTGCCGGCCGGCGCTAGGCCGCATGAACTAATTGGTGGCGGAAGCACGCAAAGCAGGTTAGATCAAAGATAAGAAAAGGTATGCTTCGTTGGTTCGGACATGTAGAAAGAATGCAGGACGAAAAAATAACGAAACAGATACCTATACAATGCAAAAGTGGAAGGATGTAGGAGCCGAGTAAGACCAAGACTAACCTACCATGACCAAATTGGTCGTATGTTAATAGAAGGTGATATCAACAGTCCTAGAAACCGCTCCTAAAATAGAGTGTGCATGAAAAGAGTGAATGATTGATGAAAATGCTAGTTAAGTGTGTAAGGACTGCGTCTTGTGGCGTTCAATTCTCTCTGCCTACCCCGCAAGGGATTTGGCGTCAAGTTATATATAGATATATAAATACGGTCCTCATGACGTTAGTCTTATAATTTTTATATCTATATGCTTATAACTTGCTTTATTATACAACTTGCTTTATTATGACAACCTGGATGGAGACCTATATTGGCAAGTTCTTTTCAGCAATTCTTTTTCGCCATGATTAACTACGAATGACAGATTGAAAATCAAATATTATACTAGGGACAATAGGAATCAAAATCATTTAGTTTTTACATGTGTGTTTCGTACAGTAAACAACGAATTCATATGCACTAAAGACAAGGAATTCACTGTCTTTGTCAAGTCAAAATATAACTACAAACTCTCGGCGTATGAGTTATTTCTTGCACGCTACCGCTGTAGCCCCCACTTCGGTGGCATTCTTTCCGGTTGTCAAGCGAAGCGCGTCCAAGGCGCATTATTAAATTGTCTCGCAAAGTTTTCTCATCTCGTCGCAGCGTAGCGTCAACATTTTCAGTTAGCCCACTTTGTTGAACAAAGAATTTTTTTGATTTCTCCTTCATCCGTCGATTCCATTTTGTTTTCCGATGTTTCTGAACAATCATTGCTTCGGAGTTATGACTTTGGCCTTTGAAAAATACTCCAGGAATACTGGCATGTTTAATTAAACGAGTTTCGAAATATTTCTTTTCGCGACATTAAGATAAACATTAGAAGAATTACATAGGTGTTTTTGAAAGTTCTGTTCATATAATTTATTTCTATACTTAGGCTATGAAACTTCGGTGTATAAGCATGTGAATGTAAATAGAAATAGATTTTTGGAAGAATTACGACATTATTTAAATGTTTTTTTTTTATGATGCGCTACTTTAATCCTGCATTAATACATATATAATTGATTTCTGATAAGTTATTAGATTCGTCGGGGCTCGTTACCTTACCGTTTAACGAACATACTGATTTTGATAAGAAAACAGCGACTGTTGTCAGACTTCTACAAGCCAGAGGGAAAACCTGTCGTTTCTTTGGTTAGGTCACATGACTTTCGCAATACAACTGCTTAGGCGTGCGAGTTTCCTCAAGATATTACCCTTCATAAATCTGAAAACATATATTTAGTGGTACTTTCCTACACCAGGATTTTAATCAGGACCTGAGAAGCTGATTCTTTATCCACTGGGTTATCATTGCTCTTTTTATTTTTGAAATCTATGGGTTAATTATTTCTTCCAATGACATCGTTGTCTTAGAAGCTAATGTTAAATGAACCGAACACGTAGCGCCTGTTAGATTACAAGGCTGAACACATAACGGTCGCTCAAGCGGGGAATCCAACCGATACATTTCCTCCGGCAGTTAAATGGCGATAATAGAGACCACCTACGCATATCTTTTTAGGTCTAATCTAAATAAATAGTAAATTAATAAATGTTTGTGTCTTGTCTGTGTTCTGTAACATTCGAAAACGTTAGTTTAAAGTGATGTTATTTCAAACAATTACTAGATGGAAGCTGTTAACAAAATAGTCTATGTTTCAATTAAAAAGTTGCAATAGATTGATGATCTTTCGGTGGGTGATGATTTATCATCAGGTGACCAACACGTTTGTTAGGTAACATATTATATTAGTATGTCATTGTAACGACTAACATCTACGGCGCTTGAGGATCGTATCGCAGATACGATTAGGGCAGTCATGGCAGCAACGGTAGCGAGTGCATGCGGTTCCTGTTCCAGATGACGAATGATGAGATGTCGAGGACGACTGGAGCAGCCATGGCAGTGACGACATCTTGCATCTACTAACAGTAGTGGGTGGATGCTATGCAGCTCTAGTTCGCATGAACTCATTGGTGTCAGAAGCACTCAAAGTAGGTTAGATCAAATTGAATGTAAATTTAACTTTTACAAAATAACGCCTGAATCGATTAACCATCATGTCTTTCATACACTTTAGACAGAATTCGACCATTCTTCTGAACAAGACGGTCACGACAGATTTCTGAAGTTACATCATATAAATGTGCTCCAGCAAATTTGTACTGAAGGCC
Organism: Pyralis farinalis; assembly: GCA_947507595.1. Classification (NCBI taxonomy): domain Eukaryota; kingdom Metazoa; phylum Arthropoda; class Insecta; order Lepidoptera; family Pyralidae; genus Pyralis; species Pyralis farinalis. The sequence continues at coordinate 39,065,668 of OX382261.1, read as the reverse complement.
CAAGCAAGTAAACAATTACTATTAAGCATAGCTACTGGTTACTTGCTTGGGTCTAAGTCTTGCATGAAATATTTATATGCAATAGGAAATAGGTTATGTTATGCTTACGAAATTATTCATTGCTGAATTGAAAGATTTTGTAATCTTTTGGACTGGAAAGGCATTAAAATTATTGCTCACTCTCTATTTATCTAAACAGGAAAGTGGTCATGAGTGTAGTTGCTAGAAGTCCAGGGCACAATATTCGAATATCTCAATACAGCAGTAAGAACTACATCAAAATGTAGATTGTGTCAATTTTGTATCCATTCAACGCTAGTTATAGTTGGAAGTTTGTTTCTCGCAATTATTAACGAGCAAACTTATCGAATTTAATTCCTATGCATAGCGTCCAGGAAAAGTGTGAAATAACTAAATATCTCGAATTTGCATAACTAATTCCAAATCTTGATTGTGAGGCGCTCTAGGACCCGGCGAGCGTGATAAAAGCTATGAATGTTAAAGAAGCAAGCGAGATCTGAAATAATTGTATCTTGTGGAGCTTGGTTCTTCCTAAATTCACAGCAAGGCACCTGGCGTTGGGATATAGATAGATATATTTCAACTCTTTGCTGCCCAAACTAATACGAAAACGTATTAAATTCTGATAAGATAACATGTTTTTGTTCCAATTTAGTTTTACTGTAACCTGACAAACGTATTACGATAACCACAAACACAGCCTTAAGTCCACAGCAGGAAATTCCGATGACGAAAATTAAGTTACAAAACTTTGTCACTAAGATGGACGCTTTATTGCAACCAATCGATGAGTTCGCTTATTGTCTCCATTGTTCTTCCCAAGTTACATTAAGTTAGGGAAGACATATCTAGAATATTTAAGCTTATTACTGTTTTGAGGGAAAATACTCTGATCAAGTTATACCCTTTTATTATTTACGAGTACCTTATAAGGCGATCCAAATAACATTAATTTATGAGAGGTTAGTGCCTTCGTATTTCGAACACAAGTGGCAATATCCTGAGTTAGGACGCATATTTGCTCCTTCACTATCTTTCTTAAGTTATGTTTCTTCGGTGTTTTATTGGAGTTTACTCCTTAAGAAACGATTTTGAGTTATAAGGCTCGGTACGGAAATTTTATGAGGAGTAAAATCAAGTGAACAAGTTAACAAAAAGCGTTACGCTCGTCCGCTAAAGAGAGACGAACATATACATCTGTAGGATTTCACGTGCGTGCGAGTGAGATAAAAGTATCTGAAGGATTTAACTGAGTTTTTTTATACAACGTCGGAAGGCACGCGGCCCATCTTATATAAAGCGGTTACCGTAGCCTATGAACGCTTGTAATACATTAAGTATCACTCGAGAGATAAAGATGAAGGTAAAGGCGAAGGAGAACGCGAAGACATAGATACCGACCCAGCGTTGTACGTGTGTGTGCGCGCCTGCGTATTATGACGATTAGTACATTTTATGTATATTTTTATGTCAAAGTCAAAGTCAAAATCTTTTTATTCCGTAAAAATGGCTACATTTGTTTGAAATCGTCACATTTTTTTTCCCTACCGTGCAGTTCATGACTAGGTGAGCACTGATAAAAATACTGCCAAAAAACTCAGGCATCCCTCTTTTGGTGTCCAAACAAATTTACATATTTTATTAATTACATTATAATTGGATCGACTCACTCCCAGGCATTTTTATCATTAATATAGTCAGATACTTTATAATATGCCCTGCTACACAATTTGGCTTTAATGGTAGTTTTAAATTTGTTTATTGACAATTCTCTTATATTGCTGGGAAGTTTGTTATAGAACCGTATACATTGCCCCATAAAAGAATTACTTATTTTGTGGAGACGGCTTGGATGTAACACTAGATTATGCTTATATCTAGTATTTATGTTATGAGTATCACTCTTTTTACAAAATGAGTCTATGTTTTTATGGACATACAAAAGATTTCATAGATATATTGCGATGCGACTGTTAGAATATTTATTTCTTTGAATTTTTCTCTAAGGGTCTCCCGGGGACCAAGTTTGTAGATAGCTCTAATGGCTCTCTTTTGCAATAAAAAGATGGTGTTAATGTCCGCGGAGTTACCCCAAAGAAGAATTCCGTATGACATAATACTGTGAAAGTAGCTGAAATAAACTATTCTAGCCGTATCAACATCAGTGAGCCGTCTAATAGTTTTCACTGCATAGGCTGCAGAACTTAGTTTTCCTGATAATTTTTCAATTTGTGGGCCCCATTGTAGTTTGGAGTCGATTGTTATACCCAAGAACACAGTTGTCTCCACAGGGGCAAATGTATGTACTATTGAACAAATCATCAAGTGACTAAAGTTAAAAAAAAATTGGAAAATATGGAAGAAATTGTATCGAGTTGTAACGAAGAAAAATACGTAAATGCGGTTAATTCGTAAGTCTGTAGGATATCTATAGTTGACATTTATGAATAATATAAATTTCGTTCTTATTATTTCAGAAGATGCATTCATTTACCCTCTTTTTCTATATATCATAAACATCATTCGTTAGGAGTAAACTCCAGTCGTGCGTCGAAGCTGACACACACACACTTTTTTCCGTTAATTATTAATAAATTCTTGGTCCGGAATTTCTTCTCTAGAAATTCTTAACTGTATTATTTTTTCCGTTAATTGCAGTGATTGAATCATTTATGAAATTAATTTAAAGTTCTTGGTCGGAATTTGTTCTTCTCCTTGGTCGGAAGACTTTATGTAACTATATTTAAGGCAAATAAATTATCTATCAATCAATAATAATTAATATCCGCGAAAAGTTTGCATAACTTCTTGCCAATTCGTAACAGAGTTTGCGAGTTACGCAATTTATAAGTGAGAAATCCAATTTTGTTCACGTTTCTTCACAGAACTCTTAAAGAAATTTATATAAAAAAAACCCGCAAAGCAGAGATCTAAGACTGTTATAATACATAGAAAATACTCAGACCAAGACAAACAGCTTTTTGACGAGTTCGATGACGCAGCCGTGATTGGCGCGGCCTTGACACCAACGCTCGTGAGTTCGATTCCCATACAGGACAAATATTTGTGTGCATGAACATGTCTATGTGTCTTAGTCTGAATGGTTTTAAGAGACCGCTAAGGGTCCGCTACGTAAGGTAAACATTTGGTGATTTTTTTTATAATAGCTCAGCACAGTGGCTCTGCTTTGCCTGATGGTAAGCGAAAAGGGAAGCCCAAATCGCAGCGCCAACGGACGAAAGACTAAAGTGTCCTGTCAGTTAACCCTGCTATGCTGGCCCGCCAGGTGTTTCTTCACGGTTCGTTTGAAGGATCCTATGTTGTAGGAAGGAGGAAAAACATATGCCGGCAAGGCGTTCCACTTTTTAATGGTACGACAGAAATAGTAGTTACCGAACTTTTTAGTACGCGGAGAAATGTTCTCAATAGTGAAATAATCACATAGCAAGCCTGCACGTGTGGTTCTATGACGGAAGGGAGAGGGTGGGATAAGTGAAAACAGTTCTTAAGAGCACTCACCATGGTAATGGCGGTAAAATACGCCTAATGAGCCAATGTTCCTATGAAGTTGAAGAGGTTCTAGGTTTTTGGTGACCTCTTCGTCGTCGATCATGCGGATAGCCCGTGGCTACAACCTGTCTAGAGCCTCGAGAAGATATTGTGCAGAAACGTTCCAGAGATGCGAGTAATACTCCACACAGTCCCGAACTTGAGTCTTATAAAGCAAACAAAGCTGGTCTGGCGCGAAGAACCGACGAACCCCTATTCAGGACTATGAGTTTTTTGGAAGCTGTTGAGATGAGGCTCTCGATGTAGTATATTTGGTTAAGAGTGCAGCGAATATCTAGCATATTCAGGCCATCTTGAATACTGAGGGAAGCGGCCTGAAGACTGAGAGTGGGAAGGAATAGGGATATTTTTGTTGTAAACGCGCACACATGAGTTTTCGTGGCATTAAACTCAACCAGGTTTTTGGAATCCTATTTACTAATGAGATCCAAAATTTGATTCTGCTGAACGATAAAACTCTCGCGCTTCTCATGGATTTCTGTCCGACCAGCACCAGGCTGACCGAAATATTGCCCATGGACCGTAATATCATTTGCATATCAACGAATAACAATTGGCAGCATGTCACTGATTTGAAGAAGAAAGAGGGTAGGCGATAGAACAGAGCCCTGTGGGATACCGGCATTCACTGACATGAACCGCGAAGCGCATCCATCTGCAAGAACGCTGTCTCTACGCTCATGCAGACCGTATGCCGGAAATTTGGAAAAAAGTGCTTTGCACCAAATCCGATCAATATCCTTGGCAATATCAAAGCTAACTACCATAGACTCGCCATGTTTGTCGATTGCCTTCCCCCCAGAGGTGCGTCACGTACGCTAGAAGATCACTTATTGATCTTATCAGTCTAAAATCATTGTAGCGATCATTAATTAGGGAGTGATCTTCTAGATAAAAGATCAATTGATTGGTAAGGATCCGTTCCATGACTTTCCACAACACTGAAATCACGGCAAGGGAGTTTGATGCATCGGAACCCTTTATCGGGACCGGCTGCACATTGGCCTCTCTCTAAGCCTCTAGAATACGAAAATGTTCCGTCAACACCGGGGACAACTCCGCTGCACATTTTTTCAGACCAATCGCTGGGATAACATCAGGACCACTGGTATATTTAATGGACGAAATATCTTCTTTTTCTTCATAGCATTATCACGTTTCCTGTTTCATTAAAGTCGGTCGCCTAAGCCTAAATAAATTTGGCGAAGATACTGATTTTTCAGCACGTGACGAGCAGTGATAGCGTAGTGGACAAGGAATCCCCTATTGATCAACTGGTCCCCGGTTCAAATTCTAGCGTTTGCCACTACGTATTTTCGGATATTTGTACATATTTGTAATTATCACTTGCTCGATGGTGATACAAACAATCGCGAGGAAACCCGCACGTCCAAGAAATTGTATTTTGGTGGACGTGTGACTAAAGAAAGGTCTGGCTTTCACTCAAAATCAGTGTCTTCGCCAAATCCTTGGTTTTACGAATCAGATTCCTTCAATCCCAATGGATTAGGAACCGAAATAACGCTTGACCGATGAACGCTAGGAAGGGACTGGTGGGTACGACTTTGAGAGTGAGGTATCGTTGGACTCGTATTTATCGCCCGAGTGTCAGAGGCTAACGTTAGTATTTTTTTATACAACTAGATTGACAAACAAGCATGCGGCCTGCATTAGATGGTAAGCTCCACCGCAGCCTATTGACGCTGGCAACATCACGGGGATGTTATTCGCGCGCTGCCAATCAGTACCCAGTAATTTCGCTGCCATATCTCACCCTTCAAACCGGAACACAGCTATATAAATTATAGCTGTGTTCCGGTTTGAAGGGTGAGATTAAAATATTGCTGCTTGGCGGTAGAAATAGGTGAGACAGAGGTCCCCACGCAGACGACTGATGTACAAAGTCTCCCTCTGGTGAAACGTGTGCATTGACACGATAATTATAAACATACGAGTTAACCATCCTGCACACCAGTCTTGTAGTGGTACCTAATTAATGTTGGAAATTGATGTCTTATGAATAAATAAATGAGTAAGTAAAAAATCAATATAACGGACGTAAAACTTCATGCCCTAAGTGAACATTTTTTTTTATACTACGTCGGGAGACTTACAAGCATATGGCCCACGTGATTGTAACCGTAGCCTATTAAAGCTCGCAACACATTAAGTATCACTCGCGCGGTGCCAGCTCTGTCGCTAGCACAGCGACTCCTTAGGAGCTTACTCCTGATCTCACTGAAACAGAACAACGCTCTGGGGAGTTGTTATTTCTTACACTAAAGTAGCCATTGCCGGTCGTTCCGAAAAGAATCCAAGTTACCGTCGGCGGCGACAACTGGGATATATGTTTTTTAAATATCTCAGTTATCGTCGCTAGAGACGTTGTCGCGATAATCAATTCTTCAACTGTATTTTTCCATTTGTTGCTAATAGTAACTATACGAGATATAAATTAATGCAGCTACGAATTAATCATCAGTATCTTACCAATGACAACTCCATCGACGCTGGGTCCAAAGGCGTACGCGAAGTCAGGAGCTTGAACTGGTGCTGACAGCATTGCTTCCAGGGGGCGTTCCCGCAAACACCGTAACAGAGCCGGAGGCGTCAACTCTGTGAAAAATATACAACAGCAAATGCAGACGTGAAGTACAGACATGTTCCGCACGTCTTCAGAAATAAGGAACAAAATAACAAACCCCCCTGGTACCCTTATTGGATTTACCTATGTCCTTTAAATGAACTTATGTCCTTTAAATGTACCTATGTCCTTTAAATGAACCTATGTCCTTTAAATGTACCTATGTCCTTTAAATGTACCTATGTCCTTTAAATGTACCTATGTCCTTTAAATGTACCTATGTCCTTTAAATGTACCTATGTCCTTTAAATGTACCTATGTCCTTTAAATGTACCTATGTCCTTTAAATGTACCTATGTCAACATACCTGGTGAACAATTAGCATGCGTAGCAACTATCGCTGCGTACTTATTTGGATCTGCTACTAATGACCAGGGACTTAATCCTGAACCTGACATCAAGATGGCTCTGTGGAAGAGCAGACCTGAAACAAAGAAAGTCAATGATAAACTAAGTATAGCATCAATACATATTGATGAAGAATAAATACATTGTGTTTATTTGTCATTTTGTCCTTGCTGGATCTGAACATTTTACATGTTGGGTATACGACTACACGAGCCACCTAATGTAAAGCGGTTACCGTAGCTAATGAACGCTTGCAATACTCTGCTGCTAAATCCTTGGGAGCTAACTGGTGACCTCACTCATACGCAGGAACACAACAACTCCTAGAGAGTTATTATTTGGCTGCCGTTCTTTTTGTGAGGTGGAGGTACTTCCCCTGACGGTACTCTACCTGTCTTTAAAAATACAAAGTTATGTAATTTCAGCATAGAGACAAAACCGAAAACTGCCATTTCTTATATCTGTGTGTCTATCTGTTATTCAAGAAATTACGCTACAGATACTACGATAAAAAGCCACGTACAGTTCAATGTAGTGATGGATCAGTTGATAAAGAACCGGCCTATAGATCAACAATTCCCCGGTTCGAATCCTGGCATGTACCACTAAATTCGTGTTTTCGTATTGATGTACATATTTGAAATTATCATCGGCGGTGAAGGAAAACATTGATAGAAAATTAGCTCTTCCAAGAAATTATATTTCGAAACATAGATTGGTTTGTGGAGTATGTAAAATCAGTATCAATAATCATCATCATCAATCATCATCGATAAATTCTTAGGCATAGGTAGCAGACCGTGCCAATCCTAGTGGATTAGGAAAGGGGATAGCGGTAAGAAGAAGATATCCAATTGATGCGTAGCTATTGGCCTACACATACTTATACAAATGTACTGCCATGCAATTCTGTAAGAGCAAACATTCTTACATCCTCGGATACATCGGCTGTTATAGCCTTGAACACAAAATTGCAATTCCTTAGTGTCGCTTTTCATGGTTGTGCGCACTAGCGCCGCAAGGCTGCGTTTGGAATTGGAATTCTACAAGGCAAACAGCCTCGCGTACGCTTACAGCCTTATAGAATACCAAATATAAAGCCGTGATCGCAGTAGACGATGTCAAAGCTGTGACATCTGTGATCACAGCGACGCACACAGCCATTATGAGTCGCTTAGAGAATTGCATGGCTGCAGCGACGCAGCGCCCTCGCATATTGGCGTAGTAAAATCAAACAAGTAGGTTGTCTTCATAGACACGCACCGCGTTCGGTTTGTATGTTTGCGCGCCCGTACCATCCCGTACGTATGCGTCGTCGCACGCACACACTGACAAAATTTATCGCTGCCAAAGGAACGCCAGTCGTGGCTACGCCGTGCTTAATACCGCACGTGCCCACGCATTCACCGCCGCTGCGCTCCCGCTCGTAATAATTTGTACGTGTACCAACTTACTTTAACTACAAATTCGTAAACATGGCTAAAAAGTAAAAAGATTTTTTTTTGTATCAAATGTGTAATTTTGTTATAAAATCACAAATTTCCTACAGAAAAAGTACTTTTAATGCCTATCATTTTAATCTATTGTAAAAATATTAAATTTCCGAATATAAAGATTATAATTTTGATAAGTGTAGTAAATGAAAAAGTAAAAAATAGTTTAGTGTAAAAAAAAAAATGGGTGCGTGTACTTATCATATGTACGCGCGTGAGAAGTTATACTTCTCTGGCATCATTAAATAACAAATCCCTGGAGGGATGTTGTGTTCATGCGAGTGAGTGACGTTACCACCTCACAGGCAACTGCAACCAAATAACAATTCCCTGGAGGGTTGTTGTGTTCATGCAAGTGAGTGACGTTACTAACTCACGGAAAACTGCAGTCATATAACAATTCCCTGGAGGGATGTTGTGTTCATCTGAGTGACGTCACGAGTAAGCTCCTAAGGAGTTGCCGTGTTAGCGGCAGAGGTGGCAATACGCGAGGCATACTTAATGTATTGCAAGCGTAAACAGCTACAGTGACCGCTTTGAAATGGGTGGATCGTATGCTTGTTTGTTCATGCGAGTGAGTGACGTTACCACCGCACAGAAATCTGCAGCCAAATAACAATTCCCTGGACGGTTGTTGTGTTCAGGCGAGTGAGTGACGTTACATGACGTTATATGGCTGCAGTTTTCCATGAGGTAATAACGTCACTCACTTACATGAACACAATAATCCTCCAGGGAATTGTTATTTGGTTGCAGCTTTGAGCATATTTTTCATGACTTAATGAGCGGTTTAGCGAGCAGCTTCAACCTGTTACTTTTGTGTTACAGTATCTTAAAATTTCACTCATAATTTTTTCATAACGCGCCTAAAGGAGTATATAACTTCAACACAATAGTCAGCTCCTGGTCTATGTACAAAAAATAATTAAGAAAAACTTTGTATTATAGATCCCTAATGATTCACCTACTGGGGTAAATTGTTTTGTATATAGATAGACTATGCATTTTTGACGATTGTATAAACTATAAGCGACATCCCTACGTGTTTAGGCTATTATCCTTCGCGCAGGGGTCGAGTCGGCCTACTTGTTTGATTTTACTATGATATTGGTCTGTGGCTATTAATTACTAATTAACTTCGTAACAGAGTACATATTTCATTGCGTACATAACACTATTGTATTCTTAAAGAAAAGGACAAGTCAATCTTGGCTGGCATGGACATGTTTCTGTTTTAAAATATTTGTTATTAGATGGTATAATAGCTTAAGTTAGTAATAACATAAATCTCCCGCAAGATACGAACTTTTCCAGAACAAACTTAGCGCATTACAAAATCTTCAAATGCTTAATGTTGCAATTTATAATTCCAGCATCATCGTTAAAGTTTTATTTCTGTAATTATTAATACTATAAGGTAATCATGGGACCGGTTTAATATATAGGTAGGTCTATAACGTACAGATACTGTTGAAGATTCTGATATGATCAATATAATTATATTCTTCTAAAAATAACGACTGTGCAAACTAAGATGTCTTTTATGGAAACAACATTGAATTGAAATAGAAAGAAAAATCAAAAGAGAAAGAAGTATAGCAAAATGTATTAGAAGTTTAATATGGTAAATAAAAGAAATTATGGAATAGTGATGTCTTATCAAACCGGGAAGAAGATAAATAAGACTTAAATAGTTTTGAGATATACCACTTTCTCCCTCCACGCCACTTCGCATGAGCAGATTCCTCATGTAGCCTCGCTTTTTTACATTTTAGACTATTAAATCAAACGGTCGAAATATATTTCAAACGTCGAACCACTGTTCCGACAGCATGTCACCTATAGTTTGAGAGTCATACGGCTTTTTTGACTACGGAAACGACAAACCTTTCATGTAAAAGTTAATAAATTTTTCAATCAGTCTGTTCTCGTTTTCGGAAATCACTTTTTTATGGTCGTAAACAATAAATGTCTAAACGTTTAGTTTACTGCGACAATGTCATAAAAAGTGTTGGAGAAATACTTTAGTTTGCATCTTTGTGCATCTTAGTTTGTAAGGAGTATAACCACAACAAAGTTTCCTAACCTTAAGATGTTTCTTTATTTATTTTCTTTAATTTGGCTCATATAAATCTCAAAATGTCGAATTTATCCAATTAACCACGTTTTCTTGGGCGGTTGTAATTAATTAAAAGTAACAAAAGAATAATTGTCAGACAAATTCGTACAGTATTTGACATTTGAATGAGTCAAGTACAAAACATTTTACATGTGCATCTGAAGGTACAGAAGCTTCGAACTTGATGGATATGGTGTCATTTGATGGAAGAGAGTAAACCTGCATTGGCTGTCTTTTACTACTTCAGGAGGTACAGTCACAGATTCCACCCTTCAGCGACTTGGGTACGATCATCTGTGAGACGGAAGTACTTCCCCAATTGGCCTTGCTTTGATGCGCCCTATCTCTCTTTCGTTGTTAATTAGGGTGAGTTTGACTTTTCTTTATAATCATTATTATAGGAGGGGATTCAGCGTGCTATTAAAAAGGGCTGTGCTCAGGGTTTCTCTGTGCAATAATATCAGAAATGACGAGCTCGGTGGCTCAGTCGTGAATGACACGATATTGACACTGACAATCGTGGGTTCGATTCCCACACAAGACAAACATTTGTGTGCATGAATACGAGTATGTCTGTTTGTCTTGGTCTGATTGTTTTAAGAGAGCTAGGGCGTATCTTACCGTACCTAGAGAGTTGATGTGTTCCTGCGTGTGAATGAGGCCACCAGTAAGCTCCTGAGGAGTCGCTGTGTTAGCAGCAGATGAGGCATCGCGCAAGTGATACGTAATGTATAACAAGCGTTCATAGGCTACGGTAACCGCTTTGCATCAGGTGGGCCGTATACTTGCGTGCCGACGTTGTACAAAAAAAAAATGAGAATTCGCAGAAGAACTAAAGTAACTGGCGACTAAGTAGAGGATACAATCAAGCTGAAGAGGCAATGGACCGGCCACATTGCTCATAGACTGACAATCGTAGGAGAAAAAAGGTTGTCGAAACCGCCCCCGTACTGGTGATAAATGCAGCGTGGTACGACAACCCACTAGGTGGTGCAACGATCTAAAAAAAATGTAGATAACCGAGGTGAGTGGTGGTCCCTAGTGGAGATCTATGTGGACGAATAGAGTCTGAAATGATGATGATTTTAATTAAATAAATAAATAAACTTGCGCAGTAGGACGATCAAAATATAACCCCTTTTCATTTTATCTAACTCGCATCTGCTGAAATGTCTACTATTCGAATAAACATATAGCATAGCGTCCTGCTGTAATCATCTCTATTACTTCTGAACACCTGCCTTAAGACAGTTACGTACTACATCTCAATTCATCTTCAAAGGTCAATTAATCCTAATTGACGTCTGAAGATTAGTTAAGGGCACAAAATTGGTGGAGACACATTTTTATTTGAAACCGATACTCGGAATATCCAAATGCTTATATTTCATAAAAAAATACTTTTTCATAGTTTTTATTTATTAGCAAATATATACATACAATAATCATTGCTTATAAATCGATAATCTTTATTTATTTAATTAGCAAATTATTCTATTTTAATTAAATTTATCTTTGTCTAACAATTGATTCAAAAATATTGAATTATTATGTACTAGTGTACTAGAACCGACACCGTGAACCAAATGTTTGCGCTATGCTTTGTTGCCGATCGGCAACAACTCATTGCTGAACTACGTTGAACGAAACGCGTAAGCGCCATGAAAATCACGGCGCTTTTGACCTTTTGGTCGCGAGAAAAATACCCTTTGGTAGCGATTAGGTGCTGTATCTTCGAATCTTTGGGATAGACATCTAAATTATTTCAGCGCTGCAGCGGACATTAGTTTTAATTATTACCAAAATGGAGCAAGACTTTTACTTAGGATAGCTCCTCTAGTACATAATAACTCAATGTACCAAATCCCTGTTTTGATTCAGATTATAATATTTTTAATGCCTAGAGAAATTTAATGTTTAGTATTTATTTACTCGTATTTACACGGAAACGTTCATGACAATAAACTAAGTATATTTTATTGAGCAGTAATAGGCTATTTATTATTGACCAACTGGCCCGGGTTCGAATCCTGGCGGAGGCATGTAGCACAAAATTTATTTTTTCGTATTTATGTACATATTTATCACTTGTTCGACGGTGAAGGAAAACATCGCGAGGAAACCCACACGTCTAGAAAATTATATTTCGAAAGACGTGTGACCTAGCCTGAGAAAGATCTAGTTCTCTAGACGGCAGTCTCCATGTAAAAATTAGTATTTTCGTCAAATCCTTAAGCTTAGGTAGAGGACCCCGCCAATCCTAATGGATTAGGAAACGGATAATGCGAAGAAAAAACAATAAAGTAAGTACATTTGTTTCCTCAAATCATTAGGTTTCTTGACATTTCGATGATATACCACTATGACGAGCAATAATCCACCTATTGCTAAGTTACCACAGTCTATATATGCAACAGCAGGTTCTAAATTAACCCAATTTTCCATCAGATGGGCTGTATATTTTGTTGTCACTTAAGCAGTATAAAGAAATCTTGTGTTTCACTTTCCCTGAAGTATAACTACGGGTATTAAATCACGAAGGTACACTTCAAAGATTGCCTCCTAAAATTTGGACAGCCCTCCTGAATTTTCTCCATCGTAATTCTTGTATAAGCAAGCGATTTTATATGAAGCACTTAATCTCAGCCGGTCTTTGAGGAAATACCGCTTTTTGAGAGACTTTTAATATTAACAATAGCCCAAACATAGGCACTGGTTACTTTCGCTAGAGAATATTTTACACACAATATTATACAAGCCTTTATCAAATTTTGAATTATTACTCATTAATATTTTGCACACTAATTGCATAATGTATTGAAGCCTCATTGGGATCATAATAGGTATAATTAAATTTTCGTTAATATAGATATATCCAATGAATTAATTCTTTACTAAAATACAACATGTAAAGAGATTGGTGCAGGCGCAGTGGTGAAACGCGGTTACGTTACTTTGACACCAACACTCGTAGATTCGATTCCCACACTGGTAAAATATTTGTGTGCATGAACATGTCTGTATGTCTTGGTCTGGGTATTTTTAAGAGAGGTAGGGCACATCAAAGTAGCCCTTCTGGGGAAGTACCTCTACCTCATAGAAAACCGCAGCCAACTAACAACTCCCTAGAGGGTTATTGTGTCACTGCGTGTGAGTGAGGTCACCAGTAAGCTCCCAAGGAGTTGCTGTGTAAGCAGCAGAGGAGATACTTAATATATCGCGTTAATAGGCTTCTCTACCCGCTTTACATCACGTGGGCAGTACGCTTGTATGCCTCCCGACGTAGTATAAAAAAATGGTTATGATAGAAAATACATAAGTATACGTAAAGCCGCTCACAAAACTAAATTACAGCGACATCGCTGAAAGAAATTCCATTCGTACGCGGAGACTTCTTGAAATTTAATCTTCTCTTTGCGTACAATGCGGAATGAGAATAAAATACACTGTCGTAAATGAAACACTTTGAAATATCTATTTACGGTACGGAATACACTTTTCATGGTCTATCTATCTATAACTTCACGCCAAATCCCCTACGTAGGTAGGCAGAGGGAACCGAGCGCCACGTGGCTCGATCCTTACATACCTCACTCGCTTCTTTAACATTCATTGCTCTTTTCATGCACGCTCGCCGGTTTCTATGTCTCCTGACATCACCTTCTGATAGAACACGACCAATTTGATCATGGTAGGTAAGTCTTGGCCTTCCTCGGCTCCTACATCCTTCCACTTTTACATTGCATATCTGCTTTCATCATTCTTTCATCCTGCATTATTTCTACATGTCCGAACCAACGGAGCATGCCTCTTCTTATTTTAACACCGACACTCTCTTTCAGACCAACTCTGCTTCTAACATCATCATTGCGAATACAGTCTACTAGCGTTACGCCACAAATTTTGCGCAACGTTCGCATTTCAACCGCGTTTATCCTACTTTCGTGCTCTCTCTGCCATACCCCACTCCCGCTTCCATAAGTAAGCGTTGGGACCAGCACTCCGTTGTGTATAGCCAGCTGCGCCTTCTGGCTCAGGTTTTTACTGCCAAGAAGTTTTACCAACGCTCCATTCACACTATTCCCAGCACTCACTCGCCTTTCCACATCTGCGGTATATTTTTCATGGTACGTAGGAAAATGGTGAAAACACGACGATGTACGGAAAGTCCATACTTCCGTCTACTTTCTAGCGTTATCCCGTTTTCTAATGCATCGGGGTTGGCGGGGTCCGCTACCTAAGCCTAAAGATTTGGGGAAGATACTGATTTTGACGTAGAGCGACTGCCGGCAGATCTCCACGACCCAGAGGGGGGCCGGATGTTTCTTAGGTTAGATCACACGTCTATCAATATATAATTTCTTGGACATGCTGGTTTGCTCAAGATGTTTTCCTTCAGAGCCGAGCAAGTAATCATTACGTATATATATTATATTATATTTTAATACATAGTTTATAATCTAATCAAATTGATCTTGTTTTATCAGAAGGTGATGTCAGGAGCCTTAGAAACCAGCGAGCGTGTATAATAAGAGTGCAATGAATGTTAAAGAAGCGAGTGAATGTGTAAGGATCGAGTCACGTGACGCTCGGTTCTCTTTGCCTACACAACAAGGGATTTGGCGTGAGGTTATAAATAGACAAAATAATTGGTTTGAAGTGTAAAAATGTGGTTTAATATGTGAGATTGTAATTAGAAACATTGGAACTCGTTGGAACACAACAACCCTCCAAGGAGTTATTATTTGGCTGCGGTATTCTATCAGGTCGAGATACATCCCCTGTCGAGAAGCATTGTTACGTCTTTCTTAAAAACCACCCAAACATGTTCATGCACGCACATGTATATCCTGTTGAATCGAACACACGAACCTTGATATTAAAGTTATTAAAGTACGACGAGCTCGGTGGAGTAGTGGCGAAACGCGATGTTACGTTACTTTGATACCAACCCCTGTAGATTCGATTCCCACATAGGACAAACATTTGTGTACATGAACATGTCTGATTGCCTTGTACTGGGTATTTCTAAGAGAAGTAGAGCGGATCAAAGCAGCCCCTCTAGAGAAGTACCCCCCACCTCACAGAAATCCGCACCTCACAGAAATGTGTATGAGTGGGGTCATCGGTAAGCTCCTACGGAGTTGCTGTGTAAGCAGCAGAGGTGGCATTCCTCCGACGTTGTGTAAAAAGAAAAAAAAAGTACCAATACTTCAGACGTCGCCAAATGTAAATATAAAGTAGCATTTATTCGGTCCTCTAATCGGAATTTCTTATTAAGGCAAGGAAATACGATACAAGTCTTGGAAATACGATACAAGTATTGGAAATACGATATTCATGTTCATCAGTACATAGCTATTACAATGAATTTCGTCCAAAACATGAGATATTTTCATGGGCTGATTATTTTTATATTTCGTGGCCATTGAAATAGGCTATTAAGCGTTAATTGTACATGAAAAGAAATAAAAATTCTATACATTTTTAATGCTTTATGTCCATCAAACTGAAGAGAGGGAAATTAAAAGACTTTTCCGTTTTTTATTTCGTCTATTTCTGCGTCTATTTCTGCGTCTGACGTCTCCTGTAGGATTTCTTTGTAGCAGTTTACTTACTTACTTAATACTGGACAATACTGTAGTAACAGTAATAACTCAGTGGATAAAGAACCAGTTAATTAACCTACTTTCGACGAGCGGTGGCGCCGCGGTTAATAACGCGACTTTGACACCAACGCTCGTGAGTTTGATTCCCACTAAAGACAAATGTTTGCGTGTATGAACATGTCTCTTCGTCTTGGTTTAAGCGCTTTCTGTATATTCTTTGTATGCATTAAAAAAAATATATTAAGTTTGATTAGTTTGGGACTAGATGGCATTGTGTAATTTCTCCAATAATATTAATTGTACGTTTCCCGTCTGGGGAAGTATCTCCACGTCACAGATAACCGCAGTCAAATAACAACTCCCTGGAGGGTTGTTGTATGAAAGTGAGGCCACCAGTAAGCTCCAGAGGTGTTACTGTTTTAGCAGCAGTGGTGGCATCACAAGAGTGATACTTAATGTATTACCAGCGTTCATAGGTCACGGTAGACACATTACGTCAGGTGGGCCGTACGCTTGTATGCCTCCCGACGTTGTATAAAAAAAACAGGTTCGAATCCAGGCGTGGGCATGTACCACTTAATTCGTTTTAGATTTATGTTCATATTTGTTATCATAACTTGTTTAAACTGCCTTTAGGTTACGTTGATCTTCATAGGATTGATAAAATTTGACCATGTCCGAATTTAAACCAGACTATAATATAACGATAGTTTTCCTTTTTCAACTTTTTTTTTTATACAATGTCCGAAGGCATGCAAGCATACGGCCCACCTGATGTAAAGCGGTTACCGTAGCCTATCAACGCTTGTAATACATTAATTATCACTCGCGCGATGCCTCCTCTGCTGCTAACACAGCAACTATTTGGAGCTTACTGGTGACCTCGCTCACACGCAGGAACACAACAACCCGCTAGAGAATTGTTATTTGGCTGCGGTTTTCTGTGAGGTGGAGGTACTTCCCCAGACGGGCTCTACCTCTCTTAAACGCCCAAGACAAACAGACATGTTCATGCACACAAATGTTTGCCTTGTGTGGGAATCGTACCCACGAGCGTGGGTGACAAAGTCGCGTCATTCACAACTGAGCCACCGAGCTCGTCGAAACAACTTATTGTAGAATGTACACCAGTGTCATATTGTTTCCACTCCAAGAAACCATCTGCCCGCCAAACCAAAACTCCGCGCCAAGTTATCCAATATGGCGGAAAAAATATGCTGCCCTCTAATTGGTCAGTCGTCTACCAATCAGCAAATACAAAATTGCGTTTCCGGTTTAATAAATTAGATGAATTAAGACTTATAATATTTGTTAAAACACCTTAAAATATTAAATAAAATTACGAACCCTAACACTTGGTAGGTGGTGTCTCCATTACCACATCCAAAACCTTAGGTAGCGGACCCCGCTAATCCTAACAGAATAGAAAATGGTTTAACACTAGGAGGAAACAAACTAAAGAAGATATTTAATGTTCCCAACCTGTATATTAAATGTACAAATTTCTCTAAACCCATTTAATACTGCACCTTAAAGACCGAAATCTGTGCATAGATGCATACACCTTGAGCTTTGTATGAGCTTCACGTTGTGCCTTACCGCAGTCTCTATCAATTGATCCGCGGAAAAATCTCAAAAGCGTTTCAATTTCACCGTTTACATGCAGCGGGAGTGCAATCTCGCGGGATTGGCTTTATTCAGCTCAGCTGCAACTCGATGCAGTTGCAGTAATTCTGCATTAGGATACGCGAACGACGCTTGAAATATAAATACTTCATTCTAAGTTCTAAATATATAAACGTAATAGGTATTTATAGAAATGTGAATTTCGTGTGCGGAGATTTCCTTGAGTGACTCTTCAAGAGCGGTGTTTAGAACTTTAAATATTTGACTCTAGGTGACTCACTTGTCTGTAGCGAGCTGTGGCGGACCCTGAGCTCCGAAGCGGAAGCATAGGACGCGGATTAATGCTCGGATGATGATGAAGTAGTTCACTGACAACTTTCCATTTAAAATCTTCTTGAACTGCCCATGGTGCATTGTTTTTTTTTTTCCATAAAGGAGGCAATCCCATGCTGTAGTAGTGAACTTTGGCTGAGAGTCCATTCCACAACTTGACAGTTCTCGGAAGAAAACTTCTCTGAAACCGCCAGTGCACAATCATTGCAGTTCCAGCGTGTGAGGGTGAAATCCCCGCCGTCGGCGAGCGGTGCGGTTGTAAAAAGAAGCTGTCGACATACCGTTTCCAAATCCACGTTTCTTGACAGGATTCGCTATCTCAGCCTAAGTGTTTGGTAAGGACACTGATTTTACATGTACTGCCATCGAACCTACTTAACCCAGATGGAAGACATTAATAAATAAATAAAGACCAGACCTTTCTTATGTAAGATCACACATCTCGCGAAATATAATTTCAACGACGCGCGGGTTTCCTCACGATGTTTTCCTTCAGCGCCGAGCAAGTGAGAATTACAAATATGTACATAAATGCAAAAACTAGAATTCTCACGTTCTTATCCGCTGTTAACACAGCGACATTCTAGAAACTAACAAGTAATAACCCTCACTTACACGAAAATGAGAGCTTTCCAGGCAGATCTTATTTCCCTGTAGTCTCTTGTGTGACTTATACTGGAGAACTGAAAAGGTCGTAAGCTTTAAGGGCAAAGGATCACGCACGGACTATATTAGCCGCCAATTATAGGACATCTTGGTCACGTTAGCGGCAAAAGTCTATGGAAAAATAATTGAAAACATAACGACGGTGAAATTTGAGGGAATATTGTGGGAGACACAGTAGAATTTCGTAATGGAAGAGGATGTACAGATCAAATAAATAAATAAATAAATATTGGCGGACAAATTACACAGCGCCACCTAGCCCCAAAGTAAGCGAAGCTTGTGTTATGAGTACTAGACAACTGATAAACATACGTAAATATATATATATATATTTTGTAAATACATACTTATTATACATAGAAAATACCCAACCAAGACAGACAGACATGTTCATGCACATGCATGTTTGTACTGTGTGGGAACCGAATCCACGAGCGTTGGTGTCAAAGTAGCGTAACAACGCGTTTCACCACTGCGCCACCGAGCTCGTCAAATCAAGTTTCATCACTGTTCAATATCGTAAATGACGACTTGGAATTGATACTGCTTTACTGTGTGCTGAACTTATAACAATTGTACAGCATGTGTGCTGCAGCTGCAAGTTGCCCAGGTTTTTATGTGAACATCAGTTTAAACAGGATTGCGTGCTGTAAACTCGGATTTTGATTCCGTATCTTAACAATTGTCAGTGTAACAGAGAATAATATCTGCGAATGTTAGATTGCTAATGAACCTTGTGGTGAAATGTATGCTTTATGTAAACCATTTTGTTTTAATAGCAAATACACCATCTGCATCGCAAACACTAGAAATAATGATGGAAGATGATTATATGGAGAATGTTTTACAATTGAATGCGAAGGAAACAAAATTAATGGTATTTGAAAAAGTAAGATAAAATCAGAACAAGTAAATTAGTTAATATATTTTAGGTGCACTTGAGCAGGAATGGAAAGTACGAGGATGAAGTGCAGGGGAAAGTGGGTGCCGGAAATAGTGTAAATGAAGTGTTGACAAAGCTTTTCAGGAACACCGTTCCTATCTCTTAAGGAGCATGGTCAAAATGACCGACAAATAAAAAAAAAAATTGAATTGTTATATAATTGACGAGCCAGGTGTTCCTCTGGCAATGCAAGCTTGCGCATTCACAACTAGTTGAAAGTGAAATCTTTAGCCAAGAGTCGCAGCTCGCTACACACAACCAGGTGCTGAACTTTTCTTTATTTAAGAGAGGTAGGGCGCATCAAAGCAGCCCGTCTGTGGAAGTGCCTCCACCTAACAGAAAACCGTAGCCAAAATAAAAAGAATAAAACCCAGAATGTTAGTTGCAGTCGAATTTCTTACCGAATAAATTTTATTTCTCGTGTTTTATCGACAAAATTTCAATACCGAAATACTGTTTTGGAAATTATGGAAGCCAATTATGAACGATGAAGTGAATAACAATCTCGTACAGTTTATAGAGTGATGCAGTATATTTTATAATAGGCTTTCGTCACGTACAATAGAGTGTAGTTTTTGTTGTTTAGTGTCTGTCATATAAGTACATATGCTTGTGGTGTTTCTGACAGTTATTCTGGTCTCCATTGAAATTCTAAGGTTTCTTAGAAAATACATTTTGAGTCCAGTGGTTAGTGACGCCCCGATTCCAACGAATGTCCAATTGTGGTCCTGCGTAATGTCACCAGTAAACTCCTCAGAAGTGGCTGTATTAGCAGCACAGGTGGCATCGCCCGAGTAATGGTTACAGACTACGATGACGGCTTTACATCAGGTGGGCCGTATGCTTGTATTCCTACCGACATTGTATAAAAGAAAAAAAATGCATTTTTGATTCCCAATTACAAACTTCGCCGAGTTAGAACATTCTCGAACAAAATGGGTCGTAAATAGAAAATAATGATTCTTAGACAAGTTGCCATAATAAATTGAATGAATGATTTTATTTTAGTTGTCAAACACGTGTTTCCTTGGCAAGAGGTTAGAGGTTTAGTTTAGTTCCATGGGCCGAACTAAATTCTATCCCTTTTTCCTATGATCCAAATATCTCCACAATGTATTCGTTCTTAATTATCCCTAACCTTTATTAACCTTAAATTAATTCTTTAATTTTACCATTTGATATAATTATTGTACCAATATGCTTATGTATTTTTTTTTTGTAATATCTAATTGACAATTTTAAAAGTATATTGGCAAGTTTCTTTCGGCATTTTTTCCTCGCCAATGGCAATTTCCGATATGCTAGTAGATTAAAAAAAGGAAAAAAGTGAAATAAGAGAATTAAATTAGATACAATATGATTACATTTCAAAAAATGTAAGACATGTCTAAGTGCCCGCGTGGGCGTTCATTGTTTCCATCGAAAAAA
This sequence comes from Pyralis farinalis, assembly GCA_947507595.1. Taxonomy (NCBI): domain Eukaryota; kingdom Metazoa; phylum Arthropoda; class Insecta; order Lepidoptera; family Pyralidae; genus Pyralis; species Pyralis farinalis. Next base: position 39,044,868 of record OX382261.1, on the reverse strand, counting down.
TATAGGAAAAGCTATTGCCAGTGCGATAAACACGGGGTGTCTTGAAACGCATGCAACATACAGCGTGGGCGATAGCTTGGCTCGCTGCCAAAGTAATGTAATATACTGGATCTTCGAGACATCTTTTTAGTTTTCAAGTTACACTGAACCGACTATCCCTAAGAATACAGAACAATGCCCGAGAGGATTGTTTTATTGGCACAAAGCTACTGAGATGACCTCTCAATAGCTGTGACAGTGCGTTAAATGTGTCACACGAAAAGGACTCTATGATTGTTCATCCTTCAAAGACTTGTTTAGTCTTTTTAACTCCCGACGCAAAAGAGGGGTGTTATAAGTTTGACGTGTGTGTCTGTGTATCTATCTGTGGCTTCGTAGCTTCGAAATGGATGAACCGATTTGATTTTGTTTTTTTTTTTTGTTCAAAAGGGGACTTAATCGAGAGTGTTTTTGTGTGTATCAGGTTATTTTTGCGTCGGAGGTTTTTTAATTTAATTTTGCTTGTTAACGTAACAGCGTTTCCTAATCTATTAGGATTGGCGGGGCCCGTTACCTAAACCTAAGGATGTGACAAAGAGATTAATTTTTAGAGGGGATCCGGACCTTTCTTGTATAAGGTGTTTCGAAATATAACTTATTGGACGTGCAGGTTTCCTTGAGATGTTTTTCTTCACCGCCGAGCAAGTGACAATTACAAATAATGTACATAAATCCGAAAACAGGAGTTTAGTGTTACATGACAGGATTCAAACTGGTGAACAGTTCATAAAAAATATTTTTACGCAATCTGTTTTTAGTTTATAACATAACATTTTTATGGCTGCGTACCTTAAAAAAAAAAATGATCCCTTGACAGACAGATAGTCGGACAACAAAGTGATCCTATCACTTTGTTGTCTGTCTGTCAAGAAAAAGATTCTCAGGAACTGGTGGAGCTATCAAGCTGAAATTAATACCAAATACTCAGGTCTGTAAACCCTTCGAGTAGTGAAAAAAAATCAAAATTCTAAATCAACGAAATCAAAAGATACGGCTGTTTATACCTCGTTTATGCGCATATTTTTTACACTCGCAAGGGAATCAAAACCTATAGGGTACTTCCCGTTGACCTACAATCATGTGTCATCAATCATGATAAGTAAAGGAAAAAATCACAAAATAAAATACTTTTTTTGCGACAACAATTTGCGAAAATGTTTTTTACGGAACCCTCAGAGCGTGGATCGGACACGTGCTTGACGATTTTTTTTCCCATAAATTTCATTTACATAGTTTATCGAACAGAAATTTTGAAATGATAATTGGCGAAGAAGAAATGGCGAAAGAAAGCGGATCGTTTTTGAAATTATCAAATATTACGATAAATTTACATAGCACAGCGATACAATGAAAATAATTATGTCAAGTGACAAAGTAAAAGAAAAGAAAGGTTGCTTGTGCGGAATCATTTCCAGACATTTTTCAAGACAGGTAGTGAGCCTCGTAGCAGCCCGTCGGGAGAAGTACCTCCACCTCACAGAACAACTCCCTGGAGGGTTGTTGTACTCCTGCGTGCGAGTGAGGTCAACAGTAAGTGCCTGAAAGGAGTTCCTGTGCTAGCAGCAGAGGTGGCATCGTGCGAGTGACACTTAATGTATTTCGAGCGTTAATAGGCTACGGTAACCGTTTTCCATCAGGTGGGCCGTATGCTTGTATGCCTCCCGACGTAGCTTAAAATAAAAAAAAAAGACATCCTTTATCAGTTAGATGTACATTAGCTTCATAATACACCTTTGCATACATTAAATTTTTGATGTGTCTTTTGAAGATTTTATAAAGTTATTGTCTTTATAAGATACATTCAAAGATTGCATACTTTCATCACAATCTATATAAAGATTCCACAAACGTATATACAGTAGAATTCCAGCAATAACCTTCGCAAAGCTCAAGACTCAGGAATAAGAAATAATAAAGAATATTGAAAGATTCCTGCAGAATGAGAAAATCCGTCGTGTTTCGATCCAATCCGAAGATATATCCATTCATTGGTCTATGTAATACAGATCTAAGGATTCTTGTTTCCTTATAAATTCCACTCCTTTTCTATAACGCGCAGCAGCTACTTTCAAACATTTTGAATCACAATGTATCCAAACTATTTGAAGGTGGCACCTGCGAGTGAAAATATGGAAGGAATATAGTCGACTTTGTATGGACAACATGAGTAAAAAGGATGTAAGGCATATAACACGTGATGAGTATGAATAACAGTGGACGGGGAGACGACGACGACCGAAGAAGATATCAGCGAGCTTGGCGGCGTACTGGCGAAACGAGCTGTTACGTTACTTTGACACCATCGATGTTCGATTCCCACACAGGGCAAACATTCGTGTGCATGAACATATCTGTTTGTCTTGGTCTGGGTATTTTTATGAGAGGTAGGGCGTAGGAAAGCAGCCCGTCTGGGGAAGTACCTCCACCTTACAGAAAACCGCAGTCAAATAACCAGGGTCGTTGTGTTCCTACGTGTGAGCGAAGTCACCAGTATGCTCCTATGGAGTTGCTGTGTTAGCAGCAGAGGTGTATAGCGCGAGACGTTGTATAAAAAAAGAAAAAAAAAGATATAATCGATTGTGTAAAGTATTATATGAATGAAAAAAAAAAATGACTGGTGACTGCGCCGATCTTTGATGAAATCGGACGTCGATAGCTTGATACGCATTTCGGGCTAGTTGAGCACCGGAAGGTTAGATGGTTCAAGATATGTCAGGTAAGGGTGGTACATAGAGTAGAGTAAGTGTAAGATGTGTTTGTTACGGTGCAAATCTACACTTGCATGTTGATGCTAATTTCGCTGCTACCAGCGTAGGCCCGTAAATGCATTAAATCCATCGCATTCGGTCTAGCTGGGTGCCGCCCTCGAGTCGCTAATTAATTTAATTCTTTGTTTTTCATTGGTTTGATTTTCTTGTTATTTCTTTTGTCTATTGTTTTTGAAATAGACAAATTGTCAACTTTCCTGGTTTTTGGCCAGCAAAACTACTCAAACTCACGCCTTGCACGCACATTAGCCGCTGATCACCTTGCCGCCACACACATATAATTGTTACAAGATGAGACTCCTCTTCGGAACGTATATAATTAATCCATCCATGTCGGTAGATGTAATAATTGAATAACCAATGTAAGACAAATGTCACCTTAGTCTTCCTGCGACCACGGACGCTGCTAAGCATTCGAAACGTCAGGTTCAACAAAATAAAAAGACGCGATACTTTCGTTAAAAATTGTTTTACGATAATTGTATCGTCTTGTCAATTTCCGCCTTTCATATATCTTGATAGTCTATACGGCGGTACAATCGGATTAATTCAATCAGATTCCTCCTTTGACAAGGTCTAGAAATCCAAAACTTCCTACTTCTACTAAACAGTAATAGTGATAGTCGTTAAGTTAAGACTTACTACTCTTTGAGTTATTGTAAACACTTGCTTTTTAAGTGCGCGCAGTAGTGCGCATCAAAGTTGCCCGTCTAGAGAAGTACCTCCACCACACAGAAAAACGCAGCCTTATAACAACTAGAGGGTTATTGTGTTCCTGCGTGTGAGTGAGGTCAACAGTAAGCTCTTGAAATTATTGTGCTAGCAGTAGAGGTGGCATCGCGCGAGTCATACTTAACGTATTGCGAGCGTTCATTGGCTACGGTAACCGCTTTCCGCTTTTGAAAGACATGTTACCTAAACTAAGAAAGGTCTGATTTTCCCTCTGGGTTAGGGAGGTCTGACTGAGATCATTCTATGTACAAATCTTTTAGTTTCGTGAAATCCTTAGGTAGCGGACCCCGCCAATCCTAATGGAAAAACGGTTTAACGCCAGGAAGAATATGACCTGTCACATATTGAGGTAAAGTATATTAAGCTTCTCCGTGTTTAGGAGACCAGTTACATCTGTGGTCATATTCAAACTTCAAATAGCAGTGGATTTAGTCAAGTTTTGCAGTAAATGACTCAACATCATGTCCAGAGGTATACCTAAAGTACACGTGGTCCCTGTTAATTTATCTCTTGTGTTGATGCGAATTGCTATATTATTTGTTCAGTTAACTTTTAGTTTCAAACTGACTGACTGCTTAGTCAGTCGGATCATATTCTTATTTCTCACCCTACGTGCTATAAAAGAAAACAATTCATTAGCCAATATATATACAATCTCGAATCACCGTTACAATCATCCTCAATCACTGTCGCGATGAAATATGCAAATCTATTTATCCAATTTTAAATTCGATTGCATATTTTCCAATTGTTATCCAATCCATATATTCATCGAGCATTGAGAATGGCATATGAAATGCAATGAAAAGCGAATATGTTTGTGAAAAAAATCGGTGCATTGGCATGAATGGATCTATAAAGATATAATCTGATGCTCTAAGTTCTCTGAAACCTGGTGTGCACATGTACACAAAGCCACAAAGCGAAAAATCACCTCGATGTTAGTACGAGGGCAATATCATCATATATTATCGGGAGTCGTCGCGCCTAATCGGTGCATTTGTAACGTGCGATCAACGTATATAATGTGATACAAAATTTCGCCATTGTATTTTTAACAGCAATGGTGCAGAGGCTAAGCGACTTGCTATTGAGTATAAGTCTTATTATCGAATCTCTGTAGTCATTTAATTTTTTGATTAGTTTAATGACCTTTTTGGTTATTTTTTTATTTCTTTATTTTATGCGAGTTAGATTACAATGTTAATACTTCTTAGAATTGATAAATAAAATTTAAGATGCTCGTATCTCTGTGAGTAAGAAAATTAAATAAAACAGTCACAAATAACAGTTGTTTATAATGACAAATAAATATTATGCTATAAAGGTAGAAGTTTACATTAGAATGTTATGTTATGGATACTGATATGTTATCTATGTTAGTCTAGTTTGTTTAAGTCAGAGAAGGAGGTCAAGTTGATCATGAGATTAGTGAATAAACTATGCATTCCAGCTATCATATTTCAGTCAGTGCCCTGCAATGTCCACCAATTGACAAAGGTTTTCTTTGGTTTTGATCGCTGAGGAATCTCAGTTGAGCATCATTTGATCTCAAACATTTTCAATAGGATTTAAATAGGGTCTTTTAAAAGGGATTCATTAAACATTGCACGTCACGCGTGCCTTCATAATGACTGAAGACAGTCGAACAGTCTATTTCTACAAAATAATATATCAATTTCAACTCATCGCTGCATAAGTTAATGCAACAAAAAAGAAATGGTTAAAAATACTTACTTTTATATGCATCGACGAGCAATTTCACCGATACTCATGTTTAGTTCAAACAGAATAATAATTAGTGCCTTGATAAATATTGTTAAGCGTGCTACAATTCAACAAAAAGTTATAATCAATGGAAAGCTAACACAAACAAACACAGCGGACACGGGTATTGTAGATAACGAAATATTTGAAGATTGACTGCTACTCATATTAAAGTACACTTGCAAATTCCTGCTCATTTCCACAAAATACCCTATTTTGAACGACTTAACACAATACAAAATATGCACATGACTCGGCAAGGAATTATAATTATTATTGGTGGTAATAGATGATTGTCGTAAAGGTTGTAATTTGCAAATAGTTTATAAAATTGAGAAAAATATGAGAATGTCTTAGAATTTGAAGCCAAGATTTTATTAGGGTGAGCTGCTTTACATAGCCTGGTTTGGGTTAGGCCACGAGATGCAATGCAAAAATACGACTCTCAACGAGATAACTGGCGAGAAACGAGCATGTTAATGCCGTTGCGTATTAAGTGAAAAGCAAAAGCTGGCTTTGCAAGTACAGCCACTTGTAAAGTAATATGAATATTATCGATTTTAACAGGTTTGTGTTTTCGGAAACACTTATTTAGTTGTACTGGTGGTTAGTAATAATCACTAGCACGGCGGTGAAGAAAAAATCCTGGGAAACCGGCACGTCTAGGAATTGTATTTCCAAAGACGTGTGACCTAAGAAAGGCTATGTTTTCACATCCTATGACTCCATAGGAGCTTACTGGTGAACTCACTCACACGCCGGAACAAAACCCCAGAGTGTTATTTGGCTGCCGTTTTCTGTGAGTTGGAGGTAATTGCCCAGAAGAGCTACTTTGATGCGCCCTACCACTCTCAAAAACACCACGAGAAACAGACATGTTCATACACACAAATGTGTGTTCATACACACAAATGTGTGTCCTGTGTGGGAATCGAACACACAAGCGTTGGTGTCAAAGTCGCGATACAAACCACTGCGCCATCGTTCATGCGTTGATTCCAGTTTCTAACCTAGCAACTCCTTAGCAGCCTACTGGTAACCAGTCACTCCCAGGCCCACAACAGCTATCCACGATGTTGCTATTTGGCTGCAGTCATCTATGAGGTGGAGGCAGCTCTAACTACTGTTTGAATGAACTCTACCTTCTACACTCTATTTCTCATATCACATATTGCAGACGTGTACATGAATATAGAATCAAAATTCATGTAAATGGTATTCAGCAAAACATAACACGTGTTTACAATTGAACATTGTCTGAATAAATTAGGTAAAGCCGTTCACTCACCGCGACCTCGCCCCACGAAGATTTAATGGACCCAGAGCTCGAGACAATAGTCGAAATAGAGTAAACTGTGCATTCAGAAACACGTGCATTAACGAACTGCAGAGATGCATCCTCCGCGTATTATCTCCGTTGGGTTATATCAAATATATTTAGCAGTAACTGTACTGTATCAAATCAAAAGTACCCAAAACCGAAAAGCACGCATGAAGAGCTTCATGAGTATGGACGAAGCGAGAAGGGTATGTTTGCATCGGTGCACCTGGCATTCTATAGTCTCTGCCTACCCCAATGGGAGACAGGCGTGATGATATGTATGTATGTAACTGTAACTTAAGAATGGGTAAAATTTGTGGTGACATAGAGCGTTAAATTCTATATATTTATACACTAGAAATAAAATATTGGTGCCAAATATATACACTCTAACAGCAGATGTTTGTCTTACTCAAATAAACTTAAGTAATATAAACACTTGGATTAGAGAGCAAAGTAAGGTTACTGATGCAGTCAAGCCACGCGGGACAAGTGGCAGTAGGACACATAGCCCGAAAACATGTTTTGTGGGCTAAAGCGGATTAGATGACGCAATCTGAAGGAGGCCTACACTAAACTGGTTTAAAAGGGCTGAGAAGAAAGAATTTAATTAAGTATTATTTACTTTCTTATTGTAGGTACAAACTAATGACCAATTATAAACATCCAGCAGTCATTTTTAACTACGGTAGACCCGCATGACCTTCAAGACCTATAGGATATTTCAGTAGTTTAAAGTATTAATTAGTTAACAATTATTTATGTTTGCATTGAGACATCATCTTTACGCTGTGACATATTTTATATAAAAAAAAATAACACTAAATTAGACCATCAAATAAAATTATTCACATTTCCTTTGGATTAAATAGATTTTGACAAGATAATCTATTCTTATGTACTTACCTAGAAATAGTGTGATTTACATAAATGCTATATGCGCTGGGAAGTGACATAAAAACCTTGTAAGTTTTTTTTATTTTCGCGTTGCATAATTACGTAAATTGATATAATGTGGGACTCAGCTCGCCCGTGACCACGGCACAGAGAAACAATATATATAATTATTCAGTCCTATGTAAATGCATTGTTCATTTATTTTAGACTGATCAGTGATTCTATATGATGCCGAGTTGTGTAATGACTGGTGTCTGTTACCTACCTATTATTATTTGCTTTTAGTGCACTATCTATATCATTATAATATATTCTTAATGATAAAATCGATTATCTATCTATAACTTTACGCCAAATCCATTGCGGGGTAGGCAGAGAGAACCGAGCGCCACGTGACCCGATCCTTATACGCCTCACTTGCTTCTTTCACATTAATTGCTCCTCTCATCACCTTGTGATTGAACACGACCCATTTGGTCATGGTAGGTAAGTCTTAGCCTTCATCGGCTCCTACATCCTTCCAGTTTTGCGTTATATATCTGCTTCGTCATTCTTTAATCCTGCATTCTTTCTACACGTTACCAACGGAGCATGCCTCTTCTTATTTTAACATAAAATTAGAATACAATATATAAAAGAATATAAAGAAAATAATCCGATTAATTAAAAAAAATGTATTGTCATTGTTCTCCTATGCACGAAATTAATTGTCTATCTACTTCGAAAATTTGTATTGCCAAAATATTTCTAATCTAAAGAAAATTTTGTTTATGTTATTTGATTTTAGAATTTTTTGTTAGGGATTTTTACAAAATGTATTCTTCTTCTTCTTCCTAGCATTATTTAAAAATAGGAATTCTTAATAAAGTTAAAAGGTCCATTAGTATTGGCTCTGGCCGGTACCAAATCCTAAAGATTTGGCAAAGATACTGATGTATACGAAGAGCAACTACTGTCAGATCTCCACAACTCATAGGGATTTTTTTTTCACAAAACTGTCCTAGCATGAATGTAATAATAATGCATCTGATACAAATATTAACGATTATAAATTAATAAGTATTTAAATTCCTGAAATATCCTATTGTATTTAATGTTACAAGTGACTGTTCCCGTTACAAATGGCTGTGCGCTATCGTGAAGATGATAATTAATTATTTAATGCGGTATGTATGTAAACGTGATAAACATGAGGATGAATTCTCGGCCTTCGATGAGCGGTTGGATTGTGAAAGCTGTTGGTATCAAACCGAACAACACCTCTAAACACAATCTATTGTAATAGATAGCAACAATATCGCATGTAAGCTTAGGATCGTCGAAAATTATCACAGCATTTCCGATCTCATCACAAGGTTCTAGCTGGTATCCAGGTGGTCTCACTTTGACTACAGTACTCCAAATGCAGTTATCGACATATTCTATCGCTCATCACATTTCAGCGTTACTTCACAGTGCAGCGGTATTTTTAGACTTCAGTATAATGTTCATACTTCCACGTTAATATTTTATTTAGTTGCTGATTATATATTTACGTCGCCGGGTCTTGGGACCGGCGCTGAATAAATGAGAGGAGACTGCATTCAGTTCGCAACGGTGGGATTTAATAACTGTTTTCTAGATTTTATCCGCCTCTTACTGTACATCTTTTGAATATATTCAAGTAATAACTGAGATTGTGAAGATGGAATTTATTTTCCGTTTTTTACATAACTGTCTAGCTAGATTACTTGAAGATGAGAATACTTTAAGAAATGTCTTTTTAATTTAAGGTAAATATAAGAATCCTACTTTGAGATTTTACGAAACGTAATTACGTAGATAGGTATTTAGTGGAGTGAAAGAGGGTTATTTTCGTAATTAGGGGATATCAACTGGAAAATGAAGATCTGGCGAAAGGGAAGTACGGCAGGTTACACCACATAACAGAAGATCAGATTTCTTCGAGGGTTATTGTATTACTGAGAGTGTGGTAGAGAATTCTGTGTTGATAGCGAGGTGGTTGAAAATGGGTTAACGACCATCACGTGCTCCGTACGTTTGTTTGACTGTCAATGTAATAAAATAACAATTTGAAAAATTAAAAAGTTAAATAATTGTTTTTGGCAAATGACTTCTAATAATGCCAGAGTAATGTATCTATCTATAACTTCACGCCAAATCCCTTACGGGGTAGGCAGACAGAACCGAGCGCCACGTGACTCGATTCTTACACACCTCACTCGCTTCTTCAGCATTCATTGCTCTTCTTATACACACTCGTCAGTTTCTAAGGTTCCTGACATCACCTTCTGATAAAACACGATCAATTTGATCATGGTAGGTAAGTCTTGGCCTTCCTCGGCTTCTACATCCTTCTACTTACGCGTTGTATATATGTATCGTAATTATTTCTTCCTGTATTCTTTCTACATGTCCGAACCAACGGAGCATGCCACTTCTTATTTTAAAACCGCCGCTCTCCTTCAAACCAACTCTGTTTGTAACATCATCGTTGCGAATATGGTCTACAAGAGTTACGCCACAAATTTTGCGCAACGCTCGCATCTCGACGCGTTTATTCTGCTTTCATGCTCTCTCTGCCATACCCAGCCCTCGCTTCCATAAGTAAGCGTTGGGACTGTGCCTTGTGGCTCAAGCTTTTACTGCCAAGAAGTTTTCCCAACGCTCCACACTATTCCCAGCACTCACTCGTCTTTCCAAATCAACGGTGTAGCTTCCATCCCTGCAGGGAGCGCAGCCAAGATATACAATCTCATCCACTTGTTCCAACACTTCATCATTAACAGTAATTGGTTCTGGTTTCTTCTCTTTCATATAACATTGTCTTCTTCGTATTCAATAGTAATCCTTTCTCCATACAATCGTTTTTCATTATTGTGACCAGTGTTTACAGTTCAGATGGTGTTGTTGCTAATAGGACGGCATCGTCTGCATAAAGCAGACAGTTCACCACTAGGTCAGCCATGCTACATTCGTGATCTTATTCACTGTAGACAACTATCGAGATACAGAATAAATAGTCTAGCAGACAATATGCAACCCTGTTTGACACCAATTTTGACATCAAACTACCACATGTGGCCATCGATTGGCACACATGCTGAGCAAATCTTATAAATTTCAATTTCCAAATTTTAAACGGAAACTGACTGACACACAATGTTCTCCGAAAGGGATACGCACTCGCCAATGCCTCAACTTCTTGCTAAGTCCCACAAACCGGGTTACCACCAGGTAGTTGTCCGTTTCAAGAGTGGGACCTCTAAAGGCTCTTGTATCCATTATAGTATTTCGGGGGCGTCTATCTATTAAAATCAAATCAATCACACTTTTTTGGTTATTCCGTCTCCATGTATACGTCTGAATATCCTTGTATTCCACACAAGGACGTTCCATACATAAATTTAGAATTGACTTACCTGCTTCGTTCTCTCTCTTATCTCATATCATCAGTGTCGCTCCCCTTGCACTTAGTCTCTGTCACACACAATGCATCTAAGCGTCTCCCATTCATTACGTCCATCAGCTCGTTCATCTTATCACTCAATCCACCTCTCACATTCCACGTACCTATGCATCACTCGGCTCTCCTGGACTCGACGGAATCGGCGCTGCGTGGTGGGTGGCACCCCCCACCGCCGATGCACTTATGTTCGCACCGACGGGAGCAGATCGGTGCGCGTCGCCTCTGTGGGACCCTCTAACCCGTACATAGGTGCGCTTTCGGGCCAGAATTGCAATCTAATTGATTGGCAGGTTGCGAATAAACACGCTTCTGGCATATGACCCCCTGTATTGTATTTTTATTAATATTATCTTCGCTTGTATGTTTTTTATTTTACTTTTTATGTGTATTATTTATAAAAAGTAAAATAAAAGTTTCCGATTCAATTATGTTATTTATTTATCCATATAAATATTAAGTCATCACGAAAGTCGGTACAAAAATTAAACAAAATGCCCATTTTAATTTCTACTGTAATATGAAACGTATTAAAATCTTTTGTAAAATCGAAGTAGTGAGAGCATTGATCAAGAAAATAAAGGCGGCCAAGTGCGAGTCGGACTCGCGTACTAAGGGTTCCGTACCATTATCTGTAAAAACGGCAAAAAAATCACGTTTGTTGTATAGGAGCCCCTCTTAAATATTTGGTTTATTTTGATTTATTTATTTATTTTCAAAGTGAATACAAAGTCTAACTATTACGGTTCATGAGATACAGCCTGGTGACAGACGGACGGACAGCGGAGTCTCAGTAATAGGGTCCGGTTTGCCCTTTGGGTACGGAACCCTAAAAAAGATAAAGTGTATAAAGAAACAGCCTATTAACCCACTAGTACCCGGTTCTAATCCCGGTATAGGCATGTGTATCGCTAAATTCCTGTTTTCGGATTTATGTACATATTTGTTTTACAATTACTTCTTGCCCGACGGTGAGGGAAAACATCATGAGGAAAGTCAACCCCCTAGGGAGTTGTTATTCGCGGTTTTCTGTGAGGTGGAGGTACTTCCCCAGACGAGCTGATTTAATGTGCCCTATGTAATGGTACCAGCAAATCTTATCGATGATAAGATTGTGTAATATTATTCAAAATTGAAATGGCTTAAAATTCCTTAAGATTGGTGTATGGTCGGAATGTGAGCCAGCTAGGCCACATGTGCAACCCATTATGTTTTTGTTGGCGACGAGCGCCGAGTCTATGCAATCAAATCAGGGTTCCATAAGGTATGGAAAGAAGCCACGTAAGATATGTCGATGTCTTGGTGAAATTCGAAAATTGATAATGAATACAAGATCTAAACGATCTGTTGGAAATAATTATGACGAAATAGATGTTTGAGAATAAATGGATTACAAGTGGATCGATGTATACCTGCCCTAAAAGAGAGCTTTTAGGTGTGACAGGCGAGACTTATGTCTGGGGTCTATTCGGGTATTTAGAGTAAGAACTAAATTTGGTACTAATCACGGTTAATTAGCATGTGTGAATTATGCATTATTCGATAAATTAAGTTAGTTGTAAGACCTAGTCTGGAGTGGATAATGTGTACGGAACCTTGCGTCTAAATACAGATCGGCGTGACGATTTTACGGGGTTGAAGCGCGTGGGGTGTAGCGGGGTGGAATGGCCGAATTGTCGGAGACTTTAAATACAATGGTTTAGGAGAAGTCGAGACACTTTAGCCGATACTGACTGGTGAGACGGGTTGTATCTCGTGAAATTCGTAACCTTTGTATTTTTGTAACTTAAGTAATCAGTATTCGTTTGGGCTATTTGGCTATAAGATTTGTTAACCAATTCTTATAGTTTTCTTTTAAATTCGCGATAGTTTGTTTAAAGTGGCTTGTGATTAAGCAACATTGACACATTTCAAACACCGTGGTAAACTGACTGTGACAACTGAGCGGAGTTTGAATGTATAGCATCAATTACACGATTTAGTACGGATAGGTAAGCCGTACTGGGTCTCTCCACAGAACACTAGGGGACCACCTCTCTAACGCGAAATAAAGCGTTAGTGAAGTGTATACATACATCACGGAATGTCGAGGCGACTATAATCTCGTATGCTGGTTTAACTCCTCAGTTAAGCTGGCATGGGTCATCGTGAGTCTGCGATGATCACATATCCGTAATTGGTGGACCGTAGGGATTAGGCCTTCATTGACACACACGTCTGCCAGTTGTCTACACAAAGTTATATACACATATATATATTTTATAACACAAATATCTATACACAATGTTCATAGACACACTCGCATTAGGGCGTTAGGTCATATCCCGGGTCTTGTTTCTCTAAATTCGCGATAGTTTCTGCTAAATAATCGCGAATTAACGAAGTCTGTTAGATAATTAGGATTAGGATTAGAGAATTTAAGTTGTAAGGTTCCGTATAGAATCAAATAACACAAATAACGCAAAAGGCCGGGACTACAAAGGTCATCACTTTAAGTCCACTGACGTGTAACTCAGCCTTTTGTGTATCAGGGAAACATCAGTGATTCCGCTTAACATCTGAGCGGATATTTAAGAGTCTGCAATATAAAAGATATTACAATGTTCGGAGATAAAAGGTTCGAAATTCGAATGTTGAAAATTTACTCGCATTCCTCTGAATTTTGTCGATTTTGTTTCTGTAAGTTGTCACTCTTTAGACAGCTCGATGGTGTTTTTGCCCGTGTAATTTTAACCGTACACGCAAGTTATTCAAATTTGACCGCAGCCTGTTCTGGGTGAGATTATCTTTTGACGAGCTCGGTGGCTCAGTTGACGCGACTTTGACACCAACCCTAGTGGGTTCGATTCCCACACACGACAAACATTTGTGTGGATGTCTGTTTGTCTCTTTAAACATCCATAAAGAGAGGTAGGTGTAATGGACTGGAGCGTGACCTCTGCCTACCTACTTACTATTGTTGCCTCTGCCTACCCCGATGAGACCCGACCTGACGATCTGAACTAAGGCCACGCCATCCGTTAAGTAATGAGACCAACAGCTTCTTATAGCCGCACTACGCCCTACCTAACTAACTACACCTACTGCTACTGAAGAACCTTACCTAATATTATTTCTATTTTGTTATTACTATCTTACCTAACGAACTAAACGTTCCTGACTTGCTAAGTCCTACGAACCCTCCTACCTAGTTTCCTATCTTTCCTACATATGTGCCTAATCTATATTTCCTTTATGTACTTGTTCTAAGATCTACGTATGTGTTTAATGTTACGCCCTACCTAGATAACCTGCCTATTTGTCTTATGCCCTACGTGTGTCTAATATAAGACCTACCTAGATAACCTAACCTCAGTTTTAAGCCCTACTTATGTGTTTCGTGATAAATCCTACCTAGATTATCTAATACCGTCTTATGTGTCCTATATTTAACTAAGACCCTATCTCCCAATCCTGCGTACAGTTGATTTAGCAGTTCTATATCGATTTGTCGATATATATATATATATATCTATTGATGCAAGATATTTCGATGTCTTAATGCCTAGAGTCGTATATACGAGTTAGTAAGGGAAGTCCGCCCATAAGCTCGGGATTAAGCGAACTTTATTTGCATGTGTGTGGTACGTATTATAGTATTTATATCGTGGCTGTTACCCTGGCCAGGTTTATTCCATCACACAGCTAAGGCCTTTTGGAGCTGGTTTCTTCGCAAAGAAACAATGTATTTATATATTTATGTATTTGGATGCGTACGACTTTTATTTAATATTTCGTTGTTGCCACTAATAGCCACTTGCTCCAAAGCCTTCTAATCCAAGTCCATTGGTATAAATTTATATATTATTAAGTTATATGTGCGCTTTATTGATTGTGTAAGAGCTCTTAAACCCTGATCGGGTCTTACCAATTAATGGGACTGGATTGGAGTGAATTGAATACACTCGGCGGACTGCCTTAACATTTTTAAGACATGTTAATTACTTTCTCGATATACTGACGGATTACAGGCTTATCGGAAATCAAAGTCTATTGACGCTTATAGCGTTTCTTTTAATTATTCACGCGGGACGTTATCGCGCAATTTATGCTCTCGTGTTTAAGGTTTTCCAACCTTACAGTACTTTAAGAAACTTCATCATTTATTGTAAAGTGTACGGTACCCAACCATACTACTCAAGAGATTATCCGCCTGGCAAGCAAGAACATACTTCAGGACAGATAACCGCCTGAATAGTCCGCCACGGACGCCCAACCAAAATTAATCAATGTTCAAAACCTCGGGGTTTAACACGAATTAATCTTTACCGCACACCATGATGTTACATTTACTGATATAAATATATCCCTTTTTTTTCTTTCAAAATAAAATAAAATGAGAGCGTGTTATACCCAAAAATCGCGAGGTTCTTATACTACACAACCACCTTATTCATAAACATTCAAACTCATGCGAAACAAGCACTTATTTATAACTTAGTCGACAATGGATTCTATACGGAACCTTACAACTTAAATTCTCTAATCCTAATCCTAATTATCTAACAGACTTCGTTAATTCGCGATTATTTAGCAGAAACTATCGCGAATTTAGAGAAACAAGACCCGGGATATGACCTAACGCCCTAATGCGAGTGTGTCTATGAACATTGTGTATAGATATTTGTGTTATAAAATATATATATGTGTATATAACTTTGTGTAGACAACTGGCAGACGTGTGTGTCAATGAAGGCCTAATCCCTACGGTCCACCAATTACGGATATGTGATCATCGCAGACTCACGATGACCCATGCCAGCTTAACTGAGGAGTTAAACCAGCATACGAGATTATAGTCGCCTCGACATTCCGTGATGTATGTATACACTTCACTAACGCTTTATTTCGCGTTAGAGAAGTGTATACATACATCACGGAATGTCGAGGCGACTATAATCTCGTATGCTGGTTTAACTCCTCAGTTAAGCTGGCATGGGTCATCGTGAGTCTGCGATGATCACATATCCGTAATTGGTGGACCGTAGGGATTAGGCCTTCATTGACACACACGTCTGCCAGTTGTCTACACAAAGTTATATACACATATATATATTTTATAACACAAATATCTATACACAATGTTCATAGACACACTCGCATTAGGGCGTTAGGTCATATCCCGGGTCTTGTTTCTCTAAATTCGCGATAGTTTCTGCTAAATAATCGCGAATTAACGAAGTCTGTTAGATAATTAGGATTAGGATTAGAGAATTTAAGTTGTAAGGTTCCGTATAGAATCCATTGTCGACTAAGTTATAAATAAGTGCTTGTTTCGCATGAGTTTGAATGTTTATGAATAAGGTGGTTGTGTAGTATAAGAACCTCGCGATTTTTGGGTATAACACGCTCTCATTTTATTTTATTTTGAAAGAAAAAAAAGGGATATATTTATATCAGTAAATGTAACATCATGGTGTGCGGTAAAGATTAATTCGTGTTAAACCCCGAGGTTTTGAACATTGATTAATTTTGGTTGGGCGTCCGTGGCGGACTATTCAGGCGGTTATCTGTCCTGAAGTATGTTCTTGCTTGCCAGGCGGATAATCTCTTGAGTAGTATGGTTGGGTACCGTACACTTTACAATAAATGATGAAGTTTCTTAAAGTACTGTAAGGTTGGAAAACCTTAAACACGAGAGCATAAATTGCGCGATAACGTCCCGCGTGAATAATTAAAAGAAACGCTATAAGCGTCAATAGACTTTGATTTCCGATAAGCCTGTAATCCGTCAGTATATCGAGAAAGTAATTAACATGTCTTAAAAATGTTAAGGCAGTCCGCCGAGTGTATTCAATTCACTCCAATCCAGTCCCATTAATTGGTAAGACCCGATCAGGGTTTAAGAGCTCTTACACAATCAATAAAGCGCACATATAACTTAATAATATATAAATTTATACCAATGGACTTGGATTAGAAGGCTTTGGAGCAAGTGGCTATTAGTGGCAACAACGAAATATTAAATAAAAGTCGTACGCATCCAAATACATAAATATATAAATACATTGTTTCTTTGCGAAGAAACCAGCTCCAAAAGGCCTTAGCTGTGTGATGGAATAAACCTGGCCAGGGTAACAGCCACGATATAAATACTATAATACGTACCACACACATGCAAATAAAGTTCGCTTAATCCCGAGCTTATGGGCGGACTTCCCTTACTAACTCGTATATACGACTCTAGGCATTAAGACATCGAAATATCTTGCATCAATAGATATATATATATATATATCGACAAATCGATATAGAACTGCTAAATCAACTGTACGCAGGATTGGGAGATAGGGTCTTAGTTAAATATAGGACACATAAGACGGTATTAGATAATCTAGGTAGGATTTATCACGAAACACA
The DNA here is from genome assembly GCA_947507595.1 of Pyralis farinalis. Classification (NCBI taxonomy): domain Eukaryota; kingdom Metazoa; phylum Arthropoda; class Insecta; order Lepidoptera; family Pyralidae; genus Pyralis; species Pyralis farinalis. The sequence continues at coordinate 39,027,479 of OX382261.1, read as the reverse complement.
TAAGTAGGGCTTAAAACTGAGGTTAGGTTATCTAGGTAGGTCTTATATTAGACACACGTAGGGCATAAGACAAATAGGCAGGTTATCTAGGTAGGGCGTAACATTAAACACATACGTAGATCTTAGAACAAGTACATAAAGGAAATATAGATTAGGCACATATGTAGGAAAGATAGGAAACTAGGTAGGAGGGTTCGTAGGACTTAGCAAGTCAGGAACGTTTAGTTCGTTAGGTAAGATAGTAATAACAAAATAGAAATAATATTAGGTAAGGTTCTTCAGTAGCAGTAGGTGTAGTTAGTTAGGTAGGGCGTAGTGCGGCTATAAGAAGCTGTTGGTCTCATTACTTAACGGATGGCGTGGCCTTAGTTCAGATCGTCAGGTCGGGTCTCATCGGGGTAGGCAGAGGCAACAATAGTAAGTAGGTAGGCAGAGGTCACGCTCCAGTCCATTACACCTACCTCTCTTTATGGATGTTTAAAGAGACAAACAGACATCCACACAAATGTTTGTCGTGTGTGGGAATCGAACCCACTAGGGTTGGTGTCAAAGTCGCGTCAACTGAGCCACCGAGCTCGTCAAAAGATAATCTCACCCAGAACAGGCTGCGGTCAAATTTGAATAACTTGCGTGTACGGTTAAAATTACACGGGCAAAAACACCATCGAGCTGTCTAAAGAGTGACAACTTACAGAAACAAAATCGACAAAATTCAGAGGAATGCGAGTAAATTTTCAACATTCGAATTTCGAACCTTTTATCTCCGAACATTGTAATATCTTTTATATTGCAGACTCTTAAATATCCGCTCAGATGTTAAGCGGAATCACTGATGTTTCCCTGATACACAAAAGGCTGAGTTACACGTCAGTGGACTTAAAGTGATGACCTTTGTAGTCCCGGCCTTTTGCGTTATTTGCAAAGGTGACTAGGATATTCGTCCTCGAATTCTCTTGCAAATAATCTTTTTAGTGTTCCGTATCAAGTTACGATGAAACAAGGGTTCTGTGTGTTCATCTTCTTACTATTCATGAATAACGCTCGACTAATCCTTTTAAAGCAACTCTTACCAACAAATAAATTTATGCGGTTATTTAAAAATGTTTTTATTCTTTAAAAAAATTATCACTTTACTTTTCATAATGAACATTGTATATTTTTTCAACGTGTCTCTTATACAGCATTGGGAAACATATACGCATATGACCAACCTGATGTTAAGCTACTGTAGCCTACGAACACTTGGAATGCATTAAGCATCACTCTGTTGCAAATATAGTTAACTTTTTAGGAGTTTACTCCTCATTCACTCGCAGAAACACAACAACACACCAAGCACATCCAAGCTGCTTTGATGCATCCTACCTCTCCTAACAATTAACAACCAATTCCGATAACATCCAAACTAAAAGCCACTGGGTAAACAACATCTCTTTCTAACAATTCTTCTTAGAAATAAAATAAGTCTACTACGTGTATTTCCACCACCAAGTAGTTCATGCAATATACCCATTGATGGCATAGTTTATCTAGTACATCTTACAGAAAACGCATGCAACCGCCGCCGAAGCAGGGACGTCCAGATCAGCATGGCAGCGACAGTATGCATCTGCTAATGGGTAATGGATGCACGCCGGTTGGCGCTAGTTCTCATGAACCAACTGATGGCAGATGCATACCGAGTAATATAGAACAAGTTATCTGTTAGTTTCACTTCCGCAAAACAACGCCTTAATTTATTATTTATTTTGCTTGTTGAGAAGCTGTAAACCATTGAATTATTATGTACTAGTGTACTAGAACAGGCACCGCATACCAAATGTTTGCGCTATGCTTTCTTGCCGATCGGCAACAACTCTTTGCTGCACAATGTTGAACTAAACACCTAAGTGCCATGAAAATCACGGCGCTTTTGATCTTTTGGTCGTGAGAAAATTGCGCCTTAGAAGCGATTTAGTGCTGTATCTTCGAATCTTTGGGATAGACATCGAAATTATTTCAGCGCTGCAGAGGACATTAGTTTTAATTATTACCAAAATGGAGCAATACTTTTACTTAGGATAGCTCCTCTAGTACATAATAACTCAATGCTGTAAATATATCTCGCTTTCAAGCAATTTATTTTTAAGTTGCTTAATAATTCTAGACTGATTTATCAGAATATCTAATCTAGCCTAAGTTACGTCAAGACAAACTTACATTAAAACATTTGCTCTGTTGGCACTCACACACAAATACCCACATAGACTCATGCATGCAAATACTCGACATATCCAACCTACATAATGCACAGTGCGTTGCGGTGCGTGGATATACATCCACATACATACACTCACTCATGGAACTACTCAAATGGACTTGATACGTAAAGCTATCAACAAAATTGGAATTTCGAAAGGAAAGGCACAATAATTTTCATATATCATTAACACGGCAAAATAAGCCTACGGCCTACCTAATTGTAAGCAATTACCAAATCCTAACCTGCGAACAGCAGAAAACCGCAGCTAAATAACAACTCCCTAGAGGATTGTTGTGTTGCTGCGTGTGAGTGAGGTCACCAGTAAGCTTCTAAGGAGTTGCTGTGTTAGCAGCAGAGCTAGTAATACTTTTATCATGTGGGCCGTATGTTTGTATGCCTCCGGATGTATAAAAAAAGAACACTTGCAATACCAGAGATATCTCTCGTCCTTTGATAAACATTTAAAGATCTTTTAAAAAAGGAATATTCCCTTTATGTTTGGTGCAGACTTTTTTTAATAATTTAGGTAATTTCGTCAGACGGGTTCAGTATACAAAATTAACATAACGGTTAATATTCAAAGGGTAATTCTGATAGCTTGTGTTACCAAATTGTTCATCATTTGCATTCCTTCTGTCGTCAATTTCTTCCGTTAACGAAATTATTCAGGCACGTGGAAGCTCCCAGATATTTTTTCTCTCTCCTGACATTATCAAAGGAATTGTTGGCGGAGTTTCTTCATCGCTTAAGTATAAAATTATACGTTTTCAGGGACCCGTGCCTTTATAGGTAAAACACGATACTATTAAAATTTAAGGTGAAACTCCTTTAGGCACGCTGGGCACTTTTGGGATGGGGAAAAAGCACTGATTTCGCGTATCCGTCACGCACAGATACATGCGGGAAACATTGTCTTCCCATTTGTTAAAATGTATATTAAGGCATCTGCTGGATGCAACCTGCATGTGAGTCAATTCCCTTCGTTGAATTGACTGTCGAGCTAACCTTCAGTTGTAAAATATGCCTGACTTGCCTCCAGTCTGATCAAATGAGTTTAAACATTCAGTTGTATAGGTGGTTCCTTCGTCTTGGTTTGTTACACAGATACAGGTGGATTGGAAGGATTGCAGAAGACTGACGATTTAATTTTGAATTGTGAAGTTTAAATGTTCTTCATTTTTGTTCTTTGCCTCAAGAATTACTCGTTCACTGACTAATTGTGATCTTCGTGGTCATCAAAGATGCTCGGGAACACTTTGTTGATGAGCTTTGGTGGACACGAAATCAATCCGTTAGATTCATCGACAGAAATACGACCATTACCGATAGTCGGTAATTACTTGGAGAAACATGCGGCAGATGCAACTCGCATGTTTGCCGTTTCATAGGGCCACAGAGTCTGTGATTTGAGGTATGCGTGTATTTCAACGGCAGTGGTTGATCTTGAAATGGCTGTTAGTATTTGGAGCAAATTGTCAGGCAGCAGAATCATTGCACCTCTAAAACATCTCAAGTCATTGCCCAGATCGTTAAATGAGTGCTCTCAATACGCGTTTATGCGTTATTGCAATGATTTTACACGTTACCAAAAATATGGTTCTTGCTGAATGTATTGCAATGTTGGATGTCGGTGCTTCGGTGGTTTGAAGGTTTAACGATAATTTTAATGCTGTATTGGTTGTTCTGCGACTTTTAGCAACTGCAATTTCGGATGTCTTGCGAAAAGTGGGCAAAATGACCAAATTCAATCATATGAGGAATGTCTGCCTATTTCCACCGAGTGCATCATCGATTGCCTTCGTTAACATATCGCAAATTTCCTTCTGTTGGGGGTTCAATAGTGGAGTATATTCATTCTAACTGATTGATTCAATTCATGTCAAACATATTCACGTTCACATTCTAATTCTTGACTAAAAGCGAATTTCATTCCACGATTTGGCAGTAGCATTCTTAACTTCACTAACAAACTACCGCACATGATGTACCACATGTATTCGATTAAAAGCAAAGCCTTATGTGGAATTCCCTGAACTGTCACGAATTCGATGTAAAATGACATTTTTGACCAGGAAATATTGGACACAATTGAAAGTTCGAAGTGATTCAAATGATATCGGCCGACGAACATTCACCAGCTACAACTGCCCACAGAAGCATTTGTCACGCATTGAATAAACTGTTTAAATACGATCAAAAGCATCAGCAGAACGCACGTCCGGATATTGCCTTGCTCCCGGCGTTCAAATATCTGGGTTGAGAGTTTCAAGTGTAATAACGTGGTGCATCAGAGGCAATGTTCGTTTAAATGAATCGCCTTGGCAAATCTAAAAGAAACTGGTCAACGTTGTCGCTGGAGGTGTTTCAGTACTCTCCAAGATGAACAAAAAATATTAATTTAAATTTGTCAATTCGTTGTTGAGATATCATAAAAGGCGTTTCATATAAAATGTATGAGAAAATGAATTTTCTTCATATATTTTTTTTCATAAATTATTTCCATGTTTTAATACTCGTAGTTATTCTGCTATTCGGGGCGGAGAATAGTGTAACTAACCAGCTTTTGTTGTATATATTCAGGAACATCGTTCCTATATGAAATATATATGTTTGTCTCTGTATGCGTTTTTCTGTGCGCATGTCTGTGCGTTTTTTTTTCGAATATTCGAATTTTGACTTCAGATTCGGATTCTCTTGCATCAAAGCAGCCCATCTGGTGAAGTATCTCCACCTCACAGAAAACCGCAGCTAAATAACAACTCCCTAGAGGGTTGTTGTGTTCCTGCGAGTGAGTGAACTCCCAGTACCAGTAAGCTCCCAAGGAGTTGCTGTGTAAGCAACAGAGGAGACATCGCGCGAGTGATAATATATCGCAAGCGTTAATAGGCTACGGTACCCGTTTTACATCATGGGCCGTATGCTTGTATGTATCCCTCCCGACGTAGTATAAAAACCTAAGAAAGGTCTGGTCTTCTCTCTGCGTTGTGGAGGTCCAACGGCAGTCGCTCCATGTCAAAATCAGTATCTTCACAAAATCTTTCGGCTCAGCTAGCAGACCTCGCCAATCTTAATGGGGTAGGAAACGGTATAACGCTAGGATCAAGAAATATTGACAAACTAATAAACAACTTGATCACTAGTTTTAGCGAATAAATATTTCAGCGAGCCTATGCCAGTCCAACGCGATAATATTTTAACCAATAAGCTGATACGTGACGCGACGTTGATACGTGAACTAGCCAATAAGTGCTGCGCATTCTGCTTCACCCATCGACCCGCATTGGCGAGTTGAATTACAGAGTAAAATCGTATTACTTGTCATCTATAGGTTATTTCCTTCATGGTCGTATCGTTGAATACCTTCAGATATGGTATAAAAATTGGTTAATCCATGAAAATCTAATTTGCATTTTGTAATCACAGGCAACCCTTGTTAATGCTCAGTCCTGAATCAGTTCACAATATTTTCAGTTGTCTATTGTGTACAAATCAAAATTCCTGAAACGATTGCCGATTTATTTATATTTCAATCAAACAACACGCGTTCAGTATACTGAAACCGGATGATTTATAAGTACAGAAAAGTTTGTATATTCAGGAACACCGTTCCTATATGAATTCTATATGTTTGTCTGTGCGTTTGTACATGCATTTGTCTGTGTTTATTTGTCGCTTTTTTCGAATATTCGAATTTTGTCTTCAGATTCGGATTCAGCATAAAAAGGTAGAATAGGAATGTTCAGGAACACCGTTCCTTTCTCTTAAGGAACATGGTCAAAGTGGCGAACAAATAAAAAAAAATGAGTTGTTATATAATTGACTGTAATTGACGTGCCAGGTGTTCCTCTGGCAATGCAAGCTTGCGCATTCTCAACTGGTTTTGTTTGATGTTTCGTGCGAGATCAGCGAGTCGACTTAAGGCTTGGCGCGGGGAATATGGACCAAAAATTGATGATACGGATCCACGTTACATGATTCCGCATCCTTTATTCTCTTAAAGTCCCCAAACTGACGTCGAAATTACACCGTATATATAAAATCTGCTTTCGCCAACCTCTCTCGAACTCTTTTCACCACTTAGTCAATAATTTAGCGAAAAGGAGACATCGCTGCGGATGTGTTATTAGGATACCCAACTATCTAACATAACAACAGCTCCTCTATAAACAGTATCCCATAACGCGATACGACTGTTTCCACACTCGGGTATACTAAATTGGACTTTTCCGTAATGCTGTATAAACGGTCCTAAATAAACTCACCCTATATATTAGCTTTGTTAAAGTTTTGTTTGCGTTTGTACACGTTATAAGATTGCTATTGTCGGAGTTTGTTTGAGATATGATCTCTACATGTGTCTTTATCCATGTAATGATCTTCTGTAACATCATTTTCTGCTTCGTTATTAGTTATTTTCAGGAACACCGTTCCTATATGAAATCTATATGTTTGTCTGCGTTTGTTTGTGTGTTTGACTGTGTGTGCGTTTTTTTCGAATATTCGAATTTTGACTTCAGATCCGGATTCAGCATATAAAAGTAGAATAGGAATGTTCAGGAACACCGTTCCTATCTCTTAAGGAACATGATCAAAATGGCCGACAAATTAAAAAAAAAAATTGGATTGTTATATAATTGACGAGCCAGGTGTTCCTCTGGCAATGCAAGCTTGCGCATTCACAACTGGTTTTTTTTAATAACTGTAGAAATATTGAAAACACGGAAACAACTCTGTTTGTCTATTTCCTTCCGAGTTATTGCATAGATTGTAACAAAATTATGCATCAACTTATTCCGCGCGGCGCGCACAGCCAGCACGGAACTAATGTTATTTATTGTTTACATACCGACTTTTTATTCGCGTCCACTAAATGCAAATGTACTCGTATATTTATAAGTTCTCATTATAAGTGAATGTTTGTAGATTCTTTTATGAGAATAAATTCTTTAAAGACGGTAAAATCTTGAAAGACGGTAGTCCTGAAACTGAAAATGGACGTAAAATAGTTACTATCCTAATGAAGATATCTATTGAGGATGGCAAAGGAAAATGAGGAAAATTATTACGTGTTGTTCCTACGATTTATTTGAGAGCCCCTTATTTTGACAATTATTTGGAATATAAAAAAGGATAAGAACTGAGAATTTAAAATTGACGGCCGAAAAGGTTTACTTACGCCGGTAGTTGCCAACAATATCCTGATGCAATATGCGGATGTTGTGAATGAAAAACATGGAGAAGAGAAGAAAACAAATACGAGAATTCGAACAGTTTGTAAATGTAAAAGAATAATTAAGGTCGATAGAAATGATCTTTGCGTCAGTGTTAGCAATAAAAGTTGAAATTGAATGTTACGTCCCATAGCAGTTACTTCTATAATTTAGAAATTAAAATAATTATTCACCATTGAAAAAAAAAACAATTGTTGACTTGTTTGATATCGAATTTAAAACTTGGCGGGTTTTCCCATAATTGAAATCAACCTAGCGTTTAATCTGTTCTACAGATTTGACCAACCATTGTCAGATGATAATTTAAAAATCGGCCAAGTGCGAGTGGGACTCGCGCACGAAGGGTTCCGTACCATTATCTATAAAAAAGGCAAAAAAAACACGTTTGTTGTATGGGAGCCCCCTTAAATATTTATTTTATTATATTTTTTAGTATTTGTTGTCATAGCGGCAACAGAAATACATCATCTGTGAAAATTTCAACTGTCTAACTATCACGGTTCATGAGATACAGCCTGGTGACAGACGGACGGACGGACGGACGGACGGACGGAACCCTAAAAATGGTGTTTAGGTCACTATTGATGCCTGGAACTGTTCGAATATGATTATTTAAAAAATAAACATGAACTCTGCATTCTTTGGTACTTCGATTCGATATGATCTCGGCTTTATGGAGACCACATAAGAAAAAAAATTCAAGTCACTCTATGTTCATACAATTATTCAAAAGTGTGTGTTTAGAATCTCAATCACACCTATACTTTAAGAAGTTTCATTGAAATCCTTGCTACTGTTGAGTATTGATAGTGCAATTGCAAGGGAATCATTAATGAATTAATTATACAATAAGTTTCTTATCACAATCACTGTGTCTGTTAATTTTTGATGTGAATACTTTGACGAGCTCGGTAGCTCAGTCGTGTAAACCGCGACTTTGACACCAACGCACGTGGGTTCGATCCCCACACAAGACAAACATTTGTGATGAACATGTCTGTTTCTCTTGGTCTGGATGTTTTAAGATAGGTAGGGCGAAGGTTTTATCATCAAAGCAACCCGTCTGGGGAAGCAACTCCACCTCACAGGAAACCGCAGCCAAATAACAACTCCCTAGGGTTGTTGTGTTTCTGCGTGTGAGTGAGGTCACCAGTAAGCTCCCAAGGCGTTGCTGTGTAAGCAGAAGAGGAGGCATCGCGCGAGTTATAATTAATACATCGCAAGCGTTAATAGGCTACGTTACCCGCTTTACATCAGGTGGGCCGTATGCCTCCGGACATAGTATAAAAAAAAAAAACAATTACCTACTTTCTAAATATTCTTACCTTCTGGAACTGCCAAAGATGTCAACAGAAAGTGGACACACGCTGCACCGGTTCCGTGGCCCATGAGAGTCACATTCGTGGGGTCCCCGCCGAAGACTGCCACATTCTCCTTGATCCAATGGAGTGCTGCTATTTGGTCCATCAGACCGTAGTTCGCCGGCGAGCGAGGGTACTCGTCTGATCTGGGATTCAGGAAACCTGTAGAAGAAATATATAGGTTGACAAAGATCAAGCAAGAGTAATGCTAGATGTTGAGACGCTGGAGCCGACTTTTGTCCATAGATAGCAGCCATCAATCCCCTTGAGACTAACCTCTGGACTCTGCCAGTCTACGACGAAGCGCTATAGTGGAATTTGCAGTAAGTTTCCTTTAAAAGTTATCACTATCGATATATATTTTTATATGACATAATTGTCGTTCACAACAGGCGGGCCGTTGATTGCCACCGTGAAAGAAATAACCTATGGGAAACCAACGAAACCATTTTGTAATAGTGACTCAATTCAGTCGGAACGCATCAGACACCAGCTATTATGAGGCCATACCTTATATTTTAATTAAAATTAATGCACATGCGTTCATTTTTAGGGTTCCGTACCCAAAAGGTAAAACGGAACCCTATTACTGAGACTCCGCTGTCCGTCCGTCCGTCTGTCACCAGGCTGTATCTCACGAACCGTGATAGTTAGACAGTTGAAATTTTTACAGATGATGTATTTCTGTTGCCGCTATAACAACAAATACTAAAAAATAGAATAACATAAATATTTAAGGGGGCTCCCATACAACAAACGTGATGTTTTTTGCTCGATTTTGCTCAATATTGATAACGGCAACAGGTAGACGCTTGAAATATTCACAGAATATTTAGTTATATATCCACTTTAAAAATAAATAATTAAATTAAAATAAATCAAATATTTAAGGGGCTCCCATACAACAAACGTGATTTTTTTTTTGCTGTTTTTTATAGGTAATGGTACGGAACCCTTCAAGTGTGAGTCCGACTCGCACTTGGCCGATTTTTTTAATATTACGTCGAGAGGCATACAAGCATAATGCCTATCTGATGTAAAGCCGTTACCGTAGCCTATAAACGTTGCCACCTATGCTGCTAACACAGCAACTCCTTAGGAGATTACTTCAGACCTCACTCACACCCAGGAAAACAACAACCCTCTCGGAAGTTGTTATTTGGCTGCGGTTTTTCTGTGAGGTGGAGGCACTTCCCAGGTCAAATGTAGTCAATAGCTATAAAATTAAAGAAATAACGATTGACTAAACAAAGGAGATAGAAAAAGGTACAAGTCTGCTTTGTCTTTGTGTTTGTATGTATAGATATACAAAAATTAATTCATCAAAGTTACAGTCCAATTATATTTTTTCGAACAATAACAAGATATCAGACTTAATTAGAGGGCGTTAATTATTGTTTTTTAAACAAGCAACATCTCCCAAAGTTATTGTTTACTTCAAAGGAAAACCTTTTAAGAAGATTACCCGTCTCGCTGTCTTCTTTTGTTTTTTCATCTACTGTTAACGGAATAATTGGGCAAGTGAGAATGGGGCACGAACAATCGTTTTTAGGGTTCCGTTACCCAAAGGGTAAAAACGGAACCCTATTACTGAGACTCCGCTGTCCATCCGTCCGTCCGTCCGTCCGTCCGTCCGTCCGTCTGTCACCAGGCTGTATCTCATGAACCGTGATAGTTAGACAGTTGAAATTTTCAAAGATGATGTATTTTTGTTGCCGCTATAACAACAAATACTAAAAAATAGATTAAAATGAATATTTAAGGGGGCTCTCATACAACAAACGTGATTTTTTTGCCGTTTTTATAGATGATGGTACGGAACCCTTTGTGCCCGAGTCCTACTCGCACTTGGCCGATTTTTTTTTATACTACACCGGGAGGCATACAAGAATACGGCCCACCTGATGTAAAGCGGGTACCATAGCCTGTTAACGCTTATGATATATTAATTATCACTCGCGCGATGCCTCCTCTGCTGCTTACACAGCAGCTCCTTCGGAGCTTACTGGTGACTTTACTCACACGCAGGAACACAACAACCCTCTAGGGAGTTGTTATTTGGCTGCGGTTTACCGTGAGGTGGAGGTACTTCCCCAGATGGGCTGCTTTGATGCGCCCTACCTCTCTTAAAACATCCAGACCAAGACAAACAGACATCTTCATGCACACAAATCGAACCCACGAGCGTTGGTGTCAAAGTCGCGTTATTCACCACTGAGCCACCGAGCTCGTCAAAAGTGTGACATCTTTTTTTTTTTAATCATTATTCATTTGTGACCATTGGATCACTACTGCTACTGCGATCATGTCAGCTCCATCGTGCGCTATGCGTAATTAGAATACACACATATACACATGAACGGGTCCCGGCAGGTTTTTTTTATACCACTAAGGTGGCAATCAAGCATACAGCCTGCCTGATGGTAAACAGTCACCGTAGCCTATGGACATTTCCAACACCAGGGGTCACTCATGCGTTGCCGACCCTAAATAATATTGGTACTATTGCAAATCCTACTAATATTATGAATGCGAAAGTTTGTAGGTATGGATGGATGTTTGTTTCTCTTTCACGCTTAAACGGCTGAACGGATTTGAATGAAATTTGGCACGTAGATAGATTATGATCTGGATTAACATATAGGCTACGTTATTTGACTCCACGCGTGCTAGTGTATAATAAATTAATGGGCTCCATCATCGCCACATCCGAATTAGGAAACGGGATAATATTAAATAACGCTAATAATATTGTTCAATCATATATTTTCTTTTTAATATTAAAATAGTTTCTTTTTATATTATTGTTAGGTTCATTAAGTCTACTGTTGATATTTATATTAAGTCGCGTTCTTTTTAAGTCATAATTTATGTGTCAAATGATTGCCTCTTAAGAAGAATGTTATTTTGATAGTTTCAGTAGGTATAATTATTAAATATTTAAGTGATGTGATTATAATTTAAGTATTTTTAAAATTCAATTTTCGATTTATGATTTAATTTTTATTTTGTCTCTTTTATTGGTTGGCGCCATTGAAACAAACCGGAAACCGCTTCAGTGGCGCCACCATAATAAGTTGGAAATGTAAAACTAAACACATTATTGGCGGGCAATCGAGTGAGTTGGACGTGGAACATGACCATTTTTGTGAAAAGGAAATCTGGTTATTGAAATTACGGAGAAAATAAAGTGTATAATTGGATTTGCAATTTCATTTGTTTGGCTTGACTAATATTATAATATTACGTTCCTTCTCATTTCTTTGTAGAAAATAAAATACATACGAGTGAGGTATGTAAGGATCTAGTCACGTGGCGCTCGGTTCTCTTTACCCTGTAAGGGATTTCACGTGAAATATAGATAGATAGATAGAAATAAAATACATTACAGAAACAAATTTCAGCATTTCTTGTTCGAATGAGAGAAACGGAACGGGGCCTTAAACTAAGGTTCGCTAATGAAAGAGCCAGCCGTGATTACTATTTAACGGATTCGTACCCATTATATAATTCAGGCACGTTTTAAAACGGAGCAACGTGATCTTCGCTTGTGTTTCGTTCAGATTTCATTTTGGAAGAAGTTATTAATGCAATTTCGTTTAAGAGTTGTGTCTTCGCTTAATATTTGGCCTTTGGGATTCTGTTGGCGGCTGTAATTTGGAATATCAATTATGCGTTAATTTTAACAAATGAATTCATGTTTATTTGTACAAGTTCAAGTGCGGATGTTAAAGAAACTCGGACTATTCATAACACCTTGTATGTATATATGTACATTCTGTGTACTAAGTATCGGGAATTTGTCAATAAAACAAAAAATACAAATTATTCATCTAAATTTATTTTATCGCCTTCAAAGTAGGCCCCATCGCTTGCAATACAACATCTCCACCGCTTCACCCAGTCTTCCATACATTTTTCATAGGCTATTTGCGGTATGGCCTTTAGCTCATTCAGCGAATTTTCTTTTATGGCTTCTATCGACTCAAAACGTTTTCCTCGAAGTGGTAATTTTAACTTGGGAAATAAAAAAAAGTCAGACGGAGCCATATCAGGTGAATACGGTGCTTGGTCGAGAACTTTTGTTGAATTTTTCGCTAAAAACTCTTTCACTATAATGGCTGTGTGTGATGGTGCATTATCATGGTGCAGCATCCATGAGTTGTGTTGCCACAAATCTGGACGTTTTCGGCGGATACTCTCACGCAAACGCTTCATGACGCCTAAATAATATTCTTTATTCACTGTTTCTCCCTCTGGAAGGAATTCGGAGTGAACCACACCACGGTAGTCAAAAAAAACTGTCAGCATCACCTTGATTTTGGAGCGACTTTGCCGCGGTTTTTTGGGTTTCGGCTCGTTTTCGAGACGCCATTCTGAAGACTGTTGGCTTGTTTGCATGTCGTACTCATAAACCCATGTCTCGTCGCCAGTTATTATACGTTTCATAAAGGTCGGATCCGTAGAAGCTCGGGAAACCATGTCTTCAGCGACATGCTTTCGCTGCGCTTTTTGAACAAAATTGAGCTCTTTTGGAACTAGTCGAGCGGCGACGCGTTTCATGCCTAAAATGTCAATGAGAATGTTGTGGACGGACTTAAAAGATATGTTCACCTCACTAGCCAACTCTCTCAGACTCATACGTCGATTTTCGAGCACTAGCTTCTTGATTCTGTCGATGTTTTCTCTGGTCGTAGCGGTTGAAGGTCTACCAGAACGAGGCAAGTCTACTACTACTTCTCGGCCTTCTTTAAAAGCCTTATACCATTCATAAGCCCTTGTTTTCGATATACACGATTCGCCGTAGGTATTTCGCAACATTTTTAGTGATTCACCACATGAAATATCATTTGAAACACAAAATTTAAGGCACACTCTTTGTTCAACAATATTTTCCATTGTAAAAATCGCCGAGGACTCAAAACTATGACCAACAAAAAGTGTAGTTTAAAACAAATTAAATGACAGATCCCGCTCAAATTTTGCGCGCTAAATCAGTACAGTGCTACCAACATGCAGTAAAAAAATTAGAACGACCTCTTTTACGCGGGTCTTTTTATTGACATATTCCCGATACTTTTTACACAGAGTAGTATATCTTCACGCGAAGTTCCTTGCGGGGTAGGCAGAGAGTACCGAGCGCCATAAGACGCGGTCCTTACATACTTCACTCGCTTCTGTGACATTCATAGCTCTTTTCATGCACACTCGCAAATAACACCTTGTGAATAATAAAATTTACTTCATTGAAGTCGTAGATGTACAGGTGCTTTATCGTTACTAGCGCTGACTTCAGTGAAGTTCAACTCACATTTTCAATTAAGTATTTTATATTTTTTTTATACAACGTCGGGGCCACCTAATGCAAAGCAATTACCGTCGCCTATTAACGCTTGTAATATATTAAGTATCACTCGCGCGAGGCCTCCTCTGCTGTTTACACAGCAACTCCTTAGGAGCTTTATATATCTGTCTTCAAGCAAGTACCATGTGGGGTAGGTAGAGAGAACTGAATTTCACATGACTCCGTTCTTATGCACCTCATCACCGGCGTATATGACAAAAGCGATGAATGTTAAAGACGCCTATGAGGTTTTATTCGATAAATTCATAGTTTATTTCCTTTTTAGGGTTCCGTGCCTCAAAAGGAAAAACGGGACCCATATAGGATCACTTTGTTGTCCGTCTGTCCGACCCTTTCTCTCAGGGACGGGTAGAGTTATCAAGCTGAAATTAATGTCAAATACTCAAGTCTCCAATTCCTTCGAGCAGTGAAAAAATCTAACTCCTAAGTCAACGCAATCAAAAGATATGGCTGTTTATCCCTAGTTTATGCGCATATTTTGACACTCGTAACGGAATCAAAACCTATAGGTTGACCTATAATCATGAAATTTGGTAAGAAGCAGTGTCATATTAGCAAAAGTAAAGGAAAAAATCCGAAATTCGTAAATTAGTAGTTATATCATAAAAAAAATTAGGAAAAAATTTTAACGGAACTCTCGCTCGGTACGTGGATCGGACTCGCACTTGACGCATTTTTTATATACAATTTCTAGATACGTACATGTATACAGTCCACTTGATATAACTGGTTGCTACCCCAGCTTTTAACATAGCAACTCCTTAGCACTTTATTGGTTAGGTACTCGCTTCAATTGCAGGAACACAACACCAGGCAGCTACCGTTTAGCTGCGGTTTTCGGTGAGGTGAAGGTACTTCCCCAGTTCGAGCTGTTTTAGTAACCGCCTCACTACACTAGCAATGCTGCTTAAACATCAAGGCTCGTGGGTTCTATTCCGACGCACAATAAAAGTTTGTATGCGTGAACATATCAGTTTATATTGGTCTAGGTGTTTTAAGAAAGGTAGGGCACATCACAGTAGTCTGGGCACCTCTACCTCACAGATAACCGCAGCTTCATCTTCCTGAATAATTATCGTGTTCCAGAGTAAGTGAGGTTATAAGGAGTTCGAAAGCTGTCGTAAGCAAGGTTACCAGTAAGCTTCTGAGGAGTCCAAAATATGTCACATCAGTTTAATACACTCATATATCTCCCAACGTTGTACATAAAAAAAAATTAAAGAATTTCAAAATAATACTCGTACATGCATCTTAAATAGAAATGAAATAAAATGAAATTGTTTCAATTTCAAGGCACAACTGATGTAACTAGATTCATAAACAATGCCACAAGTTACTGAAACCTTTGTAAGGACTCTGTAAAAACCAATTCGATAAAATAAAAATCTGCTACAAAAGATACAAAAACATGTCTAGACTATCAACTGTAAACCTAATATTTGCTCTAAATTTAATTTACTACGTCTGGGCAAACATAAACACAATGTTATTGGGAAAATCGTATTTTAACAGACTTTTTGAAAGGAGAGGCTTAGCGACTGGGATACCACTGAATTTTACTTATTTCTTTCTTATTTATCTGTATTTTACTAAATAACTTTTGTTACATACATCTACATTGTAAGTGAATTTCACATTTATGTTTCTTGAATTAGTTTGTTACTTTTGTCACAAATTTGTGTTCGTCGTGTCAGTTTTTAGGGTTCCATACCTCCTACGCAAGAACGGAACCCTTACAGGATCACGTTGTTGTACGTCTGCCAGTCTGTCAAGACTGACACAAATAACAACTCCCTCGAGGGTCGTCCCAGCTCCCGAGGTGTTGCTGTGTTATCAGCAGTGGCGCCGACGCGCGAATGGAATTTCATGTATTGTAGGCTTCGATGATCACTTTATATCGGTGGACCGTATGCTTGCATGCCTCATCAGGCAGGTGAAGAGGTTGAAGAGTGTGGAAAATACGAGAGGGGTATGTTTGTATCGGTGCACCTGGTGATCCATAGTCTCTGCTTACCCCAATGATAGACAGGCGTGATGATATGTATGTGTATGTGTTATTACAATATAAGGTTGTTATTTATGTTGTTTATTGTAAATGATCTGTCTGATTGTCTGTTTATACAAACTACAAGGTTAATTGGGGTTAAGCTTGATTGGAAGAGATCGCTTGGAGGGATTATGCCGCCTTTGTAATACTTATTTATTTCTTATTTATCTTTATTGTAGACTAAATTATTTTGTACAAATATCCAGAATATTATTTTCAGGAACACCGTTCCTACATGAATTCTATATGATTGTATGTGCGTTTGTCCGTGCGTTTGTCTGTGCATTTGTCTGTCGCTTTTTTCGAATATTCGAATTTTGACTTCAGATTCGGATTCAGCATAAAAAAGGAGAATAGGAATGTTCAGGAACACCGTTCCTGTCTCTTAAGGAACATGGTCAAAATGGCCGACAAAGTTTAAAAAATAACAATTAAATTGACATAATTGACGAGCCAGGTGTTCCTCTGGCAATGCAAGCTTGCGCATTCTCAATTGGTTTTATGTTTTTAACATTTATGTTTTCTTAAATTTATTATGTATGTTGTATTTCTTATTTTTTTATTCTCTTCTTCTTAGCGTTATCTCGTTTCTTAATCGGCGGATTCTACCACCTAAGCCCAAGGATTTGGCGAAGATACTGATTTTTACATAGAGCGACCGCCGTTTGACCTCCACCACCCAGAGGGAAAACCAGACCTTTCTTAGGTAATGTCACATGTCTTTTGAAAACATATATTTATTGAACGCGCCGGTTTTCTCACGATGTCTTCCTTCACCACCCGAGCAAGCGATAATTAAAAACACGAACATCCAAAACACGAAGTTAGGAAAAACGTCAGGATTCTAAGCGGGGACCAGTTGATCAATAGGCCAGTTCTGTATCGACTGGGCTACCGCTGCATTTTACTCACTTCTTTCTTATTTATCTATATTGTACATTTTATGCGAATGTCACATTTATACTTATTGAATTAATAAATAAATAATAAATAAATATTGTCGAACAAATTACACAGCGCCATCTAGCCCCAAAGTAAGCGAAGCTTGTGTTATGGGTACTAGACAACTGATAAACATACGTAAATACATTTTTTTTTTGTAAATACATACTTATTATACATAGAAAATACCCAGACCAAGACGAACAGACATGTTCATGCACACAAATGTTTGCACTGTGTGGGAATCGAACCCACGAGCGTTGGTGTAGCGTTGTGTGTCAAAGTAGCGTAACAACGCGTTTCACCACTGCGCCACCGAGCTCGTCGAATTTGTCGTAATTTGTTTCTTTATTCACAAATTTGTGAAAAGCTTAAATTAGTATTGGCTGAAATAGAATTAAGTATCTCGTTTAGTTAAAAGGTCTCCGCTGGCGGCTGGTTCTATTAACTTGACATCGGAAGTACTCAGAGGAGGTGACTCCCCTTTGCTCGACTGTCATATTAATTTTACAATCTAGGGGTAGTCATGGTTTTGTACGTTATAGTATTATATCGTGTGTTACATTTTAAACCCTCTAGAATCGTCTGTATATCAGTTTATATGAAATTAATATATCGATTTTGTACAAAAAAAAATCCGTCAAGGGCGAGTCCGACTCACGCTCTGAAGGTTCGATAAAAAAATACTTTCGCAAATTATTATATTCTATCACTTCACGCCAAATCCCTTGCGGGGTAGGCAGATTGAAACGAGCGCCAGGTGACTCGATCCTTATATCCCTCATTCGCTTCTTTAACATTCAATGCTTTTCTCATGCGTGCAAATTATTGTCGCAAAAGAAGTTTTTTTTTTTATAATGGAACTACAAATTTACCGTTTTCGGACTTTTTCCTTTACTTGTGCTACATGATATTGCTTCTTACAAATTTTATGATTCCAGCTCAACGGGAAGTATCCTGTAGGTTTTGATTACCTTGCGAGTGTCAAAATATAATAAACAGCCGTATCTTTTGATTGCGTTGACTTAGAAGGTTGATTTTTCACTGCTCTAAGGGATTACAGACCTGAGTATTTGATATTAATTTCAGCTTAATAGCTCCACCCGTTCCTGAGAAAAGGGACAGACAGAAGGACGACAACATGTATCCAACAAGGGTTCCGTTTTTCTTTTTTTAAGGTACGGAACCCTAAAAAAGGTTCTATATACTTTTGCCTGATGAGACATGCGGTCCACTTGCGGTAAAGTGGTCACCGAAGCCTACAATACATGAAATTCCATACGCGCGTTGACGCCACTGCTGATAACACAGCAACTCCTCGGGAACTGGGACGACCCTCGAGGGAGTTGTTATTTGACTGCGGTTTTCTGTGAGGCCGAGGTACTTTCAAAGTCTGGCGTGCTTGACGCATCCTAGCTCTCTTAAAAACATCTAAATCAAAACATAAAGACATGTTTATGTACATAAAAGTTTATCAAAAAATCAAAGTGAGAATCGAAACCACGACCGTCGCCCTTTTATTGACGAGCTCGGTGGCGCAGTGGTGAAACGCGTTGTTACGCTACTTTGACACCAACGCTCGTGGGTTCGATTCCCACACAGTACAAACATTTGTGTGCATGAACATGTCTGTTTGTCCTGATCTGGGTATTTTCTATGTATAATAAGTATGTATTTACAAAAAAAAATGTATTTACGTATGTTTATCAGTTGTCTAGTACCCATAACACTAGTTTCGCTTACTTTGGGGCTAGATGGCGCTGTGTAATTTATCCGACAATATTTATATGTATTTATATTTATACTACGTCGGGAGGCATGCAAGCATACGACCCACTTGATGTAAAGCGGGTACCGTAGCCTATTAACGCTTGCGTACATTAAGTATCACTCGCACGATACCTGTTCTGCTGCTTACACAATAACTCCTTAGGAGCTCACTGGTGACCTCACTCACACGCAGGAACACGCCAATTCTCTAGCGAGTTGTTATTTGGCTGCGGTTTACTGTGAGGTGGAGGTACTTCCCCAGACTGGCTGCTTTGATGCGCCCTACCTCTCTTGTCGGTGTTAAAGTATCATTAATAACCATTCCGCCATTGAGATAGTTCCTATTTTTTAAAGTAGGTTAAGTACATTGCTGGTCAGATAAAGAGAACGCTGTCAGCATGCGAATGATATGTCACTAGTTTAGATATTCGAGTGCAAATTTTATAAATTCCCCGGGCATTATTTTATAAACTCACCAAAGGAAAGTTGTCGCATTGTTGTGAAATTCAGAAAATGTGCTGAAATAACTTAAGTCTCTGTTGACACAGGATCGCCGCTCGCCGGCGCTATTTGAAGTATTCAGAGCATTTTGAAAATTGCGGCCGGCGGACATGTTGTGTGTTTGCACAGTACTAAGACCTGTTCCTAGTAGAGCACTCATAGCTCAGTGGATAATCGACCTAGTGATCAACCAGCGATTCGAATCCTGGCATATACCGCAAAATTTTGGATTTATGTACTTTATTTGTAATTGCTCGGCGGTGAAGGAAAACATCGTGAGGTAACACGTCCAAGAAATTATTTCGAAAGAAGCTGAGCTTACTAAGTAGGGTCTGATTTTTGGGGTAAGTGTCCGCGAGGGACTAATAATAGAAAGTAAAGATATATTATCTTTATTAACATAGAATTTTTGTAGTCTAAGTAGTTCACCATCTTTAGAGTCAAAGCCAACCTCACCTGCATATGGTATGGTATTGAAAAATAAGGCTTTATTAAATTCTGATTTATAGATTTATGTCCATATTTGTAATTGTGATTCAAATTACAAATATGGACACGAAGCAAAAATCGTGAGGAAATAAGGAAATTACATTTCGAAAGACGAGACTACGTGTGAGACCTAAGAAAAGTCTAGTTTTCCATCCAATTTCAGACCTCCACAACACGTGGAGGTCTGAAATTGAGTATATGCTAGTTGTTTATGACTAACCTACCATGACCAAATTGGTCGTGTTTTATCAGAAGGTCTTATCGAGAGTCTTAGAAACCAGCGGGCGTGCATGAAAAGAGTTATGGATGTTAACGAAGCGAGTGAAGCGTGTAAGGACCGCGTCTTATTGCGCTCGGTTCTCCCTGCCTACACCGCAAGGGACTTGGCGTGAAGTTATAGATTATAGATTTGTTTATACGCCTCCTGCCTGCTCTCCATCGTTATCGTTTCCTCTACCTCAAGCTTGTCTGGAGGAGATAGCTTCATGGTAACACCTATTTACACTATAGCCCGAAAAGAAGTGTTTTGATTTCAGTTTTGATACCACTTCCTGATAAAATTAATTACATACCTAATTATTAGGGTTCCATGCCCAAAAGGTGACAACTAGCCCGTATTACTAAAACTTCGCGGTCCGTCTGTCTCTTAAAGTGCTCTATCATATGAACCGTAATATACAAGCAGTTGAAATTTTCAGATTTTCTGATTGTTTATTTCAATGTCTATTATTTCTATTACCGCTATAACAATAAATATAAAAAAAAACATGATGAACGCGACCAAAAAAAAAGGGCCGAATCAAAATCAATCGACACCGAAGAGCATGCATGAAGAGGTTGATGAGTGTGGAAGAAGCGAGCCTACTTACCCCCTGTCTTCGCCAATGGGAGACAGGTGTGATGATATGTAAACGGAACTCTAATAAAAGAAATGTTTTTTTTTTCGCCGTAATTACACGGTGATGCGGAACCCTTCGTGTGCCAGACCTTCGATTTTTATTAATTAATTAATCCCGTATACTTCTTACTTCAAGTGTTTAAAGAAACAATAGCCGGGATATTATTGAATTTCATAATAAATTGCCCGGTGTTGTCTTTTGTATTTATTTCTTGTAGTATTGTTAAAAGTACAATGCTTTCTAGCATTGTACTTTTAACAATCATTTAAAAAATTGCCTCACATTTCATTTTCATGGAACTAAAAAAAATAATTATAATGTAGAATACATTATATTATTTTTTTTGTTCTTTTTTTAATGATTTAAACACCTCATCACCTAACACGTCCTGTTACGAGAGTTAAAATAATGATATTGTAAGATTTTTAATCATTTAGAAATCTCATCACGCAACTATATTAGTGGAATTAAAAATAATTATAATGTAGTGTATTTTTCTTAGTGGAATTAAATGTACCTATATATATATAATATAACAGTATTGTACTTTTGTAACCATTTAAAAGCTCTTACCACATAACCACGTTAGTGGAATTAAGAAGTTAATTGTAACAGCATTTATTTAATTATTTAACAACTTTTTAATCAATTAACCTGATCGTATATTAAAAAAACTATTTCATGAACACGTATCGGCGTATAAAAATAACCGCCCCGAAAGGTCACACTGCGCCGTGATAACCATCTTATAGATAAAGGACATAATTTATCCTCCACCAACACATATAAAAATTTTACACACAATAAGTAAAATATTGACTCTTAATATTTCGAAACAATTAGAAATTATTAAGCACATTTTTTTTAAATTACTCTTAGGAATTCAGTGGTAGACCCATAGATAGCAGAAACAACAACCGTTGTTTCTGTTATCTATGGGTAGACCTCAGCAACTCGCCTCAGTTGAATATCTTTTCACTCACCCCATCCACCCCCACCCTCAATTCTATAAGAGACGGCACTGCGATGGCGATGGATTTGTCATTTATAGCATGTTATTCTAACGACTAACAAC
Organism: Pyralis farinalis; assembly: GCA_947507595.1. Classification (NCBI taxonomy): domain Eukaryota; kingdom Metazoa; phylum Arthropoda; class Insecta; order Lepidoptera; family Pyralidae; genus Pyralis; species Pyralis farinalis. The sequence goes on along the minus strand of OX382261.1, from coordinate 39,005,557 downwards.
TACAGCGCCTGATGACGTCTCGTGAACAGGCGAAACACGTGTCGCAGAGACGAGCAGTACGCCAATTCTACTAAAAACTGCAACTGCAGGCATAGTGCAGTGACAATACGTGTATGCTATTAAAATTTCCTGCACTGAAATGGCACTGCAACTACGCTGCCCCTGCGCGTATCCTGCAAATAAACTACTTTACACCTGTCATGTTACCATATTTCAATCGAATAAATTGGATTTCTCCTCTAGTTTCAAACCCCATTGCCCTTGGTTACCCGCGTGGAGATATTTCTAACTGAAAACAAGCTTTTTTAATCATATATTCCCACAAACATCTCCCAAAGCAAAACAAATGTTTTGTAATATAAATCACCGCTTCAGAATATTAATTTCACTTCACAAAAGTTGCTTAAGACTAACGTTAACAAAACTGCAAATAAACTCCTTCAAAACTTATGTATAGTATAGTATAGTAGTTCTGTTCTTTTGTATAACAGTGTACAAATGTCAAAACAATTTCTCAGAATACGATTATATTGCAGGAAACGTGCAGTTGCAGTGTAGGTTTTTTAACAGAATAGCGAGTCATTTACTGCAGCGTTGCTGCAACGTCGCTGCTGTCAGATCGCTTAACAGAATAACGAGACGTCAAAATGTACGCATTTTGACACACAGCATGCTGCAGTGCAGTTGCAGGTTTTTAGTAGAATCAGCCTACAGAGCAGCCATGGTCGCAACGGTGGATGCATGCGGTTTCTATTGCAGATGCCGGACAATAAAAACGACCGCAGCAGCCGAGGCAGAGTCTACCGGAGTAGCCATGTTAGCGATGGCATGATACGTCAATGGTTGTGGGTGAGTGCCGGCCGGTACTAGTTCACATGAACTAATAAGTAGCAGAAGCACACAAAGCGGGTTAGATGAAATTACATGTAAATTTGACTTTCGCAAAATAACTCCTAAATCTGTTAACTAAAAAAATGTTGTAATGCTATTGTACTTTTTTAATCATTTAAAACTCATCAAATAACTATGTTAGTGGAATTAAAAAAAAAATTGTTCTTTTTTAATCATGTAAAAATTAGTGGAAAGTATTTATTTAGACTTATAATTTATTTAGACTTGAGACAGACTATACACACAAATAAATAAACTTAGTTATAAATTTCGAGTACGGAACCCTCAGTCCACAGACATGTGGACTGACTCGCCCTTTGGCAAGGTAATATCATAAACTACCACTTAGTTTCTCTGGTTGATTCATAAAAAAATACAAAAAAAAAATCTTTAAAAATTCCTTACAACTCAAAATACCACTGTGCATTCCAGTTATGCCTAAAGTAAACTTCAAATCTAATTAAATTATGGCATAATTATATTAATTTAATTATCAACAGAGCTTAAACGAAATTATTCAATTAAGGAGCTTTTAGACGAATAAATTAGGGAGGCCTTGAACATTTTGCGGAACATTCCATTTCCTTAATTCATTCATAATTCAGTTTTTGGATATTTCACCGGGGATTTTTAGAGTAGAACCTAAGGAGATTGCACTATTTCGTAGTAACTTTATTTTGCAACAAATGTGTACGAACCAAATATTAATTTTAACTAGAACTAATTTAAAATTGTATGGTAGGTCCAATAAAAAAATAAAAACGATAATCGAGATACAATCGGTTTATATGCTATAAATTATTTTTAAATAAAAAAAATGTACATAAATCCGATAACACAAATTTATTGCAACCACAAAATTCGTAATTTCAGATTTATGTACATATTTGTAATTATCATTTGCTCCGCGGTAATGAAAAAAAAAAATCGCCCAAGTGCGAGTCGGACTCGCACACGAAGGGTTCCGTGCCATTATCTATAAAAACGGCAAAAAAATCACGTTTGTTGTATGGGAGCCCCCCTTAAATATTTGTTTTATTTTAATATAATTATTTGTTCTTAAAGTGAATATATAACTAAATATTCTGTGAATATTTCAAGCGTCTACCTGCTGCCGTTATCAATATCCAGCAAAAATCGGCCAAGTGCGAGTCGGACTCGCGCACGAAGGGTTCCGTACCATTATCTAGAAAAAAGGCAAAAAAATCACGTTTGTTGTATGGGAGCCCCCTTAAATATTTATTTTATTCTATTTTTTAGTATTTGTTTTTATAGCGGCAACAGAAATACATCATCTGTGAAAATTTCAACTGTCTAACTATCACGGTTCATGAGATACAGCCTGGTGACAGACGGACGGACGGACGGACGGACGGACGGACGGACGGACGGACAGCGGAGCCTCAGTAATAGGGTTCCGTTTTACCCTTTGGGTACGGAACCCTAAAAACGAGCAAAAAAATCACGTTTGTTGTATGGGAGCCCCCTTAAATATTTATGTTATTCTATTTTTTAGTATTTGTTGTTATAGCGGCAACAGAAATACATCATCTGTGAAAATTTCAACTGTCTAACTATCATGGTTCATGAGATACAGTCTGGTGACAGACGGATTGACGGACGGACGGACGGACGGACGGACAGCGAAGTCTCAGTAATAGGGTTCCGTTTTACCCTTTGAGTACGGAACCCTAAAAACCTCGTGAGAAAACCGCCACGTCCAAGAAATTATATATCAAAACATGTTTAACCTAAGAAAGGTCTGGTTTTCCCTTTGGGTTGGTACATAAATCCGAAATTACGAATTTTGTGGTACATCTCATGATTCGAACCGGAAACCAGTTGGACAATAGGCCAGTTTCTTATCACTGTTTAGTCTGCAGTCGAGTCTAAAGATCCAATGACATAATAAATATTTTTTTTTTTTATGAGATGATGTAAGAAGGAGAGTTGGTCTGAAAGAGGGTAGCGGTGTTAAGAGAAAGAAGAAACGGTACGCTCCGCTGGCTTGGACATATAGAAACATGAAAGAGGATAGAATGGAAAACCCTACTTTGACACCAACGCTCGTGCGTTGGTGCGTTGGTGTAAGGTTACTAACCACTGTGCCACTGAGCTCGTCCAATTTTGACTGTAGTTTTCTGTTTTTTTTTATACTACGTCGGGAGGCATAGAAGCATACGGCCCACCTGATGTAAAGCGGATACCATAGCCTATTAAGTATCACTCCTCCTCTGCTGCTTCCACAGCAACTCCTTGGGCGCTTACTGGTGACCTCACACGCAGGAACACACCAACCCTCTAGGGTGTTGTTATTTGGCTGCGGTTTTCTGTGAGGTGGGGATACTTGCCCAGACGGGCTGCTTTTGATGCCTCCTACCTCTCTCAAAGCATCCATACCAAGACAAACAGACATGTTCATGCACACAAATGTTTGCCTTGTGTGGGAATCGAACCCACGAGCGTTGGTGTCAAAGTCGCGTCATTCGCGACTGAGCCACCGAGCACGTCAAACTTCTGTAGACGTACTTTCCTAGTGGAGCTGTTTTGATATGTTGTATCTCTTGAGAACATCACACATACAGATGTCGGTCTTACGTAGAAGTAGAACCCACGAGATGTGGCGTCAAATTTGCATTGTTAAACAATTCACTCACCACACTCCACTCGAGTGATGTGCAATATCGAAGACACATGGAGGAGAAGGTCAAGCTGGCGTCCAAAAAACTTGGTGTGCTCAACAGGGCTAAGCAGTACTTCAGTGCGACGCAAAGACTTATTATATAAGTCTCAAGTCAGACCGCACTTGGAGTACTGCAGTCACCTTTGGGCACCTGGATATCAGGTTGGACCGTGTGATTCGATTCAGAGACGAGCTGTGAGAATTGTCGACAATTCTAAGCTTACATACGGTATTAAGCTCTTAAGTTTAAGGAGAGATTTTGCCTCCCTTTGTGTGTTCTACCGATTGTACAACGGGGTGTGTTCTGAAGAGTTGTTCGAAATGGTGCCGACAGCTACTTTTTATAACCGCACCGCTCGCCGACGGCGGGGAGTTCACCCTCACACGCTGGAACCGCAATGGTCGCGTACTGTGCGGTTCCAGAGAAGTTTTCTTCCGAGAACTCTCAAGCTGTGGAATCCCAGCCGAGGTTTTTCCAAGGGACTACAGCATGGAGTTCTTCAAGAAAAGCGTGGAGAGGTTTTAGAGGGTCGGCAACGCATGAGTGTGCAAACGTCCATAGGCTACGGTGACTGTTGACCATCAGGCAGGCCGTATGCTTGATTGTCACCTTAGTGGTATATAAAAAATCAGCATCGGGCTCGTTATTATTCTAATAGCGAAGTCGCGAAAAAAGCTAACAAGTACTACGCAGTTCAGTTCAACAATTTCTACGCCGCATCCGCCGCGTTCTCCCTCTGGCCTACCGCACAAATCCTTCCTTCCGACAACTTAAATGCCAAGCACGAAGATTTCAAACATCATCTCAGACATCCCTTTGTTCAAACACGCCCTCTAAATACGTAACATCTTATCTGAACAACCCTTGCTCTGAGCGTTGTCACAGCCGTCGACTTGTCGAATAATACAGAAATAAACTTGAATCGCGTTCTAAGTGGAATATTATACTTTGAGACAATGGGGGTCTAAGCAGGGTTGGCGCGTGTTTAGCGGGTTACCCTCCGAGCTAGTGAATAGTAATAATTAAATGCTTTCAGTGTCAAGGTGAAATTGTCTTCTGGTAATTTGTATTTAGTGTTGGTAATGTGGACTTTGTGTTAGGTAATTAGATTAGAATTTTGAATTAAATGAAAAAGTATTCTCTGTCAGCAGCGCCGTTTGTAGTTTTCATTATGCCGCGAATAAATAAATAAATATTGTCGGACAAATTACACAGCGCCACCCAGCCCCAAAGTAAGCGAAGCTTGTGTTATGGGTACTAGACAACGGATAAACATACGTAAATACATTTCTTTTTTGTAAATACATATTTATTATACATAGAAAATACCCAGACCAAGACAAACAGACATGTTCATGCACACAAATATTTGCCCTGTTTGGGAATCGAACCGACGAGCGTTGGTGTCAAAGTAGCGTAACAGCGCGTTTCACCACTCCGCCACCGAGCTCTTAAAATCGTGAATGTGTAAATAAATATACGAGTAAATAAAAAAAACCATAAGTTTTCAAATTTATCGTGGTTTATCAGAAGGTGATGTCAGGATAAGAGAGGTAGGGCGCATCAAATCAACCCATCCGGGGAAGTACCTCCACCTCACAGAAAACCGCAGCCAAATAACAACTCCCTAGAGGGTTGTTGTGTACCTGTGTGTGAGTGAGGTCACCAGTAAGGAGTTGCTGTGTAAACAGCAGAGGAGGCATCGCGCGAGTGATACTTATATTACAAGTGTTAATAGGCTACGGTAACTGCTTTACATCAGGTAGGCATACGGCCCATGCTTGAATGCCTCCCGACGTCGTGTATTGAAAAAACGAGCCTTAGATAACGGCGAGCTTGCATAAAAGAGCAATGAATGTTAAAGAAGCGATTGGGGTTTACAAGGATCGAGACATGTGGCGCTCTGCTCTCTCTGTCTATCCAGCAAGGGATTTGGCGTGAAGTTATAGAATATGTTTTCAAAAATACGAATGTCTTAATTTACTAATTATAGTATTCTTGTTCGTGGAACATTGGAATAGGCTTGAAACATGTTTTCTTCCGCGAATTAAAGCACAAAAGTTACTCGCTCCAGGTTCGCCAGGTTCACCCAGAACAACGTTCTGATAACAGAATCTCAATAATAGAACGTGAAAAGTACCGCTATTAAAAAAAAAACAACTTTAGTAAAAACAACGAGTGTGCTTTAGACCACACGAATGAAGTAAAACTTACAGACAATAGGCCTGCACTGTCTTAGTAATACGAAACATAACTCGCTATGAGAGAAAGAGAGAAAGAAAATGTGTGCTCGCACCTCTCTCTCTTGCCTCCACAGTAATATACGAATCGTAACTCTCTCTCTTTCTATCTTCACTAACTTATATCTCCCTCTCAACTTCCGTTCGCCTCGCCCGATCACACTTTTCGTAACGCTCTCGTCACACATTCACTAGCTTACTCCCCAAGTCAAGCGTAAAGAAGTTTTACTTCAAAAAAGCCGTCAAGCGTGAGTCCGACTCGGGCACCGAGGGCTCCGTAAAAAGATATTTCTGCAAATTATTTTCGCATATTTTTTGGGATGTAACTACAAATTTACGGTTATCATATTTTTTTCTTTACTTGTGCTACATGACCTTGCTTCTTACCAAATTTCATGATTCTTGGTCAACGGGAAGTACCATATAGGTTTTGATTCCCTTGCAAAAAAGTCTATCCCTTGCAGATAGACGGACAATAAAGTGATCCTATAAGGATTCCGTTTTTTTTGTTTTGTACGGAATCCTAAAAATAAGAAATTGTGATAATAAACAGCGAACAGCAACACTCACAATAACCTCTGCCTCAAAAGTAAAAATGGCGAATATAATCCGGATAAATGCAAAGTTATTACACGCCTCTTCACGCCAGGTCCCTTGCGGGGTAGGCAGAGAGAACCGAGCGCCATAAGTCGTGGTCCTTACACACTGCACTCGCCTCTTTCATATTCATAGCTCTTTTCATGCACGCTCGCCGGTTCCTAAGGCTGACATCACCTTCTGATAAAACACGACCAATTTGGTCATGGTAGGTTAGTCTTCGTCTTCCTCGGCTCCTACATCCTTCCGCTTTCGCATTGTATATCTGTTTCGTCGTTCTTTCGTCCCGCATTCTTTCTACATGTCCGAACCAACGGAGCATGCCCTTTCTTATCTTAACACCGACACTATCTTTCAGACCAACTCTTTCTCTCACGTCTTCGTTACGAACGCGGTTAGCAAGCGTTATGCCACAAATTTTGCGAATGCTCTCATCAATGCTCTCATTGCGACTGCATTTATTCTACTTTCATGCTCTCTTTGCCATACCCAGCTCTCACTTCTATAAGTTAGCGTTGGGATTAGCACCGCGTTGTGTACAGCGAGCTGTGCCTTCTGGCTTAGATTTCGGCTGCCTAGAAGTTTACCCAACGTTCCATTCACCCTATTCCCGGGGATGTGGAGAGACGAGTAAGTACTCGTCTCTCCACATCAGCGGTGTACCTTCCATTGCTGCTAAAAGCACTTCCAAGATATACAATCTCATTCCCTTGCTCCAACACTACATGATCAACCATAATCCTAGTGTTCGTTGTGGTTGTCTCTCTTTTAAATACCATTATCTTGGCTTTCTTCGCATTCCATTGTAAGCCTTTCTTCATACAATCATTTTTTTATAATAAAATGTTTTTTTTATATTTTGTCTCAATCCCAAGTGACTGATGATCGAATGAGTTCGATTCCCCAACAGTACATATATTTATGTGCATGATTTTGTTTGTTTGTTTAGGTCCGGGCGTTAAATTATAGATAGGGTACATCAAATCAGCGACTGGGCAAGCACTCCACCTCACAGACAACCACTGCCAAATAATAGGCCGTATGCTTGTATGCTTCTCTTTGTTGTACAAAATAAAAAAAAAAACAAGGCAAAATGTGTACTGTAGTTGTGGTACAACAGAGATACGCACGGAAATAATTTTTCGTTTTGTAAATACATACAATACACAGAATACATACCAAGACACATATGTGTTATGTCACACAAAGTGCAGGAATCAAACCCCAGCCTTGATGCTAAAGTTGCCATTTCTAAGCATTCCACCACGGAGCTCGTCCATCGATCGGGAAGCGATCTATGGTGTGTTCATCTAATAGAACATGCAAGTTTTATATAGAACGTTGGGAGGCAAACAAGCAAGTTATGGTAGACTGTGAATGTGAACTATCATTCACTCTGACCACCCAAACTGCCAACACGTTCTTGGGATCTTACTAGTACCCTCAATCACATAATTTTCACCAGTGTTTAAACTAGAGGGAAACCCAGACCTTTCTTAGGTTAGGTCACGCCTCTTTGAAAATATAATTTCTTGAATATGCGAATTTCCTCACGATTTTTTCCACCGTCGAGCAAGTGATCATTACAAATATGTACACAAATTCGTAAACACGAATTTAGCTGCACATTATTAGACTAGGATTCGAACCACCGGTTCTTTATCTACTGCGTTGCTTTACCTTAAATATTTTCTTCTGTATTATTGCATTATACAACAACCGGTAATACGAGGCTTACGATGGTGAATGGCCTTAGGTACATTCTTAGCACGGAGAAGCTCGAGGTAAATCCATTCACAGACAAGTTGTGGTCGACGTTGCTTAGCTGGCGTGTTCGACTAGACAGAAATTGAGCCTTTAATCATTCAATTATTGGCATAAAAATATTTTGTACTCAAAATAACCTTCCGTAAAAGGCCTTCAAATTTATAAAGGCTTGCGAAATTCTGTTACTGTTCTGGCATCCATTATTAGAACAATATTGAATTAAAATTGTTTTTGAAGAACAATTAGGAGAACAATTATTTTAATAGCATTTGAAATGGTGTCTTCAGAAAATTATATTTAGCGATAGGGTACAGCGATATTCAATAATTAGATCGGGGAAGGACCTCTAATTTACAAAGGACGAAGTGAAATAACAACTTTGGGTTGTGACATCTATGCAGTGAACGAATGAGATACCACTGCTAGTGACAGCAAGGGTATCAACGCATGAGGGATTCAGACGAGCTTGGTAGTTAACTGGTTAGTATTAGCTTTTTTTTATATACAACGTCGGAAGGCGTACAAGCATACGGCCCACCTGATGTAAAGCGGTTACCGTAGCCTATCAACGCTTGTAATACATTAAGTATCACTCGCGCGACTCCTCTGCTGCTAACACAGCAACTCCTTAGGAGCTTACTGGTGACCTCACTCACACGCAGGATCACAACAACCCTCTAGGGAGTTGTTATTTGTCTGCGGTTTTCTGTGAGATGGAGGTACTTCCCCAGACGGGTTGATTTGTTGTGCCCTACCTCTCTTATCCCGACATCACCTTCTGATAAACCACGATAAATTTGAAAATGCATGTTTTTTTTATTTACTCATTCATGGCATAATGAAAATAACTAATGGCGCTGCGTAATTTGACAGAGAATACTTTTTCATTTAATTCCTGATAGCAGTCGCTCCATGTAAAAGTCAGTTTCTTCACCAAATCCTTAAGCTTAGGTAGCGACCCCGACAATCCTAATGGATTAGGAAAGGAGATAATGCTAAGAAGAAAGAGACTGCATACAATAGTCACAACGATGAAAGATGGTTGTAAAGAGAAAGAGTTGTTATTTGACTGTTATTTTCTGTGATGTGGAGGTATTATCCTGGTCGCACTGTATTCTAAACCTGTTTGCATTCTTCGAGAAAAAGCGGGACTGATGGCTTAACGTGCCCTCCGAGGTACAGAGGAACTCGGGACGATTAAACCCGTCTAAAGACAGGCTGCTGTGTATGCTGCTTATGTGTGTTCGATTAGAATGGAGCTTTCCAGTGTGTGCGTGTGCATTGAATTAAGTTTGCCACCCATGTAGTTAACTATTCCTTCGGATTTTAGTAGCAGGCAAGAGCAACAACTCCTCGCTGTCACTATCCTTGGCCTTACTCGCTCGCGGTCTACCTTGATGTGAAGTCCCTTCACTAGTCTAGTTCGATATGATGCCAATGGCCTCGTTTCACAATCGCACTGCTCGCCGACGGCTGGGCGTGCACCCTCATACACTGGAACCGCAATGGTCGCGCACTGTGCGGTTCCTGAGAAGCTTTCTACCGAGAACTATTAAGTTGTGGAATGAGCTCCCTGCCAAGGTTTTCCCAAGGGACTACAGTATGGGATTCTTCAAGAAAGACGTGAAGAGGTTATTACAGGGTCGGCAACGCAAGAGTGACACCCCTGGTGTTGCAAATGTCCATAGGCTACGGCAACTGCTTACCATCAGGCAGGCCGTATGCTTGTTTGCCACCTTAGTGGAATAAAAAAGTCTAGTGCTTCAAATTCATTATCGCCATGCCCTGTCTTTCCTTGGCTAGTGCCTGGTTTGGTGCTGGATAGTGCGGGTACTGACAAGTTTGGCTTTGATTCTGAAGATCATTGTGAGCTACTGATGATCCAAATGTTTTCACAAGTCACAACGTCATGTACAAAGTCGGGAGGTGTAATAGCATACGGCTCACCTAGCGTAAATAATGGTGGAGGTACTTCTCCAGACGAGCTGTTTTGCGCACCTACCTACCTCTCTTAAAAACACCCATGCCAAGACAGATATGTTCATGCACACGAATGGTTGTCCTCTGTGGGAATTGAACCCACGAGCCTTGATGTCAATGTAGTGTTACTAACAACAACGAATTCATTTATTTATTAGTCAAACAGAACAGTAACTTAATTTTTCTTTATCTAAATTGTCACCTACCGATTCTTACCAACCATATTGTCGGTGAGCTTAATTTGTTGTGTAGATATGACCTAATAAATCCTAATTACGGATGCACTCACGTTTATCTGGCCTAATTTTCATTTGACCTAATTATCAGCCTCATTTCATTTAGTCTAAACTTAGAAACATATTGGTTAATGGCTTCAACAACATCTAATAACTTTAAACAAGCAATGCTTGTATATTTTTACGTAATCAGAATCTCAGGTATGGCAGAGATATCATGAAAGTAGAATAAATGCGGTCGAGATGAGAGCATTGCGCAAAATTTGTGGCATAACGCTTGCAGACCGCGTTCGTAATGAAGATGTGAGAGAAAGAGTTTGTGTGAAAGAGAGTGTCGGTGTTAAGATAAGAAAAGGCATGCTCCGTTGGTTCGGACATGTAGAAAGAATGCGGGACGAAAGAATGACGAAACAGATATACAATGCAAAAGTAGGAGAATGTTGGAGCCGAGGAAGACCGACACTAACCTACCATGACCAAATTGGTGCATGAAAAGAGCTATGAATGTCACAGAAGCGAGTGAAGTATGTAAGGACCGCGTCTTATGGCGCTCGGTTCTCTCTGCCTACCCCGCAAGGGGCCTGGCGTGAAGATATACATACGTACATACATACATCAGAATCTCGGAAACGGCTCCCATGATTTTCATGAAATTTAGTATGCAGGAGGGCGATAAATCGATCTAGTTAGGGTTCATTTTTAGAAAACATCGTTTTATACGTATTTTTAGGCAACGAAAATCTGCTACAATATCATTAGAATACGATAATTCTTCATGATGCTGGCAGGTCATAATTGGGTTCATTTCATTGCCGCCGAGTATTTTATTGATTTCCATATCACTATTTGATTTAAATTATTGATTTTATACTACGTCAGGAGGCAAACAAGCATACGGCCAACTGATGCAATGCGGGTACCGTAGCCTATTAACGCTTGCGATATATTAAGTATCACTCGCGCGATGCCTCCTCTGCTGCTTACACAGCAACTCCTTGGGAGCTTACTGGTGACCTCACTCACACGCAGGAACACAACAACCCTCTAGGTGAGTTGTTATTTGGCTGCGGTTTTCTGTGAGGTGGAGGTACTTCAGGGCTACTTTGATGCGCCCTACCTCTCTTAAAACATCCAGACAAAGACAAACAGACATGTTCATGCACACAAATGTTTGTCTTGTGTGGGAATCGAACCCACGAGCGTTGGTGTCAAAGTCGCGTCTCTCACGACTGAGCCACCGAGCTCGTCAAATTAGTAGTATAGTAGTAATAATAAAGAAAATATCGGTTAAAGTTTAAAAATTTTGGAATTCGTAAAACCTGAGTATATTGCGTTGCCTCCAGAAAACCTTTTTGCTCCTGAAATTTTCGTACTACATTTTTGTCGGTGAAAGTCATTAAACACACATGACAAAAACATTGTAAACTTGGTAATTGAAATGGCGACCCAGCGTCAATGAACAAATCCAAGAAGAAGAGGAACTCTTCCCTTATTCCAGTTACCAGTGAGCTTCCGAGTTGATATGTTAGCAACAGTGGTAATCCACAAACATAAATGAACATAATAGTACATTGTTCACCGAGGGGAGAAAGTGACCGATTACCAACGAGGGCCAAGTTTTAGGCCCGACGGGTAGCGGAGGGCCTGAATTCGCCCAAGTTGGGAATCGCACTTTCTCGCCGAGTGATACATAGTCTTTATACTACACCTGCGAGTAAAGTATAAAACAAAATCTCTATTAATGGAAGTTTATATTAAAATTACTACAATTACTGAAATTTAATTTAATACTTTTGTGAGAAATATGATAACAATACGTTTTCAGAAAAAGAATGCGCATTTTTCTTGCTTTTCCAAAGTAAAAAATCTTCATATGCCTTGTTATATTTGTTACTAGATTTTTCTGGCAAAAGATTTTAGTAACTGCTTGAGCAGTTTCTTTTAATTCTGGCGGCGTCGATAAATTTTCGCTTTCACTACTAGAGGACATTTCGAGAAGAATATCGTGAAACAAAACACAAATTGAAAATTCAGAAAGAAAGAATGAAATCCTCGCGCGCGCATTTTCACTTTGTTTTGTTTATTTCCCATATAGAGATAGATGCAAAGGAATCCTCCACGCAGCCACGTCAAAATATATTCACGTAAATTATATCCCACCAAAAACATTCTGTAAAAAACTAGCCAAGTCTCGACGGAGCTGCTTGTTTATCTCTAAAAAGTAATGAAATCTAGACAAAGTCGTGCCAAGTCTAAGGTTCCTTACTGCGATTTCTTTATTATTATAGTTAATGTTGTGTGACTTGGCCGTTGAAAATTCTTTATACGTTAGTGGGTACAAGTCAATTTTGTTTACACGTAATGTTATATCTGTACCTATGTTTATTAAGCGAGATAATAGCCCATACTGGTGTTGGTAATTGGACGCTAGTGTCTCATTTTAGGCTGTTGTTGATTGTGCAACACATGCATTCACCATTGACAATGCTGACTTCTGCTCTCTTCTTTTTGGAGTGTCAAATCGACCACCGATCCTACATAAAATAGACGTACAGACGGACTTCTATCAATGATTAGAAGTCCGTCTGTATTGGAAATATTTTTTTATATTGTTTGTTTCAGGCTCGCCTATACGTAAGTATTATTGAAATTCGCAGCTTTATCAAGCCTTTTTTTTTTTTTTTTTTTTTGTGACGCGGGGAAAAATGCGTTACGCACACCACCGGTGCCTGGGTGGCCTCCGGTGGTAGTGTGGGACTCCCCGTCGGCTGTCCGACGGTATACCCACTAAACGACCCCGCGAAATGCCATCGGCCGCGTTGGTGTGGTGCCCCGGATCTGTCAGCAACAGGGCACAGCTTTATCAAGCCTACAATTGACTGGTTATTGAATCAACGTTTTCCAAGTGGCAATTTTCCATCGTCAATGGGTAGCGGTTCTGGCGACAGATTGGTGCAATGGTGTCATGGAGCACCTGGTTTTGTACCCTTGTGTAACCTTCAACGGCCAAGTCACACAACATTAACTATAATAATAAAGAAATCGCAGTAAGGAACCTTAGACTTGGCACGACTTTGTCTAGATTTCATTACTTTTTAGAGATAAACAAGCAGCTCCGTCGAGACTTGGCTAGTTTTTTACAGAATGTTTTTGGTGGGATTTCACTTCTTTTTGTAGAAACGTAGACATATTGATTTATTTTATTACATTTTCTTATTTGACACAGTTTTTTTCTCATAGTAGAAGGGGGCATTACCATATCTCTAATACAGCTGAGACCAGCTGAGGGTTCTTCATCAGATACTTCAGACCTTCGATTTTTGACATCAAATGAAGCGGCACACCAAGTTGAACATTTTTTGTAAAGGCGGTATGTCGATCTCTAATAGTTTAGTTGGGCTCTTGTGTTTTCTAATCAGGGTCACCAGGTACTCCAGATCTTCGATTATCCTAGTTTTTATAGTTTTCCCTTTATGTGGCCATTAAACCCTAACTCTGTACCAAATTTCAGCTCTCGGAGTTTATGGGAAGCACTAGTTCTATTTTGATGATCATGAGTGAGTGTCATAAATGCGAAACTTTGCTTTCGCTTAACTTCGGAACTAAATGACCTACAGACTTGAAATTTTGGATTTTAAGTATGTGATTATAGCTTACTGGATGACGAAAATTTCTGCGTTCTGGTCTTATCCAGAGGTTCTCAAATAGGGACCTGAAAATGCGGCGAAATGGTTCCAGTAAAGGATGGTACGGCAGTGTTTGCTTCGCGCTCGACTTGGCGGGGGCACTACCGTGCCCCCTGATGAATGCAAAATTCAACCAAACTGTTCTAAATTTAAAATGCAATAAATGCTAAATTAAGCTGCCACTATCGTTCTAATTTCGATTAGTGATATTGAATTTTCGCATTTTCACTATTTTAATATGATAATAACCAGAATGACAAGATAAGGCTGTATAGTTATTGACTTTTGTTTATTCTTTTGTGGATGAATTAAAATAACATCATTATTTAAATTTTAATACTGTCAAAATTTAAAAAAAAATAACAGGTTAACAATGAATTTTCATATACTTTTTCTTCCCGCTTAGCACGTTAACAATGGATTTTCATACAGTTTTGCCGCCCGCATATTTGTAGGGCTACAAAGACGAACTTTCTGACCCATTCTTACGCAAGTAACAACCTACTTTCCGACCAGGTGTTGTATAAAGAATATTACGCTGTACAAAAATATTGACGTAGCCCTGATTACATTCTCAGCTTAACTTGGTCACTAGTTTTCAGTCGTCTATATTTTCACGTCGGATCCTTTGTTAGAACAGTAAATAGAATCGAGCGCTTATAAGTTGCATCTTTATACACCTTACTCGCTAAACAAATAAAAAAAATAGAAAATATTAAATTAGGAAGTCTTTAAACTTGCCAATGGGAAAGTTACGGTTTAATTTCATTAAGTGTATTCTTTTTTTAGATTATTTATTCACAACAAGTGAGCTGGCTCGGATTCGCACGGGAGCAATTAAGTAATGGAGAAAATGCGAATTTGCTTAGAAAATAATATTAAGTTTGTATATTTTGTTACATATTTCTATCTCCAGTGATAATGTCAGTCAGTTTGTCGAAAAGAGATTCATCCATATGTATTTTCTTTGAAATTGAACTTTGATATTTCAACACTTCACTGGCGGCGGTATTTTTTCCAAAGAAATAAACTGTCAAATTATGATTTTTTTATTCATAACATGTTGATGGAAAACCATCATGATCAACATCTTTGATTTTTAGGAAATTAAATAAATCACCATAAAAAAAAATTCGTATTATGTGCAGGATGGATCACGGGGGCTACTTTTTCGAATACTAAAAATTACTTCATTTTATTCGCCGTGTAAATAACAGCATTGTCATGATGCAAGAGGAAGCGGCTTCTCGGTTATCTTTATTATACTTGTGCGTACTGGGCTAAAAACAAATGTCCGTGTATCGGTCAGCGTTTATATATCGTTGATCTTCAAGTGGCATTTTGTATTGTTTTGTAATGTATGACAAAAAAAAACGATATTTGTCACCTTTCGTGCCATTCTCAAGTTTCTCGATCAATTCTGGTTTTCAAAAGCTGGCCGCTGTTATTTCCCTGATCGAAAACACTAAATCCCCTTTTTTTACTGACGTTTTCGTTTTCTATGACAACAATATTGGAATGTCCATAAACGTACTTCAGCAATTTCTTTATGGACCAATCAACATAAACCCATTTCAGTTGGCATTAGTTTATTAGTAATACAAAGACAACAGAATTCCGTATTGTTAAAATATGCATGTAAATCTATCAAAACAAAATGTATCTGATCCTCAAATGTATTGCAATTACCTCGTATTTACACGCTTCCTGTGTTGTTCAATTAATCACTTAATGTCTCCATTTTCCTCGTTAGTAGCAATGGTGAAGACACGTCCAAGCATTTTGAATACGAACAATCTTACAAAGAAAGAAGTTATTCTCCAGAACATCACGTTATCATACAAAATAAGTTGATTTTTTCTATTTTTTTTTTTGATAATGACATAAATTAAAACTTAAATTAATGCGTTGTATAGACTCATTTTGTCCGATGGCGTCATGTTCTATAGAATAAATGTAATCAATCCTACTGGAAGTCCGCTTTCATTACTGACAGAAATTTTAGTGTATATGAAACAACAGGCAAATGATTTTCCGCCATTATTTTATCAAGGAAACAAACACTGCTTTGTTCTTAAAAAAATGTATGACATTGTATAAAAACATTGGATATTATAACTAAAGATTATATCTATCTATTAAGTGAGCATGCGGCTAATGTTTGATTATATAGTTTTCGTAGCATTTTAACATATATCGTATTGCCAACCCTAACAAGTTGGATATTAGATATTGCTTAGGGTCTGAATATGGGATGGATAATAATCAAGAATGGTGTAGGAAATGGGACATCGGGGTTGTCCAGACCGGCTGTTTTGTTTTGTCTGTAGTTAAATTTAACATATTTTAAGTAGAACGTAATTGTGTACCTACTGGCCCTTTATTTAATCACGTCAATAAACCGTTATTTAAAATGTTAATTTTACTTAATTTAAACACCAATTTTGCTCTATTTTCTATTTGGGTGAAAATAGAGCCTTTACTTACTCACATATCTGTCTGTCTGTCGGTCGATGGTATGTATTTAATACAGAAAGCGACTTACAAATGCGAAATGTTACGAAACTGAACCTCCATATATTTCAATTTCAAATTCTCACATCCACATCTACCCTTACTCATCCGAGGGATACGGGTCTCCCTTCAACCGAAGGCGTTTAGAGCATACTCCACCACGCTGCTCAAATGCGGATTGACGGAGGCCAGTGTTTTCAAGCTCGAGGGCCACCGACTTAGCTTTACGACTACCATCTATCGACAACAGCCTGGACCGGCGGCTTAACTCGAAAAAGGTAATCCCATCCATGGACAGGCTGCGGTCGATGTTGCTTAACCTGCGTGTTTGGTTTTGAATGACACTCGCAACGACGCCATCGAGCTCTCAATTCATTTGCACATATACAAGACATTACATATAAAAATTAGGGTGGGCCAAAGTATTTATCTTTGTATATCCTATTTGTGCGGGCAGTGGTAGCCTAGTGGATAAAGAACCGGCTTGACCACCAACAGGTCATCGGTTCGAATCCTGGCGTGTACCACTAAATTCGTGTTTTCGGATTTATGTACATATTAGTAATGACGGACTAGGAGAGGTAGGGCGCATCAAAGCAGCCCGTCTGGGGAAGTACCTCCACCTCACAGAAAACCGCAGCCAAATAACAACTCCCTAGAGGGTTGTTGTGTTCCTGCGTGTGAGCGAAGTCACCAGTATGTGTAAGCAACAGAGGAAGCATTGCGCGAGTGATACTTAATATATTACAAGGGTTAATAGACTGCGGTAGCCGCTTTACATCAGGTCGGCCGTATGCTTATATGCCTCCCGACGTTGTATAAAAAAAAATCTATCAAATTCGATACCAGAAGTATTTTATGCAAAGTTAACTTAGTTTATTTTAATAATATATATTTTTTTAATATTGTCGGACATATTACACAGCGCCATCTAGCCCCAAAGTAAGCGAAGCTTGTGTTATGGGTACTAGACAACTGATAAACATACGTAAATACATTATTTTTTTGTAAATACATACTTATTATACATAGAAAACACCCAGACCAAGACAAACAGACATGTTCATGCACACAAATGTTTGTTCTGTGTGGGAATCGAACCCACGAGCGTTGGTGTCAAAGTAGCGTAACAACGCGTTTCACCACTGCGCCACCGAGCTCGTCAAATTTAACTCCCTCCATCAGAGTGAATTCACATTTGGTGGATTTGTAACTTGACCTTTTGTGTACCGATTGGATGAATTATATTGTATTTTAATTTAATTTAAATATATTTTATATGTAATTAATCCAGGATGATAAGTCACTTTTCGAATGATTAATGTGAATATCATACAAGTGGTGCCATTTTAACTTATGATCACATTTTTTCTCTTGCTAAACGGGTTTATAATATGCATCTTAAGATTTGACGAGCTCGGTGGCGCAGTGGTGAAACGCGCTGTTACGCTACTTTGACACCAACGCTCGTGGGTTCGATTCCCACACAGTACAAACATTTGTGTGCATGAACATGTCTGTTTGTCTTGTTCTGGGTATTTTCTATGTATAATAAGTATGTATTTACAAAAAAAAATGTATTTACGTATGTTTATCAGTTGTTTAGTACCCATAACACAAGCTTCCGCTTACTTTGGGGCTAGATGGCGCTGTGTAATTTGTCCGACAATATTTATTTATTTATTAGTGTTTAGCAAATTCATTACTTAAATTTTAGTTAGCCCCCCTTAATTCTAAGGATAATAACGTATAATAAAAGTATATATTTAGTATAGCTTCCGTATACATTCACGGCAAATTATCATTTTATTACAACTTAGAATAGTGTGTACCAAATATTACCGAACGTAATATGAAGGAACAAGTACTAATAAACGGAATCTCGGCTATGAAAAGTAATTGGCTTCTATTGCTTCCCTGGAAGTCCTCGTAATATTAATAGTGGTATGAAGTAGTTACACGCAGCTGGCCGTTATAGTGAATAATACGAAACAGTTGTTTGATTATTAGTAAGTTATTGTAATGAAGTTATGGAGAGTATTAGGTTGTGTGTACATTGGAGAGCTGAACAGAGGAGGGGAGCGGATCTGTGATAATATTAACCTGCAATTTGATCTAACCTGCTTTGTGTGCTTCCGCCGCCAATTATACCTAGCCCCGGCCCCACCCAATACTGTTAGTATGTGCAACATGCTGACGCTGCCATGGCTGTTCCGGTAGTCTCTGCCTCGGCTGCTGTGGTCGTCCGCCATCTGGAACAGAATCCGCATGCCCCCACCACCACCGTCGCTGCCACGACTGGCCTGGTCGTCGCTTCGACACGTGTTTCGCCTCTCCACGAGGCATCATCAGGCGTTGTAGACGTTAATCGTAAGAATAACATGCTACAAGTGACAAATCCTGACAGTGCCTGCCCCTTATATTGAATTGAGGGTGTGGGTGGATGGTGTGACCGAAAAGATATTTAATTATTAATAAAATAATTTATTAATTTCTAATTGTTCCCTAACATTTAGTTTTAAACCTTTGTCTATGGTGTCTTTGTGTATGTGTGTATGGCGCTAGGCCGCATGAACTAATTGGTGGCGGAAGCACACAAAGCAGGTTAGATCAAATTGCATGTAAATTTGACTGAATCTATTAACTAGATAGATAGATCTTACCATAAAATAATTTCACATGAACTCAGCCCGTTTAGGACTATGTAAACGAATCTAAGTGGCTTTCATCGCAACCTACAATTATAGTCGTAAAGACGAACTGCCTACTGTTTGATGTTTATAAGACACGCGACTGTAAAATTAGCTTTGGAATAATTGAATGTATGTATTCGAGGCAATTAATTTCTTAATAGCTCAATGACGGGGCTGAAATTGGATCTTTCGTTATCATTAACCCACCTCGCTTTGATAGTCGATGGGTTCTCTTGGATTGAATGTTAAGAAAGTTTTCTATCAAGTTCTTTAATAGTGGAGGCAAGTGTTTGTACGCCAATCAAAAGCCGTTGATTTGGCTTAAACAGTCGACAGTTTGGCATAGCCCTAATAGAAAAGTATTATCTTTCTTGCCGTTATCCCATTTCCTAATTCATTAGCATTGGCGGGGTCCGCTACCTAAGCTTGAGGATTTGGTCAAAATACTGATGTTTACATGGAGCGACTGCTGTCAGATCTCTACAACCCGGAAGTAAAATCAAACCTTTTTTTTTTAATTCACTATAATGCTAAATGAGCTTGACATTTGCCTAATTTGCTCACTTAGGCATATAATACGCATTTAATAATTATCAACACATACATTACACAATAAAAACGAACACAACCAATATAACATAACAATCAATACACAATTATATTCAATACAATTTAGATAGAGGTCTATCGAAAATATAATTTCTTGCACTTGCGGGTTTCCTTGTTTGTGGGTTTCTTTTATTTTTTATTTTATGTTTTATTTAATGTTTTCCTTCACCGGCGATAAAGTGATAACTACAAATATGTACGTAAATCCTTTTCCATCCTGAATAGAAAGGTAACTCTCAGAAATACTTATTTTACTGCAAGCATTAGCGGCTACGGTAACGAATAATATCACGTTGCATTGCGTCCATTGTCCAAAAAAGTTCAGTAACAAAATACATTTATTGCCATACGGCGAAACTGATTTTCACCATCAAGTTAAAGTTTCAGCAGCGAGTTAAAACGCCTCATCTTAGGAAGTAGTGTAACTATCGTATTGTTTACAGTGTTTGTAAAAGGAAAATGGATAAGGGACAAACACACGTACCTTTATTTTGAAATTGGTGACTCGATAAGTAAGTTCACACGATTTTACCCTCATCTTGGAAGTAATATAACCGTACACTATCATATTTTTTACAGTGATAGTAAGAGGAAAATGGATTAAGGGCAAACATACCTTTATTTAAACATTGATAAATGGTGACTCGATAAGTATAGTTATTAAGCCACGCTTCCCACGATTTTACGCTTCCTGAAGCCTAATAAATTAACAAATTTATTTGTTGAATGGTTGATGAAAAAAATTAGGGGACATAAAAGCAGGTAAAGAGCTCAGTTGGAGGCAGACGATGAGGGCAGAGGACAGTTCGCCCGGAACTAGGCTCTCAGAAGGTCGATAGGGAGGTGTGCTGCGTTTAAAGCCGGGGGTTGTGATATGCGGTTTGTGGAACAATTAGTGATTTAACAACAGATTCGGTAATGAGTTTCACGGAAGTTTTAATTAGAGTCAAGTTTTAGAGTAAATTTAATTAGATATTGAGTACTTTGTTAAAATCTTAAAGTAAAAATTAGACTAGAAACGTCGTAGAGTTCTTGTATAGGATGTCTTGTCTGGTAAGAGATTTTAGGATCCATACTGCTGACCTCAAATACCAGCACAATCATATCCTTACTCATCCCACTACTGGGATACGGGTTTTCCTTCAACTGAAGAGGTTTATAGCACACTCCACCACGCTGCTCAAATGCGGATTGGCGGAGGTCAGTGTTTTCAAGCCACCCGAGGGCCACTGACTTAGCTTAACGACTGTCATCTATCGACATCAGCCGGGACCGACGGCTTAACGTGCCCTCCGAAGCACGGAGAAACTCGAGATATATATAAACCCATCCACATACAGGCTGCAGGCGACGTTGCTACCCTAGCCTTCAGAACCCGTTATATACCTTTTCCCATACATTTCGCGGTCATATATGACCACACGGGTTTCAAAGGGTTAAGCTGCATATTCGGTTAGCAACAATGCCATCGCCATCGAGCTCTCTACCTCTACCTCAAATACAATTATAAATTATAAAATAAATAATTTTTCTATTCTAGTATAATATTGAAGTTGTAGTACTTATACATAATTATTTAATATGTGCATGGTTTGAAATAGTAGTATGTGTGCGCTTTGTATATGTATTGTATGCATGAATTGGCATGTATTATTAGGGGGACTTAGTAAAATTGCCGTAACCGTATGTTTTAATATTTTTATGCGCACTGCACAATATAACGACGTATACACGATTTGTTCATAATATTTTGACATTTAAATTAATGATTATTACGGCCGAAAATTCATTGTCACGTAATTCTCGGTATCATTGATTGGATGGTCATGTTACCAATTCAGGAGCCTTCACCGAGGATTATGTGATATATGAAGCAGGCTTCATTATATATATAGATATGAATTTCAGAAGTTTTTATTGCTCACCTCTCACTATATAAAAAAGGAGAAAATTTTTGGATTCATTCGCGGATTAATTACTACATGTAAGTATACTCCAGAAATGTTTAACACAAATTATAGTATGTTATATTTCAACACTGTGAGATATATATACCTCACATAATATTTTTGACATCTAAGTTAGGAATTTTTTGACGTTTAAGTTAGACATTTAATTAGGAATTACGTCCTGAAATTCATTGTCACGTAGCTTTCAGTATCATAAATGGGTAGCCAGACTGCTAAACCAAGGCCTTCGCTGAAAATTATGTGACATATGAAACATTATTTATTACATATACAGGTTTCAAAAGTTTTCACAAAGAATATCTGATCTAAAAAATATAACTAAAGCTTTTGGGCTTGTTCGCGGAGTAAATATTTATATGTATATTTCTAAGTGTAATCAATATAAATGTGTCGTATTCGTATGATTTTTCGGTCTATCCAATATAATGCGGCCGTGTGGTGGTGCAATGAGAAATACAATGCAATTCGTATCACACTATAATTATAAATCAACACTCGTAATCAATGTTCAGGAAAATACGAAACGAGAGGACAGAGGAGAGACTTGCCGCCGTCTGCACTAACTCTCCCTTCCTTCCAATGTCGATCTCTTGATTCACAGACACCGTTCGCGCGCTTTCGTTTCGTTTTAAACATCCATACTCATGACCGGACGCGACATATATCCTACTAATATTAATAACAAAAAAGTATGTAAAACTATGAAACTTAAACTCTTTTTCACTAATAACTTTTTTTGTTTTCTTGGTCCATTCCTATATAACAAAATCAATAAAAAATTACAGATCTATCATATCAACAAACACCACTGTAAGAAAAATATATTTGACTGGCTTCTTAAACAGAATTACGATCAAACAGAGGAAATCATGAAACCGATATTGTAATCGATGCTGTGTTCTCTACTGACTAACGTATGTTTTACAGGAGAAACATGCAAACAATTAACTCATCCTCTCACACACACACAATCATAAGCACATTTTCACACACCGAGAGGTACACCTACCGTATTGTTGACTTTACTATTAGGTTATCAAAGGATCCTTAGTCACATAAATGTATAATAATACTTTACGTGTATTATGTATTCAGAACACTTTGGACGAGGAGTACTGTTGCCCGAGATACAGGTATCTTACCTAGTTCAGGCACAGATGCAATACATTATAAGCTTGTATCAAAAAATTTTTTGCTCAGTAAAGTTATTATTATTATTAATATTATGAATGTGAATATCCGTTTGTTTGTTAGCTTTCACGCGAAAACTACTGAACCGATCATCATGAAACTTTGTACACATATTCTTGGAGGTATCAGAAGTAACATAGGATACTTTTTATATATATCAATGCGAGCGAAGCCGCGGGTAAAAGCTAGTATATTATAACATGCAAATACATAAATACTTTGCACAAAATATCTGGCTGATGGTAATGTTCTGAAAATTTCATTGCAACGTCACCAATTGTGTGTGTGAATTTCAATGGCGCATGTGATTGAGAAATAAATAGTTGCAATTAATTATAAATAACCACACTGATCATTCCCCATCCAAGACCAGGATCATCATATAATTACTGTACACAATCTACACACATACAGTGTGTAGATTGTGTACAGTATGATTTAATCGAATATTCAATCTAATAAAATTTACCTATATGAATACAATCGACACAGTTTTCACAGATATATTTCGTTTTACCAGATCTTTGGTAATCTTTGGTAACAAAAAAATATAATAATCATTTAATGTTCGTAATGATGACGGACGAGAGACAGTTGGTCTGAAAGAGAGTGGCGGTGTTAAGATAAGAAAAGGCATGCTCCGTTGGTTCGGATATGTAGAAAGAATGCAGGATGAACGAATGACGAAATAGATGCACAATGCGAAAGTGGAAGGGTGAAGGAGCCGAAGAAGACCAAGACTAACCTGTCATGCTCAAATTGGGTGTGTTTTACCAGAAGGTGATGTCAGGAGCCTTAGAAACCGGCGAGCGTGCATGAAAAGAGCTATGAACGTTAAAGAAGGGAGTGAAGTGTGAAAGGTTCGGTCTTATCGCGCTCAGTTCTCTCTGCCTACCCCGCAATGAATTTGGCGTGAAGTTATAGATAGATAGATAGAAATTCAAAAGGTATCCTATTTCTTGAAATCAAATCTATTTTAAAGCTTATACATTTTCGTTTCGTTTGATATTATTTAAATTTTTCACATCACTGGTTCCATAGAAATTACGATTATCGGCCAAAAAATTTGTTGAATTAAATTTTTTTTAGTTGTTCAAAACATCATAGCTGAAACTGTAATAATTTTATTAAAGGTTAGGTGTAGGAGGTTACAGTAGGCAAGTACTGGTGAAACGCGCTGTTACGCTACTTCGACACCAACGCTAGTGAGTTCGATTCCAACTCAGGGCAAACATTTGGGTGCACGAACATGTCTGTTTGCCTCGGTCTGGGTGTTTTTAAGAGAGGTAGGTCGTATCAAAGCACATAAGTAAGGGAAGTACCTCTACCTCACAGACAGTCGCAGCCAAATAACAATTACATGGTGAATTGTTGTGTTCCTGCGCGTGAGGACTCCAGAAAGCTCCTTAGGAGCTACTGCGTTAGCAGCACAGGCGTGCGCGAGTGATACTCAGTGTATTGCAAGCGTTTACAGGCTACGGTAACAGTTTTACATCAGGTGTACCGATGCCTCCCGACGTTGTAAAAAAAATCGGCCAAGTGCGAGTCGGACTCGCACAAGAAGGGTTCCGTACCATTATCTATAAAAACGGCAAAAAAAATCATGTTTGTTGTATGGGAGCCCCCCTTAAATATTTATTTTATTTTAATTTAATTATTTGCTCTTAAAGTGAATATATAACTAAATATTCTGTGAATATTTCAAGCGTCTACCTGTTGCCGTTATCAATATCGAGCAAAAATGACCAAAAAAATCACGTTTGTGAACCCTAAAAAAAGAAGTCTCATGTTCTCATGTTCAAAACATCATAGCTGAAACTGTAATAATTTTATTAAAGGTTAGGTGTAGGAGGTTACAGTAGGCAAGTACTGGTGAAACGCGCTGTTACGCTACTTCGACACCAACGCTAGTGAGTTCGATTCCCACTCAGGGCAAACATTTGTGTGCATGAACATGTCTGTTTGCCTTGGTCTGGGTGATTTTAAGAGAGGTAGGTCGTATCAAAGCACATAAGTAAGGGAAGTACCTCTACCTTACAGACAATCGCAGCCAAATAACAACTACGTAGTGGATTGTTGTGTTCCTGCGCGTGAGGACTCCAGAAGGCTCCTTAGGAGCAACTGCGTTAGCAGCACAGGTGCGCGCGAGTGATACTTAACGTATTGCAAGCGTTTACAGGCTACGGTAACAGTTTTACATCAGGTGGACCGTATCCTTGTATGCCTCCCAACGTTGTATAAAAAAAAGAAGTCTCACTAATAAGGAAATATTTTATGAAGATTATATTATGATCATTAATTGGTACGGGGGGATGTTAATGATAGACAATCTGTGAACTGATATTGGAACAAAGTAATTCATATATCTATGCGTTGTGCCTAAATTGCCGACTATCTCAGTGAATACATTTGGAACATTTACGTCCACATATATGTTTGTCGCATGCTAAGCTCCATTGTTGTATTGATAGGAGAGTGAATAAGATAGAACAGTGTAATTACGTATCTCATTAATGGATCGATCGATGACTGGTATAATTTGATACGGCATGTTCCTGTTATATGGCAACGGAGTTCGATTTAATACCACATCAACCCTTACTCATCCCACTGCAGGGATATGGATCTCCCTTCAACCGAAGGGGTTTAGAGCATACTCCACCACGCTGCTCAAATGCGGATTGGCGGAGGCCAGTGTTTTCAAGACGCCCGAGGGCCACTGACTTAGCTTAACGACTGTCAGCTATCGACATCGACAATAGCCGAGACCGACGGCTTAACGTGCCGTCCAAATCATGGAGAAACTCGAGGTAGATAAAGCTATCCATAGACAGGACAGACATTTCTGATCACAATGAAAACTTCTCATTCAGCCGTTTATACATTATTTCTTTTTGAATCGAGAAGTGTTTAATTCAATTATGTCAATGCCTTTATGTCCTATATGTCATAGCGGGGCAGGTTTTGATATGCTTAACTGATCTAGGTAGATCTTTCAAAAGTCAGTGGGAAATCTTTTTTTTTTTGTTTCGCCCATGAAAATATAGACCCACAAAAGAAGAACTAACCCACACCCGTTAGTCATTCTTCCGTGAGGAGCACCCTCCGGAAACCGATGGGAGGGAGACTTTCAGACGGCCGAACGAGTTATGTCAGACTCCTACTGACTAAACACCGCCTAAGGACTGCCTTTAGCCGGGAAGGCTTTAAAGGCTTCATCGGAGGCGATCGCTCCAGGGGACGCAGGGGATGTCATTTCTGTTACGTTTATAGCTTGCTCCCATAAATAAGTTTTTACGTTCATAGGCACAATGATGACAGCCGCAGTAAGCCAAGAATTTTAAATAATGATTTGTATAGTCTGGCAGAATACCACATTATTTTATTTATGTATATTGTTAGTGAATTCCGCGTAACTCCTTTAGCGCATATCACGCTATCCTACGGAATACGGAACCAGCGTTATATATTTTCATTGTCTATAACATAAAACGAATCTCTTTAACTTGTTGTATGTTTTGAGCTGTATTCAATTTATCCACTCCCCCGCTTTAAGAATTTAATAAAAAAATACTTAACCCGAGGGAGACTATTCAAAAGTTGTCTGCATGGGTGCCTCTGTCTCACCTATTTCTACCGCCAAGCAGCTATATTTGGCAGAGCTGCGATAGCCAGCGGAGCCACATTACCCTCAAAATTGCCGTTTGGGGTAGACTGATGTCATCCAGCTAGCGTTTAGACGGTAATAGTGAGAAACTCCAAAATCGACACACTAATAGCTAACATATTGTAGTTTTGTATCCTTTAATTTGAAATTTAAATGTTCGTTGGTGAGGAAGAACGGTCCAAAATCGTTCCAATTAGAAAAAAAAACATATGGGAAAACGTATGGCCGGCCACTCTGCAGTGCAGAGTCTGCACTGCACTCCCATCAACAGAAAAAGTAACAGCACTCGTCGCTAGATGTCGTACAGGGTTCCATATATTTAAAAAAAATTAAAAAATTAAAAATAAAGTATTTAAATATTTTTTAAATTTAAAAAATATCAGCCCTGCCTACACAGCTTACTGTTATTTACTAGTTATATAGCCGTGTTCCAGTTTGAAGGGTGAGATATGGCAGAGAAATTACTGGGTATTATGACGAAACAGCCTTAGGTCACAAGATTAGCAGCGCGAGTAACATTCCCGTAGTTCTAGTATACCTTCTGATAAAACACGATCAGTTTGGTCATGGTAAGTAAGTCATGGCGTTCCTCGGCTCTTACATCCTTCTTCTTTCGCATTGTCATTTATCAAGTGACATGATTAAATCAATGTCTCATGAAAATATTCGAAACAATTTTATATTTGTATTTTTTTCAGTTCTCTTTATAAGTAGCTGGAGAAAATCAGTCAAAGGAAATTTGTTAAGTATTTAGTTCAGAACCGTTTCAATATCTTCTTATTTCTAAAAGTTCTGTTTCAAGAAGTCTGATGAGAAATTAATCGGGAAAGGTTCCTATGCCTTACCTATCATGATCAAATTGGTCGTGTTTTATAAGAAGGTGATGTTAGGAGCCCTAAGGGACCGGCAAACGTGCATGAAAAGAGCAATGAATATTAAGAAATAAGTAAAGTGTGTAAAGATCGCGTCTTATGGCGCCCGGTTCTCTCTGCTTACCCTCAAGGAACCTGGCATGAGGATATACATATACATACATACTTAATAAATAACCTTTAAATTTTTGCATGCCGGTGTGGAAATGCATGAAACCTATATCTAAATGATACTTGAAATGTATTTTTGTATTTTTTTTAAAGTTCCCCGTATTTGTACCACATTTCAAGCAAACTAAAAACATTAGGGGTTAAAGTATGAAATTGCCTATTTGTACTGAAAAATTAAAACTAGTTTTTTTCTATGATGTAATATATTAATTTAATAAAAATATTTACCCTCATTGTCTATACATTGCTGCCATCTAACCGGAAGTTTATTTATGCCTTTGCGATAGAACTCTGGGGATCTAGATTCGACAAACTGTGTGAAAGCATTTTGTAGTACCTCCTGGAAAGAAATTTTTTACCACATAGAAAATTGTCCAAATCACAAAAAAAATGGTAATCAGTTGGAGTAAGGTCTGGCGAGTACGGAGGATGACGTACGGTTTCTAACTGCAGCTCCTGTAGAGTTACAGCGCATTCTCGTGCAGTGTGAGGTATTACGTTATCATGAAGCAATAATGGTGAAGATCGATTCATGAGTCGGGGCTGTTTCACTGCCAGTTTCGCCATCATTGTTCGAAGTCCAGACCTGAGAAAGTTATTTAGTGAATAATACCATGAAGGGACCACCAAACAGTTACCATTACCTTTTTATTGGTAAGCTTTGCTTTAGAGCACTGTTGCGGCGTTTACCTGGGGTCAGCCATTGCATTTTTCGCTTACGGTTATCGTAAAGAATCCACTTTTCGTCACATGTCACAATTTGATCCAATATTCTGTCATTACTGTACCGATTCAACAAAGCAACACAAGTTTTAACATGCGTTTCTTTCTGCAGATCAGTCAATTCATGAGGCACCCATTTTTCATATTTTTCCTCGGAGATCGGCTTCCTCCATCTCTTTCAATTCAGCGTTATTCACTTGTGGCGGTCTTCCACGTGGTTCGTTCTTCAATTCGAAATTTCCACTACGAAAGCGTTTAAACCAAAAACGCACGGTGCGTTCATAAGCAGTTTCCTCTCCAAACGCAGCATTGATATTGCGAGCCGTTTCTACCGCGTTAGTTTTGCGTCGGAACTCTTATTAAAAAAAATCGGCCAAGTGCGAATCGGACTCGCGCACGAAGGGTTCCATACCATTATTTATAAAAACGGCAAAAAAAACACGTTTATTGTATGGGAGCCCCCCATAAATATTTGTTTTATTTTAATTTAATTATTTATTCTTAAAGTGAATATATAACTAAATATTCTGTGAAAATTTCAAGTGTCTACCTGTTGCCGTTATAAATATCGAGCAAAAATGAGCAAAAAAAATCACGTTTATTGTATGGGAGCCCCCTTAAATATTTATTTTATTATATTTTTTAGTATTTGATATTATAGCGGCAACAGAAATACATCATCTGTGAAAATTTCAACTGTCTAACTATCACAGTTCTTGAGATACAGCCTGGTAACAGACGGACGGACGGACGGACGGACAGCGGAGCCTCAGAACCCTAAAAATTATTCGGATTTTTGAAGTATCCATCTTTCTCGTCTAAGCTGAATAAAATAAAAACAATTGAAATTCGAAAATCAAATGTTGCACATTTTTTAAAGAAAAGCCTTATAGGTATCACGTGAAAAAAAAATCCCTCGAAAATCTCACACGATGAAGGTTTAATTCAATTCAACGTATCTATTACTATAAAACGGCAATTTCATATTTTAACCCCTATTATTACTGTTAGGCACTATTCCTTTTGCGTTTTACCCTGGGGGATGAAAACAAAAAGAAAACTATCAGTCGTAGGGCTGCACTTCAGCTTAGCTTCACAAACTTGTAAACAATATTCTTGGGTTAGTACTAAATGGAGATGGCCGAGATCAGCGCTTTTTCCACAGTTTTATAAGGCTTCCAATGATAGCTTTTTACGATGAGGTAATTACGTAACCAGAGATACAGGCATTTCAGTCGCAGTGTATGGCTGTTGTAGTGCGACGAAATTACGTCTTGCGAACGAGACCCGGGCGTAACCCACCCGGCGCACCGGAGAAGTTAATAGCTTATATCCCATTCAGCTTCGCCGCTCCGGATAAGATAAACTTACATTGCGTTTAGGCTCATTTCTATGTGTATATAGGTGTATACATTACACGAGACTTTCTGCGAAAAACTTGTAAATTCATACTCGTAGATTCTTAGTGTTATATGTCTATGATCTAGAAAATAGTTATGTTAAATAATTATTGTTTCAAGTTGGCTTCCTGATGTAAAGTGATTTAGTAGCTATTGAACGCTAGTACATACATTAAGTATCACTCTCGTGATGCCACAACTGCTGCTAACGCGACAACTCCTTAGAAGCTTACTGGTACCCTCACTTACAGGCAGGAACACAACAACGCTCCATGGAGTTATGTGGCTCCGGTTTTCTGTTAGGTGGAGGTACTTCCCCAGACGGACTACTTTGATGCGCCCCAACTCTCTTAACAAATATTATTCAAGGTAATGTAAATCGACACGTATCAAGGAAACTTGGCCATTATTTCCTGTGCATCGAAGAGATAGTATAAATGGTGGGTGTACCTTGGCGAATCATCTCATTAAACAAAAAATGTACCTAAAAATTCAGTACCTCAATTTAAAAAATGTACCTCTTTCAGAACCAAATTATATCAAAGTTTAGGTACACCCGTCATATTGACGTCGCTATGGCAGGTGTTTGTAATATTTATCCAATACTCAATAAAAGTAATTACATCAAACCTAAAAATGTATCCTAAGTAAAAAAAAAAGTTCTACACAATCAGTTGACTATTTCCTGAGAAATAAAAAGACTACTTATACATGTTTCGTAACTACATACTAGATAAAGTTTTTGTGATAATTATAAAAATATTAATTCATCTAGATTCTATATGCGTGCAAATTTGTATTAACTTCTAATTAAACCAAATGAATAAGTTTAATTACAAATAATATAATTTTAAACTTTCACCGTTGCTTTTTGTATTGTATCAATTTGTTTTTGTTTTTGCCCGTGTACCTGATAATTACATTAACTGAGTAATGGATAAATACTGGCATATTAATTAACAAACATCAACTCATGACATCAAAATGGCGGCAGTACCTTATTTTAGATATAGTTTATTCAATAGAACACTTTAGGTATATTTGTTTGAGTTAATAGGATAATTCGATTCGTTAAGGTACACCCGCAATTTTGACACTCACGTATCAACGTTATTTGGCTGCGATTTTGTGTGACGTTGAGATACATTTCAGTCAGACTGTTTTGATGCTCCCTACTTCTCTTAAAAACACCCGGACCAAAACAAATATACATACATGCACACAAATTTTTGTCCTTTGTAGGAGTCAAACTTTGGTGTATAATTACCCATTGCTAACTTGGCCACCTGGCTTTTAAATAAATTTTATAGGCCAACTATCAAATAAAGAGGTTTGTTTTGTTCCTGCGTGTGAGTGAGGTCACCGGTGAGCTCCTAAGGAGTTGCTGTGTAGTAGAAGCAGAGGTGGCATCGCTCGTGTGATAATCGTTTTAAAAAATACTTATCGACTTTCAATCCTAAGATGCACCAAATATACATGCCGTTAGGAACTAAATTGCATAGCACGTATACACCATGACAGGTTTTAGTAAAGACAGTACTTACCAAGTATGCCAAGTCTGTAGTTGATGGTAACAACCACAAGTCCAGCGTGAGATGCAAGGACGGTTCCATCGTACGGGTTGCCAGAACTCCACTCGTACGACTCTCCATGCACGAACACCAGTACAGGATACCGAGCTACTGCATCACGTACTCCTGCTGACAAATTATTCGAAAGTCAGGTTTTAGTAGACTTTATTTTTAAGGTTCTGCCCCAGAAATAAAAGTCGGCCTTATTGTCTTCAGTTTTCTGAATCCGTTAAGCTTTTATCTTGTATAAATCTCTACTTATTAGCATATTTAACAGTCATAGTTTATTTCGTGCATAAATTTTAGGGCTCCTGGTATTATCTAGTTAATAGATTCAGGCGCTATTTTGCGAAAGTCAAATTTACATGCAATTTGATCCAACCTGCTTTGTGTGCTTCCGCCACCAATTAGTTCATGCGGCCTAGCGCCGGCCGGCACCCACCCACTACTGTTAGTGCGTGCTACATGCCGACGCTGCCATGGCTGCTCCGGTAGTCTCTGCCTCGGCTGCTGCGGTCGTCCGCTCCAGATGGCGGACGACCGCAGCAGCCGGGGCAGAGATGGAAATGGCGTGGCCCAATGAGACCGATATTACGTAGTAACTGAATTCACCTCTACGAGTCGGGGGTAAAGTTGAAAGCTGGAGCTGCTCTTGGCTAGTTCGCGGATCAACACCGCTTCACTTATCGGCTTTTTAAAACATTTTTCCATCAGTCAATAGGCTCGAATCAAGATATTTAGGCAGTCAAGTTGTTTATTGGTTAGATAAAGATTACAAAATGAATAAATAATTCTTTATTTGCCATTGGGCCCTCGCGGGCACTTAGACATGTCTTCCATTTTTCAAATATAATCTGATTGTATATATAATCTGCTAGCATTTCGGAAATGACTACTGGCGAAGAAAATTGTCAATTTGATATTACAATAAATTCACAAAGATACCAAGAAATACAGTGTTCTTAACAAATTCTTATTTATTATTCCCAATGAGAACGTCTGTATTGGCAGAAGTCACATTCGAAATACTAAATTTGATGCATTTGATTTTAGCCGAGTTTACAACAATACCATTTGCCTTGTCAATGTTTTCGCACTGGCGGGCCACATTAAAAATTAGAGCAATATCAGCAAATAGTACCGTATCCGCTATTTTCTGTACCATATATGGCAGGTCATTCTCATATACTAAAAATAAAAACGGGCCTAAAATAGAACCCTGGGACACCCCGATATGAATATTGCTGCATTTCGATTTAACCCCATGTATGTCGACTATCTGCAATCTATGATTTAAATAAGATGCAATCAACTTCTGGGCTTTACCCCTAAATCCATAATAGTTCAGCTTGAGTAACAATGTCTGATGATCGACACAACCAAAAGCATTATAGAGATCATAGAAAACCCCAATAGTATCCTGTAATCTCTCGCATGCGTTAAGGATATGTTTAACCAATGCCACCCCTACATCCGTAGTAGATTTACCAGCTGTAAAACCGTATTGCACATCATGAAAAATTTCATTGGTCTTAAAAAAGAGCTGCAATTGATCAAGCATTATCCTTTCGAATATTTTACTCAAAACTGCCAGTATAAAAGTATGGAAATATCAAAAATGAAGAGTATACCTGGTATACCTGGTCCGAAGCGATTAGCCGAACTGAAGCGCAGAGTATATACCTAGTAGAAGGGCACTACAACAAGCAAAATGACAAAGTGTATGCACATAGTTCTAAAGAAGCCGCCTAAGTGGTCGGAAAGATACAATGTGGTCATTATCCTGCGTCTGTAATGATTTGGTGAGGGGTGTCTTACCAAGGAGTCACAAAGCTTCAAGACTTCAGCCAAAGTGTATCAAGAGACTGTCTTGGACTACAAATTATGGTTACTTTTAGAGGACATGACCTGCTCGAAACGTCACGCCAACATTATATCTCGTTAAGAAATCTCTGGAGCAAGCAGTGGCTAAATTTATTTACTATTATTATTAATAGACGAGCTCGGTGGCTCAGTCGTGAATGACGCGACTTTGACACCAACACTCGTGGGTTCGATTCCCATACAAGGCAAACATTTGTGTGCGTGAACATGTCTGTTTGTCTTGGTCTGGGTATTTTCGATGTATAATAAGTATATATTTACAAAAAAAAAATGTGTTTACGTATGTTTATCAGTTGTCTAGTACCCCATAACACAAACTTCGCTTACTTTGGGCTAGATGGCGCTGTGTATTTTGTCCGACAATATTTATTATTTATTTATTATAATTTTCCATGAAAACAATACGTAAATGTACAGATTCGTGGCTAGAGAGATTAAAAGCTTATATCAAAGCCAAAGATGGCCATTTCGAATAGAATCATTTTTATTTCTTGCTGAGACTTCCATAAATATATACATATAAGATTTATTAAGATTACATTACGCATAAAAAATGCTTATTCATTTGTAACAGAACATATGGCCGGACTAGGTTTATACATACATACATATCATCACGCCTGTCTTCCATTGGCTCTCTTGCCAAAAGAGTTACGTAATAATTATATCCAGCAAGACTGAAGGCCTAAACGTTCACATAGGGATCAAATATCTGATGTGCTGTAAAATGCCCAAATCAAAACCACCCGAAACAGAAGAGCATGCGAGAAGAGGTTGATGAGTGTGGAAGAGGTGATAGAGACATGTTTATGTGCACAAATATTATCTAGTGTGGTAATTGAAATCACATCACCACTATATGAACCCTCACTCATCCCACTGCAGCGGTACGGGTCTCCCTTCAGCCGAAGGGGTTTCGACCATACTTCACCACGCTGTTCAAATGTGGATTGGCGGAGGCCAGTGTTTTTCAGCCGCCCGGGGGCCACTGACGTAGCTTATCGACTGTCATTTATCGACAACAGCCGGGATCAACAGCTTAACGTGCCCTCCTAAGCACGGAGAAACTCAAGGTAGATAAACCTATCCGTAGAGAGGCTGCGCTCCCGTTAACCTGCGTGTTTGATTAGAATGACACGCACTGCCATCGAGCTCTCAAATCACGCTGGTGTTATGGTCTCCGGGGTAGAAAAAAACTTTTAGGTACTCTATCGCAATTTCTGTTACATAACATAAATAATAGTTACATATAATAACTAACAAATAAATATTACGAGAAACAATAATAATTCATAATCGAAAAAGTTCCGACATTGCTGAAAGAACTGAAAGTACTCAGAGGCTAGTGGAGTTTCGAAACTAATATGTTTGTTATAAGTGCGCGTTGACGTGAGAGCCATGTTTGGTGGTGTATATTATATTTATTATTGGAAAGAGGCAGTAACTAGTACTTGGTATTAATTAAGTGAACGAACTAAATAGAAGTACATTTTACGGGCTCGGCGGTGAGTGGTTATTATTACTCTCAAAGGCTTGTGCGTTCGATTCTGACGAACGTTTTCCTTCGAAACCCTTCGAAACCATATCATAGATGACCGCGAAATGTATGGGAAAACGTATATAACGGGTTCTGACTGGTCACGAGAGGTAGGGCGCATCAAAGCAGTCTGTCTCGGGAATTAACTCCATCTCACAGAAAACCGCAGCCAAATAACAGCTCCCTGCAGAGTTGTTGTGTGCGTGTGAGTGAGATCACCAGTAAGCTCCTAAGGGGTTGCTGTGCAAGCAGCAGAGGAGACATCGCGCGAGTGATACTTAATATATTACAAGCGCTAAAAGGCTACGGTAACTGCTTTATATCAGGTGGGCCGTATGCTTGTATGCCTCCCGACGTTGTATAAAAAAATGTATATGTATATGTTTTTTGTCTTGGTCTGGATATTTTTAAGAGAGGCAGGCGGCATCAAGTCTATCTGACTGACGAAGTATCTCCAATTGTCAGAAAACCGCAGCCAAATTACAACTCCTTTAATGTTTTTTTCTGTTTCTGTATGTGTGAGGTTACCATTAGGTACCTAAGGAGTTGCTCTGTTAGTAGCAGGGGTGGTAACGCGCGAGCAATATTTCCTGTATTGCAAGGGCTCATAAGCTACTGTAACCACTTTACATCACATGATCCTAGAGTATATGCTTGAGGTTACACGACTTTTGAAATACGATTTCTCGCAGTGCGGGTTTCGATACGATGTTTTTCTTCACCGGCAAGCTAGTGATAATCACAAATATGTACATAAATACGATAACACGAATTTAGTAGTACATGCCTACACCAGGATTCGAAACAAGGACAGTTGGTTCATAAGCTGGTTCTTTACCACTGGACTAACTCTGCTCTGCGAGCTAAACTAACAATATTTGTGAATGTATAAATATACTTCGTTTATCTCAGAAACGGCTCTATCGTTTTGGATCAAATTTTGTAGTTAGGTAAGGTTTTGATTTTTAATTTTATATATAGATAAAATTAAAAATCTAAAATAAAGTATGTTTCCTGAAAAAACGTCGTTATACAAAAAAAAAAAACGGAAAAACACAAAGCAAAGTTCGGTCGCCCTGGTACTAAATCTGTACCAAATATATAAAGCGAAAGTGTTTGTTTATTTGAAGCGCTAATCTGTGGAACCAGACGAGACTTGAAAGTTATTTTTGCATTTCATAGCCCAATTCTTGAGAAAGGTTACAGGCAATTTAACCTTACGATACTTTCCTTAAAAGCTAAGGAAAAAGAAAGAAAGTGAGAAGATGCGGCTCCCATGGGATGCCAGGATATGCGCGAATGAAGTAGCGGGCTGCAGGTAGTTGTATTATACAATCACTTTCATTTAAACATTTAATAAAAAAACATAAGTTAAAAGCCTACGTAAACGTGTTAAAATATTTAATTACTTACTGAAAAATCTTTAAATAATATTATTGTATTATTATAGAATACAAAATTACCCTTAATGACTATCTCAGCGGACAACCCCTCAGGGAGCAACCGTAGCAATCCTTGTTCCGGATACCTCCCCCGTGTCTTATCTTAGCCATGATGGATTGCGTTCAAGTGGATAAATCAATTTTTGTTATGTTCTTTTCATGGAGTGAAACTCGGAAGGGATTCAAGGCAGGGATAGAACGGTGTGGATCATTATATTTTCGGCCGGTACCTCAAAAGGAAAAGTCTGTAATCCCTTCGAGCAGTGAAAAAATAAAAATTCCAAGTCAACGCAATCAAAAGATACGGCTGTTTATGCCTCGTTGATGCGCATATTTACACACGCGCAAGGGAATCAAAACCTAAAGGGTACTTTCCGTTGATCTAGAACCATGAAATTTGGCAAGAAGCAATGTCATGTAGCACAAGTAAAGGAGGAAATCCGAAAACTGAAAATTTGTAGTTATATCTCAAAAAAAATAATTTACGAAAATGTTCTTTACATACCCTTGTCGCGCGAATCGCACTCGCACTTGACGACTTTTTTTACAATGGGAACATTTTCAATAACTTGAGTGAACACTGTCTAATCCCATCAAGACGGAAATCTGAGAGTTTACCCATTTTCTCTGGGTCCTCATTCCTCGCCCTTTTCTGATATCATTAGGATTCTTGGTATTAAGATTTCAACCTCGAGCAATAGAGAAGGTCAAGTCTTCCAAGACTTAGTGTGACGAGTAGAGCAAAACAGTGCTGAAGCACTGTTTTGCTCTACTCGTCACACTAAGCGCTGAAGCGCGAAACAAAGACTTATTATACAAGTCTCAAGTCAGACCGCACATGGAGTACTGTATTCCGCATTCACTTGGACTTGAGATAAAGTGTAAACAAAGAAAATATAAGTTTCAAAAATTACGAATCGGTACACGGAGGCTAAGTCTTTTGTAAAGTCTTAATATGTTACTAACAGTTTTCTTGTAGAATGAATTGGAATGGGCTTGAAAATCTTTCTCTTCGGCGAATTCAAGTGCAAAAAATTATTCGGTTCGGTTTCACTCATTTTCAACCAGAACAAACTTCTGATAACAGAAACTCAACAGTAACACAATATGAAAACGTAACGCTACTTACCTTAATAAAAAAATAATCTTTATTTATGACCTAAAAGCTGTGCACTGACATTTAATAATAATAAATAAATATTGTCGGACAAATTACACAGCGCCACCTAGCCCTAAAGTAAGCGAAGCTTGTGTTATAGGTACTAGACAACTGATAAACATACGTAAATACATTTTTTTTTTGTAAATACATACTTATTATACATAGAAAATACCCAGACCAAGACAAACAGACATGTTCATGCACACATATGTTTGTACTGTGTGGGAATCGAACCCACGAGCGTTGGTGTCAAAGTAGCGTAACAACGCGTTTCACCACTGCGCCACCGAGCTCGACATTAAGTATGTATAAATATATTTATGTTTATATATTTTGTGTATGTATTTTATATATATTATATATGTTATTTATTTATTATATATGTATTGTTATTTAGTATCTGTACACAAATGTATATATTTACACGTAGTAAGTAAATTATTTTAATAAGAATAATTTATCCTTCCTTGCTAACCCTACCTTCTCTGTACGCCGATTCCTAACCTTAAGGTTGCCTTGAAAATATTGCTTTTAGCAATAAGGCCGCCTTGTTACATAGTAAGTATTCATATTTTACTATTTTTTTTTTAAGAAATTTCCTGTAACAATTATTATGTAAATAAAGCTTATTGTATCTATCTAAAAACAAGTGACAGTAAATGGCGGCAGAATCGCTCGCGTCAACCTCTTTGTCAAAAGGATAAATGCAAAAATTGTAAATTCTTCATACTTAGCATATATTAACTGTTCACCATCATTGGCAACTATAATAAGGCGTCCAAGCTTTGAAGTTCACTATGATAATAGATCTTTTGTAATTTCGACAATTATAAAATCTTCATGGAAAACATTATATATGTGGATGTATCCAAATTAACGACATGTACATGCTGTTTATTCATAAGTGCAATATTTGAATTTCTGTATTATATATTTTGATATGTAGCTTCAACTGTCAGACTTTCACAACTCAGAGGATAAAACCATTCTATAACCAAATCTCTTATAAATAAGATTTCACGTCTTTCGAAATATAATTCCTTGGACGTGCCTAGCACGTGATAATTACAACATAAATCTACTAAACCTACTAGCACTGCAATATTAAAATGTGAGTGCCCATTGACTATAAGAGGAGATAGCCAAAATCTCCGCATAATCACACCCGGTTATGTAAATATCGTCTTATGCTGAACCTTTTACAAACGCTGCCAGGGGAATTTTGTGATATATTGTGCAAAAAAAAAATAAGCAGATAATCTTTTTAATTTTATCTAAGCTGGAAATCGATCAAATCTCAGTAAAACTCGTGAACCTTTGTTATACAAATCTGATTTATCCATTTTTCTGGGTAAACTGCCTTCATGGCAAAATTCAAGTTTCTAAAACAACCGAAAGTATTTTTATTGTGCTGTGCCCGCGACTTCGTCCGCGCGGAATAGTTAATTGTTTTATTATATTTATATTAATAAAAATAAATAAAATCTCTAAAATAAAAGTAGCCCATGTTACTCCTCATTACATCAGCTATCTGCCAGTGAAAGTCCCGTCAAAATTGGTCCAGCCGTTTCAGTATTTTGGTATATCTACCGTGTATACATCCATATGCATTTAATAAAAAGCGATTATTTTAATATAAGAAACAGACACTCCAATTTTATTTATTTGTATGGACATTCATTATGATGAAAATATCTAGTTGATGGGTCCTTCCACGTATCTCGCGCTTTCATAGCTTTTCTCGTGCACGCTCGCCGGTTAGGTTCCTAGCATCACCATCTCATACAACACGATTAATGTGGTCATGGTAGGAAAGTCTTGGCCTTACTTGCCTTTTGCATCCTTCAAATTTCGAGTTATATATCTGTTTCATATTTTTTTCTGTTTGCATTTCACATGTCAGAAAAGCTATGAATGTCACAGAAGCGAGTGAAGTATGCAAGGACCGCGTCTTATGGCGCTCGGTTCTCTCTGCCTACCCCGCAAGGGACTTGGCGTGAAGATATACATACATACATACATACATACATGTCAGAAAATTTTAACACCAACGCTCTCTTCCAGACAAAATCTGTTTCTAACAAGTTACAAACTTGATTTCACAAATACATACGTAAGGCAGTCATGTTGTTTAAGACATTGTCTTGATAGAATTAGGCTGTATTCCAGTGCCGTATTTGAGTATGGCAGTGTAATGGCTCAATTAAACTTGGTCGTTAGCCCGTATTCGGGAGCACGAAACACTTTATTCGAATTCAGCACCCGATGCATTATTCCCGCTGTTTTTCTCGAATTCGGGCAATGTAATACGGAATATGAAACATCGAAAATGGAATACGTAATATGAAAAATAGAATACGGAATATGCAATACGGAATATGGAATACTAAATGCAGAATACAGAATACTAAATATGGAATATGGAATGTCGAATTCGGAATATGAAATATAAAATACGGAATAAGTGATACGGAATATAGTATACGGAATATGGAATGGAATACGTAATATGAAAAATAGAATACGGAATATGCAATACGGAATATGGAATACTAAATGCAGAATACGGAATACAGAATACTAAATATGGAATACGGAATATGGAATACGGAGTATGGAATTCGGAATATGAATATATTTCATACGGAATATGATACGGAATATAGTATACGAGATATGGAATACGGAATATAGAATTCAGGTAACTGAAACGATGAAGCCGTATTAGATTGTCGGAGCGTATCGACCTCTTTTATTTACATTAGTTGTTTATCCGAATTCCGAATATTATAGACAATCGAATTCGCGCTAACTTCCAAGTGTATTTAACTTACCTTACTTAATGCATCGGATGCTCGAATTTGAGTAAAGTCTTTCGTGGATACGAATACACGCTAATGCCATCAAATGTAATTGAATTATTAACCTCATAAATTGACGAGCTCGGTGGCTCAGTCGTGAATGACGCGACTTTGACACCAACGTTCGTGGGTTCGAGTCCCACACAAGGCAAACAGTCTGTGCATGAACATGTCTGTTTGTATTGGTCTGGATGTTTTGACCTGTCAGACCCCGTTATATACGTTTTCCCATACATTTCTTGGCGGAAAAGCGGCCCGCGGGTAGTGAGAGTTTAAGAGAGGTAGGGCGCATCAAAGCAGCCCGTCTGGGGAAGTACCTCCACCTCACAGAAAACCGTAGATAAATAACGACGCTCTAGAGGGTTGTTGTGTTTCTGCGTGTGAGTGAGGTCACCAGTAAGCTCCCAAGGAGTTGCTGTGTAAGCAGCAGAGGAAGCATCGCGCGAGTGATACTTAATACTCGTATATATCACAAGCGTTAATAAGCTAGCTGGTAAGCCTTCCAACGTAGAATAAAAAAATTTACATAAATAAAAGATTGAAGCACATTTGAATCGTCGTATTGCTGCCAAAAATCTCTTTTCATATACGGATAGGAATTCTCTACCATTTCGTACCCTCAAAATGTCCAATATATCCATCACGTTAATGCGTATCCCACGGTCAGGTAGGTAATGTAATTCAATTAGACGTCACAGAAGTGTGATGTCCATTAATCGATTCATCTATTTCCATTCGATTAGTCAATCCGAATTCGCTGATTGGTATCGAATTTGCTTCATCGATTAAACAGATCTACGGGAATAGTTTTATTGTTTAAGATTGCCCATTGAAATACCGTCGAGGTGAGTAATCGATTCGTTGTGGCACTCGGTTATGTCTAAACTTTTAGATAAACTAGCAACCCTAGCATAAAATGTCGCCTTTTACGCCACCCGCTGGTTGAGATGGGGTGGCCTATTCTTATGCCAAGGCCACACGGCACAAAGAAATATAAGCAACAATGTACTTTTTTTTATATACTACGTCGTGAGGTATACAAGCATACGGGCAACCTGATGTAAAGCGAGTAGCGTAGCCTATTAACGCTTGCGATATATTAAGTATCACTCGCGCAATGCCTCCTCTGCTGCTTACACAACAATTCCTTGGGAGCTAACTGGTGACCTCACTCACACGCAGGAACACAAAAACCTTCTAGGGAGTTGTTATTTGGCTGCGGTTTTCTGTGAGGTGAAGGTACTTCACCAGACGGGCTACTTTGATGCGCCCTACCTCTCTTAAAATAACCAGACCAAGACAAACAGACATGTTCATGCATACAAATGTTTGCCTTGTGTGTGAATCGAACCCACGAGCGTCGGTGTCAGAGTCGCATCAATCACGACTGAGCCACCGAGCTCGTCAAATAGTACTATGAATAGACATGTAAACTAATTGAGTACAAATGAAACCCTTACATCTATGAATTAAAATAATATCAAATATTCAAGCCTGCAATCTCTTGGAGCAGTGAAAAAATCAAATTTCTAAGTTAACGCTATCTATTGGTAGGGCCATGTATACCCTATTTATGCCGCATATTTTTCCACTTACATGGGAATCAAAACCTGAAGGTTACTTCCCGTTGACCCTGAATCATGAAATTCGGTAAGAAGGAAATTCCGAAAACAGTAAATTTTTAGTAAAAACTATTTATTAACCTACAATGTATGGGTACAACGGTTTACCAATAGCAACCTTAAACTTCTCCCTCAATCCAATTCAGATTTAATAAATAAGTAATAAAATTCAAACTTCGATTTCTAACTTTCAATTTCACTTACAAAGACATTGTATTATATACGTTTTGGATACTGATTTTGGGGGGAAACTTAAAACATAATCGGAAAAAACGGGAACCATTCATGACTCAATTCTAGTAATATACGAATTTTTATTTACATATCTATCAGTTTGTACGGAACCCTTCGTAACCAGTCCGTTACGCACTTGGTTGGTTTTTTTTATTTATAAGTATTATTAGTTTTTTGACTAATGCTCTGCTGATGGGTGAAACGTTATAGACGAGTCGTCTGCGTAAAGATAATCTCTTAAATCAACCCGCATTTCTTCATTATGAAATTATGCATCTTAATCAGTATAGCAGTGACAGCCCAGTGAATAAGGATCCAGTCTATTGAGCAAAAGGTTCGAATCCTGGCATGTACCACTAAATTCGTGTAAGTTTTCTGATTTAGTTGTATGTGCATATTTATAATTATCATTTGCTCAGCGGTGAAGGAAAACATCGTGGGGAAACTCACACGTCCAAGAATGTATATTTCGATAGATGTGTGACATAACCTACGAAAGGTCTGGATTCCCCGGAGTTGTAGAGGTCTGACGGCAGTCGCTCCATCTCATAATCAATATCTTCGCCAAATCCTCGGCTTAGGTAGCGGATCCCGCCAATCGTAATGGATTAAAGAACGGGATGGCGCTAGAAAGAAGAGGAATTTTGTGTCTTTAGATGGCAGATACGAATTCATGGTAGGATTTAATGACTGTTTCTCTATTACACTTTTGATAACCTCCGCAACGGAGGTATTCTTGAAATATATATTATAATTCTTTATTGCACATATAAATACAAACAGTTACATGTGTATAGTAAAGATAGTACAGAGGCGAGCTTATCTCTAAAAGAGATCTCTTCCAGCCAACCCTCAGCAGTGGGATATCTCGTCAGTTGCGGACAGCGGTACGTGCCTAAATAAATTAAATAAATACATACATACCGAATACACACATATATACCATAAATATACTACACATATAACATAAATACAGATACACTTATATACATACATATATATACATACATATATATACATACATATATATACTTACTTTCGATCTGATAAATAATGCTCTTTCAATATTTTTTTAAAGGAGTGGATTGATGGGCTTTTCCGAATGTGTATTGGTAATTTATTCCACAGTTGAGCAGCACGGTAGGTAAAGGAATTATAGAAAAATTTAGTTTGCGCAACTGGGAGCAGCAGCGTCTTGGCATGGCAAGAACGACGGGAACGAACGGTAGGAGGGCGGAGGTTGAATCGGCAACGAAGGTAAGCGGGAGCAGTGGGATTATGAAGGATCTTAAAGAGGAAAGTAAGAACATGGAAATTGCGGCGAGAGCGGATAGGGAGCCATTTGAGTTGGTTGCGATATTCAGTGACGTGGT
The DNA here is from genome assembly GCA_947507595.1 of Pyralis farinalis. Lineage (NCBI taxonomy): Eukaryota > Metazoa > Arthropoda > Insecta > Lepidoptera > Pyralidae > Pyralis > Pyralis farinalis. The sequence continues at coordinate 38,961,980 of OX382261.1, read as the reverse complement.
CATATTTTTTAAGATTGAAAATAAACCTAATGGCAAGATTTTGTAACCGTTCCAGCTTATCCACAAGCTTCTCACTCGCGTCCAGGTAACATACATCGGCGTAGTCGAGAAGAGGAAGCAGGAGGGTATTGCTAAGCATGACCTTAGTGGCAAGGGGGAGAAAGTTCTGGAGACGTCTAAGAGAGTGAAATGAATGATGCATGCGCTTACTCACATCATTGACATGAGCAGTCCAAGATAAGTGAGTGTCTAGGATAAGACCTAAGTTTTTGGACTTAATACTGTAGGGTATCACAGTGCCGTCATATAAAATTTTTGGTAATGGATCAGTTTTAGGTATCATCCTGCTACTACCAATAATCATCGACTGTGATTTAAGGGGGTTTACCAGTAGACCAAACGATGAAGCCCAATCCCTAACAGCATTAAGATCCGAATTGATGGATTGTACAGCTGAGTCACTATTTGAGAGGGTAAAATGGCGATATATTTGTAGATCATCTGCATACAGGTGGTAAGAAGAAGAAATGACGGAGGTTATTTGGTTAATAAAAACCGAGAAAAGGAGTGGAGATAATACGCCGCCCTGTGGAACACCCGCTTTTAAGGTGGACCAACCCGAAAAACTGTCATCCACCTTGACGCACTGCTGTCGATTACGGAGATAGGAGTCAAACCATGAGATCGCGGAAGAAGAGACGTTAAGTGCACGAAGGGTCCCAAGTAAGACATCGAAATCCACCGAATTGAAAGCACTGCTAAAGTCCAGTAAAGCAATAACCGTAAGTTCTTGCCTGTCCATAGCATTACGAATATCGTCTGTAATATGAAGCAACGCACTGACGGTACTATGTGACGGACGAAATCCAGACTGAAACTGATTAAGAAGATTATTTGTAGCTAAGTATGCATGAAGCTGTTTGTAGACAACGTGTTCTAGTATTTTAGAGAGAATAGGAAGTATAGAGATGGGGCGATACTCTGAAAGAGACGAAGGGTTTATAACTTTAGGATATGGAATAACGTAAGCCTTTTTCCAAGCCGTCGGATAGATATTTGATGCCAAGGAGAAGTTCAGTAAGTGTGTAACAACTGGCAAAATATCATCCAAGACAAGTAGAAGCATATCAAGGCTAACGCTATCGTTGCCCACAGCTTTTGTTGAAATCGACAAAATAATTTTCTTTACATCTTCCTCCGCGATACTATGAAAAGAGAAAGGAGTACAATTTGGTCGTAGCGTATTGGACAGTGAACGGAGAGATGACCGTTTAGTGGTATCATCAAGAATTATTGGAGGTTCTGAGAAGTGATTATTTAAAGCATCTAGATTTTGAGCGGTGTTAAACGAAGTAGAATTATTGCCCACGCCAATTGACCTCAAAAATTTCCAAATTTGTGAAGTTGATTTCTTATTAAGTGCTGTATGAATATGTCGGCGTTTTTCATCCCTACACAACCTGTTGCAGATGTTACGCAGTTTTTTATAGGTAGTGAAATTGTTATCCGTCGGATGTCTCTTAAAAGTAGCTTTAGCTCTGTCCCTTTTCCTCATTAAGTTTCTGATCGAAGTAGTAAGCCAGGGTGCAGGTAAGTGTCTTATACGGACAGGTTTAACAGGAGCATTAATATCGTACAAGTCGGTCAGCAAACGCGTAAAGGTTTCAAGTTTTGAGTCTATGTCGACACAATTACTGACCTGCGACCAGTCAATACAACGCACGTCCCCTCTCAAACGCTCCAGATCAATGTTTTTAAAGTCACGCTGAAAAATAACTTTTCCCTTTTGTTTTGGAGAACGCATTTTATATGATAAGAAAAGGAGGTCGTGGTATGAGAATGGAGCAGTCAACTGCCCGTGAATATTGACAAGTTCAGGCTTATTAGAGATGATTACATCAAGTAAAGAAGGTCTAGAGTTTGGAGAGTGATGAGTGGCTGAAAGTGGTAACATGTTTAAATTTAGTGAAGTGACTATGGCATTAAGAGACCGAGATCTAAAATCGTCCTTGAGGAGGCAGGTATTGAGATCGCCCATTACCACAACATGGTCATAACCGGGGCAAAGATTTTCAAGGACAGTTTCAAATTGATTAAAGTAATTGACCGTATTGTTAGGGCTATACACAACACCAAGTAGAACCTTTGAATGATGGAGTATAATTTCCAGGAAAAGATATTCAATGGATCCGGAGTTGTTACTAGGTGATTGAGCAATAATTGAGCAAGGAATGCTGCCACGAATGTATATACATACTCCACCACCTCTAGCCCCAATACGGTCATTACGAAAAAGCTTGTAGCCTGGAAGAGAGCAGAGAGTTGAAGGGAGTGATGGTTTTAACCATGATTCAGAGATCAAGATGCAATCGACTACGCCATCCTCGAATGTAGCCAAGAAGTCAGAGTAATGGCTAATAATGCTCTGTGCATTAATGTGTACAAGATTGAGAGCCTTAGGAAAAGCTGAAAATGTAGAATGTAGGTTGTCGTTAAGAGAAAAACTGTCAGTACTTTGATTAGAGATACTATCGTTCGTTACATTACCAAAAGCACTACCGTAGCAATCTGACCCGGAGCATGATAAATAATCGTCGTCACTATTGAAAGACATATAACAAATACTTATAAATACGTATACTATTACAAATAAATATTACTATATAATATATAGGCTAAGCAAGAATACTTAAATAGATTTAAATAATAATACCCCACTCGCATTGCATTGGCATTGGTTGGTTAAGATACATGGTACAAGTACGTAACAAAATACAATTCTGTTCAACAAAACTACGAATAATAAGATTTCACATACTTTTTAGTATGCGATCACAAAAAGGAAAATATCAAAGTTAGTTATTTGTAGATATAAAAAAAAAAAAAAAGAAATGAAATGAAAAAATAATTCGTAAGTCACAGTCATTATAGTAGAGGAACGATTGCCAAAAATAAGTCTGCATAACGCTAAAACTGTCAGTGTCAAACGAGAAAACGATTGTCATATATCTGTCAACTACATCTGACTATCACCTGTGTTTATAATACAACTTTTACAAATGATTCGAAGCATTGTATATTACCTACAAGATTGTAGATAATTTTCACAAAATAGGCGGTGGTTCTATAACAATCAAAGTAGGTATTCAAAAGTATAACATTGAATGGTAGGAACAGCAAGAATTAGGTGTGAAGTGCGATAGAAAATACCTACCACTTATCTGCTACAGCACCAAAATCACATCAAATCACATGTACCATTTGCATGCAAAATATCCATGACAATGATTAGTTCCACTATCATCCTGTTGATAAAACGCAAATCAGTTTCGCTGTGATGTATTAACTGGCGGATATTGCATCGTAAGTTGTTGCAGTTCACATGTGGTAGCGACTTTTCGACGGCTCTTATCAGGAAGCTGAACCACAACCATACCATCACTAGACCAGCATTGTTTCATTCCAAAGTGCTTTCTGGCAGCCACAAATATTTGCTGTCTAGACTTAGTGAGGAATTCTGTTACTACAATTCCGGAACCTTTAAGAGAAGTCTTAGCGGTCCATACTGCTGTTCGATGGCGCAAGGAACCAAAGCGGACGAGGATAGGCCTAGGCTTGTCCTTCTTAACACCAAGTCGATGGCAGGTCTCTATGTTACAATCATCAACAGATGTTTTCATAGTTTGGTTAAAACACTTGAGTACCTTGTTTACCAAATTCTCAGAGTTGTTTTCTGCAATACCATGGATGAGCAGCACCTTTCGACGAGAATGACTTTCCTGACGGTCCAATCCTGCCATCAGAAGCTCCATTTGGGATTTTATCATTGTAATGGCTTTCCACACAAATGCCTTGAAAGTGGTGTAATCGGAAGCAAGAGATTTTAAAGTGTGAGGAGCGCCTGTTGCTGTAGTACCTGGCTGTTGGGTCAAGCTCTTCTCAAACTCGTCCATTCTTGTTGTGAAGAGCGCCACAAGCTCGCTCATGTTCTTATTAAGCATGTCTGCCACATCCTTGTTATCCATGTTTTTGTGTGAGTGATGATGTTGAGAAAATTATGCCAATAAGAGCAGGTTAGTGCATGAAATATATATTCATAAGTTTTATCTTTTCAATGGTGCTAAATGTATTTTAAATTTTAAAATATACAAGAGCAAAAATTTATGTTGTTCACTCTACAACTACCCGCATGCAAAAAACTGTTATAATGTAAAATCCTTATCTATAATTTTAGTTGATATCATTGGATTTGGTTGGTAACACTGTTAGAAGAAAAAGAATCTCCCTCAACTATTGCCTTCCGCCATTTCTGTAAGCAATACGTTCTATTAACAACAATACATAGCCAGTATAATATAAAGCTGCTTTTTATTTTTTAATAATATCAGTAATTATAATGCTTCCGAACTCTAATGAAGTTTGTTAGTGTCGTACACGAAGTTTCAAAAGCAAATTACTCTTCTTCATAACACTAGTAAGTCCTCTAATACTGCAGTGACGTCTAAATCTACTACCCATCTACACATATAAATAAAATTTAAGTGTCTGTCTGTGATTTCAAAATAAAGCCTTTATTTTAAGCTCATATTATTATTTTCACGTTACCGAAGCCTAAATACGCATTTTGAACTTTTTTGTCTATCTGTCTGTCGTTTGATTGTCCGGGCTAATCTTCGAAATGGCTGAACCGATTTTGGCGGGACTTTCACTGTTAGGTAGAGGACTGTTCAGAGCAGAATATAGGGTACTTTTTATCCCGTAAATATTTAGGGTTCCTGCGTAAAAAATGAAAAACTTAAAATTAGGGGGAAAAATCTTCCCCTTCGGAGGACTTTGCAATTTTATTTTTATTATTTTCATAGAATACGTATTTTTGGTGACATAAAATAACTACGCATTATTAATGTAATAAAAATAAAATAATTATACGTTGCCTCCCGTAAAGATCAATAGATGGCGCTGTATGAAAATTGAATCGCTCTATGGTTGCATCTACGACCCTGAACTTAGTTTTTTTATTTAAATAGAAAGAATTTCAAGTCTACAGAGAAATAAAGGCTACTAAAAGCCCAAATCTCATGTGTGCGAAGCCGCGGGCTTCAGCTAGTCTAAAATAAATACAATGTCCCTTAAAATCTCTTGGGCTAAGGATAATATACAGCATGTAACAAATACTAACATCATTGAAGTTCTCTCAAATTGGATAGCAGTTGCATTCAGATTATATTCGCATGTGCTCCTATTCAGTGCCAACTTGAATTTCCCCAAGGATTTGGTACAATTTGCAATTTGGAACAATACATTCCGAAGAAAATATAGCGCTAAATTAATAATCGTTTATTATCTTCTCACAACAATATCAATATTTAACGTAATATAGTGCAGTGTATATATTTAAAAAGCCAAAAAATTTGCCGCAAATTTTGTGGCATAACGCTTGCTGACCGCGTTCGTAATGAAGACGTGAGAGAAAGAGTTGGTCTGAAAGAGAGTGTCGGTGTTAAGATAAGAAAGGGTATGCTTCATTGGTTCGGACATGTAGAAAGAATGACGAAACAGATATACAATGCAAAAGTGGAAGGATGTAGGAGACGAGGAAGACCGAGACTAACCTACTATGACCAAGTTGGTCGTGTTTTATCAGAAGGTGATGTCAGGAGCCCCAGAAACCGGCGAGCGTGCATGAAAAGAAATGTCACAGAAGCGAGTGAAGTATATAAGGATCGCGTCTTATGGCTCTCTCTCTCTGCCTACCCCGAAAGGGCCTTGGCGTGAAGATTAAAAAACAAAATTGCATGAGAAGCCCGAAGTAGGCTTATTTAAAAGTTTGTATTACAGGTCACCAGGTTCCCACCCCTCGATTCAACACGTACACTTATTACACCTATCCTTAATATTAAACAGGAAAAACAAAAAACTGAATTAGACCCTATATGTGTACTATGAGGCTATCATTATAATAATAAGAAAATTATTATAATGATAGCCTAATAAAGTATTTGATTATGTAAGCGTGTATCCGCTTACAATTAGACAGGGCCGTATTGACGAAGTGAAGGAGATAAATACGATAAGACTTCTCCTTAAAGAAGGCTTATTGGAGAATTGTTATAGATAATGTAAATTTACAAATACGACGATATATTGTAATAATATTTATTTTATTTATTACACAATATTAATGGGTCGAGTTTCTGCGGGAGATGATATCAGAAGCGCTAGGCACCAGCGAGTATACATGGAAAAAGCTGTTTAAAGAAGCGAACTAGATGTATACGAACCACGTCATGTGACCCTTGGTTCTCTGCCTACTCCGCAAGAGTTTTAGCGTAAAGATACATGAAGATAGACAATTATGATCGGATATATTTGATATTTATCTTATTATTACTTATGAAAGGATACCAGTGATAATGACAGTGAGTATCAAAGTCGTCGTTGACAATGCTTGTACTTACAGATCTTAGATGTTGGCGTACCACAAGGCAGTGTTTTGTCACCTACTTTGTTCTCTCTGTATACTACATTCACTAATAAACTGATAGGAGTACTGTGAATACCCGAAGTATTATCTGAAGGTTTGAAAGCTTTGCTCTCGAATCATATCGCGTGATTAAAACAGACTACGTGTAGATGTTATGGAGTGATAGCAAAGTTTGATGGAGTGCAATCATTGACTGTCTGCAATATTCTGATAGGAGGCAAAATCTGGATGTACTACATTGGCAAAATCGACTCCCTTTGAAAGATTGGTAAAAGAAAGTTAAAAAAAATAGAATCATTATTGATAAGAAAAGGTTTGCTTCTTTTTTTGACATGATCATGGTCTGCATGGGTTTCAAAAAATGATCTTTACTTGTCTCACTCTTCACACTAAAAATGTATCATTTTCTTAATATCAGAAACTAATTTGTTTTGTGAAAAATTCCCAGCACTCCCTGTTGGGAAAACTTCTTGGCAGTAAAAGCTTGAGCCAGAAAGCATAGCTTTATACAATGCAGTGCTGGTCCTAACGCTTACTTATGGAAGTAAGAGCTAGGTATGGCAGAGAGAACATGAAAGTAGGATAAACACGGTCGAAATGCGAGTGTTGTGCGTAACTTGTGGTGTAACGCTTGTAGACCGTGTTCGCAATGATGATGTTAGACTGAAACACAGTTGGTCTGAAAAAGAGTGTCGGTTTTAGAATAAGAAGAGGCATGCTCCGTTGGACATGTAGAAAGAAGGAAGAAAAATTTACGAAACAGATATACAAAGCGAAAGTAGAACAATGTAGGAGCCGGGGAAGGCCAAGACTTACTAACACAAGTTACGTTATATATTTTTGTTACCTCTAAGGTGGCAAACAAGCATACGGCCTGCCTGATGGTAAGCAGTTACCGTAGCCCATGGACAATTGCAACACCAGGGGTGTCTCTTTTGCGTTGCTGACCCTAAAAACTCCCCTTGAGAAGTGCATAAAGATTATTATTATAACATGATCGAGGTGTAGATTTTCAATAAACGATTGAGACTTGTCCGACTTTTCACATCACACAAATGTCAAAGTCCAATAAAGCTGTCAAACGTTTGATAAGCGCTTACATCACGTACTGACAGGTTAGCGTACGTCAGTGCTTACATGTCAATGATACGTTTCATCTCTCCTGTGCGGAAACCAAGTATTTCATTTCATATTTTCGCTACATTTTTTTTTATACAACGTCGGGAGGCATACAAGCATACGGCCCACCTGATGTAAAGCAGTTACCGTAGCCTATTAACGCTTGTAATTATTTGAAGTGAACGCGATGCCTCCTCTGCTGCTTGCACAGCAACTCCTTTGGAGATTACTGGTTACCTCACTTGCACGCAGGAACACAAAAACCTAGAGTTGTTATTTGGCTGTGGTTTTCTGTGAGGTGGAGGTACTTCCCCAGACGGACTGCTTTTTGACACGATTGAAAACAAAGTTTCTTTAATTGTTACACTCTGAATTATGAATTTGATGAGCTCGATAGCGCAATGGTTAGTAACGTTCGATTCATATATAGGACAAACATTTGCGAGCATGACGTAGGACGCACCAAAGTAGCCCGTCTGGAAAAGTTCCCCCACCTCACAGAAAACCGCAGTCAAATAATAACTCCTTGGAGGATTGTTGGGCCTGCGAGTGAGTGAGGTCACTAATGTAAGTAGCGGAGGAGGCATCGCGTACTTAATATATTACAAGCGTTTATAGGCTACGGTGACTGCTTTACATCAGATTGTATAAAAAAAAGATACATGACATCATTACACATTTAGTAATAATAATTATGTGTTATACACACACAGACGCACGCATTATTTACTTAATATGTGATAATGTCACGTAACTTATTGAAACAGGCGTAGATCGGACCAATTGTTACTTTATTATTAGTTTCTAGTAAAATTTGATTAATTGACAAAAACGACCACAAGATTTTTTTTATAGAACTAGATCGGCAAGCAAACATGCGGCCTTTATTGAATGGTAAGCGGTCACTGCAACCTATTGACGTTCGCAACATCGCTGGAATGTTACTCGCGCGCTGCCAATCCAGTGACCTAAGGATGTTACGTCAAAGTACCCAGTAATTTCTCTGCCATATCCCACCCTTCTAGCCGGAACACAGCTATATAAATATAGCTGCTTGGCGGTAGAAATAGGTGAGACAGAGGCACCCATGCAGACAACTTTTGAACAAACTCTTAAAGCGGGGGAGTGGATAAATTTAATAGAGCTCAAAGCATACAACAAGCTAAAGAGATTCCTTTTATGTTATAGACAATGAAAATATAGAAATATAGAAAGAAAAAGGCGGTAGAAATAGGTGAGACAGAGACATACAGACGACTTTTGTACAAAGTCTTCCTCTGGTAAATTTTAAATATATATAAATATATAATAATATTACTTGAACTGCCAAAGGTGACGAATTTATATACAGACATGGCTCCCCTACCATGATTTAAAGACAGTAACACTTAACGATAGTTACGCCGTCGTTTATACCTGCGGGAGAAAAAGACGGGGATTTTCATCCCTTGATTTTTTTAAGATAAAGATTTATCTTTAAGATAAAGATTCTTTATTTGCCATTGGGCCCTCGCGGGCACTTAGACACGTCTTACATTTTTTTTTAAATATAATCTTATTGTAACTTGTTTAATTCTCTTATTTAACTTTTTTCCTTTTTTTTTTAATGTACTAGCATTTCGGAAGTGACCATTGGCTAAGAAGAAATGCCGAAAGAAACTTGCCAATATAGGTCTCTTTTAAAATTGTCAATTATGTATTACAAAATAAAATTACATAAGCATATTGGTACAATAATGATATCATATCGTAAAATTAACGATGAGTCTGTGCTGAATTATTTCCAGACATTCCAGATTTGTAAAGAAACTCAGTAAAGGTGGGAGTGTTTATAATTTTTATCTCGTCTCGTTGAATGACTCTTTATTGTATTAAATTACAGCTGTTTAGAAGTAAGGTTTTGCTTATTTTTACAGTTACTTCAATATTTTTTTTAGTACTGAAACATGCAATCATACAAAAAAATACAAAATTAAAACGGGAGTGAGCCTTATATCGATGTCTATTCGGATCTTACAGGCATTTTAATCTAAACTACTTTGTTTGCTTCCGCTACATCTATCCCTTACTAACACATATAGATCTTACATACAATAGATAAAGGACTAAAATTTAATATTAGGAAACAATTATAAATGAAACCGTAACCGTAACCAACTCCCCTCTATTAAATATCTTCTCACTCATCCCTACCACCCCCTCCTCTATATCTACATAAAGGACGGCAGTACGATAGATTTGTCCTTCCGGTGACTTAGTAACGGCCCACAGGGGCCAACTACATAGTCTGGTCAAAAAAATAAATAGATTTATCAGTCAGTATTAAATAGTTAGTAAAAGTAGCAAATATCCTTATTTGTGTAGTAATGAAGATATGTCACGATCTGTTTGGTTCTCATTAACTTGACACTGACTGTATACAACACTCAATGCACCCCTCTATACACAACGTTGCCTATTTTAAAAACATTAAAGTTTCAATTCAGTAACTTAAAAAGAATATGTGTCAACCCCATTAGGGGTTGAATTTAAAAAAAACCCTTTCTTATCTTTCATATGCATTACAAAAGGAAACTCTTGATGAGTTAGTGAATTAGTCAGGAACTCCATTTTCATTAATATAGATTAGCCTCTCGTCCATACATACTCCCTTTTCACCCCCTTAAGTGTGGAATTTTTGAAAAAGCTTTGTACATGTACAAATTTTTAAGTCATTAACTTCAAAAAATATTTCTACTCCATACGAACAGCCCCCTAAGGGTGGAATTTTGAAAAAACGCTGAAATTACTTTTTTGACATTACTTGAAAGTATATATACAAAGTCTAAAGTAGCTCACTTTAAAAAAAACAATTTCTTAACTTTGTTTTTTTTTGTTTGTTTTTTTTTTAATTCAAGTAATACTTTTAACCCCTATTATACCCTTTATGTGACGATTTTTTTTTTAAAAGCTGAAATTACTTTTTTTGGATTCTTATAGAGATTATATTTACAAAGTTTCAAGTTACTTACTTCTTATCTCTTGTGAGTATTATAAAAGTAACCTCTATGCACAATTTTAGCTTTCTACGTTCAGGTTCAGTTCAGTCAGGAACTCCACATTTACTCAGCAGCCTAGTCAGAGATGACCGGAGCAGCCATGGCAGTGGCGACATGCATCTACTAACGATAGTGAACGGGTGCCGGCCGGCGCTAATTCGATAACTAATCGGTAGCGAAAGCACACTAAGTCGTTTGTTATTTTTGAAGTAAAACTTCTTTACGCTTGATTTAGGGAGTAAGCTGGTGAATGCGCGACGAGAGCGTTACGAAAAGTGTGATCGGGCGAGGCGAACGGAAGTTGAGAGGGAGATATAAGTTAGTGAAGATAGAAAGAAAGAGAGGTACGTTTCGTATATTACTGTAGGGGCAAGAGAGAGAGGTGCGAGCACACATATTGTTTCTCTCATAGCGAGTTAAGTTTCGTATATCTAAGACAGTGCAGGCCTATTATCTGTATCACACCATGGAGCTAAAGAAGTTTTACTTCAGTCGTGTGGTCTAAAGCACACTCGTATATTTTATTTATAATGCTGATCTATATTTATAATTCTGTCATTTGAGGAAGAATGTATCCATAACGAAGAAACACAAGCCACTCCAGCTCATAGTGCGAAAACCTATAGAACGTGTTTCTGGTAGCAATAAGACTGGCAATCGATTGACGGCGTGCCTTCGGCGGAATGCGAGGTATGTAAATGTAGGTATATTGATGAATCGGGAATAATGCCTCCACAAGCGATGCCGACACTATCCGTTATCCTGGTTGATGGATCGGCCGAGGAGCATAAATCAACCGAGGGATCTATAAATTTAAACGGTTTTGCTATCGCCCCCTGTCAAACGCCTTTCCGTTGATATTACGAGGAAGCGGCGATGATTGGAAACTGAAAGATATCTAATAACTAGTACCTTTTTAATAGCTGGCGCAGCGGTTAGTAACGCGACTTGGATACCAAAAGCTCGTGGGTTCGATTCCCACACCTGACACACCTGAACATTGATGAAAATGTCTGTTCTTGTTGGTCTGGGCGGTTCTAATAGAGGATGCATCAAGCAGCCCGTTTAGGGAAGCACCTCCACTTCACAGAACTGTAGCCAAATAACAGTTCTATGGATGGTTGTTGTATTACTTTGTGTGTGTGAGGACACCAGTAACCTCCTAAGGAGTGGCTATGTTAGTACAGAGATGGCATCGGGTATTACAAGCGTTCATATGTTGCGGTAACTACTTTACATCAGATGGGTCGTATGCTTGTATGCCTCCCGACATTGTATAAAAATAATTACTCGGCCCTTACTCACGTCAGTCGCTTTTTTAACATACATAGCTTTTTTAATGCACGTTTTCCGGTTCTCAGGGTTCCTAACATTACCTTGATACATGATATTTCTTGCCTAAGGTGGAACACAATTTTACGGCCTGCCAACGCTCGCATTTCGACGACGTTTACTTTACTCTCATGCTCTCTATGCCAACCTCTGCTCTTTCATACATAAGCGTTGGAATCAACACCGTGTAGTACATATCGAGCGGTAACTTCCGTTTACATTGTCATCTATCTATCTATATACAACTTCCCGCCAAATCCCTTGCGGGGTAGGCAGAGAGAACCGAGCGCCACGTGACTTGATCCTTACACTACTTGCATCTTTAACATTCATTGCTCTTCTTACGCACGCTCGTCGGTTTCTAGGGTTCCTGACATCAACCTCTGATAGAACTCGACCAATTTCGTCATGGTAGGTATGTCTTTGCCTTCCTCGGCTCCTACATCTTTCCACTTTTGCATTGTATATCTGCTTCGTATATTATCGTGATTTTGTTTATTTCCTAGACGATACCTAAATCTTGAATAGCAGCCTTAATGATCAGACGTGATATACATAAGGAAGTGCCTAACGTAACGTGCTATATTCAGGGCAATGTAAATATTTATATCTTCATATAAGTCGTTGTAATAAAAATAAACCATTCAGTATGTCATAGGTCTACCTGGTATTATTTACTCGTCGTAATATCACCACGCAACCTGTAACCTACGATACCATATCTTGCATAATCAAGTGTATTACATGTTAACTAGCATACTTATGTGGATACTGTTGATTGTAGGTGCTCGGTGGAATTTTGAAGTCATCTCGTTAATGTTATATCTTGCACTTGTACAGATTGCACTTCACCATTTTATTTAATTATTTTTACCAACCGGTTTCGCCTTTACGGCATTTTCAATGTAATTTAAAACATCAGGACATGTTTATAAATTCCTTGATAATGCCGTAAAGGCGAAACCGGTCGGTAAAAATAATTATTAAATAAAATTGTGAAGTGGAATCTGTACAAGTACAAGTATTAACATTAACGAGAGCATGTCTATGTGACTTCTCACTACGAAGATAAGCCCTGCTAGGATCTTGTGTAACAACATTTATCTATTGTCTGTATTACTTATATATTGTGTGTGTATGTGATGAGATATACTGATAAATCAATAATAGAAGTATATTAGTAGATAAGTTATCTATATTATGTTTTGCTGTGTTCATGTTAGTTTGTCACAAGCATGTTGTTTTTCTATCCGATTTTTTGAACCTAGCTGTGTATATGTTTTTGTTCAGTGTTGTGCTCTGTACAAATAATAGACTTTTTTTTCTTTCTTTCTTTCAAAATGTATATAAAAATATTCAATCTATTATAGTGTCACTCACTCGCAGAATAAGTAAAATAAATGGCAAATTATTAAAGTGAAACACTCTAAATTTAAAAATAAAATCGGAATAAAATTGTCACCGATTACAATAATTAGGGCGCGCGCCGGGGCCTTTAATAAACAAACGAGCACAGACAAACCTTTCCGGACGTTCAAAAATAAATTATGACCGGAATCAAATCATCCGGGAATAGAATTTGCGCTCATGAATTTCACATCAATACTAACGCCGAATTCGCTAATATCAACAATTTCAATTGCCAAACCGAGCGAACGCCGCTTCGGCCGCATTTCGGAACGGAGCGTGTGTCCGTTTCGAAGATATGTAAATTCCTAATTGATCATGGATCGCCGATAAATTATTTCAAACTCCCTGATTTGGATGCTAAATATTCAATGTTTGGTGAATACTTTTTCAGGCATTCCTCGTAAATTCTATTTGTCTACCTTCGGAATTTTAATTATTTAATTTATCTTTGCTATATTATGCAAAGCAATTTATGAAAATGTTTGCACTATGTGATAGTATAAGAAAACAATAGATATAATATTATCGTAGCGGGGTCTAGGATGTACAGCTAGGTGCATGTCACACTTGACGCTATGAGATTTATACAGTTCTTATGCCGTACGCAGTAAGAGTTACAATAGCACTTCGATTATCAAGCATGATCTGCTCTTTATACCAAAGTAATCATAGCTTGTGCTAAGACTTTGTTTTGTTTATACAACGTCGGAAGAGATGCAAGCATATTAAGCGATTGCCATAGTATATAAACGATTGCGATACCCAAAATATCAAAATATACACTGCAACAACGTAGGAGATTACTGATCACTCGCTTATAGGAACACAACAACCCGCCAGAGTGTTGTTATTTGACAGTGATTTTTTGTGAGATGGAGATAATTTCCCATTGATCTGCTTTGTAGCGCCCTATCTGTCTTGTAAACACCCAGATCAAAACAAACGGGCATGTTTATGCCATTGAATTATTATGTACTATTGTACAAGAACCGACATCGCGAACAGAATGTTTGCGCCATGCTTTGTTGCCGATCGGCAACAACTCATTGCTGTACTACATTGAACGAAACGCGTAGACGCCATGAAAATCACAGCGCTTTTGACCTTTTGGTTGCGATTTAGTGCTGTATCGTCGAATCTTTGGGATATACAACTAAATTATTTCAGCGCTGCAGCGGACATTAGTTTTAATTATTACCAAAATGGAGCAAAACTTTTACTTAGGACAGCTCCTCTAGTACATAATAACTCAATGCACAGGAACCATTGACTTATTATGTACTAAAGGAGCTATCCTAGGAGTTCGCGGTGTCAGTTCTAGTACATAATAATTCAATGGTTCTGTGTGGGAATCGAGTACACGAGTGTTGGTTTTAAAATAGTATTGCTAATTACTGCACCGTCGGGCTCAAACATGGTTCTTAGATACTTATGATTGATAAGCATACGTGAATACAGTGAATTCATTTTCTTGTAAATACGTAGAAAACACAGACAATTAACACTCAACAGTAAAAATTAAAATAACCATAGTTAACCACTCGACCATAATGCTCGTCATATCTTCTTATCGTGTTTCCTAATCCTTTAGGATTGGCGGGTTTCCTACCTAAGCTTAACGATTTGGCGAAGACACTTTTTACTTGGAGCGACTGCCTTCAGAGCTCCACAACCCGGAGGGGAAACCAGACGTTTCGTAGGTCACAAGTCTTTCGAAATACAATTTCTTGGACTTGCCGATTTCCTCACGATGTTTTCCTTTACCGCCGAACTAATGATAACTACGAATATGTACATCAATCCGAAAACATGAATTTTGGTGGTACTTACTCGCCAGGTACAAAAATTACGAATATTTTGCAAACGGATCACTATATCGAAAAGTGATCTTCTAACACTGTAAAGTTTTTAAAAACCCTATCTAACGACATCTCACACGAATTGAAGCGCGAATTGAAAAAAAATCATCCCCACTTTACAAGTAGGGGAGGTACCACCAAAATATTTATTTTCATGATTTTATTTTACTACTTTGTCAGCATAGTTAATATGTATTATACATGTTAAACTATAGCTTTCTAGTATCAAACGTCTCTGAGCTAGGCCGCGGACAGACGGACTAAAAATTAATAAGATACGTTATGATTTAAAGAATATAAGAGGTATCTAATTGCTCGTGAGGGCCTAATAGCAAATATATAATTTTTAACTTATCTTTTTATTTCTTTATCTAAACGCATATATATAAAATGTATGAAAATCGATCCCGACTCTTAGGTGTTCAGTGACATACACACGTACAGAAGAATTATTTATACAAAGATAAAGTAGAATGAAGTATATACAGACAAACTTTATGTACTCCCTGAGTAATACAGTATAATCCGCTTTGATGAAAATCGTCGGAAGTGTCTCCTGGCGCATCATTTCACGTTTATTTAAAAGCCAAAAGACTATTTTCGTAGAGGGTGCTCCAAAAACTGGATACTGTGTGTGGGACAAGTCACAAACGATCATGATACAAATACACGAAATAGTTTTTGCACTAAAAATTTTGACCATTATTTCCATTCCAATATTTAAGATAAACTATATTTAAAAAGGAAGTCAATATTTTAATAAGAAATAATACATATGATATTTCCAAAACGGATCAATACGTAGACATTAATATAATAAAATTACTTCATTTTAATTCCATTCGATAGAGAATAAAAACCTTAAATCAAAGGGCAAATGGAAAAATTTACAATCCACTTTATTGCAGGCACAGACTTATAAAACTAACTCGAATATTTTTTTTTATACAACTACATAGATTGGAAAAAATATATGGATCGCATTAGATGGTAAGCGGTCGCCTATTGACGCTCACCTCGGGGATGTTACTCGCGCGCTGCCAATCTTGTGACCTGAGGCTGTAGGCACAGTACCCAGTAATTTCTGTGCCATATCTCACCCTTCAAACCGGAACACATCTATATATATATTGCTTGGCGGTAGAAATAGGTGAGACAGAGGTACCCACGCCGACGACTTTTGTACAAAGTCTCACTCTGGTTAATCTTACTATTAAAATATTAAATAAAATATTTTTGGAGTATAATAACAGATAAAAGTAGTTCTAGATAGATCCTTCTAGATTTATTTCTAGCACGGTTGACATCGATGTACTTCGATTAGAAGACAAGTGTTTTTCACTAAATATTATCCTGCCGATAACCTGCTGGCACTCGAAAAATATACTTATTATCGTTACTCTTCTTAGTCTCAAGATGTGTCGGGGATAATAGCTTAAGTAGGTAGAATTACGTATTTAAGTAACAATAAAACAGATTTTAAACGCTCTTTCTCATAAGGATAGATCCACAAAAAGGCAGATTCCCAAAGAAAACCGGAAATGGTACAGGTATGTAACAAAACGAATCAGAAACTTTGGGTTTTGTCCCATTGTTGTTCGCTTTGTTGTCTAACAAAAGCCAAACTACATATGGGAGACTTTTAAAAGTTCAATTTTTCATGAATACAAGTACTTCAAAATATGACTATGAATTGGCTATAATCCAAGCCATAAAGTCAATTTACCCCGATATGGTAGTAAAGGGTTGCTATTATCATTTTACAAATGCGGTTTGGAAAAAGTCTAAATCAATGGGTTTCAGTTTTTCATAGATGGCCGTAAATACACTTGGCTCTTTATCCATATATCACTGTTTCCAGCACTTATACCGGATGAGTATCTAACATTATGTGAATTAGCTTCTAGCACTGACAGGAACAGAACACACAGGCACAGGAAAGCACAGAATTCCAATTTTTTTTCTTGAAGTAATGGATCAATCTTATTACCAGGGAAATCTTCAGTTGTCATGGAGAGAAATTTCGTACTACACAAGCATTCGGAGGATGGCATAAAAGAAAATATTGTATCATTACTAAAATACCATCCATACTTTATCACATCATGCTTTTGAACAAGGCAGCGAAACTGTCGGACAAAAAAATTGTCCGCGCTGCCTGTTGTGCCGAGAAAAGAAGAAGGAAAAGTGATATTTCAGTTGAAACTAAAATCGACCTCATTATATCTGAATGTGAAATATAAGTGTCAGAGTGCTCGCAGCACCTTGCAATATTGAGACGTGCAAAATAACGCGAGGTGGAATAGCGCACTTGTTTTTGTAAAAAAAATACTGAAAAATATTTTTAAAAAGACGTTTGTGTTTTACCTTTTTCTGCTTACATGTTACTCCTCTCCTTTTGGGAATCTGTCTCTTTAAGAATCTATCCTTATGAGAAAAAAATGGTCGTAAACAGTATTTTAATTATTGATTAAAGTTTTCAACAAAAACCTACATCATATGAATGTACAATCTTTATTCATTTTGTAAATGAAATGATTTAATGCAATTTCTCTCTATTTGGGCCATTTGACTGATTTTATACCTAGAATTGAATATTCATTATTTGCGACCCGCCCCGCTTTCACAAAAGTAACACTAATTAGCTATAGCTCGATGACTTCTATTGCTTGAATCGTTTTAAAGCTTAATTTTGATTTAAATTTAATGTAAAATTTGGTCACATGGAACGTGATAGGTGGATTGAAATATACAATATTATATGCAATTTGATCTAACCTGCTTTGTGTGCTTCCGCCACCACACAAAGCAGGTTAGATCAAATTGCATGTAAATTTGACTTTCACAAAATAACGCCTGAATCTATTAACTATATACAACATTGATAAATATAATAAACAAGAGATGAATAATTGCTTTCTATGTGAGACAGATGCTAATTGCAAGAGAAGTGAGAACGGCAGAATGATGGTACTGTGGTCTGGAGTGAACAAAGAATGATCAATCTAGCGCAGGCGTAGGTAACACACGTTCTACCCTCATTTAGCGTCTGGTGGGAAAGATTACAGTTTTAGTAGGCCCAACACTTCTCTGTGTTAGCAAGGAATCACACGGACCACTGATTAGTGGTAAGCTGGATAGTTGGCCTTTGCTAAAAGTATCTTGAGTATCCTTTTCAGAGATTCAGAAAGGTTAAGAAGTGAAAAATTGAAAGATGGATATCTGTCAGAGAAAGACATGTGAATTCTACCCTTTCCAACTCAAATGTAGACGATTGTTGGAAAGTTTTCCAATAAAGTATGGTGGACAATACGAAAGAAGTATGTGAATGCGCAAAGAAACATAGATCATTTAAAGGTGATGTCCAGTGGGATGTGTAGGTTAAACTTAAACAAAAACAATATTATTCAGATGTCAAACTTTCGGAATGAAATTTGACATCTGAATAGTATTTTATTGTTTTTGTTGCTGTACAATATTTTCCCTCCCCCTTTCAACTCTTAGCCAGAATTAAAAAATAGGATATTAAGGTTTTAGTTTCAGTAGTTTCTTCTGTGCGTTGTTCAGCAAGAAAATGCTATTTTTAGATTTTTATTTAAATAGTGTTCTTTTAAGACTTAGGAAAGAGAATTATAAGAGAGTCTTGAATCATTGTAAGCTCAACCCGGTATACAAGCTATGTAAGCACTCCGTCTTAGCTCAATAATTACAGTACGATTTAAGAACAAAAATGCAGTAGTTGAATTATTAATCTAAAGCCACTGAGTAGTAAATAATAAATTTTTACAACTTGTGTGCAGACGGGAATGATACTGAAACCAACACCATGCTATTCGAAATAGGCTTTTTTTTGAGGTACCACCAAGTTACCGAATGTACTTTTAGTTTAGCAGTTCCCAAGTAACAAAATCTTCACAAAGATTCTTCAAAAAGATTTTAAAGATATTTTCCAAGCACGTATGGCTACAGTGCTTCCCTCTAAACAGCAGTTTGCCACCTAGAGGTAGTAATCGCATTATTGTTTGATTTTGATTATAATATATTTTTCTTATTACTTAGACCCCACGCTAAACCACATGATAGGTAAAAGAGTACACACACATACGCGTCCGTGACAAAAGCGAGACCCGACGAAACCGGGCAGGCTTGAGTCTGGCGGGATTTTCGTAATATGAAAGGCTAGAATGCAACCCCAAGGCTTTTTGGGGAGTTCATAGCAATGCTTTTGTTTTTATGAGTCTGCCGAGTGTAAGGCGTAGCCAAGCACACCTACCTTCATACGTAATTCGAATAAAGACCTCGAGAATTTTGAAGATTTAAGCGGACGGTGATGGAAGGTAAGCTTTTGGCTTTGGTTTGGTTGATTATTTCCAAAATTTTGATGATACCATGCACATTTGACGAGCTCGGTGGCGCAGTGGTGAAATGCGCTGTTACGCTAATTTGACACCAACACTGAACAACATGAACATGTCTGTTCGTCTTGGTCTGGGTATTTTCTATGTATAATAAGTATGTATTTACAAAAAAAATATGTATTTTACGTATGTATATCAGTTGTCTAATACCCATAACACAAGTTTCGCTTACTTTGGGGCTAGGTGGCGCTGTGAAATTTGTCCGACAATATTTATTTATTTATAAATTCCTTAAATCCTCACAGCTACCGTAACACTGTGGGACAACATGTTTTTTTTAATACAAAGTCGGAATGCATACATCTAATGTGAAGCGGTTACCGTAGCCTATGAACGCTTGTAATACACTAAGTATCACTCGCGCGATGCCTACTCTGATGCTAACACAGGCACTTTTAAGGGCTTACTGGTGACCTAGCTCAGACACAGGAACGCGACAACCTTATAGGGAGTTGTTATTATGCCGCGGTTTTCTATGAAGTGGCGGTACTTCTCCAGATGGGCTGCTTTGATGTGCCCTACTCTCTTGAAAACACCCTGACCAAGACAAACAAACATGTTCATGCACACAAATGTCCCTCCTCCACTAGATGGAGCCATGACCTCAAAATATTTGTAGGAAGTAGAAGTTTTTTTATACTACGTCGGGAGGCATACAAGCATACGACCCACCTTATGTAAAGTACGAGTACCATAGCCTATTAACGCTTGCGATATATTAAGTAACACTCGCCCAATGCCCCCTCTGCTGCTTACGCAGCAACTCTTTGGGAGCTTACTGGTGACGTCACTCACACGCAGGAACACAACAACTCTAGGGAGTTGTTATTTGGCTGCGGTTTCCTGTGAGGCGGAGGTACTTCCCCAGATGGGCTGCTTTGATGAGCCCTACCTGTCTGAAAACATCCAGACCAAGACAAATAGCCATGTTCATGCACACAAATGTTTGCCTTGTGTGGGAACCGAACCCACGAGCGTTGGTGTCAAAGTCGCGTCATTCACGACTGAGCCACCGAGCTCGTCAAATCTTTTCAAAAATCTTTTCTAGTGTTCGAAGGTAATTCTGTATATAAAGTTTTTATAGAATATAACTTAAACCACAAGTGATTACGTAACCTAATGTTGCAGAGGAATTAGAGAAGGCAGCAGGGAGAAGAAACTCCAGACGATAGAACTCACACGGACGGCAACGAAAACGTTTTGGATTGTTGCTATCCCAAAAGGGAGGGGAAGCAATAATAAGGGATTATGGACGGACAATAAATTAGAGGCCAAAAATTGCCCACGGCACGGCAAACAGAGCTTAAAAGCACAAGCTGCGATAAGATTGCGATTAGATTTATGTGGTAAGTCGGTGGAGGTGTCAAGTAGTGGGCAGATGGTGGGATGAACCTGATATACAATTATACATTTTCTTGCTAAAACGTAAACAAGGTCGAATGCTTGTTATCAACTGCTGAAACTCAATTTGTCGTAACGCGTAATGCCGTAGTTTGGTCTATATAACATTGACCCGAATATCGCGGACGAAATTAAATTGGCTGCGATCCAAACTGTGCTAGTTACTCAGTAATTAATAGTAAGGACTGTTTTTCCTTCTCACAACAAGAATGGATCCAGAATGTTGTGTAGATTTTTTTTTTATGCTTTTCGTTTCATTACGAAGGTGTTTTTTACTTCTAAAGTGAAGGTAATGTCAGTAGCTCGGAGCTAGTGGGTATGAGATGAGCTATGAATGCTAAATAAGCGAGTGAGGGGTATAAGGACCGAGTCATGTGACGTTTTGTTCTCTCTACCTACTCCGAGAGACTTGGCATATATATCTGGACTCATATTTTTTATATACAACATTGCGAGGCATACAAGCATACGGTCCATCTGATGTAAAGATGTTACCGTAGCCTATATACGCTTGTAATAATGAAGCAACTACTAACAAAGCAACTCCTTGCGAGATAATGGTCTCACTCACACGTAGGAACACAACAACCTTCCAGAAAGATTTTTATTTAGCTGCGGTTGTGTGAGGTTGATGTACTTATAGACCTCTCTTAAATACATCCAGATTAAGACAAACAGACATGTTCGTGCACACAAATGTTTGTCCTGTGTGGGAATCGAACCCACGAGTGTTCGTGTCAAAGTCGCGTTATTAAACGTTGTGCACCGAGCTCGTCAAATTTATTTGGAAATATAATAGCCATTAATGGAGGTTGGAGAAAGAAAATATATTCTAATTAGTTACGTACGTACAAAGTATAGAAGAAATAAAATCATACAAAGAACATGAAATTAGAAAAAGCTTTTGCACAAAGCTTTAAACATAGGGGCTTACAAAAACTTGATTTATTAAAGGACGCAATGCTCTACTGAGCCAATTTTGAAAAGAGTTTCTGTGACGAGGGAATCGCATTCATTTCGGCGTAACGAGAACCGGACGGAAAAATTTGAATGTAGGTTGGAGGAAATTAAAAATAAAATGAATGTATTCCATTATGAGATACACGAATGTGTCCAGTCGGGTCCGGGCCAGATATTAATGATTTGAGGGCATTTCGGACGAAAAATCTGTTAAACGTCATAAACTTGTTACGGTAGGTTTTACATATGTAAGCGAATTTTTTTTTATAGAATTTTCAATTTATTAGCGCATGAAGAATCATTCTTAAGCCATTAATACCGGTTGTTCTTGATTGTTCTTTGTTTGTTATTTGGGTCCTGTTTTCTGTAAGGTGGAAGTACATCCCAAGATGGCCTACTTAAATTTGTAATACATTAAGTACCACTCACGCAATGCCACCTCTGCTGCTATTACAGCAACTCCTTAGGGGCTTATTGGTGACCTCGTTCACCCACAAGAACACAACAACTCTCCAAGGAGCTATAATTTGGCTGCGCTTTTCTGTAAGGTGGAGGTACTTCCCCAAAAATGATAGCTTCGATGCGCTCTACTAAATAAGATTGTCCGATAATAACTGTAACAGTGTTTGTATTCATTAAAGCACGAATATATATTTTCAGTTGAAATTTTTGCGTTAAAATAATAGATTTCAATTCCAATTCTACCCTCAATACCCGCTTCGACCACGTTCTCGAGTCAACTTCTACCATTATTTCAAAGTATCTAACAATATTGAAATACTGGCTGTTAACATTTGTTATTAAAGGCAACGTGTTGACGTTAATTTCGAAGCATCGCTGTAATTACAAGAACATTGCGCCACCGAAGCGGAACAAAACAAATTGCGTCTAATAAAGGGAACGATGAATTAATAATAGGTTAATTACCTTGTGCCGGTGCGTATATGTTCAAATACAGGCAGTCTTCCGACTGATTTGTCAGGAATGGTAGAATCCTCCTCAAGTATTCCAATCTCCCTTTAGATATTCTCTTGAGCACGGCCGTTTCGTTTCTTATATCTGGCAACACTTGCGGGCAGACGGGACTGAATTCTTCTGCTATTTTCACACCTGACCATTGGGCTCCCGATACCGGCGGCATGAATCTAAGGGAGCCGACTGGAGGAGAGGCGTAAGGAACTCCTCTGAACACTTCGACTGGCTCAAGGTATCTGGACTCTGGTGTGACGATGAATCCTCTGATATCTCCGTACTTCGTCCTGACTACTCTTGAACTAATCATTGGCTGCGGTGGTTTCTCGTCCATGGTTGTGTCTCCCCTGACTAGCCTGGATGTGAGCGCTGGAAACGTGATGAAGTAGACAACTGTCAGTATTAACATCTTTTCGTTTCACCCGCCACCGTTCTATATACTGTTTGTAGTCGCCCAGTGCTATAAGTCGACCATTTTGTGGACTGGCTTTGCTTTTTCGGACCATTTACTGATTATCTGGAACAAATGAAAAATGTATTATTAGTATTGTCTTAGGTTTTCGCGATTGTTACACATTGAATTAAACAATTTTTAACGGAAGTATCGCGTATTTTATTTATTTTGTTGAACCTGACGTTTCGAACGCTTTGCAGCGTCCGTGGTCGCAGGAAGACTAAGGTGGTATTTGTCTTACATTAGTTATTCAATTATTACATCTACCGACATGGATGGATTAATTATATATGTTCCGATTCACACAAAAATCGCTCACAGTGTCCGAACATTTTTTAGATCTTTGGGTTTGGGATTTGATTATTTTTAGGACTGGATCCCAAGCAGGTGGTACTTGCCAACCATCTTCTCTATTGAAATTGGGGTGTTTCCTTATTTCAATAGCCTCGCGCAACATTCTCGGCATGTAGCGATTCTCCTTGGCGAGGATTTGTGGTTTATCAAACCGGATGGAATGGTTTGGCTGGTCCAGTGTATGTTCCTGTTCCTGTTCCTGCGACCACAGACACTGCAAAGCGTTCGAAACGTCAGGTTCAACAAAATAAATAAAATACGCGTTACTTCCGTTAAAAATTGTTTAATTCAAAATGTATTATTATTATGTTTTATTATGGCTTTTTAGAGAGCTCGATGGCGGCGTTACGCGTGTTGTTCTAACCAAACATGCAGGTCGATCAATGTCGACCGCAGCCTGTCTATAGATGGGTTTATCTATCTCGAGTTTCACCGAGCTCGGAGGGCACGTTACGCCGTCGGTCCCTGGTGTCGAAAGATGACAGACGATAAGCTAAGTCAGTGGCCCTCGGGCGGCTCGAAAACACTGGCCTCCGCCAATCCGTGGTGGAGTATTCTCTAAACCCCTTCAGTTGGAGGGAGGCCCGTATTCCTGCAGTGGAGTGAGTATGGTTAATGTAGTGTTATTTTTTAATTAATTAACTTTTATTATCTATAACTGTTAATGTACAGTAAACTCCCAATTCAATGAATGTACTATTATGATGGCAAGTACCTCTCCTATGTGAAATGTAAGTGACTAAACCATTAAAGCACAGAGAAACTCGACGTAGATAAACCCATCCATAGACAGGCTGCGGTCAGCGTTGATTAACCTGCGTGTTCGGTTAGGATGACACGCGCGACGTAAAATATATATATAAATAACTTCAGTAGACAGAGAGAACCGAGCGCCACATTACTAGGTCTTAACATAAAATACAATACAATACAATACTCTTTGTTGCACCAAAAGAAAAATACATAACAAAAGAACATTAACAAAGTATCAGTACAACGGCGGTCTTATCGCGATGCGATCTCTTCCAGACAACCTTAGGGTACAGGAGAAATAAAGAAATAAGGTAGGGGGCGCAGAGCATAACTTAAAGGAAATAAAGTAATTATATAAATAAATACACAAACGTACATAACTACATATGTTATATATAACAAGTACACATGTACACACAATTTATCAACTTCTGGGGGTTTACTTCCCCAGTCTGGCGGCTTTGAGTGCTCTACCTCAGACACTCGCTCGCTCATCAAGCGGTTAGTCCGGGTTGCATCCACTACAGAGCCCGTGGTTCGCTATGATCATGATCCAAGATGTGGTGAGTCCAGATATTACATTGGAGCGACTGCTATCTCCGTTATGGTCCGTTAAAGGAGAACCAGACAAGACAATGAATAACGAATAATGTACTGGTTTCCGACACAACACAAAAACCTAAACCCTAGAATCTCTGCAACTTCGTAGGGACATCGGCTCACTAAGTATATTTTACCGCCAGTACCATGGTGAGTGCTCTGAAGAACTATTTTCCCTTATCCCAACCTCTCCCTTCCGTCATAGACATTTTTTCTCGTACTAAAAAGTTCGACAACTCCTATCTCTGTCGGACTATTAAAAGGTGGAACGCCTTGCCTGCACATGTGTTTTTTCCTTTCTACAACATGGGATCCTTCAAACGAAACGTGGAAAAGCACCTCGCTGGCCAGCATGGTAGCGTCAACTGGCAGGACACTGTAGTTCTTTGTCAGTTGCCACTGCAATTTGTGCTCCTCTTTTCGCTTACCAACAGGCGAAGCGGAACGACTATGCTGAGTCAATACAAAGATAAAAAAAGTAAATTGTGCCTACTCGTAAAAATCTAGTAGGCGCCCGCCGAGGTTCGAACATGGAACTTCACGCTTGTCTGGTGTGTGGTTATACCGCGAACCACTACCGCTCCTACCTCTCTGATATATTCTGATATATCTATATTGATGAACTTTAAGTGTAATGTAAAACAAGTTATTAGGTACATATGACGCAGTCAACATTAGATATACACACAATGAAAGAATGACGAAGCAGATATACAATGCAAAAGTGGAAGGATGTAGGAGCCGAGGAAGGCCAAGACTTACCTACCATGATCATGGTCGTGTTTTATCTGAAGGTGATATCAGGTGCCCTAGAAACCGGCGATCGTGCACGAGAAGTACAATGAATGTTAAAAAAGCGAGTCAGATATATAAGGAGCGAGTCGCGTGGCGCTCGGTTCTCTCTGCCTTCCCCGCAAGGGATTTGGCGTGAAGTTATAGATAGATAAATAGAACATTAGATATGAGGGGCAACAAATTTTAGAACTATCTTCCTATATATATCTAAAAGATAAAATAATAATTTAATAACATTAATTTATTTTATTTCTTCCACAACTAGAATACACAAAGATGGTTAATTACACAGTTTTTGCGCCTATTTGTTGTGGAAGACTGGTGCCTAAACTAGGCTAGATGCCTGTATTTCAGTTACGGTAACCTATGTACACTTGCAACAACAACTGAGAGTGCCATTCGTGTTTTACCGACCCTAAAAGCTTACTAACTCTACTTCTCAAGTCGGTCAGCTTTGATGCACACTACCTCTCTTAAATTGGTTAACGACTGCCATCCAATGGAAATAGGCGAGACTGACAGCTTAACGTGACCTTCTAGCTCGGAGAATCTCGAGATAGATAAACCCATCCATAGACAGGCTGCAATCGATGCTGCTGAACCAAAACCTTAAAGACCCAACGACGCCATCGAGTTAACCAATTTTCACTAAAGTTTCCTCAAGTTTCAAACTCACATAAATAAAAATAAAAAAGCTCCCGCTTCTAAAAGACTCGCCAAAACGTAAAAATTAACGCTGTATTTTGTCTGTCATTACGTCGCCATGTGAATTCTTTCCAGGAAAAGTCTTTAATTTTCTAATTACGGGAATCCAAAGTTCACCCGTATAATTGGATCCAAACTTCGTACGTAAATGTTATCCGAACGAAATAGGTTGCGACTCAAAAAGTATTTTGATAAATATGTTTATTTTAGTAAATAAAAATCAGCCATGCGCGAGTGGGAAATACCAAGGGGTTCCGTACAGACATGTAGGTGTGTAAAAAACAATTTATTCACGTAAAATTACAACATATTGTATACGTACGTTACGCACTAACACTTAAGTTGTATAAAGTAAATTACGAATGCTTGTAAAAAAAAATGTAATATTTACGAAATAGTCGTCCATCGCTGTAATCAAGTCACGAAGATTATTTTCGTTTCTTTCGATTATGTTGCAAGTTATCTAATTAGATATATGCCGATTACAGAAAATCTATAAGAAGTCTATGGTTAATAAAACAAAGATAAATTTGTGTACAAACATGTTTTTGGAATGATGAATAAATTATATGGAAGAGTATGCTTTTCAACTGCAATGTTAAGTTTCTTGTAGTTATACTATCATAGTCGCCTACAACAAATTTCGGTCAGATTAAAAAACAACATGTTAAATAAATAATATATTCATCGCACGGATTTCCACTCTTCTAGTCACGCTGGTTCGTTTTTTTTTAACGACTAAGACGGCAATCAATCACACGGCACCATAGCCTATAAACAACTGCAAACATCACAATAGCACAAATATAGAAAAGCACGTTTGCTATATTTTCGCGGCATTTTCTGTACCGCCATTTTTGATCAAAATGGTGGATTTTCAATTTGATAAAAACAATGGCGGACGAGTTTGAATTCGGAATAAGCGAAATGAAAAACCGTAGTTTAATCTGGGCTATGTTCTTTCGCTGGCGCCCCCTCCTACCACGAATCATTTATTATCGTAGTAATGACAGAATGGCGACAGTTTGAAATCATATTGTTTTAATTCACTGTTACACGTGTACCTACCTACCCTTATAACTATAAGAGACAATTGATAGTCGTGATGTTGTTTTTGTACTACTAAGGTGGCGATCAAGCGTATGTACTGCCTGATGGTCAGCAGGTCCCGTAGCCTATGGACATTTGTAACACCAGGGGTGTCACTCATGCGTTGCCGAGCATGCAAAAACCTCTTCACCGCCTTCTTGAAAAACTCCATACTGTAGTCCCTTGGGAAAACCTCGCCATGGAGTTCATTCAACAACTTGAGAGTCTTCGGAAGAAAACATAGCTTGAACCGCAACGTACGATATTTACAACAATTTTAATACGGCACCTGTATTGTTTATATGAAAACCACGTCTTTATGACCAAATTGGTCGTGTTTTATTAGAATGTGATGTCAGGAGCCCCGGGCGCCAGCGAGTGTGCATGAAAAAAAGTTACGAATGCAAATGAGGCAAATGAGCTTTTTAAAAACCGCGTCTTATGATACTCGATTCTCCCTACCTACTCCGTAGGGGACCTGGCGTGAAGATATACATAATTACATATATACGTCTCTCAGACAAAATTCCCTAACAAACATATTCATAAATAATATGGAATAATATATATGTAGGAATGCACAATATTCAGATATGATGACCATTTAGGCACTATTTTTTCTACAGGAGACGAGTTGTAGGCACGTGAAAGTTCAGAGTTGATTTTAGTGCAAAGCTTGTGCTGACATTACTAAAAACAGGATAAGGGGATGGAACCAGAGGCAGACTTACCCAGAGGCAGAGGTACTCATGCAGATGACTTTTGTACACAAAAGTCGTCTGCATGGGTACCTCTGTCTTACCTATTTCTACCGCCGAGCAGCTATATTTACATAGCTGTGTTCCGGTTTGAAGGGTGACATATAAGGCAGAGGAATTACTGGGTACAGTGACGAAACAGCCTTAGGTCACAAGATTGGCAGCGCGCGTGTAACATCCCCGTGGTGTTGCGAGCGTCAATATGTAGCGGTGACCGCTTATCATCTGATGCGGGCCGCATGCTTGTTTGCCAATCTAATTGTATAAAAAAGGAAGGAACACGTTGTTATTCTAATGCCCCACTTTGTTATTGCCCATGTTTTAAATATTTATAATACAAAGAAAAGACTCGTCGTAATTTTCTTACAATTGTTTAAAGAGTAAGATTTCTTTTCTCATTATACTGTATGCAATTTTAGCAAGAAATCAAAGCTTCTTACATATCTATTGTTAATGTTTTTATTACTTAAATACAAAATATAGTAGTGTTGATACATTATAAAGAAAACCGCTCCACGAAATGATAAATAATTGACTTTCTATGATGTGACGAAACATACCCCGCGTACGGCGAAAAAGTTTCTTCAATGACGTAACGCCGTGTGTCACGATGACCCTCCTCCCCTACATGGAGCGATGACCTCAAAATATTTGTAAGCAGTGTATTTTTTTTATACTACGTCGGGAGGAATACAAGCTTATGTAAAGCAGGTACCGTAGCCTATTAACGCTTGCGATATATTAAGTACCTCTCTTAAAATATCCAGACCAAGACAAACAGCCATGTCCATGCACACAAATGTTTGGTTTGTGTGGGAATCGAACCCACGAGCGTTATCAAAGTCTCGTCATTCACGGCTGAGCCACCGAGCTCGTTGAAATACGCTCGCTGGGAAAGAGGCATAATAATAAAGCACAAGTAGTAAGTAAGTTTATATTTGAAGGCAATAATGACGAGTCAAACAACTCCCAATCTGCTTTCACCATCTTTCCTATTCGGCAAACAAGAAACAATCTCTTACGTGGACATAAGAATCCCCGTCTTAGATAGTTCCAAGTTATTGGAGTAATAAATTCGAAGCAGATAAACATACAAGTAAACACGCGAACAGTTCGCTCGTAAAACCTTTTTCAACGTTCCTTGAATGCGAACATAAAATCTGCAGATACGCTTGTGAATATTTATGGTTGAGGATGGATGGACAAACAAACGAATCGTTGCAATAAAAGTCGGCAAGGTATGAAATTTGTTTGCATCCTAAGTTGGTTCCCGGAAGCAAAAGAGTCTGCGAATGTTTGTCTTGGCGGACTTTTACCAGGACGAAATTCCGCTTTGCAACACTTTACTACCAGGACATCTGCGTTGTGAAAATTTATACCGAATACAGACATGCATCAGCTTGTCAGTACTTGCAGGTCTTTCTTTGTAAATTGTATTCCATTGTTCAGCAAATTGTTTGAAGTTTAAGTCGTTTTTCAGTCTGAAAATAGATATTGGAATTTCTATTGAGTTCCCACCTTTATAAAAAGGATATACGAATTATTAAAGATATCTAAATATGTTTAAACATATAAAATTTTACTACGCTATGTAATATATATATTAGCATCTCTCATTATTTTCTTGTATTTGTTTGTTTTTTTTTGTTGGATAGCAATTCACGAACTTTAGTGTTATAATTTGGAAATTGCAGAAACTGGAAACTGTAAATTGCTTTCCTTAATTTTTCAATAAAAAGATTTGTAAAAGATAAACTTTATTTTTTTGGCATTGGGCACTTGGGGACATTTAGACACGTATTAATAATTAAATATATAAAAAATATCATATTTTATCATTTTTTCATACGTTTAATTTTTGTTTTAATTTATCAATAATGATATGGACGAATTTCGGTGATTATATTTATAAGTTTTCAACGTGTCGAAATTTCTTTTAATATTTCTTTCACATATGGAGATTACATTTCAGAAATAACGATATATTTAAGAAAAGTCAAAAATGGAACATGGATACCACGACCCCTAATATGTAAATTCTAGTATTTTTCTATAGGCGACAATTTCCTTTATATGCAATTTGATCTAACCTGTTCTGTGTGCTTCCGCCACCAATTAGTTCATGCGGCCTAGCGCCGGCGGGCACCTACCCACTACCGTTAGTAGATGCAAGGCCGCATGAACAAAATCGTGAAAAAGGTGCGACTTGGCATAGCCTATGGTAGTAGCAGAGCCATGTGCGACAGTTAATGCTATTGATTCAAAATTAAGAATACGCTTATCGACTTATTGTGGTTCTAACGTTCAAAGTGCGGCTTCTAGTTCATGTGGTTTATCATTTAGAATGGCATCACTTGCACAATCAAAAACAGGTTTTATTAAACTAAAAATATCATAGTAATACCCTCCTCCCTTCCTTATGAAATAATTACAGGTAAAAAAGTTGTCAACATTACTCGAACAATAATAATAATAATATTGTCGGACAAATTACACAGCGCCACCTAGCCCCAAAGTAAGCGAAGCTTGTGTTATGGGTACTAGACAACCGATAAACATACGTAAATACATTTTTTTTTGTAAATACATACTTATTATATATAGAAAATACCCAGACCAAGACAAACAGATGACACACAAATGTTTGTACTGTGTGGGAATCGAACTTACGAGCGTTGGTGTTAAAGTAGCGTAACAACGCGTTTCACCACTGCGCCACCGAGCTCGTCAATAGAATTAGCAGTGTTTTACTTTTGTATTCAAAAGGTCGTTAAGTGAAATATCCACAATTATTATCATTGTAATTCTTTAAACTTTTAGTTTTTAGTCGTGGATAAAACTAAATAAAGTAAAATTGCCAGCATTTGTTATTACAAATGTTTCGTAACCGTCAAGTGAGAGCAACGAAAATTATCCAGCTATATACCTCACGGACAATAGACACAATTTTCTTAATTACCTCGTCTGAAATGCTAAATAAAAATTATGCTGCTCAAACAAGGAGCTTGGCGTTGAATTGTGTAACAAGAATCGAGTCCAATTTGAAAATTATGTTCAGAGATGGTGGATTTTTTATATACTAAGTCGGGAGGCATACAAGCATACGGCCCACCTGATGTAAAGCGGGTACCGTAGCTTATCAACCCTTGCGATATATTAAGTATTACTCGCGCAATACCTCCTCTTCTGCTTACACAGCAACTCCTTGGGAGCTTACTGGTGACCTCACTCACACGCAGGAACACAACAACCCTCTAGGGAGTTGCTATTAGGCTGCGGTTTCCTGTGAGGCGGAGGTACTTCCCCAGAGGGGCTGCTTTGATGCGCCGTACCTCTCTTAAAACATCCAGACCAAGACAAACAGACATGTACATGCACACAAATGTTTGTCTTGTGTGGGAATTAAAACCACGAGCGTTGGTGTCAAAGTCGCGTCATTCACGACTGAGCCACCGAGCTCGTCAAAAAGGATTTGTTTCAGCCACAAAGTAGGTAAACGCCAGGTAGGTATTCTTGGACATATTATACGAAATATGTCCCAGATTCCATATTGAATGAAAAGAGCTTTGGGCTGTGTGTGAAGTTAGAATGATTGATAAAGTAAGAAATAGCACGATAGGAGAACTACTTGGAATGAAAGATGATATATTGACAAAAATGGAAAAGAGAATGCTGAGTTTGTTTGAACATTTGAAAAAAGAGTTACCGAAAGAAATTTATCGAGCAAAAGTGAGTGGAGATATGGTCAGCAACCATACTAGACGCACACATATCGATGAAAGAAAAAAAAAACACTCAAAGCCGAAAAACGTACACGAAGAGACGTATGTTTGGATCGATACACATGGCGTTCCATAGTCTCTGATTACCCCAATGGGAGACATGTATGTTTATATAAGAAACATTTTTGACGAGCTCGGTGGCGCAGTGGTGAAACGCGTTGTTACACTACTTTGACACCAACGCTCGTGGGTTTGATTCCTACACAGTACAAACATTTGTGTGCATGAGCATGTCTGTTTGTCTTGGTCTGGGTATTTTCTATGTTATAGTATGTATTTACAAAAAAAAAAAATGTATTTACGTATGTTTTTCAGTTGTCTAGTACCCATAACACAAGCTTCGCTTACTTTGGGGCTAAATGGCGCTGTATAATTTGTCCGACAATATTTATTTATTTTGTACAATATTTGTAGTATATGTTACCAGGGGATATAGCACATAATACCACATCCACGAGAGATTGGCTTTCTAAACACGCCTTTTGTATCTTAACAAATACTTTCTTTCACATCATATCTCTTTCTTACAATCTTAATACTGAACATGTACCGAGTTACCACGCACATATTATATCTACATCAAAATAATTTATTAATAACGCTTGCGAAGCAATAGGTATACAATTATATTGTAATTTAGGTGAAAACAATAAATTAGTGTACGTTTAGCACTGTTTGATTATTAGCTCTCATCTCCTGGAGTCCCCATTCCTATCTAGCATAACCTTCAGCTTTAACATTTAGCATCAGCTTAATGTTATGTCTTAGATTTTCGCGATTGTTACACATTGTAATTAAACAATTTTTAACGGAAGTATCGCGTGTTTTATTTATTTTGTTGAACCTGACGTTTCGAACGCTTTGCAGCATCCGTGGTCACAGGAAGACCTGTCTTTAATTTCAATCAGCTTAACGTTTGGGTAACCCCAACAGAACTAATGCGTTTTGTAAAGTATTTATTGTGTGGTGATAAGAGAGGCTTCTAAATACTTG
Source organism: Pyralis farinalis (assembly GCA_947507595.1). NCBI lineage: Eukaryota > Metazoa > Arthropoda > Insecta > Lepidoptera > Pyralidae > Pyralis > Pyralis farinalis. The sequence goes on along the minus strand of OX382261.1, from coordinate 38,928,704 downwards.
TTCAAGCAAACTTGTTTCAGTATTTTGATGATTGGAGCGATGTAAATCCCGTCAGCGAAACTTTATACAACTGGCTCGTGCGGCGCTCGCAATCGTACGACATCCCAAAGTAAATTAAGAGGTAACAAATTTCGACAAAACTGGCTGCTAAGAAATCCACCGACTTTTCAACCGCGTGGACAATGTACACAATTAGCCTAATCAACAACTTAGCTTAATTAAAACATGAGATCTTTAGCAATAAATTTCATTTTTTGTCATTATTTTTCTTTTTTTGACAACATCGAGAGGCACTTAAGCATTATCGTACAGCCTACCTAATAAAGTAGTTGCTGTTTCCCCTTCTGGTGACACAGTGAGGTCAAGACATATCCATGCTTGTCTTGTGTGAGAACCCCTTGGTGTTGAAAGTGCAATGTTACATTTACATTTTTAATTATTCACTTAACTTGTTCCGCTTTCTAGAATTCACTGTAATTTACAACGTAATAGATTCAGGCATTGTGCGTCTACTAACGGTAGTGGGTGGTTGCCAGCCGGCGCTAGGCCGCGTGAACTGCTTGGTGGCGGAAGCACACAAAGCAGATTAGAACAAATTGAAGCCAATGTAATAATAATCACACGTTGTCAAAATAAAGCAGTAATAGCTCAATGACTACAGAAATACATAGTTACTACTGGATCTTTGTTAACTACAATGTTAACAAAAATCCAGTGTTTATCAAAGACATCTATGTATATGACTAGAAAAGTGATTCAAAATAACCTTAGTGTCAGAGGACCGCAGCCGACACTTGAGAAAACCGTGAGGAATGTCATAATATAAATGTAGGAAAGAAAACGCAAGATCTATCCGAGTTGGGAATGACGCGACTCTGACACCGGTACTCGTGGGTTCTATACCCACGCAATACAAACAGTTGTGTGCATGAACATAGTCTGGATGTTTTAGGAGAGGTAGGGCGTATCAAAGCAGCCCTGGGAAAGTACGTCATACAAAACCGCGGCCAAACAATAACTCCCTAGAGGGTTGTTGTGTTCCTGCGTGTAAGTGAGGTTACCAGTAAGCTCCTAAGGAGTTGCTGTTAGCAGTAGAGGTGGCATCGCGCAACTGATACTGTATTACAAGCGTTTATTACGGTAACCGCTTTACATATATATAACCTTATGCTTGAATGCCATCCTACGTTGTAAAAAACGGTCTGAACCAACTGGTCTGTAGCGACCCTATATTATACAATCTATACATATAAATAAAATTGAAGTGTCTATCTGTGATTTCAAAATAAAGTCTTTATCTTAAGCTCATATTATTATTTTTACGTTACCAAAGCCTATATAAACATTTTTAACTTTTTTGTCTGTCTGTCTGTCTGTTTGTTGTTGTAATTTTATTTTTATTATTATTTTCATAGTATACGTAATTTTTGTGACATAAAATAACTACGCATTTATTATGTTATAAAAATAAAATAAATATACGTTGCCTTCCGTAGAGGTCAATAGATGGAGCTGTATGAAAATTGAATCGCTGTATGGTTGCATCTACGACCCTGAATTTTGTTTTTTTTTAATCAGAAAGAATTTGAGGTCTATAGAGAAGTAAAGGCTACTAAAAGCCTCAGGCGTGCGAAGCTGCGGGCTTCAGCTAGTAGACAATATAAACGCCACAAACCCCAATGTTTGTGACCCTCGACTTGTTCCTCATAAATTGAGACATCCACCTGTTCCTCAATAGGTCCTAAGTTCTTAACCTGTTTTGTACTGTATGTATGTTTGCAATTATCCTTTGATCGGAGATAAAGGAAAGACACCGGGAGAAAACAGCGCACGTCAAAGAAATTGTGTTTCGAAACATGTGTGACCTAATCCAAGAACATCATCAGTATCTTTGCCAAATCCTTAAAGCTGAGGTAGCTGACCACACTTACCCTAATGGAAGAAAGAAGTTGTCAATATCTATAAAAAAAAATCGGCCAAGTGCGAGTCGGACTCGCGCACGAAGGGTTCCGTACCATTATCTATAAAAACGGCAAAAAAAATCACGTTTGTTGTATGGAGCCCCCCTTAAATATTTGTTTTATTTTAATTTAATTATTTATTCTTAAAGTGAATATACAACTAAATATTCTGTGAATATTTCAAGCGTCTACCTGTCGCCGTTATCAATATCGAGCAAAAAAGAGCAAAAAATATTTATTATATTCTATTTTTTAGTATTTGTTGTTATAGCGGCAATAGAAATACATCATCTGTGAAAATTTCAACTATTTAACTATCACGGTTCATGAGATACAGCCTGGTGACAGACGGACGGACGGACGGACGGACGGACAGCGGAGCCTCAGTAATAGGGTTCCGTTTTACCCTTTGGGTACGGAACCCTAAAAACGAGTGTGCTTTAGATCACACGACTGAAGTAAAACTTCTTTATCTCCATAGTTGTGATACAAACAATAGACCAGCACTGTGTCTTACATATACGAAACTTAACTCGCTATGAGAGAAAAAAGAAAGAAAATGTGAGCTCGCACCGCTCTCGCTTGCCCCCACAGTAATATATGAAACGTAACTCTCTCTCTTTCTATCTTTACTAACTTATATCTCCCTCTCAACTTCCGTTCGCCTCGCCCGATCACGCGTTTCGTAACGCTCTCGTCACACATTCACCAGCATAGTACCCAAATCAAGCGTGCCTAAAGAAGTTTTACCTCAAAAATACATTACCAAGAAAAACTTATTTACCTGATATCAGCAGCGCGTGATCATCTTCTAACATGCCTAATTTCCATACCCTACACACATCGTTTCGTCTCTAATTAACATATAGTTTATGCAAATCACTGCTGTAAATACAGAGCGACAGCCCTATAAATTTGGAACAGTTATTAGTAAGAAAGGGGAGGCATGCGCTATTGGTTTGTACGTATAAAAATAATGTTAGAGGAAACAATGCAGAAATTGATATACAACGCGAAAGACGCAACTATCACCAAATTGGTCATGGTTTATCAGATGGACTAGGAGTAGGAACCAGCGTGCATGAAACCAGATATGAATGTTAAAGAAGTGACAAAGAAATAGCCTATGGAAAACCAATTCGAATGATATTACGCAGTGACACACACACCGCTACGGGTCGGGAGGGAGGGAGGGGGGATTAGTATGCGCTGCTCTTGTTGGCTAGTTCGCGGATTAACATCGCACTTATCGGCTAAATGTTCTCTCATAGATGAATAGTTACAGTACAGTATTAGAATGAAGATAATAACCACAAATTGAACTATACTTCTCCTATTTCTCCTTCCACAGGGACATTTATAGTGGGGGTCCCTCACGACGTGACCTATTTTCGTCTGAAAACACTCTCACTCCTCAACCAGGTTTACTAATTCTTTCTCTCTTCAAGCTGTGCGTGAAGTTTTAAGTAAATAGATGTTAAATCACTTAGTTTCACTCTTTTTAGGATTCCAAAACTCAACATGAATAACGAAACCTTATAGAATCACTTTGTCGCCATCTGTCTGCCTGTCTGACTAAAACAAAAAAAAAGCTATCAAGCTGAAATTAATATCAAATAATCAGCTCTGCAATCCCTTCGAGCAGTGATCTAACTTCTAAGTAAACGCTATCAAAAGATACGGCTGTTTATGCCCAATTTTTATTACACTATATATTTTTATTACAATACATATTACACATCAAAACCTACAAAGGTACTTCCCGTTGACCTTTAATCATGTATTACAAGACGCAATGTCATGTATTTATATATGCATGGCCTTAGAAAAAAAAATCAAAATAACTTTCTAATTTTTAAATTAGAACGGGGAAATTTACAACATATCGGAAAAAACGAGTAAATTGTTTCGAGTCTCGATTCCCATGGTGAGCAAACTATTTACATGCCTATAAGTTTGTACGGGACCCACGGTGCGCGAGTTGGACTTGCACTTGACGCCTTTTTTTAGCTTCCATCACAGTGCTATGATCCTATTCTATTCCCGCTGACGTCCCATCCAGACGTTTGTAACCAACGGCCGGACAATGGAAAATCCGTTCAAAATCGTAGCAATAAACAAAATCCATAGACAAGATAAGCCCCGTAGGGGATTGGACCTATTGTCCCGACTTATCTACGCTGTTAAAGTGGAGAGAATCCTCTCTCACATAAAACACAATGGCTGTATTTGTCCCGTATGATACACGTCTTTGTTGTCAAACTCTTGTCTATCTCTAGGTTACATTGAGTAAATTAGCTCAACAAGGTTCACTTTATATAGTTGAGTAACTGATGGTGGTATGACTAGCGATGGGTATTCATAAAGGGCCCAGGTTCGAAGCCCACTAACAGCACTGTCTCTTTGTGTATTTTCAGGAACACCGTTCCTATATGAAATCTATGTTCGTCTGTGTGTGCGTTTATTTGGCAATGCAAACTTGCGCATTCTCAACTGGTTTCTTATTAATTGACTTTATTTACATAAATAACCAGTTGAGAATGCGCAAGCTTGCATTGCCAGAGGAACACCTGGCTCGTCAATTATATAACAATTCAATTTTTTTTTTATTTGTCGGCCATTTTGACCATGTTTCTTAAGAGATAGGAACGGTGTTCCTGAAAATGTTTCATATATATCCTGGAAAATATCTCTTGTATTTAAATAATGTTTAGCTAATGTTTTGATTTCCTTAAAAAGGCAATCAAGTGCGAGTCTGCTGGCGATTGAGGGCTCTGTGAAAAATGGTTTCAAAAATATTTTCACTATTTTTGTTTTGTGACATAACTTTAAATTTACGGTTTTCGGATTTTTTTCTATATTCGTGCTATATAACACCAATATATCTTACCAAATTTCATGATTCTAGGTCAACTTCCCGTTAGATTTACCCTATAGGTAATCAAATCCCATTGCGAGTATCAAAATATGTGCATAAACGAGGCATAAACAGCCGTATCTTTTCATTGCGTTGACTTAGAAGTTAAATTTTTCACTGCTCGAAGGGATGGATGTTGACCTGAGTACTTTATATTAGTTAAAAAAAAAAATTGCCATTGGGCCCTTTTTGAATTGCCATTGGGCACTTACGTCTTATATTTTTTGAAATATAATCTTATTGTATCTTATTTAACTCTCTTATTTTACTTTTTTTAATCTACTAGCATTTTGAAAAGGACAGTAGGTCTCTTTTAAAATTGTTATTTAGATATTACAAAAAAAAAATAAATACATAAGCATATTGGTACAATAATGATATCAAATGGTAAATATAAAGATTATTAAGGACAGATAGTCTGTGCTGAATTTTTTCCAGACATCTTTGTCAGTTCCATATTCGCCAATTCTATAATAGGCCCTTCTACAGAGAGTATTTTTAATCTATCTATCTCTACCTATAACTTCACGCCAAATCCCTTGCGGGGTAGGCAGAGAGAACCGAGCGCCACGTGACTCGATCCTTACATATGTCACTCGCTTCTTTAAAATTCATTGCTCTTCTCATGCACGCTCGCCGGTTTCTAGGGCTCCTGACATCACCTTCTGATAGAACACGACCAATTTGATCATGGTAGGTAAGTCTTGGCCTTCCCCGGCTCCTACATCCTTCCACTTTTGCATTGTATATCTGCTTCGTCATTCTTTCATCTTGCATTCTTTCTACATGTCCGAACCATCGGAGCATGCCTCTTCTTATTTTAACACCGACGCTCTCTTTCAGACCAATTAAAAACATATTTTTAATGTGCTTTTTAAATACATTGTCGGGAAAGAACAGAACTGTTTCAGGCAATTTATTATAAAATCGAATACAATTTACAAGAAAAGATCTACCAGTCCTAGCAAGCCAATGTATCGGCATACACAATTTATTTCTACTTCTAAGTTTTTCACTGAACTTTGAAAACGACTTTAAATTTCAGCTCGATAGTTCCATCCGTCCCTGAGAAAAAGGGTATTGACAGACAGACGGACAACAATGTGATCCTAAAAGGGGTCCGATTTTCCTTTTGATGTACGGCGCCCTAAAAACGAGATTTTATTCAAAAACCAAGAAAAAATTGAACGATGCCCAGGCACTAATACGTAAATATGAAGAAATCGGATGTATCTCCAGGAAGAGTATCTCGAGCGACAAATTCAGATAAAATCTCCAGGAAAACTTATAACAAATTGCACACGTACAGACAAAACGTCCAAATAAACCGTCACTAAACAACATTACTCCAGTTATCGACTCTGATTTCCTCGCAAACATTTCTAAAATAACTTTCTGCGACAGAAGATGGGGTTTATTGGAAATTCGCGAGATCGCACAATACTCCATTGTTGTGGGAAACGCCCCGACCTAACTTCTGGGTCAAGGTTGATGGGGGTGCCCTTTGAATCACTCCCAGACTGATGGTCAATCGTGAATGAAAAATACTTTACAAAAGACGTTGCGATCTAATGGATGACTAAACACATGTGGGTAACGTCGTTATTCTTATTTCCAGTACTTCATTATACCCTTAACATGTTTTGTATCAAACGCAAAAGTCTAGGTAATATATCCAACCCAACTTGAAAATGAAGAAAGAGGTTCTGTGTTTGACACATATGTAGCTTATATGATCACTTTGTTGTCTGTCTGTCCGTCAGAGTGTCTGTGATGACCCTTTTTCTCAGGAACAGGTGGAGCTAGCAAGCCGAAATTAATATCAAATACTCAGGTCTGTAATATCTTGCAGTGAAAAAATCAAACTTCTAAGTCAAGGCAATCAAAAGATACGGCTGTTTATGCCTCGTTTATGTGCATATTTTGACACTCGCAAGGGAATCAAAACCTATAGGGTACTTCCCGTTGACCTAGTTTCATGAAATTTGGTAAGAAGCAATGTCATGTAGCACAAAGTAAAGAAAAAGATGCGAAATCCGCAAATTTGTAGTTACATCATAAAAAAAAACATTTTTTGTGATAATAATTAGCGAAAATATTTTTTTACGAAACCTTCAGATCGCTCGCACTTGACGACTTTTTTATTTATTGTTAGCATTTTAAACGGCTCAATAGGTATATAACGCTATTTTAACGCAAACGCTCGTGGGTTCGATTTCCACACAGGATAAATATGTGTGAAGGAACATCATTGTTTCTCTCAGTCTGCATGTTTTAAGAGACATAGGGTGCATCAAAGCAGCTCGTTTGGAGAAGTACCTCCACTTCTAAAATCAATGCAGCCAAATAACCACTCTCTGGAGGGCTGTTTAGTTCATGCGTGTGAGTGAGGTCACCAGTAAGTTTCTAGGCAGTTGTTGTGTTAGCAGCGGAAGTGGCATCGCGCGAATGATACTGAACTGTAACCATTAATATCAGCTGTTCCTTATGTTTCTAAAAGTTCGGACGCTGCGTAAAAAGAAACAACGACGCCATCTTGTTCAAATGTTTGAAAAGGGACTCGAAATATTTAATTTTATGTTACAAATACCAGACTGAACAAGCAGCACAATGGTATAAGTGCTATATGGTGCTTTTTCATATCGAGTCGGGAATTGAATTTCATTGCTTGTAATTAATGAAATGTTCTTCCCGGGCGAGGGAAGGCAGCAACTCAAACCACAGAATATTTATTTCTTTTTATCATTAATGAAAAAAATTGAAAGCATAGGTATTTGAGAAAAAATGGGTGCGTGTACTTTTGTACGCGCGTGAGAAGTTATACTTCTTTGGCATCATTAAATTATACCACGCCCGGAGGCAAATAAACATATGGCTCACTCGATGTAAAGAGGTTACCTTTTATAAATTTTCATTTTATACCAAGCATTTCAAATTTACTCCAAGTGTTTATATGTGTCGCGTAAGTAAAGCTCCATCTGTTATAAAACTGTTCAACTACTTAACGATCACATTTGCTACCTACAAACTTAAAGCACAACAATACAAAAGCATGCTTCGCTATAGTGCTTGAAGAGCGGTTTAGCGGGCAGCTTCAACCTGTGACTTTTGTGTTACAGTGATACGCGCGCATCTTAAAATTTCACTCTCATCATTTTTTCATAACGCCTAAAGAAGTATAACTTCAAAAATATTTTTTAAAAATTCCATTTAAAACAAGACATTACCGTGAATTTACGTAACGAATTACGTAATAATATAAGTTCGCCTTCATCTCCTGCGTGTTTTCGTCGGTCGGAGTGGAAAGTCAAAAGGCCCGCAGGACTCTCAGCTCTGGCTTGCCTTCATTGGCCGTCCAGAGAGGAGTCGATAGAATATATTGCTTTATCGGGTCTTCTTCTTAGCTTTATGCCATTTCCTAATCCATTAGGATTGGCGGGGTCCGTTACCTTCGCCTAAGGATTTAACGAAGACACTGATTTTAACGTGAAGCGACTGCAGTCAGGCCTCCACAGCCCAGGGGCACAACTAGACTTTACTTAGGTTAGGTCACACGTATTTCGAAATAATTTCTTGGACGTGCAAATTTCCTCGCGATGTTTTCGTTTATCGTCGAGCTAGCGATAATTACAAATTATAAATATGTACATAAATCTGAAAACACGAATTCAGTAATATATGCCTTGTTTGAAATAGGGACCAGTGGAGAAAACTATTTATGCAGGCGTTCAATAAGTATTTGTCGTTCAACAATCTCCATTATTAATATAAGACATACCTAACGATGAATTTAGACGAGCAAATACATACATTGAGATGTCTATTGAATTATGCCCTTCGTTATTTGTCAGCGCTATATCGAGTAGATAACCGAGCTATGTCCGTCTCGTCCCAGACATATCGATGGGAAATTGCGGACTCACCTACATTGGGGCATTCAATGTACATACGTACAACACTAAATTGAATGGAATTGAGAGCGATACTTGTAATATTAGTTATGTTTGACTATTATTTATTGATGAGCTCGATGTCGTCGCTGCGCCATGGAGGCTAACTTTCCTTGTATACATTTATAAATAGAGTAAATAAATAATAATAATAAATAAATAAATATTGTCGGACAAATTACACAGCGCCACCTAGCCCCAAAGTAAGCGAAGCTTGTGTTATGGGTACTAGACAACTGATAAACATACGTAAATACATTTTTTTTTTGTAAATACATACTTATTATACATAGAAAATACCCAGACCAAGACAAACAGACATGTTCATGCACACAAATGTTTGTACTGTGTGGGAATCGAACCCACGAGCGTTGGTGTCAAAGTAACGTAACAGCGTGTTCCACCACTGCGCCACCGAGCTCGGCATTTATAAATAGAGACAGCACATGAAGGCAAAATGCAATGACCCTTGTATGCATATATATATAAAGAGGTAAGGTAAAGACTATGGAAGTAATACCACCTCACAACAAACCGCAGCCAAGTAACAAGTTACTAATAAACTCACAAGCAGTTATCTTAGCCCCTAGGGTGGCAACGAGCGAAAGATAATTCTATATTTCAAGCATTCATAGACTACTTTACATCAGATGGGCCGTACCCTTGTATGCCCCCCGACGTTGTGTGATATTCGCAAGTGCTCTTTTATTTAACTTCTGAAAGTGGCAGCATAATGCAAAGCACGTGGTATTGTTCAGCGCACCGGAAGCGGTCGCTGCTCGCTTCGCATTCAGGAAATTGCGGCCAGGCACACCCCGACCCTAAATGGATCTGCTTAGACTTTACATACACTGGTTTGCATAATGTAATGGATAGCGATATGCGGAATATTAGCCCGTCATATTATCACGTGTCACTTCCACTGTGTCTCAGTCCTTACATCGTAAAGAGTTACCATGGTTTATGGTCACTGCCATACTATGTGCGCGAAGAACCTCTTCATTAACCGCTTAAAATCGACGAAATATGAAATTATATCTATGTATATATTTTTTCTTTTATCTCACTTCACTCTGCCTGATGGTAATTAGTCACCGTAGCCTATGGACCCTTGCAATACCAGGGGCGTCACTCATACGTTGCCGACCCTAAAATATCTTCTTGCCAGATCGCTTGCGCTGTATGCAGAGAGCCGCAACAAGATGCTCTTTTCACCGGTTCCTAGGCCTTTATTTATATTAGAAAATTATATTTAGTAATTATTTTATTTTATGAAAGCACACAAAGTCGTTAAAATTAAATTATCTACATTTGGTATGTTGATAGTTGTGAGTCGAACTTTTTGTATCTACGTAGCTTTTACCTATCATTTTAGCAGTATCTTCATAAAAAACCGAAACAGTTCTGTTTTGATATAGCCTTCTTCCGCATTATCCTGTTTCCTAATCCATTAGGATTGGCGGGGCCCGCTACCTAAGCCCAAGGATTTGGCGAAGACTCTGATTTTTATATAGAGCGACTGCCGTCAGACCTCCACAACATAAAGAGAAAGCCAGATCTTCCTTAGGTTAGGTCATACGTCTGTCGAAATATAATTCCTTGGACGGATGAGTTTCCTCACGATGTCTTTTCACCGCTTCAAAGTTACAACAAACAAAATGATAAGGCGTATGCCCACAGTTGTGAAGATGCGAGCGCGGGTATTACGAGGGTCCAGCGAGGCCATTATCCTTCATCAATCATGGTTTGGCTTAGAGTCTCATATTCAGGCTTAACTGAGGTGTTTTTCTGTGAAAAAGGTTTGAAAACCAGTGCCGTGGTTTACCAAAATACCATCCTAACAAACAAAGTAGAAACTCTTTCTCAAACAATGTTCAAAAACAGACACTAGATATTCCAACAGGACTCTGCACCAGCTCATAAGGCACGAAGCACTCAAAACTGGTTGACCTCCCGTGGAATTGACTTCATCGGGCATGAAGACAGGCCCTATTCTAGTCCAGATTTAAACCCACTGGACTACAAGATATGTCAATATTTGAAGGAAAAAGTCTGCTCTAAACCTCATCAGAATTTGGAGTCTCTCCGAGCATCTCTTGTTAAAGCAGCGGTCGAAGTAGATAGGAATGTGGGGCGTGCTGCGATCGATGACTGGCCGCGTCGATTAAGGGCATGTATTCAAAATGGAGGAGGACATATCGAATAATGTAAATAAAATTTTATTGTACATTTAATTACCTTTCATTTCATATATAACATTTACATAATTATCAAAAAGAATATCATTGATTACATGAAAAGTTATTGACAGAACTTATGACCTGACTAGGATATCATCCTTATCTACTTTTTATGACCTTTTATAATTTTAAGAGCGATACCAAAATATATGTCATCCGCAGCCTTATGGAAGCAGACATTTTGAAATAGTACAATAATAAATGAGTATTTATTGTGTCTCGATGGCCTATTTGTTAGTAATAATTTTTAATCTTACAAGTTAATATTCGTTAATGGACATTTAAAAATATTAACCATTTGAATGTTTGAGACACTAAACAATAATAGTGTTTTTGCTCCACTGGCTTAACAGCAAGCTACCTCTGTTTAACAAGCACACTTGTAAAGTGTTGGAGCATATGAGAATCATACTTCTTTACTAATGTTTTCGGAATATTATTTGGAGCTGACACGTGTTCTTATTAAGGAGGATGCCATTTTATTCCTTATCATGACATAAAAGTGATCTGTTCGAGCAACCCCGTACATGCCAGACGCGCTACAGCTCCATCAATACCCTGAAACTATTATTATACTGTATGCACAGGGAGTAAGCCACCTGCGTATAGTCGACCCACAGACCGCCCCTGTAAAAGTTTTGGCAATAAGCTTTATATTTATATTTAAATTTCTGAAAAAGCTATTGGTCAGAACTAATCCAAAATTCAATTGACTTTGTCTGGAACGTTTTAATAGGTTAAGCAAGATAAAAGCTTATAAAATATAATTTGTCTATCTATATATTCACACGAAGTCTTTTGCGGTATAGACAGATCGAATCGAGCGCGTGTGGCGTTCTATTCCGAGCCTACTATAAGCTTTCCGTCGTAAAGTCACTGTACATCGTTATTAGTATTTGCAGTTCGAATGATGATAAGAGAATAATATAGCATCATTTGTAAAGCAGAGTATGTCACCCAATTCTACATTCATAGACCTTATTCTCAACAGACTTCTCCAGATGCAGAATGTACACCCGAGCCAACAGCATAAAGCCTTATCTGACACAAATATTGATCCCAAACCAGGGCGACAAGCTGCCGTCTACTCACACACATGGTGTACATTCCTCATAATTGGTTTGTACAATATGAAACAAGTCACCGTCAACCCCATATGCGGTCAAAATGTTCCAGATATCAATTTTGCACAACACTATCGAATCATTTTTCAATATCCATAATATTGCAGCAAAATCCTCTACTCCGTGATCACATACAAAATTGAAGAGCGCAAAAATTTGATCCGTAATCTTGCCTGCCATTTCGGAATTCCCCTTGTGCTTCCCAAAGAACTCCATCGGATTTCAGCCACTATAAAATAGAAATTATTTCAAAGTCGCTTTGAATCGACACTTGCTTTTGGAAATTAGCTTTCATAGCATCAGAACACTCAGAGTAGTCGGCACTCTGAAAGCTGAAATCTCTTCGTCGAGAACAGCTTTGTAACAAATTCAAATGAAGCCGGAAGATCAAAAGCGATTTATTGGTTCTATTAGCCAGGGAGAATGCTATGCTTTCCTTCAACAGATACGTGTTCGATTTGACGCAAGCTCGAATTTGTATTTATTCACATTTAGAGTTTTAAAAGTCTACAGTTATGTTTTAATACAAATTTTTACACTTAGTATGAGCTAGCGAAGCATTATGAAGAAAGATATAGGACACTGTGATTTGACAATGTGATAGAGTGATAAGTATTGTTAATTTAACTCCAAGATTCGATATACATACAAGAAAATTATTCGTGTACTTAAGAATGTATGTCAGTCTTGGTCTGAGTGTTTTTAAGAGAGGTAGGGTGCATAAAAGCTGACTGAGAAAGCATTTGAACTTCATAGGAAACCGTAGTCAAATAAATAAATGCTGTAGGATTGTATGTTCCTGTGAGAGGCCGACGTTACCAGTAAGCTCATGAGTGGTTGCTGCGTTATCAACAAGGGCGGCAACGCGTGAGTTATGGTTACTGTACTGCAAGCATTTATTGTTTAAGGTAACTACTATACATCAAGTGGGAAATGTGCTTGAATATGCCATGAAAAAATCAATACCGATTTAGTTAAAAGTAATTTAGCAGAAGAAATGCCTCAATCACAGCTAAGTAACAATTTTATGGACAAATAAGTTCCATTTATTCCGATAGAAGGAAACGTCGTGAACAAAAGCTGGTTATAAATATAGAATGTTAAAAGACCCTTGACTTTAAACGCGCCATGCATGTAATAGACGGTGACGTCACGACCGAGCTCGATTGAATGCGCCAATGTACGCGGTGAGACTGCAATTTCCCGCCGAGACGTCTGCCACGAGACAGCCATAGTTCCACTCGGTAACATTCTGACAAATGACGGAACATTTCAATAGACTTGTAAAATACCGGTATGTAGACTTGTTTATCTAAATACAACGTTATTTATATTGGCAAACGTATCTGAATATAAAAATGCTGTCGGGAAGGACCTGTTAAACTGAATTACTTGTTTAAAAAGTTACTGGAGGAATGAATCTGCCTTTTGTTCGTTTTACTATGGTGAGTATAATATGCAAGTCTTTGTCTTCCTCGACTCCTACATCCGTCAAATTTCGCATTGTATATCTGTTTCGTTTTCTGCTTTCGGGTTCTTTTTTCTATTTTTGATCAGTTGAACTCTTATAGAGTCACTTTGTTGTCCATCTATCCGTCTGTACGTCTGACTGTCAGTCCGTCTGTCAAGACCTTTTTTCTCAGGTAATGTAAAAATCCAAGTTATACAATCTCATCCACTTGTTGCAACATTACATGGTTAACCGTAATCTTTATGTTCATTATAGTTTTCTCTCGTTCAAATAGTATTACCTTTGTTTCTTTTTTGGGTTCCGTACCTAAAAAGCAAAACGGAATCCTTATAGGATCGCTTTGTTCTTCGTCTTTCTGTCTATCTGTCAAGACCCTTTTTCTCAAGGGCGGGTGGAGGTATCAAGATGAAATTAATATTACATACTCAGGTGTACAGTTACCGTACCCTTCGAGCAGTGATAAAATCAAGTTTCTAAGTCAACGCAATCTAAATATACGGCTGTTTATGCCTCGTTTATGCGAATATTTTGACACTCGCAAGGTAATCAAAACCTACAGGGTACTTTCCGTTGACCTAGAATCATGAAATTTGTTGAAAAGAACCTATGTCATGTAGTACAAGGAAAGGAAAAATCCGGAAATTGTAAATTTGTAGTTATATCACAACCTAAAAATATAGTTTTTGCGAAAATAATTTGTGAACACATTTTGAACCCACGAAAAGCGAGTCGGACTTTTTTATTTAAAGTAATTATATTATTTATTACTTTTCATATATTCAATACCTACTATTAGACAATCTACCCTTATACCCCACACTGTGATTGATGGACTGAACTTTTAAAAACCATTCTAGTACTATAAGTTTTTCCATTTAATTTCTAATATTTTTGACGTGAAATATGGTACTTAAGTGCTAATGTACATGAAATACAACAAAGTAACACGTGAATTGCAAAGTTTTATAATCGCACTGAAATAAAACGGTGTGCGAGTTAAAACACAGTTTATATTTAGCCTGAAATAATTAAAATGAAACAAACTGCTAATGGAAACGCTGAGGTCACGGAAACAGTACTCAGGTATATATTGTAGGCATTTCCTATTGCTTTAATTTCTTTTTTAGTATTTTTCCTGCTGTGAACTCAACAGAGGAACTGGAATCAGCAAATGTCTCGTAAATTCGCGTTACAGGAACAATTTATACCGATAAGGTCATATTAGAAATTATTTTTGTTTAAGTAGTAGTGTTGTAATGTACAGTCAATAACGTCAACAATAACGTAACAAAAAAGCCGTCAAGTGCGTGTTCGACTCGCACTCTGAGGGTTCCGGATAAAATATTTTCGCAAATCATTGTCGCATAAAAAGTATTTTTATTTTGTGATGAAAATTACAGTTTTCGGATTTTTACTTGTGCTACATGACATGGCTTGTTACTAAATTTCCATTGCCATGATCCCAGGTCAATGGGAAGTACCTTATAGGTTTTGATTCCCTAGGGTGTGTCATAATATGCGCATAAACAAGGCATAAACAGCCGTATCTTTAGATTGCGTTGACTTAGAAGTTTGATTTTTTCACTGCTCGAAGGGATTACAGATCTGAGTATTTGATATTAATTTCAGCTTGATAGCTCCACCCGCCCCTGAGAAAAAGGCTCTTGATAGACAGACAGACAGACGGACAACAAAGCGATTCTATAAGAGTTCCGTTTTGCCTTTTGAGGTACGGAACCCTAAAATTAATCCTGTGTACGTACTCGCCGTAGCACATGCGGTTTTATTTAGTTTTTGAGCTTTACAGCTAGCAACTATCGCCGCATCTAATAAAAGATCAACAAATGTAGACAGTTAAACAGTACCACTGCATCCAATGGAGTTCGGATATGTATTTTCCTGTTGTTCTTAACTGATCCTTTTGTATTGCCAGATATAAGATACTGCATTCACTTTCATTTATATATATACTAGCAGAAGCCCGCGGCTTCGCACGCATGAGATTTGGGCTTTTAGTAGCCTTTATTTCTCTGTAGCCATGAAATTGTTTCTGTTTTAAAAAAAAACAAAGTTCAGGGTCGTAGATGCACTTTTACAGGAGGCAACGTATATGTATTTTATTTATATTACATAAAAAAGTAGCGTAGTTATTTTATGTTACAAAAAATACGTATTCTATGAAAATAATAAAAATAAAATTGCAAAGTCCCCCGAAGGGGAAGGTATTTCCCACAAATTTTAACAGTTTTTCATTTTTTACGCAGGAACCCTAAATATTTACGGGATAAAAAGCCTATATTCTGCTCTGAACAGTCTTCTACCTACCAGTGAAAGTCCCGTTAAAATCGGTTCAGCCATTTCAAAGATTAGCCCGGACAAACAAACAGACAGACAGACAAAAAAGTTAAAAATGCGTATTTAGGCCTTGGTAACGTGAAAATAATAATATGAGCTTAAGATAAAGGCTTTGTTTTGAAATCACAGACAGACACTTCAATTTTATTTATATGTATTTATATCTATATAATTTCTTAAAGTTGCAATTTGCATCGGTAGCAATTAGACCTAATCATCAATCATTACCAGAAAGGTTCTAAACAGTTGGTGGAAATACCTATTAAATTAACAGTAAACCACTTTAAGACTTAATATTGTATTAAAAAACTTAATTCAAGCAAAACTAACAATCAGGAGGTATTTTGTTGTTGTTGTAATCTCTTTATTGTACAAATATACATAACATATACAGTTACAAATCTTTAGTATGTACAATTTATTGGCACTTCATAGGCGATATGCCATTGTCAGGCTGAGAAGGTATAATTCTGTGAGGAAACAGCACGGAAGCTTCTATCTACCCTTGTCACTTTACAAAAAAAACCTAACCCGGATAATATTCAAGATCCGACAGACGTAAACCTCATTTTTAGGGTTCCGTACCCAAAGGGTAAAACGGAACCCTATTACTGAGGCTCCGCTGTCCGTCCGTCCGTCCGTCCGTCCGTCCGTCCGTCCGTCCGTCCGTCCGTCCGTCCGTCCGTCCGTCCGTCCGTCCGTCCGTCCGTCCGTCCGTCTGTCACCAGGCTGTATCTCATGAACCGTGATAGCTAGACAGTTGAAATTTTCACAGATGATGTATTTCTGTTGCCGCTATAACAACAAATACTAAAAAATAGAATAAAATAAATATTTAAGGGGGCTCCCATACAACAAACGTGATTTTTTTGCCTTTTTTTATAGATAATGGTACGGAACCCTTCGTGCGCGAGTCCGACTCGCACTTGGCCGATTTTTAGGGTTCCGTACCCAAAGGGTAAAACGGAACCCTATTACTGAGGCTCCACTGTCCGTCCGTCCGTCCGTCCGTCTGTCACCAGGCTGTATCTCATCAACCGTGATAGTTAGACAGTTGAAATTTTCACAGATGATGTATTTCTGTTGCCGCTATAACAACAAATACTAAAAAATAGAATAAAATAAATATTTAAGGGGGCTCCCATACAACAAACGTGATTTTTTTGCCTTTTTTATAGATAATGGTACGGAACCCTTCGTGTGCGAGTCCGACTCGCACTTGGCCGATTTTTAACAATATGATACTTTCACAACATTGTGTCTACATTCTAAAGAGTAAGTATGAACACCGCAGATGTGAAAGGGCGAGCGAGTGCTGGGAATAGTGTGAATGGAGCGTTGGGAAAACTTCTTGGCAGTAAAAACCTGACCCAAAAGGCACAGCTTGCTATATACAACGCAGTGCAGGTCCCAACGCTTACTTATGGAAGCGAGAGCTGGGTATGGCAGAGAGAGCTTGAAAGTAGGATAAACACGGTTGAAATGCGAGCGTTGCGCAAGATTTGTGGCGTAACGCTAGTAGACTGTATTCGTAATGATGATGTTAGAAGCAGAGTTGGTCTGAAAGACAGCGTCGGTATTAAAATAAGAAGAGTCATGGTCCGTTAGTTCGGATGTGTAGAAAGAATGCAAGAGGAACGAATGACGAAGCAGATACTTTTGCAAGTTGAAGAATGTAGGAGCCGAGGAAGGCCAAGACTTACCTACCATGATCAAATTGGTCGTGTTCTATCGGAAGGTGATGTCAGGATCCGTAGAAACCGGCGAGCGTGCATGAAAAGAGCAATAAATTTTTAAGAAGCGAGTGAGGTATAAAAGGATCGAGTCACGTGGCGCTCGGTTCTCTCTGCCTACCTCGCAAGGGATTTGGCGCGAAGTTATAGGTATATAGATAGATAGAAGTATTTACTCAAGTCCTCCTCTTATCCCATTGCCTAGTCCATTAGGGTCGGCGAAGTCCGTTCCCTAACACCCAAAACCTTGATTTTCAATCATCTAATATGTATGTATGTATGTATGTATATCTTCACGCCAAGTCACTTGCGGGGTAGGCAGAGAGAACCGAGCGCCATAAGACGCGGTCCTTGCATACTTCACTCGCTTCTGTGACATTCATAGCCCTTTTCATGCACGCTCGCCGGTTCCTGGGGCTTCTGACATCACCTTCTGATAAAATATAATAATAATCATCTAATAGTTAACAAAATAACTTCTCTCGATTGCGACACTCTGGATTTTTTATTTATTTATTTACCACTTATCGTTTTTATCTATAGTATACACTTTTGAAGGATACAAAATATCCAAGGAGTTAGATACTGAAGTTCGACATAAGACTACGCCCTTAAATGCTTTTCCCTTCTCACAATACCACCGAAGAATGAAAAGGATAGAAAACGCCATTAGCGCCCCCGAGCTTAGAGGGCTTTGGGAGAATGCCTCGGTATTTTTTCATTGAATACAAAAGCATTTCAAACTAAGAACCACCGAAATAGTATAATCACATTCTGTATTTTTTTCACTCTTCCTTCGAGAATTGTATGGAGAAAGTTTGTTTTAATGGGACAGACCAAAATCCAATTAGTTATTATCGTGGTAATTAATTATTATCGGAATTCCGATACATCGGAATTAGGTAGTAGTAATTAACTAGAAATATACAAGACATTAAAGGAACCAATATAAAGAATCGAGTGGGTATATATACATGTCGTGGTGTTCATAAAATACACATCATTTTGTAACTATTTGGGAACTCATTGCAGGAAAGATGTGGGCAACAATTTCCGCAGTCGTCTATATTGTGGTGCGCAAAAAGGGGTCTATGACATATGTAACTGTATCAGAATATGTTTTAGTTGATTGTACATAATGATTACAAAATTTGTTTTCGTATTCTACTCGACTCAATCCATATTCAACGATGTATTTGACATATTACAGTAGTTATTCTCTCGACGAGCTCGGTGGCGCAGTTGTGAATTGCGCGACTTTAACATCAACGCTCGTGGATTCGATTCCCACACAGGACAAGCATTTGTTTGCATGAACATGTCTGTTTGTCAAAAAACCGCAGCCAAATAAACAACTCTTTGCAGGGTTGTTGTGATCATTATAAATGTATATGAAATTTGAACTCTTCTCAGCGTGCCTTAACCTAAATTTTGGTAAATATACGTGTATATTTGTTAACAAAATTCAGAGTAAAAATACAGAACAAAAGAATGTACCGACGGTAACAATTTTCAGTTAATAAATTCAGGCATTATTTTGGAGAGCAGTGGTAGTTCAGTGGATGTGTAATCGGCCTATAGACCTACTGGTCCCGGGTTCGAATGAACAGTTTTTTTATACTACTTCAGGAGGCATACAAGCATACGGCCCACCTGATGTAAAGCGGATACCGTAGCCTATTAACGCTTGCGATATATTAAGTATCACTCGCGCGATGCCTCCTCTGCTGCTCACACAGCAACTCTTTGGGAGCTTACTGGTAACCTCACTAACACGCAGAAACACAACAAACCTCTAGGGAGTTGTTATTTGGCTCCGGTTTTCTATGAGGTGGAGGTACTTCCCCAGACAGACCAGCTTTGATTCGCCCTACCTCTCTTTAAAGAGAGGTTCTTCCAAACGGCGGCAGAGGCGAGATGACCAGAGTAGCCATGGCAGCAACGGTATGGACGTACTAACGGTAGCAAGTTAGTGCCTACCGGCGCTAGGTCGCATGAACTAATTGATGGTAATGAAACAAAGAAATTTAAAACAAATTGCCGCTAACAATATTTTTTCTGTTTTTCTTATTTCAAACTGGTATACATTCAATCAGAATGACTCAATAGTGAATGGTTTATAGATATGGGTTTACCGGCTTTATTGAGAACTTGTGCTCGGGTCGTCGCCCGTGTGGAATTCTTTATCGTGATAATAAATAACTATGTCTTTGTTAGGTATCGGGCTATCTTTACGCTGCTTAACCGTAAAAGCCTATAAGCACATTTTGCGAGTAGAACGATACAGTGACACTTTATTATACAGCGTCCGATGGCATTTATCTTTACACTGCTTAACTGTAAAAGGTAAGAAACACATTTTGCAATTAGAATGACACCATGCTACTTTTTTTATATGCAGTCAGAAGCCATATATCTTTACACTGCTTAACCGTAAAAGCCTATAAGCACATTTTGCGAGTAGAATGATACAGTGACACTTTTTTATACAATGTCCGATGGCATCTATCTTTATGCTGCTTAATCGTAAAAGGTAACAAACACATTTTGCGGGTAGAAAAGATAAAAATAAAATACCTAATAAATAAGGAGTTCGATTGCAACTCCAGATGTCTAAACAGGCTGCTGGTCTGTAGCCTAACATACATGTTCATAAAACATAAAAAAAGAATTGCTATTGGGTCCTCGCCGGCACTTAGACGCGTCTTACATATTTGAAATATAGTCTCATTGTATCTTATTTAATTCTTTTGTATTACTATTTTTATTTTTTTAATTTGTTAGTATTTCGGAAATGACCAATGGTGAAGAAGTAATGCTAAAGGAAACTTGCCAACATAGGTATCTTTTTAAATTGTCAGTTAAATATTACAAAATTCATGTCAGCATATTAGTATAATAATAATATCAAATGGTAAAATTAAGAAAGAAAATCTGCGCTGAATTATATCTTTGTAAGTTACATATTGATCAATTCTATAAAAAGCCTTTTTACAGAGAGTACTTTTGATATTCTATTAGATTGATAGCATATCGTCGACATCGATCTTCTGAAACTATGAAACCTTATCATTATTAATACAAAACGTATAGTATCACCTTTGACTAACCACAGCTACTCACTCCCGAAAGTCCATTACTCAGTATCGAGTTGTATCGAGTCATTAATCGACTCGGTACCCGATTAACGGACGCATCGTTAATCAAAACCCCCCATTCAGTGTCGATACGAACCGATTATTGCGCTGGCTTTCCGATATGATGGGTAATATTTAAAATCGAATAATAAAGAAGCCAATGATGAATAATTTAGTGACGTGCAGGCGTGATTTATATTCTGCATTGTTATACGTTATATAATATTCAATTTTATACATTGGAATACTTATCAATCATTATATTGTGTTCAATGTTTAAAAAAAATAAAATACTACTTTGGAACTTCAGGTGCATCGATCGAAACATACCGTTCTCGTTTCTTCAACACTCATCAACCTTTTCATGCATGCTCTTAGGTTTTGGGTGCTTATGATTTGGCCATTTTTCAACACATCGCCAATTTGATCTATATGTGTGCGTCTAGGACGGCCCCTACCGATATCTGCATTGACCCTTACCTGATACATTTCTTTCGTTACTCTTTTGTCATTCATCATTTCTAAATTACCAAACCATCTCAGCCTTTCATCAACCATCATACCCTTTTAAATTTTTGTAAGTGCAACATCTTTCACTCAAGAAAGTTTCCGTATCATGCTATATTCACTTTCAATCATTCTCACTCCGCACATACTCCTCAGGACCCTCATTTCTACGGCGTTCGCCTTACTTTCATGCTTCTTCTGCTATACACATGTTTCACTGTCGTACATCACTGTTGGCAGTGGGCAGGCCACATAGCTCAGAGAACCGATGACAGTTGGGGCAGAAAGGTTGTCGAATGTCGACCACGAACCAAAAAACGCAGCGTTGGACGCCCCCCCGCCCCACGCGATGGACAGACGATCTTGTAAAGATCGCAGGGAGCCGTTGGATGTAAGCAGCACAAGACCGATGCCTATATTTAGCAGTGGACATCTTTCGGCTGATATGATGATAATGATGAATTCTTACATACAATTCACAATGTATATAATCATAAATTTAATTTTTTATATTGATCTAAGCTTCTACGCTGTAAAATAGTTGCCGGTGTCGCCAAAGCGCGCGAACGGAAGTTGCCATAGTATCGCGCATTGACGGGGCGATACCAAGGTAATGAAATTCTTTATAAAACGCGATACAGACGACATCCAAAAAGACTATACCATATTCACTTGATTTGAGACAAACTTCCATCAAACACAATAAATACATTTAATAAAATGTTGTATGTTACTTGCATATAAGTAAATATTCACCACATCAATCCTTATTCATCCCACTGCAGGGATACGGGTCTCCTTTCAACCGGAGGGGTTTAGACCATACTCCACCACACTGCTCAAATGCGGATTGGCGAAGGCCAGTGTTTTCAAGCCGCCCGAGGGCCACTGACTTAGCTTAACGACCGATGGCTTAACGTGCCCTCCGAAGTACGGAGAAACTCGAGATAGATAAACCTATCCATAGACAGGCTGCGGTCGACGTTGCCTAACCTGTGTGTTTGGTTAGAACGACACGCGCAACGACACCAGCGAGTGAAGAGTAGGAGTACCCTATGAAAGAAAACAACATTTTCACATCAAAGCCTACTTGCTGCTGTGTTTATACATGAATATAATACAAGATAAACTGAAGGGATATTCTTTTAATATAAATTCATAAACATTTCCGCTATTACCAGTCAAATTAATTATAATTCTGTTATTTGATGTTTTATAGGCCCCAGTACAAATATTGCGAAATTTTACGAAGTAAAAACATGGCGTCGTTAAACTCTTAATAACAGACAAAATAATCCCTTTCAACGTTAACTGTAAAGGGCTATTAAAATGGTACAAAATGTCAGTGAGTTAAAGGGCGAAACGGCCGCGCCGGTTAAAATCCAAAATGCTCGAAACAAAATAAACATTTGAAATGTGCTTTTAATGGACGAAAAAACTGATGGTAGATATTTAAAAATTGTATATTACAGCCTGAGGTATAAATGTATCGTATTTTTTATACAAGAGTGGGATACATAGGAGCATGTGAAGTGGTTACTTCAGGTATTGCTTGCGTGATGCCACATTATTGTTAACCTAGTTAATAGATTCAGGCATAGAAACAGACTAATAATAAACAAAATATTTGACGAGCTCGGTGGCTCAGTCGTGAATGACGCGACTTTGACACCAACGCTCGTGGGTTCGATTCCCACACAAGGCAAACATTTGTGTGCATGGACATGTCTGTTTGTCTTGGTCTGGGTATTTTCTATGTATAATAAGTATGTATTTACAAAAAAAAATGTATTTACGTATGTTTATCAGTGGTCTAGTAGCCATAACACAAGCTTCGTTTACTTTGGGCTAGATGGCGCTGTGTAATTTGTCCGACAATATTTATTTATTTATATTTATTATTTAAAATATGTTCATTATTAGTATGAATAAGATTCGTAGCATGTTATTCTAACGACTAACATTTACAGTGTCTGAGGATGCCTCGTGACCGGAGTCGCCGGGACAGCAACGGTGGCGGGAGTATGCAGTTCATATCAGATACCCGCAGGGATGTTCGATGATTGATGACGTTGAAACAGCTGAGCTGATTTTGATAAAACGTGTCTAAGAACCACCGCTAGAAAACTGCTTTCAAATAAAAAAACCGCATCCATATCCATTCACCCGTTTAATAGCTACGGTTCACAGATAGACACACACACTAATATATAGCGGTCAAACTTATAACACCGTCCTTTTTTGTGTCGGCTGTTAAAAAGAGATGTGACAGACGAATGAACTGAGAGCAACAGAGCTTTAGTGACAGAGTTCCGTTGTCACATTTTGGTGTCAACGGAACCCCAAGAAAACCTTAACCCGCCCGTCCATTATCGTCACCGTTTAAAACTCAATCTAGACAAGGATCATTTTCATTTCAAAAGTGATTTAGAGTTAAGTACAGAGTAATTACCAACACACGCCAAAGTCAATACTACGGGTTAATTACAAACAGTTAAGGCGACGTGTATTGTTAGCAGATCTAGGTCACAGGGTGTCACTGCCGCGGTCGGGGTTGTTCAGCGGGTGAATTTCGTCCACTGGTCGAGAATAAAATTAAGGGGCGAGTGAATGTTTCGGTGCTGTAATAATTGAACTTACACTAAAATAGCAAGACCCTAAAATAATATTATTCCGCGCGGAAACGGTTTGGGTCGATGATTTATCATTAATGATCAGGCGCAGGATGCCTCTTTGTCTCACTGTAATTAAAATTGGAACTATTCAGAGCGATTTAAAATAGGAATGTGAAAAAAATTCACAATGGGAAAAGGATTTTCAATTTCAATGTGCGTTGCAAATCATAATTTTTTACGTTTTCATGTGGCCTATAATAATATGGACAGAATGCAGGAAGAACTATGGAACTGATGTACATGGCGAAAGTAGAAGGATGTAAGGTGTAGAGTGTACATAGTCCTTAGTTCATAGTTAATGTAATTGCTTCTTAATAATAGTACGTGAATTAAGAGTATTTATGTTAGCATTTTTTCTTATATATACACACACATATATATATATATATATCTCAGGAGGCTAGCGTAGTTGCAAAGCGGAGGAATGGCAAAATATCAATCCGCTTGTTAAATACAAATTGTTAAATCTATGGATGTATCAGTTAATGTCATAGATGTCAAAATCGAAAAATTATATGATTAGAATTTTTGTCACTTTGAAACATCAATCGTACGTTTCACAGAAAGACGAGATTAACAAACAAACAGATCACGAAAAAGAATCTAATAGTGAATGGTCAAGCCCATTGTTGTTGGTACCCAAAAAAGTACACAAAACCGACAATGGGGAGTAGTAATAGACTATAGGCAAAACGCTAAACGAGAGAATTAGAAATGATAAATTCCCGAATATAGCCGATATTTTGGAATCACTTTCAGGAGCGATATGTTTTAGTCATTGCGATCTGAGTAATAACTTTGTGATGATTATTTATTAATTAGTGATGCGCCGAGAATCGGATATTACTCTATAATGGGCGTGTTCGACACGTTTCTAAGTACTTATACTCGGCCGAGTAACTCGTTTTAAGTGTCTAGTACTGAATTAATGTAATTTATTGTTCAAAATACTGTTTTCTCATGTTTAATTATTTAATTTATGTAATTGACATTTAATTATTAAAAAAACAAGAAAAGGATTAAGAATTACACTGAGAAACGGTATGAGTTGTATATATGAATGGCCAAATAGCCAAGTTCTTTATACAACGTCGGGAGACATGCAAGAGTAAGGCCCACCTGGTGTAATGCGGTTACCGTAGCCTATGAGCGCTTGTAATACATTAAATATCACTCGCGGGATGACACCTGTGCTGCTAACACAGCAACTCCTTAAGAGCAACTCCGTGGTGACCTCAGTAATACGCAGGAAAAGAACAACTCTATGGGGAGTTGTTATTTGACCGCGATTTCCCGTGAGGTGGATGTGCTTCTCCAGTGGGCTGCATTTATACGCCCTACCCAGACCAAGACAAACGAACATGTTCATGCACACAAATGGTTGTCCTGTGTGGTTGCGTTTTTAACCACTGCAACACTGAGCTCGTCAAAGTAATGAGGGTATAAGCAATCTGTTTTTTCTGGGTTCGGAATGCAATAGGCGAGAGGCGATATCGGTGATGTATCATCACTCGCTCGCTATATCTATACTAAACCTAGTAACTCGGTTCAGAAGATATTAAACCGAGTAATACTCGTTACTCGGTAAATGATGTACTCCGCTCTAGCTTATCAATGTCATTTAGAAAAAGAGTCTAGAAAGTACACTGCTTTTACGACAGATAAAGACCAGTTCCCGATGTGCAGACTCCCAATGGGATTGAAGGTTTCGCCTTCTTACTTCAGTGGATTAAAGACAGTAGCCATGTCAGGACTAAACTACGATAAATGTTTAGTTTATTTAGATGATTTAATAATTTAACTAGCTGACCATAATAAAAATCTTAAGGTTGTGAAAAGTGAACTTGATGCTAATTCTATCAAAATGCGAATATGTGAAGAAGCAAGTATTATAGGTCATGTAAAATGAGCTGAACGCATTCGACCCGATCCAGAGAAAATAGAGGCAATCAAACGCTACCCGACTCCGTCGTGTGGGGACTAAGTCAAACGTTTAGTAGCATTTAGTAATTATTACAGAAAATTCATTAATAATGTTACCTAAATTGTTTTCCATTTGAATAAATTATGTTGGAAAAATGTGCCGTTCATTTGGAACTGTGATTACCTAAAATAATTCAAGACATTAAAACATTGGCTCACGAATCCTCCAGTCGTGGATTTTCCTGAATTATCTCCAGAAAATGAGTTTATCTTGCAAACTGATAGTAGTGGTTTTGACGTTGGTAGGATTCTTAGTATCTCAAGCGGGAAATCGGTTGCCAATCAAAGTCGAAACAAATCACTCTACAATCAAAAAGAGTCATTGGTGATTGTTTGGTCGATAAAACACTTTAGACCGTATTTATTTGTATGAAAATTTATCATTAAAACCACCATCGTCCTTTAGTATAATTGTTTAATATGACAGATCCAATGAGTTGATTAACAAAGTTTCGCATTGCATTGGAAGAATACGACTTTAAAATAGTTTACATTAAGGGACAACTAATTATGACAGCAGACCGTCTTTCCCGGATTGTCTTAACATCCGAAGTATTAAAGGAGATGAGATGTGTGTATTAACTAGAGCACAGACTAAGAAAACTTTGGAGAGTAATATTCCGACAAATTACTCTTCAGACCTATACGAAACTCCTATCAATGAAAGCTTAAGCCAGCCTAGAGTAGTAGAAATTCTCAAAAAATGTGAATCGGACAGGGAATTTATCATTTTACATATAATCACAGATATACTCAACTAGATCCTCTGAGATTAACACTGCCGCTGTGTCGTACTAGTCTATTACAAAAAAACTGTTTATTTAGCACTATAAGAACATACAATAAGATACCACAATGGATTAGAAAGATGACATTCAACCGATTCAAAACTGAACTTAAGAAGTGGCTTATCACGAAATGCTTTTATAATTTGAAAGAATTTGGATGTTAGCTGGTCGAAATTTGAATAAAATGTTAATAAATAAACATTGCCATAATCTAATAAATCTATATTTGAAAGTTGACATAAAGAATATGTTATATTTAAATGATTAGTGTATGCAATAGTTTAACAGAATTGTATAGAGATGTGCTTATTTTTTATATTTTTTTTCATTCTTAATTAACTTTTTATACTTATACATTTGACATTTATGAACATTATTTCTAGCGTTGACATTTAAAGGATTAACATCTCTTGCTGACTTCTTTAAACATTTGCATACCTTTAGAATATAAGGTACATACCATACGAAATTTGTAACTTAACTCACCATCTTTGTAAACCACTGTATGTTCAGGCAAATAAATGAAATTGAATTTAAATTACAGGATAGTATCTTGCGCAAGAAGTGGAAAAAATTATTGAGATGTAAAGATAAAGACTATAGAGCTGAAATTCTCGAAGAATAGGAATTTTATTTATATAAAGAAAGATAATTGTATAATTGCAAATCATCAATCTACATCATCGTCAAGGTATACTCACGATATATTGAAAGAAATAGCATTATTCTGCAATTCTTTGAATATTAAAGAAATTACTATAAAAACGCGTAAAATTAAACATTTGTAGAAAACTAGACACGTACCAATGTTATACATGTGTCATCATAATATTATCGACACACGTGAAAGTTGTTATTGTAAAAATATGCTGGCACAATGTATTGTAAAAAACGGGTCATTGTGAATGATTTCCATTTATTGCCGAGCGCAGGTCACGCAGGTATTAGAAGAATAGTTAATCATATTATAAAATATTATTGTTGGTCGGCCTTAGAGAAAGACGTTAGGAATTACGTCACTCAATGTGATGTCAAAAACACAAATGTACACAAAAATTCATAAAGAACCACTGACAATCACGAGTACAGCTACTGGCCCTTTTCAGAAGATTTTTCTCGACATAATGGGACCTTTGGACCGTGATGATGAAGGATTCTGTTACATTCTTATATTGCAATGCGAACTCAGTATATATGTAGAAGTATATCCAGAACAAAAAGTGCCCAAGCAGTTACAAAAACGTATGTAGAAAATTTCATTTTACGTTATGGCATACCGATCGAAATCGCAAGCGATTGTGGAACCGAATTCGTTTCCAGCATACTGTCAGAAATGTGTAAACTTTTGGGAATAACTCAAACTATTGCTACAGCTTACCACCATCGAAGTATTGGAGCATTAGAAAATACACATAAGATGCTAGGAGTCTATTTGCGAATCCAAACTAATAAATACCCTTCATCTTTGAGTTTTTGGTTACAATTTTGGAGTTTTTCAGGAGCCCTAGGAAACTGCAAACGTCCATGAAGAGCTATGAATGTTAATGAAAGAGAGAGGCGTGTAACTTACTTTGACGAGCTCGGTGGCGCAGTGGCGAAACGCGCTGTTACGCTACTTTGACGCCAACGCTCGTTGGTTCGATTCCCACACAGTACAAACATTTGTGTACTTGAACATGTCTGTTTGTCTTGGTCTGGGTATTTTCTATGTATAATAAGTATGTATTTACAAAAAAAAAATGTATTTACGTATGTTTATCAGTTGTCTAGTACCCATATTACAAGCTTCGCTTACTTTGGGGCTACATGGCGCTGTGTAATTTGTCTGACAATATTTATTATTATTTATTATTATTTATTACTGTCTTTACCAGAGGGAAAGCCAGACCTTTCTTAAGCTAGGTCACACGTTCATCGAAATTTATATATTTTGAACGTGTGAGTTTTGTCACGATGTTTTCCGTTATTGCCGAGCAAGTGATTATTACAAATATGCACATAAATCTGAAAAGACAAATTTAATGGTACATATCAGGTTTCGAACTGGGAACCTGTTGCTCAATAAGCTGGTTACTTATTCACTGAGATATCACTGCAGACTGCGGTAAGCGCTACACATCGAACGGGCGGTATGCGCGTTAGCCAATTAAGCAAAACAAAAATATTATTCTTAACTAATGATCTATGATGACTAGATAGGAATGAATCAGCCAATTTCGAAACCATCTGCCAATTTCAATAGGATCTGAAATTTCATCAACTACATGTTTTTACCAATACACGAATTTTCAATATTTACTCATGCAACCAATTAAAATTGTACTAAATGTAACTTAATTTACAATTTCAAATTAAATTTCAATTCCTCTACGTTTCAATTACGAATTGATAAGGGAGTTAATTTAAAAACCGTTGAGTTACACTTGGGAGCAAAACAATTGCACAACATCTATTTTCTTCAAACGCTCCATTTAAACAACTTCCCATGCAATAATGTAACATATACTGACGCAATAAAAGCAAACATCCATTTTCTACGAGCAAATATGAACTTCTGGAGTATTGCTTTTGTTTTGAAGTTTCGGCTCCGTAAGAAAGAATAAGAAAAATACACTGTTTTAAATAAAGTAATTTAAATGGATTTATACGAGTACATTGATATCCTTTATTTTAAAGCTACAACTTTTCAATTTTTTTATGTTATTAAATATATTTTAAATAATTTCCTAGAACAATCCAAGGATGAGATATACTTTTAATATGTGGCTGATATTGTATATCTTAGATGTGATGGCAGGTTCATTACTAATGTGGAAAGACAAGTAAACGAAGGGAACAGTGTAAATGGAGGGGAGAACTTGTTTGAGCTAGAAGGCATAGCTCGCTATACAAAACACGGTGCTAATCCTTACGTTAACGAAGATGGCAGAGAGAGCAAGCGATTGAAATAAACGCGGTAGTAATGCAAGCGTTGAGAGGTATGACGCATCAAAGCAGCCCATCTGGGGAAGTACTTACACCTCACAGAAAACCGCAGCCAAATAACAACTCCCTAGAGGGTTTTTGTGTTCCTGCGAGTGAGTGAGGTCACCAGTAAGCTCCCAAAGAGTTGCTGTGTAAGCAGCAGAGGAGGCGTCGCGCGAGTGACAATTAATATATCCCAAGCGTTAATAGGACCCGCTACGCTACGGTACCCGCTTTACATCAGGTGCTTGCCGTTGCCCATACGGCCCACCTGATGTAAAGCGGGTATCGTAACCTATGAACGCTGTAGCTTCTTTGTGAAAATAAATACGCTCAGGTATTTTCTTAGTGTTGAGTTATTCATGATAACATTTTGTGAAACTTATCCGTCATAAATAACAAAATATTTTTGGTGTTTATCTAATTATATTACTATTGTTTTTTTATGTACGACGTCGGGAGGCATACAAGCGTAAGCCCCACCTAATGTAAAGCGGTTTCCGTAGCCTATAAACGCTTGCACTACATTAAATATCAGTCGCGCGATGCCACCTCTGCTGCTAATACAGCAACTCTAGGAGCTTACTAGTGACCTCATTCACACGCAGGAACACAACAACCCTCCTGGGAGTTGTTATTTCACCGCGGTTTTCTGTGAGGTGGAGGTACTTCACCAGATGGGCTACTTTGATGTATGATGTGAAGTAGAAGCCCTCTAATGGCAACTAGTGCGGCACCGCACAGACTGCGTTTGGAAATATCTCCTCTACCTTTGTACACTGGTCTACAAAACTAGAGGATAGTTACATGCAATTTGATCTAACCTGCTTTGTGTGCTTCCGTCACCAATTAGTTCATGCGGCCTAGCGCCGGCCGGCACCCACCCACTACCGTTAGTAGATGCAACATGCCGACGCTGCCATGGCTGTTCCGGTAGTCTCTGCCTAGGCCAGTTCCAGATGGTAAACGACCGCAGCAGCCGAGTCATTCATGTCTGAGCGACCGAGCTGGTCTTTTACATTTTTAAATATATCATTACAAAAAAAAATACATTTAATAATATAACGAACAGCTTCCTCTCGATGGTGGGAATAAGATCCAAACTATCAGTGATCACAGAGACAAACCTCACAATACGCGCCGTTCTAAGGAGGACTGCCTTCTGAATTTGGCCCTTGATCCAGCTTCTAATCAGCTTCTCATCAGATGTTGGTCGAGGCTCTTGGCTATTAAACCATTGACCGACACACTGTCAATCGGAACAATTATTGTTGAATCGACATCCCACATGTCGGTAATCTCGTGAGCTAAATCAAGATATTTTGTTATTTTTATTATTAGCAGCAGAGGTGGCATCGCGCGATTGATACTTATTGTATTGCAAACGTTTATAGGCTACGGTAACCGTTTTACATTGAGTGGGTCTTATGCTTGTATGCCTCCCGACGTCATATAATTAGACACACACCAAAAATATTTAAAAAACAAATGTTTTGTAACTGATAAGTTTTCATAAATTTTTATCATGAATAATTCAACACTAAGAAAACACCGGAGCGTATTTATTTTCACCAAGAAACTACTTCGGAAGCTTTTGTATTTTCAATATGTGAAATATTGTTGAATAAAGTAAAAAATAATAATAAAGTCGCTTTAATAGCCTTTAAGTTCTGGCATGCGAGAGTTGTTTAACAGTTTTATTTATTTATATCTTCATATCAAGTTACTTGCTCGTTAGGCAGAGAAAACCGTGTGCCACAAGACGCGATCCTTACATAAATCGTACCCTGCTTTCATGGCACTTTTCACATGGCACGTAGTTTCTTAAATATATATATATATTCAATTATATAATGATGTGCAATATTTTTTGTCCGCGAGTGTATGTGTTGATGGCGACGGCTTATCTAGGTCAGTGGTCCGACTGGACAGTGCCGGAGAGTTGTCAGGTATTACTCGATAAATTAAAATGAGAATGAACCACTTTTAAAACTGACAATTCATATCCTATAGATAATTAGTGATTCTATACTAATAATGTCTAAAACGGTTTGTTTCGTTTTATTAACATGCTAATCAGTAGAACTACTCGTATAAGTAGGATTTGAATAAATATTTTTGCATTTGATAGCTCATTCCATGAGGAAGGCTATAGGCTATTTAACAACGAGTTACGTTTTACCAGAGGAAACTTTGTACAAAAGTGGTCTGCGTGGGTACCTCTGTCTCACCTATTTCTACCGCCAAACAGCTATATTTATATAGCTGTGTTCCGGTTTGAAGGGTGCGATATGGCAGAGAAATTACTGGGTACTGTGACGAAACAGCCTTAGGTCACAAGATTGGCAACCCGCGAGTGACATCCCCGTGGTGTTGCGAGCGTCAATAGCCTGCGGTGACCGTTTACCATCTAATGCGGGCCGCATGCTTGTTTATCAATCTAGTTGTATAAAAAAAAAAACGTTATCACGATCGACAGAAGCCGGGAAAAAAGAAAGAAAGAGAATGCAGTTCTCGTGGGATATCAGTATAGGCGCGAACGAAGACGCGGTATGCAACTAGTGGTTGTATGTACATATATAGTAACTGGTACAAGTGAAAGTGCGAGCAATGAACAGACAAAATTTTTATAGCAAAAGTTTTTTTTATACAACTAGATTGGCAAATAAGCATGCGGCCCGCATCAGATGGTAAGCGGTCACCGCAGCCTATTGACGCTCGCAGCACCGAGGGGATATAACTCGCGCGCTGCAAAATCTTGTGACGTAAGGATGTTTCGTCATAGTACCCAGTAATTTCTCTGCCATATCTCGCCCTTCATACAGGAATACAGTGCTTGGCGGTAGAAATAGGTGAGACCGAGTTAGGCACGCAGACGACTCTTGTACAAAGTCTCTCCTCAAAGTCTCCTCTGGTGGTTATACAGTAGTTTTTAATATATTAATATTCGCGTAAGTCAGCAATACATTTACAAATTTTTATTGCAATGGGATTAACGGTGTTGCAGCGCATAAAATATATATATTTTTTTGTACTACGTCGGGAGGCATACAAGCATACGGCCTACCTGATGTAAAGCGGGTACCGTTACCTATTAACGCTTGCGATATATTATCACTCAGGCGATGCCTCCTCTGCTGCTTACACAGCAACTCCTTGGGAGCTTACTGGTGACCTCACATATAACGACCCGCTAGGGAGTTGTTATTTGACTGCGGTTTTCTGTGAAGTAGAGATACTTCCCCAGACGGGCTGCTTTGATGCGCCCGACCTTTCTTAAATCATCCAGACCAAGACAAACAAACATGTTCATGCACACAAATGTTGTGTGTGAATCGAACCTACGGGCGTTTGTGTCAAGGTCTCGTCACTCCCGACTGAGCCACCGAGCTCGTAATAAAGACAAGCGAATAAATCCTATTTTTATATCCGCACGCCAGGTCTCTTGCGGGGTAGACAGAGAGAAGTGAGTGCCATAAGACGCCGTCCTTACACGCCTCACTCGCTCCTTTGGCATTCGTAGCTCTTCTCATCCACGCTCGCCGACTTGTAAGGCTCCTGACATCCTTTTGATAATTTGGTCATGGTAGTTCTTGGCCTTCCTCGGCTCCTACATCCTTCTATTGTCGCGTTTATTACTTCATACACTCTTTCTATACGTCCAACAAAGCACGCCCAAGAAGAGACTATAGAATTTAAAGGCCTTTATTCACAAGTCGTTTGATCCTTGCCTCTATTCCATTAAAGTCACAATTACCAAGAATTCTAGAAGTAACACTAATTTGGAGCTCCTCCGGCTACGCTCATAAAAAGGTAATTCCGTGTTTCAGAATATCTAGCTAGGAAGATGAAATTACTTTTTTATGAGTTATATAGGTAAAATAGTGTACCATAAAGCATATAATTAGATATTTCAACACTCGTGTGATACTATAACAAACCTTTATTCTAGTTTTAAATTCGCTCTCGTGTTTATAATAATCTCTTTTATGGAGCAGTAGAATAAACTACTGTAATATGGTTCAAAGTACCTAAGCTCTTCTTCTTAGCGTTAACCCATTTCCTAATCCACTAGGATTAAATAAATAATAATAAATATTGTCGGACAAATTACACAGCGCCACCTAGCCCTGAAGTAAGCGAAGCTTGTATTTTTTTTTTTTGTTAATTTCTGACTTATGTCAGACTTCTAAAGTATTTCTCTGGCTGGACCAGAGGTTTTTCTAACTAAGGTAAAAGTTGTGCACTATTAGATTTGTCCATCCTTGTTTGTGAGCTTGTATTATGGGTACTAGACAACTGATAAACATACGTAAATACATTTTTTTTTGTAAATACATACTTATTATATATAGAAAATACCCGGACCAAGACAAACAGACATGTTCAGGCACACAAATGTTTGTCCTGTGTGGGAATCGAACCCACGAGCGTTGGTGACAAAGTAGAGTGAAAGCGCGTTTCGCCACCGCGCCACCGAGCTCGTCAAAATTGGCGGGGTCCACTACCTAAACCTAAGGATTTGGCGAAGAGATTTTTGGAACCGCACAGTACGCGGCCATTGTGGTTCCAATGTATGAGGGTGAACTCCCAACCGTCGGCGAACTGTCGAACAACTCCTCAGAACACAACCCATTATACAATCGGTAGAACACGCAAAGGGAGGCAAAATCTCGTCTCAAGTTCAATTATAGAAATGAAATTAATTTTATCCGAAATGGTTTCAGTTTACGAGATAAGATCTTTGTCTAAATTGTATAGAGTATGGAATATAGCGAAGAAATTGTTTTAGATTATTATTCTTTGAGGATTAGATTTTGATCATCAAAATTGGATATTTCAGACTGGCGGATCATTGGCTAACGTTAATCAACTATGATATTATGACATCTGGAAACATTTTGAAAGTTTTGGAAGCAGGAATAAGTTGCGTATGTTGTCGGTACGTTAGCTTGCTAAGATTAGTAGGTATTTGATTGTAAGTTGCATTCGATTTTATATCAAACTGTCTGAATAGTTCTCTAGTTTATCTGGAAATTATTAGAACAACTGTATATCCTTTTATGTTAAACATTTCTTGTATTCAATATGTCAATAATATTTCTTGTGTCTTGGACACGACTCTAACAATTTGTATCTAATTTTGTGTTTAGATAAGGTTTTGCTTTATAAATTTGTATATATGGTGTATGACCTAAAATATCGCGATTTCAATCAAAAGACCTTTTTTAGGGTTCCGTACCCAAAGGGTAAAACGGACCCTATTACTGAGACTCTGCTGTCCGTCCGTCCGTCTGTCACCAGGCTGTATCTCATGAACCGTGATAGTTAGACAGTTGACATTTTCACAGATGATGTATTTCAATTGACGCTAATTCAACAAATACTGAAAAACAGAATAAAATAAATATTTAATGGGGCTCCCATGCAACAAGCGTGATTGTTTTGCTCGTTTTTGCTCGATATCGATTAGATAATGGTACGAAACCCTTCGTGCGCGAGTCCGCCTCGCACTTGGCGCTTGTAATATATTAAGTGTCACTCGCGCGATGCCTCCTCTGTTGCTTATACAGCAACTCCTTAGGAGCTTACTGGTAGCCTACTCACACGCAGGAACACAGTAGCCCTCTAGGGAGTTGTCATTTGTCTGCGGTTTTCTGAGGCGGATGTACTTCCCTAGTCGAGGCACTTTAATACACACTACTTGTCTTAAAACCACCTAATATGACAAACAGACATGTTCATGCACACAAATGTTCATCTCGTATGGGAATGGAACCTTGGTGTTACTCGACCATCTTGCTAAGTAATTCACTCACTCACTGGGAATTAGCTAGTACAAAAACAACCGGCGATTGATAAGAGTGTTTAATTAAAAACAGGCAGGCAGTGCGGGCGACGGACTGATTTGGGTCAGGTCTGACACGCGTCACACTGTACTGAGGGGATGAGGACAATCTAAGTGACCAAAGATCCGGTTGCCTAGAATGAGCCCATCACCTTGCTTAATGTTCAAATAAATAACTTTTTTTTATACAACTTCGGGAGGTACACAAGCATACGGCACACCTGATGTAAAGCGGCTACCGTAGACTATAAACGCTTGCAACACATTACATATTACCACGGTGCCACCTCTTCTGCTAGCACAGCAATTCCTTAGAAGCTCACTGGTGACCTCACTCACACGCAGGGACACAACAACCCCAAGAGATTTGTTATTTGGCTGCGCTTTTCTGTGAGGTAGAGGTGCTTGCCTTTTAAATACACCCAAACCAAGACAAACAGATATGTTCATACCCATAAATGTTTGTCCCATATGGATCGAACACATGAGCAATGTTATCGAATAATAATAAAAAATTGGTTGTAAGTAAAGTCGGTTTACGGACGATAATTTTATGTTACAACGTCATAAGAAAACATTCAACAGTTGACAAAACGGTTCACGTGTAGGTTGTGTGCTGCCGCTGTCTCTCTTCTACTCGGACGCATCGGCCGATGGAGTGGAGAAGAGATAGATGCGTCACAAGCCGAACGCTTAGGCCGATCGTGCCTCTCAATCGCTTGTTCCGGGCTCTCGCTTGCATGCTCGGCTCAGGCGGAACGTTACACTTTTTTGTGCGTGCAGTCGGCGTTCATCATATTCATATAGATATAAAATACATATAGATTCATAAAATAATAGAAATGAATTCGATTTAGTTATTTAAAAATAAAACATTTCAAATTCAAACAGTTTCGACCAGCCAGGAGCGCAAACCTTTCAGGGACCAATTTTCATACAGTGTTTGGAGCTGAATAAGTAATGTTTATAGAGATTCGTGGTGCTGATGTTATCTATATAGAAACGAAGTATTATATTACACACAATAGGCCTTTATACCTCCTAATAGCTGCTTACACAACTAAACAAGCATGGCAATAACGCGGGAGACTATAAATAAAATTCACATTTAGGCCAAATTAACCCTCCCCTAAATTATCCCGACCAAGTTTCAGCCAGTATTGATTTTCAGACTGGCTCAGGTCGGTCGCGCCTTATAATGCTCTATATATATGATACTATATACATGATTATCCCACTGCTGGGAATTACTTGGGAGCGAAGAATTGCAAGAAAAGAGTCTCAGAGCAGTAATCGTCCCTGTCAAAATCAAATGCCCAAATCTCCCTTGATGCGGCTCAAATGATCCCGAGGTTGGTAGAGCCTTGGGAAAGTGGGTTTGCTCACGTGGAGAACTATCGACGAAAGGTGTTCGAAAGCATATTCAGACGTATTACCTTATTGCCGCAAAGCTGTGTTCCTTCGTCCAAATATTTGTCTTCGGAAGACTGGACGAGCTAGAGATAAGCAAAACACATCAATATCAGGTTGTAAAGAATGTTGCTTGACTCGCGAGTAATAAGATAAAACTTAATTGAGTGATTAGATTTAGATAAGAGTTAGATAAATGTATCCAATCACACAAGACTCCCGTAAAAACTTCAAGCGCCTTCTCAATGATGGGTTTTCGTGGCTTAAATAATCTTTAATGTCAACGTATGTATGATGCACCCCGTCGATTAGCAAAGAAGGGTCTGCTAAAAAGAGTTGCTGCTATATAAAACCAGTTGAAAATGCGCAAGCTTGCATTGCCATTGGAACACCTGGCTCATCAATTATATAACAATTTTTTTTTTAATTTATCGACCATTTTGGCCATGGTACTTAAGAGATAGGAACGGTGTTCCTGAACATTCCTAATCTACTTTTTTATGCTGAATCCGAATCTGAAGTCAAAATTCGAATATTCGAAAAAAAGCGACAGACAAACGCACAGACAAACATACAGAATTCATATAGGAATCTATGACAATTGTCAAATTATTTTCATTTTATAAATTCTATAAAATCTATAAAATTTTATAAAGACAATTGTCATAGATATAACATAGACAATTATCTAATAAGTTTTGCAATGTATATTATTCAAAAAGATTATTACAATTTTAATGTTCTATGGTAATTAAGTGGGTTTTAGGGTGGTAACCAGGTGCACCCAGAGATGACTACAGTACTCCATAAGCGGTTTGACTTGGGACTTGTACGTGACTTTGCCCCGCGCTGAAGTTTACTGTTTGGCTCTGTTGAGCACACCTAGCTTCTTTGATGCCAGTTTGACCACTTCCAAGTGACTTCGGTACTGAACTTCGCTGTAGATCCAGACACCGAGAATCTATTTCTACATAAAATATTTATGATATTCAAAATATACATTTTACATACATTCCCAGTCAGCATATCAACATATTTTCTTTCCCAAATATGTCTATCAGAGATGCCAATCTATACTTTTAAGTGTAAAGATTGCGTTTGTTAGAAACAATGATATAATCGCTGGTTTACCCATGTGTTGGAGGCTAGTGGTGAAGTGGAGAACTTTGAAAATGAACAAGTTAGGAAGTCATCAAACTTTAGTCAAAATCTTAGAAGCAGGAATAGATTGTGTATACCGGCAAATCGGCTTGCTAAGACTAGTAGATCGTTTGTTGGAAATTGTGTTCGTTTCTATAATAAATTATCAGAAACAGTTCTGTCCTTGCCTAACAATATGTTCAAAAGACACATCAAAAAAATCTATATGTAAAAAGGGTTATTACAGAATCGATGAATACCTGACTGCCAGAGATGTCTGGATATGATTCCGCATATATATCTTTAAACCACTTGACATCATTATATATACACATAAAATTATTTCAATAGAAATTGTCGATTGGCATTTTGTTTGTCAATGGTCATTTTTGAAATGTTGGTACATTAAAAAAGAGAAATTTAAACTATTCTTCTTGCAGTTTAAATTTCTCTTTTTAGGGTTCCGTACCCAACAGGTAAAACGGAACCCTATTACTGAGGCTCCGCTGTCCGTCCGTCCATCCGTCCGTCCGTCTGTCACCAGGCTGTATCTCATGAACCGTGATAGTTAGACTGTTGAAATTATCACAGACGATGTATTTCTGTTGCCACTATAACAAAAAATACTAATAAATAGAATAAAATAAATATTTAAGGGGGCTCCCATACAACAAATTTTTGCCGTTTTTATAGATAGTGGTACGGAACCCTTCGTGCGCGAGTGCGACTCGCACTTGGCCGATTTTTTAATGTACCAACATTTCTTTTTTAATATACTATGAAAAATTAATAAGAAAAATAGTTTTAAAGAATGTAAGCAGCGTAGAAGTGCCCGTGAGGGCCTAATGGTAAATAAATAATCTTTATATTTTTAGTGGCCGAAGTGAACCATCCTGTGCGGCTGGTGTAGTGAGATACAGAATTCTGATTAGTAAAGACGCCAGTCTCTAACAATCTTATAAGACCTCAATTGGATTGAATTGGACCTTAAGTTACGTTGTATTGCTTAGTCATATAATATGTTGGAGACTGTACAAAAGTGATCTGCGTAGGTACCTCTATCTCACCTATTTCTACCGCCAACCAGCTATACTTATATAGCTGTATTCCGGTTTGAAGGGTGAGATATGGCAGAGAAATTACTGGATACTGTGACGAAACATCCTTAGGTCACATGATAGGCAGTGCGCTAGTAACATTTCCGTGGTGTTGCGAGCGTCAATAAGCTGCGGAGACTCCTTACCATCTGATCCGCGCCGCATGCTTGTTTGCCAATCTAGTTGTGTAATAAAAATGGAAACGAAAGTTTTAGTGTTAGTTAGTTTCTTCCATGCATTATCAAGCTTCCTAATCCATTCAAATTTGCGGGTCCGCCACCTAACCCTAAGGATTTAGCAAAGATACGGATTTTTAGATGGAGCGACTGCCCTCAGACCTCAACAACCCAGAGGAATAATCAGACCTCCCTTAGGTCACACATTTTTTGAAAAATAATTTCTTGGACCTCACGATGATTTTCTTCACCATCGAGCGACTGGCAAATATGTACATAAATCCGACAACACGAATTTTGTGGTACATGCCCATGATAGGATTCAAACCAGGGACCGCAGATTAATATGCTGGTTCAATATCCACTGAGCTATCACTGTTCCTTATAATTCAATCAGCAATGTCTTCACGTTTAACTGTCTGTTATATTGGTTGAGTTAAGTAGTTACAACATACATAATTAACCCATATCAGATTACGTTCTCACATGTCTATTGTCTAGTTTGACATAATTGGAGGGTGCGCGAAGGGATTATTAGGGTCACTATCATATTGCATTTTTAATTAAAATGCCAAGAGTCATGGTTTTACATACACCCTCTATAATATAACTTCAATAGTAACTTCATAAGTGAACAAAAAAATCCGAATACCGTAAATTTGTATGATAAAAAATGTTTTTTGTGATTACAAACTTTGGGAAACTAACCGCGATCTATGCCGATGTATGAGAACAACAGTTTTCCCACGGTGACGTTAAGTTTCTCCCTCAATCCAGTTAATCTTATCGTTAGAAAAAACGAGAGCAATCTTCGATACTCGATTCTCGTGATCGACGAGCTATTTAGATACATAGAAGTTTATAAGAACCCTCGGTGCGTGAATTCGTCTCGCACTTGGCCATTTTTTCTACCTTTAAGTATTTAATTGGATTTTAATTATAATACTTATTTTAATTATCTATACAGTACATTAGTTAACCCTAATTTACTTGGAGACTCAAATAATTGTAAATGTAATTACAATTTAAGCGTGTCTAAAATTTAAGGCACTTTGACAAAAGTATCTGTCTGAGGCGACTGAATTAGCTTGTCAAATTAACCCTTGTAGGGTTAAATTGGAGTCGCAAGCCTTCGCGTTCACGGCTAAGAAAAGTTCATTTGCTGTGGTTCTTCAATTGCAGAATAAACCTCAAACCGTCGCTTGAAGCGTTCGGATTTTTGGTGTCGACATGACCAGAATGTTCAATATCGAAGTCACCTGGAGGAGGTCAACCTGAAGTCCTAGAAACTTGGTGCACTTAACAGAGCAAAGCAGTACATCAGTGCAGGGCAGATACGTTATTCAAGTCTCAAGTTAGACCGCACGCGGAGTGCTATAGTCCCCTTTGGGCGGGAGCACCTGGATATCAACTAGGAGTACGTCATTCGATTTAGAGACGAGCTGTGAGAATTGTCGATGATCCTAAGCTTACTGTGCCATGACTAACCACACCAACACCTGAGTATTGAATAAGCTTACGGCAGATTTGTCTCTCTTTGTGTGTTCTATCGATTGAACAACGGGTTGTGTTCTTGAAGAAGAATTGCTCGATTACGTTCAATTCTACAAATCAAATTCGTAAATTTTAGATGTACTCCATAGGAAAATCTATTTTTTATTGGCAATTTGATCTACTTTGTCTGTTTCCGCTACCGATTAGTTCATGTGAACTAGTGCTCACTACCGTTAGTAGATGCATGCCGCCGCTGCCTCGGCTGCTGCGGTCGACCTGCTAAAGACGACCGTTGCAGCCAGGGCAGCAACGTTGCAATGCTCACGGTGCATGTTTAAATTTCAGATGGTGGATACTCGCAGAGACGACCGCAGCAGACGAGACAGAGGCGACTGGAGCAGCCATGTCAACGGTGGCGTGCATCTACTAACGATAGTGGGTGGGTGCGGTACGTGTTCGCATGAACTAATCGGTGGCGGAAACATTCAAAGAAGTTTAGATCAAAATTGCCAGTAACTTTGACTTTCGCAAAATAACGCCAGAATATGTTAATTATAATTGTTTTTATTTAATATTTATTTATAAATAATTCAATAAATATGAAAGTTGTTTAATGTGAGCGTACTTAACTGAGCGTGAATGATCAAAATTTAGAGCAATCGTTGACAAGCTCACAGTCTCTCCTATGGGTATATCTTCTTAACTTTTTGGCTAACCGGCCATCTTTCTGTGGTACCATAAGTTTTACCAATTTGCTCCTGGATATTGTGTATTTTCTGCATACAATATAATACCTATTTATCAATATGTTTACGCGAAATCCCTTGCGGGGTAAGTAGAGGGTACCGAGCGTGACCTTACGCGCACCTTTTTACATTAATAGCTCTTCTTCTCCCTCTCGCCTGTTCCAAGGACTCCTGACCTTCTATAATATAATATATTTTGTATACAGTTTGACGTAATGTATATTCTATAATATAACCAAATAATAATGTATCCAAACATACAACAAAGTTTGAATATATTCTAAATATATCGAGTACACCTTATAAGTTAGAGTAACTAAGTACGAAAATATTAGTCGGCCTTCGTAGAAAGTCTCCATAAATACCCAGAATTTATCCAATAAAGCCCCATTACGTTACGCCCACTTTTACAACCATTCTCCAAAGTTTAAATAGCTATTGCCGAATAGTAATACACTCACTATGCAAAACCTGCCGCATAATTTTTCGCACTGCCCAAAAGGCTTTTGGGAATCAATATTTAATATCTGTCTATCCTGCGGCCTTAAGGTCTGAGTCATCGACTACAATATTCTGGAGCTCGTCCCTTGTAGTCTAAGAGTATGCCACGTGAATTTAACCCTATATTGTAATAAACCCCTGTATGAAATATATGTGTTTTTATTATTTTAAGAGGGGTAGGACACATCAAAGCAGCATATGGGTTAGCAGCGGGCATGGCACAAATGATACTTTAATGTATTATAAGCTTTTATAGGTCACGGTCACCACTTTACATCATGTGGGCCGTATGATTGTATACCTCCCGACGTTTTAGAAAAATAAATGATTTGTTTGGAGTGTATTGAGTGCTGAATCTACTTTATTTCTTAATCTAAGTCCTAATAATTACATCAAGTACAGTTTTTTAAAACATTAATTATAATGCATTTGACGTATGAATGATCATAAAACACATTATAAGGTAAATATTACATACATTAAAGTTCTCAAAATGATATATATTGAAAATTAAATTACTACTGCAATAGTCACAATCATTAATTCAAACGAAGTATATACGTGTATAATATATCTGATCTATACCTAACTAATTGATAGTCTACAAGTATTTGACCACAATTTATTATATCCATACCACACTAACCCATACTCATCCCTCTGCTAGGATATGGGACCCCCATCAACCGAACAGGGGTTTAGAGCATACTCTGCCACTCTTTTCAACTGCCAGATTGTAAAACCTACAGATTCTAAGCCGGTGTTTTAAAGGTCACCGATGACTACCGCTTAATAACTGCTATCTAAATAGTTAATAGATTCAGGCGTTATTTTGCGAAAGTCAAATTTACATGCATCAAATTGCATGTAACTGCTATCTATTGCCTACAACCGGCACCAACGGCTTAACGTACCCTCCCAGTACGGAAAAGCTATTTATTATGTACTAATATCTTTTAATAGGCTTGTATTTAGTAGGCAACGAGATTATTTAGTAAGAACCATCACGGTAGGGAAGCATCTCAATCATATAGAACACGGTAAAACGTTACTATTTCCTGAACAATTGTATTCTTGCGAGCGGGTATAGTTAACGAGGCGAGAAATCTTAATCGTATTACATCGGACATACTCTTTGAAGCGTTTACCCAGAAGCTTACAAATTCGTATTTCCTATACTTAGTAAAATATATTTCTTTACAGCTGAACTTAATATCATGCGATAAGACCCTTGCCTAAAATTTCATGCTCTGACCCAACCTGAGGTTAGATTAATTCACGGAATGGGTGTACCTTACATTCCTCTGATTGCAAAATGTCCGCGAAATAAATTGGGGTAAAATAAAAAACGGAATTCACGAAGAAAAAAGTAACTTTTTCGT
The DNA here is from genome assembly GCA_947507595.1 of Pyralis farinalis. Classification (NCBI taxonomy): domain Eukaryota; kingdom Metazoa; phylum Arthropoda; class Insecta; order Lepidoptera; family Pyralidae; genus Pyralis; species Pyralis farinalis. The sequence continues at coordinate 38,885,105 of OX382261.1, read as the reverse complement.
CCGTTAATAGTGAACTCGTGTCGTCGCTTTCGGTTTAGTTAGTATTTTTAGAAAAAAAAAAGGTACCTAACATCAAAATATCCGACTGCATAAAAAGTGAACTTTGATTAAAACTGAAAAGAAAACAAAAAATACGTGTGCAGTTCATACGCCACTTAATAATCACGACAATATTCTGCATAGATACTTCAAAAATGAATTCAAAAATGAAGTTCTGGAAGTAAATCTAGAAGTCTATTAAGTAATATTCAATAACTCCACCGTTGAAATAGTTTCGTGATCGATACACACGAAACAAATTCTAATGCGAGACATAGCAACTTTAATGATTGGGACCCATCAAAAGTCGATAACGATCACATTTTCCCAGTAATGGGCCCGCATTAGAATTAATAATCAGTTTTGTATGTATCGATTATGAAACTATTTCAATTGTGTGGTTATTGAACATTACTTAACAGAACTCTAGACTATTGGACTTGATTTTCCTCTTCAGTCTTAATTGAAGTTTGCTGTTTACGCAGGGGGGGTTTTTGTTTATTTTACACTTTCTAGTAAATATTACGGGATGGTAAATTTCACAAACTTGTTATTACACTGAGCGAGTTTCATTATCGACGGGATTAAGTAGCTCGCAGTGGTCTAAACCACTAATTATTAATCCCTATGCCTAAGAGGCCTAAACCGGCTCAAGGCTACATAGGCTTGGTATTTTGCATTAAGGGATGAATTAACAGCTCGCTTCAAAGTTGCAACGTATGTACACTATCATCGGCAACATTTTTCGCTCTATTTTGCCATGTCAATGAAATCCATCGAATTCTGTCGCCGTTGGTTCAATTCTGACAACTGCCTCAGGAACGTTTTTAATAGCTTTGTCGTCAAATTCTACATCCGCCTGTGGCAATTCTCCGGATTTCAACTGAGCCCTCCGAAAAACTGGCCACTCATTTGTCCTTTTAGCTTCCATTGTTCCGTCATACACCGTCACTAGACCGCGGTTAATGTTAAATTTTTTTTTGGTGGTATATGTTTTATTTGAAAACATGTTTTCGATTTTTGACCATATGTCGATTGTATCTACTGTTATACTTACTGCATATAATTTACAGAGTTTAGTAGTCTTTTCCAGTCTATTTATTTTGATTATACACATCAACCTAATAATAATATATAGCAGAAAATAATTGATAATAGTTGAAAATACTTGAATAATTTCATTTACAATTAATATCAATCAAAAGATACTCAACTATCTAACATTTCCAGTTTTTGCAGTGTCCATTGACCGCCTCTAAGATTATTTAATAAATCTACGAATGTAGTGTTTTGTTCTTGTGTTATATCTTGAGGTAACTCACAGAAATCAAATAGACGCCAAAGGTTGACTGCAACTTTTAACACTACATGCTCCGCCGACTGTTTTGTACACAGGTGCACGAGATCGCCAAATGAAATAATAATCCAACCACAAAAGTGTTGTTGATTATGTTTGATTTGCTGAATGCGTATATTAATATTACGCAGCGTTAGATACGGCATTACAGATATATCTATTATCATCCAATCTATAGATTTGCTTCTTCATTGTTCTGATTGAAGGCATTCGCCAGTTAAAGGTCGCAGGTATTCTTGTCTATCCTATCGTATTCTATTGGAGCTATAAAGGCCGAATGAAGGGTACTTCTATCATTAATCGAGCTGTTTTCTTAGATGTCATCACAATGATATCATTTTCATGCATAGATAAAATTGCTGCGGAGCCTCCTTACTTCGTTTACCATAAATTTTACTGTAAACATTTTTTATGTTGATTATCATCGCTTGAATGTTACTGAGACACTCGTCTTCTTGGTTATTTGTCACATTATTAAGTAATGATTCAAGTGTCGGCCGTTAAAATTATCTTTCAAAGCAGTAAAATTCTGGGTCTCTGGATCGGTTTTCATTTTAATGATATCCAGTGACATTATTACAAATATTTTTGACGTTAACAATACTTGTTTCTGCGATTATATAAGAACTATATCAATTTTGTACAATATAAGTATCGAAAATTTAAATGAGACAGTTTCATAACGAACTTCAAACCGTTATGGAGCTTAAATAATCTTTTAAAATGAAAAATAATAATAATAATTGTAAAGACATGCGAAAGCAATGAAATATTGTAGTGCCCCAACGGGGCTCATGTGTTGCGGACAAATTTTAATATTAAGAACTATGTATCCACATGAAACAATAAATTTTATGACTATGACTATGACTATGAAAATAGTAAGAGAAACCCAAGGATGATTTTCAAATACCAATTCAATGGTACCGTACTTGATATAGTCCGTCGACTTTCATTTTTCTTTTTACAATATCTGGTTATCACTGTGTTGAATTCGATTATTGCTATGTCTTTAGTGAGCCATGCTACGAGTATATTAAGACAAATCAATTGACGTAAGAATCATTAAACCAACCCATGCGTTTGGTTTCTAGAGCGCCATGGAAAACAAACGTACATACATAGACTGATAAACACATCTATCTATCTGTAACTTCACGCCAAATCCCTTGCGATGTAGGCAGAGAGAACCGAGCGCCACATAACTTGATCCTTACATATCCCTCTCTTGTCTTCAACATTCATTGCTCTTCTCATGCATGCTCGCCGGTTTCTAAGGCTCCTGATATCTTAACAACTTCTGATAGAATATGATCAATTTTGTCAGGGTAGTTAAGTCTTGGCTTTCCTCGGCTTCTACATCCTTTCACTTATGCGTTGTACATCTGTTTCGTAATTATTTCTTTCTACATTATTTCCACATGTACGAACCAACGGAGCATGTCTCTTCTTATTTTAACACCAACACTCTCTTCCAAACCAACTCTGTTTCTAACGTCATGATTGCGAATACAGTTTTCAAGCGTTACACAACAAATTTTGCTCAACGCTCGCATTTCATCCACGTTTGTGCTACTTTCATTTGCCATTTACCATTGAAAGGTAGGGCGCATCAAAGCGGCCCTTCTGGGGAAGTACCTACACCTCATAGAAAACCGCAACCAAATAACAACTCCCTAGATGGTTGATGTGTTCCTGACACTGTGAGTGAGATCATTAGTAAGCTCCCAAGGAGTTGCTGTGTAAGTAGCAGAGAAGGCATCGCGCGAGTGATACTTAGTATGACGCAAGCGGTGATAGGCTACGATACCCGCTTTCCGTATGCGCATATGCCTCCTGACATAGTATAAAAAAAACCCAGCTCGCGCTTCCATAAGTAAGCGTTGGGACTGCATTGTGTATAGCGAACTGTGCCTTCTGGCTCAAGTTATTACTGCCAAGAAGTTTTCCCAACGCTCCATTTACACTATTCCCAGCACTCACTCGTCTTTCTACATCAGCGGTGTACCTACATATACATACACCATTACTGCAGAAAGTGCATACAAAATATACAATCTCGTCAACTTGTTCCAACACTTCATCATCCACCGTAATCCTCACTGGTATCTTCTGTTTCAAATATCATTAATTTTATCATATTCGCATTCAACAGTAAGCCCCTATAATCATCTTTCATTATTGTAACCAGTGTTTGCAGTACAGATGGTGTTTCTACTAATATCACGGCATTATCCGCATACAGCAGACAGTTTACCACTAGGTCACCCATGCGTTTCATTCACTACATTCGTAGACCTTATTCTTTGCAGAGAACTATCGAGATACAGACTAAATAGCCTAGGAGATAGCGTGCATCCCTGTTTGGCACAAATTTTGACATTAAACCAGGGTGACATGCTCCACATTTTACATTCGCTGAGCAATTCTTCTAAGTGGACTGCACAGCACGGAGCAGTGAACCGTCAATTCCATATCTCGGCAATATGCCTCACAGTTCCTTTCGCATAACTCTATCAAATGCTTTCTCAAGATCCTCGCCGGCAACCAGTTGGTCGTCCTTGGTGTGTCCTTTTAATCTTATCCTCCTCCGTTCTCTCAACGTACTCGAGCCAGCGATGATTGTGTGCTTTGATTTCGTCCATTATATTGTGCTCGCCCACTATATTGTGCTCGCCCACTTGTTCTACTTCTCCAAGCATCCTCTTTCCCCCCTGGCAGGCCCCAGTATCTTACAATGTACTCCATAGTTTAGGTTTACGAAGTACTCCTTAGCTAGTTTCTCCTTCTTGAATTTCTGTGTCCATGTCTCACATCCTTACACCAGAATAGGACTGATGAGTGTTTTGTATATTAGTATTTTTGTTATATTGCTGAGAAACTTGGATACTGACACCTTATGTAAAGCTGCACGGCACGATAGGATGTTTTGTATATGGATGTCAATCCCATCTTCCTTAGTGTTCGTATCCCTTGTGATGTATCCGGCCCCGTGCCTGATGCCAACGATGGGCGTGGTCCTCCAGGATACAGCAACTCCCGGGAAAGATTAGGAAAGAAAATAAGAGAATATACGATTCAAATTCAAAATTTTCCTTGGAATTCCTTATTCCATCGAACATTGCGCGGATTGGTGCAATCCCTCACAACAGTGACTAGTCTGGTCATAAATACTGTTACATACAAACTTTTCTTTTTTTCAACTGTTTAATTATTTTCAATTTGGTACGGCGTTTATTATATTAACAACGCCATTCGATTTCCCGCCATTTTACGTATTTTTTTCGTATTTATTATCAAGTAACAATATGGAATGAGGTGTTAAATAAAATAGCCTTGCACAAAGTGGCTATGGATCAGTCGGCCATGTTCAAGACACTTCTAAAGCTTGGTATCAGCTGTATGTTCGTATATCGTACTGTCGACAAATATATCAACACTTCCTCTGTTGAAAACCACAAAATATCGGGGCTACCGCGTGCTGTTAGAACTACAAAGGCTGTTATATTTTTTAATTTGTCGACCATTTTGACTATTGACCATGCTCCTTAAGAGATAGGAATGGTGTTCCTGAACATTCCTATTCTACTTTTTTATGCTAAATCAGAATCTGAAAATTCGAATATTCGAAAAAAAAAAAAAACGCACACACAGACAAACATAGATTTCATATAGGAACGGTGTTCCTGAAAATAAATACATATTCATTTGTAACAGAACTTATGGCCGGACTAGGTATATATCATTTGATCGATATTTCTTAACAGGTTAACAGAAAATATTGTTGCGCATTGTGTGTACTTCTTTGGCGTCAAATTTGTATGTGAAATATATAAAAGGGAAACAACATACGACTCGAGATACATCACAGTTTATTAGGGTACCTTTTGCGCTTCAGGTATGAAACCCTAAAAAGTATCTCCGTAAGACGTTGTCTCATATTTTTCACTAGTAATAGGGCAACGGACACACTTATATACCCATTCTCACTAAGACAAGGGTCTTATTAAATTTCCATGGCCCTCTGGGGACCGCCGAGGGGACCCCCATTTTCTTAAGATATATCTAGCAGGGCACCAAAACATTCGTTTTAGGCCCATGAAATTACTTTCCTGCAAAATTTACGGCCTTACAGCTTCGGACCTTTACCAGTTTGCAGACAGCTGGTAAAAAGAGGACTTGATTAGGGTAGATTAATTGTAACCGCATATCTGTCGAAACTGTGTTGCCGATATTCGTTTGATGAAGTTAAGAAACTTTGTCGTCTTCGTGTCTATGTCTGCTTAATGGTAAGCACCAGCAGTGATAACCTAGTGGATAAAGAACCTGCCTTGTATTCAACAAGTACACGGTTCGAATTCTGGCATGTACCTAAGACTGAAATTCAAAATTTTTTTGTAATCTGTTACGTTACATTGCCTTGAAAATATTGCTTTTAGCAATAAAGCCGTCTTGTTGCATAGTACATTTCTATACTAGTAAAAATATTTTTGAATGTATTTCGAAATATCTGTATTATGCAAAGAAAGTGTATTCTATATCTATCTAAAGTTCGTGTTTTCTGATTTAGTACATATTTGTAATTATCACTTGCTCGGCGGTGAAGGAAAACATAGTAAGGAAACCCGCATGTTAAATACGTGTGATTCTAAATGTAAGAAAGGTCTGATTTCCCTCTGAGTTGCGGAGGTCTGACTGCAGTCACTCCACGTAACAATCAGCATCTTCGCCAAATCCAAGGTTTAGGTAGTAGGCTCCGTCAGTCCTAATAGATTAGGAAACCGGATAACCACAGGAAGAATAGTAGGTGCCTATATTCCCGAAATAGCTAGGACGATCCTGTGCGGGCCATTGCAGGACATAGGCCAATGCACTTTGTTTATTTAGAAATACGGTTCAATTTTATACCAAAAATTGTTTCTACTCTCGTTTTGTCCCCAATGATGAGTGTTAGTGGAAATAGATAGGCGCAATGCCAATTTTTGCCACGCCTCGCCTCGCCTTGCCATTTCTGTGGAAAGTCAGGGGTCATGAAAGGCTTAGGAAAAATGCTGACTGAGGTAGTATTGAACGCGAGATTGTACGACTATGTATTTATAGTGAGATCAAGGAAGACAGGCTATACGTCATTTGAATATATCTATGTTGATTAATGAAGCAAGTTGATACACGGGATTGTCCCACCACCTTCCCATGGCTCTACCGACCTCTCGGTCATATGAGCCGAATCGCGGGGGTTGCGCATGGCACTTGCTGCTCTGAGGCTCTTTTCGCGCCGTGGGCAACGCTTGGCACCCTACATGTTATTTACTATTTACATGTTTGTTTCTTGTCAAAGTCAAAATCTTTTTATTACGTAAAAATGGCTACATTTGTTTGGAATCATCACAATTTTTTTCCCTACCGTGCAATTCATGACTAGGTGAGCACTGATAAAAATACTGCCAAAAAACTCAGGCATCCCTCTTTTGGTATCCAAACAAATTTACATATTTTATTAATTACATTATAATTGGATCGACTCACTCCCAGGCATTTTTATCATTAATATAGTCAGATACTTTATGATATGCCCTGCTACACAATTTGGCTTTTACACCACAATGTCTCACCATAATGTCCACAATGTCTCTGTAAAGCCAATCTCCCTCTTCTGGGGCGGCAACGCACACAAATACGCCTGCAATACACGCCTTCGAGACACGGCATAGAGTACAACGAAATTGGCTGAGAACTGCAAATCAATTGTCTTATAAAAGCCCGCTCCGCTCACGAAACGTTGTGTTTTAACAACAACATATCTCAGCAATTCAAGCCTACTGTCCAATGGGAGATTATTTTAACCAATAAGTGACGCGATTGATCCGCGAACTAGCCAATAAGAGCTGTGCTTCCTACCTTACCGACCCGTAGCGGTGACTTAGATTATACACATGATATCGATCTCATTGGTTCTCCATTGCGTTCATGCTCAGGACTGATGTACTTTCAGAACTTTGTGTCGACGTGGTAACCTTTACGGCCTTACATCGATTCCTCCAGACTAGGCACGAACGCAAAAGAGCTTAGAAGCTAGTTAAGCATTAAGCTAGTCAAGTTATCTTTATTTTATGCATCCTTTTTAATTTGTTATACATTAATGATAAATTTATTTTTCATTAAATTTATTACTGTACTTATAAATCACACAGTTATACAACGTTGCCACTTAGCTGCAAACATAGCAACTTCTTAGAGGCTTACTATCGATAACCACCCATTTATTCGCAGGAATACAATAAACCATCTGAAATTCTTTATTTGGCTATAGTTAATTATGAGATGGAGTACCCTATAGGTTTTGATTGCCTTTCGAATGTCAAAACATGGGCATAAGCGAGGCATAAACAGCCGCATGTTTTGATTGCGTTGACTTAGTTCGATTTTTGCTCTGCTCGAAGGGACTGCAGGCCTGAGTATTTTATATTAATTTCAGCTTGATAGCTCCACCCGTTCCTGAGAAAAAGGGTCTTGACAGACGGACAGAGAGACAGCAAAGTGATCCTATGAGGATTCCGATTCCTCTTGAGGTACGGAACCATAAAAACGACTAGATTAAGTCGCCCGTGGAAAAGAAATTATAATAAATCGAAAAACAAAAATCGCAATCAAAAATGCCGTTTCAAATATTACTAATTGAATACAAACATATCCATTGTGTCCCATTAGTGCACGTGCATTCCCATTCAATTACCGCACTGTAATCCTATTACAGCTGTAATTGTTGTTAGTGCTGTTATAGATGGCACCAGTGCAGTTCTATGTGATGTATGTTATCGGACCCATGCTAATGAATGGTGTCGGATGAAGCAATTCGACTGATGGTTCTATTTGTAGAGGCTTTTTGAATATTCCTACGTTTAGTTCTGTATGCTTACTATTTGAACTTTTATGATAGCAAAAGAGTTAAGAAAGAACTCTTTTGTCATTCATAAAAGAAGATGTAATAAGACGTGTTTTCGGATTTATGTACATGGCACATCCGCTGCTAACACAGCAAACCCTTAGGAGCTTACTAGTGACCTTATTCGCACTTACTGTTGTTTGGCTGCGGTTTTCTGTGAGGTGGAGGTACTTCCCCAGACGGACTGCTCTGATGGGCACTACCTCTCTTAAAAACTTCATACTATGTATGTATATCGACGGATGTACAGTATAAAATTTCGTAATAGAAACGATATGATATGAAATACACAAGGTTTTACAATATGATATTTTTTGCAACTTCATTTATATCAACTTTCATAGGTATAATTGCCATATCGGTATAATTTTTCAAATTGCATGCAGTTAATGCGACCAAATTATGTTGGTCGCTTTGACGTTAAAACACAAAATGTCATAAATAGGATTACACGCGCTTCAGTTTACGGCTAAATTTACTAATTACTGAAACAAATAACACAAGTATCGTAGTATAATAGATAGGCTATGCTAACTGTTCCCGTTTAGGACGGAACCCAAAAAGTAAATCATTACAGTACTAAATTACACAAGGGACTAAAGCGCGAACAAAAGAAGTGTTCAAATACAGCTGCGAACAAAAATTAAATGAACGAACTTTACTGAACTCATAGGACTGTCAGCTAAACTTATAATTGGACGGACAGGCGTCGTTTTGTATATAGAGAAAAGTTGCGTTCGAAAAATTTATACATTTCGATTGTACGCCGTGTAATTCCTACTTTACTTCTATAAAGTTTTTTTTTCTACTTCGGGAGGCACACAAGCATACGGCCTGCCTGATGTAAAGGGGGTACCGTAGCCTATTAACGCTTGCAATATATTAAGTATCACTCGCGCGATGGCTCCTCTGCTGCTTAAATAGCAATTCCTTGGAAGTTTACTAGTGACTTCTCTTACAACATCCAGACCAAGAAAACAGGCATACATGTTCATGCACACAAATGTTTGCCTTGTGTGGGAATCGAACCCACGAGCGTTGGTGTCAAAGTCGCGTTATTCACAATTGAGCCACCGAGCTCGTCAACTAAAGTGTAGAATATATATGTATATACTTACTCTGGCCATTCAGTCATTACATTTGAATTTGGAATCTGTCATTTTTATATGATTGTTCATTGGGTTTTCTCATTTTGGCGCCAATTCATTGTACAATATTTTGCGATATTAAAATGGAGTGGGGTGATAAAGAGAACCGAATCGTTGTGATTGCATTACACAAAGTAGGTATGGAGCCAAATGCAATTTTTAAAACTCTCCATACGCTTGGTATTAGTAAAATGTTTATGTACCGGGCTATTAATAGGTACAATGAGACCTCCTCTGTTTGTGACAGAAAAAGATCTGGCCGTCCACGTAGTGTTCGTATGAAAAAGGTGGTCAAAGCAGCAAGGGAAAGAATTCGAAGAAATCCTGTCCGAAAGCAAAAGATTTTCTCTCGGGAGATGAAGATAGCACCTAGAACCATCTTGCGTATTTTAAAAGATGACTTAGGACTTGCAGCCTATATGAGATGTACTGGTCATTTGTTAACTGATAATTTAAAAAAAGAATATGGTGGTAAAATCGAAACAACTACTGAAGCGGTACGCAAAGGGAGGTCACAGAAAAATTTTGTTTACGGATGAGAAAATATTTATAATTGAGCAATATTTAAACAAACAAAATTACCGTATTTATGCTCAAAGCTTCCCAATTAGAGCACAGAGTGCAACGTGGGCACTATTCGACTTCAGTGACGGTTTGGTGGGGTATTAGCTATGAAGGAGTGACTGAGCCATACTTTTGTGAAAAAGGTATCAAAACATCAAAGTCAAAGTCTAGCAAGACTCGGCGCCGGGTCATAAAGCTCGGTCTACGCAGTCTTGATTGGAAACGAACGTTTCGGACTTCATCAGCGCTAAAGACTGGCCGTCGTCTAATCCCGATCTTAATCTGCTGGATTATGATTTATCGTCAGTTTTAGAGAGTACGGCTTGCTCTAAACGCCATGATAATTTGGAGTCCCTAAAACAATCCGTACGATTGGCAGTGAAGAATTTTCCCATGGAAAGAGTGCGTGCTTCTATTGATAACTGGCCTCAACGTTTAAAGGACTGTATGGCAGCCAATGAAGACCACTTCGAATAAGCTTTTTATATTTTAAATTGTTTTATATTTATGTATTAAACTAACACACTGTAAAAGTAATAAATGTTATTTGCAATAGAATTTTTTTTTCTTTGTGTCAGTATTTATGGCAAGACTAGGTATTATATATGTATATTTTCACGACAGGTCCCTTGCGCCAAAAGACACGGTCTTTACATAGCTCACTGGCTTCTTTAACATGCATAACCCTTTTCATGCCCGCTTGTTCTTAGGGCTCCCGATATCACAGTCTGCTAAATACGACCAATTTAGTAATCGTATGTGAATCTGTCCTTTCCCTACTCCTACATCCTTCTGCTTTAGTATTGCATATCCGTTTCGTCATTCTTTCGTTCGACATTCTTTATGCGTGCCCGAGCCAACGGAGCATGCATTTTCTTATCTTAACACCGACACTCTCTTTCAGACCAAATCTTTCTTACATCATCATTGCGAACACGGTTATCAAGCCTTACGCCACAAATTTTGAGCAATGCTCGCATCTGGACTGAATTCTACTCTCATGCTCTCTCTGCCATACCCAGCTCAAACTTCCATAAGTTAGCGCCGAGATTAGTATTATATTGTGTACAGTGAGCTGTGCCTTCTAGCTTAAATCTCGGCTGCCTAAAAGTTTACCTAACGCTCCATTCACACTGTTCCCTGCACTCACTCGTCTTTCTAAATCAGCGGTGTAACTTTCATTTGTTCTAAAAACGCTTCAATACACAACATAATGTACAATCTCATCCACTGCTCCAACAGTATAGCATCAACCATAATCCTTGTGTTGGTTTTGGGTTCCTCTCTTTTAAATACAAATTTTGGTTTTCTTCGCATTCAATCGTCAGCCTTTCTTCATATTTACAATTTTTTTTATACCACTAAGGTGGCAAACAAGCGTATGGCCTGCCTGATGGTAAGCAGTTACCATAGCCTATTGGCATTACCAGGGGTGTCACTCTTGCGTTGCCGACCGTGTAAGAACCTCTTCACGCCTTTCTTGAAGAACCCCACACTTGTAGTCCCTTGGGAAAACCTCGGCAGGGAGCTCAGTCCACAACTTAATAGTTCTCGGTAGAAAACTTCTTGTGAACCGCACAGCGCGCGACTATTGCGGTTCCAGTGTATGAGGATGAACTCCCAGCCGTCGGCGAGCTGTGTGTGTGATCGTGCTTCAAGCGTTCATAGGCTACGGTAACCGCTTTAGGTGGGGCGTATGTTTGTATGCCTCCAGACGTTGTATAAAACGCACGTATCTGCAGTTCTGTCGGTAAAAAAACAAAAGAATAAACATTTAAGGTAATAACAGATTACGGAGAGGAAAGCGAAATGTTCCCGAAAAGACTCCATAAAGATTTAGGCCAGCCACAAACGATGTTCAATTCTCCCGGCGAAAGTTATAGTATCATTAAAGTCAGCGTGGTCGACCAAGGACAATATCGCTGAGGTTTTTAGCCGCTTTCTCTATGGACGCAGTTACGGACAATAGGCAGTTGTGGACATGGATTTGGGTAATGGTGGCCTTTTTGAGTAATCCGTGAGATATTACTGTGTTTTGGTTGGAATATTAGCTCGGCTGTGATCATTGTGTTTGGGGTATTTTTGCAACGTTTTTAGGTTTCCGTACATCAAAAGGAAAAACGGAACCCTTGTAAGATCACTTGGTTGTCAGTCTGTCTGTCCGTCAAGACTATAGAAAATAATAGATATCATCAATAAAAAAAAAATGTATAAGATGAATACAAGTTCACCCATCGAAAGACAGCCTACAGTCGTCGCTGCTTGACTTCTCTGTAATATGAGACGTCTTATAATCCCTTTATACGGTTACGGTCTTCTTCTTTCTTCTTTTATACAACGTCGGGAGTCATGCAAGCATACGGTTCACCTGATGTAAAGTAGTTACCGTGGCCGATTAACGCGTGTAATATATTGAGTATCACTCGCGCGATGCCTCCTCTGCTGCTTCCACAGCAACACTAAATATTTTAACAGTCGCATCGCAATATATCTATGAAAATCTTTTGTATGTCCATAAAAACATAGACTCATTTTGTAAAAAGAGTGATACTCATAGCATAAATACTAGATATAAGCATAATCTTGTGTTACATGCAAGCCGTCTCCACAAAATAAGTAATTCTTTTATGGGGCAATGTATACGGTTCTATAACAAACTTCCCAGCAATATAAGAGAATTGTCAATAAACAAATTTAAAACTACTATTAAAGCCAAATTGTGTAGCAGGGCATATTATAAAGTATCTGACTATATTAATGATAAAAATGCCTGGGAGTGAGTCGATCCAATTATAATGTAATTAATAAAATATGTAAATTTGTTTGGACACCAAAAGAGGGATGCCTGAGTTTTTTGGCAGTATTTTTATCAGTGCTCACCTAGTCATAAACTGCACGGTAGGGAAAAAATTGTGACGATTCCAAACAAATGTAGCCATTTTTACGGAATAAAAAGATTTTGACTTTGACTTTGACTTTGAAACTCGTTAGGAGCTTACTGGTAACCTTACTCACACACAGGAACACAACAACCCTCTAGCGAGTTGTTATTTGCCATTTATTTATTTATTGTTGATTGCGAGTATATTACAGATGTTAAATTATACATTTCAATTGATCAATTTCACAATCTACCTTTAGAAGGTGTACAATATTAATAGTCATATTAATTTATAATGTCAAAAAAAGAACATAATCGAACACAATATCTAATAATTTTAATAATGTAATATTGATATAATAGAGAAGTCAACCCAAGAACTCCGATATGTCATAGTAAGATTGTTCCAACAGCCATGCCATTAGTCTTTTTTTAAATGTTGAGAAACGACTTATTTCCTTTAATGACTCAGGAAGCCTGTTATATATTTTTGATGTCATGTTTGTAATATTATTGCTAAATAAAGTCGATCTGGATGGCGGGATAACAATATCATTAATGCGTCACCATCAGTAGGTACTTCATAACACAGTTAGAAAACCAAAGGTTACTTAGATTAGGTCACACGACGTTCGAGTTTCTACACGATGTTTTTCTTCATCGCCGTGATAATTACAAATATGAACATAAATTAGAAAACACTAAATAATTACCACTATTTAGTGTTTTCTATTATGGGATTATAAGATGTCTCATATTACAGACAAGTCAAGCAGCGACGACTGTAGGCTGTCTTTCGATGGGTGAACTTGTATTCATCTTATACATTTTTTTTTAATTGATGATATCTATTATTTTCTATAGTCTTGACGGACAGACAGACTGACAACCAAGTGATCCTACAAGGGTTCCGTGTTTCCTTTCGAGGTACGGAAACCTAAAAACGTTGCAAAAATACCCCAAACACACCATGATTATACCAGAGGGAGACTTTGTACAAAAGTCGTCTGCGTGGGTACCTCTGTCTCACCTATTTCTACCATCGAGCAGCTATATTAATATAGCTGTGTTCCGGTTTGAAAGGTGAGATATGACAGAGAAATTACTGGGTACTGTGACGAAACAGCCTTATGTCACAAGATTGGTAGCGCGCTAGTAACATCCCCGTGGTGTTGCGAGCATCAATAGGCTATAGTGACCGCTTACCATATGATACGGGCCGTATGCTTGTAAAAAAAATATTGGACTCGGACATTAAGTCCGTTCTTTATCCACTGTGCTTATCACTGTTCTTAGCGGGGATTATGGTCATTAGTCGTACCAACCTCGCGAGCAAAGCACCCGGGTGTAACTTAGTATTTAAATAAGTTTCAAACAATTTAAGTTAGTATCTATCTGTTTCGCTACGTCCAACTTTTGGGACGATGCGAACAGTAATGGCTTCCGAAGAATACCTTTCAGTCGAAACAAATTGGATTCCTAATGGCAATAAATTGGGTTTATTTATAAACTCGATGTTACAAAGTTGTTCAAGGAAGAAAGTCGCTCGGTTACGATACTAAATAGTACATTAACGGGACATGTCGTTTCAATCAAACATGCAGGTAAAGCAACGTCGACCGCAACCTGTCTATGGATGGGTTTATCTATCTCGGGTTTCTCCGTACATCGGACAAGTTAAGCCGTCGGTCCCGGCTGTTGTCGATAGTCGTTAAGCTATGTCAGCGGCCCTCGGGCGACTTGAAAACACTGGCCTCCGCCAATGTGCATTTGAACAGCGTGGTGGAGTATGCTCTGAACCTCTTTGGTTGTAAGGAGACCCGTATCCCTGCAGTAGGATGAGTAAGGGTTGATGTGGATTTATATAAAAGCACATAAATGGTTACGTTTTAAAAAGAAAGTGTTCGAATATTATCACAACATCCGCGGACAAGTAAATGAGAATTATAAAAGTTTATAATTCAAATATTACAGTAAAAACACAATGACGTTAAACGTATGAACTATAAATTATAAAAAAAATATATTCAAGATACACAAAACAGGCTACGGTCATAACTTCACAAAGTTTACAAGTTTGATCAAAACTATAACCTTAAAAATGCGTGTTGAACGTAATTAAGAACGGTAATTAATTCTGCAGAGAATTACACTTTTATTTGAATTACATTGCTTAAAGCTGAATTTTATGATTGTTATTGTGTTGTTAAAAATAATAGATCAAGTTATGACAACATTTCTTGGTCTATGACATTTTAAGAGAGGTAAGACTCATCGAAGCTGGCCGTCTGAGGAAGAAACTCTACCACACAGAAAACTACCAAATAACAACTCCAGGGATGTTGTGTTCCTGCGTGTAGTCGAGGTCACCAGTAAGCTCCTAAATGTCGTAATGCTAGCAGCAGAAGTGGCATCGAGCGAGTAATATTTAATGTATTGCGAATGCTCATAGGCTATGGTAACAGCTTTCCATCAGGTGGGCTGTATGCTTGTATGTCTCCCGACGTTGTACAAAAAAACGGACATTGAAAATGAGTAAATATGAATAATAAAAAGAATATTTTATATTAACTACACTAAGAGTTGCCTTTCAACAGATGGGGTTTAGAGCATACTCCACCACGCTATTCAACAGAGGATTGGTGGAGGTTATAATTTTCAAGCTGCACTAAGGCCACTGACTTCGCTTAACGACTGTCATCTATCGATAACAGCCGAGATCGACGGCTCAACATGCCCTGCGAATCTCGAGATAGATAAACCCATCCATAGGCTTGCAGCGGTCGACGTTGCTTAACTTCCGTTTTCGGTTAGAATGACAACGCAACGACGCCGTCGAGCTCTCCATGATCGCACAGTTTAATAAATAAACTCAGAAACGCAATGTAAAATAACATGAGTCATGCAAGAAGTTTATCAGGCAAGAGTGAATGGTGATGTCGGGAGGGGCTGCCCTAGACGGACACATATAGAACAAATTGGCGATGTGTTGAAAAATAGTCAAATCAAAAAAACCCAAAACCGATGGGCATGCCTGAAGAGGTTGATGATTGTGGAAGAAGCTAGAGGGGTATGTTTGGATCGATGCACCTGGGAAACCATGGTCTCTGCCTACCCCAATGTAAGATAGGCGTGATGATTATATTATGTGTATATGCAATGTAAGTAGTGTACGGAATCCATTGTGTAAGTCCCAATCGCCCTTAACCCTGCCTTTATCGTCCATAGAGACTACTGAAAAAGAGGTAATGTCAAAATGCCATACAAAAATGAAATGGATACGAAGATAGGTATCTTTACAACAAAAAGAAGATCGGTAGCTATTTTATTTCTATCTTCATAAAATACAGACAGGGGTAAGCCCGCACTCCTACTAACATTGAATTGTTATGTACTAGTGTACTAGAACCAACACTGCCAACCAAATGTTTGCGCCATGCTTTGTTGCCGATCGGCAACAACTCATTGCTGAACTACGTTGAACGAAACGCGTAAGCGCCATGAAAATCACGGCGCTTTTGACCTTTTGGTCGCGAGAAAATTACCCCTTAGAAGCAATTTAGTGCTGTATATTCGAAACTTTGGATAGACATCTAAATTATTTCAGCGCTGCATCGGACATTCGTTTTAATTATTACCAAAATGGAGCAAGACTTTTACTTAATTAAGAGAGGAGAGAGGTAGGGCGCATCAAAGCAACCCGTCTGGGGAAGTACCCTCCACCTCACAGAAAACCGCAGCCAAATAATAACTCCCTAGAGGGTTGTTGTGTTTCTGCGTGTGAGGTCACCAGTGAGCTCCCAAGGAGTTGCTGTGTAAGCAGCAGAGGACGCATCGCGCGAGTGATACTTAATATATCGCAAAAGTTAATAGGCTACGGTACCCGCTTTACATCAGGTGGGCCGATTGCTTCTATGCCTCCCGACGTAGTATAAAAAAAACTTAGGATAGCTCTTCTAGTACATAATAACTCAATGCTTACTAAAGGTTTTTTTATACAACCTCTGAAGGAATACATTATATCAGCCCATCGTAATGTGGTAAATGTAGCTCATGAACCCTTGCAAAGGAATTGCACTTGCAAAGGAAATACCTATGGAGAACCAATGAAAACAATATTGCCTAGTAACTTAATTCACCGCTACGGTTGGTGGTAAAGTAGAATGCGCAGCTCCTATTGGCTAGTTCGCGGATCAACGTTGCGGCACTTATCGGCTCTTATCGGTTAAAATATTCACTCATTGGTCACTAGGCACTATTCGCTGAGACAATTAGGCGCTAAAACACAACGTTTTTGTGAGGGCGCAGTGCATTCATTCGCAGTCAAGTATTTATATTCATTCATATACCTAAAAGAAAGTAATATTGTGAAGAAGGAATTAAAGAAAAACAAATATTTGTGTGTCTGATTGTCTTGGTCTGGGTGTTTTTAAGAGAGTTGGGGCACATCAGAGAAACCCGCCTGGAGAAGTATCTCCACAGAAAACCACAGCTTCTGTTTTTGTCGTTTTCCTGCGAGTTAGTGAGCCACTAAGGAGTTGCTATGTTAGCAGCAAAGGTGGCAGCACGCGAGCAATATTTAATGAATTGCAATAGTTCATAGCCTACGGCAATTGTTTTCCATCAGGTGGGCCGTATGCTTGTATGCCGTTCAACGTTGAATAAAACAATTATTCGATCATATAATTATATTCTACTTTTAAGCTCTCTCTGCTATACTCAACTCACGCTTAAATACTTCATCAACCCTTATTCATCCGATTGCAAGGATACGGATCTATCTTCAACCGAAGGGGTTTAGAACATACTCCCGCCACGCTGCTGAAATCCGGATTGGCGGAGGCCAGTGTTTACAAGCCGCCCGGGGGCCACTGACTTAGCTTAACGACTGTCATCTATCGACAACAACCGGGACCGACGGCTTAACATGCCCTCCGAAGCACGGAGTAACTCGATATAGTTAAACATCATCCACAGACAGTCTGCGGTTGATATTGCTTAACTCGCGTGTTCGTTTAGAAATACACGCGCAACGACGCCGTCGAGCTACACGTTTAAATAAGCATTAATAAATATATTTTCAATATTTCGCTTTAAAACTTGGAATATAATGAGGTATGGTATCTGTGACAGACAGATGAGCGGACGGACGCTGGGTAAGGGGTTCTTTTCATCTTAAAAACATCAATATCGTTACCAAATTGACGCTGTCGCAGAGACGTACGGCAAGGTTGCGAATCCCGAATTTGGGTGAAATATTCAACGATAAAATCAAATTGGTAGCATCGGAATTTGTGTTAAAAGCGATACATCCGAGGGTTCCGTCCATTAGTACCGATAACGGTCCCTTTCCTACGGAGAAAACGAGTGGGATGTATAAATGTCACCTGTAATTTTGTATCTTTAAGTTGAGAAATGGAATGGAGGAAGCATTCGGAGGAATTCTAATTTCGTTATTCGTAGCATGTTATACTTGGTTAAGGTGAGGTAGGTAAAGACTGACAGAGGTACTCTTTAAGGTAGTTCATTGCTGAGCACAGTGGTGGAGTTAACAATGCTACTTAAACAAAATGCTCGTGGGTTCGGTTCCCACATAGAAAAGAACATACGTATGCATGAGCATGTCCTTTTGTTTGTAAGAGGGATAGAGCGCTTCTAAACATATAGTATCCCCAACACGAGAGGAACCTCCATCGAATAGAAAATAACTCACACGCAGGACTAATACAACCTTCCACGAAGATATAATTAGACTGCGGTTGTCTGTGTGGAGAAGGTTTCCCTCTACCTCCCTCAAAAACATCCAGTTCAAGACAAACGGACATGTGCATGCATATAAATGTTGGTTTGGTAATCGAACTTGTTGTCAAACTAGCATTGTTAATCACTCCACCACTGGCTTATCCAAGCTATATATATATATATATATATATATATAATATACGAAACTACTTTTTTTTTGTAAATTTTTTATTTTATTTATTTATTTATTTAACATTAACACAAAACATAACACAATTTACACTCTGCCAAACTGTAAGTCAGTTTGTCGGCAGTAGCTCCCGTGGACAACGCGCATTTGCGGTTGCTTATAGTTAAAAATATAAAAGCTTTGCTTTGAAATATTACACCACTTATTCTGCTTTCAATATTTCCCTAATTCACACATTTTTTAATACATACTTACTATACATATAAAATACCCAGACCAACACAAACAGTGTGGAAATCGAACCCACGAGCGTTGGTGTCAAAGTAGTGTAACAGCGCGTTTCACTGCTGCGACACCGAGTTCGTCAAATGATTTTTCGGTCTATCCTATATTATGCTGGCGTATGGTAATTGTGCAATGAGAAATACAATGCAATTCGTATCACACTATAATTTTAAATCAACACTTGTAATCAATGTTCAGGAGAATACGAAACGAGAGGACAGTCCCGAGACGTCGTCACTTGCCGCCGTTTGCACTAACTCTCCCTTTCTCTCAGTGTCGACCTCTTGATTCTGCCGAAGCGAGCCACCGTTCGCATGCTTTCGTTTCGTTTTAAACATCTATACTCGTGATCGGATGTGACATATATGCAAAGAAGGACATCCAACCGATATGAATTTCCACCTTGCAGAAGATGGCGGGCAAATATCTTTAGTTGTTGAGTTCCTGCGATTGAGTGACGTTACTAGTAAACATCTGAAGATTTGCTGTACCAGCAGAAGTGGCGGCAACACGCGAGCGATACCTCCTATACTGCAAGCGTTTACAGGTTACGGTAACCAATGTCAATCAGGTGGTCTGATATTTAAAAGAAACGAAAGATATTACTGTATAGACCGCACTTAGTTCGACATTTTTTATTTATTTATATTCTTTTTATTTTTTCATGAAATATCTATACACATACACTTAAAAATTAAAACAATCCAAAAATAAATCCCTATTGTTAGTCATTGCCGACATACACGAAACATATTTGTACATATATAAGAATCGCTCATTTAAAATAATTGGAAACAATATGTAAAAAAGTTATGACTACCAGACCAACCCTAACACATTCTACTGCAGGTATACGGGCCTTCGACAGAAGGGGTTTCGAGCATACTCCATCACGTCGCTCAACCGCTAATTGGCAAAGGCCAGGGTTTTCAAGCCGCCCGAGGCTCACTGACTTAGCTTAACGAATGTCGTCTATCAACAACAACCGGGATCGATAGCTTAACGTGCCCGCCGAAGCACTGAAAAGTTCAAAATAGATAAACCCATCCACAGACAGGCTGCGGAGGACGTTACTTAACCTGCGTGTTACAGAATAACACACGCAACGATCCCATAGAGCTCTCTACACGTAAAAACACACAGTCAAGTAACTGGTTGTAGTGTTTAACAAAATTCGCAGTTTTTAAGTTAAATAATGTTTTGTAAGGCAAGATAAACACAAATACAAAATTTAAATAAATCGTTCGAGCCGAAGAACTGAAAAACCGAAATATACGAGTATTTATATACATCGCTCGTTTAAATATACACGATTTTGTTAGTCCATATTAATACTCTAATTAACAATTCACCATTCCAAGAATACTCAATTGCTACGCCGTAGGCGTCTACGGCGTAGACATTTACGTAGACAGCTACGGCCGCGTAGAACTAATTAGTACTAAGTATTGCAGGTTATATCGGTGTATTGAATTATGAGCTTAACTTTAAATATAGGCAAAGACAAAGCAGCTAAGTAGCTTTTCCTATGTTCACAAACAAATTATCTTTTTTTTGTAACTATTAATGACATTTCGTGATATCAGTATTATTTTTTTCGTGCAAGCCAAGCATACATCTCACCTGATGTAAATTGCCATTGTAATCTTACTGTAGCCTTAAAAGCTTACTGGTAACCTCACTCACTCGCAGGAAGACAATAACCCTCCATGGGTATGTTAATTATCTGTGAATTTCTGTGAGGTGGTACCAGTCGGATGTTTTGATGTGTCCTTCCTCTCTTAAAAATATCCAGAACAAGACAAACAGATATGTTCATGCACAAAAATATTTATATTGAATGATAGTCGAACCCACGTGCCCTGTTGTCAAAGCGTTACCAACTACTCTGCTATCGAGCAAAAAATTGGCGAATAAATGGAGACATACAAATTCACGTTTCCCTCAATCGATCCCCAAAACGAATATTTGATTGAATTAATATTTATTTGGCTTTCTTAGCTTCTATTTCTTTCTATTTTGTATAGTATATCTGTTTCTTCATTCTTTCGTTTTGTAATATTTCTACATGCACGAACCAATAATGCATATTCATATTTCTTAACACCATCTCTCTTTGAGACCAACTCTCTTTCTTATATTGCCGTTGCGAATTCGCTGTATAAATGCTACGCCACACATTTTGCGCACTCCTTGCACATTAACCGCGATTATTCTACTATCCTCTCCCCTACCCATGGTGTGGTCTCGCCTGGTGAAGACTATGCTCCATCCATCTAGTGCTCTGATCCAAAACCCCGAAACCTTTCTACTCGAACTTCATAATCGTTTTCAGTGCCTAGATGATTGCATAACATCGGACGATATCAACTGCAAGCTCGTGGAAACTGTCTATGCAGCGGAAGCTCAGTTTCTAAAGCCTCGTCCAAAAATAACCCAAAAGCTTACGACTCACACACAGAATCACATGGAGGTCAGTTTTAAAATGTGGTTGCAGTCTTCAGCTCACATACTAGAGTACAGGCAGCCGAATAGGCAGGTCTCTAAATGCGAGCGGTGAAACATGCGCCAATTAAATACAATTCCTGTTAAAGAGATATATATAGACGAGCTCGGTGGCGCAGTGGTGAAACGCGTTGTTACACGACTTTGACACTAACGCTCGTGGGTTCGATTCCCACACAGTACAAACATTTGTGTGCGTGAACATGTCTGTTTGTCTTGGTCTGGGTATTTTCTATGTATGATAAGTATATATTTACAAAAAAAATGTATTTAAGTATGTTTATCAGTTGTCTAGTACCCATAACACAAGCTTCGCTTACTTTGGGGCTAGGTGGCGCTGTGTAATTTGTCCGACAATATTTATTTATTTATAGCGGAACCAAGGCCCCAAAAATCTTCGCCAAAGGTTTGTCTCTTGAGCAAAGTCAACTTACGAACTTGAAGACCAACACTGGTACCATTATTTCTATAAAGGCTGAGATTTTGAGTGAGATAGAGAAGTTCTATGGACAGCTGTATACATGGTCGTTACAACCGGGCAAGTGTTAGTAACGATGAGCTAAGCTGACCCGGCACTATAACGAAGATATCCCAGACATCAGTCTGTACGAGATTCGTATGGCTCCCAAACAGCTTAAAAATGGCAGCACTGGTTGAAGATGGTATTACGGCGGTGCTTCTGAAAGCGGGTGGTAACCCGATGCTTGTAGTCCTTCAGAAGCTATTTAATTCCCATATTCAAACCTACCCCTAATAGAATTCTCACCTTAATCTGCATTTTCTTAGAAATTGTTAATAGACGAAATGTATTTCATATGCAGCAATATTTCATTTTTTATAACATCACTTTGTTGTCCATCTGTCTGTCTGTCAAGATCCTTTTTCTTAGGGACGGTTGGAGCTATCAAGCTGAAATTAATATCACATACTCAGGCCTGCAATTCCTTCAAGCAGTGAAAAAATCCAATATCTAAGTCAATGCTATAATCTAATCTATAAACTCTGCCAGATTATACAGAAGACTGAGGAGTATAATCTGCCCTTATGTTTGGCGTATGTGGATTACGAAAAATTTAATAATATATATATGTCGGAACGTGGATGTAATGGTCGTCAGGTGGCTCGTTGTTCATGGCGAATAAAGCGAAATACCAGCGTAGTTAATCTTCTCAATATTTAATCAGCCAATTACCACAATACTTTTAACAAAAGTTATGCTTAGATCGTAGATTACAACGGATTCAAAATGCGGTGGACGCGACACGTGCGGTTAGCTCCATTGCTCGATTCGTAATCCCGATTCCAATGACGGTATCTCATCTTGACGTTTTTGACAACTGACTACAACTGACATTTCGAGCAAACCATAACAAACACAACCGGTGTTGCCAATCCAACGATGTCGATTCCACCCAAGCGCCGACTTGACATTTTGATCCGTTATTATTAAAACTAGCATCACGGGGATTGATTTCTTCCAGGCTTCTCAATATGGTGTTGCTACCTCTGCGACACGGCCATTCTGATGCATCACACGTCCTCGTGTGCGTAATCTGTAACCAAAAAATCTGAGCAGAAACAGATCTTACTCCAGCTCGGCCAACCCTGACTAAGACTGGCTTTAGTCAACATTCATTTCAAGTAAAACAAATTTCAATTATTAATCAGCAATATAATACAATTTGCATTTAACTCTAAGTTATAATTCACAATCGAGACCATGGTGCAATTATCTGCCAACATTTAGTTTAAAGTTAATTCAACATGTTTACTGGATTCTGCTATCATGAAATCATCACCTCCATCCGGCGGATACTCTCTAAATCATCGCCTCCATCCGGCGGATACTCTCAAAAAAGCCATCGCCTCCATCCGGCGAATACTCTCAAAAAAGCCATCGCCTCCATCCGGCGGATACTCTCAAGAAAGCCATCGCCTCTATCCGGCGGATACTCTCAAAAAAGCCATCGCCTCCATCCGGCGGATTCTCTCAAGAAATCTATCGCCTCTATCCGGCGGATACTCTCAAAAAAAAAGCCATCGCCTCCATCCAGCGGATACTCTCACAATTTGCATGAAAACAGAACTCTTAAAATTCTAAACAACATTATTCCTCAATAGTCTTCGATCGATTATCATCCTCATCTAATTGAGGGCAATCATTAGGCATTTTTCACAAGCAATCATGAGCGTACTTGTAGGTACGGTCACCTCTCAAAGCCTTTAAACGTAACGGTCTCCTTCAAGCACCTCAATGACGCTATAGGGGCCTTTGTACTTAGGACCGAGTTTCGTTTGGTTTCGCTATTCATTTTTCAATAATACAAAGTCTCCAACTTTAAAGTTAACAATTTAGCTTCTGTACTGTCAAAACGTGTTTTGTCATAGTCAGCATTTTTGTCAATATTCGGGCATTTGAAACATCACATGCGCAAACAACAGTTGTCCTAGTAAACTGTAACTTATCAGGAGTCATATGAACTGCTAGACCTTGTTTTAATAGTTCGCGGCCTACTAGAATGTCATATCGTAAGTAAGAGTCGGGCAGTATGTGAAAGAGGATTTCTAACTGAATGTCATCTATTTCAACAGTAGTCAAAATTTGAATAGTGCTACGTATTAACTGACGTGTGTCCAAAAACAGTCAAAGTTACAGTGTCATTACATTACCTTTATAAGCGAGCATTCGGCTCCAGAATCATAATAGAATAGGTACTGCTCACCAGAGTGTCGCATTATCCCAGCAGGGACGCTGATGTTGCACATATCCACTCGTTTCTCCGCCGTAGATCGGGTGCCGTTGGTACCGCTGGCTCCACCCTGGTCACGTCGATTGGGGCCGCTGGATACATAGAGGCCTGTTCCCCGGCAGTGGAAGCAGGTAACTGCTGGATTCACAGGAGCGCTTCTATGTTGACTTGATATGAAAAGGTCCTTGAAGTCACTCTAACACATGACATGGAAAGATACTTGAGATAGCCAAGCAGCAGCTTGTCCCTTCAGCGCACGGCTCAAAGCCAACATCAGCGGAACACCACTCAGTTGCTGATCCGGTACACACATATCCGCGGTATTGTTCCATGCACGCGCGTCCACATTTCCTTTGGCAAGATCGAATTCGGGCAGCTGATTGTCAATGCTAGTCGATGGTCCTTTCATCACTTGAACCAATGCTAAAAAATTCTGGTTTTGTTGCTCCAGTAAAATACATTATTTTTCTTCATCACTATTTCCATTTTTCATTATTGGGGCGGTTGGGTTACATCCAACGTCTGATGTCAGAACGTGGATGTAATGGTCGTCAGGTGGCTCGTTGTTCATGGCGAATAAAGCGAAATACCAGCGTAGTTAATCTTCTCAATATTTAATCAGCCAATTACCACAATACTTTTAACAAAAGTTATGCTTAGATCGTAGATTACAACGGATTCAAAATGCGGTGGACGCGACACGTGCGGTTAGCTCCATTGCTCGATTCATAATCCCGATTCCAATGACGGTATCTCATCTTGACGTTTTTGACAACTGACTACAACTGACATTTCGAGCAAACCATAACAAACACAACCGGTGTTGCCAATCCAACGATGTCGATTCCACCCAAGCGCCGACTTGACATTTTGATCCGTTATTATTAAAACTAGCATCACGGGGATTGATTTCTTCCAGGCTTCTCAATATGGTGTTGCTACCTCTGCGACATATATATATAATTTCAGATTCAAAAGATAGTACGAGTATCATGACTCGCTGATTTCAAGTTTGAAATCGATTGTGAAATCACTACATACTGATAATTATATACTAGACAAGGCAAAAAAAAGACATAACATAAATTTGAATTAATGTTACACAGACAAGACAAGACTCGTAATAATCTTATTTTTGAAATCGATTGAAACTAAATAGGTTAAACCTGGATTAAACTCCAAAATAAAAAAAATGGTTAGTGAAATCAAACCAGGCCACTACTTTTAAACATGAAAAGACGTTTTTCAAAGGATGTTTTTACTAAATGTTAGTAAGTTACTTTTAACTTTAACAAAGAAACAACGTTCATGGATAAATAGCGTGACTGGAACATACCTTTTAGCGTTATCGGTTGCTATGAAATAAACCGGTTAGTTTACCATACAAATATATATTATTTAAAAGGTTGTATTATTTATTACAGGATGATTTATTGACTGTAACTATTCAAAAAAGTATTTTTGGTGTAGTAAAGTATATTTTTATTTATATATGTATTCTTTATCGCACAACAGCAGTAATACCACGAAGGAAAGAACTGAACCGATCAAACGATTTTCCGTAGAAACTCAACTCACCGCTTCGGGTCGGGGTAAATTAGAACGCGCAGCTCATATTATATAGATATATATAGACGAGCTCCGTGGCGCAGTGGTAAAACGCGCTGTTACGCTACTTTGACACCAACGCTCGTGGGCTCGATTCCCACACAGTACAAACATTTGTGTGCATGAGCATGTCTGTTTGTCTTGGTCTGGGTATTTTCTATGTATTATAAGTATGTATTTACAAAAAAGAAATGTATTTACGTATGTTTATCAGTTGTCTAGTATCCATAACACAAGCTTCGCTTACTTTGGAGCTAGATGGCGCTGTGTAATTTGTCCGTCAATATTTATTTATTAGGTTTAGGCGTTTACGCGCTAAAATCCTACATTTTTGTGAGTACTTGCCTTTATGCGTTTTCAAGTGGTTTAATGGTTTCTGGGCACTTCAACACCACCCGACTGGAGAAGTGCCTCCATGTCACAGAAAATTGCCGTCAAACAGGAGATACTTTCTTGGAGCCTTGTTGAGTTCCTGTGAGTGACCCACTCACTCACAGGAACTCAACAAGGCTCAAGAAGGTAAAGGTAATTAATAAGCTGCTAAGGAGTTGCTGTTTTCTCATTAGTCAGTAGGTTTGAATCGCTAAGATATTTAGGCGTAACATCACGTTTTAACGTATAAATATCCTTAATTACTTTAGTAGGCATGTGGCAGTCCAATTGCAGAATTCGTTGAATTAAATAATGACTTGCCGTTTCATATTAAGATGGGTCAGCGTTTAACCGGCTCTCATTGCTGCTGAACGAACGTCGACCGTATTGTAGTCAATGCCATTAAGCGGGCCATGACCCGTCGTTTTGTAATTATTTACTTAAAGTTTCTCGTGCTTGTAGCGTCGTCTACGAAAATAACAATTGTAGCGTCGAATATATAAAATTAAAAACTTAAAGGTTTAATGTTAAATAATTGCCTTTTTTATAAAAGTCTATAAACGTCTGCAATACATTAATGTACTCGCATGATGCCACTTCTGCTGCTAACACACCAACTCCTGTGGAGCTTACTGGTGACCTCATTTATTCGCAGGAACATCACAACCCTCCAGGCGTTTTTCTCCCCAAACGGGGTGATTTGATGCGCCCTACATCTCTTAAAATTAAATGATTTATGTATAATTTTTGCCGAGTATGTATGAAAAGTTACGTTTGAACAAGTTTCATATGCAGTATAACAATTTTATATTGAAATCAATGCCAAATAGTGAAGTCCGTGGACAAAACTACAAATATTAAACGTTATTCTTCTTTCCAGCGGTAAACGTTTCCTAATCCATTAGTATACACAGGGTTCGCCTAAACCTAAGGATTTGACGAGGATGGAGGATACGATGACATGGAGCAATGCTGACCTTTACAACTCAGAGGAAACACCAGACCTTTCTTTGGTTTGGCCACTCTTTCTTCACTGGGTTATCACGGGTCTATATACAATGTACATGTAGCGATAAAGTTGGATATCCAGAGGAATTCCAGTTAATATTTTTGGTTTACTATTTTATTTTGATACCTTATTGGAAGATATAATGTATCTATATAAATTTTGGTTTTAATCTAATATACTATTTCTCCAAATTATCACCAACCAACAAAAGAAAAATTAATAGGAAAAAATTAATAATATCATAAATCAATATAGGTAGATGTGAATAATCACAGAAATAAAGTTTTTATCTTGACCAATTTTTGAGAAATTATCACATCAGATTTAAGTGTGAAGGGTATGTGAAGGATGACAAATCTCTTATACAATTTAAGAAAACATCTCAACGTATTAATGGAAAAGAATCAACTCACAGTTGACCTTGAGGTTAATGTTCCATTTAACTAAGATTTTATCTTTATCTATACTTTCCCCGTGAAATAATAACAATGTTACTAACAAGCAAAGTTTTTTTTTGAAAATGATTGAATATTTTATACAAGCAAACTAAATTTCACAGTTCAATAAACTTGACCGGTTTTGTTTCTTATTAACTTTCCATTTCCAGGAAGCTATTAACTTCACTCCGAAAATGAAAATTACAATTTTATCGATATATATACATTTTAGGACTATCGATATTTCGAACCTATTCATCTGCGAATGCTTGGATGATATCACTCTTCTATCAATATCACTCTTCGTCAATCGCAATTCAGATTTATTTTTGTATATTAAAAAAAAACGTATGTTTATCTTTTTCTGGAACCGTAAAACACTTGTGCTGATTTTTGACATAATAAGAAACCAACCGCTAATAGTATTCTCACCTTAATCTGCATTTTCTACGGTTACTGTTATATTTTTTTTGTTCACTGATTATTTACTCGTTAATATTAACTGTTGTGTGTCATCGAGATACAAGTAAATGTTTTATTTATCTACACCCTTCAAAATTAGAAGTTCTTGTAAATTGTTAAGAGACAAAATGTAGCAAACTTACTGTTTTAGGATTCCGTTTCAATGATTTATGGGGTAAAAGGCAAAACGGACCACTTATAGGATCACTTTGTTGTCCGTCTTTCTGTCTGTTTTTTATACTAGTTCAGCATACTGGCTTCTTTTTGCCTGATGGTAAGCGAAAGAGGAGTCCAAATCGCAACTGCAACTGACAAAATACTACACAGTATCCTGTCAGTTGACGCTGCCATGCTGACCCGCAAGATGCTTCTTCACACTTCGTTTGAAGGATCCCATATTGTAGGAAGGCACATGTGCAGGCAGGGTGTTCCACTTTTTAATGGACAAAGATGTCTGTCTGTCAAGATCCTTTTTCTAAGGGACGGGTGGAGCTATCAAGCTGAAATTAATATCACATACTTAAGTCTGCAGTCCTTTCGAATAAGTAAAAATCAAACTTCTAAGTCGATGCAATCAAAATATACGGTTGTTTATGCCTCGTTTATGCGTATATCTTGATACTCGCAAGGGAATCAAAACCTATAGGGTACTATCCGTTGATCAAGAATTATGAAATTTGGTAAGAAGTAAGATCATGTAACACTAGTTACTAGAAAATTATCCGAAAACTGTAAATTTGTGGTTATATCACAAAAAATAATGCTTTTTGCAAAAATAATTTGCGAAAATATGTTTTTACGAAAACCTCAGAAAGCGATTCGGACTCGCACTTGCCGACTTTTTTTTCTTATAACCAAGATTATAATTTCACTGTGCAATGATTGCAATGGAACTGAACGTTCCTGGTCGCTGTTATATTTGCAGTACAAGGTTGTATTTTTAATAGTACAGCCATTACGTAATACGACGAATTCTAAAATTCGACTGCGGCAACTACATGTAGTTACGATTAGCTGTTAAAACTTGCTTTACCTAGCAATTGGCAGTGTTATTGCAGAACATTTGAACAGTTATTCAAATCGCGTGACCAATAAGAATTTTGTTTGCGCAATTATATGAAATCATTCCGTTTTTATGTTAATGTAATGGGTTTCGTACCTCAAAAGGTAAAAAATGGAACTCTTGTACGATTATTCATGTGCCTGTCTATCAGTCGTTCACGGGTCTTTACTTTAGAATGTGTTAGACATACAAACGTGATTTTAAATAGTTACGTAACATAGTAAAATATTAGCTTTTTAGATAAAAAAAAATAGAGGGCGATTAAGGCTAGAGTTTATTAAAAAAAGTATGTTTAATTAAGTAATGCCTACATGTCGCCGATTTTCAATTAAATACGAGTATGTTCAATATTTAATTTTGATCTCCTCTATATTTGAAGTATGCATTGTCAATTTTCTATCCAAAAGAAATCTAAATTATGTTTTATTTTATGTAGATACAACGCCGGGAGGCATAAGAGCATACGTTCACTTGATGTGAAACGGTTACCGTAGCCTATGAACGCTTGTCATATCAGTAAGTATCACACGCGCGATATTTCAATTCTTTCATTCCGCATTTTTCCTACATCAACGGAACACCAACACCCTGAGACCGACTTTTGTTCTTTCATTATTGATATCTATATATCGATACGCATTTCTCATTTAGGGCACATGAAAGCAGCCCGTCTGGGGTACATACACCTCACAGAAAACCGTGTGAGTGAGGTCACCAGTAAGACCCCAAGGAGTTGTTGTGTAAGCAACAGAGGAGGCATCGCGCGAGTGATACTTAATATATCTCAAACGTTAATAGGCTACGGTACCCGCTTTACATCAGGTGGTATGCTTGTATGCCTCCCGACGTAGTATAAATAATAAAAAACACGTCAGAGTTGGGATTAGTACCAAATTGTGCGCAGCCACCTGCACCTTCTTGCTCAAGTTTCGTCTACATAGTTTTCTCAACACTCCAAAACTGTTACGTGCACTCACTCGTCTACTGACGTCAGCTGTGTGCTTCCATCCTTGCTAAAATCATATCCAAAATTTACATTCTCGCTAATTTCTTGCAACACTAAATCATACTTGCTCTTTATTTATAATACTGAGGTGCAGCCCGCAAATTCGACCGCAACTATCCAATTATCTCAAAGGAAGCGCTTTATCTTACTTTATTAATGTTTCTTTGGCTTCTAGGAGTGGTATCTTACATATACAAATATATTTATTGCGAATATGGGTACAGATGGTGGTAAAGAAAAAGAAAAATGATTTTGGTACTAGAGTTTCAGCCATGTTCCACCAAAAGGTATGCAACATTCGGTATGATACTTACAATACAATGCAATATTCTTTTCAGTTCTCATGCTCTGAAATTGCTTATTTGTGCAGGATATAGGCTGCACAAAATCGATTTTTGTACACAAGTGCATTAACGTATCTGCTCATAAATGTATCTATATTAAGGCAATGAAAATGAGCCATACAGCCAAACACAATAAAAAGTTCAGAGAGAGAATTTGTTATTTTATGATATTTACTTTAATTTATTTGCATTATGTGATTTTTGAGACATAAAAGATATTAAAATTTAAATTAATGTACGGTAGGTTATTTAATTAATTTCAGAAAATTGTTATTACAAAATTAATTTAATAGTAGGCTGTATAGGTCTGCAGCCATCTTCTCACAATATGTCATCTTCACAAATTCAGAAAAATACCGTTAATATGCCCGGAAAAACAATTTCCTTTAGTATTAAAAACTGTACTAATTTTACTTTGAATTTTAATTAAAGAAATGTTATGTTATACTACTGTTTTATTTCCTCGCTATCGAAGTGAAAAGCAGAGTTTGTAACTCGTCCACAAAACTATTTTATCCTCGACATTACTATCAGCTAAAAGTCTCGGATAAAAATGGTTCGTTTTGTGCACTTGTTGTAAAATTTACTATTATTGCACCACATGAAACTATAAAATGCACGAAATTAACTTATAATTAATGTACAAAAGGCGGTCTTATCGCACAGCAACCTCTTCCAGACAACCTTAGGGTAGAGGAAAAAAAAGAAAATTCTGGTACATAGGTGGCACAGTATAAACTAGAAAACATACAAGAGAATTAAAACTTAACGAATTAAAAACTTGTTAATAATATACCAGTTGAGAATGCGCAAGCTTGCATTGCCAGAGGAACACCTGGCTCGTCAATTATATAACGATTAATTTTTTTTTTTTTAAACTTTGTCGGCCATTTTTACCATGTTCCTTAAGAAATATGATATTCGTTTTCATTCCTATTCTCCTTTTTAATTTACTTTTCGAATCTGAAATAAAAATTCAATTTTCTTTTTTAATTTGACGGCCATTTTGACCATGTTCCTAGAGATAGGAGGTTGGTTTTCAGACATTCCTATTCTACTTTTTATGCTGAATCTGAAGTCAAAATTCGAGAAAAAGCGACAGACACAAACAGACAAACAAATAGATTTCATATAGGAACGGTGTTCCTGAAAACAATAATGACGATAGATACTTATATATTAATTCACTTAGCAAAGTTATACAGCAGTGACAACCAGATTAACAAAAGAACGAAATTAAAACGGAATCAAGGAAAGATAGAGTGCACTAACTCGATCTTTAAAACTGAATATGCTTTCTGCATTTCGAATTGTTAACAGCAGAGCATTCCAGAGCTGCAAAGCACTTAATTGATTCTATAAACTTACTTGTTACATTATAATCTTGATGTGGGATAGACTATACCTTTCCTCATGAATTGTGCAATGAAATTCAAGACGAATTTCAGACATTAGCGCGTTCAAACAAATAAACAAATCCTACCGCTTTGTATATTACTATGGATATGTTTATACGACGTCGGGAAGCATACGAGTGTACGGCTAACCTGATGTAAATCGGTTACCGTAGCCTATTAACGCTTGCAATATAGGAGCTCACTGGTGACCTCACTCACACGCAGGAACACAACAACCCCCTATGGAGTTGTTATTTGGCTGCGGTTTTCTGTGAGAGGGAGCTACTTCCCCAGACGGAATGCTTTGCTGCGCGCAACCTCTCTTCAAACATCCAGACCAATACAAACAGATCTGTTCATGCACACAAATGTTTGTCTTGTGTACTCAACCCACGAGCGTTGGTGTCAAAGTCGCGTCATTCACGACTGAGCCACCGAGCTCGTCGTAGGTTATATCGGGGACTTCAATTATTGTAGCAGTTCGATGTTAATGCTCTAACTGGCATCCTATATTGTAGTGTTGTATATTATCTCGAAGATAAGTCCAATAATAATTCGATTTATCTCTCTCTTCCAATCACCTCATGCATAAACAATTATTCTTCAAGTCATGTCAAAATAACTCATATTTTTCTCCATTACCAACAATTTCGACAAGCTCGGTGGCTCAGTCGTGAATGACGCGACTTTGACACCAACGCTCGTGGGTTCGATCCCCACACGAGACAAACATTTGTGTGCATGAACATGTCTGTTTGTCTTGGTCTGGATGTTTTAAAAGCAGTAGGGTGCAACAAAGCAGAACGTCTGAGGGCCTCAACACCTCAACTCCTTAGAGGGTTGTCGTGTTCGTGCGTGGAGTGAGGTCACCAGTAAGCTCCTAAGAAGTTGCTGTGTAAGCAGCAGAGGAGGCATCGCGCGAGTGATACTTAATATATCGCAAGCGTTAATAGGCTACGATACCCGCTTTACATCAGGTGGGCCGTATGCTTGTATGCCTCCCGACGTAGTATAAAAAAATGCATTAAATAGTGTTCCAATTACATCAGATATTTAGTAACGACATCCGATCTGTACACATACTCCAATGCACAGAAAGTATCTAGCGCACTCACCACATACATTCACTCAACAAATGTCTAATAAAATCGTAATTATTTATAATATAATAGCTACTCGACCCAGCTTCGCACCGGTGATCCAATCGTTACCAAACTTCACAGGGTCACCTGCTGGGCTAACCTGAAGTTTCACTGAAAATTTCATCAAAATCTGCCCAGCCGTTTTTGAGTCCATAGAGGACATACAGACAAACATTCATTTTATATAATATAGATGGAATATTGTAAGAAATATTACTTCTCGTTAAAAGTATAAGTCGTTGACAAATTTCTGTGAAATTCTTTGAAGCAGGAAATATTTTGCGTGTGCCTGAATTCCATGCAGTTTGATCTAACCCGCTTTGTGTGCTTCCGCCACCAATTAGTTCATGCGACCTAGCGCCGGCCGGCACCCACCCACTACTGTTAGTAAATGCAACGCACTTGTAGCATGTTATTCTTACGATTAACGTCTACAACGCCTGATGATGCCTCGCGGAGAGGTGAAACACGTGTCGCAGCGACGACCAGGCTAGTCGTGGCAGCGACGGTGGTGGTGGGGGCATGCGGATTCTGTTCCAGATGGCGGACGACCGCAGCAGCCGAGGCAGAGGCTACCGGAGCCGCCATGGCAGCGTCGGCATGTTGAATCTACTAACGGTAGTGGGTGGGTGCCGGCCGGCGCTACGCCGCATGAACTAATTGGCGGCGGAAGCACACAAAGCGGGTTAGATCAAATTGCATGTAAATTTGACTTTCGCAAAATAATGCCTGCATCTTTTAAATATCTAAAGGAGTAACAAAACCAAGTCTCGTTAATCTTGATGGTCAAAGGGATTAAAAGGAAAGGGTTTTATTACGTATTTTTTTTATACAACGGGTATGTCAACCAACGTTGTAACATGTTATATTGTTCCCGAAATCGTAACCAACTTAAACCGTAAATTACTTTACCATTCATCATTGAACCTCGGTGGCGCAGCGATTAAGAACACGACTATGACGACGATACCGACGTTCGTGGGTTCGATTTCCACACAGGACGAAAAAAATTCTTTCTTTGCCTCACGGGTACTTAGATACGTCTTACATACTCTTTATTATATCTTATTATTTTTCAATAGTTTTGACACACAAATATTTGCGTACATGAACATGTCTGTTTGTATTAACCTAGATTTTTTAGAGTACTAGGCAAAGCAGCCAGTGGCAGGCACGTCTACCTCATAGAAAACTGCAGCCAAATAACAACTCTCTGGAAGATTGTTATGTTCCTGCATGTGAGTGAGGTCACCAGCAAGCTGCTAAGGAATTGCTGTATTAGCAGCAGAGGTGGCATCGCGCGAGTTATACTTAATGTATTGCTACTGTTCATAGGCTACGGTGACCGCTTTACATCAGGTAGCCATCATGGTTGATGATGTTATATAAATAAAAATATATATTGCAGGCATACATAAGCTTCGGTAACCACTATACATCAGGCTGACATTATAAAAAAGGGAAATAGTAATTTCGGCATATACTCAGCATTGGTTTCGATAATTAATCAGTGAATATTTCTTTCTAATCAATTACCCTCATTTCACCTATGCTGCTCATAGAATATTAAATTATTATAGAAGGTAAAAATTAACTTACTTCTTGGTTAATGAACTCACAAATTTTATGTATATATAAATTAATTTAGATAGACATTTTACAGAATAACTTTCGCGAAAATTCCTGCTTGAATGTTTAATTAGAAGAAATACCTTGACCTTACTATTTCGCTTCGAATTATTCGAATTCCTTGTAAATGTCTGTTCTACTTACCATTAGGAGGCTCCAGTTTCAATCCACTACAAGTCGTCAAAGTCCCACACACATAAACATACTCCATTGCACTAAAACATACACATAAAATCACTTAACCACAAAATTCAATATCGTATACACATAAGTTACTCGCACAGAAAAGTGTTAGCGAATATCACATTTAACATAAACGCTCGATACCACTGCCGCGTTCGACGCGTTCAAAATTTGAAATTATTAATAATTTTTAGATCGAGGGCGCGGTTGAAACACGGTGCGGCAAGGCGCGCCGCTTCACTGACGGCGTTTGACGGGGCGGGCCTTCTGCGCATGCTTGCCCGCGCAGATTCTCCCAAAAAGAGATGAAAATGGCGCGTGCCGACTGCTGGCACGATGGACGCCGATTCGTGACGAATATTCTCAGCTGCTGTGACGCAGGGCTCGTTAACGGTTTCCCTGTAACATTGCTTGGCGATAAATCGTAGTTAATTCTGTTATTGTGTTGCGGATTTATGGGAATGTTAGCTTATTGTGAATACGTATCGCTTTAGAAATAATTTGTTATTGTATGCGAAAACAATATTTACTTTGAACCTTTATAATGAAATAACTTTCGGTAATAAATACACACCCAAACCACGAGTGTGTACACTTTGTTATTTTCATATAATATTTTATTGTTGTTCCATTGTCGAGACCTTGAATACATTAACATATAAGTGTGTTTATAAAAGGCAGATACAAAACAGAAAATTTTACTTAAACAGAATTATATTAATATAACAAGAATAAGAATAGTTATTATCTATAGTTATAGGGTCGGCAACGCAAGACATCCCTGGTGTTGCAAATGTCCATAGACTACGGTAACTGCTTACCATAAGGCAGGCCGTACGCTTGTTTTCGACCTTAGTGGTATAAAAAGAAAAGTTCTTTACGTATATATTTTATACAGAATATTTTACAAAGGTTATCTTTTTCTAACATGGTTGCGGTAATAACTAAAAATATTAACTTACTTTTTCAGTATTTATTGTAGTTTTTTTTTTCGTATATATTTTTCTAAACAGTTAGGTGTAACGTCTAAAGTAAAGTTTATCGTTTATCAAATGTTTGAAGCTCTATAATTCATGGACATTATATAATCATGACGAATTGAATCTAATAAATTTAGGTGTGTGTTATACTCCTAAAATTAGCAGCATTAGTTCAATTTCGTAGAGCTTTCAATTTATTGCTGCCACAAATCATCCGCTTATCTTTACATATAAATTTTATCGCCATCTTTGTATCGTATATGTCAAAATAATGGTTACATAAAAACGATACCGCGTGGTTCACGTCGCCTTATACAAGCAAAGTTGTTAGGCGTAGGATGTTGCCCACAAGCTCAGTATAACGCTACGCTAGTTGTCTGTACGAGCTTCGGAAGAATTCGGGGATCTTCGGCCATCATCGTCTCGCCGTAAACGGGACGCTATTTTTACGACCTTACAGTTACATACTTCTACAAAAATATTATTACTGTCGTTGTCGACTGTACCGCTTATTCGTTAGGGTTGAAACTCTGCTGTTTTTGGTGAGAATAAAATTGTAACAGTGCGAAGAATCGGACCGTGATAGCCTTTTCTGAATTTTTTCCGGCTATCTTTCTTTGAGTAAAGGGATAAACATGTGTGTACAGTTTTGTTGTGGAAAATATATTCATCCATATCTTTTACAAGTTTCGGTTTGATGCACTTTTATGGGGTCACCTTATGTTTTGGGCAATTTAGTTTTTTGTTTGTGTAGCGTATCCAGGTTGGGTTACCGCATTTACGTCAACTTATTTTGGCAACAACTTAAGGTTCATACTTACATATTTATATAATGTGAGTATGTGTCCTGTTGTATGTATGTACTTACACGTAAATAACGGTAATAGCCCACTGGATAAGAAACCGGTCTATTGATCAACTGGTCCTCGGTTCGAATCTTTGTAATTATCACTTGCTCGGCGGTGAAGGAAAACATCGTGAGGAAACCTGAGAAATTTTATTTCGAAAGACCTGTGACCTAAGAAAGGTCAAGTTTTTCCTCAGGGTTGCGGAGGTCTGATGGCAGTCGCTACATGTAAAAATCTATATCTCTGCCAAATCCTTAGGCTTATGTAACGGACCCTGCTAATCCTAGCGGAAAAAGAAATGGGATAACGCTAAGAAGAAGAAGTGCTAACACGTAATTATTGGTTA
Organism: Pyralis farinalis; assembly: GCA_947507595.1. NCBI lineage: Eukaryota > Metazoa > Arthropoda > Insecta > Lepidoptera > Pyralidae > Pyralis > Pyralis farinalis. The sequence goes on along the minus strand of OX382261.1, from coordinate 38,847,875 downwards.
GGATGAGCTAGAGAGTGATTAGAGATAGGTAATTTATTTTAAAGGTTAGAGTAGTGGTTTCGATTTCTGTACAAACATGTGAACATGGACATGTATGTTGCCCTCCATGTTCTCTTTTTTTCTCAATAGCGTTCAAAAGAAAAATGACTGAAACATTTGTTAAACTACCCACAAACATATGTACATATATGCACACATACTCATACACACACTAAATAAGCACACACATTATCATCCTCTAAAGACTGTTGTGGAACAACTAATGGCTTTAGGTTAAAAATGAGTTTTTTTATGACAGTTCAATAAATATCTTCAATTGGCAAATTAAACTACTTTGTATGTATGTATGTATGTATATCTTCACGCCAAGTCCCTTGCGGGGTAGGCAGAGAGAACCGAGCGCCATAAGACACGGTCCTTGCATACTTCACTCGCTTCTGTGACATTCATAGCTCTTTTCATGCACGCTCGCCGGTTCCTGGGGCTTCTGACATCACCTTCTTGTAAAACACGACCAATTTGGTCATGGTAGGTTAGTCTCGGCCTTCCTCGACTCCTACATCCTTCCACTTTTGCATTGTATATCTGTTTCGTCATTCTTTCGTCCCGCATTCTTTCTACATGTCCGAACCAACGGAGCATGCCCTTTCTTATCTTAACACCGACACTCTCTTTTAGACCAACTCTTTCTCTCACGTCTTCATTACGAACGCGGTCAGCAAGCGTTATGCCACAAATTTTGCGCAATGCTCGCATCTCGACCGCATTTATTCTACTTTCATGCTCTCTCTGCTATACCCAGCTCTCACTTCCATAAGTTAGCGTTGGAATTAGCACCGCGTTGTGTACAGCGAGCTGTGCCTTCCGGCTTAGATTTCGGCTGCCTAGAAGTTTACCCAACGCTCCATTCACCCTATTCCCGGCACTCACTCGTCTCTCCACATCAGCGGTGTACCTTCCATTGCTGCTAAAAGCACTTCCAAGATATACAATTTCATTCACTTGCTCCAACACTACATCATCAACCATAATCCTAGTGTTCGTTCTGGTTGTCTCTCTTTCAAATACCAATATCTTGGTTTTCTTCGCATTCAATTGTAAGCCTTTCTTCATACAATCATCTTTCATTGTTGTAACTAGTGTTATAACGATATGAATTGTGGAACAAAAATGTAGGTATATATATGATTCGTGTCAGTTCAGAAAATCCCGATCTCCAGGTGAACGAAGGGATACATAACCAGGCTTTGCTTTTAATCGCAGATGTGGTACATCATGTGCGGTGGATTGTTAGTGAAGTTAAGAATGCTACTGCCTAATCATGGAATGAACATCGCTTTAAGTCGAGAATTGGAATGTGAACGTGAATATGTTTGAAATGCATTGAATCAATCAGGAGCTTATGTACCACTGTTGAACCCCCAACAGACGGAATTATGCGATACGTAAACAAAGGCAATTGATGATAGAAACGGCTTATTTTTCCTCAATGCTCTCGGTGGAACTAGGCAGATATTCCTCATATCATTGAATTTGCCCACTGGTCCACTTTTCGCACGATATCCGAAATAGCAGTTGCTCCTTCTCGGATAGGGCTCTTGTTACTAAAAGAACGCGGAAAGACTCATATAGCGATGAAATTATCGTTAAACCTTCAAACGAGTGAAAAACCGACATCCAACATTGCAAAACACTCAACAAGAAAAAGAGTGTTATTAACAAGTAAAATTATCATCAGGGATGAATGCACACGGCCGACGAACATTCACCAGCAACAACCGCAAGTAGAAGCATTTGTCACTCTTTGGATAAACTGTGTAAATACAATCAAAAACATCAGCAGAACGTACATCGGGATGATCAGGAACCATATTGCCTCGCTCGCGACGTTGAAGTATCTGGGATGAGCGTTCCAAGTGTGATAACGTGGAAATCAGAGGCAACGTTTGTTTAAATTAATCGACTTGGTAAATTGAAAAGAAACTGGTCAATGTTGTCGCTGGAAGTATTACAGTACTCGCCAAGACGAACAAAAAAATATTTATTGAAATACTAGCTACTCGACCTAGCTTCGCACGGGTGATCCAATCGTTACCAAACTTCACAGGATCACCTGCTGGGCTAACCTGGAGTTTCACTGAAAATTTCATCAAAATCTGCCCAGCTGTTTTTGAGTCCATAGAGGACATACAGACAAACATTCATTTTTATATATATAGACGTTGTTCAACATAGGTGGTCTGGTGCACTCCGTGTATTTGGATGTGGGTATTAAAAAAAACACAACTGTTCCACAAAGCCATTTATTCGGAACGATTCGAAGATCTGAACCATACATTAAAATAATAGAGGTTTTGTATATAAAAAATCGGCCAAGTGCGAGTCGGACTCGCGCAAGAAGGGTTCCGTACCATTATCTATAAAAACGGCAAAAAAATCACGTTTGTTGTATGGGAGCCCCCCTTAAATATTTGTTTTATTTTGATTTAATTATTTATTCTTAAAGTGAATATATAACTAAATATTCTTTGAATATTTTAAGCATCTACCTGTTGCCGTTATCAATATCGAGCAAAAATGAGCAAAAAAATCACCTTTGTTGTATGGGAGCCCCCTTAAATATTTATTTTATTCTATTTTTTAGTATTTGTTGTTATAGCGGCAATAGAAATACATCATCTGTGAAAATTTCAACTGTCTAACTATCACCGTTCATGAGATACAGCCTGGTGACAAACGGACGGACGGACAGCGGAGCCTCAGTAATAGGGTTCCGTTTTACCCTTTTGGTACGGAACCCTAAAAACAACATTCTACTGCGTGCTTGAGTACAAAATATAAAATGCATAACGCCATCTATTGGTAGAAAATATAAACTAAAATTACACTGCGACTGCTTGAATAAAATACCATTAGATTATGCTTTATAGCAATCTTTATAGTAAATGATTGGTTTAACATAATGTCAATTCGTTATATAAAAATTATATCATAAAAAAGGCGTTTCATATAAAATGTATGAGAAAATGAATTTTCTTCATAAATCGTTAATTATTTCCATGTTTTAATAGTTATTCTGCAATTTGGGGTGAAGACAAATCCAACAAAACAAAGATCATAAAAGTCGGTACTGCCGTTTTCAAGTTATACCTACATAGCGTAATTAACCCGACTTTGTTTTATATATGAATATAATAGTCCATAATCGGTGGAACCTAGTTAATTTGAAAGCTCTGGAAAATAGTATTAGTAGGCACATTTCAAATGACCAGCGATATTACGGAGGAATCACAGTTACGATTAAGTACGTGGAGGCCTTGGTTTGCCATTAGTGGGCTTATTTGACCCTTTTTACTTAGAAGCAAATGTGAACTTTATTTCGAGTGTTTTAAGGTGTTAATTGTGTGCGCGAGCAACAGAAACCCCTCATATAGGAAGTGTTTTTCACGTAAAACATTTTCAAATCTTTTGTTTGTTCAATTAATGTGTGGTCAAAATTCGACCATAATATTTAGTGTAATGTTTAAGTGAACATCAATGTTGAATTAAACAATTTTTAACGGAAATATCGCGTATTTTATTTATTTTGTTGAACCTGACGTTTCGAACGCTTTGCAGCGTCCGTGGTCGCAGGAAGACTAAGGTGGTATTTGTCTTACATTAGTTATTCAATTGTTACATCTACCGACATGGATGGATTAATTATATATGTTCCGATTCACAAAAAAATCGCTCACAGTGTCCGAACATTTTTTAGATCTTTGGGTTTGGGACTTGATTATTTTTAGGACTGGATCCCAAGCAGGTGGTACTTGCCAACCATCTTCTCTATTGAAATTGGGGTCTTATTTCAATAGCCTCGCGCAACATTCTCAGCATGTAGCGATTCTCCTTGGCGAGGATTTGTTCCTGCGACCACGGACGCTGCAAAGCGTTCGAAACGTCAGGTTCAACAAAATAAATAAAATACGCGATACTTCCGTTAAAAATTGTTTAATATATAACAATCGCGAAAACCTAAGACAATACTATGAACATCAATGCTTCTAATTTTTCAAAGAGTCATCCTCTTATTAGTATTATTCCGTTTCTTAATCCATTAGTATTGGCGGGGTCCGCTACCTAAGACTAAAGACTTGACGAAGATACTGTTTTTTACATATAGCGATTACAGTCAGATCTCCGCGATCCAGAGGGAAAACCAGAACCTTCTTAGGTTAAGGCACATATCTCGTGAAAATATAGGTAAATTCTTTGACGTGTAGTTTTTCTCACGATGTTTTACTTCACCGGCGAGATTTTTTTTTTTAATATAGCCTATCAAAATGTCCCTATCACGCCTGATGGAAAGCGTCAATAAGAACCAGATGCGAGAACCATCACAGTGATTACCGCTGTGCTGGCTGTCCCCCCCTTGACGGCCCGCTAAGATGCCTCTTCACGCCACGTCTAAACGACCCGGGGTTATAGGAAGTGGGGAACACATGCGCCGGAAGCGAATTCCACATTTTGATAGTCCGACAAAGAAATGAGTCGCCGAACTTCTTAGTACGAGAGGTAAGCAACCCAACTCTATGTGGATGTGATCTCAGTGCAGCGCGAGTATTCCGGAGGAGAAAAGGAGAAGGAGGGACGAGATCAAAAAGCTCCTCAGAACATTCCCCATGATAGATACGGTAGAGAACACTCAAGCTACCTATATCTCTACGCAGCTGAAGAGGTTCAAGGGAGTTAGTGACCTCAGCGCTATGATGTATATATAAGTGATGGTTACAAATATATACATAAATGAAAACACGAATTTAACAAAAATTGCCCACGCCAAGATTTATATTAACTTCGTTAATAACGGGTTCGAATCTTGGCGTGTCGAACTTAGGTTAATAAAAGCGCTTCCTTACCACTAAGCTGTTGCTGCTATAAAATCTCATACACCTACATGAGCATTTAATAAGGAGCATAAAGTTTTTTCTTTACGTATTAATATATAGATATATAACGTTTTTGATAACTTTTAATACGAGATAAGCATAAGTCTTTACTCAGTTAGGGTAAGTTTATAAGTCGAACATAAACTTAGTACAATTGTTCAAGTAGTACTAGAGGATATTCAGTGGATAATATTCGATCATAATATTCATGAAATGTTTAAGTTTTAACTCTAATTTTATATAGCTGTAGTAGTATGTTTTTTATACTACGTTGGAAGGAATAACAGCGTACGGCCCACCTAATATAAAGCGGATAACCTACAAACGCTTGCATACATTAAGCACGTCTATCGAAGCTTCCTTCTTTTGGGCTACCTGAAAAATTTTATGCATGAGTTGCCAGTTTTCTCATTGGGCGGAGCATCAAGGTCGTAGTTGACGATGCGTGCTCGGATTTGCTACCCCTGAACGCTGGCGTCCTACAAGGTTGTGTGTTGTCGCCCACTCGGTTCCTTCTGCATATCAATGACTTGTTGCATGTGGATAATATTCATTGCTATGCGGATGATAGTACGGTGGACTCAAGATACACTGGTCAATCAAATATCTCTCTATTGCGTCAATGAGTGCCGATCAAAGCTTGTGTCTGAAATTGAGACATCACTAGAACTGGTCTTAGATTGGGGTAGACTGAATTTAGTTCAACGTAATCCCCTAAAGACACAAGTGTACGCAGTAGTTGTGTCTTTAGGGGGGATATTGTGTTTCCTGTTGTAGCTCGATAGACCCTGGTAGACAAAGTTCTCTACCTGAGGCAGTACAGGATAAGCAGATCTAGGTGGAAGTCGAAAAACATTTAGATTCCGTTTTTTCATATAACAAGGAAAAGAATAATCTGTAGTTCGAACGTGCAGAAAGAATGCAGGAAGAAAGAATTACGAAAGAGATATACAACGCGAAAGTAGAAGGATTTAGGAGCCGAGGAAGGCCAAGACTTGGCTACATGATCAAATTGATCGTGTTTTATCAAAAGGTGATGTCGGTAGCCCTAGAAACCGGCCAGCGTGCATGAAATGAGCTATGAAATATAAAGAATCGAGTAAAGGTGTGATCCGTGTCATGTAGTGTTCGGTTCTTACTGCCTATCCCGCGAGGTATTCGGCGTGGAGTTATCGATAGATAGATAAAACAAGTATATACAAATATTCTTCTTAATCGGGATCAAATACAAACCTTGGTATAAATGTCATCATTAGCAGGTCAAGCATCTAACGAGACTACAAAAAATTGTCAATAAACGCTTCAGAATCGAGTCACAAAATTTTGATTGAATCGTCTAATTCATTAAATAAAATCTCGTCGAGAGCTTTTAATTTAAGCTACGCAATAAGAGTATCACAAATTCATTCATCTGCAGGCCCTCGCAGACTTGGCTATAATGCCGTTTAATTTGAATTAAACAATGGCCGTGAGCCCCGACGATATCTCGGCCGTTCATAATCGTATAAATTAATTTAATTCTGAACTTACCAATGGAATGGGGCGTATTTGAATTGAAACGTATTTATGGATTGAATGTGTGGTAACAAAGTTTTAGGGTTCGATACTCAAAGGGTGTCAACGGGACCACATTAGGCTCCGCTGTTTGTCAGCTCGTCTGTCACACGGCTGTCTTATCTTTATCTTATAAGTATCTTTGGAACCAAAATTGATACTTGAAATTTTCACAGAAAGTGCATTATAAAAGTCCCAATGAAAACAAGTAGTAGAAATTGGTTTAAAAATTGAAAGGTATCCCAAATGATATGAAATAAAAACAATCTTTATTCAATCAATAGCAAAAATTTTAGTACAATATACAATTTATATTGTACTAAGATTTTTAAATGTCATAAATTGTTCCTCATAACATTTCACTTCATAGTAATAATTCTTCACAAAAGGTCGCACACGAAAAACAAGTATAATAATAAAATCATATGAAATCATATTCATTTTGTATTCCTTTATTATCAGAAGTTTCATTTTCAGAATGTTATTACGTATGTTTTTGTTATCCTATTAATCGAATACATATTATTAAACCAAGTAAGCATACATTAATTATGAACTCATTGAATGTTGAATACATTTATTATTAAATTGGAAGTTTTGAAAGAATAAAAATAAGGATCAATGTCTATGGTATGAGCTAGTAATTGTATGTATTTGAAATTTTAATTCTAACAGTGCGTATTGATTGATATATAACATTTAATATATTTTTATTTCAATAACGTTCATGAGATATAATGTTGATTTGGCATAATCGTTACGGTATATATTTTTAATAGCTATAATATAATATTCGAAGTAAAAATAGAGAAATCAATATTACTACTAACTAATTGACAGAAACGAATCGCTTTCCGTGTTTTTTTCCGATTCTCCTGACGTTTTTAGTTGTGTTTGATTGAGACTTCATCAACTTGTCTTTAATCAGGTTGGCTATAGAATAGAGGTATCGTAAATTACCACATTATAAGATACAACGCCAGGAAAAAAGATATTCAACCAATCCTCACTGTTAACAGTAGGTTAGTTAGAATTTGATCACTTTTGGCTACAATTTTGTAACATTTTTGGTATATTACCTTGTCCTCACTGCATTCTAGGTGAATTTTGAGGTAACGTTGTTGATATTTTGCAGGCAATGTTTAACAAATATATTAAATGTCTTCTCTTTTTCGTTAGAATGTAAATACTTAATATGAACGTATTAGATATAGTTTTGTTTTTACTTATAATAATCATTTATAATTTGTTTGTTATGCATTGCAAATGTATTATTTTTAAATTATAGTAAATAAGTGGTATTCCTTAAGAGTTTAAGAATTTTGTCTGTTATGTTTATTAAAAGTATGCTCTTTGAATATTATGTCTTCTAAATATATATAGCAAACAAAACATATGCCTTCAGTTACTTATACTTCTAGAAATAATGCATTTCTATTATTATGCCTTACAGATTTCGGCCATTTCATGTTATGCGTTATGAATTTATGCTTTAAAGACTTATGTCAAATGACTTTAATGGCCATTAACATTATGCATTGTCAGTTTATGGCGAAAAAAGCTATGCGTTTCAACAGGTAACCACTTAATATAATAATAATAAATAAATCGTTTATTTCTTCACAATGACAACGTTAGCTGGATTACGGATACAATCTGTGGGTAGTTTACAATTTTATTGCCACCGTGAGAGCGGAATCTGTACTAGGTTACCCTGTGTTACAGCATTCCGGCCCACACCCGGCCCTACGTTATACTTCATAATTTAAATGTTCATTTTTATTTGTTTACTTTATTCATGGAATTAATAAGTAGTACTTGTTAACTCCATGACTTAATGTGTTGTGTGTTATTATGGTACCACAAGCCAGTATCGTTGTAGTAAAGATATAAACTAGGCATACAATAAACGTATTATTCCGGCATTTTTTCCAGTACAGTAGTACAGGATCCGGAGTACACGAGTCCAACTCGCACTTGCCATAATAAAAAAAACTGAAAGAATACTGGGTTTTGTTCGCAAAAAGTGTTATAACACTTAAATGCTATTAGGGGACAACATCAGACAAAAGCGATGACCACATTGACTCTACCAGTAAATTCGTGTTTTCGTATTAATAGCTCCAGTAGACATGACCAATGGTCACGTAATGCCAGTTGCTAAATTGATTTGACAGTGATAAATTGTATTACTGTATTTATTTTGACATGTTTTTATTGTACGTCGGTTGGTAGAATTAGTGATGTGAATTTGACGAGCTCAGTGGCGCAGTGGTTAATAACGCGACTGTGTAACTGACACTCGTGGGTTCGATTCCCACACAGGACAAACATTTGTGTACATGAACATATCTGTTTGTCTTGGTCATTATCTTAATGATATTTGTGTAGTGTATCAATAGGGCCACCCCTAAGCCGCCAATATGTTTTACATACGAGTACAAATAACAAATTTACAAAACTTACCTTTTCTCTAAGTACATTATTATTATGCGTATGTCTACAAAATATGTTTTAAGATCATTATGCGTAAATTATATAATATATATATATATATATCTTCACGCCAGGTCCCTTCCGTAAATAATGTTATGCGTAAATATAGGGGTTCCCAGAAACAGAAAATAACAACCAAAGCAAATAACAACTTTCTGGAGGGTTGTCGTGTACCTGTGTGTGAACGAGGTCCCCAGTAAGCTCCTAAGAAGCTGCTGTGTTAGCAGCAGAGGTGGTATAAACCGAGTGATACTTAATATAGTCCAAGCATGCATATGCTACGGTAATCGTTGTATGAAAAAAAAAACCCTTTGAAGTGAATACTTCTTTAGCGGCGTTGTGCACTTTTTGGGATGAGTAAAACATGTTAAACTCGCGTCAGGGCACGTGACCCTGACCGTAAGATTTTGGTGAGAATTAGAACTTAAGTTCGCTGCAGCGCTAAAATATTTGTTACCTCTAATTAAACAATTAAAACATGAAGCGCTAGATCGTTCATAGGGCATTATTTTCTCGCGACCAGAACGTTGTAAGCGCCATGAAGTTCTTGGCGGTTACGCGTTTCGTTCAACGTAGTTTATCAACATCGCTGTTTGGTCTGCATTTTTTTTTCAAGTTTTCACATCTGCCGGCACTCCCGGAGTGCAACCGTTTTTTTTTATTATTTACACTACGTCGGGAGGCATATAATCATACGGCCCACCTGATGTAAAGCGGGTACCGTAGCCTATTAACGCATGCGATATATTATGTATCACTCGCGCGATGCCTCCTCTGCTGCTTACACAGCAACTGGTGACCTCACTCACACGCAGGAACACAACAACCCTCTAGGGAGTTGTTAGTTGGCTGCGGTTTTCTGTGAGGTGGAGGTAGAGAAAAGCTGCTTTGATGCGCCCAACCTCTCTTAAAACATCCAGACCAAGACAAACAGACATGTTCATGCACGCAAATGTTTATCTTGTGTGGGAATCGTCAAAGTCGCGTCATTCACGACTGCGCCACCGAGCTCGTCTAAGTCTACAGAAATAATTTAACTTTTCAACGCAATTGTCTGTACATAAACAAATATTGTTCATATAAAAGTGGTTCACTCCGACACAGCATAATGGTGCTTTAAGCAGGCAAAACCGGTGTAAGTATATCGTTAATTTCTCGGAGACACTTGACCTAATTCCGTCGTTCCGGCTTGTCATAGAGTAATCACCAGAGGTGCCGTTTTTTGAAGTAAAACTTCTTTACGCACGCTTGACTTGGGGAGTAAGCGTGACGAGAGCTTTACGAAAAGTGTGATCGGGCGAGGCGAATACAAGTTGAGAGGGAGATATAAGTCAGTGACGATAGAAAGAGAGAGAGTTACGTTTCATATATTACTGTAGGGGCAAGAGAGAGGTGCGAGCACACATTTTCTTTCTCTCTTTCTCTCATAGCGAGTTAAGTTTCGTATATGTAAGACACAGTGCAGGCCTATTGTCTGTATCACACTATGGAGCTAATGAAGTTTTAATTCAGTCGTGTGGTTTAAAGCACACTCGTTTTTTTTTGTGGTAAAAATGATCTATCTACCTTCAAGCAAAGTTCATTGCCGTGTAAATAGAGGTACGCCATGAACCGATCCTTGTACATGTCGCCTACTTCTTTCACATTCAGAGCTCTTTTCATGCAGACTCGTCTGTTCCTAGGGCTCCTGATACAACCTTCTGATGACACATAAATAAGTTGATGCTTGTTACCAAATTTGATGATTCTAGATCAACGGGAAGTATCCTAAAGGTTTTGATTCCCTTGCGAGTGTCAACATATGTGCATGAACGAGGCATAAACTGGCGTATCTTATCATTGCGTTGATTAAGAAGTTTGATTTTTACACTACTCGAAGGGATTGTAGATCTGAGTATTTGATATTTAGCTTTCAGCTTGAGAGCTCCACCGTCCCTGAGAAAAAGGGGTCGACAGACAGATATACGGACAGCAAAGTGATCTTATAAGGGTTCCGTTTCTCCTTTTGAGGTATGGAATCCTAAAAACAGTGACCACACATATGTCAAAACCAGCGAATGTCAGCCAAAAGTACACACATATTTTGTTGGAAAGAAAAGAATATGGGTTATGCAATATTAGAATAATGCTTACCGCTCTGTGAAAGAAAATATTTCGTCAGCGATGCAAAGCTTCAAAAACGAAAAACGACTGTTTGCCGTGAGACATCATTATTAGAATGATGTCTTACGTCAATCACAGTTCGTATTCTACGGTTGGAGTATTCATACCACCTTATTTCTGATTTGAACTCATACATAATCACGGCAAATCGCTAGCGACAAATATAACCGAGAGACTTGTTCCTTACACAAATCACTTCGCTTCTTTGCCGTTCATCCATCCGTCTATATTTTAACTTTTTATGACTTCTGATGTCATTTTCCGTTGGAAGACGATCAATTTGATCATAGTGAGCTTAACAATAACCAGTTGAGAATGCGCAAGCTTTGCTTTGCCAGAGGAACACCTGGCTCGTCAATTAGATAACAATTCATTTTTTTTTTTAAATTGTCGGCCATTTCACCGTGTTCCTTAAGAGATAAGAATGGTGTTCCTGAACATTCCTATTCTACTTTTCAGGAACACCGTTCCTATATGAAATCTATATGTATGTCTATATGTAATATCATCAACTTTCTATGTAACATTTATATATATAAATATATATATATATATGTATATGAAGATAGGCAAGATTAATTCCATTGCATGTTCGGTAGAAAGAACTGAGCGCCACGTAACTTGGTCCTTATATATCTCACTCACTTCTTTAACATCCATAGCTCTCATTTCATGCTCGGCAATTCTTAGAGCTCCTGTAAACACACGATCAATTTGGTCTTGACTGAAGATGATTGTTGGCCTTCCTTGGCAGGAGTTGCTTGACGACTTAGACTAAGACGTAGGTAGTAACCTAGGTATTTTATCCTACATCCTGATCTTAACACTAATACTCTCACGGACCAACTCTCTTTCAAATATAATTCAGTTTTATTCACGAAAATATGCCTGCCTCGATTGTGCCTTGGAATATTGATCTTCTGTTATAATATTTAATCTTTGCCCACGTCGCGGTATACACTGCTTTCATGCATCGCTTGCCTTATGATTTACTTTGCAAATACTGCCTTTAGGTTATTGTTTTGTTTTCTTTATTAGTACAACAGAGGGTTTATTGTTGGCTACATAAATTTATGTTCCGCCTACGGGAGTTTGGGGCAGGAGTAAGGCCAGTTATGCGAGGTTTTGCGGAATGACCGCGGCTAAATTCTTGAGTGTGAGCCAAGAAAAATGGTTGCATTTTCTTTGGCATACGTAACATACTTAAAGCTTAATTTAAATAGCTGAATTTTGGGGTCAAATTACATTCATGCCTCAGTATGGACACTATGGGTGTGCCATTTAGCTGCGGTCTTTGTAATATGGACGATGTATTTCCCCACTCAGGTTGACCCAAATTTGAATGAGAGATTTTACATGCCCTTTGTATTCGTCAAGATTTGCGGAACAGATCCCTACGCAAACGTGCAATTGAAATAGGCTCCAGGGGGATTATTATAGCAAATTACGGCATAATAGTCTTATTCTTCTTACTGCAGTTATCTCATTTCTATTCTAATCCGTTAGGATTGGTTGAACTAAACTTTAGCATTTAGCGAAGATGCTGGTTGTGATGGGCAACTGCCGTCATATCACTACGATTCAGAAGCGAAACCTTGCTTTTTTCGCTTAGGTCATACGCCTTTGGAAATATAATGTATTGTTAAAGATAAAAATCTTTATTCGCCATTGGACCCTCGCGGGCACTTAAATACGTCTCATATTTAAAAAATAATAATCTAATTGTATCTTTTTACTATTTACATTTTTTAGTCTGCTAGTATATCTAAAATGAACATTGGCGAAGCAGAAATGGCGAAAGAAACTTGCCAATATAGGTCTCTTTTAAAATTGTCAATTATATATTACAATAAATTCACATCAGCGTATTGGTACAATAATGATATCAAATGATAGAATTAAAGATTATTAAGAACAGGTAGTCAGTGCTGAATTATTTCCAGACTTAAACGTGCGGGTTTGCTCAAAATATTTTCCTCCACCACTGAGCAAGTGATAATTACAAATATGAACATAACGAGAGTTAAGTAGTTACATGCCCTCGCCGGGATTCAAACCAGAGACTAGTCGGGCTGGTTCGTGATCCACTAGGCCATCGCTGTTCAATAGTACACAACACTTCAAATACTTAGAAACGTCAATGTCTATTGACGCTCGCAACACCACGGGGATGTTACTCGCGCGTTGCCAATTTTGTGACCTAAGGATGTTTCGTCACAGTACCCAGTAATTTCTCTGCCATATCACACCCTTCAAACCGGAACACGGCTATACGTCTCCCTCTGGTAAATAATTATTTGGTTTTTATCACTTCCTCGTGAAATACTATCCAGTCCTGTTCTTTACATGTCTACTCATTTAATTCAGCATTATTTTTTGGAACTTGTAAATAAATAACTAGTTCAGAATGCGCAAGCTTGCATTGCCAGAGCAACACCTGGCACGTCAATTATATAACAATTCAAAATATACATTTTGTAATTTGTCGGCTATTTTGACCATGTTCCTTAAGAGATAGGAACGGTGTTCCTGAACATTCCTATTCTACTTTTTTATGCTGAATCCGAATCTGAAGTCAAAATTCGAATATTCGAAAAAACGCGCACACATATAAACGCACACACAGCCAAACATATAGATTTCATATAGGAACGGTGTTCCTGAAAATGAGTTTTACTGCTACAGTTGTAGTAACGGAATGGAAAGAAACGGAAACGAAAGACAATAAAAGTATTATTATTTATTACTTGCATATTTGAGTATGTATGTATGTATATCTTCACGCCAAGTCCCTTGCGGGGTAGGCAGAGAGAACCGAGCGCCATAAGACGCGGTCCTTGCATACTTCACTCGCTTCTGTGACATTCATAGCTCTTTTCATGCACGCTCGCCGGTTCCTGGGGCTTCGTATATTATATATACGTCACAGTACCCAGTAATATATATATATACTAGCGACTCACTCCGCACGGGTAGTAGAGCATATTACACGTATACATACATACCTACATACAATGAAGATTAATATTATATATCAATATAATATCCGATGAAAGCTTCCAGGTGGCTTGGCTTTTTCCGACATTTTCAACAACTATCGTCATATTCTAACCGATTTACCCAAAACCTTAACAAACTGTACACCAAAACCTTCGTCAAGAATCATTCTATCTATAGGTGATAACCGCATGGAAATCCGTTCAGTATTTTTTGAGTTTATCGCGAACAGACAGAAAGACAGACTCTGTGTGCGACTTTGTTTTAAAATATGTAGTGATAGAAGAGTAACGTTTGATTATGTACTGTTGGAATAAGTGACTGAGAATTCATTTTTGGATGGAACTTTGAACAGAGATGGTAGGTACAACGCTGAAGTGGACATGCGAGTGAGTGCAAGGAATAGTGTGGATGGAGCATTAGGAAAACTTCTTGGCAGTAAGAATCTGAGTTAGATACAACTCGCTATGCATGACGTGTTCGTGATCCTAATCTATCTAATGTATGAAAGCGGGGGGTCGGTTTCGGAGAGCATGAAAGTAGAGTAAACTATGTCGAGATGCGAGCGTTGGTCAATATCTGTGACGTCACGGATGTAGACCTAGTTTGGAATGTGAATGTGAGAAACGGAGTTGGTGTAAGAAGAAAATTCATGCTCCCCGGTTCGGACATGTAGAAAGAATGCAAGAAGAAAAATGTCGAAACAGACATATAACGAGAAAGTAGTAGATCGGGTTTTATCACAAGAAGATGTCAGGACTCTCAGAAAGCGGTAAACATGAGAAGATCAATAAATGTTAAAGAAGCGAGTGAGGTGTCGAGTCATGTGGCGTCTGACTCTCTTTGCCTTCATAGAACTAACTGCAAAATCTAATTTATCACTACTTATGAAATTTTGTTTAAACAGTGTAACACATCAGACAAAACCAAAAAGCGTAGATTTACGAAATAAACAAATATCGGTTTTTTTATTTGTAAATGTATTTATTAAGCCTCTTTCAAATGCAAATAAATTATTTAATTACTGCCCGCGTTTTTTCACCCGAACACTTAACTTTCAGATCTTTTTTTGGAGAAATTTATAATTACCATCGGACCGAGGAGAAACGAAGTTACAATGTAAAAAAAAACATTTTCTTATGATTAAGAGAATTAAAATTTATGCAATAATTTCTTATATATTACCCTGTCAAGACCCGGGTTTAACGTTATTCCATATATATGTCGTAAGCTAGTGGTTCAATAGTGGTACTCGCTATCTGAGAAGTTATGAGAATTAAACATTTATGCGATAAGTTTCCATATATTTCAATTCAAAAAACTATGACACAATAGTATTAACTTCTTAAAGTGTTTTCTATAAGCATTCGATTTCTTGGTTGATTTCTTAGAGCAAAGTCGCTAGCAGTCTTTGTCGTAAAAAAATACTTGAAGACTCAAATTTTAATTAACAAGCAATGTAATAATCACGAAAGCATATAATGTACTTGCCCAAAAATTGTTTATTTAACACAACTGACGATAATTTTGATATAAAATTTAGTTTATTTCGTTGATTAATTGGAGTTACCGATGGTCGAGCAGTTAACAATGGCCTTCCTGAGTTTTTGCAGGATTCCCACATGGTACAAACATTTCTTTGCATGAACATGTATGTTTGTCTCGGTGTTTTAAAGGGAGGTAGATCTCAACCAAGGTGCCCGACTGGTGAAGTACTTCCATCTTATAGATAACAGCAGCCAAATAACAACTCAGCTGAACTCCTTGGGATGTTGTTGTATTCCTGCGAGTTAGTGAGGTCGTCAGTAAGCTTCTATGGAGTTGCTGTGGTATGGTAGCAGCAAGAATAGTAATGCGTGTGTATTTCAAGCGTAAGGCTACAGTTTTATTTTCTTTTCTTTAAGCTCGATATTGTCGTTCAGGAAGCTTTAGAAATCGACGAGCCTGCATGAAAAGAGATGTGAATATCATAGAAGCGAATCAGGTATGTAACGTGCGAATTATGTGGCGCTCAGTACTCTCTGCTCGCAAGGAACTCGGCGTCAATATTTAGTGTAGAATGAAGTAGGAAAATAACCTTACCTTCGAGATTTTTACAAGGACTTGCAGCATAGTGTTCTTCAAAAAATACATGAAAAGTTTGTATAAAGAGGATCGTCCACTTGCGAATGAAACTATCTTGTTGGAATCGTGAAACGTCTGTTAAGATATACCACAGGAGGTCACTTATTTATTTAAAAACTAGTTTTCGAAGCAATAGAATCCTCGTGACCTTTAAGTGCGGTACCCCAAAATGAAATTTATATTGCAAGCATAAGTTCCAAGATGTTCCATTCGCCTTAGGGACATGAGCTATTTAAAGTTTTCTTTGCAAGTTTCGAACAGATTTAACTTTCATTAAAAACTACGTCGGCCATTTGCATTTTCATTTTGTGAACCGCAAATGAAAAATGGAGGACGATGAAACAATTTTTGTTTTCAAGTTTCATGCCTTCATTGAGAATTCTTTGTGTAATAATTAAAATTGGTTTTCAGTAACTTACACAAATTATAACAGGCACGTAGAATTTCACAAAAAATAGTTGTGTAGTACAAAGTACACAACTTTCTCTAGTTGCATTTTTCACAGCCGACTAAATTTTATAATAGTTATAGCGTTGAATTTAGTAGAGTAAAAAATATATTCCGGCTTTCACAACTATGAGTAAATTTATTTTTTAAAGCGCAAAGAAGCGTATAGCAGCTTATTCAAATGGAACTTATAATTTATTTGATAAATGTGAAGATAAACACTCCATTGGAGTTAAAAATCATATATCATGAAGGAAGAAAGAATCACGAAACAATGTGAAATTAGAAAGTCGTACTAGTCGAAAAAGGCCAATACTTACTTACCGTGACCAAATTGATCGTGTTTTATCAGGTGATACCAGGAGCCTTAGAAACCGGTGAGCGTGCATGAGAAGATCCATGAATTTTAATGAAGCGAGTGAGGTGTATAAGGACTGAGTCATGTGGCGCTCGGTGCCCTCTACCTACCACGCAAAGGATTTAGCGTGAAAGTAGATAGATAGATACAAAATACAAAATATTTTATTACTTATTACAAGTTTTAGTTACATGGTTTGGGATCTCTTCTGTTAAGTTATAAAACCTGTATTAGAAGAGTCCCCTCTTCGCCGTGGTACATTATGATTTGTAATAGTTAATAATTTAGAATGCAATTTGATCCAACCTGCTTTGTGTGCTTCCGCCACCAAGCACACAAAGCAGGTTGGATCAAATTGCATGTAGGTTTGACTTTCGCAAAATAACGCCTGAATCTATTAACTAAATAATTTAGAACTTTAATTTTAATTTACTGTTATTATATATTCTGTGTTTCTGGGTGTACGACTGATTGTAAGGAAGAATATGATAGAGTGTGCTGAAATGTTATTTTGTGTGATTTGAGTGTGTGTATAAGTCTGGTGCGAGTGGTGTGTCACATCCTACCTAGGAATTTGTAATATGAACTAATGTTCTCTCTATAATTTAATTTATATAATGTAATTTTAAACTGCACTAATTATTTTGTATGGATTTCAAATTATCTGAAATAACAATTTTTTATTTTATTAAGTAAGATATAAGTAAGTGGTTAGTTGTACATTTAGGTAATACTTCTTACGAGTTCGTCAGTTTGTTGATAAGTTAATTGTGACAGAAAAGCGGATACTGTCTTTTTGCATTGAGCTAAGGATAAAGTATAAATTTTCAAGACTCTGTTTATCTTATTATACAATCTCTTGGATTGATACGCAAATTGTTTAAATGCAAATTGTGTGCGACAGGGGTTGTAATCTATCACAGAATATTGATTTCGCTTTTTTAGTTTTACTGGGTCAATTTTCAGCTTTATATGGGTTTTGAGAGTGCATCGTAGTATATAAAGTTTTCTGACAGTCAGGACGTTTGCTTCGGTGTTGAGTTTCTCTGTGTCAAATATTCTTTTCTTTTTTAACATTACTTTGAGGATGGTTCTCTGTGCGCGCTCCAGATTTATAAATGTTGTTTTGCACGAGTTTCCCCAAACAGGTATACAATAAAGTAGTGTTGATTGCAAGAGTGACTTATAAATATAGGTGATAAGATATTTGTCAGTGATGTCTCGTAGATATTTAAAAATCCAAATAAGTCTCCTAGCTCTGTTTGCAACTAGTTCGAGGTGAGAGTGCCAAGAAAGATTTTTGTCCATTACGATACCAAGATATCTAGTATTATTAACTCTTTTCAATTTTACACAGTCGCAGTTTTTCAATTTTCAATTAAAAGATAGATAGATCATTAATTAATTCTACATTTTTTTCTTTACCCTTTTATTAATGTCTCTGTAATTATATTAGTTATACTTCAAAACAATTTTATTCAGCTGCAGTTTTTTGTGAGGTGGAGGTACTTCTCCAGGCTGGTTGATTCGATGCGCTCTACCTATTAAAAACACCCAGATCGAGACAAACAGATATGTTCATGCACAGAAAAGAAACTGTTCTCTGTAGGAACGAACCTACGAGCATTAGTATCATAGTAGCGTTATAATATTTTTAATAAATAAATTTTTAATTGTTAAAAATATTATAATGCTACTTTAACGTTAAAATATATTTCACAAACAAGAGTACGCATGTTACTTAATACCCACACTTTCAAAAATCCTTTGAGATATACATTGTTAGACGTAATTGCACCTATTTCTTCACGGTCGAAAGAAAACCTTGGTGCCAATCCGCCATAAAATTGAAATTGTCCTCATATCGGAGAGTTATTTCTAACAATAATCAAAGTAATAACAAAGTTATTTGGACTCAATAAAACAATGAATTGTGGCGAAGCAGTCGATGGATTGGGTGAAACTCCTATAAAAAGTTTGTGCGTGGTATTCGAGTACTTTTACGTGTTCATTGTACTTTGAAGGGATTGCTTTGTCATACTATAGAAATGGGGCAATGGAGAATGTTATAATCTGTCTTTACATACAAAATTTCTTTACGGATGAATTACACAGCGAGTCATGTGCTTTGCACATCTTTTGGGACTAATGCACAGTGCGCAAACACTTCCTGAAGCACAAAGTTTACGCATGGGAAGGAATTGCTTTGACGTACTATATAAAGAGAGCAATGGACAACGTTATAATCTAACTTTATATATACATTTCTTTTTCGGACAAATTACACAGCGCTACCTAGCCACGTTCTAGCGAAGCTCGTGTTATGGGTACTAGACAACTGATGAATATATGTATATACATTTTTGTTTGTAAATGATACATAGAAACTCCGACCAAGATAGACAGACATGTTCACGCCCACATGCTGACATCACCATCTGATATAACACGAACGATTAAGTCATGATAGGTGAGTCTTGAACTTCTATGTCTATCCACTTTCACGTTGTGTATATCTTTCGTAAAAATTTTCTCTGCATTCTCTCCCCTCTCCGAAACGATATTTATATCTATTTGTTAATACAACATCGGGAAGTATTTACCAGAGCTTTGTACAAAAGTCGTCTGCATGGGTACCTCTGTCTCACCTGTTTCTACCGCCAAGCCGCTATAGCTATATATTTATATAGCTGTGTTCCAGTTAATACACCGCTGACCATCTAATGCAGGCCGCATGCTTGTTTGCCAACCAAGTTTCATACAAAAAGCATACAAGAATACGGTTTTCCCGATGTAAAGCGGAAAACGTGCCTATGAACGCTTGCTATACGTTAAATATCTCTCTCGAACACGGTTCTGTTAATACAGCAACTCCTTAGGAGCTTACTTGTGACTTTATGCAGGAATAAAACAAATTTCCAGGAAGTTGTTATTAGACTGCGGTGTTCCGTGAGTTGCAGGTACTTCCCCAGACGGGCTGCTTTGATGCATCCTATTTCTCTTAAAAAACACCCAGATCAAGACACATACAGAAGAGATGTGTTCTCTGTGGGAGTTAAGAATCGAACCCACGAGCGTTGATTTCAAAGTACCTGTACTAACCACTGCGCCACCGAGCTCGTCAATGTCAGTACATATGCTAAATCAGAATTAGCGTTTATTAGGTGGTGCTAAAATCACTGTGTAACCCAGCCCTGGTATTCAGTGTGGGCACTTTTCATTGAAGAGAATCAATAATTAAAAGTAATACGTACTAGGAATAAAATAATCAGAATAAATAATATCCCTGAAGCAGTATTTGGAAAGAATGTATCGAGAAATTGGAGGTATCGTGCATTGTGCCCCGGACTAGATGTCCTAGATCCTCAATGCACAGATTTTGTAACATTAATTGAAAACAAGAGTCACGTGGCGCTCGGTTCTCTCTGCTTACACCGCAAGGGATTTGATGTGAAGTTATAGATGGATAACTGAAACCTATTTGAGCAAGTTTTATTCGGAATTTGTTCTTTGCCAATGGTCGTTTTCAAAATGATAGTAATTTAATAATAAATAAAATGTATGTGATTAATAAAACAATAAAATTGAATTTTATAAATTTACGACGTGTCTAAGTGCCCGCGAGGGCCCAAATAAAGATTTTTTATTTGTCATTGGGCCCTCTTATATATCTTATACGCCCGTATTATATATTCACTGCGGGCCGTATGGAGTAGCTCAAGGTCGCCGTTGTATAAAAAAAAAGCAATTACCCTACCAATTAAGTTAACAATAAATTATTCAGCATATCTACTATAATTAATATGACAATTCCAGAAAGACTGAAAATATCTGCTTTTAGGTAAAATCGATATATTCCCAATTCGCTAATATTCCTAACTTAGGTAATGCCTGTCGTCATCTTGTAACTCCTGAGTATGTTTCTAGTGCCTTCATCTGCCGGAAAATCTCAGTAACTTATAGCAACTTTCTGGAGGGTTGGGTCCTTTTATTTTCTCATTAGTTAGTAATGCCTCATTTTACTTCGGGCATTTTACACGGAGCGTTTGGTAATCCAAGGCAGAGTCGAAGGCAAGAGGTCGCGTGGCCGGTCCCAAAAAGATGATTTGATTTGTTAAAAACCGCTATGTAGTGCCCAATTACGGTATCCTCTCGAAACGCTACTAATCCTGAAGGAACATCGTCCAGGCAGCGGACATGGACTAGACCTCTAGATCACGAACACTCTGTTCAGACTCTATGACTAAGGGTATTTACTTCTTCGCGACCATTGTGTCCGTGCCGACATGAGTGGCCACTAAAATCCAGCGCTGTGGCATAATTAACTATGCTGCAGAATTCGCCGAGCGCATGCCGTATTAGCGTAATATCTATCGGATAGGTTAAGCACTAACTAGATGCATGTTTACTGTAATATTTGCTTTTTTTTTCAATCTTCCTAATAGTACAAGATCCGGCATAAGAAATATATACCCTCATTTGTTATGATACGAGTAATAAAGAATATATGCTTGATAATGTATACATTGATACATCGCAAATAGGTTGTCTAACTAAATCACGTCGATAATGTGAAATAATAAACTGTTTAATATTATTTAGTATTTTTTTGACAATCGAGAATTAACTAAGAGAATATATCCCAAATTGAAAAAATAACGGTTGCCTACTCTCCGTTCTGTGCAACTATGGAGTTGCCAGGCATAAACAGGGAAGTAAGCGTTAATAATATACCGTCATAAGTTACTTATTCGTCTATACATCTATACAGATAAATAAAATTGGAGTGTCTGTTTGTAATATTAAAATAACCGCTTTTTACTAAATGCATATGGATATGTACACGGTACATATACCAAAATTAATATTTTTACAATTTTTGTCTGTCTGTCCGTTTGTTCCGGCTAATCTCTGAAACGTACTTTCACTGGTAGGTAGACGACTCTTCAGAGCACAATATAGGGTACTTTTTATCCCGTAAATATTTAGGGTACCTGCGTAAAATATGATAAACTGTTAAAATTAGGGGGAAGTATCTTCCCCTTCGGGGGTGCGATTCACAAAATAGAAGAATTTCATTAAAATTAGCATAGGTAACTGCGAACTGAACAATAACTTTTTTGTTAAATTCCATGCGGACGAAGTCGCGGGCACAGCTAGTATTACATATAATTATAACAAATGAGGATATATATTTCTTATACCGGATATTAGACTATAATTATTTGCTGGAAGGCTTGTAAGAGAGGTAAGGTGGCTCAAAGTAGATCGATTGGATACATCCACTTCACAGATTACCACAGCCCAATAACAACTCCCTAACGAACGAGATTACCAGTAAGCTCGTAAGGTGTTGCTGTATTATTATCAGGGAATATCTTTTAAATTTACAAAAAAGCTGATGAATCATGTATCTCATATCGTATCTCATAAGACTATATATACTCAGTATGTGTTCATAATAATATTTATCAATAAAAATAATGTTACTATGTACATACATGAATAATAATAATATAATAACACTAATTATCATATTTATTTATATATTAATACCGTTACACATTATGAATAGGCTTGTAATGTTATTGTTTACTCTATGTCAGGCACCTCCTTTATTAATGGTGTCCACAGTATACCAGCGTCGAGGCACTTCGTGCCGCGACATTATGCTGAGCGGAGACCTATTTGGTACACACACTGTAATTTAGCCTTAAGTTTCAAATTTATGTAAAATTTTTGTGTTGCCTAATAAACGTTTTTCTTTCTTTCTTTATTAGCAGCAACTATGGCAACGCGTGAGCGATGCGTCCTGTATTGCAAACGTTCATAACCACTTTACTTTAAGTGGGCCGAGTGGTTGTATATCTCTTGACATTGCATAAATACATATCTACCTAGTCCGGCCATAAGTATTTTTCCAAATGAATATGCATTTTCTTTTATAAAGTAATGTAATCTTATTTAACCTACATGTACATATTTATAGAAGTCTCAGAAAAAAAAAATACTTTATTTGAAATGACCAACTTTGTCTTTGATACCGGCGTTTAATCTGTCTGGCCACGAATCTATGGATTTAGGCACTGTTTCCATGGGAAATTTTGCTACTACTTGCTCCATAGATTTCTTAAGAGACACAATGTAGGCGTGTTGTTTCGAGCAGGTCATGTCCTCTAAAACTGACCATAATTTGTAGTCCAATGGGTTCAGATCTGGGCTAGACAAGGGCCAGTCTTCAGCTCATATAAAGTCCGGAACGTTGGTTTCGAGCCATGCTTGGGTAATTTGTGCCTTGTGACCAGGTGAGGAGTAATACTGAATAGAAGATTACTCAGAAGTTTCACAAAACGATCCAAGACAGTCTTTTGATACAGTTTGGCTGAAGTATTCACTCCTTTTTCACAAAAATGAAGCTCTGTGACTCTTTGATGAGACACCACCACCAAACGACCACTTGAGCAGCTTCTTTAGAACTGTGTGTGTATACTTTGTCATTTTGTTTATTGTAGTGCTCTTCAATCGTAAATTTTTTTTCATGAGTAATGAGGAGGAAGTGTTGGTATATTCTCTCGATAGTAAAATATACGAATATTCGGCTGATACAAGACTTTTGAAATGTCTTGAATGTGATCGCCGGCTCCATAGCCACTTTGTGCAAGGCAATCACTGCAATCCTTTTTTCTTTAACACTCGATTCCGTATTGTAATTTGGTAATAAATACGAAAAAAATATGTAAAACGAAAGAAGTTTTTAACATAATAAACACGTTCTAAATCCAAATTAATTAGAGTTGAAAAAAAAACAAAAGTTTATATGTAACAATACTTATGGCCAGACTAGTTACAATAAAAGGATAACTGATTACTGGCAGGCATACTTGTTTGTAAGTGTAGTGGTATAATAATATTCAAGTCAATGAAGTTGGATTCCACTACATACATATACACATTCAGCTGGACCTATATAAGTGTGTGGCAAAAATAACTTCTCTGGAACCATTATCAATGGCTATAATTTAATTTCTAAGCTCATCTATTTCCTTCGTTAATTTCTTAACGACCTATTTAAGGCGAGACTTCTGAAACGTCTCTGAAAGGCAGTCCGCGGATAGATACCCGGGCCTGCCTCCAAGTGGCCCCGCGAGGGCCCTAAACAATTAATCGTCCTTTCCTACTGAACGCTCCGCTTCGCCTGTAAGCCTTTTGAGGAACTCTGTTCGTGATGCCTCTTTTTATCGATTCTTTGCTTTATTTTAATCAAATTAACGATCTATATTAACTTCCATAAATGCCTGTTCGCTTTGGTATAATCATACACGATTAATGGCGGTCATAATAATTTGTAAGAAGCGAGCGAAGTATTACTAGTCTGGCCATAAATACTGTTGTTTCTATAGAAACTTTTCTTTTCTCTAATTTTTTATTATTTTGAACTTGGAACTCACTATCAAATATCAATATGGAATGGGGTGTTAAAGAATTGCAGTGATTGCCTTGCACAGAGTGGGTATGGAGCCGTCGGTAATATTCAAGATACTTCATAAGCTTGGTATCAGCCGTATGTTCGTATATCGTACTATCGACAAATGTACCAACACTTCATCTGTTGACAACCATAAAAAATCGGCACGGTCGCTTGCTGTTAGAACTAAAAAGGCTATTAACACTGTTGAAGCCAGAATTCGCCGTAACCCCATTAGGAAACTAAAAATGTTATTGCAAAAAATGAAGATTCCCGCTAGGACTCTAAAAACAAGACCTGAAGTTCGGCGCTTATCGTCCATATACAGAACATGCCCTAAATCAATCTCTACAGTTCAAGAGAGTGGATCGATCAAAACGCGTTCACAAAAGCACAGAAATCTCCTCTTTACTGAAGAAAAAAAATATGATTGAAGAGCACTACAACGAGCAAAATGACAAAGTGTATGCACACAGTTCTAAAGAAGTCGCCCAAGTGGTCGGAAACGTGGTCATCATCCTAAGTCTATAATGGTTTAGTGGGGTATGTCTTAGCATAGAGTCACAGAGCTTAATTTTTGTAAAAAAGAAGTGAAGACTTCAGCCAAAGTGTGAAAAGCCAAGAGACTATCTTGGGTCATGTTGTGAAACCTTTCAGCAAAACACTTTTTAAAAATGTACCACAGATTTTCCAGCAGGGCTCTGCACATACTTACAAGGCATGAACTACCCAAGCCTGGCTCGAAACCAAAGTTCCGGTAGTTTTGGTTATAAAATATAAAAATAAGAGCTGAAGACTGGCCCGCGTCTAGCCCAGATCTCCATTCGACCAGATCCATTAGACTACAACTTATGGTCAGTTTTAGAAGACACGACTTGCTCGAAACGACACACCGACATTGTGTCTCTTAAGAAATCTGTGAAGCAAGCAGTGGCTAAATTTCCCATGAAAACAGTCCGTAAATCCATAGATTCGTGGACAGACAGATTAAAGGCCTGTATTAAAGCCAAATATAGCCAATTCGAATGGATTTTTTTTTTTGTTCTGATTTCCATAAATATGTACATATAAGTTTTATTAAAATTACATTACTATGTAAAAATATAAATGCATATTCATTTGGAACAGAACTTATAGCCGGACTAGGTACTTTTTGGTTATACACCCCATCCGCTCTTTAACGTTCATAGCTCTTTACTCTCCTAACACCACCTTCTTATCAATACTACCAATTTGTTTCATGGTAGGTGAGTTTTGGTCTTTCTCGTTGCCTACGTACTTACACTTTGGCATTGTATACCTGTTTCGTCATTCTTTTATCCTGAATTCATTCTACATGTCGGTATCAACGTATCATACATCTTCTTACTTTAGCGCCGACACTCTCTTTCAGACCAACTCTGTTTCTTACATCGTCATTGCAAACGCGGTCTACAAGCTTTTCGCCACAAATTATGTGCAACACTCGCATTTCGATTGCGTTTATCCTACTTTCATGCTCTCTTTGCCATACCCAGCTCTCGTTTTCATAAGTTAGTGCCGGGACCAGCACTGCGTTGAGTACCGCATTCAAAATATACAATCTCATCCACTTGTTCTAACACTTTATCATCAAGTCATATCCTTACATTGATTCTGGTTTCTTTTCTTTCAATAATCATTATGTTTGTTTTTTTCGCATTCAGTAGTAAGTATACAATCATCTTTCATTATCGTGACCATTGTTTGCAGTTCACCTGATGTTTCAACTAATAACACTGCATAGTCTGCATATAGCAGACAGTTCATCACTAGGTCATCCATAACAGTCAGCCAAAGCAAAGGAGTTCACGCGTGAGTAAATGCGTATGTCTATGTTTGTGTGTTACATGTTAGTTTATAGCGTTTCGTTACCAAAGTGTATCTATGTTATATAAATAAAATATACAACTGCCTGGCCCTGAATTCAATCGTCATAATGAATTACAAACCCTTGCTACAGTCAGCAGAGAAAAGGCCAAAAATGTGTCACGAAAATGAATTATACAATTAATCGCACCTTTGAAGTACTTTGGCACCCTTTGAGAGAAAATAGAAAGGCGGGAGAGAGCATTAGGGGCAAAAGCAAAGAAATTGGAGTAAAAGGAAAAAGCATGGGTATTAGTGTATTAACAAATGTATTAGACGGGCAATTGTATTGTGAAACGTTTAATTAGTATGCCCAGTATGTGCTGGTTTTCATGTAATTCATTTTTAGGGTTCCGTACCTTATAAGGAAAAACGGAACCCTTATAGGATCACTTTGTTGTCCGTCTGCCTGTCCGTCAGTTTTTCTCAGGAACGGGTGCTACAAACTAAAATTAATATCATACATAGAGTACTTACCGTTGACATAGAATCATAAAATTTGGTAAGAAACAAAGCACGAGTAAAGTAAAAACCGTAAATTTGTATTTCCATCGAGGTGAATAATCGAGTCCTGTGGTGCTTGGTTCCACCGAAGGGATTTGGTATGAAGTTATGTATAGATAGATAGACTATAAAGTCACCTACCACGACCAGTTTAGTCATAATGTTATCAGAAGGTGTTGTCAGGAGTCCTAGAAACCAGTGAGCGTGCATGAAAAAAGCTGACTATTGAAGAAGCGAGTGAGCGAACCGAATCATGAGGGACTTGGTTATTTTCACCTACCCCTCACGGGACTTGGCGTAAAGATATGGGATGGATAGATATATAGAATACAACACAATAGAACAACTACACTTATTGTACGCAGGTTCACTTTAGAATTCCCTCGGGTCCCCAATTTAATTCGTTTCAATGCTACGGACTTGCATGTTGGTAAATTGGGCTATCGTATAAGTTTCGAATATTCCCATATTCCATTCCATTAAAAACTACCGCTTTGGGTTTTGAAAGGCAACTATTTGCATTATTCGTATATAAATGGAAGCAGGTCAACTTATTGCGAAGGAAAACTCCTTATATTCTTGTGTGTTTTTCATTGTAGCAGTAAAACTAAAATATATAAAAGTGAGATCCTATTGGATAAAGAATCAGACTATTACTATGTGATCAATTCGTGTTTTCACATTTATGTATATGTTAATGGTCAGGTATTATTTCACAAGTTCACAAGCTGTCCCATTACGGACTTTGAAGTAAAGCCCAAAAGTTGATTGTACCTTATTTTAATAGCAGAATGCACACTGAAAAATAAATGGGATTAAATCTAAAGAAGTAATCTGCGCGCCCCAGGGTTCCATTCTGGGGCCATGTTGTTTTAGTATATACGAATGATTACCCTGTATGGTGCAGAAAATAGGTAATAAAATATTATATGGTAGATAGTATTCTGTCTGACATTCTAAATTAGTAAAAATATATTTCTAAACTCAACCAAAATCAAATGTTTTAAGTTTACTCTTCCTAATCACTTCTGCCAATATAGAAGTTCTCATTGATAATAATGAATTTGAATTCATTAGTGATACTATATTTCTACATAAATAAATTTGCCGGTAAACTCAGCAGCGCTGCTTTTATCTGGAGAATCAGACAATTAGACATGGCTACTTACGAGTATATGGTGGTACGGTATACTGTCATGGAGAAATGCGGCTGGCATTGAAATAATTTTTATGTTACAAAAAATATTCATCTGCTCTAATTATTACATGGGCTTAGGAAACAAATAAATATCTTCACAGTCCTGTACACTATAGATATAGGTAAATGCATTATTTCTAGTCTTCCATGGTTGCTTAAGTCGTCTATATGTCAGGTGTTTCACCTCTCCATGAGGAATCTCTATGTTAGTCGTAAGAAAACTTGCTATGAATTGAATATGAAATCAGAGGCGATAAGAGCAGCTAAGGTAGCAACGGTAGCGGGAGCACGTGATTCCTTTTCCAGATATTGGACAATAGCAAATACGACCAAACCATCCATGACAGCGATGACTTGCATCTGCTAACGAAAGAAGGCGATGGCCGTCCATGATAGTTTGCATGATCTATTTAATAGCGGAAACACAGAAAGTATGCATGAGGGTATGCAGAGACTATACAACGCCAGATGCACCGATCCAAACATACTTCTCCCTCCTCTTCCACAACCATCAACCTCTTCATGTATACATTTCGGTTTTGGATGCTTATAGTATGGCCTTTTTTCAACACATTACCAATTTGATCTATATATGTGCGTCTAAGGCGGCCTCTACTGATATTTCCATTCACTCTTGCCCGATACACTTCTTTCGTAACTTTTTCGTCATTCATTCTTCTAACTGACCAAACCATCTCAGTATATCCTTTTCAATATTTAATTGAATTAGATCAAATTGTCAGTTAATTTGATCTTCGCAAACTAATCTCTGAATCTATGGACTATGAAATAATAAGCTTCATTGCCAGTAAGCCGACTACTGAGGTAGGGTTGCTCCTATTTAGCATATCTTAAATGATTGGGAGAGATCTCGAGATGCTATCGGATTTTTTGGGATCTCTCAAAGCGTTGGATTGTGACCATCGGAAACCACTAATTAAAGTACTGAAACGGAGATTACTCTACAAGCTAGGGAATGAAAAGCAGTGAACACTGAAGAGCCTAAAATAATTTAATGTTTTTAACAAGACAGTATAAGTGACAGACAAAGAATAAATGAATGATTGAAATACATTTCTTTTTCATGGATATAAAAGTGACCATAAACATAGTTAAAAAATATATAAAGAGTCCGCAACATCCTCCCCCTTTGTGCAAGCACTAATTAGAAATATCGAGCTTAACCAGCTTGCTCAGGGGACGACGTAGCGTACCTCCCGCAGTAGATACGTCCACCACCCTTATAATTTTATCACGTCCTGGATGCGTTGCTATTACACGGCCTCTTGGCCAAACACCTCGAGGTAAATTACTATCTGCAACTAAGACCAGATCTCCATCAGCAATCTGATTTGATCCATAACAGTGGGGCCTTTGCCGCGGTTGCATGGTCGGGAGCACTTCTTTAACCCATCGAGACCAGAAAACATCTGACAAATGTAGTGCCTTTTTCCAATCAGCTCGTCCTATCATGACATCAGCATCAAAAGTAGCTGGCAGCACGCTGGTAGACGAGGATCCAATTAAAAAATGGAACGGTGTCAACGTTACTGGATCATCGGGCTGAACTGACACATGGCTGAGTGGACGCGAATTTACAATTCTTTCGGCCTCGGCAAGCAAAGTCAAAAATAATTCTTCTTTAGGTGCGCGATCTTTGAGAGTGGCATATAGCGCTACTTTGACGGAACGCACAAGTCTTTCCCAACATCCACCAAAATTTGGAGCACTTGGTGGTATGAAACTCCAACTTATGCCATTATTCGCTGCAAACTCGTGTACACTGCTCTGATAAAACTCCTGTAGAATACGGTTGGCGCCGATGAAAGCTGTGCCATTATCAGAGTAAATGGTGTTTGGAGTCCCTCTTCTGGCCATAAACCTACGGATGGCCATTATAGCTGAATCTGCTGAGAGAGAATGCACTATCTCGAGGTGGACTGCTCTTGAAGTCATGCAGGTAAATAGGGCAACGTATCTTTTATCATGCTTTCGCCCAATTGTGACATTTATTGGCCCAAAATAGTCCAAGCCAGTGAATGTGAAACAACGCTGATGATGAGCCATTCTCTGTGGTGGAAGATCGCCAGTCGAAGGAGTTTGTGGCTTGTTTTTTCTTAGCCGGCATAAGAGACATCGGTGTGCAACTGATCTGACGGTGTTCCGAAGTCGTAGAAGCCAATATTCTTGACGCAATTCATTTATTACGGATTCGTTGTTAGCATGTCCCATCTTGACATGGTAATGATGAACTAATAACTTTACTACGTGCTGGCTTCCATCTAGGAGTACTGGAGCTTTGACGTCTTCGCTGACACCATCTACTGCTTTTATCCTGCCTGCCAAGCGTAGCAATCTGTCTTCTCCAAGCGTAGGTGAAAGATGAACGAGGCGACTGGTCTTGTGTAATGGTGTTGAATTCAAGATACAGTGGTAATCATCAGGAAAGCTATCTAATTGTGTTTTCAATAAAATGTGCCTTTCTGCGGCTCTCATAAAAGTGACCGTGAGAGGAATAAAAGAAGCGGTGGTTGACGTATTTAATTGACGATGACGTCTATTAGATCGCGAAGGATTTTGAATAATTTCCCGAAACACAAACGCGGCTTGGTGTACGCGTGCGGTAGCGCGAACCAAGCGTAGCCAGTTACTAAAACGCGAGCATTCTGCTGTAACCGGTGTAGGCGGATGTATTCGTTCCGTGAGAGCTCCCACCAGTTCTACAGGTTTCTTTTTAAATTCATCGTGAAATGGCGGGGGCTCTATAATTGGCTCTGAAGGCCAGCTCTCAGGAGAACGGAAAAGAAAAGAAGGTCCAGTAAACCATCTGCTGGACGATTCTAAATTTAACGGACGCGCGCGGGTGGCATCATCGGCTACGTTTATACTCGTTGGTACCCACCGCCAATCATTAATGTTAGAAATTTCGGTGATTTCACCTATTCGGTGGGCAACAAAGGGCTTGAACGCCCGTGCGTCACTGCGTAACCAGCCCAGCACGGTGGACGAGTCCGTCCAAAAATAAGTACGAGAAGGTTTTTTGCGATGGCTGTCCTTGATGGTGACTGCAAGACGAGCCGCTATTAAAGCCGCTTGAAGCTCTAGTCGCGGTATAGAGATCGGCTTCAAAGGTGTGACGCGAGCCTTGCCAGAGATGAGAGCGAGCTCGACTGTACCATCAGAATAAATGAGACGCCAATAAGCGACGCAGGCGTAGGCGAGCTCGCTTGCATCTGCAAAAACATGAAGTTCCCTTTGTGATGGCTCTGAATTTTTCACTGCAGAATACCAGCGAGGGATCTTCATGTTCGAAACATTGGTGAGCTCACGAAACCATTCAACCCACTTCGCCGCTAGAGGTTCTGTAAAAACTGTGTCCCAACCCATGTTAGACCTCCATGTATTTTGAAACAAAATTCGGCCTTTAACTATGATAGGCGCAAGAAGACCTAACGGGTCATAGACGCGCATCAAAAGTGATAAAACGTTGCGCTTAGTTAGAGGATTAGGTATGCTGACAGAACTGCTTTTAAAACATAATAAGTCAGTTTTTGTATGCCAAGATAGACCTAACACGCTAGTGCAAATGGGAGTGCCGAGTTCGATATCCAACGACTGTGCAGCGCGCAAATCCTGTGGAATAAGTGTGAGCGCTTCTTCAAAATTGGATACCCAACCTCGCATCTCAAAACACGCGGATTTGTGAATAGTGACAATGTCAGCCGCTAATTGTGCCGCTTCTTGAATATTATCTACGCTACCTATATAATCATCCATATAGTGATCATAAAGTATGGCGTCAACTGCTTTAGGAAACTGATTGGCAAATTCTTTAGCGTTTTTATTTTTTATAAATAAAGCTATAAAAGGGCTTGCAGAAGCTCCAAAAATTACTGATGTCATGCGGAACTCCTGAATGTAATTTGTTGAAGAAAGCTTGTCAACTTTATTTTCGCGCCATAAAAATCTAAGCGCATCTCTATCTTCTGGTCTAACGCGAATTTGAGAGAACATTTCTCTAATGTCTGCTGTAAGAGCAACGAGACCCTCCCTAAACCTGAAAAGAATTCCTAACAAGGACTGCAATAGGTCAGGTCCGGGAAGTAACAGTGAGTTCAGGCAGACCCCATTAGTCATAGCTGCAGCGTCGAAAACAACTCGCAGCTTACGTTTCTGCGGATGGTATACGCCGAAATGAGGTAAGTAGAATCGGATTAGTTTGTGTGTGCTAGAGGCTGAATTGTTCTGCTTACTAGTATTATAAAAAGTTTCTTGAACGCAAGGCTCACTGTACTGTTTTTCTAACATACTGCTTATAAAAGCTTGGTATGCTAAACCAAAGTCACGTTCACTAGACATTCGTTTTTCTAAGTTTAAAAAACGTGAATAAGCTTGAGGAAAAGAGTCAGGAATTTTTACCATGTTATCGCGCCATGGCAAACCTACTTGAAAGCGACCAGAATCTAAGCGTGTAGTAGTTGATTCCAGAATTTCGATTGCGCGCTTATCTTCCTTACTGTGAGTTGATTCATATTTGTTTATTCCTATAGACTCTAACTTGAACTGCTCCTTAATTAAAAGTTCTATATTATCATTTTGTGACACTAGCTCCTGGTCTATAAATGTAGCGTGATTGACGAACTGAACATGTTTTGTCGAACTACAACTTAGTCCGTAAACGGTCCAACCAAGATTCGTAAGACAAGCCACAGGATCGTTTCGACTGCCTTTACGTACAGTGCGACTTATCGATAAATGCCAATGTTCTGCGCCTATTAGAACCATGGGAGTAGCATTCTCATAACATAGAAATTCAGTTAAGTCTTGTAAATGTTTAAATTTAGATAAATTTCGTTTACTAACTGTTTGTGTATGTAAAGACAAGGAAGGCAAGGCTCTAGCACGTTTTATGTCAAAGATTTCCTGTGTATATTTACCCTTAATACCGAAATCAACGTAATCTATTTCTACTGTTGTAGAAAGACCTGCTACACCATTCACGATAATTTGTTGTCTTGGCCCTGATGCTCCGATACGTGCGGCAACACTGGCATCGATGAGAGTGGCAGTGCTACCGTCGTCGAGCAAAGCAAATGTGTCGTAGCTACCTAACGGACCGTAAACAGTAATAGGTACGACCTTAAGTAACGTAGCGAGATGCAGAGGCGACGAGCGGTGTTGTGTTTCCACTTCTGTAGACGTAGTGGACACGACAACCTTTTCTTCAATGTCTGAAGTCGACGTTGATGGGATTGACGTTGGTGTGACGTCATCAGAAACGTTGTTAACCGTAACGTTAGATTGCGGTTGCCACTGACCACCGTGTAATAAAGGATGGTGATGCAATGTACAGCCGTCGACATTGCAAGGGTTAACTTTACAAGTCTTCCATTTATGTGATTTTTTTAGTAAACATCTAAAACAAGCCTTTGCCTTACGTTGCCATTGCCATCGCTCATCAATAGGTAGTGCCTTAAAGTCGGCGCACATGTCAATACTATGCATTTTTTTACAAAATAGACAAGTTTTGTTTTTAGTTATATTATTGTTTATACCACCGTCCGAACTCAAAGAATTATTAACCTTTTGGTTTGCGGCATGAACGTGCTCTCGTCTATGAATGTTAGATAAGGTGGAGGTATGCGTGGATGACGAATGTTCCGGTGACAACCCAAATTGCACGTGCCTATCATACTCACGCATAAGAAAATCAGACAGGAGATCGAGTTTTGGACGATCAGTCGTGAAGTTGTCAGTAGCGAAATCGGTCCACCTCATTTTGACGGTAGTGTTAAGCTTGCCTAAAATCGTATGAAATAATTCGGGTGAATGTAAATATTCGATACGATTTAGCATTCGTATGGTAGATAAACTGTTACGAACTTTGGTTGCAATTGTACCTAATTCGCGCAAATCGTTACCCAAGCGAGGCAGGCTCTTCAAACTGGCTACTTCTTTGAAGACTATCATCTCTGGTCTTGCGAAGTTATGCTCCAACACACGTATTATATCGTCGGAGTCGTTGGCCGAGACGAGCAGAGCGGCCACGGCCTCGCGTGCTGGACCACGGACGTATCTACTGCGGGAGGTACGCTACGTCGTCCCCTGAGCAAGCTGGTTAAGCTCGATATTTCTAATTAGTGCTTGCACAAAGGGGGAGGATGTTGCGGACTCTTTATATATTTTTTAACTATGTTTATGGTCACTTTTATATCCATGAAAAAGAAATGTATTTCAATCATTCATTTATTCTTTGTCTGTCACTTATACTGTCTTGTTAAAAACATTAAATTATTTTAGGCTCTTCAGTGTTCACTGCTTTTCATTCCCTAGCTTGTAGAGTAATCTCCGTTTCATTTGGTCCTTCACCCGTAGAAAACATATTCATTAGTATAGTTTCCATCCGAGCAATTTGGAAATTATACATATTTGCGTACCTACGCTTAGTACAGTTCATTATATTATATCGGTGCAATCATGATTACACGTTCACAAGCTAGAAAATCAGTTTCTGAAGTAGACATCACCACCACCTCTGTACCTATCGCCGCACCTCATCGTATCGAATCCCGTAGTCAAGTATCTGGATCTATTTCGACGACTTCATCCGCGACGGTCAAAGCTCGCATAGCTGCCGCAGAAGCATCAGCCAAGCGGCGACAGCTAGAACGTGAACAACAGCTCGCCGCAGAAGAATTGCAGAAAAAACAACAGCTCGCTTCAGAAGAATTGCAGAAAAAACAACAGCTCGCTTCAGAAGAATTGCAGAAAAAACAACAGCTCGCCGCAGAAGAATTGCAGAAAAAACTACAGTTTGCCAAGTTGCAAACGCAAGTCGAGCATTATGAGTTGCAAGCGGAAATTGCTGCAATCGAAGCTGAAGAAAGTCGTAGCAGCAGAAGAAGTTGCCACGGTTCCAGGCGCTCACACAGGTTTAGTACGACAGAGGAATGGGTACGGAACTCGGTTCGTAATACACCTTTTTTAAATAATGCTCCCGAAGGACGCTCATATTTGCCAGAGTTAGTGACACCACAAAAACGTCATGAGCCTCACGCGGGCATAGAGCTTCCTGAGCTAGGTAAAATTGAACAGGCGCAGGTCATTAACGAGTCTGAGGCTGTGGCACATACCTTGCCACCAGTGCCTCCCGTAGACATTGATCCGTGTCACCATTCTCATTCTATCAAACTTTTACAAGCAGTGGCTGACACAGCGGTCGCAGCGAGAGCCCTCGCTACCGCACAATCAACGTCTAAAAAAACGTTTGATTTATTTCCATTCTCAGGAGATGCGTTACAGTGGCTACATTTCAAGCGTTTGTTTGATAGCACTAAAACCTCTTTTTCTCCCTTAGAGAATGTGACAAGATTGCAACATGCTCTTCGTGGTCCAGCACGCGAGGCCGTGGCCGCTCTGCTCGTCTCGGCCAACGACTCCGACGATATAATACGTGTGTTGGAGCATAACTTCGCAAGACCAGAGATGATAGTCTTCAAAGAAGTAGCCAGTTTGAAGAGCCTGCCTCGCTTGGGTAACGATTTGCGCGAATTAGGTACAATTGCAACCAAAGTTCGTAACAGTTTATCTACCATACGAATGCTAAATCGTATCGAATATTTACATTCACCCGAATTATTTCATACGATTTTAGGCAAGCTTAACACTACCGTCAAAATGAGGTGGACCGATTTCGCTACTGACAACTTCACGACTGATCGTCCAAAACTCGATCTCCTGTCTGATTTTCTTATGCGTGAGTATGATAGGCACGTGCAATTTGGGTTGTCACCGGAACATTCGTCATCCACGCATACCTCCACCTTATCTAACATTCATAGACGAGAGCACGTTCATGCCGCAAACCAAAAGGTTAATAATTCTTTGAGTTCGGACGGTGGTATAAACAATAATATAACTAAAAACAAAACTTGTCTATTTTGTAAAAAAATGCATAGTATTGACATGTGCGCCGACTTTAAGGCACTACCTATTGATGAGCGATGGCAATGGCAACGTAAGGCAAAGGCTTGTTTTAGATGTTTACTAAAAAAATCACATAAATGGAAGACTTGTAAAGTTAACCCTTGCAATGTCGACGGCTGTACATTGCATCACCATCCTTTATTACACGGTGGTCAGTGGCAACCGCAATCTAACGTTACGGTTAACAACGTTTCTGATGACGTCACACCAACGTCAATCCCATCAACGTCGACTTCAGACATTGAAGAAAAGGTTGTCGTGTCCACTACGTCTACAGAAGTGGAAACACAACACCGCTCGTCGCCTCTGCATCTCGCTACGTTACTTAAGGTCGTACCTATTACTGTTTACGGTCCGTTAGGTAGCTACGACACATTTGCTTTGCTCGACGACGGTAGCACTGCCACTCTCATCGATGCCAGTGTTGCCGCACGTATCGGAGCATCAGGGCCAAGACAACAAATTATCGTGAATGGTGTAGCAGGTCTTTCTACAACAGTAGAAATAGATTACGTTGATTTCGGTATTAAGGGTAAATATACACAGGAAATCTTTGACATAAAACGTGCTAGAGCCTTGCCTTCCTTGTCTTTACATACACAAACAGTTAGTAAACGAAATTTATCTAAATTTAAACATTTACAAGACTTAACTGAATTTCTATGTTATGAGAATGCTACTCCCATGGTTCTAATAGGCGCAGAACATTGGCATTTATCGATAAGTCGCACTGTACGTAAAGGCAGTCGAAACGATCCTGTGGCTTGTCTTACGAATCTTGGTTGGACCGTTTACGGACTAAGTTGTAGTTCGACAAAACATGTTCAGTTCGTCAATCACGCTACATTTATAGACCAGGAGCTAGTGTCACAAAATGATAATATAGAACTTTTAATTAAGGAGCAGTTCAAGTTAGAGTCTATAGGAATAAACAAATATGAATCAACTCACAGTAAGGAAGATAAGCGCGCAATCGAAATTCTGGAATCAACTACTACACGCTTAGATTCTGGTCGCTTTCAAGTAGGTTTGCCATGGCGCGATAACATGGTAAAAATTCCTGACTCTTTTCCTCAAGCTTATTCACGTTTTTTAAACTTAGAAAAACGAATGTCTAGTGAACGTGACTTTGGTTTAGCATACCAAGCTTTTATAAGCAGTATGTTAGAAAAACAGTACAGTGAGCCTTGCGTTCAAGAAACTTTTTATAATACTAGTAAGCAGAACAATTCAGCCTCTAGCACACACAAACTAATCCGATTCTACTTACCTCATTTCGGCGTATACCATCCGCAGAAACGTAAGCTGCGAGTTGTTTTCGACGCTGCAGCTATGACTAATGGGGTCTGCCTGAACTCACTGTTACTTCCCGGACCTGACCTATTGCAGTCCTTGTTAGGAATTCTTTTCAGGTTTAGGGAGGGTCTCGTTGCTCTTACAGCAGACATTAGAGAAATGTTCTCTCAAATTCGCGTTAGACCAGAAGATAGAGATGCGCTTAGATTTTTATGGCGCGAAAATAAAGTTGACAAGCTTTCTTCAACAAATTACATTCAGGAGTTCCGCATGACATCAGTAATTTTTGGAGCTTCTGCAAGCCCTTTTATAGCTTTATTTATAAAAAATAAAAACGCTAAAGAATTTGCCAATCAGTTTCCTAAAGCAGTTGACGCCATACTTTATGATCACTATATGGATGATTATATAGGTAGCGTAGATAATATTCAAGAAGCGGCACAATTAGCGGCTGACATTGTCACTATTCACAAATCCGCGTGTTTTGAGATGCGAGGTTGGGTATCCAATTTTGAAGAAGCGCTCACACTTATTCCACAGGATTTGCGCGCTGCACAGTCGTTGGATATCGAACTCGGCACTCCCATTTGCACTAGCGTGTTAGGTCTATCTTGGCATACAAAAACTGACTTATTATGTTTTAAAAGCAGTTCTGTCAGCATACCTAATCCTCTAACTAAGCGCAACGTTTTATCACTTTTGATGCGCGTCTATGACCCGTTAGGTCTTCTTGCGCCTATCATAGTTAAAGGCCGAATTTTGTTTCAAAATACATGGAGGTCTAACATGGGTTGGGACACAGTTTTTACAGAACCTCTAGCGGCGAAGTGGGTTGAATGGTTTCGTGAGCTCACCAATGTTTCGAACATGAAGATCCCTCGCTGGTATTCTGCAGTGAAAAATTCAGAGCCATCACAAAGGGAACTTCATGTTTTTGCAGATGCAAGCGAGCTCGCCTACGCCTGCGTCGCTTATTGGCGTCTCATTTATTCTGATGGTACAGTCGAGCTCGCTCTCATCTCTGGCAAGGCTCGCGTCACACCTTTGAAGCCGATCTCTATACCGCGACTAGAGCTTCAAGCGGCTTTAATAGCGGCTCGTCTTGCAGTCACCATCAAGGACAGCCATCGCAAAAAACCTTCTCGTACTTATTTTTGGACGGACTCGTCCACCGTGCTGGGCTGGTTACGCAGTGACGCACGGGCGTTCAAGCCCTTTGTTGCCCACCGAATAGGTGAAATCACCGAAATTTCTAACATTAATGATTGGCGGTGGGTACCAACGAGTATAAACGTAGCCGATGATGCCACCCGCGCGCGTCCGTTAAATTTAGAATCGTCCAGCAGATGGTTTACTGGACCTTCTTTTCTTTTCCGTTCTCCTGAGAGCTGGCCTTCAGAGCCAATTATAGAGCCCCCGCCATTTCACGATGAATTTAAAAAGAAACCTGTAGAACTGGTGGGAGCTCTCACGGAACGAATACATCCGCCTACACCGGTTACAGCAGAATGCTCGCGTTTTAGTAACTGGCTACGCTTGGTTCGCGCTACCGCACGCGTACACCAAGCCGCGTTTGTGTTTCGGGAAATTATTCAAAATCCTTCGCGATCTAATAGACGTCATCGTCAATTAAATACGTCAACCACCGCTTCTTTTATTCCTCTCACGGTCACTTTTATGAGAGCCGCAGAAAGGCACATTTTATTGAAAACACAATTAGATAGCTTTCCTGATGATTACCACTGTATCTTGAATTCAACACCATTACACAAGACCAGTCGCCTCGTTCATCTTTCACCTACGCTTGGAGAAGACAGATTGCTACGCTTGGCAGGCAGGATAAAAGCAGTAGATGGTGTCAGCGAAGACGTCAAAGCTCCAGTACTCCTAGATGGAAGCCAGCACGTAGTAAAGTTATTAGTTCATCATTACCATGTCAAGATGGGACATGCTAA
The DNA here is from genome assembly GCA_947507595.1 of Pyralis farinalis. Taxonomy (NCBI): domain Eukaryota; kingdom Metazoa; phylum Arthropoda; class Insecta; order Lepidoptera; family Pyralidae; genus Pyralis; species Pyralis farinalis. The sequence goes on along the minus strand of OX382261.1, from coordinate 38,808,514 downwards.
CAACGAATCCGTAATAAATGAATTGCGTCAAGAATATTGGCTTCTACGACTTCGGAACACCGTCAGATCAGTTGCACACCGATGTCTCTTATGCCGGCTAAGAAAAAACAAGCCACAAACTCCTTCGACTGGCGATCTTCCACCACAGAGAATGGCTCATCATCAGCGTTGTTTCACATTCACTGGCTTGGACTATTTTGGGCCAATAAATGTCACAATTGGGCGAAAGCATGATAAAAGATACGTTGCCCTATTTACCTGCATGACTTCAAGAGCAGTCCACCTCGAGATAGTGCATTCTCTCTCAGCAGATTCAGCTATAATGGCCATCCGTAGGTTTATGGCCAGAAGAGGGACTCCAAACACCATTTACTCTGATAATGGCACAGCTTTCATCGGCGCCAACCGTATTCTACAGGAGTTTTATCAGAGCAGTGTACACGAGTTTGCAGCGAATAATGGCATAAGTTGGAGTTTCATACCACCAAGTGCTCCAAATTTTGGTGGATGTTGGGAAAGACTTGTGCGTTCCGTCAAAGTAGCGCTATATGCCACTCTCAAAGATCGCGCACCTAAAGAAGAATTATTTTTGACTTTGCTTGCCGAGGCCGAAAGAATTGTAAATTCGCGTCCACTCAGCCATGTGTCAGTTCAGCCCGATGATCCAGTAACGTTGACACCGTTCCATTTTTTAATTGGATCCTCGTCTACCAGCGTGCTGGTAAAGAGTCCGCAACATCCTCCCCCTTTGTGCAAGCACTAATTAGAAATATCGAGCTTAACCAGCTTGCTCAGGGGACGACGTAGCGTACCTCCCGCAGTAGATACGTCCACCACCCTTATAATTTTATCACGTCCTGGATGCGTTGCTATTACACGGCCTCTTGGCCAAACACCTCGAGGTAAATTACTATCTGCAACTAAGACCAGATCTCCATCAGCAATCTGATTTGATCCATAACAGTGGGGCCTTTGCCGCGGTTGCATGGTCGGGAGCACTTCTTTAACCCATCGAGACCAGAAAACATCTGACAAATGTAGTGCCTTTTTCCAATCAGCTCGTCCTATCATGACATCAGCATCAAAAGTAGCTGGCAGCACGCTGGTAGACGAGGATCCAATTAAAAAATGGAACGGTGTCAACGTTACTGGATCATCGGGCTGAACTGACACATGGCTGAGTGGACGCGAATTTACAATTCTTTCGGCCTCGGCAAGCAAAGTCAAAAATAATTCTTCTTTAGGTGCGCGATCTTTGAGAGTGGCATATAGCGCTACTTTGACGGAACGCACAAGTCTTTCCCAACATCCACCAAAATTTGGAGCACTTGGTGGTATGAAACTCCAACTTATGCCATTATTCGCTGCAAACTCGTGTACACTGCTCTGATAAAACTCCTGTAGAATACGGTTGGCGCCGATGAAAGCTGTGCCATTATCAGAGTAAATGGTGTTTGGAGTCCCTCTTCTGGCCATAAACCTACGGATGGCCATTATAGCTGAATCTGCTGAGAGAGAATGCACTATCTCGAGGTGGACTGCTCTTGAAGTCATGCAGGTAAATAGGGCAACGTATCTTTTATCATGCTTTCGCCCAATTGTGACATTTATTGGCCCAAAATAGTCCAAGCCAGTGAATGTGAAACAACGCTGTTTTATTCTTTGTCTGTCACTTATACTGTCTTGTTAAAAACATTAAATTATTTTAGGCTCTTCAGTGTTCACTGCTTTTCATTCCCTAGCTTGTAGAGTAATCTCCGTTTCATTTGCGGTAGGAGGCAACCGCAATCTAACGTTACGGTTAACAACGTTTCTGATGACGTCACACCAACGTCAATCCCATCAACGTCGACTTCAGACATTGAAGAAAAGGTTGTCGTGTCCACTACGTCTACAGAAGTGGAAACACAACACCGCTCGTCGCCTCTGCATCTCGCTACGTTACTTAAGGTCGTACCTATTACTGTTTACGGTCCGTTAGGAAGCTACGACACATTTGCTTTGCTCGACGACGGTAGCACTGCCACTCTCATCGATGCCAGTGTTGCCGCACGTATCGGAGCATCAGGGCCAAGACAACAAATTATCGTGAATGGTGTAGCAGGTCTTTCTACAACAGTAGAAATAGATTACGTTGATTTCGGTATTAAGGGTAAATATACACAGGAAATCTTTGACATAAAACGTGCTAGAGCCTTGCCTTCCTTGTCTTTACATACACAAACAGTTAGTAAACGAAATTTATCTAAATTTAAACATTTACAAGACTTAACTGAATTTCTATGTTATGAGAATGCTACTCCCATGGTTCTAATAGGCGCAGAACATTGGCATTTATCGATAAGTCGCACTGTACGTAAAGGCAGTCGAAACGATCCTGTGGCTTGTCTTACGAATCTTGGTTGGACCGTTTACGGACTAAGTTGTAGTTCGACAAAACATGTTCAGTTCGTCAATCACGCTACATTTATAGACCAGGAGCTAGTGTCACAAAATGATAATATAGAACTTTTAATTAAGGAGCAGTTCAAGTTAGAGTCTATAGGAATAAACAAATATGAATCAACTCACAGTAAGGAAGATAAGCGCGCAATCGAAATTCTGGAATCAACTACTACACGCTTAGATTCTGGTCGCTTTCAAGTAGGTTTGCCATGGCGCGATAACATGGTAAAAATTCCTGACTCTTTTCCTCAAGCTTATTCACGTTTTTTAAACTTAGAAAAACGAATGTCTAGTGAACGTGACTTTGGTTTAGCATACCAAGCTTTTATAAGCAGTATGTTAGAAAAACAGTACAGTGAGCCTTGCGTTCAAGAAACTTTTTATAATACTAGTAAGCAGAACAATTCAGCCTCTAGCACACACAAACTAATCCGATTCTACTTACCTCATTTCGGCGTATACCATCCGCAGAAACGTAAGCTGCGAGTTGTTTTCGACGCTGCAGCTATGACTAATGGGGTCTGCCTGAACTCACTGTTACTTCCCGGACCTGACCTATTGCAGTCCTTGTTAGGAATTCTTTTCAGGTTTAGGGAGGGTCTCGTTGCTCTTACAGCAGACATTAGAGAAATGTTCTCTCAAATTCGCGTTAGACCAGAAGATAGAGATGCGCTTAGATTTTTATGGCGCGAAAATAAAGTTGACAAGCTTTCTTCAACAAATTACATTCAGGAGTTCCGCATGACATCAGTAATTTTTGGAGCTTCTGCAAGCCCTTTTATAGCTTTATTTATAAAAAATAAAAACGCTAAAGAATTTGCCAATCAGTTTCCTAAAGCAGTTGACGCCATACTTTATGATCACTATATGGATGATTATATAGGTAGCGTAGATAATATTCAAGAAGCGGCACAATTAGCGGCTGACATTGTCACTATTCACAAATCCGCGTGTTTTGAGATGCGAGGTTGGGTATCCAATTTTGAAGAAGCGCTCACACTTATTCCACAGGATTTGCGCGCTGCACAGTCGTTGGATATCGAACTCGGCACTCCCATTTGCACTAGCGTGTTAGGTCTATCTTGGCATACAAAAACTGACTTATTATGTTTTAAAAGCAGTTCTGTCAGCATACCTAATCCTCTAACTAAGCGCAACGTTTTATCACTTTTGATGCGCGTCTATGACCCGTTAGGTCTTCTTGCGCCTATCATAGTTAAAGGCCGAATTTTGTTTCAAAATACATGGAGGTCTAACATGGGTTGGGACACAGTTTTTACAGAACCTCTAGCGGCGAAGTGGGTTGAATGGTTTCGTGAGCTCACCAATGTTTCGAACATGAAGATCCCTCGCTGGTATTCTGCAGTGAAAAATTCAGAGCCATCACAAAGGGAACTTCATGTTTTTGCAGATGCAAGCGAGCTCGCCTACGCCTGCGTCGCTTATTGGCGTCTCATTTATTCTGATGGTACAGTCGAGCTCGCTCTCATCTCTGGCAAGGCTCGCGTCACACCTTTGAAGCCGATCTCTATACCGCGACTAGAGCTTCAAGCGGCTTTAATAGCGGCTCGTCTTGCAGTCACCATCAAGGACAGCCATCGCAAAAAACCTTCTCGTACTTATTTTTGGACGGACTCGTCCACCGTGCTGGGCTGGTTACGCAGTGACGCACGGGCGTTCAAGCCCTTTGTTGCCCACCGAATAGGTGAAATCACCGAAATTTCTAACATTAATGATTGGCGGTGGGTACCAACGAGTATAAACGTAGCCGATGATGCCACCCGCGCGCGTCCGTTAAATTTAGAATCGTCCAGCAGATGGTTTACTGGACCTTCTTTTCTTTTCCGTTCTCCTGAGAGCTGGCCTTCAGAGCCAATTATAGAGCCCCCGCCATTTCACGATGAATTTAAAAAGAAACCTGTAGAACTGGTGGGAGCTCTCACGGAACGAATACATCCGCCTACACCGGTTACAGCAGAATGCTCGCGTTTTAGTAACTGGCTACGCTTGGTTCGCGCTACCGCACGCGTACACCAAGCCGCGTTTGTGTTTCGGGAAATTATTCAAAATCCTTCGCGATCTAATAGACGTCATCGTCAATTAAATACGTCAACCACCGCTTCTTTTATTCCTCTCACGGTCACTTTTATGAGAGCCGCAGAAAGGCACATTTTATTGAAAACACAATTAGATAGCTTTCCTGATGATTACCACTGTATCTTGAATTCAACACCATTACACAAGACCAGTCGCCTCGTTCATCTTTCACCTACGCTTGGAGAAGACAGATTGCTACGCTTGGCAGGCAGGATAAAAGCAGTAGATGGTGTCAGCGAAGACGTCAAAGCTCCAGTACTCCTAGATGGAAGCCAGCACGTAGTAAAGTTATTAGTTCATCATTACCATGTCAAGATGGGACATGCTAACAACGAATCCGTAATAAATGAATTGCGTCAAGAATATTGGCTTCTACGACTTCGGAACACCGTCAGATCAGTTGCACACCGATGTCTCTTATGCCGGCTAAGAAAAAACAAGCCACAAACTCCTTCGACTGGCGATCTTCCACCACAGAGAATGGCTCATCATCAGCGTTGTTTCACATTCACTGGCTTGGACTATTTTGGGCCAATAAATGTCACAATTGGGCGAAAGCATGATAAAAGATACGTTGCCCTATTTACCTGCATGACTTCAAGAGCAGTCCACCTCGAGATAGTGCATTCTCTCTCAGCAGATTCAGCTATAATGGCCATCCGTAGGTTTATGGCCAGAAGAGGGACTCCAAACACCATTTACTCTGATAATGGCACAGCTTTCATCGGCGCCAACCGTATTCTACAGGAGTTTTATCAGAGCAGTGTACACGAGTTTGCAGCGAATAATGGCATAAGTTGGAGTTTCATACCACCAAGTGCTCCAAATTTTGGTGGATGTTGGGAAAGACTTGTGCGTTCCGTCAAAGTAGCGCTATATGCCACTCTCAAAGATCGCGCACCTAAAGAAGAATTATTTTTGACTTTGCTTGCCGAGGCCGAAAGAATTGTAAATTCGCGTCCACTCAGCCATGTGTCAGTTCAGCCCGATGATCCAGTAACGTTGACACCGTTCCATTGTCATCCACGCATACCTCCACCTTATCTAACATTCATAGACGAGAGCACGTTCATGCCGCAAACCAAAAGGTTAATAATTCTTTGAGTTCGGACGGTGGTATAAACAATAATATAACTAAAAACAAAACTTGTCTATTTTGTAAAAAAATGCATAGTATTGACATGTGCGCCGACTTTAAGGCACTACCTATTGATGAGCGATGGCAATGGCAACGTAAGGCAAAGGCTTGTTTTAGATGTTTACTAAAAAAATCACATAAATGGAAGACTTGTAAAGTTAACCCTTGCAATGTCGACGGCTGTACATTGCATCACCATCCTTTATTACACGGTGGTCAGTGGCAACCGCAATCTAACGTTACGGTTAACAACGTTTCTGATGACGTCACACCAACGTCAATCCCATCAACGTCGACTTCAGACATTGAAGAAAAGGTTGTCGTGTCCACTACGTCTACAGAAGTGGAAACACAACACCGCTCGTCGCCTCTGCATCTCGCTACGTTACTTAAGGTCGTACCTATTACTGTTTACGGTCCGTTAGGTAGCTACGACACATTTGCTTTGCTCGACGACGGTAGCACTGCCACTCTCATCGATGCCAGTGTTGCCGCACGTATCGGAGCATCAGGGCCAAGACAACAAATTATCGTGAATGGTGTAGCAGGTCTTTCTACAACAGTAGAAATAGATTACGTTGATTTCGGTATTAAGGGTAAATATACACAGGAAATCTTTGACATAAAACGTGCTAGAGCCTTGCCTTCCTTGTCTTTACATACACAAACAGTTAGTAAACGAAATTTATCTAAATTTAAACATTTACAAGACTTAACTGAATTTCTATGTTATGAGAATGCTACTCCCATGGTTCTAATAGGCGCAGAACATTGGCATTTATCGATAAGTCGCACTGTACGTAAAGGCAGTCGAAACGATCCTGTGGCTTGTCTTACGAATCTTGGTTGGACCGTTTACGGACTAAGTTGTAGTTCGACAAAACATGTTCAGTTCGTCAATCACGCTACATTTATAGACCAGGAGCTAGTGTCACAAAATGATAATATAGAACTTTTAATTAAGGAGCAGTTCAAGTTAGAGTCTATAGGAATAAACAAATATGAATCAACTCACAGTAAGGAAGATAAGCGCGCAATCGAAATTCTGGAATCAACTACTACACGCTTAGATTCTGGTCGCTTTCAAGTAGGTTTGCCATGGCGCGATAACATGGTAAAAATTCCTGACTCTTTTCCTCAAGCTTATTCACGTTTTTTAAACTTAGAAAAACGAATGTCTAGTGAACGTGACTTTGGTTTAGCATACCAAGCTTTTATAAGCAGTATGTTAGAAAAACAGTACAGTGAGCCTTGCGTTCAAGAAACTTTTTATAATACTAGTAAGCAGAACAATTCAGCCTCTAGCACACACAAACTAATCCGATTCTACTTACCTCATTTCGGCGTATACCATCCGCAGAAACGTAAGCTGCGAGTTGTTTTCGACGCTGCAGCTATGACTAATGGGGTCTGCCTGAACTCACTGTTACTTCCCGGACCTGACCTATTGCAGTCCTTGTTAGGAATTCTTTTCAGGTTTAGGGAGGGTCTCGTTGCTCTTACAGCAGACATTAGAGAAATGTTCTCTCAAATTCGCGTTAGACCAGAAGATAGAGATGCGCTTAGATTTTTATGGCGCGAAAATAAAGTTGACAAGCTTTCTTCAACAAATTACATTCAGGAGTTCCGCATGACATCAGTAATTTTTGGAGCTTCTGCAAGCCCTTTTATAGCTTTATTTATAAAAAATAAAAACGCTAAAGAATTTGCCAATCAGTTTCCTAAAGCAGTTGACGCCATACTTTATGATCACTATATGGATGATTATATAGGTAGCGTAGATAATATTCAAGAAGCGGCACAATTAGCGGCTGACATTGTCACTATTCACAAATCCGCGTGTTTTGAGATGCGAGGTTGGGTATCCAATTTTGAAGAAGCGCTCACACTTATTCCACAGGATTTGCGCGCTGCACAGTCGTTGGATATCGAACTCGGCACTCCCATTTGCACTAGCGTGTTAGGTCTATCTTGGCATACAAAAACTGACTTATTATGTTTTAAAAGCAGTTCTGTCAGCATACCTAATCCTCTAACTAAGCGCAACGTTTTATCACTTTTGATGCGCGTCTATGACCCGTTAGGTCTTCTTGCGCCTATCATAGTTAAAGGCCGAATTTTGTTTCAAAATACATGGAGGTCTAACATGGGTTGGGACACAGTTTTTACAGAACCTCTAGCGGCGAAGTGGGTTGAATGGTTTCGTGAGCTCACCAATGTTTCGAACATGAAGATCCCTCGCTGGTATTCTGCAGTGAAAAATTCAGAGCCATCACAAAGGGAACTTCATGTTTTTGCAGATGCAAGCGAGCTCGCCTACGCCTGCGTCGCTTATTGGCGTCTCATTTATTCTGATGGTACAGTCGAGCTCGCTCTCATCTCTGGCAAGGCTCGCGTCACACCTTTGAAGCCGATCTCTATACCGCGACTAGAGCTTCAAGCGGCTTTAATAGCGGCTCGTCTTGCAGTCACCATCAAGGACAGCCATCGCAAAAAACCTTCTCGTACTTATTTTTGGACGGACTCGTCCACCGTGCTGGGCTGGTTACGCAGTGACGCACGGGCGTTCAAGCCCTTTGTTGCCCACCGAATAGGTGAAATCACCGAAATTTCTAACATTAATGATTGGCGGTGGGTACCAACGAGTATAAACGTAGCCGATGATGCCACCCGCGCGCGTCCGTTAAATTTAGAATCGTCCAGCAGATGGTTTACTGGACCTTCTTTTCTTTTCCGTTCTCCTGAGAGCTGGCCTTCAGAGCCAATTATAGAGCCCCCGCCATTTCACGATGAATTTAAAAAGAAACCTGTAGAACTGGTGGGAGCTCTCACGGAACGAATACATCCGCCTACACCGGTTACAGCAGAATGCTCGCGTTTTAGTAACTGGCTACGCTTGGTTCGCGCTACCGCACGCGTACACCAAGCCGCGTTTGTGTTTCGGGAAATTATTCAAAATCCTTCGCGATCTAATAGACGTCATCGTCAATTAAATACGTCAACCACCGCTTCTTTTATTCCTCTCACGGTCACTTTTATGAGAGCCGCAGAAAGGCACATTTTATTGAAAACACAATTAGATAGCTTTCCTGATGATTACCACTGTATCTTGAATTCAACACCATTACACAAGACCAGTCGCCTCGTTCATCTTTCACCTACGCTTGGAGAAGACAGATTGCTACGCTTGGCAGGCAGGATAAAAGCAGTAGATGGTGTCAGCGAAGACGTCAAAGCTCCAGTACTCCTAGATGGAAGCCAGCACGTAGTAAAGTTATTAGTTCATCATTACCATGTCAAGATGGGACATGCTAACAACGAATCCGTAATAAATGAATTGCGTCAAGAATATTGGCTTCTACGACTTCGGAACACCGTCAGATCAGTTGCACACCGATGTCTCTTATGCCGGCTAAGAAAAAACAAGCCACAAACTCCTTAGAGATTGCACACTGATTTCAATGGATCTAACGGTGCGCATGAAACATTGAGATCTACAAATTATATATAAAATCTAATTTTAACACTTGTGGAATGTCCAACTAACAATAGATATTTGGTAACCAAATGCTAGGGTGCACTTGTATGGTAGGCAGTGGGAGCCTTTTACACCTCGCTTACTTCTTTAACCTTCACAGTTTCTTGGGCTCCTAATATTCTCTCCTTATAAAATAGGAAAAAATTGATCGTAGTAGGTGAGTGTTGGCCTTTCTCGGCTCCTACATCCACCTTTACACTGAAAACCTGTTTTTACATTCTTTCGTCCTGCATTCTTTCTACATGTTACTTAAGGATACTCTCTGTCAAACCAAAAGTTTTTTTTTATTCTTCCTCATTCTTCTTTATCTTGCGAACGCGGTCAGTGAGCGTTACGCTACAGATTCCTATTTTATAATGCTCTTATAACGCGGTTATTACACCGCAATTACTGAATAAATATATTGTAAATATACTGACGACTGAAAAACAGGGATTTTTCAGTAGACAAGTATTTTTAGGTGGTAGATATAAAAAAATGTAAACCATAGAAAGAGATGATAGTAGTTTATTTATTAAATGTAACACATCTTCAAAAGTACAATGAAAATAAATATAAAACCTCGTTTACGACGTTATATAAGTAAATAAATTGTATTCACACATATGACATATCATCACGCCTGTCTCCTATTGGAGTAGGCAGAGACTATAGAATGCCAGGTGCACCGATCCAAATATACCGCTCTCGCTTCTTCCACACTCATCATCCTCTTCATGCATGCTCTTCGTTTTTGTGTACTTTGGATTTGGCCCTTTTTTAACACATCACCAATTTTATCTATAAGTGTGCATCTAGGGCGGCCCCTCTCGACATCACCATTCACTCTTGGCTGATACACTTCTTTCGGAACTCTTTTGTCATACATTCTTTCTAAATGACGAAACCATCTCAGCATACCCTTTTCAATGTTTGACACTACATCAACTTTCATTCCACAAAGCTCTCGTATCGTGCTCTTTTTTATTCTATCAACCATTCTCACTCCACACATACTCCCCAGCACTCTCAATTCTTCAGCGTTCACCCTGCTTCCATGCTTCTTCTCCGTTTCCCGTAACCCATGTTTCACTGCCGTACATCAATATTGGCATTAATACACCCTGAATGATAGTAAGGCGAGCTGTGTTCGATATGTTATCGTATACTTCAAACACGGTATACATTTTAAGTAGTATTTTATTATCGCTATAAGACGCCATGTTGGATTTTCATCCAATAGCGACTATTTTAGAAATCAGACAGACAGATTTACACAGCGGCGGGATCCTTCTTTACCTTTTCAGTACGGAATTCTAAAACCTGAAATAGATAGTCTCTGCCGTAGACTTCCACAATCAATACCACTTCAAACTTTAACACGAACAAAACAAGGTTTAAACTTCCGAAATCGTCGTCAACCCTAATCTTTGAGAGGCCCACTCACCCACTCGCCCGCTCACGTCAGTATGACCCGAATTTGCCAGTCACGTCACCTGTGTTAACACTATAAAATTATACTTGTGTTCTGTAATACCTGCACCCCTAATGTTGTTCGAACTTCCTTTAGATTGGCGATAGGGAGAAATTAGGATCACGTGGGGCGCACTAAAAAATCACGACAGAATGTACGAGTATGTGACGTGGAAAGACGAGTGAGTGCTGAGAATAGTGTGAATGGAACGTTGGGAAAATTGCTCAGCAGTAAAAGCTTGAACCAGAAGGCACAGGACGCTATACGCAATGCAGTGGTGTCCCAGCGCTTACTTATGGAATCGAGAGCTGAGTATGGCAGTGAGAGCATGAAAGTATAAAATCTCGTATAAACGCGGTGAAAATGCAAGCGTTGCGCGAAATTCGTGGCGTGACGCTTATAGACCGACTTCGCAATGATGATGTTGGAAATATAGCTGGTCTGAATGAGAGTGTCGGTGTTAAAATAAGAAAGTGCATGCTCCGTTGGTTCGGGCATGTAGAAATAATGCAGGGAGAAAGAATTACAAACCAGGTATGCAACGCGAAAGTGGAAGGATGTAGGAGCCGAGGAAGGCCAAGACTTACCAAATTGATCGTGTTTTATCAGATGGTGATGTTAGGAGCCTTAGAAACCGGCGAGCGTGCATGACAAGAGCAATGAATGTTAAAGAAGCGAGTGAGGTTTGTAAAGATCGAGTCATATGGTGCTCGGTTCTCACTGCCTACCCCCAAGGGAATTGACATGAAGTTATAAATAGATTATGTGTATATAACAATGGAGAGGGGATCTGAGGGGATCTGTTGGGAGGATTTGTATGGGTTGTATTTTTATCACTAGCGTTATCCATAATCCATTAGGATTGGCAGGTTCCGCTACTTAAACATAAGAATTTGGGGAAGATACTGGTTTTTACACGGAGCTACTGTCAGACTTTAACAATTCTGACCAACTGGGGTAGTACCTCCACCTCATAGACAAGCAAAGAAGCAGCCAAATAACTACCTTAGAGGGATATTGTGTTCCTGTATATAAGCGAGGTCACCAGTAAGCTCCTAAGAAGTTGCCATGTAAACAGCAAAATTGACATCGCGCGAGTGATACTTAATGTATTTCAAGCGTTTTAAAGGTTACGGCAACCGCTTTACATCAGGTGATCCGAATGCTTGTATGCCTCCTGACGTTGTATAAAAAAAACTTATTTATTATCATAGCAAATGCAAGCTTAATTAGAAGTTCTTGGAAAGTTAAATGGTAGAATGAATTATTCTGCCAATAATAATAGACGTTAAAGTATGAAATTGCCGTTTTATATTTGATTACATAATTGTGGGTGGGGGTGGATTGTGCGAGTGAAAAGATATTCAATAGAGGGGAGTTGCTATGGTCAGTCTGTTTGTTCATGAGAGTCATTTTAGAAAAATATATTTAATAGAGGGGAGTTGCTATGGTCAGTCTGTTTGTTCATGAGAGTCATTTTAGAAAAATATATTTAATAGAGGGGAGTTGCTATGGTCAGTCTGTTTGTTCATGAGAGTAATTTTAGAAAAAGATATTTAATAGAGGGGAGTTGCTATGGTCAGTCTGTTTGTTCATGAGAGTAATTTTAGAAAAAGATATTTAATAGAGGGGAGTTGCTATGGTCAGTCTGTTTGTTCATGAGACTAATTTTAGAAAAAGATATTTAATAGAGGGGAGTTGCTATGGTCAGTCTGTTTGTTCATGAGACTAATTTTAGAAAAAGATATTTAATAGAGGGGAGTTGCTAAGGTCAGTCTGTTTGTTCATGAGAATAATTTTAGAATTTTTATGTTTAATAATTTCTAATTGTTCGCTAATATTCAGCTTTTAACCTTTGTCTATGGTGTTTAAGACTGGATATCCATAATTAATATAAGGGACGGCACTACGATGGATTTGTCACTTGTAGCATGGTATTCTAACGATTAACGTCTACAACGCCTGATGATGACTCGTGGAGAGGCGAAACACGTCGCAGCGACGACCTGGCCAGTGGTGGTAGTGACTGTGATGGGGGCATGCGGTTTCTGTTCCAGATGGGGGACGACCGCAGCAGCCGAGGCAGAGACTACCGGAGCAGCCACGGCAGCGACGGCATGTTGCATCTACTAACGGTGGTGGGCGGGTGCCGGCCGACGCTAGCCCGCGTGAACTAATTGGTGGCGGAAGCACACAAAGCAGGTTAGATCAAATTGCATATAAATTTGACTTTCGCAAATAACGCCTGAATCTATTAACTATTTAAATTCTCTTAGTTATTATTTTTCGTTTTTAATCTACTAGCATTTTTGACGAGCTCGGTGGCTCAGTCTTGAATGACGCGACTTTGACACCAACGCTCATGGGTTCGATTCCTACTCAAGGCAAACATTTGTGTGCATGAACATGTCTGTTTGTCTTGGTCTGGGTGTAGAGAGGTAGGACACATCAAAGCAGCCCATCTGGGGAAGTGCCTCCACCTCGCATAAAACCGCAGACAAATAACAACTCCCTAAAGGGTTGTTGTGTTACTGCGTGTGAGCGAGGTCACCATTAAACTCCCAACAAGTTGCTGTGCTGCTGCTTGTTGCTGTTAATATATCGCAAGCGTTAATAGGCTACGGTACCCGCTTTACATCAGACGCGGGTCGTATGCTTGAACGCTTCCCGACTTAGTATAAAAAAAAGCATTTCGAAAACGACCATTGGCGAAGAAGAAATTCCGAAAGAAACTTGTCAGTAGAGGTCTATTTCAAATCGCCAATTTGATATAACAATAAAATACTACAACTTCAGAGAAAGCGTAGCACACCTCTCAACACCCCTGATTCACTCACATCGGTGTTGCCCCCAGCCGGCTCCAGCCAGCTCTTCTGGCATTTCGGAGGTCCACCTAGTGAGTGGCGAGCCACCGTCTGCCCAAAATAACAGTCAGATATGATAGTTATGGCAGGTGTCCGTCCCTCTTCTGTAATAACCCAGTACCAATAATCCCTCCAGACCTCATTACAATAGACTAATAAATTTCTACATAGTCCCAACACCTACGGTGACCTGCTCATAGATACATGGTTCCATCGATATTTTTAGGAGCGGGTCTCGGTGGGTGTACAACATAACATGAATCTTCTTAAAAGGACCTCTACGCGTTGGATCCATATCCCCGCGCACGCCTATCAAATGACTGGGAATAAAAATAACAAAATACTACAATAAACTTATGTCAGCATAGTAATACCATTGATGTGAAGAGGTATTGAAGATAGATAGGTTGGCTCTGTTGAATTTTTCCAGACATCTTTCTCAGTTACATATTGACTAATAAGCTAACGTAAATAATGTTCTACATTAAGCCTTTTTACAGAGAATATTTTTAATATTGAATATATTGTCAGACAAATTACACAGCGCCATCTAGCCCAAAGTAAGCGAAGCTTGTATTATGGGTACTGGACAACTGATAAACATACGTAAATACATTTTTTTTTTTGTAAATACATACTTATTATACATAGAAAATACCCAGACCAAGACAAACAGATATGTTCATGCACACAAATGTTTGTACTGTGTGGGAATCGAACCCACGAGCGTTAGTGTCAAAGTAGCGTAACAACGTGTTCCACCACTGCGCCACCGAGCTCGTCAATATTTTTAATGTGCCTTTTGAAGACATTATCAGGAAAAGACAGAACGATTTTTTATTTTTATTATTTTAGACAATTTGTTATAGAATAGAATAGAATGCAATTTACAAGAAAAGATCTACCAGTCCCACGAAGCCGATGTACCGGCATCCGCAACTTATTTCTGCTTCTAAGATTTACAGAAGTTTGAAAACGATAGTTACATTATGTTTTCATAAATATACTGAGAAACTTGTTTATGTTCGTGGTTTGCTATGTCTTAGTTGATTGATTAGTGAGCTTACGAGTATATACTTGTAAATTATAATATGTGTATTCTATATTCTATATAGGAGGTATGTAAGGACCGGGTCATATGGCGCTCGGTTCTCTCTGTATACACCGCAAGGGATTTGGTGTGAAGATATTATATATATACTAGCTGACCCGGCAAACGTTGTTTTGCCATATAAATTATTCCTAGGATTATTTTAGTATTATAAAAATAGGGGTTGATGGTAGAAGGGTGAAAATTAGGGTTGTATGTATTTTTATGCCACATCATAAAATAAAAAATTAGTTCAAAAGATAAAAAAAAAATTTGGGTGGACCACCCTCATCACTTAGGGGTATGAAAAATTCTCAGACCTACTGAATATGCATATAAAATTTCATCAAAATCGGTCATGCCGTTTCGGAGGAGTATGCAACTAACATTGTGACACGAGAATTTTATATATAAGATATATCTATAGGTATATCCAGCGGAATCACGTGTGATCTACAAAGTAACCTTAAGGTAAAAGTCAAATAATTTAGTGAATGTTATTATTAAATTTTCGGTGTTATTCTTTCCCATCCAGAGGTTCCCCCAAATTTCCGATACCTATGTTGTAAGCAGATTTTGGCAACCCTTCAAAGTAGTTATTGGTTTTTTTATGTGTGATCTTATTATTGATGTTAAATATTTTCTTTATAAGCTATTTTTTAACTCGCACTCAGGAAATAGTTTCAGGATTAGTATGCGAAGAAATGTTCTCATCAGTGTGCAAAATAACGCCTGAATATATTAACCCTTCGAAACCCGGGTGGTCGTATACGACCGCGAAATGTATGGGAAAACGTATATAACGGGCTCTGACTGCTCAACTATTTAAATTCTCTTAGTCAATATTTTTGTTTTTAATCTACTAGCATTTTTAACGAGCTCGGTGGCTCAGTCTTGAATGACGCGACTTTGACACTAACGCTCGTGGGTTCGATCCTCACACAAGGCAAACATTTGTGTGCATGAACCTGTCTGTCTGTCTTGGTCTGGATGTTTTAAGAGAGGTAAGGCGGTCTGGGGAAGTACCTCCATCTCGCAGAAAACCGCAGTCAAATAACAACTCCCTAGAGGTTGTGTTCCTGCGTGTGAGTGAAGTCAAGCTCTCTAGGAGTTTATGTGTAAGCAGCAGAGGAGGCATCGCTCGAGTGATACTTAATACATCGCAAGCCTTAAAAGTTTCAAGCTTGCACGTGTGATTCAATGACGGAAGAGAGAGGGCGGGATAAGGGAAAACAGTTTTTCAGAGCACTCACCCACACTGGCAGAGATACACGAAATAGAACCGCTGCTTTATATACATAAGATAGAATGGTGAAACAGATTTCATCAATGTTGATGGCTGTTCCGGTCGTTATTTGAACGTTTACGTCGCCAACTTCAACGATATGTTTGACTTCAAAGTTTTTTTACACGTGTACCTAGAATTGTTTCCACTCTCTGATTTTCCGATTTCCCATTCACTGATACAATTTTGGGAGCGGTCTCCGCCGGTAGTAAAGCGAACGAAGAGATAACTTAATTTTCCTGTTTTATTGCGCTCTGGGACTGCACAATTTCTATCTGGCTCTCTACAGTTACAGTGTAGTGAGACTTTTTTATTCTGTTGTCCTATATATCCTGTGGAGAATTTTTGATTACATTCAAAGTCATTCAAATTTTGTTGTATTAATATATCTATATCTATTGTATCACTTGATATCATTATGTACACTCACATATATTTATTTTAATATATATTGATGATGAAAAAAAAGATCTATATTGGCAAGTTTCTTTTGGCATTTCTTCTTCGTCAATGGTCATTTTAAAAATGCTGGTAGATTTAAAAAGTGAGATTAAAACTAAAAAAAAAGTATGGAAAATTATTAAGATTTAAAGAATGTAAGACGTGTCAAAGTAAGGTAAAGTAAGGCCCAAATGGCAAATAAATGATTTTTATCTTTATCTTTTTACGTAAAGTACAAATACATAGTATGGCAAGCATCCATAGTAGTTTTACATGGTAAGGGAAGTGGAGGTATTGTCGTATTCATAGGCTACGGTAACTGCTGAACATCGAAAAAGCTGTGTGCTTGTTTACCACATTTGTGATATTTTAATAACATACGGT
This sequence comes from Pyralis farinalis, assembly GCA_947507595.1. Classification (NCBI taxonomy): domain Eukaryota; kingdom Metazoa; phylum Arthropoda; class Insecta; order Lepidoptera; family Pyralidae; genus Pyralis; species Pyralis farinalis. Next base: position 38,791,779 of record OX382261.1, on the reverse strand, counting down.
TAAGCTGTTTCCATAGGCTTAATAAACTCATTTAAAAACGTAGTAGTAGTAAGCGAAAGAATGAATTTATTATAGCTTAGACAGGGTACTATATGTATATCTTCACACCAGGTCCCTTGCGTTGTAGGCAGATAGATCCGAGCGCCATAAGACGCGATCCTTACACGCTTCACTCCCTTTTTAACATTCATATTCCTTTTCATGCACGCTCACTGGTTCCTAGGGCTCCTGACATCACCTTCGCATAAACACGACCAATTTGGTCATGATAGGTTAGTCTTGGTCTTTCTACATCCTACCATTTTTGCGTTGTATATCTGCTTCGTCATTCTTTTTACATGTCCGAACCAACGGAACATGTCTTTTCTTATCCTAACATCGACACCCTCTTTCAGACCAACTCACCTTCTTACATCATCATTACGAACGCGGTCAGCTAGCTAATAGCAAATTTTTCGCAATGCTCGCATCTCGACCGCATTTATTCTACTTTCATACACTCTATGCTATACCCAGCTTTCCCTTCCATAAGCTAGCGTTGCGATAAACACCGCGTTATGTGCCTACTGGATTTACTTAGATTTCGGCTGCCTAGAAACCAACGCTACATTCACGCTGTTCCCTGCACTCACTTGTCTATCCACATCAGCGGTGCACCTTCCATCCCTGCTAAAAGCGCTTCCAAGATGTACAATCTCATCCACTTGCATCTACACTACATCACCAACAACGGCTATAAATGCTCTATATTAGTAAAGACACGAGTATTTACTACCGAAGTAGTATAAAAAAGTAACGTAAACAGCCCAAGGGAGACACTTCAACTCGACGGTTCATGCCATTTGCTCCACGATTCCCAGGAGCTTCGGGGTTGAAGTAAAATGTAATTAATACAACTTTATAAAATCATTCCCTTGGGCTGCGAAATTCCTCAAAATCCTTTATTTAAGTAACGGGATAACTCTCCTCGGGAGGGACTTAAGAGTTATATTAAGTGAGGTAAATATTCACAAAAAGCCGAAAGACTTTTTTGCGTAATAGTACATTGTAATACAGGGATGAAAAAAGATATTACAATTTGACGAGCTTGGTGGCGCAGTGGTGGAACGCGTTGTTACGCTACTTTGACACCAACGCTCGTGGGTTCGATTCCCACACAGTACAAACATTTGTGTGCATGTACATGTCTGTTTGTCTTGGTCTGGGTATTTTCTATGTATAATAAGTATGTATTTACAAAAAAAAAAATGTATTTACGTATGTTTATCAGTTGTCTAGTACCCATAACACAAGCTTCGCTTACTTTGGGGCTAGATGGCGTTGTGTGATTTGTCCGACAATAAAAAAAAATACAATAAAAAAATCATTTTTACCAGAGGGAGACTTTGTATAAAAGTCGTCTACATGGGTACCTCTGTCTCACCTATTTCTACTGCCAAGCAGCTATATTTATATACTCGTAGCTGTGTTCCGGTTTGAAGGGTGAGATATGGCAGAGAAATTATGGGGTACCTACTGTGATGAAACAGCCTTAGGTCACAAGTTTGGCAGCGCGCGAGTGACATCCCCGTGGTGTTGCGAGCGTCAATAGGCTGCGGTGACCGCTTAACATCTGATGCGGGCCGCATGCTTGTTTGCCAATCTAGTTGTATACAAAAAAATATATATTAGAACTTTTAGTAACGTCCATTGGTTAAGATATTTTAACGAGCTAGCGGTGGCGCAGTAGTTAGTAACGCTACTTTAACACGAAAGTTCATAGATTCGATTTCCACACAGGACAAACATTTGAGCGCATGAACATTTCTGTTTATCTTAGTGTGGGTGTGTTTAGGAGAAGTAGGGATGCGTCGACGCTGCCCGTCTGTCGAAGTACCCCCACCTTACATTAAACCGCAGTCAAATACCAACTCCTCAGAGGATTTTTATGTTCCTGCGTGTGAGTGAGGTCACCAGTAAGCTCATAAGAGATCCTGTGATAGTAGCAGTGACTTCGCGTAATATACATTCTGTGTACTAAGTATCGGGAATTTGTCAATAAAACAAAAAATACAAATTATTCATCTAAATTTATTTTATCGCCTTCAAAGTAGGCCCCATCGCTTGCAATACAACATCTCCACCGCTTCACCCAGTCTTCCATACATTTTTCATAGGCTATTTGCGGTATGGCCTTTAGCTCATTCAGCGAATTTTCTTTTATGGCTTCTATCGACTCAAAACGTTTTCCTCGAAGTGGTAATTTTAACTTGGGAAATAAAAAAAAGTCAGACGGAGCCATATCAGGTGAATACGGTGCTTGGTCGAGAACTTTTGTTGAATTTTTCGCTAAAAACTCTTTCACTATAATGGCTGTGTGTGATGGTGCATTATCATGGTGCAGCATCCATGAGTTGTGTTGCCACAAATCTGGACGTTTTCGGCGGATACTCTCACGCAAACGCTTCATGACGCCTAAATAATATTCTTTATTCACTGTTTCTCCCTCTGGAAGGAATTCGGAGTGAACCACACCACGGTAGTCAAAAAAAACTGTCAGCATCACCTTGATTTTGGAGCGACTTTGCCGCGGTTTTTTGGGTTTCGGCTCGTTTTCGAGACGCCATTCTGAAGACTGTTGGCTTGTTTGCATGTCGTACTCATAAACCCATGTCTCGTCGCCAGTTATTATACGTTTCATAAAGGTCGGATCCGTAGAAGCTCGGGAAACCATGTCTTCAGCGACATGCTTTCGCCGCGCTTTTTGAACAAAATTGAGCTCTTTTGGAACTAGTCGAGCGGCGACGCGTTTCATGCCTAAAATGTCAATGAGAATGTTGTGGACGGACTTAAAAGATATGTTCACCTCACTAGCCAACTCTCTCAGACTCATACGTCGATTTTCGAGCACTAGCTTCTTGATTCTGTCGATGTTTTCTCTGGTCGTAGCGGTTGAAGGTCTACCAGAACGAGGCAAGTCTACTACTACTTCTCGGCCTTCTTTAAAAGCCTTATACCATTCATAAGCCCTTGTTTTCGATATACACGATTCGCCGTAGGTATTTCGCAACATTTTTAGTGATTCACCACATGAAATATCATTTGAAACACAAAATTTAAGGCACACTCTTTGTTCAACAATATTTTCCATTGTAAAAATCGCCGAGGACTCAAAACTATGACCAACAAAAAGTGTAGTTTAAAACAAATTAAATGACAGATCCCGCTCAAATTTTGCGCGCTAAATCAGTACAGTGCTACCAACATGCAGTAAAAAAATTAGAACGACCTCTTTTACGCGGGTCTTTTTATTGACATATTCCCGATACTTTTTACACAGAGTAGTATATCTATATCAACCCTTACTCATCCCACTGTAGGGATTGCGGTCTCCTTTCAACCGAAGGAGTTCTAGAGCATGCTTCACCACGCTGCTCAAATGCGTAATGTCGAAGGCCAGTATTTTCAAGCAGTCGTGGGCCACTGAATTGGCTTACCGACTGTCATCTATCAACGACAGCCGAGATCGACGTCTTAACGTGCCCTCCGAGCTCGGAGAAGCTCGAGATAGATAAACCCATCCAGGCTGAGGTCGACGTTGCTTAACCTGCGTGTTCGGTTAGAACGACACGCGCAACGATGCTATCGAGCTCTCGTTATATATATCAAAACCTGAAAGAAAAACTTTGCACCCCTTTTTACGAAAATTACGCGGATGGAGGAATATGAAGTTTGGCACAGTTAAAGCTTATATGGAGAAGTGTAGAAAGCTAAATTGTTTTTTATAATAATGCTTGGAAAATACATTAATATAATAAAAAAAAACATTACGCGCACTACCATAGTTTTGACACGCAAACACATATGTATCATAATATATAACGAAGAGTAGATATATTGTTTATGGTTAAAGTCTGTGGTCAAACAGAAATAAGATTAATATTATTGGTCTATAATATTATTTGTCTATAGTCTTACTGTGTAGTGGGCTCTGCCTACTGGTTCGGGACTTCTTCCCGCGCTTTTGACGAGTGACATTGTTGTTATACTTGAAATTTTTACAATTCAGTATAAAATTAGTTTTATGTGACAATTTTGATAGTATTTTGTAACATAAGTGCTAGTGAAATTATACAGTAATGAAAAAACTCAAATATAACATGTTGATGCACTTTTTGAAAGACGTAAATCAGTTCATCAAGAAAATCTTGTAAAAATCTCTATCGTGTTACGGGTGGTATTTAAACTGGGTTGATTGGGTGTAGGTACCCTTCTCAAGTATTTTTTCAGGACAGTTCCTGAAGCTGGAACATATAATTAAGATTTTCAAATGGTTCTAAACTGAAGACTTGGCTGTATGGGCTAGATCTCTTTGCCTTTCCTCTCGGGGATAAAAAGAAACAAAAAAAATTTGTGGTTCGGCAGATGGTATACCCGCTGAGTTACGTACGTGGTGATGGTTGGTGGAAACAATATAATTTCACTTATATTTTTTTATGTAAAAATGGTTTATTATTAAATTCACTTATCATCACTTATTACGAACCTGGTAAAATGGATTGGTTCTTTGAATACGCGTTTGATTGGTATGGTATGGTGTATATTGGTTGGCGGTAATTCGCGAACTATTGAATCAATCAAAGCGTATTCAATTTATACGCAATGCATATAATTAAAGTGCCGAGCTATTTGGTGCACGTTTAGTTCATAGCTCCAAACATATTGAATGTGAAAAATAATCTTAATTATGACAATGTCATAATTTGTCTAACAGGTATTTGTGCTTTATATGTTAGTTATATAAAGTTCGAATTTGAAAATTAAATGAATGGTCGTCGAATTTCGAACACTGGACTACCACTAGCATAGTATGAAATAATTAAAAGTAAAGGATATATACTGAAGTTGTGAAGTCACAGCTAGTGGGATTTACTCAGCAGCGAATGCACAGAATTTCGTAATAATAACACCATTAGTTGCGGGCAAAAAAAAGTGGATGGTTTGGAGGGCTTTCGTAATAAGCGGCTAATATGCTGCATTTTGCGGAGTCACGCGCGCCGCCCCGTATGCATCACGAGAGCTGATATATGAGGATATAACGATCATTATGTGTAAGCATATACATATACATACATATACATATATATATATACATATACATATATATCCTTTGTTACTATCGCTGCATTTCTGACGAGCTCGGTGGCGCAGTGGTGAAATACGCTGTTATGCTACTTTGACACCAATGCTCGTGTTTTTTTTTATTTATATTTTTATACTACGTCGGGGGTATACAAGCATACGGCGCACCTGATGTAAAGCGGGTACCGTAGCCTATTAACGCTTGCGATATATTAAGTATCATTCGCGCGTTACGTCCTCTGCTGCTTACAAAGCAACTCCTTGGGAGCTTACTGGTGACCCCACTCACACAGAACGACCCTCTAGGGAGTTGTTATTTGACTGCGGTTTTCTGTGAGGTGGAGGTACTTCCCCAGACGGGCTGCTTTGATGCGACCTACCTCTCTTGGTGTGATGATATATAAAATACGTACAATAAACTTTAATAATTGTTCGGCCCACATCTCATCTATCTGCTTCCTCTAGAATACTTCAAACAGCGATGCTAATACCTTTATATAGTTTTTATGAAAAGTTTAAAGTACTGCGTGAAAATCAACATGGCTTCAGAAAGAACTACTCCAATTAATGATGAGAAATATGCTACGGTGCTCTTACTGGATATGAGCAAGGCTTATGATAGAATCAGTCATTATATATTGCTAACGAAATTATTTGAGTCAGGAATAATAGTGCTGACACATAATTTTCTCGACGAGCTCGGTGGCTCAGTCGTGAATGGCGTGACTTTGACACCAACGCTCGTGGGTTCGATTCCCACACAAGGCAAACATTTGTGTGCGTGAACATGTCTGTTTGTCTTGGTCTGGATGTTTTAAGAGAGGTAGGGCGCATCAAAGCAGCCCGTCTGAGGAAAAATTGTGTGGTATTTACACCGCTAAAAACACATTTGGCCAGTTGTTTTGATTTAATAACCAAACTATTAAATCGATTTAGATAATATTTCTATGGTACCAATCTGGAGGCATATTCTAAAAAAAAAAACAAATCGTTTTATACAAATCCTACTAATATATCACAAATGTGAAAGTTTGGATGTTTGTTCTGTTTCCATGCCTCAACGGCTGAACGGATTTGGCTGTGGTTTCTGTGAGGTGGAGGTACCTACGTCCTCAAACAACAAAGGTGGAATCGCGCGAGTGATGCTTAATGTATTTCAAGCGTTCAAAGGGTACGGTACCCGCTTTATATAGGTGGGCCGTATGCTTGCATGCCTGCCGACGTAGTAAAAAAAAATCTGAATCTCACATCTAAATCTGAATCAATATACGTGGGTTCTATTTCCACATAGGATAATCATTTGAACATGTATGCTTGTCTTGGTCCGGACCAAGACAAACAGATACGTTTTCATCAAAGCAGTATGACTAGGGATACAGAAGGTACATCCCCAATCATATTGCTTTGATAAAAACACCCCGATCTGGGAGTCGGGAATGTACTTCTACGTTACAGACAGCTGCAGCCAAATATCAACTCTATGGTGAGTTGTTGTGTTGCTGCGAGGGAGTGATCTGATGCGACTACCGAAAACAGCCAGGACCGACGGATCAACGTACCTTCGGAATCCCTAAGAACTGAAGATGACTAAACCAATCCCTTGCCTGACTCTGCTGTATGTCTAAGTCAATCGATATCTTTACGCCAGGTTCCTAACCGGGTAGGCTGTGCACTTAGGCAGCTCACTCGCTTCCTTAAAATTCGTAGCTCTTTTAAAGGTCTAATAGATGCGTAGTCTCCTCATCAGCACCTCACTAGCATCACCTGGCAAAACTGTCAAATACAAATATCCTAATCATTGCTAGTAATTCACGACGATGGCCAAAAAGCTTCTAAGAAACCTCAATATTACATGTATTGTATCCAATTAACAATATTCCAAGTGACGAAGTAGTGCCTTGGAAATTTTTATTCAAAGCCTAAAAGGCGACGTGACACTAACACTAGGGAAGGTCTTATAATGGAGCTGTCAACTTCAATTCCGCAACTCCTTCGCTCTTATAGAGCCGTTATATAACATTTGTCGGCGGGGTTCAGACGGATAGAGGGTTGCTAATGGTTGGTTTATTTTTATTTGATGGAAGATGAAAATTATTTGTACGATTTATTTTTTAATAATTTTTATGTTATATTTCTAAGCGTTATTCCGTTTCCTAGCCGTAGTTGATTGTTGGTGTTCACTGCCTAAAAGATAAAATAGTGACTACATGTTCAAAATAATACTTATTGTATGTTACTAATTTCTCTCAGCTTCGGTTTTACTTTTTTTCAAATTATTATTAATAATTACCAGCATTTATTTTCGACTTCTTTTTTTCGACTTCGTTGACTTCTTGGCAGTAAAAACCTGAGCCAGAAGGCACAACTCGCTATACACAATGCTGTGTTGGTCCCAACGCTAACTTATGGAAGCGAGAGCTGGGTATCGCAGAAAGAGCATGAAAGTAGAATAAATGCGGACGAAATGCGAGCGCGGCGCAAAATTTGTGGCGTGAGGCTTGTAGACCGTATTCGCAATGATGATGTTAGAAACAGAGTTGGTCTGAAAGAGAGCGTCGGTGTTAAAACAAGAAGAGGCATGCTCCGTTGGTTCGGACATGTAGAAAGAATGCAAGATGAAAGAATGACGAAGCAGATATACAATGCAAAAGTGGAAGGATGTAGGAGCCGGGGAAGGCCAAGACTTACCTGCCATGACCAAATTGGTCGTGTTCTATCAGAAGGTGATGTCAGGAGCCCTAGAAACCGGCGAGTGTGCATGAGAAGAGCAATGAATGTTAAAGAAGCGAGTGAGTTATGTCAGAATCGAGTCACGTGGCGCTCGGTTCTCTCTGCCTACCCCGCAAGGGATTTGGCGTGAAGTTATAGATAGATAGATAGAGATAGATAGATAGATTTATTTTTGAAAGCAGTGACAGCCTAGTGGATAAAGAACCGACCTAGTAATTAACTGTTCTCCAGGTCGAATCCTGACATTGTATTGTACATAATTTGTAATTATCGGTGAAAGAAAACATCGATAGGAAACCAGCACGTTCTAGAATTTTCTAACCGCACCGCTCGCCAACGGCGGGGAGTTCACCCTCACACGCTTGAACCGCTATGGTCGCGTACTGTGCGGTTCCAGAGAAGTTTTCTTCCGAGAACACTCAAGCTGTGGAATGAGCTCCCAGCCGAGGTTTTTCCAAGGGACTACAGCATGGAGTTCTTCAAGAAATGCGTGAAGAGGTTTTTAGAGGGTCGGCAACGCATGAGTGACGCCTCTGGTGTTGCAAATGCCCATAGGCTACGGTGACTGTTTAACATCAGGCAGGCCGTATGCTTGATTTCCACCTTAGTGGTATAAAAAAAAAATAGAAATTATATTTTTGAATGACGTGTGACCTTACCTAATAATGATCTGATTTTCCAATTGAGTTGTCCGTAAAAACATGCACCCTGATTTTCTGAAACACCACGATCATTACAAAATACTACTCGTAGATTGGTCAAACCACATAACTTGGTACTTGAAACTTTGCTGCCTGAATGACAAGAAAGATGGGAAACTTCTACTAAAGGACGCCACTTGTATCTGTTCTTTCAATCAGTGCGAGACAGATTAAATAAAGAGTGGTTAGAAAGCAATCATCCCGTTGTGCAATTTTTAACAGGGCATGGAAATTTTAGGGCGAAGCTCTTTTCGTTTAGACTTGTGTAATCGTATGTGAGTGTTCTACGACAAATCATGAATTCGAGCAAACAGCACATCATGTTCTCTGGGAGTGCGATCTCTGGCGTCGGGAGCGGGACGATATGTTAAATTCCTTGCGTGTCACATCCGGGGTAGTATACTATTCTGATTTGGTGGCAATAACACTGCAAAACCAGTTTTATGAATGCAGTAATCATAGTAAATCTGAAGATGAATTAGTTACGTTCGTGGGTTCGATACCAACACGACAAACATTTGTATGCATAACATTGTTCGTCTCTCTTTAGGTATTTTTAAGAGAACTTGGGCACGTCAAAGCAGTCCGTCTGGGGAAGTATCTCCACCTCACTGAAACCGCAATCAAATAGCAACCGACCAGTAAGCTCCTAAGGAGTTACTGTGTTAGCTGCACAGGTTCACAGGCTATCCATTTTCTTGTGTGCCGCATAGCTCAACGAACCTTATTCTCTGGGACAGGAATGTTCACGAAAGGCGACCATGAATCGGAAAACCCAGAATAGGACCCAGTTTCACACGATGGACTCACGATTTGGTTTTTTTTTTATACTACGTCGGAAGGCATACAAGCATACGGCCCACCTGATGTAAAGCGGGTACCGTAGCCTATTAACGCTTGCGATATATTAACTAACTGGTGACCTCACTCACACGCACGAACACGACAATCCTCAAGGGAGTTGTTATTTGGCTGCGGTTTTCTGGGCGGTGGACGTACTTCCCCAGACGGGCTACTTTGATGCGCCTTACCTCTCTTAAAACATCCAGACCAAGACAAACAGACATGTTCATTCACTCAAATGTTTGCCTTGTGTGGGAATCGAACCCACGAGCGTTGGTGTCAAAGTCGCGTCAATCACGACTGAGCCACCGAGCTCGTCAAAATGGAATTGAATTGACTAGTAAACGGGATACAACTGGAAAAAGATCTATTCTTAGAACAGCTTAATGTAGTAATCTCTAGTTAGTTAAACCTCGGTAAAACTCGAGATTAATACTGGAATAAGGACATTGTATGGGACGTATCTATTGTAAGAGATATAAATAAAATGTTGAATCATACAAACGTATCTAAACGGTCAGCGAATGTGTACCAATTGCCTATAAATATCCCTTATCTCCTCCAAAGTTATTTACCATTTACAATCTCACTGGTTTCCTTATAAAAGTATATCGAATCGGTGAGTATGGACTACTTGAACTGTTTATAAAACTATGGGCATGCATATGAAACTTTATTTGTACTGTTAGTTAGTTTTAAATTAACTTAATTTAGAAATAACTAAATCTTTCGATATCTTCACGCCAGGTCCCTTACAGGGTAGGCAGAGAGCACCGAGTACCATCCTTGGACAACTCACTGGCTACTTTAAAATTCATAGCTCTTTTAAAGTTCTAATAGTTACTAAGTCTTGTGGCATCCTCTAACAAAACTGTCGAATATATATATCCTAATAATTCCTAGTAAAACTAAGCGATGGCTAAAAGATCTTTACATGTTTTTTGTATACAACGTCATACAAGCATACAACACATGATTTAAAGCAGTTACCGTAGCTTATGAACGCTTACAATATTAAGTATCACTAGCGCTACTGCTAATGTCGCACCATAACTGGAGCTTTACTGGCTATAGTTACCGCTAAAAGCAACCCAATATTTTTTAACTACGTAAACGGCATTGGGCGCCATCTAAGCATACATCGATAGAAGATAACGGTAGCCTGAGGAATGCTTGAAATATACGGAGTATCGTTGGCTCATTGCCACCCTGCTAATATCATAAGTAATAAGGAGGTTACAAACAACCTCTCTCAATCGCAAGAACACAACCTTCCAGAGAGTTGTTATTTTGCTTGCGTTTTCTATAAGGTTGTTTTTTTTTATACAACGTCGAGGGCTGACAAGCATACAGGTTACCGTAGCCTATGAACGCTGAGTAACACTCGCGCGATACCACCTGCAACTAACTCCATAGGAGCTTAATGGTGATCTCACTCCCACGGAGGAAATCAACAACCCTCTAGGGAGTAGTTATATAGCTGCGGTTTTCTGTGAGGTAGAGGTACTTCCCTAGGCGGGCTGCTTTGATGCGCCTTACCTCTCTTGAAAATACTCAGACCGAGATAAACAGACATATTCATACACACAAATGTTTGTCCTGTGCGGGAATCGAACTCTCACGAGCGTTGGTGTCAAAGTAACGGTGCGTTTCGCCACTGCGCCACCGTTCTCATCGAAATTTATAACTTTTTTTTTTATTATCATTTTTTTTATGCAACGCTGTATAAAAACTTATACTAATATAATAAAGCTAAAGAGTTTGTCTATTTGTTACTTTTAGTAGCATGTACTGTAGCATGTCATTCTAATGGCTAACATCTCCAGAGACTGAGGATACCTTGTGGGGAAGCGAAACGGTTGTCGCAGCGACGACCAGGACAGTCATGGCAGCGACGGTGGCGGGTGCATGCCCCTGACATCATACCTTCTGATAAAACACGATCGAATTGGTATTGGTAGTTATATGATTTTGAATTAAACAATTTTTAACGGAAGTATCGCGTGTTTTATTTATTTTGTTGAACCTAACGTTTCGAACGCTTTGCAGCCAAGACAGGAGTCTTCCTGCGACCACGGACGTAACAATCGCGAAAACCTAAGTTATATGATTTGTTACATTAATATCATTATATAAATACACGCGAATAATTAATTTAAGAATAGCAAATACACTTGACTGAAAATAATGGGGCTTCAAATGAAACAAAGGCTGAAAAGGCTCGTTTCAGCGACGACGCGAAAATCACACAATACGCGCTATTCGATGAATGCTGTAAAATAATGAGTTGCTCTCAGCGCGCGACAGCAAATGTGTTATTGGCAATTGTTGATTTTAAATTGACTGTACGATGAAAAAAGTCATTATTACTGCCAACTGATGTGAGAATACTAGTTTTGTGATGTTGAGAGCTCGGTGGCGTCGTTGCGCGTCATTTTAACCGAACACGCAGGTTAAGCAACGACCGCAGCCTATCTATAGATGGGTTTATCTATCTCGAGTTTCTTCGTGGCAAGGGCACGTTAAGGCGTCAGTCCCGGTTGTTGTGGATAGATAAGTTGTTAAGCTAAGTCAGTGGCCCTCGGGCGGCTTGAAAACACTGGCCTCCACCAATGCCCATTTGAGCAGCGTGGTGGAGTATGCTGTAAGCACCTTCGGTTGAAGGCAGACCCGTATCCCTGCAGTGGGATGAGCAAGGGTTGATGTGTGTGTGTGTATGTAGAGGAATAGAAGATTTAATCATATTTTAACATGGCCTCCAATTAACGTTTGTTGAAAAATCTATACAAAAGAGCGATGGAAGTGGAACTTTAAAAAATGTAAACTTCAAGACAATGAGGTGAATGTAGAATATCAAGAGTACGATAATTGTAGAGATTATTTGCGATGATACGATTAATCATATTTGAAAAATGTTTTTAATAAAATAGTGAAATATTTACGTAAACAATACACGTGTACAATACACCACGGTTGTTGTGACGCCTTATCCCAAGCTTCGTAATACGCGGGCACGCACATACGCGTGCTATCACACGTACAACGCTCGGACCCTGTAATAAACACTGTATAAGACCTACTATCTCATTCTGTCGCACGTTAATTCCTATAGATGTATGTGATGTTGTCTCTTTTTACTGCTTTTTCGTTTCATGAAGGTTCAAATCGTTACGATGCTAAAGTTTTCACTTCAAAAATTCCGTAGTGTTGAGTTTGTCATTTTTTGTACTTTAGCATCAATTATAGTAAATTGAGTCAATGTAGTCTAATTTTGTATAATGTATCATTGGTATTTATTATTTTTATGTGACTGTATAATAATATGCAGCTAGCGGCCGCTCGGCGTGCAGTAGGGCTAAGCGAAGCTCACAGTCGCGTCACGCCGGACGTCTGTGTGGTTTAGTGTAGAATACAAAATTGGTGACGGTTTACATTTCAAAATTCCTTTATTTCTATTTGCTTAAATGGAAGTATAAAATGTGTCTTTTTGAATGCTGAACCAGAATTTTTTGTCACATCACTATCAGAAAAAATGTGTTTTTCTTTTTTATCTTCGGTTGGCATGCACGGAGCAGAGAACCCCCCGACATGTTTCAAGGTCCAGAATAAGGTCTTAATGTACTTTAAACGTTTCTTTCGTAGCTATTTTGATGCCCGGCTCGCCGGTTTCTATGTCTTCTGGCACCCCCTTTTTATAAAAGATACCAGTTTAGTGGTCCTACATCCTCCAGATCCGCAATGTATATCCTGTCGTCGTTTCGTTCTACATCCTTACTACATGTCCGAACCGACGGAGCATGCCTTTTCTTAATTTTCAGTGTAATGCCCCCTCGCCGATTTCTATACCTCCTGACACCACCGTCTAATCTGACGCCGTCTAATAAAACATGACCGATTTGGCCATGATAAGTTAGATATATGACTTACAAGCAACGAACACTCGAAAGCAAAACACGAAGATTAAAAACACCAGCCAAAAATCTTTGTAAAGTTGATCCTAAACGAGTTATGCCAGTTTAATTAACGTCCAAGATAAAACCGACCAGTCTGAGTGAAAGGTCAGCGTATAAAGAAGGTCGTTTATTTGAACCACTCGCACGGAGCCAGCGAGCAGCCCGTGCCCTACAAAAACCGCCGCGGAAGTCATTAAGAAGTTTTTCTTTGCGTCCGCGACAATGACTGATTGCCTCACACTGCTGGCTCGGTGTTTCCTTTTTATTGAACTTTCTGCTGCATAGCGGCGTGTGTTTGTTTAATTCTGTTTTTCGTGAACTTTGATGTAGTATAGAAATGTGTGTCCTATCTTTACCTGACTTTAAGGCGGTTATTGTTTACGTTATGGTGTAATATATCTAGACGAACGTGCGACAGTGCAGTAGCCAAGTTCGGAAACAGATGAGCGACCATCGTCATCGATGCGGGGATGCGTCTCGTACTGTTCGTCTTTACTAGCGTTATTCCGTTTCCTAATTCGGATAGTTCTTACATTATAATTAAATTATATCTTTATTAATTATACTTTCATTTATAATTTCCCCGACATGATATTATACTTCACCTATCACTCACCTACTTACCAAGCCAAATCCAATGAGATGCTACTGATACAATTTAAGAGCTTAGTTCCTATTCCAATCGATTGGAATTGACTTCAGTCGGATAGGATTGACGAGGTTTTAGCAAAAATACTGATTTTGACATAAATCTCTGTCATCAGAGCCCCACGATCCAGAGAGAAGGCAAGATCTTTCTTAGGTTAGGTCACACATCTTACGAAATAAAATTATTTGGACCTGTACGTTTCTTTATGATATTTTCCTTCCCCAATGAGCATGATAATTACAAGTATGTACTGAAAACACGAATTTAGTAAGATATGCCCACAATGCCTCTAGCCAGGATTTGAAGCAAGGATCATCTTTTATTATTTATATCTTTTATTATTTAATAATTAAGGTCTGAAAATTTTCATTTTTATCACGTTGTTAGTAAAATGTTGTAACAAGATATATTAGTTAATTTCAAAAAGACGCAGATAAATTTCTTGAACTTATTTTTTTTTTTAATTTAATCTTAGGTAATCCGATATCAATGGAAATAATAATTTGATTTTAAATTGATTGAATTAACTTGTATATTTCTACATTTTTGACTACGAGCTGTTACGTTTATGATTATGGCTCTCTTTAATTGTTGACACGGACTACCCCTCAGATTGTTTACCCAACTTGGCCCACTTTTCACATTCACGTTTCTGTTGGGATTGTTTATTTGTTGTTGTGATACAAATATGGCTGAACGGATTTCGATCAATTATGCATATATTGATTGAGCTGTCACATCTGACAGTAGAAATAATATTAATGGCGTATAGACTGAATTTATATTGTTTTTCTCTCTTTTATTCATGACACAAACTGTTATATATATTAAAATATTTATTCTTGAACTATGACGAGAGCAGTGATAACCCAGTGGATAAAGAACGGGCCTAGTCACCAACAGGTACCTGCTTCGATTCCTGGCATGTACCACTAAATTTGTTTTTTCGGATGTCGGATCGGAGGAAAAGTGACGATTTCGAAAGAAATGTGACCTTACCTAAGAATGATCTGATTTTCCATCTGGGTTGCGGAAGTGTGATGGCAGTCTCTCTATGTAAAAATCAGTATCGTTGCCAAATCCTTAGTATTAGGTAGCGGAGCCCGGCAATCATAATGGATTGGGTAACGGGATAACATTAAGAAGAAGAAGAAGGTATTCTGAAACTCTGACTAGTAACTATATACCTGCTATAGTATATAACAGTGTTGGTTACGTGTTACATTACAGTATATTTCTTAAGAGTTCCACTTACTACGCATGGCAATAAAAGATACAAGATAAACCAGTTGAGAATGCGCAAGCTTGCATTGCCAGAGGAACACCTGGCTCGTCAATTATATAAAAATTCCTTTTTTTTTTTAAATTGTTGGGCATTTTGACCATTAAGAGATAGGAACGGTGTTCCTGAACATTCCTAATCTACTTTTTTATGCTGAATCCGAATCTGAAGTCAAAATTCGAATATTCGAAAAAAAGCGACAGACACACGCACACACAGACAAACGCACAGACAAACATATAGATTTCATATAGGAACGGTATTCCTGAAAATATTTTCATATCTACCATTGGTGGGCACTAAGGCATTTCTTACATCTCATTAATTTCTCTTAGTTTTCGCTTATCTTCTTAGGGTTCCAAACTACAAAAGGAAAAACCAAATCCTTATAGGATCACTTTTTATACAACGTCGGAAGGCATACAAGTACGGCCCATTTCATGTAAAATAGTTACCGTAGCCCATGACCGCTAAGTAACACTCGTGCGATACCACCTCTGCTGCCAACACAGTAACTCTTTAGGAGCTTACTGTTAGGGACTTGTTATTTGGCTGTGGTTTTCTGGGAGGTAGAGGTATTCCCAGACGGACCGCTTCGATGTACCCTACCTCTCTGTAATATAATGTAAATGCCTAGACCAATACAAACAGATATGTTCATGCACACAAATGTTTGTCACGCCGCGACACGCAGGAACAAGTGGAGATGTTATTTGACTGCGGTTTTGAATTAATTTAGCTTAGTAAGTCCGACTTCGAGAGAGGTTTCTAGTAGAGCTTGCCTAATGAGTTTGTTAATCGATAATCGATTTTTGAACTTCTTCTTTTAAATACACTTAAATTGTGAAAATATACATGAAGAGTTATCAATTATATAGTATTGTGTAATAAATGGTAGATTGTTATATTTTTATTTTTATTGACTGCCTTTATTCAGTCGAGTACTTCATTTACCTTTGAGTACTGGCAATAATTTCATTCAAATAGTGAACCAGAACAAAGTAATTTTCTTTAAATTATTCATATTTTTTTTGGTAGACATAGCAACCCAATGGGCGAGTCTTCTATTGACGTCACACTTTCTAGGTAGACGTTCGAATACAAAACTGGCGCGTTTACCTGAGGCTTCTTGCTGTAATCATCGTCTGATCGTTTGTAACTTCTCCCCGGTTGTAGAAAACTTACACCCGCAACAGTATACTGGCTTTCAATATAAGACTAAAAATGTCGATTGGGCAGCCTTTGCTTCTCTTTTCGCTTCTCGTGCCGGGGATTTCACTGTTCAAATTATGTCTAATACATTCACATATTGTGCCGACGTTATTATGGCCCGAAAAGCTATAGTAAATAAGAGACGCTGTGACTGGTGGAATGATGCGCTTGTCAGGCTGCGTAGGAGTCTCCGCTGTGCCCGACGTAAGGTTTCTAAATTAATAAAACGTAACATCGAAGGAGAACCATATCAAACAGCTCTGAGTTATTTGCGTATTGCTAGATCTCATAATCGCGTTGCCGTCGAAAAATCTAAAGGTAATTTGCTAAAAAGAATAGTAGAAAGATTAAATTGTGAGGGACCGTGGTCTCCCCTGTATCACGAATTTAAGACATATAGGCGCATTGATCAGGCCTTTGTTTCTAATATTAAACTTGATAATACCCACACCCTCGGTGTAGAGAACTACTGATGCACTTCTGCATGCTTTGCTTCCGGATGACTGTCCTGATAATGATAGTGACTACCATCGCGAGGTGAGGGCCGCGGTAGATCTGTGCCCTGCCACACCAATGTCAACTGTGGTGTCAATGGACGAATTTCTATATGTTATGTAAAACATTACCAAGAAATACAGCTTCTGGTGATGATAAAATCTCAAACAAAATGATCAAGGAAGTTTCCATAGTTGCTACTGAACCTATTTTAAAGGTATTAAACCGGTGTATATGTATGTAACTGATTTTGACACGGAGCGATTGCCGTCCGACCTCCACGACCCAGAGGGAAAACCAGACCTTTCTAAGGCCAGGTCATCCATCGAAATATATATATCTTGGACGTGCGGGTTTCCTCACGATGTTTTCCTTCACCGCCGAGCTAGTATTAATATACAAATATGTATATAAATCCGAAAACACCAATTTAGTGGTACATGCCAGGATTCAAACGGGGTGATCTGTTACTCAATAGGCCGGGTCCTTATCCACTGGGCTATGAATGATTCATTAAATATTTCCTATATTACCTTTCATAAATTACTTTATCAAAAGCGGTTACTTTTAACATAAGATATGCTTTCTTACTTCCTACTTTCCTTTCTTTACATACACAAAAAACTAGAACGTTTTTCTTGTAGTGCTATTAATACGGATCGCAGGAGTGCACATAGTAGTCACTGATGGGGTTAGTTTAATTA
This sequence comes from Pyralis farinalis, assembly GCA_947507595.1. Classification (NCBI taxonomy): domain Eukaryota; kingdom Metazoa; phylum Arthropoda; class Insecta; order Lepidoptera; family Pyralidae; genus Pyralis; species Pyralis farinalis. Next base: position 38,774,089 of record OX382261.1, on the reverse strand, counting down.
AGATCTTAATTAAACCCACGATCAGCACAATTTGCCGAAATTGATTAGACAATTAGATAAACTCCTAATACGCGTGCTAATTAAGAAATTACGCCAGTTTTAACGTCTGAATTTTATTGTATTATTATTTACAAATTATTTAAATATAAATTAAATAATGACTACTTCGAAGTAACATTTATGTAAATAAAGTATTTATTTTATTTACATGTTACGTCAAATATCTGTCTGTCGTGGGTTTATGTGAACATTAATTAAATTTAAATTGAAATGACATTTAATGTAAATAAAATAATGACCTTTGTGAAGTAATATTTGTGTAAATAAAGTATTGATTTTATTAAAATGTTACGTCAAATGTCTGTCTGTCGTGGGTTTATGTGTACTTTATATAATATAAATTGAAGACATTTAATGTAAATGAAGATGAATGAAATAATGGAATTTTGGTATAATAGACATGTAATAAATTTATTATTTTAATGATATATTACATGCATGGTATTTGAAAGAGAAGAAACCAGAACCAATGTAAGGATTACGGTAGATGACGAAGTGTTGGAACAAGTGGATGAGTTTGTATATCTTGGATGCGCTTTCAGCAGGGATGGAAGGTACACCGCAGATGTGGAAAGGCGCGTGAGTGCTGGGAATAGTGTGAATGGAGCGTTGGGAAAACTTCTTGGCAGTAAAAACCTGAGCCAGAAGGCGCAGCTGGCTATACACAATGCAGTGCTGGTCCCTATGCTTACTTATGGAAGCGAGAGCTGGGTATGGTAGAGAGAGCATGAAAGTAGGATAAACGCGGTTGAAATGCGAGCGTTGAGCAAAATCTGTGGTGTAACGCTTGCAGATCGTATCCGCAATGATGAGGTTAGAAGCAGAGTTGGTCTGAAAGAGAGCGTCGGTGTTAAAATAAGAAGAGGCATGCTCCGTTGGTTCGGACATGTAGAAAGAATGCAGGATGAAAGAATGACGAAGCAGATATACAATGCAAAAGTGGAAGGATGTAGGAGCCGAGGAAGGCCAAGACTTACCTATCATGATCAAATTGGTCGTGTTCTATCAGAAGGTGATGTCAGGAGCCCTAGAAACCGGCGACCGTGCATGAAAAGAGCAATAAATGTGAAAGAAGCGAGTGAGATATGTAAGGATCGAGTCGCGTGGCGCTCGGTTCTCTCTGCCTACCCCGTAAGGGATTTGGCGTGAAGTTATAGATAGATAGATATATGATATATTACATAAATTGTCTGTCTTTCGTGGGTATTTGTGTATATATTATTATGACGAAGTCGATGGTGCAGTGGTGAAACGCGCTGTTATGCTCCTTTTGTAAGAAACAACCATATAAGCGTACACAAACTCCTTTATTTCCTTCCTTCTTAAATTAACAAATGTCAACTGAGATACAACTGAACTAGTCAAATCAAACTTTTAAATAAAATATTAAACGACTTTTGTCTGTTTTTAGGGTTCCGTACCCAAAGGGTAAAACGGAACCCTATTACTGAGGCTCCGCTGTCCGTCCGTCCGTCCGTCCGTCTGTCACCAGGCTGTATCTCATGAACCGTGATAGTTAGACAGTTGAAATTTTCACAGATGACGTATTTCTGTTGCCGCTATAACAACAAATACTAAAAAATAGAATATAATAAATATTTAAGGGGGCTCCCATACAACAAACGTGATTTTTTTGCTCATTTTTGCTCGATATTGATAACGGCAACAGGTAGACGCTTGAAATATTCAAAGAATATTTAGTTATATATTCACTTTAAGAATAAATAATTAAATAAAAATAAAACAAATATTTAAGGGGGGCTCCCATACAACAAACGTGTTTTTTTGCCGTTTTTAGGGTTCCGTACCCAAAGGGTAAAACGGAACCCTATTACTGAGGCTCCGCTGTCCGTCCGTCCGTCCGTCCGTCTGTCACCAGGCTGTATCTCATGAACCGTGATAGTTAGACAGTTGAAATTTTCACAGATGATGTATTTCTGTTGCCGCTATAACAACAAATACTAAAAAATAGAATCAAATAAATATTTAAGGGGGCTCCCATACAACAAACGTGATTTTTTTGCTGTTTTTATAGATAATGGTACGGAACCCTTCGTGCGCGAGTCCGACTCGCACTTGGCCGATTTTTATAGATAATGGTACGGAACCCTTCGTGCGCGAGTCCGACTCGCACTTGGCCGATTTTTTTATTTCTTAAGAGCTGCTAAGACACTTTGACTCCCCTTCGGTTGAAAGGTTGATGTGGTGGTTAAAATAATAATTACTTAGTACTGTACCACCGACCTCGCTACACACCTAACAGGCACATTGTGTTCAACCGCTGCTATAAGCGCTTATAAAAGCTCCGAAACCTTTATTATGAACGCATGTGAGAAAATTTTATTAAGCTTAAATAAAAAAGCAGTTTAATTCTTGTTTGTAGATATTCTGGTTTATAATTTATATAGTTTCAGTTAACAAACAAACAATTACACGAAGTTATATTGAGTTTAGACTCGTTGTTAAAACTTTCGTAATTATACAAGTTTTATAAACAACATATTGTTAAATTAAAATCGACGGTGGAATAATTTAACGCTGTTCTGTATCCATAGTAGATTTATGGGTTACACCGCAAGTTTAGCGTTGTTGATGAGTGATTTGATTTTCTTATATTGTATTTTTCTGAATTCATAGTCCTGTTTAGAAAAATAAAACATTTTAAATACCTCTCTCACTTAATTTGTTTGATGCACGGTCGCCCAACGAAATACACAGAATTCATGGTAGAGTCTTAGTCCTCCTGGACTTCTGTATTCTTCCATTTTCGCATTGTGTATCTATTTTATCATTCTTCCATCGCACACTCTTCATGTCCGAAGCATGCCTTTTCTTATCATAACAACGCCACTCTCTTTCAGATCAACTCTTTTACACAGCACCATCTAGCTCAATATTAAGGGAAGCTTGTGCTTGTTAAACAAATAACAAATATAAGTGCTTTAGTTATGTACAATACATCGCCCAGAGGCACAGTTTTGCTAACAAAGCATTTTGTAATGGAATGTTAAAAGAATTAATTTATTATTAAGATTTTTATTCTGCTCTCGATTATTAAAGTTCGATTTGAATGTAAAAGTTTAGTTTTTAAAAAGCTTCCTCGCGACTCTCGCAACTTAAGTTTTTATTTGTTGATTTTAATATTTTAGTTTGACAGGAGTGACAGTGCAGTGTTTAGAGGACCCATTATCTGACGGTGCTTGATTTGAATCCTGGCGGACGCATGTGTCGCTATATTCGTGTTCTAAACATTATCATTTGCTCGGTGGTGATGGAAAACATCGTTAGAAAACTCATACGTCCAAGAAATTGTATTTGAAAGACGTTTTCTTTATGCAACTAGATTGGCAAACAAGCATGCGGTCCGTATCAGATGGTTAGCGGTCACCGCAGCCTATTGACGCTCGCGACACCACGGGGTTGTTAGTCGCGCGCTGCCATTCTTGTGACCCACGGATGTTTCGTCACAGTACCCAGTAATTTCTCTGCCATACCTCACCCTTCAAACCGGAACACAGCTATACAAGTATAGCTGCTTGGCGGTAGGACAGAGGTACCCATGCATGCTTTGTTGTGGAAATCGAAACACAACGTTAAAAAGAGCATTGCTAATTACTTCACCGCTGACTTCATCAAATATCACTGTAAAGGCACATACACACTCGCACAAAACCCTGCTTCCATTATACTCGTAAGACCAATGAAGCCCATAAATATGTCTCCAAGTACAATAATACTATTAAGCGTTGCCGTAAAAATGGGCGATCCCCGAGCACAGCCCACTTTCCTCGGCAATAAAACTTCTGGACCCGACACCGGCACCGCCCATCTCCCATTTTGACATAAAATCCACTTAAACCGCCCGCAGAACCGGAAGTGGACCTAATTTTTAAACGCCCACTTAATTTCTGCGTTTGTCGTAACTAATTACAATAGGCTACTTATATTTCTCATCAAGGTTGTATTATCTCACTGACGGGTTTCGTATAAAACGAGCGGCAATGAGGCATAGGACTTAATGGATATAAGTGGTTATCATAGATTATGAATGCAAATACAAGTAGTGTCATAGCGTATTTCTACGTCTATTTTATATTTTTCTTTTATATCACTAAAGTGGCAATCAAGCGTACGGTCTGCCTGATGGTAAGCAGTTACCGTATTCTATAAACATTTGGGATCACTCATGCGTTGCTTAACATGTAAAAACACTTTCAGGCCTTTTTTGAAGAACTCCATGCTGTAGTCCCTTGGGAAAACCTCAGCTGGGAGTTCATATTCCACAACTTGAGAGTTCTCGGAAGAAAACTTCGCTGGAACCGTACAGTACGCAACCATTTCTGCTCCAGTGTGTGAGGGTGAACTCTCCGCCGTTGGCGAACGGTGCGGTTGTAAAAAGAAGCTGTCGGCATCATATATCATCATATCTGGCTGGATTATTGGTACTGGGCTAGTACAGAAGCGAAACAGATACTTGCCATCTATCTACCTATAACTTCACGCCAAATCCCTTACGGGGCAGGCAGAGAACCGAGCGCCACGTGACCCGATCCTTACACGCCTCACTCGCTTCTTTCACTTGCCATGATTACCATATCTTATGTTAATCTCCTAAAGATTCTAACAATACTTCAAACATCTCACTACATTATGACGATTTATTTTTACGTATAATAATAATATAACTTCACGCCATATCCCTTGTATGTAGGCAGAGAGAACCGAACGCAACATGACTATATTCTTACATACCTCACTCACTTCTTTAACATAGCTCTTCTCATGCACGCTCGTTTCTAAGGCTCTTGAAGGCCTCCTTTTTTTTTGTTACGCGGGAAAAAATGCATTACGCACACCACCGGTGCCTGGGTGGCCTCCGGTGATCTGGACTCCCCGTTGACTGCCCAACGGTATACCCACTAAACGACCCTGCCAATTGCCATCGGCCGCTTTGGTGGAGTGCCCCGGATCTGTCACAGACAGGGCACCACTGCGACTGGCCAGCCCCTCAGAAGGGGCCGGATTTCTTCAATCTAGGGCCGTCCCGGCAAACTGGGACAGCCCCTCCGGCGGCGGGACCACTATAGGGCCAGGTTCCCATCCTGACCCCTAGTCCCACATATTAGGGAGGCGGCAAGAGGTGCGCATAGCGTCTACGCCGCACTCCTGTCCGCCGTTTCCGGAGCGGGACAGCCTCGGAATCATCCTCCCTGTTCCGCTCCGAGGCCTCCTTCTGGGACATGACTGTCTCACAGAAGGAGGCCATTGCCTCCCAGGCACTGTCGCTCCCGAGCATGGAGCAGTCTTGAAGGCCTTCTGATAAAACACGATCAATTTGGTCCTTCATCCTTCTACTTTCTCATTGTATATCTGTTTCGTAATTCTTATTACTATGTATGATATTAATAGCGGAAAATAAAATCTCAGAAACCAGTATGAATGTATTACTCGTAACTTGAAAACATTACTCTCTTTTTTGTAGTAGTTGCGTAAAATTATACTATAGTTAATAATTCAGAGGTTATTTTGCGAAATTCAAACGAGAATGCACGGTTTTAAGTTGTGCACATTTAGGATTAACATAACAAATCAAATCATTATTTTTAGCTACGTCTCCCAAAAAATTAAGCCATTATTTCTCCGGAGAATAAATGACATGAAATTAACAATACTTTAATGTTATACCGTAACTCCCAAGTCCGGTTCGCCATTTAAATGAAATTATTGCCAGTACTCAAAGGTAAATTAATTACTCGACTAAATAAAGGCAATCAATTGAAAATAATTATAACATAATCTACCATTTATTGCGCAAAACTTATACATATCACGTATGTTTCGATGATAATTGATATCTCTTCATGTATATTTTCACTTACCTGCGCGTATTTAAAAGAAGAAGTTGTAAAATCGAGAACCTCGTTAGAATTAATATACGGTAACCTGTAAGTGTTGAATTAACAAATGTCAATTCAACACTCCCATTAAAAAGTCTGCCTCTCTCTTCCACCTTGCTGTGCCTGAAAAGGTTCATGTGTATCTTTGTGCTGTGTATTATATAGGTACAGTCTCACAATGTACACATGTATTGCAATAAATAAATAAATGTAAATATGTTTGATGTTTCAGCTTTTGTTCTATTCTATGCGAAAGTATACCTATAGTTCGTTTCGCCCGTGTTTGAATGCTTTATTATCATTTCATATTGGATGGATTGGATTGGATGGATTTCTGTTGTCCGAAATAAATAGTTTTGAATAGTAAATATTTCTTGCAAAATATAACAATAATATCAAATAACATTATAATAACTATGTATATGACATGGCTGAAATATGACGATGATTTTTGAATATTTCAAAAACATGCTGACTGGGAGCTACGTACATGCTCTGCGGCCCATGCGAAGCCGAAGAAACAAAATTATTTACTTATCTATTATATATAGCAGCTACCTATAATCCAACCGAAAAATGTAGGTGATGTTACCGGACAAAAATAACCTAAAATGAAGAATTTTATAATACTTTTTCTTGTAATTCCGTAGTTATTTATACACAAAGTTACTTTTATTCGAATACATAGTTGAAGCTCTACAGATTGCAGCCGGTTTCATTTGTGCACAATATAAATAATATTAAAACCAAACTACATACAACAGTGGGCATTCTCCTTTACATGCAATTGGATCTAACCTGCTTTGTATGCTTGCGCCACCAATTAGTTCGTGCGGACTAGCGCCGGCCGGCGCCCACCTATTACTGTTAGTAAGATGCAACATGCCGTCGCTGTCATGGCTACTCCGGTAGTCACCGCCACGACTGTCCTGCCATGCAATTCTGTAAGAGCAAACATTCTTACATCCTCGGAAACATCGGCTGTTACAGCCTTGAACACAAAATTGCAATTCTTTGGTGTCGCTTTTCATGGTTGTGCGACACTAGCGCCGCAAGGCTGCGTTTGGAATTGGAATTCTACAAGGCAAACAGCCTCGCGTACGCTTACAGCCTTATAGAATACCAAATAATTTAGCCGTGATCGCAGTAGACGATGTCAAAGCTGTGACATCTGTGATCACAGCGACGCACACAGCCATTACGAGTCGCTTAGAGAATTGCATGGCTGGTCGTCGCTGCGTCACGTGCTTCGCCTCTCCACGAGACAGGCGCTGTAGATGTTAGCCATTAGAATGACATGCTACAAGCAATAATGGTAGTGGGTGGGTGCCGGCCGGCGCTAGTCCGCATGAACTAATTGGTGGCGGAGGCACACAAAGCAAGTTAGATCAAATTGCAAGAACTATGCTAGTTAAATGATTTATCCAAAACTCCGAATATTACAGTATATCAAAATAGGTTCCTAAGATATAAATGTTAAAAAGCTTGGACGATAGCCAGCAATGCAATGTGCTCTATAATTTTATCTGAAACTGATTTGATGTATTTTTCACATACGTATATATTTTACAATAGCGAAATAGATAAATGGCATTAGGGAAATAAACTATGGAGAACCGACGGCACCATTTGGTGTAGCAACTAAACTATCCGCTACGGGTCGGCGGGTAAAGTAGAACGCGCAGCTCTTATTGACTAGGTTGCACTTATTGGCTTGTAAGTAAATATCCTCCGATTAGTCAGTAGGTTCGATATTTGGGCGCTAACTAACTACATTTTGGTGAGTATGGGGGTCTTCATGCGTCGTCAAATAGTTTATTGGTTTGTCATAGATAGAAACCTAATAACATTATTCGGACAAATTTAACATGACAACAATTCCTTATTTTTAGGCTTCCGTGTCTTATAAGCAAAACAAAACCCTTATAGGATCACTTTGTTGTCCGTCTGTCTGTCTGTCAAGACCCTTTTTTCAAGTTTGCAATCCCTTCGAGCAGTGAAAAAATTATAAGTCAACGTAATCAAAAGATACGGCTGTTTATGGCGGACAATGTACTCCATATTATGTACACTGAAAAAAAATCCTACAAAAAAGTGTATTTTTAAATGTTAATTCAAATATAATATATATCTTCACACCATATCCATTGCGGGGTAGGCAGAGAGAACCGAGCGCCATAAGACGCGATCCTTACACACTTCACTCGCTTCTTTAACGTTCATAGCTCTTTTCAGGCTCGCCGGTTCCTAAGGCTCCTAACATCACCTTCTGATAAAACACGACCAATTTGGTCATGATAGCTTAGTCTTGGTCTTCCTCGGCTCCTACATCCTTCTACTTTCGCATTGTATATCTGTCTTATCATTCTTTCACCCTGCATTCTTTCTACATGTCCGAACCAACGGAGCATGCCTTTTCTTATCTTAAAACCGACACTCTCTTTCAGACCAACTCTCTTTCGTACGTCATCATTACGAACGCGGTCAGCAAGCGTGATGCCTCAAATTTTGCGCGGTGCTCGCATCTCGACCGCATTTATTCTACTTTCATGCTCTCTCTGCCATTCTCTATCAGAATGACCATTACATTCATACTTTCGGATTTATGTACATATTTGTCATTATCACCAACGCGCCATTGAAGGAATACATCCTGAGGAAACCCACAAGTTCCTCTAGCAATGCAAGCTTGCGCATTCGCAACTGGTTACTTATAAATAATCATATTTTCAAAATAGATTATAACTGGCCAGTCGCTTACACATAAAAACATTTTTCGCAATACTTTCTGAGTGGCCTGGTATGTACAATTCTAGGAAAACATTGTCATTACCCTCCTTTCTAACAAGTTTTCTAATAAAATTCATCTAATCAGCTCAAGGTTCTCAACGCCAGAGTCGGATAAGTAGGTACAGTGTATTTGGATCGAAGGGCCGCAAATGAAGAGAGACTCTCAAATGGAATAGTCTTGTACCACGTTAAGTTTGATTTTTCTATATATAATTTCCTCTCCGTTGAGAGACGGGTACATTTGAAGCTCGCTGGAATGTATTTTATTTACTCTTATAGTACCTAATAAAGCTTATAATACGCTAGCAAAATATTTTATATACAAAGGGGATATGCGACTGGGGGATAAAAGGAATCTCGAGATTTAACGCACTATAGATACGACGAACAAAATATCACAGAAATTAAAAAAAAATCTATATTTAAAAAAAGCCGTCAAGTGCGAGTCCGATGCGCGTAGCGAGGGTTCCGTACAACAGCTTAATAGCTCCGTCCGTCTATGAGAAAAAGAGTCTTGATAGACGAACAGACGGGCGATGTAACTACAAATTGACTGTTTTCAGATTTTAACTTTAGTTGCGCTACATGACATTGCTTCATGCCAAATTTCATGATTCTTGGTCAATGGTAAGTAGGTTTTGGTTCCTTTCTGAGTATCAAAATATGGGGCATAAACGGGCCATATGTTTTCATTACGTTTACTTAGAAGTTTAATTTTTCATTGCTGAAAGGGATTGCAGAGCTGAATGTTTGATATTATTTTCAGCTTGATAGCTCCACCCGTCCCTGCGAAAAAAGATCTTGAAAAACGGGCATACAGATAAACAGACAACAAAGTAATCCTACAAACGTTCCCTTTTTCCTTTTGAGGTACGTAACCCTAAAAAATAAGAAACTTACGAGTTTTCTTCTCCTTCTTAGAGTTGTTCCAGATGGCGGACGACCGCAGCGGCCGAGGCAGAGACTACCGGAGCAGCCATGGCAGCGTCGGTGTGTTGTATCTACTAACGGTAGTCGGTGGGTGCCGGCCGGCGCCAGGCCGCATGAACTAATTGGCGGCGGAAGCACACAAAGCAGGTTAGATCAAATTGCATATAACACAGATATACTCGTGCGATGTGTAAGTAGAAGGATGTAGGAACCAAAGAAGCCAAACCTTACCTACCATGACCAAACTGATCGTATTTCATCAAACGGCGGTATCAGGGGTCCCAGCGTTCGGCTGCATGAAAAGACCTATGAATGTTGAAGAAGCGAGTTAGGGGTGCGATGACTGAGTCATGAAGTACTCGGTTCTGAGCCCTCGGGCCCCGTGAGGGACTGGGTGTAAAGATCTAATGGATATGATATTATGTAATATATTTACTATTTCCAGTTCAGAAGGTAATTTAATCTAAACTATTTTGCGTGCTTCCGTTACCGATTAGTTCATGCGAACTAGTGCCGGCTCGCTCCCATCCACAACCGTTAGTAGATGCATGCCGTCGCTGGCATGGTTGTTTCGGTCGTGTCTGCCTCGGCTGCTGCGGTTATCCCTGCGAGTGTACGCCATCTGTAATATGAACCACATGCACCCGGCTGTTCTGTGTTTCGCCTCTCCACGAGGCATCCTAAGGCTCTGTAGATGTCAGTCGTTAGAATAACATGCTACGAATAACACGTTATTCTAACGTCTAAGAGGTTTAGATCAAATTGCCTGCAAATTTGACTACCGCAAAATAACGCCTGAATATATTAACTATCCAGTTCAAAACTTATAACGAAATACGAGTAGCTAAAAATATTCTGAGAGGAAATCATCTCTGGATCCACACAGCACGCAACCATTGTGCATTCAGTGCGTAAGGATAAACTCCCCGCAGGTGACAAACGGTGAGGTCATAGAAAGAAGCAGATATCATATGAGAACATAATGTATGCTCGTAAAAATATAGTCATTTTCAAAATTTAGCGAAAATCTTAGAAGCAGGAATAGATTGCGTGTACCGGGTACATCGGCTTGCTAAGACTAATAGATCTTTAGTCGTAAATTGTATCCGATTCTATAATAAATTACCTGAAACAGTTCTGTCCTTGTCTGACAATATGTTCAAAAGGTACATCAAAAATACTCTGTGCAAGAAGGATTATTATAGAATCGATGAATATCTAACTGACAGAGATGTTTGGAAATGATTCAGCACATGTATTAATATATCTTTAACTGTACCACTTGATTTCACTGTGGTACACGCACATATATTTATTGTAATATATATTAACGTTGAAAAAAAGACCCATATTGGCAAGTTTCTTTTGGCATTTCTTCTCCGCCAATGGTCATTTTCGAAATGCTGGTACATTAAAAAAGAGAGATTACAAGTAAAAAAAAAACTGGAAAATTATTAAGATACAATATGATTTAATTTAAAGAATGTAAGGCGTGTCTAAGTGCCCGTAATTGGCAAATAAATGATTTTTATCTTTTTATATATAACTTCACGCCAAATCCCTTGCGGGGTAGGCAGAGAGAACCGAGCGCCACGTGACTCGATCCTTACATATCTCACTCGCTTCTTTAACATTCATTGCTCTTCTCATGCACGCTCGCCGGTTTCTAGGGCTCCTGACATCACCTTCTGATAGAACACGACCAATTTGGTCATGGTAGGTAAGTCTTGGCCTTCCCCGGCTCCTACATCCTTCCACTTTTGCATTGTATATCTGCTTCGTCATTCTTTCATCTTGCATTCTTTCTACATGTCCGAACCATCGGAGCATGCCTCTTCTTATTTTAACACCGACGCTCTCTTTCAGACCAACTCTGTTTCTAACATCATCATTGCGAATACGGTACAAGCCTTACGCCACAAATTTTGCGTAGCGCTCGCATTTCGACCGCGTTTATTCTACTTTCATGCTCTTTCTGCCATACCCAGCTCTCGCTTCCATAAGTTAGCGTTGGGACCAACACTGCATTGTGTATAGCGAGTTGTGCCTTCTGGCTCAGGATTTTACTGCCAAGAAGTTTTCCCAACGCTCCATTCACACTATTCCCAGCACTCACTCGTCTTTCCACATCTGCGGTGTACTTTCCATCCCTGCTGAAAGCGCATACAAACTCATCCACTTGTTCCATCACTTCATCATCAATCGTAATCCTTACATTAGTTCTGGATTCTTCCCTTTCAAATACCATTATCTTTGTTTTTTCGCATTCAGTAGTAAGCCTTTCTCCATACATTCGTCTTTCATCGTTGTGATCAGTGTTTGCAGTTTAGATGGTGTATCTGCTAATAGCACGGCACCGTCTGCATACAGCAGACAGTTCACCACTAGGTCACCCATGCGCAATCCCACATTCGTTGACCTTATTCTCTGCAGACAACTATCGTGATACAGGATAAACAGCCTAGCAGACAACATGCAACCCTGTTTGACACCAATTCTGACATCAAACCAGGATGACATGCCACCATCTATCCGCATACATGCTGAGCAATCCTTGTAAGTGGACTGCACAGCACGGAGCAGTGAACCGTCAATCCCATATCTCGGCAATATGTCCCACAGTTCCTTTCGCACAACCCTATCAAAGGCTTTCTCAAGATCCACAAAACCGCAGAAAACCTTCTGGTCTATGGCCAGATGCTTCTTTACGATATTGCAGAGCGAGAAAACTTGATCCGTACATCCCCTTCCATTTCGGAAACCTCCTTGTGCGTCCCACAGCATTTCATCGGATTTCACCCTCATTCTCCTTTCAATCACCTCTCCATATACTTTTGCTGCTAAGCTAATCAAACTGATGGCCCTATAGCTGGCGCAGTCCATGCGTGACCCCTTGCCTTTATACAAGGGCACGATGACTGCGCGTCTCCAGTCCATTGGGACCCTTCCAGTTCTCCAGCTTAGATTGCATAAGTACCAGAAGGCGTCCCGGACGTAAGTGCCACCTAATTTGATCATCTCAGCTGTGATCAGATCAATTCCCGCTTTCTTTTTTTCTTTTTATCTTTATCATAGTTTCATATAGAAACTTCGCTATATTATTGCGTGATATTATTTTTTGGTTATCGAATTTGTCGCAGTAAACACAGCAAAGACACGAAGCGAAATTTTGATCAACGTTTTTAAACTGCAACCATTTATGAACAAAATCCCTCTTTCATAGACATTTTGCCGTAAAAACGAGAGCGCTATTTTTCGGCCGATGAAAGGATTCCAGAACGGAATATTTGCGCTTTTTCACAAGCGCAAATCGTATCAATTTTAACACTAACAGATCTCCAGAGCTGAAATGTTGACTGAAAAATCGATAGATTGTACCTTAGTTTCATTTATTCGATTTTCTTGTTCCAATATCAAGGTTTACAAATAAAACTAATTGTAAAAGCCATTTGCAACAAGAAGGTAAATATGATATTTTTTTTATATCTTCACGTCAGGTCCCTTGCGGGGCAGAAAGAACCAAGTGCGATAAGACGCGACCCTTACACACTTCACTTTAATATTCTTATTTTTTTTTTCATTCACGCTCCTGACATCACCTTCTGATAAAACACGACCAATTTGGTAATGGTAGGTTAGTCTTGGTCTATCTCGGCTACATCCTCCCACTTTTGTTTATCTATTGCGTCATTGTCTTATCTTGCATTTTTTTATATATGTCCGAACCAATGGAGCATGCCTTTTCTTATCTTAACACCGACACTCTCTTTCAGACCAACTCTCTTTCTCACGTCATCATTACGAACGCGGTCAGCAAGAGTTATTCATAATTAACATTAGATACGAGTATGACGAAAATATTACCTAATTTTAAAGAGACCTCTATGGCGTCGTTGTGCATGCCACTCTAATCGAATACGCAGGTTAACCAATTTTGAGCTCGGCCTGTCTATGCATGGGTTTACGAGTATCACCTTAAGAGGGTATATAGCAAATAAAAGCAGCTCGTTTGTGGAATCCACCTCTACCTCACAGAAAATTAAATACCAACGCCCTTGAGGATTGTTGTGTTCCTGCGTATGGGTAAAGCATCAGGCGGGCTGCATTGATGCGCTCTACCTATCTTAAAACATCCAGTCCAAGACAAAACCCCATGTTCATGTACACAAATTTTTGTCCAGTGTGAGAATTGAACCCACGAGCGTTGGTGTCAAAGTAGCGTTATTAACCATTGTGCCAACGAGCTCGTCCTTCCTGAATTGAAAGCGTTCAGGAGCTACAATATCTACTGCACATCTGGTGGGCCGTATGCTTGTATACTTTCCGAGCATGAGAGAAGTATAAAAAGATCTCCCGTATCTGGTCAGAGCGGAAATATATTTGACGTCATAATTGAAGCCACACATTACACGACTTCATAAATCCCAACTATAAAAGCCATGCAGCCAGGACCGACAAACATCGCGACGTCACGCAAAGCCCCAATTTGCACAGCCATCAGCAAACTCTGCCCGAGTGGGCGAGTTAATTTACGACCGAAATGCACTGCCTCAGTAATCTATCAGGATTTGTCTGCAATTACAACAGGAGAGGTATGTGAGGGCTATCAATATGGCTTTACTTCCAGCCGGTTCCAAATGAGTTTCAAATCGAATGCGTCTCGTTTAAAAATGTAGGGTGCATGGGCAGGAAGAAGTCTTAAATTGGAGGTAATTATAGTATAAAAGTTTGTTTGTTAGTTTTAGTAAATTTCCAACACAAACCAAGAAACCACTTGAGAGCAATGCACTAACAAAAACGTTGTATTTTAGCGCTTAAATACCTCAGCGATTCGAACCTACAAACCAATGGGAGAATATTTTAAACGATAAGCCGATAAGTGCCGCGACGTTGATCCGCGAATTAGCAAATAAGAGGTACGCATTCTTCTTTATCCCCCCCCCCCCCCCCCCCCACCCGTAGCGGTGAATTGAGTTGCTAAGTAATTTCGGTCTTATGGATTCTCCATAGGTTTCTCCATTTTCTTCATAATTTTCACGTATCGTACAAACACCTCCTTTACCTCAGTTTGTTGTCGCTTGTTGAGTGAGAAACGAAGCCCGAAAATATTAGAAAACATTCCAGGAAATACATGTTTACGATGAAGTCACACAGTTTTTGTAACAATCTTAACAAATTACACCCCTAGCACATGACTAGACATGAACTACGGAATTTGTCTTCTGTACATTATCTGCTTATAATTCCAATCAACTTGACAACTTTCGCAATGCCATTTAGTACCCTAGTAACCAGTCTAGCATGTAGCGACTCATCACTGTTGTACACCTTATGCAAAGATATAGCTATCCTTCACATCGCGAAGAACGAGGTACAAAATACGCAGGGAAGGCTGTTCCCCTGAAATTTTACCCGAGCAATAAGCCATAACTCGATACTCGTAACACAGCGTAAACTGTGCGCCCAGTGGACTAATCCTTAGAATTAAGGTAACATAACTCAAAATGTAAGTAACTTCTGTTTTTGTTACAAACCGACTTTAAAGAACGTGCTATACATTAGTTTTAATAATTCCCTTTTAATAATATTAGTTAAGACGGGCCGTATGTATTTTAGTCTTTCATATCAATCTATATTAATAAAAATGGAGTTCCTGACTAATTCACTGACTCTTTAACGCTCAGGCCAAATCCTTGAACCTAGAAATCTGAAATTTTGCGTAGAGGTTACATCTGTAATGCTCACGAGAGACAAGAAAGGATTTTTTGAAATTCAATCCCTAACGGGGTGAAAAGGGGATTGACAGTTTGTATGGAGAAGAAATATTATTTCAAGTCAGTGACTTTGTACAGGTACTCTCCACTAAAAATTCGACGAAAGGGTGTAATGGGGTCAAAATATTTCTTGAATTAAAAGTTGAACTGTTAACTAATTGATTTTTTATAGTGAGCGACTTTGTAAATATGCTTTCAATCAAGACGTCAAAAAAATAATTTCAGGGTTTTTCAAAATTCTACTTTTAGGGGCTGAAAAGAGGGCTGACGCTTTGTAAGGAGTAGAAATATTTTTTGAAGTTAGTAATTTGAAACTTTGTACAGATACTCTCAATTAGAATACAAAAAAAAAATGGTTTCAGCGTTTTCAAAAATTCCACCCTTACAGGGGTGAAAAGGGGATTGAAAGTGTGTTTGGACGCTAATCTACATTATTAAATCTATATTAATAGCTCAGTTTTAATGCAGTAGAAAAAATACTGTGAGAAGATACTCATCTATTCAAAAGTAATGACTAATTGCGACATTCTTCTTATTTAACTACACCATAAATAAGAGTACTTCGAATTATAACATTATAATGATATGTTAATGCGGTTTTGGCACACACGCACGCTTGCGTAGAGCTCGTCAATTTCATGGGATCCGTGGTTAATATTAAATATACTGTGTTCAGAATTCAGAACTTCAGAATAACGTACAGAGTTAATCGGGGAAAATAAGATATTCATTATGGAAAAATCCAACTTCAGCAGTGGAAACACAGTAGTGGCAAGCGATATAAGGAATATAATCAATATGCAAGTTTTTTTAATTTTCGCTTTGCATAATTACATAAATTTAAATAATTTATATATAAATTACGCGATCAGTCCCGAACGCGTAATTTAGGTAAAAACCTTTGTATTTCCTAATGTTTCGGCTGAGTTGCATCAGGCGGACTGGCGCACAGGACAAAAAATTGTGTTCATGAACATGTCTGTTTGTCTTGGTCTGGGTGTTTTTAAGAGTAGCAGGCGCGTTAAAATAGCCCGTCTGGTGAAGTACCCCTCCTCACAGAAAACCGCAGCCAAATAACAACTCCCTAGAGGGCTCAGCTCCTAACACAGCAATTCCTTAAGAGCTTAATATGGTGACCTCACTCTCACGGTTCCAGAGAAGATTTCTTCAGAGAACTCTCAAGCTGTGGAATGAGCTCCAAGCCGAGGTTTTTCCAAGGGACTACAACATGGAATTCTTCAAGAAATGCGTGAAGAGGTTTTTAGAGCATCGGCAACGCGTGAGTGACACTCCTGGTGTTGCAAATGTCCATAGGTTACGGTGACTGTTTATCATCAGGCAGGCCGTATGCTTGATTGTCACCTTAGTGGTATAAAAAAAAACGTAGGAACACACGTGTGAGTGAGGTCACCATTAAGCTGCTAAGGAATTGCTGTGTTAGGAGCAGAGGTGGCATCGCGCGAGTGATACACAGTAGTCGCTTTACATCAGGTTATATATGCTTTAACGCCTCTCGATGTTATACAAAAAAAAAAAAAAATAACGCATCCAAATATTTACAATTCTTGTTACTATAAACCAATGAAATCAAATCTAAATTCATATTTAAATGTGACTGACCCCGGGAGTCACATGATCAGCATCGCTTCATCTATGCATGTACTCCGACGACGGCAAATGAAATTCAATCTTATGGGGTATACAAATTAAGGTCGCGAGTGATCTTAATGAGTATCCAACGTGCGTTGACTTTAACATTGGCAATTTATTTGCAATTTGAAACGGCATGCGCCCTACACTTGTGCTAAATTGACGCTTCTAGATTTTATCTGTCCATTTGCAGAGTAAGTACTCTAATCTTGGATTTTGTAGTTCATTGTAACAGGGGATCATTATGTGTAGCCAAAAGCGTAATTACCTTGATGATTTATTTATCAAACGAATAAAATCACGAGTGAGTGTTGGGAATAGTGTGAATGGAGCGTTGTGAAAACTTCTTGGCAGTTATAGCTTGAGACAGAAGGCACAGCTGGCTATACACAATGCAATGCTGGTCCCAACGCTTACTTATGGAAGCGAGAGCTGGGTATGGCAGAGATAGCATGAAAGTAGGATAAACGAGGTCGAAATGCGAGCGTTGCGCAAAATTTGTGGGGTAATGCTTGTAGACCGTATTCGCAATGATGAGGTTAGAAGCAGAGTTGGTCTGAAAGAGAGCGTTGGTGTTAAAATAAGAAGAGGCATGCTCCGTTAGTTCGGAGTAGAAGAAAGAATGACGAAGCAGATATACAATGCAATAGTGGAAGTATATATTAGCCGAGGAAGGCCAAGACTTACCTACCATCATCAAATTGGTCGTGTTCTATCAGAAGGTGATGTCAGGAGCCCTAGAAACTGGCGAGTGTACATGAAAAGAGCAATGAATATAAAAGAAGCGAGTGAGGTATGTAAGGATCGAGTCACGTGGCGCTCGGTTCTCTCTGCCTACCCCGTAAGGGATTTGGCGTGAAGTTATAGATAGATAGATTTATTTATCATATCCTCACGGTTACCTCTCAGTACATTTATGAGAACATAATATATGCTCGTAGTAATATAAAGTCGTTTTCAAAATCTAGTGAAAATTTTATAAGCAGGAATAGATTGCGTATGCCGGTACATCGGCTTGCTAAGACTAATAGATCTTTTGTTGTAAATTGTATTCGATTTCGATTCTATAATAAATTACCTTTTTTTTATACAAGCATACAGCCCACCTGATGTAAAACGGGTACCGTAGCCTATTAACGCTTGTAATATATTAAGTATCACTCACGCGATACGTCCTCTGCTGCTTACACAGCAACTCCTTGGGAGCATACTGCTGACCTCACTCACACGCAGGAACACAACAATTCTCTAGGGAGTTATTATTTGGCTGCGGTTTCCTGAGAGGTGGAGGTATTTCCACAGAAGGGCTGCTTCGATGCGCCCTACCTCTTTTAAACCTACCTGAAACAGTTCTATCCTTGCTTGTCTCAGGTCATTTGAAATAAGAAAACCTATATTGGCGGGTTTCTTTTGGCATTTATTCTTCGCCAATGGTCATTTGAAATGCTGGTAGATTAAAAAAGAGAGAAACTTAAAAGATAATAATAAGGTATAATATTGAGAATGTAAGACGCGTCTAAGTGAGCCCGCGAGGGTCTAAAGGCAAATAAAGAATTTTTATCTTCTCGTCGTATCGTCCTCGCGGTCACTCGCCATCTGGAACAGAAACCGCATGCACCCAGCGAACTTAAAAAGCATAGAATGATAATTTAGAACAAATTCATAGTGCATAATCGACACCAAAACAATCACGCGCTCGTATTTGAAACCAAAACATCATTTCTCGAAAATGCAGTTAGCGAAAAATATGCCTTACCTCCAAAACATAAGCCGCACTTTACGATAATTGTTTATGGTACAAAGGAGTCATAGTCATAAATGTAAACAAAATTTTCTTGTCGATGATTGGCTGCATGCGATCTCGCACGATCGAGACACGAGTTCACTCGATGTGGCGACATGTACGCGCCACGAAAGTAAGGCCGTTTATTGCAATAAACGACCACGAATAATATATCTTTACGAATAATTATCTTTACAAACAGAACTACACTTACCTATGAAATGTGATTCCTGAGCATTTATGATTACTGGTAGTGTTATTTACACACCATTTGACGACACAAGAAGGCATTATTACGAAAAATCTTGAGAATACATAAATTAAGACAGACTGACACGTCGTTGTTTCAAGCCGACTGACTAACACCGACTGTCAAGGCGCGCGGCCTCATTTCTAAGCCCCGCCTAGCCCGGCCTCTTTTTCGTTGGGTCATTTTTGAAACGTTATTGCTGCTTCTCTGCATGCACCCGCCACCGTTGCTGTCCTGGCTGCTCCGTTCACGACACGTGTGTCTCTCCTCGGAGCATCCTCAGGCGCTGTAGATGTTAGTCGCTAGAATAACTAGTCTACAAGCCTTGTAACCCGTTATGACCAAGACAAACATTTATGTTCATGAACATAAATGTTAGTCCTGTATAGGAATCGAACCTTTTTTTTTTTTTTAATTTATTTCTTATACAATAAGTACATTAGATTTTTTTACCTATTGAGTGGACACAAACCGTGCACGGCTTATCTGCCACTGCATCACTCGGTATTATAAAAGTGGAAACTAACAACAATATAACAATATTCAAACAGTATAGCAAAGTTATATAAATCGGACTGTGCATTGACTGTTCAATTACAATTTATGCCCGTTCAAGCAAGACTTAGATGGCAGATATGCTGCGTTAACAATTTTTTTTGTTTTGTTAGATTGATCTACAATTTTTTTGACAATTCCCGGCGGCAACTCATTTATTATTTGCGGTGGCAAATAATCGCCAATTCGTTTCCCGTATGTGTTCTTATAGGCCCCGTATGTGTTCTTATAGGCGGGTAGTGCGTACTTGGGGTGACTGTGTAGTATTCGCAAACGACCGTTGGTGTCAAATTACCATAACAGCGCGTTCCGCTACAGCGCCACCGAGCTTGTCGTCGTCGAGTGTGCATGAATTATCTGTTTAACTTTGTATAGGTGTTTTAAGAAAGATAGAGCACACCAATGCAATCCATCTGAGGAAATATCTCCACCTCAAAGAGAATCGCACCCAGATAACTACTCCCTGAACGATTGCTGTGTTTCTGCATGCGAGTCAGGTAAGTACCAGTAAGCTCCAAAGAAGTTGCTGTGTTAGAAGCAGACGTGGCATCGCGCGAGTGATAATTAATATTTTCAAAAGATCATAGGCTACAATAATTGCTTTACGTGGGGTGGCGCGTATGCTTGTATGTCTCCTGACGTTTTATAAAAGAAAATATATCTTTACTACAAGTTTTAGATACAAAAGGTGGACATAATGCCAAGAGTATTCTTTCATAGCGTATCGTTAGATAAAGCAGACAAACACTAATCCTGGTCGTGAACTTATAGTAATAAATTAATAATGTAGTTTATTAAGCATAAATTATATAAATAAGTATAAATAAGGCCCGCGAGGGTCCAATGGCTAATAATGATTCGATATCAATTTCAACTTGATATCTCCGCGCAAGAAAAAGTATCTACACTAACAACAAAGATCCCACAAAGGTTTCGTTTTCCTTTTCGAGGAACGTAACCCTAAAAAAATATGTTGCCTTACATAGCCTGAGACCGCAGACGACTTTTGTGTTCACATTTCCCTGTGTCCACGGTACGGAAGCCGCGGGCGATTCATTTACCACATCCTTTGATACATCCTCGTACAGGCTCTGTTCTGTATGAAGATTTGTACAGGACGCTGTAAACATGACTCAATGGATACATTATTTTTCAAATAGTTTTTATATACAACGTCTAGACATACAAGCGTACGGCCCGCCTGTTGTAAAGCGGTCACTGTGATCTAAGAACGCTTGCAATACAGGAACGCTTGTGCGTTGCCACTCCTGCTGCTAGTATAGCAACTACCTTGAAACTTTCTGGAAATAGTGTTCTTGATAGCTCCACCCGTTCCCGAGAAAAAGAGTACAATATTTACACCAGCTACTTTTAAATATATATATTTTTTTGTTTTATACTACATCGGGAGGCATACAAGCATACGGCCCACCTGATATCAAGCGGATTCCGTAGCCTATTAACGCTTGCGATATATTAAGTATCACTCGCGCGATGCCTCCTCTGCTGCTTACACAGCAACTCCTTGGGAGCTTACTGGTGGCCTCACTCACACGCAGGAACACAATAACCCTCTAGGGAGTTGTTAGTTGGCTGCGGTTTTCTGTGAGGTGAAGGTACTTCCCCAGACGGGTTGCTTTGATGCGCCCCACTCTCCTCCTCCTCTCTTAAAACACCCAGACCAAGACAAACAGAGATGCTCATGCACACAAAATGTTTGCCATGTGTGGGAACCGAACCCACGAGCATTGGTATCAAGTTCGCGTCATTCACGACTAAGTTGAGCTCGTCAAACATATTGGGAAGAATCTCCAATTTGCAATTAAACGCAATCGTGCAACAATTTTCGATTGTAATCACAACTCTACGACGTTGAACTCAACAACTACGAAATGAAAGAGAATATGATGAATGAATGTGTTTATTAATAATTGTAGTATTTAAAAATTTATGTAATAAATAATTACGTAAAAAAAAAGGATAAAAAAATTTAAAAAAATACTCAAAGGCATTGTACCGGAGGTATTTATACAGCGCACCTCAAAGTGGTTACCGAAAACATTAACGCTTGTAATGCAGGTAGTACAGAACCAGTAGGAACCTGCAACCTCACACACTTGTTAGGTTTCCAGTAGGTTCCTTACAGATTCCGTAGTTCCTGCAGGAACACTAAACAGCAATTCCCTAGAAGCTTTATGATTACCATTTTTTACATACCCACAGTATACACACACGCAGACGTAGATCACATACCTACAGTCATGCTCTTTTACACGGTATAGAAGGACTGATAAGATATTAAAACCCATACATCATCATCATCTTCTTCACGCCCGACTAGCTTTGTCTGCTTTATAAGACTCGAGTTCGGGCCTGCGTGGAGTATTGCTTGCATATCTGGGAAGGCTCCGCACAATATCTTCTCGAGGCTCTCGTTAGGTTGCAGCGACGGGCTATCCGCATAATAAACGACAGTCACCAATAACATAGAAGGTCTTCAATTTCGAAGGGGCATTGGCTCGCGAAGCGTATTTTACCGCCTTTACCATGGTGAGCTTTCTGAATAACTGTTTTCCTTATCCCACCTTAAATAGTCTTCCATCATAGAGTGACACGTGCAGGTTTGCGATGGCATGATTCCACTGTCACAAAAGTTCGGCAACTCCTATCTCTACCGTACTAATAATAAGTGGAACGCATTGCCTTCACATGTGTTTTCTCCTTCCTACAATATGGGATCCTTCAAGCGAAACGTGAAGAAGCACCTTGCGGGCCAGCGTGGCATCGTCAACTGACAGGACACTGTAGTTTTTTATCAGTCTGCGCCAATGCTTTCCAATAAATGCAATGCACCATTTTCAGCATTCCACCACTGCCAACCGCTTGTATATTCATCTATTAATGATTTTAAAAATAATAAACACCACTATTATATTTGTCACATCAAGGCTATGCACATATAAACACTTTGTTCCCAACACTAATATAATGATAGTCTAATTATTAAATTCCACTTGCGGGCCCAATATGCTGCCCTACGGTATTCCAAAATCATTTAAGATAATATAAAGTAATGAATACAATATACAAGATACGATTGTATTAGTTCTTCTTAGTGTTATCCCGTATCCCAATCCATTAGGATTGGCGGGGTCTGCTACCTGAACCTAAGGATTTGGAGAAGATACTGATTGTTATATGGAGCGACTGCCGTCAGACCTTCGCAACCCAGAGGGAAAATCTGATCATTCTTAGGTAAAGCCTTTCGGAATATTATTTCTTGGATGTGCGGGTATTCTCGCGATGTTTTTCCTTCACCGCCGAGCAAGTGATAATTATAAATCCGAAAACACAAATTTAGTGGTACATGCCAGGATTCGAGCGGGTTACCTGTTGGCCACTTGGCCGGTTATTTATTCACTGGGCTATCCCTGCTCTTACAAGATTGGAGTAAATATGTCAAACAAATTTGAATAACTGCCAATTTGAATTTATCACCAGAAGATGAACATGTGTCTGTGTTACATTTGTTACACGATGTCAGTTTAAAATATGTTACAACAGCATTAACAGAGCTTTTGTAAGTAGAGTATGAGAATGCATTGTATCAATAAATTAACAAGAACTGGTATATATTACATGAATGTTGATACAACTGTTTACCATATACCTTCTTAGAATTTGATCTAACACGCTTTATGTGCTTCCGTCACAAATTAGTTCATGCGAACTAGCGCTGGCCGGCACCCACCAGTAGACTTTGTGTACTAACATTTCAGATGAGAGCTTCGTATGCGTTGTTGCGCATGTCTTCTAACTATAGACTCGGGTTAAGAAACGTCAACTGCAGCTTGTCTATGGATATGTTTATTTATCTCGAGCTTTTCCATGCATCGGAGGGACGTTAAGCCGTCGGTCCCTGTTGTTATCGATATATGATAGTCGTTAAGCTTCAAGCGGTTTGAAAACCTGGTCTCCGTCAATCCGCAGTTGAGTAACGTGGTGGAGTATTCTCTAAACTCTTGCGGTTGAATGGAGACCCGTATCCCTGCAGTGGAATGAGGAAGTATTGGTTTAGTAATAGTAGACATCTCAATTTTCTGGTGAATAGATAACTGTCTAAATAGTCTAGGCAAAAATAACTAATTCAATTGTCGTTCATCTTTCTTAATAGGATTGGGCCATAGGGAGGCCTCATCAGCTCCAGTAACATTCGCACTCGATTCCTTTTCTAATCCAAATAGCTAAAAACTACCTGAGTCAAAAAGTACACATAGATAGATATCATTTTTATTTGCATCTTCATTCACATATATAAAATGCTTACATTAAAATTATTTTTATTACAATGTGTGTGTGTACAAGCACATCATGTATGTGCCAAAGTATGACAAAAAGGCTGCAGCTCAGTGTCAGTATTGCTCAAGAGCAAAACACTGGTTTTCAGCTGTAACCTAGGGTCAGCTACAAGATATGCACGCGACAGTTTTACTATTGTTAATGCTACATTTCCACACACTAAATTTGCACACAGCCAACCTATATTGGTTGAAAATTATATGATTCTATAATTTATCTATAAGTTCACGCCAAATCCCTTCCAGGGTAGGCAGAGAGAACTGAGCGCGAATAAGAAAAGGCATGTTACGTTTTTTCAGACATGTAGAAAGAATGCAGGATGAAAGAATGATGAAGCCAATATACAATGCAAAAGTGGAAGGATGTAGGAGCCGAGGAAGGCCAAGACTTATCTACCATGATCAAATTGGTCGTGTTCTATCAGAAGGTGATGTCAGGAACCCTAGAAACTGGCGAGTGTGCATTAAAAGAGCAATGAATGTTTGGGAAGCGAGTGAGTTACGTAAGGATCGAGTCTTATGGTGCTCAGTTCTCTCTGCCTACCCCGCAAGGGATATGGCGTGAAGTTATATATATACTTAGTCTGGTCATAAATACTGTTACAATTAAAAATAAACAAAATATTACATTTGAATTTGGAATCTGTCATTTTTATATGATTGTTCATTGAGTTTTCTCGTTTTGGCGCCAATACATTGTACCATATTTTGCGATATTAAAATGGAGTGGGATGATAAAGAGAACCGAATCGCTGTGATTGCATTACACAAACTAGGTATGGAGCCAGATGCAATTTTTAAAACTCTCCATACGCTTGATATTAGTAAAATGTTTGTGTACCGGGCTATTAATAGGTCCAATGAGACCTCCTCTGTTTGTGACAGAAAAAGATCTGGCCGTCCACGTAGTGTTCATACGAAAAAGGTGGTCAAAGCAGTAAGGGAAAGAATTCGAAGAAATCCTGTCCGAAAGCAAAAGATTTTATCTGGGGAGATGAAGATAGCACCTAGAATCAGGTTTCGTATTTTAAAAGATGACTTAGGACTTGCAGCCTATAAGAGACGTACTGGTCATTTCTTAACTGATAATTTAAAAAAGAATAGGGTGGTAAAATCGAAACAACTACTGAAGCGGTACGCAAAGGGAGATCACGGAAAAATTTTCTTTACGGATGAGAAAATTTTTACAATTGAGCAACATTTTAACAAACAAAATGACCGTCTTTATGCTCAAAGCTCTAAGGAAGCTTCCTAATTAGTCGACAGAGTGCAACGTGGGCACTATCCGACTTCAGTGATGGTTTGGTGGGGTATTAGCTATGAAGGAGTGACTGAGCCATACTTTTGTGAAAAAGGTATCAAAACATCGGCACAAGTGTATCAAGATACCATTCTTGAGAAGGTAGTGAAGCCCCTTAACAACACCATGTTCAATATCCAAGAATGGTCCTTCCAGCAAGACTCGGCGCCAGGTCATAAAGCTCGGTCTACGCAGTCTTGGTTAGAAACGAACGTTTCGGACTTCATCAGAGCTGAAGACTGGCCGTCGTCTAGTCCCGATCTTAATCCGTTGGATTATGATTTATAGTCAGTTTTAGAGAGTACGGCTTGCTCTAAACGCCAGGATAATTTGGAGTCCCTAAAACAATCCGTACGAATGGCAGTTAAGAATTTTCCCATGGAAACAGTGCGTGTTTCTATTGGCCTCAACGTTTAAAGGACTGTATGGCAGCCAATGGAGACCACTTCGAATGAGCTTTTTATATTTTAAATTGTTTTATATTTATGTATTAAACTAACACACTGTAAAAGTAATAAATGTTATTTGCAATAGAAATTTTTTTTTTCTTTGTTTCAGTATTTATGGTAAGACTAGGTATACATATACATATATATATATATTAATTCCATTAACTAAATTACAAACATGCATGGATTAGTAGTTGAAGAATATGACTTCTAATAATTCTTAGGCAGTTTTGTAAATTATCAAAGCCTGGGCTTTCTAGGTAACCGGTTGTAAAACCAGACTTTCCACCTGCTCAGTATTTGTAGGAAGTAAAACGTTAAACGAATGTCGCGGGAGTTATTGCAAATTGCCCCGAACAATTACAATAACTTCAAATGAAATGGGAAGTTATAAATACGGCTTGCTACATGAGCCTCTAGAAATAAACAGAGTATATTTCTCCAATTTCGCCGAATTTCAACGAATATACCAAGCTAGCTACTAACGTGTGGAAGTGATAGCTTGCTTTGGTAGAGAGACCATGAAAGTATGAACACCATTGACATGCGAGCGTCGCGCAAAATTTACGACGCGACGAACCGGCTATATTGAAATCGACGTCAACACATACAATACAATGACTTAAAATAATAACAATAATGTAGGCGTCACCTTCAATGACTTGTTTACACTTTTGACGTGATAACGTCTTATACTAAATACTAGATATAAGCATAATCTTGTGTTACATGCAAGCCGTCTCCACAAAATAAGTAATTCTTTTATGGGGCAATGTATACGGCACTATAACAAACTTCCCAGCAATATAAGAGAATTGTCAATAAACAAATTTAAAACTACTGTTAAAGCCAAATTGTGTAGCAGGGCATATTATAAAGTATCTGACTATATTAATGATAAAAATGCCTGGGAGTGAGTCGATCCAATTATAATGTAATTAATAAAATATGTAAATTTGTTTGGATACCAAAAGAGGGATGCCTAAGTTTTTTGGCAGTATTTTTATCAGTGCTCACCTAGTCATAAACTGCACGGGAGGGGAAAAAATTGTGACGATTCCAAACAAATGTAGCCATTTTTACGGAATAAAAAGATTTTGACTTTGACTATAAATCGATGAACGCAGGCAGTTATCAGGTGAAAAGCCGGTTGATACACACATGTAATCTTTATTCTTTACACACACCTCATAATTATACGGTATATGAACTTAAAACTATATGTAGGTACAATAACATAGCATTATAATACAACTTACAATTATAGTCCTAAGTCTTGCACGCTAGTATCTAAACTAGGCTGAGCCTGTACTATAGATACTAATCCCTTCCAATAGGCACAATTCCAAAATGCTATACTTAGTTCAGCTATATTCATAGATATTTCGGAACAGCGGTCACTAAGCAGAGGTCACGAGAGGTATTTTTAGGGTTCCGTACCTAAAAGGGTAAAACGGAACCCTATTACTGAGACTTCGCTGTCCGTCCGTCCGTCTGTCACCAGGCTGTATCTCATGAACCGTGATAGTTAGACAGTTAAAATTTTCACAGTTGATGTATTTCTATTGCTGCTATAACAACAAATACTAAAAAATAGAATAAAATATATATTTAAGGGGGCTCCCATACAACAAACGTGATTTTTTTGCTCATTTTTGCTCGATATTGATAACTGTAACAGGTAGATGCTTGAAATATTCACAGAATATTTAGTTATATATTCACTTTAAGTATAAATAATAAAATTAAAATAAAACAAATATTTAAGGGGGGCTCCCATACAACAAATGCGATTTTTTTGCCGTTTTTATAGTTAATGGTACGGAACCCTTCATGCGCGAGCCCGACTCGCACTTGGCCGATTTTTTATATTTTAGGTTTGTACGAGTACTCTGCAACATATAATAAGGTTGAACCAACTAGCGCGTAGCGTAAACATACCTTGTATCAATGTTTTGCATAGGGATGCCCGATCTTTTGCTTTGAATCGATCTTTTGAATCGTAATGGATCGTAACCCTGTGAATCGATCCACGATCTGAATCGTATTGAATTGAATCGATCTCATTCGATCTTGGAAGATCGTATCCCAATTTTATAAAAATAATAAAATGACAGTGACATTGCATGTAAAATTGTATTTATTAGGTAAGTTACAAAAAGATTACAAATATGTTTATAGGTTCCAACTCTCCGCATTTAAGCTTTTTAAAAACAACAATTTAGTCAAACGAACTGGATCTAACCTACTCGTATTACGGCTATCAGTCAAAGTGTTGCCAGCTAGTGAAAACAGACGTTCTGAAGGGACAGATGTTGCAACAATCGTCAAATACTTCAAAGCCAAACAGCTTAGGTCCGGCCAGATAGTAGATCTGGTGGTCCAATATGTTATTGGGTCTGCTTGTCTGTTCAGTAATGGTTCTCTAAGGTACTGTTTCAAACTGTCATCAAGTCCTTCTTTTGGAATATTTTGATTCGATTCGGACACCAACCGGCTATGAAACTTCCAAATGTTGTCGTCATCATCGGGTAAAACCACATTTTGCGCATTCTCTGATGTATCCTTATTGGCGTCCGTCATTTTTAGCAAATCGGTAACATTTTTAAAGCGTCTATTAATTTCCATCAGTATTTTTGCTTTGAATTCTGCTCCTAAGTCAGAAACTTCAGAAGTGCTTCCTGTATGGGCAGATTCGATCGATTTAGTCATGCAGAAAATAATTGGTATGATTATGCTACTGGTTACATAATCTTGACCCGAGATTTCTGTCCACCCGAGTCACATATATTAAAAAACATCCAAATACTTGATTTTACTGGCAATTAAAATTTTACTGGCTGTTAAAAACAAAATCTATCTAAAAATAATAATCTCTTACAAAACACTCCGAATTCAAT
This sequence comes from Pyralis farinalis, assembly GCA_947507595.1. Taxonomy (NCBI): domain Eukaryota; kingdom Metazoa; phylum Arthropoda; class Insecta; order Lepidoptera; family Pyralidae; genus Pyralis; species Pyralis farinalis. The sequence goes on along the minus strand of OX382261.1, from coordinate 38,745,393 downwards.
ACTATCAATGAACAATAAGGTATCCTACGATGCGGTTTATAAAAACAAATTTTAATAGTACCTTCATATTATATCATATTTCATACTCATGCGTAACTCGAGACTACATATTTCAACAAATAGGTCATAGGTGTTGGTAATCCTTTGTTGTACCCGCTAAAATGTGAGGTTGTCAAAGATCATAATATAAATACAGTTTAGTTTGCATTGTTTTGGTGTTTGATGCGATTTTTTCATACGATCTTCCAAGCATACGATTCGATCTGAGCGAAGATCGCATCCTATCGAATCGATTCAAAAAATCGGCAGATCTTATTACCGTGTATCGATCTTCTAAAAGATCGATTCAGATCGGGCATCCCTAGTTTTGCACTGTGTAGTGTAGTGAGTGCGACCACCGCGACTGTGGACCTCGACAAACTAGGATATATAAAATATATTCATTAATTTTAATAATAAGTATATCAAGCCTAATAGGTAATTATTAATGGAGGTTTAATGCCGTTTCTAAGAACCGTACACATATGTTTATTTAAATACTGTTTCATTATTAAATTTATAGTTAAAATTATATAAGTTATAATTGACATCATCAACACGTAAGTTTGGATTTTCAAGAGTTTTTAGAAACCTGTACACGCTTTACCACTGACGCGTATGTACAACCATCCTCTAGGTTATGCCCTATATATTAAGAAAATAATCATTAAAATCGGCTTACAATTGGTGAATATGCGATATATTCACCAATTGTACATACATACAAAAAAAACGGGTTGCATTCCAGGAGTGCCGGCAGAAGTGAAACCTTGAACAGGCGGACCAAACAGCGATGTTGATAAATTACGTTGAACGAAACGCGTATTGCCAAGAATTTCATGGCGCTTACAACGTTTTGGTCGCGAGAAAATAATGCCCTATGAAATTTTCTTATACATAAGGATTGGCGGGATCCAATACCTAAGCCTAAGGATCTAGCGCTTCATGTTTTAATTGTTTAATTAGGGGTAACTAATGTTTTAGCGCTGCAGCGAACTTAAGTTCTAATTCTCACCAAAACCTTACGGTCAGGGTCACGTGTCCTGACGCGAGTTTAACATTTTTTACTCATCCCAAAATGTGCGCAACGCCGCTAAAGAAGTTTTCACTTCAAAACACCTGTGTCGAATTGAGAACCTCCATTTTTTTTATACGACGTCGGGAGGCATAGACGCATGCGCTTCACCTGATGTAAAGTGCTTACCCGAGCCTATGAACGCTTGCAATACGTATCACTCACCATACCACCTCTTCTGCTAACAGAGCAACTCCTTAGTAGCTTACTGGTGACCTCACTCGCACGCAGGAACACAACAACCCTCTAGGGAGTTGTTATTTAGCTGCGGTTGTGTGTGAGGTGGAGATACTTCCCCTTACGGACTGCTTCGATTCGCTTTACTTCTCTTAAAAATACCCAGACCAAGGCAAACAGGCATGTTCATGCGCACAAATGTTTGTACTGTGTGGGTATCGAACCCACGAGCGTTGGTGTCAAAGTAACAGTGCGTTTCACCACTGTGCCACCGAGCTCTATCTATGTCGTCGTCGACCACTGCCATGACAACTATTTCGTGAAAGTTAGTGAGCGTAGTAGATACATAAGCGGTACGATAACTTCAATTTTGTACACTGTTAGTTCGCAAATCTGCAGTACTAAAAGTAGCGGCACGCTATGATGGCCGTTTTGACATATTACAATAGTGATGTGAAATGTCAATTTATTCTCGAAAAAAATATAATCAAATCTATAAGTTTTTGTTGCAAGTCCAAATTAACGAGCAAGGGTCAACAGTAATGCAGTATCAATATCCGAAATCCAAAGCCAGGTCAAAACTATATCACAATCGCAGTGCACTCACAGTTTGTACTTTTCGAAGCAACGTCAAGTCGAAACTGCTTTGTTTTGCATTGAGCATTGACGCGAGTTAGCCGGAGGTAGTAGTTGTGCTGGCCAGCGATCCTATGTGACGATCGTATTAGATTTCATTTATAAAAGTTTTGAATTTCGAAAAGCAAATGCCGAGTTGTGTGGTAAATAAGTACACCAATAATTATAATCTTACAAAAATAAAAAATAAATGTTCGCGGGACCCTAATATATATAGTTTAGAGATCAATGTAATAAATAAATTTTGTGTCCTAAAATTATACATTCGATAAATTTTATGACTAAGTGCACGTCACTATTGACAATAAAGAACAGCAATTTGCTCCTTCAAAATGTAATTATTAATCAATACGAAACTTCATGAGTAGACAAACGTCAAATGGCCATCATAGCATGCCGCTACAATAGTTAAGACTAGGGCATCAAACGAGTGACCACGTTTTAGGGTATGTATGCGATATCGCTGACTGTTCGTGACGTTGCGATTCAGGACTGCCATCATGAAGGAAATACCACGTGAGGAGCCGAAGAGATTGATGCTACGTAGTAACTTAATTCACCGCTACGGGTCGGGCGGAAAACTAGAACGCGTAGCGCTTGTTGGCTTTTTTGTTCAACATCGGGCATACAAGCATACGGCCCACCGGATGTAAAGCGGTTACTGTAGCCCATGAACGCTTGAAACACGTTGAGTATCGCTCGCGCGATGTCACCTCTGTTGCTAACACAGTAACTTCTTAGGAGCTTACTGGTGACCTCACTCGTACGAAGGAACACAACAACCCTCTAGGGTGTTGTTATTTGGTTGTGGTTTCCTGTGAGGTGGAGGTACACACGGTCTGCTTTAATGCGCCCCATCTCTTTCAATAACATCCAGACTAAGACAAACAGACATGTTCATGCGCACAAATGTTTGTCCTGTGTGGGAATCGAACCCACGAGCGTGGGTGTCAAAGTAACAGTGCGTTTCACCACTGCGCCACCGAGCTCGTCATAAAATGGTCTAGTCAACACCGCGGCATATATTGCCTTATTGTTCTTTGTTCCCCCATAGGCATAGTGGACTCAAATGGCTGATATATTCAGCTACTAAAACATCACGCAGGTTCTCCCAAGGGACTACAGTATGGCGTTCTTCAAGAAAGGCGTGAAGAGGTTCTTACAGGGTCGGCAACGCAAGAGTGACACCCCTGGTGTTGCAAATGTCCATAGGCCACGGTAGCTGCCATCAGTTTGCCACCTTAGTGGTATAACAAAAAAAAAACGTTTTCGTTAGGGCAACAACTTGAATGAAAGTACCCCACTTTCATGCGCAGTAAAGTTGTTTATTGGTGTGTGGTATTATATAAATCGATGAACGCCGGCTGCACGCACGAAAAAGCATGACTCATTGTCACGTTCCGCCTGAGCCGAGCGTGCAAACGAGAGCGTGGAACAAGCGATAGAGAGGCACGATCGGCCTAAGCGTTCGGCTTGTGACGCATCTATCTCTCTTCCACTCCATCGGCCGATGTGCCCGAGTAGAAGAGAGACAGCGGCAGCACACAACCTACACGTGAACTGTTTTGTCAACTGTTGAATGATTTCTTATGACGTTATCACGTAAAATTATCGTCCGTAAACCGACTTTACAGACAACCAATTTTTTTTTTGAAGGTTTTGGAGGTATTTTTGTTTTAAATATCGCTATTATTATTCATTCACATGTTTTGATCTTTTTCTTAGCGTTAACCCGTTTCTGAGTCCATTAAGATTGGCGGGGTCAACTACCTAAGCTTAAGGATTTGGCGACGATACTGATTTTGATATGCACCGACTAATAAATTACAAAATGTGTGCTTAACCTAAGTGTTGTAAGGAGCAGTGATAGCCTAGTGGTAAATAGGCCTTGTGAACAACAGGCCCCGGTTCGAAACCAGGCACGTACCAGTAAATTTATGATTTGAGATTTTTGTACATATTTGTTATTATCACTTGCTCGGCGGTGAAGATAAACATCGTTAGGAAACCCTCAAGTTGGAGAAATTATTATCGATAGACGTGTGACTTACCTAAGAATTATCTGGTTTACCCTCTGGGTTGCGAAGGCCTGATGACAGTCGCTCCATGTAAAAATCATATCTTCGCCGAATCCTTTGGCTTATGTAGCGGACTCCGTCAATCCTAATGTGAGAAGACGGAATAACGCAAAGAAGAAGAGAAGAGTTTTAACCTACGAAAGGTCTTTTTTCCCCTCCGGAGTATCGAGGTCTGACGACAGTCGTTTCATGTAAAAATCAGCATGTTCGCCGAATCCTTTGGCTTAGGTAGCGGACCTCGCCAATCCTAATGGATGTGGATAGGTAACGCTAGGAGAAAGAAGCCTTCATGAGCAAATTCATTTCAATGGAATTGAAGAACTGAAATATTTTTCAGAGACATATAAATGTAAATAAATATCCAAGGGTACTGTTTTTACAATTGAACTCCGGAACTCTAAAACAGACACAAAAATGGTTTCACCACTGCGGTTTGCGATGTCCAGAAATTCAAACGTTTCTACATTTCGTAACTTATTTTTGGTTTAATGGCAACACACGGAACGCTGCTAGCGGATCTCCGAGAATTTTCATGTTAAAATAGAAATATATTTTACCACAAGGCACTCTGTTTCGTGATTTATGTCATTTGTACGTTGATTCATCATTTTCATACGATAAAACTGCGTTATTTTTCCCGTTGTAATTCAAATCAGAATGACTAATGACCTAATAGTAATAACAAAAGGAGAAAATTGTGTCGTGGAATTGTGGTCGTAAGATATGAGTGTTGCCAGTTAATAAATGCTCCCGAGTGAGTATTGGGAATTATTGTTCTGCAAATAATAATGGGATTTATTTTTCTGGAGATATATACATATATAACTATATCTGTCTGGCCATAAATAGAGTTACATAGAAATTTTTCTTTTTTTCAACTCTTTAATTATTTTGAATTTGGAATGCGTTTATTATGTTAAAAACTTCTTTCGATTTCCCGCCGTTTTACATATTTTATTACCAAATTACAATATGGAATGGGGTGTTAAAGAAAATAGGATTGCAGTGATTGCCTTGCACAAAGTAGGTATGGAGCCGTCGGTTATATTCAAGACACTTCAAAAGCTTGGTATCAGCCGTATGTGTATGACAGATATACTAACACTTCCTCTGTTGAAGATCATAAAACATCGGGGCGGCCGCGTGCTGTTAGAACTACAAAGGCTGTTAATGCTGTTAAAGCTAGAATTCGCCGAAACCCCAGTAGGAAACAAAAAATCTTATAGCGAGAAATGAATGTATTCCCGCTAGGACTCTGTCGCGTGTAATAAAGAAGACCTGAAGTTCGGCATTTATCATCGATATACAGGACGTGCCCTAAATCAATCCCTCCAGTTGAAGAGAGTGAATCGATCAAAACGCCTTCTGTCCAGATACGCAGATGAAAGGCACAGAAATATCATCCTTACAGTTGAAAAAAAATCACGATTGAAGAGCACTACAACAAGCAAATTGACTATGTGTACGTACACAGTTCTAAAGAAGCCGCCCAAGTAGTCGGAAAGGTACAACGTGGTCATCATCCTGCGTCTGTAATGGTTTGGTGGGGAGTGTCTTATCAAGGAGTCACTAAGCCTCATTTTTGTGAAAAAGGAGTGAAGACTCCTTGTCAAAGTATATCAAGAGACTGTCTTGGATAGTGTTGAGAAACCTCTCAGCAATGCGTAAATCGATAGACTCGTGGCCAGACAGATTAAAAGCCTATATCAAAGCCAAAGGTAACCATTTTGAATATAATCATTGTTTCATTTTGCCGAGTTTTCTATATATATGTACATATAAGTTTTATTAAGATTACATTACTTCATGAAAAAAGAAATGCATATTCATTTGTAATAGAACCTATTGCCCTTCTAGGTACTTTTCAGTTACGGACCTCACCCGCTCTTTAACATTCATAGCTTTTTTCATTTCCTATGTCTCCTAACACCACCTTCCTATAAAACACTACTATTTGGCCATAGTAGGTGAGTTTTGGTCTTCCCAGGCGCCGCGGCCTGTGTTTTTAAGAGAGGTTGGGCACACCAAAGCAGTCTGTGGGAGTACCTCCACCTCACAGAAACCACGGCCAAATAACAACACCCTAGAGGGTTGTTTGTGTTCCACCGTACGAGTGAGGTCACCAGTAACCTGCTGAGGAGTTGCTGTGTTAACAGCAGAGGTGGCATCGCGCTACTTAATACGGTACGGCTACGGTAACCGCTTTACATCTTGTATACATCCCAACGTGTATAAAGAAAACCAGTAGTGTATAAACTAAACCTCCAAGGCACAATTGGGCTCATTTTGTTCAGTTTATTAATCCACTAGGGTTGTCGAAATCCGCTACTTCAGAAAAAACATGTATATGTTATGTTAAGTTTCTATTTTGTACAAACTGTATGTTTGTACAACTTAATTGGATTTTCTCAAGTGTAAGATCATTCGTGGCGTGAACTTAGCTCGCTCTGAATTCTCAGACAACAAAGTATCGGGTTTCTGAAATACGTCAACCCATTTCAGTGCCAAATACATAACTACAGAACTATCATACCGGGGGAATTGTTCTTTGTGTTATAAGTTTCGTTTGGTTTCAAAATTCTTTTTCTTTTTAGCGTTATCCCCTTTTCTTATACATAAGGATTGGCGGGATCCAATACCTAAGCCTAAGGATTTGGCGAAGTTACTGATAGTTAATAGATTCAGGCGTTATTTTGCGAAAGTCAAATTTACATGCAATTTGATCGAACCTACTTTGTGTGCTTCCGCCACCAATTAGTTCATGCGGCCTAGCGCCTTTCAATATAAGGAACGGCACTGCGATGGATTTGTCACTTGTAGCATGTTGTTCTTACGATTAACATCTACAGCGCCTGATGATGTCTCGTGGAGAGGCGAAACACGTGTCGCAGCGACGACCAGGCCAGTCGTGGCAGCGATGGTGGTGGTGGGGGCATGCGGATTCTGTTCCAGATGGCGGACGACCGCAGCAGCCGAGGCAGAGACTACCAGAGTAGCCATGGCAGCGTCGGCATGTTGCATCAACTAACAGTAGTGAATGGGTGCCGGCCGGCGCTAGGCCGCATGAACTAATTGGTGGCGGAAGCACACAAAGCAGGTTAGATCAAATTGCATGAAGTTACTGATGTTTACATGTACCACTAAATTCGACTATATACATATTGGTAATTATCACTTGCTCGGCGGTGATGGAAAGCATCGTGAGGGAACCCACACGTCCAAAAAAAACTATATTTCGATAGATATGTGACCTAACCTAAGAAACAGATCTTTTTTCCTCAGCATTGTGGCTCCGCTTCGCCTGTTGATAAGCGAAAACAGGAGCACTAATCGCAGCGGCAATTGACAAAAGACTTTTTATTTTATTTTATTTTATTCGCGATAAAAAACAATTGTACAATCAGGGTTTTTTACATAATATGAAATTAATAGTTTTGATAATTGTACAACCAACCACATTATCCACAAATTATTAGGTAATTTCAAACGCATTACATATAGAAAAAGAAAAGAAAAAATAGTACACATTATAGCATCAATCTAAGGTAATATCTGATAGCCTCTCAATGACATGTTTTTTTAAATAATGATAATGACAAAGCGAATATATCTATTTCAGTAAAATACTTATTATAAGAAGACATAATACGACGCAAGGGAGCACGTTCACCTGCGTTCGGTTGCCAGAATTTAGTAGCAAAAAGACGCCGAATTATGTTCTCACGAACATGTATATTAGTAGGTGTGCGAAGATAAATTTGATTAATTAACGGGCTGCAGTCAAGGTTGTTATGGCAAATCTTATACAAAAGTGCCTGGTCCATAAGCAACCTTCTTTGAGAAAGAGACAATATAGAAAATGTATTAAGAAGTGGTTGATAAGATGATTTCGAATGATGGCATCGGTAGTTGACCGCTCGTAAGAACTTTTTCTGTACCGATTCAAGTTGAACGCTGCACTTCGAATAATATGGGTTCCAGATAACTGTGGCATATTCGACTTGCGATCTAACCAATGATTTAAAAAGGTGTAGGTAAGTAGTGTGTCCACTAGGCCACTTCAGTGGCCTGTCTGTTGACTCTGCCATGAAGTACCTTGCGGGCCACCGCAAGGTACTTCTTCACGCTTCGTTTGAAGGATCCTATGTCGTAGCAAGGAGGAAACAAGAGTGTCGGCAAGGCGTTCCACTTTTCAATCGTACGACAGAGATAGAAGTTGCCGAACTTTTTAGTATGCGAAGAGATGTTGCTAACAGTGGAATAATGACATCGCAAGCCTAAATGTGTGGTTCTATGACGGAAGGGAAAACAGTTGTTCTGAACACTCACCATGGTAAAGGTGGTAAAATACGCTCAACGAACCAATGTACCCACGAAGTTGAAGAGATTCCAGGTTTTTGGTAACTTCTTCGTTGTCGATTATGCAGATAGCCCGTGGCTGCAACCTGTCGAGAGCCTCGAGATGATATTGTGCGGAACCGTCCTAGAGATGCTGGTACACCAGGCAGGCTCGAATTTGAGTCTTGTAAAGAAGACAAAGCTGGTCCAGCGTGAAGAACCGGCGTCCCTCCGACTCCGAGTTTTTTTGAAGCTGTTAAGATGAGGCTCTCGATGGAATTCGCAACGAATATCCATGCCTAGCATATTCAGGCTATCTCCCATATTGGGGCTAGCGCCCTGAAGACTAGGAGTAAGGTGAAATGGGGACTTCCCTTAGTTACGCTGCTTTTATGCACCATCTTAAAATACCCACACTAAGGAAATATTCTATAGAGAACCGATGAGACGGATTTGATTTTCTCCCATTGGTCCATACTTTCGGATCGCTGAGTTATATAGGCGCTAAAACACAATATTTTTAAGCGCGTGTATTCGCGCGCAGTCAAATAGTGTATTGGTTTGTTAAAGCAAGTTTAATTAATTTGGGAGTAGACGGTACATTAACATATAGTGAATGAGCGATTAGAAAACGTGGCTGCGGCGTAAGGGAACTAGAGTTCGATTCCCACACGAGACAAACATTTGTGTGCATGAACATGTCTATTTTTCTAGGTCTAGGTGTTTTTTAGGAGAGATAGGGTGCATCATAGTAGCCCGTCTGGGGAATTACCTCCGTCTCACAGAAAACCGCAGCAAAATAATATATTTTCGGAGGGTTGCTATGTGTATGTGTTCCTGTGACTGGGCGAGGTATAAGCTGCGAAGGAATTGCTGTGTTAGCAGTAGAGGTAGCAACGCGCGAACGATATTGTATTGCAATAGTTCATAGTTTGTTTTTTCATCTGTATTAAAATATAGAGCGCAAAAATTTGTTTGACTGTTTCTTTGGTTGCTTGTTTGTTTAAAGTACAAACATTTGTGTGCATGAACATATCTGTTTGTCTTGGTCTGGGTATTACCTATGTATAATAAGTATGTATTTATATATGTTTATCAGTTGTCTAGTAACACAAGCCTTTCTTACTTTGGGGCTAAATGGCACTGTGTAATTTGTCCGACAATATAAAAAAAAAAAATCTCTGGAACTAGAGACGGATTAAAAATAGCCTGACTTGGGATGTATCTCCACCCCAGAGAAGACGGCAGCCAAATAACAACTCCCTGGAGGGTTGTTGTATTCCTGCAAGTGACTGAGGTCACCAGTAAGCTCCCAAGGAGTTGCTGTGTAAGCAGCAGAGGAGGCATCGCACTAGTGATACTTAATATATTACAAGCGTTAATTGGCCACGGTACCCGCTCTACATCAGATGGGCCGTATGCTTGTATGCCTCCCGACGTAGTATAAAAAAAAGAGAAAGTTTTATTCAACATCAACAATCATGCATTAACAATTATTTATAAGGGTAGTGGACATAACCCACCCTGACAGGCACTCGTTGGATGCACTCGTCTTAACTACGAGTAGTACTGCAGATTTGTGAACTTCCTACTTCGGAACGAGCCCTGGGCATTTGACTGGCAAAGACTGACAAAGGCTCTCATTAAAGTTATCGTACCACTGATGTAAAACTCCTCGTTGCTGTGTTGACAGCGGAGGTAGCAACGCGCTGGCGACATTTTTTTTGTTGCTAGCGATCATAGGCTAACCGCTTTACATCAGGCGGACCGTATGTTTGTTTGCTCTCCGTCGTGGTATAAAAAAAACGCGCGCATAAAGTAACGGGCTAGTGTAATGCAAATAGTTGTCATAATCAGCAGTTTCCTTTCAAGCTGCTCACAACATTGTCAACAAGATTTTTTGGGTCAGCAACGCGTGAGTGTCACCGCTGGTGTTGCAAATGTCCATAGGCTACGGCGACTGTTTACCATCAGGCAGGCCGTATGCTTGTTTGCCACCTATAAAAAAAATTGGTTGTCTGTAAAGTCGGTTTACGGACGTCATAAGAAAACATTCAACAGTTGACAAAGCAGTTCACGTGTAGGTTGTGTGCTGCCGCTGTCTCTCTTCTACTCGGACGCATCGGCCGACGGAGTGGAAGAGAGATAGATGCGTCACAAGCCGAACGCTTATGCCGATCGTGCCTCTCTATCGCTTGTTCCGCGCTCTCGCTTGCACGGGCGGAACGTGACACTTTTTCGTGCATGCAGTCGGCGTTCATCGATTTCTATGACGTTATCACGTAAAAAAGTATAAGCAAAAAACATACACACACCTAAAACTAAGCAAAAACATAAAATCCAATGCAACTGTTCATATCCAGTAATATCTGCTGAAAATTGTTTATTTGTCGTTCACCACAAAATCCAACATTTGTATGCAAAACTTGGGGACAGGCAAACTTTCGCACACTTCAGACTTCCAAATGTTTCCCGGATAACATTGGTGTTACAGAAAGCACCGGAAGTTGAATTCAACAGGTAAAAATGGCGGCGGGAAACGGGCTGAGGTGTAACGAGAAAATTACGAAAACTGTATTTACATCCGTCGCGCGCTTTGGGACGGAAGTGCGTTGGGACCGCTGAAAAACAAATGGAAATATCATGTAATATTTCATGTTTTGGGTTCCGTACCGCTCGCTAAATAACGTAACTATTATTAACACTTCAGGCGCTGTCTGTCTGTCGTGACCATTTTCTCAGGAATGATTTTGCTTGTTTTTGATGATTCCGTACGATTTTATTGATGATTTCATTTATATCTTCACGCCTGTATGTATTACGTGTATTAAAAGCAATTTTAAACTCTTCTGGCCGGTGTTATAAATGTATCCATCCCCCTCTTCAAGTCAAGTTTCTTGGGGGGTAGGCAGAGAGAACCGAGTGCAACAAGATTTCATAGTATACTGAAAAGTGATGAAATATAAACCTTTGAAATAAGATCATTTTTGAAGTAAAGCTTCTTTACGCACGCTTTATTTATTTATTTATTTTATTTATTTATTTTTTAGTTACAGCAACAAAGCGAACACTAACACTTACAATTAAAAATTATACATTTTTATAATAGATACATTATAAAGTGCCACCTCAATTATAGATGTAAACAACATGTCAGAAATGCACAGCAGAAATGAATAAAATTAATAATAACACAACATATGGTAGCTAAGATAAATATTGCAATTCTATGTGATATATATAGTTGATAAAATAGACATAAAATTAAATTACAATATTTGAAAAGAGAATGGAATTACATGATTGAATGTCAACTTGAGAATAATTTATTTACCTACGCATAAATTATAAGCTTAAGATTTCTTTTAAAACGACAAGTGCCGCGCGATAAGACATCGATCTCACGTTGCTCCCTCGCACCGCGCTCGCCGACCACTTCCTCCTTAACATCATGAACAACATTGCAATTTTTAGACATTCCGTAAAGAGGGGAGTACTGGCCTAGGTTTGTTCTGGCACCATTTGTTATAAAGGGATTTTTACACTGTCTAGGCCGACTTCTCGGGACGCTTATGTTTAAATTTGACAAAAGATAAGGAGCATCAGACAGATATTTACTTGAGGAGTAAGTTGGTGAATGCGTGACGAGAACGTTACGAAAAGTGTGATCGGGCGAGGCGAACGGAAGTTGAGAGGGAGATATAAGTTAATGACTTTTGGCAACCACTATGATAATGTGAATGCGAAAAAAGTGCTTCTTAGTGCCAAGAAGAAGAACCCAGTGAAATTCCCAGTGAACACTCTCCGTGCGTGCGTGCGTCGGTCCGTCCGTCGCGAGCGCGAAGGATATTAAATTGCCTATTGTCTGTAAGTTTTAATTCAGTCGTGTGGTCTAAAGCACACTCATTTTTTTTTTCATACAACGTCAGAAACATACAAGCGTACGGCCCGCCTAATGTAAAGACGTTCCCCTAGCCCATGAAAGAAATAACCTATGGAGAGCCGATGAGACCGATATGACGCAGTAACTTAATTCATCGATCGGGAAACGAGGTAGAACGCGCAGCTCTTAGCTAGTTCGGGGATCAACATCGAGTCACTTATCGGCTTATTGGTTAAAATATTCTCCCAATGGTCAGTAGGTTCGAATCGCTAAGATATTTAGGCGCTAAAATGCTACTTTTTTGAACGCGGGGTGCCTCGATGTGGAATCAAGTGGTTTATTGGTTTGTGCTGTAGCTTATCGACGCTTGCAATACATTAAGTATCGTTCCCGTAATGCCACCACTGCTGCTAATACAGCGACTCCTTGCGAGCTTACTAGTAATCACACTCACACAGGAACACAACATTCCCTCAGCGGGGTTGTTATTTGGCTGCGGTTTTCTGTGAAGTGGAGGCACTTCCCCAGACGGGCTTTGGTGTACCGTACTTCTCATGTTTTCTAGATATAGTAACGAGTTTTACAGTTTATTACTTCATGAAAGGCCGACTCATATTTTTATTTATTAATTGGACAAACTGCACTTTATTAATCACAATGACTTATACACATAACATCTTGTAACACTAGATTAACAGCGACCCAATGGTGTAATCTGTCCTCTATGTTCTTTACTGCCAAAACCAACTTCAGCTACACATGGTGCACCATTCTAACTAACAAACTAAGGTCTGATGAGACAAATATAAAAGCAAAGCAGCCATACTGGTGTATTACCTCCATCCCACTGAAGACCGCGGTCATTTTGTTTTTTGTGTAACGCCGGGATGCATACAAGCATGCGGCCTATCATCACGTCATCACATCAACCCTTACTCATTCCACTGCAGGGATACGGGTCTCCCTTCAACCAAAGAGGTTTAGAGCATACTCCACCACGCTGCTCAAATGCGGATTGGCCAGGCCAGAGGCCAGCGTTTTCAAGCCGCCGCGCCCGAGGGCCACTGACTTAGCTTAACGACTGTCATATATCGACAACAGCTGGAACCGACGGCTTAACGCGCCCTCGGCACGGAGAAACTCCAGTTAGATAAACCATAGACAGGCTGCGATCGACGTTGCTTAACCTGCGTGTTCGGTTAGAATGGCACACGCAACTACACCATCGAGCTCTCCGCATCAAGTAACAATACAATTTATCCGCAATCTACGCAAACCATTGCTGCTAAACTTAGATGAACAAATAACAGTTTACGCAGAAACCTATCAATGTTTGGAGGGGTAATGGTAAAATTGGATGGAAAAAGATGTAGAAGTTTTTATACTCCACCGCTATGGACTTTTGTGTTAATCCCTCTTTCTTGCTTGAAAGGATATCCGTAAGCCATTCAAGGTACGAGACTGGGGTATTTTAGAGGTCGTGCAATGTGACTTCTTGGGCAAATTATGTATGTATATGTATGTATATTTTCACGACAGGTCCCTTGCGGGGCAGGCACAGAGCATCGAGCGCCATAAGACGCGGTCCTTACACATTTCACTCGCTCCTTTCACATTCATAGCTCTTTTCACGACCAATTTGGTCATGGTAGGTTAGTCTTGGTCTTCCTCGGCTCCTACATACTTCCACTTTCGCATTGTATATCTGTTTCGTCATTCTTTCATCTTGCATTCTTTCTACATGTCCGAACCCACGGAGCATGCCTTTTCTTATCTTAACACCGACACTCTCTCTCAGACCAATTCTTTTTCGTACGTCATCATTTCGAACGCGGTCAGCAAGCGTTATACCTCAAATTTTGCGCAGTGCTCGCATCTCGACCGCATTTATTCTATTTTCATGCTCTCTCTGCCATAGCCAGCTCTCATTTCCATAAGTTAGCGTTGGGTAGCACCGCGTTGTGTACAGCGAGAGGAAATTATTTACAATGTAACTACTTCCTTGTTTTGGTTCGCTAAAATGGTGAACAGTGATAGCCTGGTAGATAAGACATTAATTGTCCCTGTTTCGAATCCCAGTGTGGGGAATGTACTCCAAATTCCTAGACTTGACGAGCCCGGTGGCGCAGTTGGTTCGATTCCGCACAGCACAAACGTTTGTGTGCATGAACATGTCTGTTTGTCTTGATCTTTGTGTTTCTGAGAGACGTAGGGTGCATAAAACAGCCCGTCTGGGGAAGTACCTCCACCTCACAGAAAACGACAGTGAAATAGCGACGCCTGTTGTATTCCTGCTGTGAGTGACGCCACCAGTAAACTCCTAAGTTGCTGTGTTAGCAGCAGTGTTTAAAACATTCATGGGCTAGGGTAATCGCTTTACATCAGGTGGGCCATATGCTTGTAAGCCTCCCGACACTAAAAAAAAGGGGTTTTCGGATTTATGTACATATTTATAATTATCACTTGCTCGCCGGTGAAGGAAAACATCGTGAGAAAACCCGCACGTCCAAGGAATCTACAAGCATGCATGAGGAGGCCTATGAATGTTGAAGAAGCGAGTGAGGGGTGTAAGGATCGAGTCATGTGGGGCCCAGTTCTCTCTGCCTATCCGAAAGGGACTTTTTTTATGCAATGTCGAGAGACATACAGCACCACCTGACGTAGAGTGGTTTCCGTAGCATATGATCGCTTGAAATGCAGGAAGTATCGCTTATGTTAGCCACCACCGATGCTAATACACTAATAGCTCAGGAGCTTAATTACAACAAGAAATCACCAACCCGCTAATGGCTACGATTTTCTTTGAGCTAGAGATACTTTCCCAACTGCTTTTATGTGCCTTACCTCTCTTAAAACACTTAGAGCAAGACAAACATTCATGTTCAATTAAATACTTAATAGACTCAGGCGTTACTTTGCGGAAGTCAAATTTACAGGCAATTTGATCTAAACTACTTTGTGTGCTTCCGCTCTCGATTAGTTCGTGAGAACTACTGCCGGCCGGCACACTTACTATAACGACTAATATCTACAGCATCTGAGGATGCCTTGTGGAGAGGCGAAATAAGTGTCGCAGGATGATCGGAGCAGCGTGGGCAGCAACGGTGGAGGGTGCATGCGGTTTACATTTCAGATGGCATAACAACACTCGCACAGACGACCGCAGCAGCCATGGCAGCGGCGGCATGCATCTACTAACGGTAGTCGATGGGTGTCGGCTGGCAGTAGTTCGCATGAACTAATTGGGAGCGGAAGCCCACAAAGTAGCTTAGATCAAATTGCCCTACATGTTCATGCACACAAATATTTATCTTGGGAATCGAACGCTTTGGTGTATAATTTATCACTTTCCTAATCCAATAGGATTAGCGGGATCCGCTGCATAAGCCTAAGGATTTGGCGATACTGATTTTTACATAGAGCGACTACCGTCGCACCTTCACAACCCAGAGTTAAAACCAGACCTATCTTAGGTTAATTCACACATCTTTCGAAATGTAATTTCTTGGACGTGATAATCACAAACACGTTCTTAGCGGTACATGTCCACATCAGGATTCGAGCCAGGGTCGGCTAATAGAAAGAAGAAAGAAGAAAGAAAGAAAGAAGAAAGAAAGAAAGAAGAAAGAAAAACGTTTATTTGGACATAACACAACACCATACAGAGTAATAATAGGTAAGTTCTTTATCCACTGAGCCATTCGGTGCTTGCAATCTTTTGAATCCAATTAACCACTGCTAACATTTGGACCACTCAGATAGTCAACACTGGACTTTGAAGAGAAGATATGTCTATCTATAACTTCACGTCAAGTCAAGTTATTGTGTTCCTGCGAGTGAGTGGAGTTACCAATAAACTTCTAATAGGTGCGTTAGCATCAGAGCTAGCTTCGCACGTACGATACTTAATGAATTGCAAGCGTTGATTAGCTACGGTGCCCACTTGACATCATGTAGGCCGTATGCCTTTGTGGCTCCCAACATTGTAGAAAAATAGGCCGTTTTGGATACGAGGAAACTAAACGCCGCATTACTCGATCCTTACACACCTCATTCGCTTCTTCAACATTCGTTGCTCATCTCATGCAGTCTCACTGGTTCACATGCAGGCTCCTGACATCCCCTTCTGATAAAACATGATCGACTTGATCATGGTCGGTTGGCTCTCTCTTAGTTCCTGCATCATCCTACCTTCTCCTTATGTCTATTTCGTAATTCTTTGTTCCTGCATCATTTGTACTGAACCAACGGAGCACGCCTTTCTTATTCCAACACCGACACACTCTTTCAGACCAAGACTGTTTTTTGTTATATATGCTACGATGAATGGCAAACAAGCATACGGTCCGACTGATGTAAAGTGGTTACCGTAGCCTATAAAACCTAGCAACAAAATGAATGTCGCTAGCGCGTTGCCACCCCTGCTGGCAACACAGCAACTCCTCATCTTCCGATGACCTCACTGACTCGCAGGAATACAACAACCCTCCAGGGTGTTGTTATTTGGCTACCGTCTTCTGTTAGGTGGAGGTACTTCCCCAGCCGGGCTAACGTCGTGCCCTACCTCCCATTCACCAGAGCCTCATATTTTAATAAGCAGGGTGCATCACGTGCAGGGTAGGTTGACTTTGGCTCTAAAGATGACATTGAACAACTTACACCCAAAATTCAACATATTCATTGCGAACGTTACAAAATGCGCAATGCTCGCATTTCGACCGCGTTCATCCTACTCTCTCTGCCATACCCAGCTCTCGCCTCTATAACTCAGCGTTGGGAGCAACATTGCATTACGTATAGCGAGCTGTGCCTTCATTCTCAAGCTATAACTACGAAGAAGTTTTCCCAAACGCTCGATTCACACTATTCCCAGCACTCACTCCTTTCCACATCAGCCAGCATGTACCTTCCATCCCTGCTGAAAGCGTATCCAAGATATACAATCTCATCTACTTCCAATACTTCATTACCAACCATAATCTTTACATTGGTTGGGTTTCTTTTCTTTCATAAACTTTAATCTATATGAACATTATATTTGTTTTCATCGCATTCAATAGTAAGCCCTTCTTTATGCAATCCTATAAATAGATAAATATGTGACCTGGCTTCTAAAATAGACTATGAACGTGAAAAAACTAGTGCAACTTCACGCCAAATCCTTACGTGATAGACAGAGAGAACCGAGCATAACTCGGTCCTTAAATACCAGACCAGATTTAACCAGAGGGAGACTTTGTACTAAAGTCGTCTGCATGGGTAACTCTGTCTCACCTATTTCTACCGCCAAGCAGCTATACTTATACAGCTGTATTCCGGTTTGAAGGGTGAGATAAGGCACAGAAATTACTGGGTACTGTGACGAAACAGCCTTTGATCACAAAATTGGCAGCGCGCGAGTAACATCCCCGTGGTGTTGCGTTAATAGGCTGCGGTGATCGCTTACCATATAACGCGGGTCGCATGCTTGTGTGCCGATCTAGTTGTATAAAAAAACCTCTCGTCTTTAATATTCATAGGTCTTCGCATGCACCTTATCCGGTTTTTAAGGCTCCCCTAAACACGATCAATTTGATCATGGTAGTTAAGTCTTCGTCTTCCTCGGTTCCTACTTCCTTCTACTTATACAAGGAACGAAATGAACGTAAACGTAATATATATATATACAAGTGCTTTGTATACATGTTAGACAATGTACCGAAATCATTGAATGGCTGTTGGAAACACAAACAATTTCAGTGGCATACAAACAATGTGATTTCAAATCGTATTGCACCGAAATTGGCTGGTTATGGCCGATTAATCGCGTGATAAGTTGAACCTAACGGCATAATTTCAGCTTTGCTCACATTTCGGACAGCCAGTTTTAATGTAATCATCCAGTGCAAAGTAGACCACATTCGAGGATAATGGTGCAGTAGGTATCGATGTATATCTTTACACCACGACGACGAGCTCGGTGGCGGTGAATGATGCGACTTTGACACCAACGCTCGTGGGTTCGAATCCCACACAAGCCGAACATTTGTGTGCATGAACATGTCTGTTTGTCTTGGTCTAGATGTTTTAAGAGAGGTAGGGCGAGTAGGTCTGGGGAAGTGCCTCCACCTCACAGAAAACCGCAGCCAAATAACAACTCCCTAGAGGGTTATTGTGTTCCTGCGTGTGAGTGAGGCCACCAGTAAGCTCCCAAGGAGTTGCTGTATAAGCAGCAGAGGAGGCATCGCGCGAGTTATACTTAATATATATCGCAAGCGTTAATAGGGCTCGGTACCCGCTTCACATCAGGTGGGTCGTATGCATGTATGCCTCCCGACGGTAGTATAAAAAAACAGGTCCCTTGCGGGGTACCTTACACACTTCACTTTAATATTCATTGTTTTTTTCATTCACGCTCCTGACATCACCTTCTGATAAAACACGACCAATTTGGTAATGGTAGGTTAGTCTTGGTCTTTCTCGGCTACATCCTCCCACTTTCGTATATCTATTTCGTCATTATTTCATCTTGCATTCTTTCTACGTACTACCGAAACATCGGAGCATGCCTTTTCTTATCTCAACATCGACACTCTCTTGCAGACATAACTGTCTTTCTTACGTCATCACTACGAAAGCGGTCAGCAAGCGTTATACATTGAATTAGCGAATTGCGCGATTTTTGGGTTAAGTTAAATTTAAGATAATTAAGTTAAGATTCGAATATGTTCCGATTCACACAAAAATCGCTCACGGTGTCCGAACTGTTTTGAGTAGATCTCTGGGTTTGTCTACACAAAACCGTTCGGACACCGGATGTAATAATTGAATAACCAATTGTCACGTTGCTATGAGGTACCCTAGCATAGAGGGTAATTCAAACAACCGTGAACAGAAAACTAAGATGTTTATTACTAGTACTATTATTTAAGCTAAACGAAAAAGTTACTCAGGTCGCGGGTTCGATTTAATTTAGTGATCGAGTCCGTACACTATTGTTGAGAACTACCGCACTCTCCTTTGTCTGGCCACGGAAGATCCGCCGGCACGGAGACAGTTGTTGCGGCGCTGGTTCAGGGTGCAGAGGCTTGCAGTCAGAGATGAGGTAGATTGCTCTCAGGTTCGATAGATGAACCCCAACGGTGTTCCTGTGAACCGTACCACAGTATTACGATCCAGCCGTGAAGTCCACTACCACTAGCAACCGAGACGCAAGAGAGCTTGGCATATGCGAGACTAATTACAATTTTCCTAGCGGCTGTGGCATTGCGATAGATAAAGCAAGCACTACGAACGATTTATTTCTAATGTTTTGCTAGTGGCAGGATTACAATAAAAATAGCACAAATAGGATAAGCGAACAGATACTACAGCTTTGCGGTACATAAATGATGTGTGCACAACTTACCCAGTAAGGGAAATTCACTAAAACACCAATAAATTAAAAAGTCGGTTTCAATTTAAATAGCCGTTACATTCGTATTTTGTAACGGTAGTTCTTGTAAGCTAAAGTGACGCGTACAGGCTCTCAAGTAGTTTGGCGTGCACTGATCGTGCGTTCTCAGCGAATGAATTCTCGATGCAATCAGTTACCGCGCCCGCACCTACCTCTTCATTGTGTCGCCCTGCGCATTAGCAATATAAAATACACGGTGCGTTTGTCCGCGCGAATATTGAAAGTAATTTATTTTACTATGTTTTTATATGCTTCTATATTTTGTATAATAATTAAGTAATGTAAATATGTAGATATTTTTTAGTGTTATAAGTATTTAGATTTAAGTTAGTTTTAAGTATGTAAGTAAGTACGTATTAGATTAAATTTTAAAGAAGTTAGGTAACCTATGTTACACAATGTAAGTCAAAAAAGTCAAAAGTCAAAATCTTTTTATTCCGTAAAAATGGCTACATTTGTTTGGAATCGTCACAATTTTTTTCCCTACCGTGCAGTTTATGACTAGGTGAGCACTGATAAAAATACTGCCAAAAAACTCAGGCATCCCTCTTTTGGTATCCAAACAAATTTACATATTTTATTAATTACATTATAATTGGATCGACTCACTCCCAGGCATTTTTATCGTTAATATAGTCAGATACTTTATAATATGCCCTGCTACACAATTTGGCTTTAATAGTAGTTTTAAATTTGTTTATTGACAATTCTCTTATATTGCTGGGAAGTTTGTTATAGAACCGTATACATTGCCCCATAAAATAATTACTTATTTTGTGGAGACGGCTTGCATGTAACACAAGATTATGCTTATATCTAGTATTTATGCTATGAGTATCACTCTTTTTACAAAATGAGTCTATGTTTTTATGGACATACAAAAGATTTTCATAGATATATTGCGATGCAACTGTTAAAATATTTATTTCTTTGAATTTTTCTCTAAGGCTCTCCCGGGGACCAAGTTTGTAGATAGTTCTTATGGCTCTCTTTTGCAATAAAAAGATGGTGTTAATGTCCGCGGAGTTACCCCAAAGAAGAATTCCATATGACACAATACTATGAAAGTAGCTGAAATAAACTATTCTAGCCGTATCAATATCAGTGAGCCGTCTAATAGTTTTCACTGCATAGGCTGCAGAACTTAGTTTTCCTGATAATTTTTCAATTTGTGGGCCCCATTGGTGTTTGGAGTCAATTGTTATACCCAAAAACACAGTTGTCTCCACAGGGGCTACATTAGTTCCATTAACATGTACATTGGTAGCCACCTGTCTTACATTAGGTGTTGAGAACTTAATTACTTTAGTCTTTTTATCATTTAAAAGCAGATTATTAACACTAAACCAATGAATAACTTTAGAGAGAGCATCGTTAACTTCGTCATAATTACCTAACCGTCTATTAATTTTAAATATCAAAGAGGTATCATCCGCAAACAATACAATCTCATGTTTATCCCTTACATAATAAGGTAAGTCATTTATATATACTTAAAATAAGAATGGACCTAGAATTGACCCCTGTGGGACTTTCATAACTACAGCGGACCCCGAAGATCTTTTACCATTAACATCGACCTTCTGTATCCTATTGCCCAGATAAGAAGACAGAAGTTCGAGAGCCTTGTTCCTGATACCGTAGTGGTGTAATTTTCTGACAAGAGTGTCATGGTGCACGCAGTCAAACGCTTTAGACAGATCACAGAAAATTCCCAAGGCATCTTGCGAACCCTCCCATGCCGCGAATATACTTTTAAGCAAATGAATCCCTGCGTCTATAGTTGAACAACCTCTCGTAAATCCGAACTGTTTCCTATGAAGCAAATTATGCGTATTGAAATGTCTGAGCAACTGGCTAAGCATTAGTTTTTCAAAAATTTTACTGAGAATGGGCAGTATGGAAACAGGTCGAAAATTCGAAGGGTCCGAACTATCACCAGATTTAAATAATGGAATAATTTTACTATGTTTCATCAAGTCAGGAATTACACCAGATGCCAAGACAAATGTCACCTTAGTCTTCCTGCGAACACGGATGCTGCAAAGCATTTGAAACGTCAGGTTCAACAAAATAAATAAAACACGGAGATACTTCCGTTAAAAATTGTTTAATCCAATGTATAACAATCCCGAAAACTTAAGACAATACAGCAAGCGTTGTGCCACAAATTTTGCGCAATGCTCTCATCTCGACCCCATTTATTCTACTTTCATGCTGGATCAATGGAGCAGTGATACATACATATCATCAGCCTGTCTCGCATTGAGGTAGGTAGAGACTATGGAACTCCAGGTGCGCTGAACAAACCTTTCTCATTTTCCACACACATCAACCTTCACGCATGATTTCTTGACTCATGATTTGATTACGCGCCTTTCGATTTGACCCTTTTTCAGTACGTCAGCTGTTTGATCCGTATGTGTGCTTCTAGGGCAGCTCCCGCCGATATCGCCAATCACTATTATGCTGACAAGCGCATCGATCCTCATTTTTAGGGTTCCATACCCAAGGGGTAAAACCGAACCCTATTTTTGAGACTTCGCTGTCCGTCCGTCCGTCCGTCCGTCCGTCCGTCCGTCTGTCACCAGGCTGTATCTCACGAACCGTGATAGTTAGACAGTTCAAATTTTCACAGATGATGTATTTCTCTTGCCGCTATAACAACAAATACTAAAAAATAGAATAATATAAATATTTAAGGAGGCTCCCATACAACAAACGTGTTTTCTTTTGCCGTTTTTAGGGTTCCGTACCCAAAGGGTAAAATGGAACCCTATTACTGAGGCTCCGCTGTCCGTCCGTCCGTCCGTCCGTCCGTCCGTCCGTCCGTCTGTCACCAGGCTGTATCTCATAAACCGTGATAGTTAGATAGTTGAAATTTTCACAGATGATGTATTTCTGTTGCCGCTATAACAACAAATACTAAAAAATAGAATAAAATAAATATTTAAGGGGGCTCCCATACAACAAACGTGTTTTTTTTTACCGTTTTTATAGATAATGGTACGGAACCCTTCGTGCGCGAGTCCGACTCGCACTTGGCCGATTTTTATGGATAATGGTACGTAACCCTTCGTGCGCGAGTCCGACTCGCACTTGGCCGACTTTTTTTATTTCTAAATCTCACATCACTTTTATGGCGAAACTCTAATGAAATTACTCGATTTGATTATTTCCCAGTATTTTCCCATCACTAGCCTCATATATAGACAACTTGAACTTTATTTTGTGCAAATCGTGCCCAAGTTGGAATCTTTGATTAGTTCGGCCTAAGCGATTATTTAGTATCGCTTAGTGTTTGAACAGTTACACCATCTTGATAATACACATGGACCTCTGATTCAATTTATTTGAATTGATCTCCTAATTAATGCAAGAAGAAATAATGACGAAACAGATATCCGTTCCGTTACTCTCTTTTCTTGCGGTACAAAGAGAAATTGGGAGAATATAGGAGCCAAGGATAGTTAGGATTCATCTATTATTCTTTAACAAATAGGAGACTTTAAGTAAGTGTCTTTTTAGGGTTCCGTACCCAAAGGGTACAACGAAACCCTATTACTGAGGCTCCGCTGTCTGTCCGTCCGTCCGTCCGTCTGTCACCAGGCCGTATCTCACGAACCGTGATAGTTAGACAGTTGAAATTTTCACAGATGATGTATTTCTGTTGCCGCTATAACAACAAATACTAAAAAATAGAATAAAATAAATATTTAAGGGGACTCCCATACAACAAACGAGATTTTTTTGCTCATTTTTGCTCGATATTGATAACGGCAACAGGTAGACGCTTGAAATATTCACAGAATATTTAGTTATATATTCACTTAAAGAATAAATAATTAAATTAAAATAAAACAAAAATTTAAGGGGGGCTCCCATACAACAATCGTGATTTTTTTTTTGCCGTTTTTATAGATTATGGTACGGAACCCTTCTTGTGCGAGTACGACTCGCACTTGGCCGATTTTTCATTAACTCTCTCCAAGTTCAAGCAGCCTAGTGCGCAATACGTAATTGCCGTCTGAATCCTCTTCTGAGCTATACCTATATGTTTGAAATATGCAGTTTGGAGAAATGAAAACGCAGGTTATCTATCTCGAGCTTATTCGTGCATCGGATTTTTCCTTTACTTGTGTTCCATGACATTGCTTCCTATCAATTTTTTTTATTGTATGTCAACGGGAAGTACCCTATAGGTTTCGATTCCCTTATGCATAAAGGAGGCATAAACAGCCGTATCTTTTCATTGCATTGACATGGACGTTTGACTTTTTTCACTGCTCGATGAGATTTCAGAACTCAGTATTTGATATTAATTTTTTGCTTGGTAGCTCCACCCGTCCATGAGGAAAAGGTCTTGACAGACAGACAGACGGACAACGAAGTCCCGTTTTTTTCTTTTGAGGTATGGAACCCTAAAACGATTCAGGCGTTGTTTTACGAGAGTCAAATTTACATGCAATTAGATCTGATCTCACGCAGGTTACATTGCTAATTGGTGACGGAAGCACACAAAGCAGTTTGGAACAAATTGTATATATATTATAATTGTAATATATCTATAATATATTGTAATTGTAAAGAACGGTTGTAATGTTATATTCCTAAAGTAGTAATTTATCTTTTTATCTATCATTTAACCAGGGAGACTTTGTACAAAAGTCGCCTGCGTGAGTACCTCTGTCTCACCTATTTATATAGCTGTGTTCCAGTTTGAAGGGTGAGATATGGCGTAATTCCACAATGTCCCCTACTAACTATTGGCTCGTTTCTTTCAAAATCTGACAGATGTAGAATCTGTCAAGAGTAGAATCTGTCAAATATAGAATCTGTCAAATGTAGAATCTGTCAAATATAGAAATTGTCAAATGTAGAATCTGTCAATACTAGACTTTGATGTCAAAAGTAGAATCTGCCAAATGTCGACTAAACGAGAGAATCGTTTTCTGGGTACTGTGACGATACAGCCTTAGGTCAAATGATTGGCAGTACGCGAGTAACATCCCCGTGTTGTTGCGTCAATAGGTTGCTGTAACCGCTTACCATCCAATACGGCCCGCGTGCTTGTTTGCCAATCTAGATGTATAAAAAACTCGTTCTTGCGAAACTAGCGCACATGACACACTTTGTTGTTGAAAAAATATATAGAACGCGATTGCAACGCTATCCACCGGTCAATTATGAATCTGAACCATCCTGGGGCTCACTCAGAGACATGCAAGCAATCTAATCTAACAGATGTGACACACGTACAGAAGAATTATATAACGATATAGTCAATTGACCCCAAAACAGACTAACTCAATTAGCACACAAGTGCTAAATCATCAACCAGAAACATAAATGCAAATGGATCTGTAGATACGTCTGTTTGTTCAAGAGATAGGTCATCGGGCACAAACGCTAAGCAAACACAAACTAATACAAGCATTTAGGAGGGCTATTCACTGAGGGAATCGAATTCAGTAGAAGATAACTAACAAATATTCTTGGATAAATTTCATAGCGCCCAAACTAAGCAAAGCAAACACAAGTATTACGATAAACATAAGTAAATCTTCTTTTTAAGGTTCCGTACTTCAAAAGGAAAAACGGAACCCTTATATGATCACTTTGTTGTCCGTCTGTCTGTCTGTCGACCCGTCTCTCAAGACCCTTTTTCTTAGGGACGGGTGGAGTTATTACGCTGAAATTGATGTCAAATACTCAGGTCTGAAATCCCTTTGAACAATGAAAAAATCACACTTCTAAGTCAACGCAATCAAAAGATACGGCTGTTTATGTCTCGTTTATGCGCATATTTTGACACTCGCAAGGGAATCAAATCCTATAGGGCACTTCCCGTTGACGTAGAATCATGAAATTTGACAAAAAGCAATATCATGTAGCACAAATAAAGGAAAAAATACAAAAACGGTAATTTTGTGGTTACATCACCCGTCTGTCTATCCGTTCGTCAGTCAAGACCCGTTTTCTCAGGGACGGTTGGTTGTTAACATTTCTCGGGTGATTCTTGTAGGAGATTTCAAACGCAAATTTTAAAATAAATCTCAAGAATGCAATTTCACTATACTTCGTCTCCATAAGCATGTTATCCACACTATAAGAACTAACGTTCTTTGCTTAGTTTGGGACTAGAGGGCGCAATGAAACTTATCCAAGAATATCCCCGCAGGGCAGCTTGTGGCGAGCTGTTGGTGCGTAACGACACCACAATTACCCGAGTGTTCCAGAGAATCGATCAGGGCCTTCGTCTCCGGCGTGTCTTCATCGGTCGGAGTGAAAAGTCAAAAAGGCCCGCAGGACTCTCAGCTCTGGCTTGCCTTCATTGGCCGTCCAGCGAGGAGTCGATAGAGTATATTGCTTTATGAGGTGATATGCTCCAGGGGTGGAAGTGTTAAAGGGTAACGTAAGGGTAACGGATAACGCCGCGAGAAACTTCGGAGAAATCGCAGCACACCTCTCGACACCCCGAGGTCACTCACATCGGTGTTGCCCCCGGCCGACTTTCTCTGGCATTTCGGGGGCCCATCTAGTGAGTGGCGAGCCACCGCCTGCCGAAAGTAACATCAGATATGATAGTTATGGCAGGTGTTCGTCTCTCTTCTGTAATAGCCCAGTACTAATAATCCCTCCAGATCTCATTTCAATAGCTCAATTATTTCCGACACATTTGCAACAGTCCCAATACCCAATTCATCAATTCATATTCTCCCATTGATACCCCTTAGAGCAGGTCACAGCGGGTATAATACATTACATCAATCTTTTCTAAGGGGCCTCTATGCGTTGGATCCATGTCCCTGCACACGCCTATCAAAGGGCCGGGGTTAACAGCCGTGATTAAAGAGAAAAAAAAATATTATAAACAACTTATTTTTCCAACTTCGATTGACAATGCGGTTCAATTCATTCCTATTTCAGTCACCACTTACAAATATGGATCTAATACATAAGTAATAAAATGTAAAATAACTTTGATTTCCAGTTTACAAAATAAAAAAAATATTCGCCAATGGGCCCTTGCGGGCACTTAGACACGTCTTATATTTTTTAAATATATTGTGTTTTATCCAATACTCTTATGTTATTATTTCTTTTTTCAATCTTATACAACATTTTTTTATACAACGTTAGGAGGCATTCAAGCATACGGCCCATCTGATGTAAAGCAGTTACCATAGCCTATTAACGCTTACACAGCAACTCCTCAGGAGCTATTCATCAATTATATAATAAGCATGAAAGTAGAATAAACGCGATCGAAATGCGAGCGCTGCGCAAAATTTGTGGCGTAAGGCTTGTAGACTGTATTCGCAATGATGAGGTTAGAAACAGAGTTGGTCTGAAAGAGAGCGTCGGTGTTAAAATAAGAAGAGGCATGTTCCGTTGGCTCGGACATGTAGAAAGAATGACGAAGCAGATATACAGAGACTTACCTACCATGACCAAATTAGTCGTGTACTATCAGAAGGTGATGTCAGGAGCCCTAGAAACCGGCGAGCGTGCATGAGAAGAGCAATGAATGTTAAAGAAGCGAGTGAGATATGTAAGGATCGAGTCACGTGGCGCTCGGTTCTCTCTGCCTACCCCGCAAGGGATTTGGCGTAAAGTTATAGATAGATAGATAGATATAATAAGCCTTTTTTACATACAGTATTTTTGATGTAGGTACTGTGTCTTAACTATTGTCAGGAAAATATAGACCTGATTCAGGCAATTTATTATAGAATCGAATACAATTTTTAGAAAATATCTACTAGTCTTAGTAAACTGATGTACTAGCAATTGCAACTTCTTTCAAGTTAGCTGCTTACGAGAGTGGAACTACATCTAGTAAGCAATCGTTACTGATAGCATAGGCGGCGATGTCGCTGACTCGCAAGGCTCTGCTACTGCCCCGGAAGCTGCGGTATTAGCTATCAAATGATGGGATTCATTGATATGACAAATTTTTACCTGAGGAAGACTTTATACAAAAGTCTTCTACGTGGGTACCTCTGTCTCACCTATTTCTACTGCCAAGCAGCTATATTTATATAGCTGTGTTCTGTTTTGAAGGGTGAGATATGGCAGAGAAATTACTGGGTACTGTGACGGAACAGCCTTAGGTCACAAGATTGGCAGCGCGCGAGTAACATCCCCGTAGTATAGCGAGCATCAATAGGCTGCGGTGACCGCTTACTATCTACTGCGAGCCGCGTGATTGTTTGCCAGTCTAGTTGTATAAAAAAAAATATGATATGAAATATTATTTATTATGTAATAATAAAATTATTTTGCTTTCCGTCACTGCCTTTTCATAAATTGAGATTCTTGGTGACGATACAAGTAGCTAATTTCAGTATTCTCAAATAGGAGAAGATTCAAGTTGGTATCCAAGAAAGTTTTGACGAGCTTTGTGGTGTAGTGGTTAGAATCGTTGTGTTAGAATGTCTTGCAAGCGTTCATTGGCTACCGTTACCGCTTTACATTACGTGGACAGCATGCTTCTATACATTTTGATGTTGTATTAAAACAAGGAAATGAAATGATACGTCAGCTCAGGGGATGCTACACTTTTGGGCGGAGTCAATTGGATACAAGCTAGAACTTGGAATTTGGATCAGAGAAGTGTTGCGAGAATTGTTATGTTTACATATCACGTCCCAAAAAATAATTTACAAACACTTGTGTGAGGCTAGTACTCGTAAAAAACATATCTTTACTCTTTACCAAAAAGTCATCAAAACACTTAAATGACCATTGAGTACAAGGGGAAAGCTAAATCTGACGTGATTTCGCAAAATTAAAAATATTAACGGTTATATGTCTGTACATGTTGGTGACATTATGCAATTTAATTAAATATTTGAACCAAATCGAAATCAAAAATGAGAGAATAATTAGGGAAAAGTCTAGGCGGAAAGATTTAAGAACCCAATTTGTACCAAAACTGAGAATAGTTGGTCACAGTACGCGGTATCAAGCAATAAAGTTGTTTAATAGATTACCTACATCACTCAAAATCATATATTGTTAAAGGAGTAAATAAATGAAAAGGAATGTAACAATTTTATTTATATATTTAATGAAGTAATTTTATCACGGTCACGAATTATAATTACATATTCAGAATCCAATGAAAAAAAGGTTTTAATTTGTTGCATTATATGGTGAATAACTAATATCATTAAATAAAGTGTTATAAATTTTATTTATTGTAAACTACAATAAATATAATTTTAAATAATTTCACGTTTCTTCAACCCTAGAAATTTTGATGCCGGTCTCATAATTATTCGTTGGTATTTTCCCACTACGTTTCGAAAGGGGCGGAATTTACACAAAAAGGAACCCCAGCTGCAGAATAGAAGAACAAACAAATTGAACTCGCCACTTCGCTCAAAAATAAGTCTTAATGCGTCTAGCCACGAACGCAACGCACTAATTCAGTTAAGGCGAAAAATTTTGCAGCGCTCAAATTCCCTTTGAAACCTTTGAGGGAGCGCCGCGTTGACTTAATACGTTAAAAGCCAGCATTACGAGATATTTACGTGGAGTTTCACACCGAGAATGGACAGAAATTTCGCTTATCTGAACTCTAAATGCAAATCACCGCCGTAAATTTCGTGTTTTTTATAACAATAGCTTCTGGACAGTCATTTTCAATGTGATGATTTACGATCGCGGAAGGATGAAGTAGCAGACAAAAACTAAAGTCCAACAGTATTAGACTGTGTAGTACAAACAAGTTAATTTGTGATGAAATTGGGAAACCATTTCATTATTTGTAAGAAAAGCACTATACAGGGTTAATTATTTAAGTATACGACATCAACCTTTACTCACCCCACTGCAGGAATACGGGTCTCTCTTCAACCGAAAGGGTTTAGAGCATACTCCACCACGTAGCTCAAATGCGGATTGGCGGAGGCTAGTGTTTTCAAGCCGCCCGAGGACCACTGACTAGCTTAACGACTGTCATCTATCGACAACAGCCTGGGCCGACGCCTTAACGTGCCCTTCGAAACACGGAAAAACTCGAGATAGATAAACCCATCTATAGACATGCTGAGGACAACTTTGCTTAACCTGCGTGTTCGGTTAGAAATACACGCGCAATGACGCCATCGACCTCAGCTCTAGTTATATAGTTGGTTAATTGATTGTATTTTATTAATTAAAATGTAGCTTTAATCATATAACTATACAATGAGACGGATGAACTACGTGGTTAGAGTCTCAGCTTGATTCACGAACTTCTATGTAATGAGACGAAGGAGTAACGTGCCCACCATCAAATCTTGATCCTAGATTTGATACCTAGCGTCTCAGCTTCATCCATGAGCGTCTAACCAATGTGACGGATGAGCATCGTCCATAGCCCCTCATGCACAGTCCACGGTAACCATTTTATATCAGGTGGGCAATATGCTTGTATATCTGCCAGCGTTGTATAAAATAAAAGATCGTCTCCTTTGATGCGCCCTACCTCTAAAATCTGAACCCACGACGATTAATACACTGACTGCGGCCGATGTAGCTAACATGCATGATTACCACCGTATAAAGAGCAAATCCAGCAGTCTATTGTACATAACTCTCCAATAGAATGTTCAAAATTATTGTACTAAAGATTTATCCGTTACAAAGGTTCCGATTAACATCGGCGCAAACCGGCACCACAAATATACACCCCCGGAAGTGGGGAGCGATAAATTCGTTACGGAGTAAAATAAAACCTTCAGCGGCCGGTGCACTGTCTCCGTGTATGATATATTACAACTGTTAAACATTATATTTTAATCTTTTTGTGTTCTCATCGAACCAAAGGTGAGTTATGAGATATATATTGCGGCGCTTACTTAGAACTTACAATGATATTTTTAATTGTATAGAAAGTACATTGTGAAACGTGTTTCGCTCATTGAATTATGTACTAGTGTACTAGATACCGACACCGCGAACCAAATGTTTGCGTAATGTTTTGTTGCCGATCGGCAACAACTCATTGCAGTACCACGTTGAACACTAGTTTTAATTATTACCAAAATGGAGCAAGACTTGTTTCGCTCGGCATTATTTATGGCTATTTTATTGTAAGATCGTATTTTTACATAGGTAAGCAAAACCTTTTCTAAATTCAAAATTGAATTCTGATTGTTAGAGATACACGAAATTATGTCTTTCTAAAACAAAAAAAAATATATAAAAATATCGCGCAAAGCTAGGCCATCGAGGTGCTTCTTTGCGAAAACCATATACAAATTTGAATGTGTCTAGCTTTTTCTACTGTTTCTATACTATATCTTCGTGACACTATAGCTCGTACCATTTTGGGTCTTCAATTGATCATCAATCCTCAACAGCGTCCGTTTTTTCCCAATTTCTTGCTCGAGCCTCAACAGCTGTTAGCAGTGGAGATCCGAATCAATAGGTTTTGCAGTAAAACTATCAGTAAAAGCCCGTATTCATTAGCATAAGCTTTTGCTGCCGAGTAAAACCATCAATGCCCTTCCACTCCCACCATATAGATAAATTATTTACATATCGTCGAGATCTCCAGTGATGTGCAATATCGAAATCACCTGGAGGAGAAGGTCAAGCTGGCGTCGAAAAAACTTGGTGTGCTTAACAGGGCTAAGCAGTACTTCAGTGCGGGGCAAAGACTTATATTATATAAGTCTCAAGTCAGACCGCACTTGGAGTACTGCAGTCACCTTTGGGCCGGAGCACCTGAATGCCAGCTTGGACCGTGTGATTCGATTCAGAGACGAGCTGTGAGAATTGTCGACAATCCTAAGCTTACACGCGATATTGAACCCTTAAGTTTAAGGAGAGACTTTGCCTCCCTTTGTGTGTTCTACCGATTGTACAACGGGTTGTGTTCTGAAGAGTTGTTCGAAATGATGCCGACGGCTACTTTTTATAACCGCACCGCTCGCCGACGGCGGGGAGTTCACCCTCACGCGCTTGAACCGCTATGGTCGCGTACGGTGCGGTTCCAGAGAAGTTTTCTTCCGAGAACACTCAAGCTGTGGAATGAGCTCCCAGCCGAGGTTTTTCCAAGGAACTACAGCATGGAGTTCTTCAAGAAATGCGTGAAGAGGTTTTTAGAGGGTCGGCAACGCATGAGTGACGCCCCTGGTGTTGCAAATGTCCATAGGCTACGGTGACTGTTTAACATCAGGCAGGCCGTATGCTTGATTGCCACCTTAATGGTATAAAAAAAAATAAAAAAAATAAGCATACCTAATTTTCACTCAGCTTGTCTGATCTTAACGTCTCCGCACGTTCGCCCGCAAGATCTTTTCCGCACGTCATTGTCAAGGTAATCCACTTTTTCGTTACGTTTCTATACGGAATGGCAAAAGAGTACACGTTAGGTTTCTTTTAGCGAGCTTGTGTGGCACCAAAATATCGAGCTTTTTTGTGTATCCGGACTTTTTCAAATGGGTCGAAAATGTTTTGTGGTCAATTCCTAGCTTTTCAGCTATGTCATAATTACTAATATGACAAACATACTCCATTTTTTTTTCAAAAATGGTATCGGCTTTATTCGTAATGGGTCAACCAGAGCCAGCTTCATTTTCGACATCTAAATTCCCGGAGTAACAACGCTTGAACCAATTTTGTGGCACTCTTCTTGACACGGCGTGAAATACATAAATTAAGTCGCATTTTTGCCTTTTGTGGAACAAAAATTCAAAAATTTTTTCGTTAAATTCACTCCATTTGGCGGACAGAAAAACAATAGAAAATTGGCGGGAAAACGTTTCTTTTAGGAACACCGCTCCTATATGAAATCTATGTTTATATGTGCGTTTGTCTGTGTGTTTGTCTGTCGCTTTTTTTCGAATATTCTAAATTTGACTTCAGATTCGGATTCAGCATAAAAAAGTAGCATCTGTTCAGGAACACCGTTCCTATCTCTTAAAGAACATGGTCAAAAGGGCCGACAAATTAAAAAATAATAATTCTGAATTGTTATATAATTAACGAGCCAGGACGTGTTCCTCTGGCAATGCAAGTTTGCGCATTCTCAACTGGTTTCATTTGTCTTTTTTTATACAACCTCGGGAGGCATATAAGCGTATGGCCTACCTGGTGTAAAGCGGTTACCTTAGCCCATGAGTGCTTTGAATACTGCTGCTAAGACACCAACTTAGGAGTATACTGATGACCTCGTTCACGAGCAGGAACACAACAGGATTTGTTATTTGACTGCTGTTTTCTGTGAGGGGAAGGTTCTACCCCAAACGGACTGCTTTTGTGGACCCTTCCTTCCATAAATACACCCAGACCAAGATAAACATACATGTTCATGTACACAAATGTTTGTCCTGTGTCGGGAATCGAATCTAAACAAGCCGTATAACTAAAGAGATTTTATTACAATTTCTTACTTATAAAATACGAAAAAAACTATTTCCCCGACATACTGTACAAAAACTTACATGCGTGGTATTGCCGAACCTAAGAGGAATCCTATTTAGTATGATTCACATGACACATGACATCATCAACAGATCTAAGGTCAACTTACATTGGTACTGTCAAAATCTGCAAAACTGACCACTTTTTAACTTTATATGAACTTCCAATCGCCTTCATTTTACAGACCCTTATGTATAGTCAACCAAGTTACAGTGAATTTTATTTTTAAACTAAACTTTGTAACTGAACAGTCATTTTATGGCATTCTTATCGAACAATTGTTCGACGTGATTATTTAAATTGATATAACTTTTTCATTTTTGAACTGATGAAATAAAACAAACACTATAATATTAAGTGAAGCTTACCAGAACACAGCAGTGAAAACGGCACCCAAATCGCGCACAAACGCACAGACAAACAGACAAAAATCGAACAATCATTGTTTTGGTATCTAAAACGTTGATAAAGTCCCCCGATAATAGTTTTTCTCATAGATCTTCAATGTACAGACAGCGATCAGTTACATTTTTATTATATGTATAGATAGTATACAAGAAACCGGCGAGCGTGCATGAAAAGACCAATGAATGTTAAAGAAGCGAGTGAGGTACTCACCTAGAGTCGAGTGGCGCTCGGTTCTCTCTGCATACCCCGTAAGGGATTTGGCGTGAAGTTATAGATAGATAGATATACAAGAATTGTTCGTACGAAGATGATGATGATGAGATGATGAAGAAAATGATGATTATGGTTTAATTTTGACTATTGAAGCGAACTCAAGTAGCAATGACGACGACAATGGCGAGCTCGGTGGCTCAGTGGTGGAACGCGCTGTAACGCTACTTTGACACCAACGCTCGTGGGTTCGATTCCCACACAGTACAAACATTTGTGTGCATGAACATGTCTGTTTGTATTGGTCCCAGACCAATTATTTTCTATGTATAATAAGTATGTATTTACAAAAAAAAATGTATTTACGTATGTTTATCAGTTGTCTAGTATCCATAACACAAGCTTCGCTTACTTTGGGGCTAGATGTCGCGGCGTGTGATTTGTCCGACAATATTTATTTATTTATTTAATGAATGTTGACATAACGCCGCGCTTCAATTACAATTATGACTAGTTGTAATTAAGCTCATTATTAACCCGAATCCAATAAACCAATAGAGCTTTTGACGAGCTCGGTGGCTCAGTCGTAAATGACGCGACTTTGACACCAACACTCGTGGGTTCGATACTCACACAAGGTAAACATTTGTGCATGAACATGTCTGTTTGTCTTGTTCTTTATGTTTTAAGAGAAGTAGAGCGCGAGAGCAACCTACCAAGTTCCCGTCTGGGGAAGTACCTCCACCTCACAGAAAATTGCAGTCAAATAACAACTCCCTAGAGGACTGTTGTGTTCCTGCGTGTGAGTAAGGTCACTAGAAAGCTCCGAAGGAGCTGCTGTGTAAACAGCAGAGGAGGCATCGCGAGAGTGATATTTAATATATCTCAAGTGTTAATAGGCTACGGTACCAGTTTTACATCAGGTGGGCCGTATGCTTGTATGCCATCATCAACACAGATTCAAATATTTTACAAATCCGATAGGTATTTTCAAAGGTTAGCTCATCCAAATAAACAAACAAATACTTCCACTTTCTGTATTAGTACATGTAAACCAGTGATAGCTCAGTGGATCAAGAATCGATCAACCGGTCCCCGGTTCGTCTGACATGTACCACCAAATTCATATTTACGGATTTATGTACATATTAGTAATTATCATTGGTGAAGGAAAACATCGTGAGGAAATCTGCACATTCAAGAAATTATATTTCTAAAGACTTCATATCTCACCTTGCGGGGCGGTGAAGGAATACATCGTGAGGAAATCTGCACATTCAAGAAATTATATTTCTAAAGACTTCATATCTCACCTTGCGGGCCGGTGAAGGAAAACATCGTGAGGAAATCCGCACATTCAAGAAATTATATTTCTAAAGACTTCATATCTCACCTTGCGGGCCGGTGAAGGAAAACATCGTGAGGAAATCCGCACATTCAAGAAATTATATTTCAAAACACTTGAGATCTCACCTAAGGAATGTCTGGTTTTCTCTTTGGGTTATGAAAGTCTGACGGCAGTCGTTCCATGTAAAAATTCATGTCTTCGCCAAATCCTCAGGCTGAGATAGCACCGGTTTCCTAATCCGTTAGAATTGCCGAATTCCAATGGATTAGGAAACGGGCGTACAATAAGAAAAAGAATATATATTAATACATGTAGATTGTCATTACGTTCCCGCCATTCCATCACATAGTCACTAACTGATCGACCTGTAAAACACATATAAACTACACAAGTATACAACCAAGGTCACATTAAACACTAAATCACACACACACATATGAATTAAAATAAAGGGCTCTTCAGAAAAGGGTCCCACTGTCCTCGAAAAGGTTAATATTAACTTGAGTTAATCAAATTGGCTCATCGTAAAACCTTTAATGCAGGGGCTAACTTATGTGTGTAGTAATTTTGGGAGCTTTACCAGTTGTATGCTTGAAGCTTTAATTTAATGATGTTATAATATTAGGGACTAAAGTATGAAATTGCCGATTTGTGCTGAACAATTAAAACTAGTTTTTTTCTAATCGTAACATATATATTGGACGAGCTCGGTGGCACAGTGGTGAAACGCGCTTTTGCGCTACTTTGACACCAACGCTCGTGGGCTCGATTCCCACACAGTACAAACATTTGTGTGCATGAACATGTCTGTTTGTCTTGGTCTGGGTATTTTCTATGTATAATAAGTATGTATTTACAAATAAAAAATGTATTTACGTTTGTTTATCAGTTGTCTAGTACCCATAACACAAGCATTAACAAACATTACTTTGGGGCTAGATAGCGCTGTGTAATTTGCCCAACAATAGTTATTTATTTATTATTATTTATTAATCAAAAAATTTACCCTCATTATATATACATTTCGGCCATCTATTCGGAATGACTGGGAATTTATTTATGCATTTGTGATAGAACTCTGGGGATCTATATTCGACAAACTGTGTGAAAGCATTTAGTACTGTCTTCTGGAAAGAACTTTTTTATCACGTTTAAAATTGTCCAATTCACGAAAAAAATGGTAATCAGTTGGAGCAAGGTCTGGTGAGTACGGAGGATGACGTATGGTTTCTAACTGCAGCTCCTGTAGAGTTGCAACGGTTTCTCGTGCAGTGTGAGGTTTTGCGTTATCATAGAGAAATAATGGTGAAGGTTGATTCACGAGTCGGGGCTGTTTCACTGCCAGTTTCGCCATCATCGTTCGAAGTTCGGCACAGTAAACATCTGCTGTTATTTCTTGACCAGACCTGAGAAAGCTATAGTGAATAACGCCACGAAGAGACCACCAAACAGTTACCATTACCTTTTATCGGTAAGCTTTGCTTTAGGGCACTGTTGCGGTGTTTGACCTGGGGTCAGCCATTGCGGACAATTAATGACAATTTAATGATACTCGTAATAACGCCTGGAATTAATATGAAATTGACAATGATATTTGTATTGTACTGTTATATTATACATTAGTGTCTATGACGATTTAAAAGTGCTTGCAATTTGATCTAATCCGCTTTGTGTGCTTCCGCCACCAATGAGTTCAAGCGGTCTAGCGCCGGCCGGCACCCACTCTACCGTTAGTAGATGCAACATGACGACGGTGTCTTCGCTACCCTAAGCTACGCTGTCTTCGGTAGTTTCGGCTGCTGCGATGATACAAGTTAGTATGTAATTAGCGTGTTATTCTAACAATTAACGTCTACAGCGCCTGAGGATGCTTCGTGGCGAGGCGAAACACGTGTCGCAGAGACGACCAGGCCAGTCGTGGCAGCGACGGTGGTGGGGGCATGCGGTTTCTATTTCAGATAGCGGACGACCGCAGCAGCCGAGGCAGAGACTACCGGAGCAGCCATGGCAGCATCGGCATGTTGCACTTACTAACAGTAGTGGGTGGGTGCCGACGCTAGGCTGCATGAACTAATTGGTGGCGGAAGCACACAAAGCAGGTTAGATCAAATTGTAGGTGACTATCGCAAAATAACGCCTGAATCTACTAAAAGTGCTTGTTAATCCTATTTGAATAAAACATATTTGAAATTGAATGTTACAGTGACATTTGCAGTGATAGATAAAATATTATTAAAATTACCTTAACAGTACGAGAATAGCGCTGTTGAAGCCGGCATCAGGGTCACAACTGTTACAGGAGCCTATGTACACTTAATGTTTAATTACAACAAGGCATTGTCCCTACTGTTTATTATTTTTTTAATGGAAATGGTACACCAACAGTACGTATTGCTTAAGATATTGTAGAAACGTATAATAATCCTAAATTGTAAATTCTTCTTCTTAACGTTTATCCGTCTTAGGTAGCGTAAAGCCTATGAATTAGGCGAATACACTGATCTTGACATCTGTACTACCGTTAGAACTGCACAACTTAGAGAAACCTTTCTTAGGACACATGTCTTTCGAAATATTCAACTAATCCTGTTAATCCTGTAATCCCTAAATGCGAAAGTTTGTATGTATGGATGTTTGTTGCTCTTTCACGCTTAAACGGCTGAACGGACTTGAATGAAATTTGGTACGTAGATAGATTACGATCTGGATTAGCACATAGGCTACGTTATTTGACTACACGCGAACGGAGCCGCGGGCAGCAGCTAGTAGTTTATAAATTTAGGCGTAATTTTGCATGCAATTTACATGTCAAATTTACATATAATTTGATCTAACCTGCTTTGTGTGCTTCACTCACCAAAACCTAAATGATTTTTTATCAACCGTGTGGTATAAGCAAAAGCATAATAATTCAGTCTGAAAGTCGAGTTTTTAATTGGAAATACTGAAGTATTCAACGCCTGCAAGCGTCAGGTCTCGTAAAAACTGAAGGCTGAAAATTATATCAGCTCTTATAAACAAAGCTGGAAGGTTTCTTTGTGTTTAAGTTAGTGGTTTCGTGTTTAATAAAAAGTGTTTAAAAAATATTTTTATTCAGTTACGAGTATTCTTTAATCACTAATTTAAATTGAGTCCTTTAAAAGTGGTCACATTACTTAGGATACGTAAACGTATAGCAAGAGTGTTATAGGCTAAGGTAACCGCTTTACATCAGGTGGGCCGTATGCTTGTTTGTCTACCGACGTTATAAAAAAATAAAATTAACAATTTTTTATCTCATTCATTTGTATGTTAGCATTCTTGTACTTTAATTAAATATTCTTAATTAGAAAACAGAAATATACATATCGTTTTCGTCTAGACACGTTTGACCTTCATTTTGAAGAACTCGGTGGCGGAGTGTTTAGCAATGCCTTTAACGCCAAGACTGTGGGTTCGACAAACATTTGTGTGTCATGTCTGTTTGTCTTGGCCTGGGTGCTTTAAGAGAGGTTGTGTTCCTGCGTATGAGTGTGACACCAGTAAACTCCCAAGGAGTAAATGTGTACATCAGATAGCTGTATGCTTGTATGCATCCCTACGTTGTATAAAAAATCGGTCAAGTGCGAGTCGGACTCGCGCACGAAGGGTTCCGTACCACTATCTAAAAAAACGGCAAAAAAAAAACACGTTTGTTGTATGGGAGCCCCCCTTAAATATTTGTTTTATTTTAATTTAATTATTTATTCTTAAAGTGAATATATAACTAAATATTCTGTGAATATTTCAAGCTGTTGCCGTTATCAATATCGAGCAAAAACGAGCAAAAAAAATCACGTTTGTTGTATGGGAGCCCCCTTAAATATTTATGTTATTCTATTTTTTAGTATTTGTTGTTATAGCGGAAACAGAAATACATCATCTGTGAACATTTCAACTGTCTAGCTATCACGGTTCGTGAGATACAGCCTGGTGACAGACGGACGGACGGACGGACGGACAGCGGAGCCTCAGTAATAGGGTTCCGTTTTACCCTTTGGGTACGGAACCCTAAAAAGACACTTACTTAAAGTCTCCTATTTGTTAAAGAATAATAGATGAATCCTAGCTATCCTTGGCCCCTATATTCTCCCAATTTCTCTTTGTACCGCAAGAAAAGAGAGTAACGGAACGGATATCTGTTTCGTCATTATTTCTTCTTGCATTAATTAGGAGATCAATTCAAATAAATTGAATCAGAGGTCCATGTGTATTATCAAGCTGGTGTAACTGTTCAAACACTAAGCGATACTAAATAATCGCTTAGGCCGAACTAATCAAAGATTCTAACTTGGGGCACGATTTGCACAGATTAAAGTTTAAGTTGTTTATATATGAGGCTAGTGATGGGGAAATACTGGGAAATAATCAAATCGAGTAATTTCATTAGAGTTTCACCATAAAAGTGATATGAGATTTAGAAATAAAAAGTGACTCCCGGTTGCCTTTAGAAAATTATTAAGCAAGAGTAGTAGAACAATATTGGGTTGTATTTTATGTTATTTGAAGATCATGACCTGAAGAAATTTGAAAGAGATCATTAAAGATTTGTTTTATATTAGAGGGGTGCAAACGAGCATGAGGATCACCTGCTGGTAAGTGGTCACTACCGCCCATAGACACCAGCAACACCAAAGGGTCGCTGATCCGTTGCCAGTCTTTTTAGGAAAACGTTGGCTCTTTTCTTAAAGGCCCCCTTTTCGTATTTGTTCGGGAACACTGCTGAGGGTAATTTATTCCATAATTTCACCGTACGTGGTAGGAAATGCCTCAAGAAGTGTACTGTAGTGGATTACCTCTCAGCAAGATGGTGAGGATGGAATTTATATTTGTAGCGAGTGGTACGATAGTGGAACTCAGCGGCTGGTACAAAACAAATTATTGAACAGCTCCTCCGAACAATGTCCATGATACAATTTGTACAGAACACAAAGAAAGCAACGTCTATTCGTGTACAAAGCGAGTACAGCCGAGTGGATATCATTGGGTCGTCGACGATTCAAACTGCTCTAAATTTTTCACATACAACACAATGTAACAAATGGAGTAAGCAAATATTGTGGCGCGCGCAGGTTTGTTGTAATAGAAATGTTATGAAATAATATGACTTATTTTATTGTAGAATAAATGTAACTATTAATTTCAAACAACATTGCCCAGACGTAAAGCATGCTTACTACCAAGGTTGAATGGTAATGACTCTGCTATGTTCGTATCGTATAAATAAACACAAATATTTATGGATGCCTTATTAAAATTTCTCGCAAGTAATTTTTGAATTAAATATGTTATATAACTAATTAATAATGAATTACGTGTACAAGTGAACATTTTGTCGATTAAATAAGGTCACATGTCGGATTATAACCAGTGAAGTTTCTGTTGTCGTTTCTGCATATATTTTTAACTTGGTGTATCCGTTCAAATGACTTTGATGATATACAGATGCATAAATAGATTGTCATATTGATATTTAAATAAGAGTTATTTGTATGACTATAATTTTTTGAAAATATCTAAAGTATCTTGTATTGTGTCTATTTAACCATGTATCTATGCGCGGTTAAACAGACTCGGATCAGGATATAAAATCGTTTGAGTTTCATGCCTATATATCTTTAAACTTCAATATTTAATGTTGAAATAAATTTATAAGGTGGGGAAAAAAGGTCGAAAATTCGACTTTGACACCAACGCTCGTGGGTTCGATTCCCACACAGTACAAACATTTGTGTGCATGAACATGGCTGTTTGTCTTGGTCTGGGTATTTTCTATGTATAATAAGTATATATTTACAAAAAAAAAATGTATTTACGTATGTTTATCAGTTGTCTAGTACCCATAATACAAGCTTCGCTTACTTTGAGGCTAGATGGCGCTGTGTAATTTGTCCGACAATATTTATTTATTTATTCTACTTTCTCGTTGTTAATTTGTTTTATCATTCTTTCCTCTCACTTTTTCTTTACGTATCCGAACGAAGGTTTTTTTTAGGTTCACACAGGGTTATCAACGCTAGAGTGACACCCCTGGTGTTCCAAATACCCATTGGCTACGGGAACTGCTTACCGTCAGGTAGGCCGTACGCTTGTTTGGCATCTCAGTGGTATAAAAAAAACGAAGCAGAAATTCTCTCTTTCAGACCTACTCTCTCTATTAAATTTCGTTCTATATCTAATTATGCTTATACGTTATAAATTCTTATTATGAGGAAAATCTAATAAATGCCTTATGATTAAGTAATGAAATTACATTTTAAATTGTCCATCCCTAACGATGGCACTATTCGCGGCCGCGCTTCATTCTGACGATAATTGGAAACAACAAACTTATCTTTACGATTCTTACAAATCTTATCCAGTAGTGAATAAGGTAGATTGTTGCTGGTAACAGTGTATGTTACATAGGAGTAGTGATCTCGATGGATACAGATGGCTCGTAGGGGATCCTTCGGATTACCAGCATCGGAGTTCTAGGCCTGTTCGGTTAACTCGATATAGCCGAGGCTTAGAGAATTGACGTTTTTATTGCATCGCGCCAATTTGTAAGTGAATACGGTGATAGGTTCTTTATGTGGTTATTTCGTGAGAAGGCTATCCGGCGAGGAGATTCTTCATTAGCAGCAACAATAATGTAGGCCATGTATTTATATATATTTGTTTATTTTACTACTATCTGTAACTTCACGCCAAATCCTTTACAGGGTAGGCAGAGAGGACCGAGCGCCACGCGACTCGATAAGGATCGTAAATATGTAAGGACATACCTCACTCGCTTCTTTAACATTCATTGCTCTTTTCATGCACGCTCGCCGGTTTCTACGGCTCCTGACATCACCTTCTGTTAGAACACGATCAATTTGATCATGGTAGGTAAGTATTGGCCTTCCTCGGCTCCTACATCCTTCCACTTTTGCATTGTATATCTGCTTCGTCATTCTTTCTACGTGTCCGAACCAACGGAGCATACCTCTTCTTATTTTAATACCATCACTCATTTTACTACTAATATATTCCAATACCTATATATATTAACAAGTTGGCATTTCTGTTTTGCCAATAGTAATTTTCGTAATGTTAAACTGAAATGAACGGATGAGAATGCTTTCTGTCACTTAAACAATCTATGCTAGAGAACTTGAAAAGTCCCAATGGACTGGAGTTGCGCAATCGTCGTGCCCTTGTATAAAGACAAGGGGTCATGCATGGATTGCGCCAGCTATAAGGCTATCGGTTTGATCAGCTTAGCAGCAAAAGATGGTAAGTTAATTGAAAGGAGAATGATGGTGAAAAGTGATGGAATAATGTGGGAGACACAGGGAGGATTCAGAAATGGAAGGGGACGTACGGATCAAGTTTTCTCGCTCTGCAATACTGCGGAGAAGCATCTGGCCATAGACCAGAAAGTTTTCTGCAGTTTTGTGGATCTCGAGAAAGTATTTGATAGGTTTGTGCGAAACATTGTGGGACATATTGCCGAGATATAAGACTGGCAGTTCACTGCTTCGTGCTATGCAGTCCACTTACAAGGATTGTTTACCATGTGTGCGGATATATGGCAGCAGCTGTTTATTCTGCATCTGTCTTGTCTGTAGTTGTCTGCAGAGAATAAGGTCAACGAATATATGATTGCGCATGGTGTCCTAGTGATGAACTGTCTGCTGTATGCAGACGATGCCGTGATATTAGCAGAAACACCATCTGAATTGCAAACACTGTCACAATAATGAAAGCCGTTTGTGTGGAGAAAGGCTTACTATTACTTGCGAAGGAAACAAAGAAAATGGTATTTGAAAAAGAAGAAACTAGAACCAATGTAAGGATAATCCTTACATTGGTTCTAGTTTCTTCTTTTTTTGGTTGATCATGAAGTGTTGGGACAAGAGAATAAGACTGTTTATCTTGGATACGCTTTGAGCGGAGATGGAAGGTATACCGCTGATGTGGAAAGACGAGTGAGTGCTGGGAATAGTATGAATAGATCGCTGAGAATACTTCTTGGCAGTAAAAACTTGAGCTACAGCTCGTTATACGCAACGCAGTGCTGGTCTCAACGCTTACTTATGCAAGCGAGAGCTGGGTATGACAGAGAGAGCATGAAAGTAGGATAAACGCGGTCGAAACACAAGCGTGGCTCAAAATTTGTGGCGAAACGCTTGTAGACTGTATTTGCAATGATGGTGTTAGAAACTGAGTTGGTCTGCGTTGGTGTTAAAATAAGAGACATGCTCCGACAATGTGGAAAGAAAGCAGGAGGAAATACTTACGGAATAGATATACAACGCAAAAGTGGAAAGATGTAGGAGCTGAGGAAGGCCAAGACTTACCTACCATGACCAAATTGATCGTTTTTTATCAGAAGGTGATGTCAGGAGCCTTAGAAACCGGCGAGCTTGTATGAGAAGAGCAATGAATGTTAAAGAAGTGAGTGAGGTATGTAAGTATCGAGTCACGTGGCGCTCGGTTCACTCTGTCTACCCCGCAAGGGATTTGGCGTGAATTTATAGATTAAAAAGAAATGACTATGTGAGATGTCAATAAAATGATATATGATTTCAACAAAAAATGTCGAATGCCCCAATTATTAAGCAGTTATGGTAGCCCATGGATAGTTGCAATACCAGGGGTTAATAAATTCATGCATTATTTTGCTAAAGTCAAATTTACATGCAATTTGATCTAAATTGAAAAAGGGCCAAATCAAAAGTACCCAAAACCGAAGGACATGCATGAAGAGGTTGATGAGTGTGGAAGAAGCGAGAGCGGTATGTTTGGATCGATGCACCTGGAGTTCCATAGTCTCTGCCAATGGGAGACAGGCAGGACATGTATGTATGTACGTTGATCTAAACTATTTTGTGTGCATATTTTTACCACTTTACTAATGCGTGTATGTAATCGATATAACATATAGATTAAATTGGTGATGTGTTAAAAAAAGGCCAAATCACAGGTACCCAAAACCGAAGAGCATGCATGAAGGTTAATGAGTGTGGAGGAAGCGAGAGGGGCGTTTGGATCGGTG
This sequence comes from Pyralis farinalis, assembly GCA_947507595.1. Classification (NCBI taxonomy): domain Eukaryota; kingdom Metazoa; phylum Arthropoda; class Insecta; order Lepidoptera; family Pyralidae; genus Pyralis; species Pyralis farinalis. Next base: position 38,701,298 of record OX382261.1, on the reverse strand, counting down.
CACCTGGCGTTCTATAGTCGTTTGCCTATAGGGCGGCCTCTACCGATATCTCCATTCACTATTGCCTTATACACTTTAGAAGTTTTCCTCGAGCATAATTACTATAGTGACGTTCTTGTTTTGAAAAAATATTGATTCAGGTTACATTTTATTGCAACGAGAACAAGAACGGCGAAGAACGACGCGTTACAACTACCACCCGATTGAAATAAAAATCTTAGTATGATTATTATAAAATATAAATTAAAAAAGTACTTTTTGGTCAATTTAAGTAGCCAAAGCAATATAAACTCACTTAAGAGCTTGAAGACTAATTAATAACTATTGCTTGTGATTAAATTATAATTAATATTTACCGTATACTTAGTTACTAACTTACAAAGTTGTTTATTGTATGTGTATGTATTATTTATGCTACTCACTTATATCCTAATATATGTGTTCGAACGTACTTGCCCGGTCACCGATGAATCTCATTGTTGTAGTTAAGTACGCACTATTCTATACTATTCTTATTTTATATTGTAGGTAATTATTAAATGTATCTTGATGTAGTGATATCATCGTATTAGCATCAAATCTCAGTGGTTTAGAAACTCTTAAAGACACAATGACAAAATATGCAACACAAAACCTAAATGTTTTCTCAGAGTATCTTCGATGAGTCCTAATATTTATAATAAGCTACCTAAAACTATAAGACAACTGAACAACTTAAATGAGTTCAAGGCCTACTTAAAAAAAATCTACCATTCAAATCTTATTACACTATTACCGATTTTTTATTTGATAAATTGTAATCACTAATAAATGTAATAAATTAAGCTATAACATTGTAAAATTGACAATTTAAATGTAAAGACTGACTCTAAATTTGACATACTGAATTTGTAATAAATTTTGACATGATATCCAAATGTTGCTTGGTTTAGTGTAATCTTAACAGTGTAACATTTACACATTTTCATTTATTATTTCAGTCTATAATAATATTGTACGCCAAAAGGGCAAGTTGTAGCGTTTTAATTATTAAATTTAACATCATATTATGTAACCTACCTATGCAATAAATGCGTTTGAGTTTATAAAACGAGTCAAAATTGTTTATATAAACTGGTGTAATAAATAAATAAAAATTAAATAAACAGCGTCAAAGACATTAACAGTCATAACAACTACCGTCTCATTCACGAAGTACTATATGAAGTACTCGTATCAGAACGGAAACCTGTTAAAATTAACGTTAAATTAACGAGCGTATCGGAATACATCACAAACTTTTACTAAACAACGCTTGCCATATTGCCGCACGAAATATGGCAAATTACAAAGTTAACTGGGTGCAAGCCGCCCGCGTGGTATAATTAACAATTACCTTGTTATTTTGTAGCTCAAAGTGGCCGTCACAAGGACCTGTCGCAGCCTCGCCTGTGTTGGCAAATATTTATTTATTCTTTGTCGTCGGTGACATAATAAACCTCAACTGAGAGTTAGGGTAATAGGAACAAGAGGCGATGTAAAATATTTAAAACACAAATACTAACTTACGTGTTTGTGGCGGACGCTCAAATAAGGCCTAGGAATAACTTATAATTACAAGTAGAATACCTAATTAAGAGTGTCAAAACCCGTCTGAGGAAGTGACTCCATCTCACAGGAAACCGCAGCGAAATATCAACTCCTTGGAGGGTTGTGTGTTCCTGCGTGAGTGAGGTTACTAGTCCTACGTTTCTGTGTTTACAGCAGAGGTCATGGGAGTGAGTATTGCAAGCATACATAGGCTATGGTAATCGATTTACATCAGGTGGGCCGTATACCTGTATGCCTCATTAACCAGCGGCTTTCCTTTACACATGTAATCCACTGACATGTAGGTCTCTCTCGTTTCGTATTGAGCCATTCGGGTATTTTGGACGAGATTTTGCCTTATACAACTATAAAATATATATTTTCTTTATATCACATCGGCAGGCATACGATCTACTTGATTTAAATTGGCCACTGTAGCCTATGACCGCGTGAAATATAGGAAATGTCACAGCGATCACTGTAAGTAAAGTTTTCCATTTGAAATATAATATGAAAATCGAAATATTCTATACAACTATATTTGCAAATATTCCCACGTCGTGTTTTATATTATTTATAAAAACTTTTATCCATTGTAATTGTCCGTAATTCCCTCTACAGCTTCTGAGATAAGAGCGAATGCACTTCGTAAATAAAGGCAAGGAACACCATGCAATCCGTTTCTCTCGTTTGGTACAGAATATTTAAAAAAAAAAATCTACAATGAAGTTACTCCAAAACGTATATATCCCGGGTACAAAATCACTAGCTTTGCACCGCCTCTTTAGAAATTATTTAGCAATTACCTTCTAATTTGAGAGCGAGCTCAAAGTGGCCGTCAAGCGGAGTTGTCGCCGGCACGGTTTACTCCGCCGTGTCGACGGATAAGTACGGAACTCAACTGCACAAAGTTGGAAACTAAGTGCGGCACGGAATTGTCGAGTAGTAAATAATGTACTCGGTATTGGAATAATATTGTGTTCATTTTACAATGACTTTGTATGGCCTGATACACAGGGGCGCTGAATTCTATGTCTCAAATTGTGAAGACGGAATTGTATAGAGTGACTTTTTTTCTACCATTTGCCAAGACGTTTTTGTACTAAATTGATATTCAGCTGAATAAAAAAGCTGATGTAATGGATTGAGGTTTATGTTAATGTAGTCTTACTAAAATCTGCCGTTATACCTTATCAACATGAAAGTAGAATAAATGCGGTCGAGATGCGAGCACTGCGAAAAATTTGTGGCATAACGCTTGCTGACCGCGTTCGAAATGATGACGTACGAAAGAGGGTTGGACTGAAAGAGAGTGGCGGTGTTAAGATAAGAAAGGGCATGCTCCGTTGGTTCGGACATGTAGAAAGAATGCAAGATGAAAGAATGACGAAACAGATATACAATGCGAAAGTGGAAGGATGTAGGAGCCGAGGAAGACCAAGACTAACCTACCATGACCAAATTGGTCGTGTTTTATCAGAAGGTGATGTCAGGAGCCTTAGGAACCGGCGAGCGTGCATGAAAAGAGCTATGAATGTGAAAGAAGCGAGTGAAGTGTGCAAGGACCGCGTCTTATGGCGCTCGGTTCTCTCTGCCTACCCCGCAAGGGACCTGGCTTGAAGATATACATACAGATATACAACATGATAAGGAAGAAACAACGTTAACAGTATTTGTAAGAAAGGAAACCTGAACAAATCCAAGAATAATGGCTGATGATGTGGCGCTGGAAAGTCAATGAGTTTGTATATGTCGGATGTACTTTTAGCAGGGATTGAAGATACGAGTATACCACTAATATGGACACGCGAGTGGGGGCAAGGAATAGTATGGGATAATGGAGCATTGCGAAAACTTCTTTGCACAAAGCTCTACCAATTAAAGATAAAAATTATTTAAGATAAAAGATTTAAATTTAATAGTTTATTAATAATTATATTAGAATATAATTATTCTAGATTGCGCTGTGCAACTTCTCCAAGAATATGAAATAAGCAAGTAAGGAACAATTACTGGGCGGTGTTCAAGAAAGGTAGGGCGCATCAAAGCAGCCCAACTGTGGAAGTACCACAGAAAACCGCAGTCAAATAACTAACTCCCTAGAGGGTTGTGTTCCTGCGTGTGAGTGAGTTCACCAGTACGCCCCCAATGGGTTGCTGTGTTAGAGACGGAGGGCGCATCGCGCGAGGGATATAAATGTATTGCCAGCGTTTGGAGGCTCAGTAGCCATTTTACATCAGGTGGACCGTATGCTTGTATGCTTCCCGACGTTGCATAAAGAAAACCACTCTTTGGTTGAGACACAAAATCTCTGCATAACTTGCTGCAAAAAGTTGTTAAATTAATTTGAACCAAATTCCAGAACGAACCAAATTTTTGACGAGCACGGTGGCTCAGTCGTGAAAGACGCGACACCAACGCTCGTGGGTTCGATTCCCACAATAGACAAACATTTGGGTGCATGAACATTGTATTTGTTATTATTGCTGTGTAAGCAGCAGAGGAGGCATCGCGCGAGTGATTCTCAATATATTACACGCGTTAATAGGCTACTGTAACTGCTTTACATCAGGTGGACCGTATGCTTGCATGGCTCCCGACGTCGAATAAAAAAAACGCAATGGAAAATTTTCCACACTAATAACCATGTAGATAAATATTTACTCAAAAGATTTTCAAAAGAGGTATCTGGCGTGACGCCAAATTCGATTATTAAGAATCGCTAAGACGCTTTGGCACTTGGCAACATTTTTATTGTTCTATTCATTAAAATGTTTTATTTTGAGAGTTGGAGATTTTTATTTGGAACGTTTGAGGGATATAAGCATACGGTCCTTATGTAAAGCGGTTAACGTAGCCTATGAATTCTTGCAGTACATGAAGTGTCACTCGCGCGTTGCCACCCCTGATGCTGTAATCTTACATACAAGCAGGAACACGACAACCCTCCAGAATGTCGTTATTTGTCTTTTCTGTGAGACGGAGGTATTTCTTTAGCCAGATTGCACCCAAATGTTTCTCGGAAGTGGGAATTGAACCGACTTCGTTTGTTTGTAATATCTTTAACGTACAATAAGTAATACACAATAACAATAAGTACAAAAGTGACAATGGTACATAGGCGGACTTATCCCATAAGGGATCTCTACCAGCCAACCTTAGAGTCATTGATAGAAAATTTGACAGTGTCGTAAAAGCACATCTACATTACAGACTGCCTCAATAATTGAGGAGAATACATAATTAATAACATAACTACATCTATATATAAACTATGCAATAAAAAGAAATAAGTGATAACATGAATAATAAAACAATAGACACAAGAATATAGGAAAATGGTATCCAAATTAGGAATAAATTTAATAACAATAAAGTAATTATAAATAATAAATAAATAAATATTGTCGGACAAATTACACAGCGCCAACTAGCCCCAAAGTAAGCGCATCTTGTGTTATGGCTACTAGACAACTGATAAACATACGTAAATACATTTATTTTTTTGTAAATACATACTTATTACACATAGAAAATACCCAGACCAAGACAAACAGACATGTTCATGCACACAAATGTTTGTACTGTGTGGGAATCGAACCCACGAGCGTTGGTGTCAAAGTAGCGTAACAGCGCGTTTCACCACTGCGCCACCGAGCTCGTCAAGATTGTTTTTTTTTTTGTTTTGATCGATAAAAATTGAGTATTACTAACCACTTCACCATGGAGCTCTTCATGCAATAATGTATTTACCAGCATCCGTCGCCAACAGAGGTAGACCGCATAAAAAAAAACAGCCCGTCTGGAAAAGTATCTCCACCTCACAGAAAATTATATTTTTTTATACAACATCGGGAGGCATACAAGCATACGGCCCACCTGATGTAAAGCAGTTACAGTAGCCTATTAACGCTTGTAATATATTAAGTATCACTCGTGCGATGCCTCCTCTGCTGCTTACACAGCAACTCCTTAGGAGCTTACTGGTGACCTCACTCACAAGCAGGAACACAACAATCCTCTAGGGAGTTATTTTGGCTGCAGTTTTCTGTGAGGTGGAGGTACTTCCCCAGACGGGATACTTTGATGCGCCCTATCTCTCTTAAAACATCCAGACCGAGACAAACAGACATGTTCATGCACACAAATGTTTGTCTTGTATGGGAATCGAACCCACGATCGTTGGTGTCAAAGTCGCGTCTCTCACGACTGAGCCACCGAGCTTGGACCGTATGCTTGTGTGCCTCCCGACTTTCTCCAAAAAAAAGTTTACACAATCGAATTTGTTGAGATAAAAAATGTTCTACGTGAAATTATCGTTAAACGGATCGTAGAAATCAATTTTAGAGTAGAAAAATATAATCAATTAGCAGTCCAAACAAAGGTTCCAGTGATTTGAACAAACTTGGCAACAAGCCAATACAGTGAGAGTTCAAACTCGGATAATATCGAAATCCAAGAATCTATGATCGAGTTCATAAGTTTGTTTTGAGAAAGCAGACGCGACTTGTCACGTGAATGGCTCGCCTATAACACTGTACAGAAAATGTTGCATCTGAGTTTCAGGGTTCCCCAATAGGCAATTTGATCTACTATTTTATACGCTTCTGCTGGCGATTAGTTCGTGCGAACTACTGCCGACCGGCACCCACCTACTACCGTTAGTGGATGCGTGCCGCTGCTGCCATGCTGCTCCGGTCGTCTCTGCGAGAGTTCGCCACCTGAAATGTGAACCGCATGCACACGCCACCGTTGTTGCCCTGGCTGCTCTGGTCGTCTCTGCGGCACGTGTTTCGCCTCTCCACGAGGCATCCTCAGGTGCTGTAGAAGTTAGTCGTTAGAATAACATGCTACGAATGACTAATCCCTCTTTCTTTCTTTTTTGACCTGACTATGTAGTTGGCCCCTGTGGGCCGTGACTAAGTCACCGGAAGGGAGAGGCGGGCGTGAAGCACCACAGCCTGAAAAAGTAAAAAAGCGACTGCCTAAGGGCCCCCGAGAGGGGTCGAACCTCGGCTTAGAGCGTCGCTACAATAATCGAACTCGCGGGTGCCTTAAGGGCCTAAGATGAGAGGCGCCCAGGTACCTCGGCTACTCGGTACCTGGTGTATCGCGCACAAGTCCTAACTCTCCGCACTCGGATCCGCCGAGTGCGGCGTGCGTGTGGAGTGTTGGAGTCGGAGTCTGAGAGGTAGGGGGCATTCGCAACAGTAATGCAGTCATCGGGAACTAATCCATCAAAGTCAAAGTCAAAATCTTTTTATTCCGTAAAAATGGCTACATTTGTTTGGAATCGTCACAATTTTTTTCCCTACCGTGCAGTTCATGACTAGGTGAGCACTGATAAAAATACTGCCAAAAAACTCAGGCATCCCTCTTTTGGTATCCAAACAAATTTACATAATTTATTAATTACATTATAATTGGATCGACTCAATCCCAGGCATTTTTATCATTAATATAGTCAGATACTTTATAATATGCCCTGCTACACAATTTGGCTTTAATAGTAGTTTTAAATTTGTTTATTGATAATTCTCTTATATTGCTGGGAAGTTTGTTATAGAACTGTATACATTGCCCCATAAAAGAATTACTTATTTTGTGGAGACGGCTTGCATGTAACACAAGATTATGCTTATATCTAGTATTTATGTTATGAGTATCACTCTTTTTACAAAATGAGTCTATGTTTTTATGGACATACAAAAGATTTTCATAGATATATTGCGATGCGACTGTTAGAATATTTATTTCTTTGAATTTTTCTCTAAGGCTCTCTCGGGGACCAAGTTTATAGATAGCTCTTATGGCTCTCTTTTGCAATAAAAAGATGGTGTTAATGTCCGCGGAGTTACCCCAAAGAAGAATTCCGTATGACATAATACTATGAAAGTAGCTGAAATAAACTATTCTAGCCGTATATCCGTATAGCCGTACATTGTAGTGACGTCCTTTATATAGAGAAGGAAGAGGGAGTAGAAGGGGTATTTAATAGAGTGGAGTTGCTTACGTCAGTCTGTTTTTTCGTAAGAGAGATTTTATGTTTAACGATTTCTAATTGTTTCCTAATGTTCAATTTAAGTCTTTTATTTATTCACCAATATCAAAATATGAAACTAAAACAACAAATTTTTGTACAGCTTCATGGAGTTAACAGCAATATATTTTTAGGGTTTCGTCACGTCTGTCTATTTGTCCTTTTATCTGTTTGACATTTTACTTGGAAACTGAGTAAGTACGCTTAATACTGAATAAGTTCAGCATGCACGAAGTATCTCAGTAACTCTTTATAAGCTTACTAGTGCTCTCACTAACTGTTAGGAACTTGACAATACTCCAAACAATTGTTATTTGGTTGCAGTTTTCTGTGAGGTAGAGGTACTTCTCCAGATGGGCTGCCTTGATGCGTTTTTCCTATCTTAAAAACCCCCGTACCATGAGCGATGGTGTCAAAGTAACGTTCAACAAGCTTCTTGCTTACGATAGTCAAGTTTGTGGTATTATATAGTATCGTAGCGTCCGATAAAATCGCCTTAAGAGGAGTAGTGATAGATTAGTGCGCAAAGAGGCAGCCTTTTAACCGCCCGTTCCTGGTTCGAATCCGGGCTAAACAGCTAAATTCGTCTTTTTGGATGTACATATTGGTAATTATCAGTAATTATCACTAAATTGTCTTAGGTTTTCGCGATTGTTACACATTGAAATTAAACTATTTTTAACGGAAGTATCGCGTGTTTTATTTATTTTGTTGAAACCTGACGTTTCGAACGGTTTGCAGCGTCCGTGGTCGCAGGAAAGACTAAGGTGGTATTTGTCTTACATTAGTTATTCCAAGTTAAGACAAATACCACCTTAGTCTTTCCTGCGACCACGGACGCTGCAAAGCGTTCGAAACGTCAGGTTTCAACAAAATAAACAAAACACGCGATACTTCCGTTAAAAATAGTTTAATTTCAAAATTATCACTAAATTTATTAAATAGTATCCACCCCGTAATTTGCATCGAATTAAATAAATAAATAAATATTGTCAGACAAATTACACAGCGCCACCTAGCCCCAAAGTAAGCGATGCTTGTGTTATGGGTACTAGACAACTGATAAACATACGTAAATACATTTTTTTTTTTGTAAATACATACTTATTATACATAGAAAAACCCAGACCAATACAAACAGACATGTTCATGCACACAAATATTTGTACTGTGTGGGAATCGAACCCACGAGCGTTGGTGTCAAAGTAGCGTAACAGCGCGTTCCACCACTGCGCCACCGAGCTGGTCAATTAGACGTAAGATTCATTTTGGGGGTCGTAGCTCCGTGCACGGTCCGAGACCAACACTGACCCTCGATCGGGGTCAGGGCACAGTGAAATATTGAACCGGTCACATTGGTACCTCCAAGACCGGTGCACTTAAGCAAATTGCCAACCTATTTAGTACAATATTCGATTACGATGCAGCTAGCTTGTGTGTACGGGGGCATGGCTTCCGCAGTTAATTGATTTAGGGGTTATTTTGGAAGTCAAACTGGCTTATTTATTAGTACTAATTTGATATTTAATCTTATTCGGAGTAGTCACATATTAACAGATCTGAAGATGTATTTATAAATATCATTGTTCGAGAGCTCGATGGCGTCGTTGCGCGTGTCACTCTAACCGAACTCGCAGGTTAATCAACGTCGACCGCAGACTGTCTATGGATAAGTTTATCTATCTCGAGTTGCTTAACCTGCGTGTTCGGTTAGAATCACACTCGCAACGACACCATCAAGCTCTATGGTTAAGGTACACCACGAAGTAATTATATCTAAGTATTTACATACTTCGTAATTTACATACTTGAGTTGCTGTCTCGTTTAAAATCTTGATTCGTGGAAACTCTTCTTTACTATGGGCACGTATTATGCCAAGATAATCATCTCAACCCACGAGGCTTAGTCTTAAAGTAGTACTAGAGATTAAAGTATGAAATTGCCGATTTGTACTGAAAAATTAAAACTGACATTTTTCTAAGGTGGTAAAGTCTATTTAATTAAAATATTTACCTCTATCTGGTCATTGCTGCCAACTAATCGGAAGTTTAGTTAGGGCTTTGCAATAGAATTTTGGGGATCTAGATTCGACAAACTGTGTGAAAGCATTTTGTCCTGCCTCCTGGGAAGAAAATTTGTTACCACATAGAAAATTGTTCAAAACACGAAAAAATTGGAAGTCAGTTGGAGCAAGGTTGGAGTACGGAGGATGATGTACGGTTTCTAACTGCAGCTCCTGTAGATTTCTCGTGCAGTGTGAGAGCTTGCGTTACCACGGTGCAATAATGGTGAAGATTGATTCACGAGTCGGGACTGTTTCACTGCCACTTTCGCCATCATTGTTCCAAGTTCGGCACAGTAAACGTCTGCTGTCATTGCTTGACCAGACCTGAGAAAGCTATCGTGAATAACGCTATGAAAAGACCACCAAACAATTACCATTACCTTTTTATTGGTAAGCTTTTCTTTAGGGCACTGTTGCGGCGTTTGACCTGGGGTCAGCCATTGCATTTTCCGCTTACGGTTATCGTAAAGAATTCACTTTTCGTCACATGTCACAATTCAATCCAATATTCCTTCATTTCTGTGCCGATTCAACAAGGCAACACAAGTTTTAATACGCATTTCTTTCTGCAGATCAGTCAAATCTCATTTTTCATATTTTTTGAAGTGATAACTTCTTATGGGAGGGTAAACCGCCTCGTTACGTAATGCGTTACGGCGCCAGTCTGTCTGGCTTCCCTTTCTCTCACGCATACGGCAACTTTAATTATATGTAGATTAGTTTAATCACTTCTGTCGGACGTCCCGAGACGCACACGTTTTTTATCTTATTGGTTTGATGCAAAGTCAATATTGTAGGTAAGGTAACATTAAACCATGGAGCTAATTGCCGTGTTGTTTGACTTGAACCGGCTTCCACCTTCTCCTTCAATTCAGCGTTATTCACATGTGTGAGCGGTCTTCCACGTGATTCGGTCTTCAAGTCGAAGTTTCCATTTCGAAAGCGTTTAAACCAGAAACGCACGGTGCGTTCATTAGCAGTCTACGCTCCAAACGCAGCTTTGATATGGCGAGCCGTTAGTGTTAGTTCCGCGTAATGGAAATCGTATTCAAAAATTACTCGGATTTTTAAAGTATCCATCTTTTCCGTCTGAGCTGAATAAAAAAAAAACAACTGAAGTTCGAAAATCAAATTTGCAGATTTTTTAAAAGAAAATCCTCATATCATGTGAATAAAGTTTCACTCGAAAATCTCACACCATGAATGTTTAACGTCAATTCAAAGTATCTATTAGTATAAAACGGCAATTTCATACTTTAACCCCTATTATTCCTAACCACTATACCTACCACTGTACTCGTTATATATTTTTACACAATGTTATATTAATTTAGTTAATAGATTCAGGCGTTATTTTGCGAAAGTCAAAACATGCAATTTGATCTAACCTACTTTGTGTGCTTCCGCCAGGCCGGCGCTAGGCCGTATGAACTATTTGGCGGCGGAAGCACACAAAGCAGGTTAGATCAAATTGCATTATATTAATTTTCCTAAGATCACTAACATATTTCTATAATTGTACTAATATAATTTGTATTAAAAGAAAAGGTAACTTTTTATTGGTTTAAATTAAATGTTGGTGCGACGCGACGTATTCGTTGTAGGACAGCAGTTATTTCATTACGTCCAAATAGGTTACCGACAATACCTATTGGTTACGAGGTACAGTGTACATATTACATATCGGAATACAGTTCCTATCAAGATTACTATTTAATGGCAATTGATAGCAATAAACAATAGCCAGAGAGACTTTGTACAAAAGTCGTCTGCATGGGCACCTCTGTCTCTCCTATTTCTACCGCAAAGCAGCTATACTTATGTAGCTGTGTTCCGGTTTGAAGGGTGAGATATGGCAGAGTAATTACTGGGTGTGACGAAACATCCTTAGGCCACAAGATTGGCAGCGCGCGAGTAACATCCAAGTGGCATTGCGAGCGTCAATAGGCTGTGGTGACCGCTTACCGTCTAAAACGGGCCGTATGCTTGTTTGCCAATCTAATTGTATAAGAAAAGAAAACCTTTTGGCTACGAAGTACAGTGTACATATTACATATCGGAATACAGTTCCTATCAAGATTACTATTTAATGGCAATTGATAGCAATAAACAATAGCTTCTGCTGATAACAAAATTCGGTTTCATTATAAAATATTGTATATCTTTCATAGTTTATATCTGTAATTTTTACTTTATATATAATTTTGCATTAAAAACAAGTTGATCTATCTATAACTTCACGCTAAATCCCTCAGGGGGTAGGCAGAGAGTACTGAAGGCCACACGACTCGATCCTTACAAACATCACTCGCTTCTTTAATAGTCATTGCTTTTCTTATGTACGCTCACCGTTTACTAAGGCTCCTGACATCACCTTCGGATAAAACAGGATCAATATAGTCATAATATGTCTTTTTATACAAGTAAATTGGCAAACAGGCATGCGACCCGCATTAGATGGTAAGCGGTCACCGCAGCCTATTGACGATCGCAACACCACGGGGATGTTACTCGCGCGCTGCTAATGTTGTGACGTAAGGCTGTTTCGTCACAGTACTCAGTAATTTCACTGCCATATCTCACCCTTCAAACCGGAACGCAGCTATATAAATATAGCTGCTTGGCGGTAGAAATAGGTGAGACAGAGGTACTCACGCAGACTTCTTGCAAAGTCTCCCTCTGGTGAAGGTAAGTCTTGGCCTTCCTCGGCTCCTACATCTTTCCACTTTTGCGTTGTATATGTGTTTCGTAATTCTTTCCTCGTGCATTCTTCCTACAAGTCCGAACCAACGAAGCATGCCTCTTCTTATTTTAATACCGACACTCTCTTTCAGACCAGCTCTGTTTAACATCATCATTGCGGTTGCTGATGATTAATAAAAGCGTTTACGTCACACTTGGAAATAAGAAACAAAGTTTACGTCCTTAATCATAAGGCTAAGTTGTGAAATTGTAAAGTAATGAAAGACTCTTACGTAACATTGTTTTAGACTTGGAGCCTTTTATGTATTCGAGTGGTCGAAATGCGAGCGTTGCACAAAATTGGTGGCGTAACGCTTGTAAACCGTATTTACAATGATGACGTTAGAAACAGAGTTGGTCTGTAAGAGAGCCTTGGTGTTAAAATAAGTATAGGCATGCTCCGTTGGTTCGGACATGTAGAAAGAATGTAGGATGAAAGAATGCCGAAGCAGATATACAACGCAAAAGTGGAAGGATGTAGGAGCTGAGTGTTCTATCAGGAGGTGATGTCAGGAGCCTTAGAAATCGGCGAGAACGCACTGAATGTTAAAGAAGCGAGTGAGGTGTATTAAGATCACCAACGACATTGGGATGCTTGGTGTCGAGATCTTCAGTGACGTTCAATATCGGAATCACTTGGAGAGAAAGGTCAAGCTGGCGTCCAAAAGACTTGGTTTGCTCAACATAAAATATATAAGTCCCAAGTCAGACTGAACAGGAAGTACTGCAGTCACCTTTAATAATAAATAAATAAATAATTAATAAATATTGTCGGACAAATTACACAACGCCATCTAGCCCCAAAGTAAGCGAAGCTTGTGTTATGGGTACTAGACAACTGATAAACATACGTAAATACAATATTTTTTTTTATAAATACATACTTATCATACATAGAAAATACCCAGACCAAGACAAACAGACATGTTCATGCACACAAATGTTTGTACTGTGTGGGAATCGAACCCACGAGCGATGGTGTCAAAGTAGTGTAACAACGCGTTTCATCACTGCGCCACCGAGCTCGTCTATCTATCTTTGGGCAGGAGCACCTAAATACAAGCTTGGACCGGATTGAACTCTTAATTTTAAGGTTTGTGTTCTGAAGAATTGTACGATATGATGCCGTCAGCATTATTTTATAACCGAATCGCTCGCTGAGGGCGGGGAGTTCACCCTGACACGCTGGAACCGTAATGGTCACGTGCTGTACGGTTCCAGAGAAGTTTCCTTCAGAGAACTCTCAAATTGCGGTATGAACTCCCACCCGAGGTTTTGCCAAGGGACTACAGCATGGCGTTATTCAAGAAAGGTGTGAAGAGGTTTTTAGAGAGTCGGCAACGCATGAGTGACACCCCCAGTGTTGCAAATATCCATAGGCTTCGGTGACTGTTTACCATATGCTTGTTTTGTTTTGTAAAAAAAATATTTTTATTACATTTCTTCATATGTTTACATTTGCTTATATGTACAGCAAATGTGCGTACATGCAGACTGGCCTACAGATGCAGTCTGCACATATGTAAGTAGGCGTGGATGCAACAAGTTGACACAGTTTGTGTGTTTTGATAAATCATTAATTTATTTATTTCAATTACTTACGAAGAACGAAAAACTTATAGGATCATTTTAAATTTCAATAATAAATCTTTGCAAGTATTTTCACCTTTCTATTTTTTTAGGGTTCCGTACCTCAAAAGGAAGAACGGAAAACTTATAGATAATTTTTAATTTCAATTACTTTACGTAAAATTTACACCAGTAAATTTCTCTTTATTTTTCAGTTCGTTAAAAGTGTCGTTTTCCCCGGAGATTGTACGAAAAGTCTGAAATAATTACGGTACACGATTTTTATAAATATTTCGGGTAAAACAGGATTAATTTATTATAATGTATCTATGATGAGCTCGATGGTGCAGTGGCGAAACGCGCTGTAACGTTACTTTGTCATTAACGTTTGTGGGTTCGGTTCCCACGCAGGATAAATATTTACGTGCATAAACATGTCTGTTTATCTTATCAAAACAGCCCGCCTGGGGAAGTACATCCACGTCACAGAAAACTGCAGCCAAATAACAACTCCCTAGAGTTGTTGTGTTTCTGCACGTGAACTCTTCGGAAAGCTAAGTGCCTGCTGAACAACTGTAGCGGAGACCACGACTACTCACTACCCCTAATCGCGAATTCTTTCCTATAATAAATCTTTGCCGGTACTTTCATCTTTTTATTTTTTTAAGGTTCCGTATCACTAAAGGAAGAACGGAAATCTTATTGGATCACTTTGTAGACCGTCTATCAAGACCCTTTCTCCCAGGGAAGGAACAAGCCATCAAGCTGAAATTAATATCATATACTCAGGTCTGCAATGCCTTCGACCAGTGACAAAATCAAACTTTTAAGTCAACGTAATCAAAACATACGGCTGTTTATGCCTCGTTTTTGCGCATATTTTGACACTCGCAAGGGAATCAAAACTTATTTAACTATACTTTCCGTTGAAATCACGAAATTTAGTAAGAAGCAATGTCATACAGCACAAGTAAAGGAAAAATCATAAATTTGTCACATCACAAAAAAAAAAATTCTTTGCGAAAATAATTACCAATAATAATTTTTACGGAATCCTCAGTGCGTGAGTAGTATTCGCGCTTGACCGCTATACCTACAGAACTATCATTGCCATTCAATATTTTTAATAATTATTGTTAATATCCTATCTATCTATGTATAACTATATATATCCCTTAAAGAGTAGGCAGAGAGGACCTGCCGCCACGTGACTCGATCCTTACTATACTCACTTCCTTCTTTAACAACAAACCAACTCTAACATTTATTGACGTGATAACGTCTTATACTACTCTGTGTAAAAAGTATCGGGAATATGTCAATAAAAAGACCCGCGTAAAAGAGGTCGTTCTAATTTTTTTACTGCATGTTGGTAGCACTGTACTGATTTAGCGCGCAAAATTTGAGCGGGATCTGTCATTTAATTTGTTTTAAACTACACTTTTTGTTGGTCATAGTTTTGAGTCCTCGGCGATTTTTACAATGGAAAATATTGTTGAACAAAGAGTGTGCCTTAAATTTTGTGTTTCAAATGATATTTCATGTGGTGAATCACTAAAAATGTTGCGAAATACCTACGGCGAATCGTGTATATCGAAAACAAGGGCTTATGAATGGTATAAGGCTTTTAAAGAAGGCCAAGAAGTAGTAGTAGACTTGCCTCGTTCTGGTAGACCTTCAACCGCTACGACCAGAGAAAACATCGACAGAATCAAGAAGCTAGTGCTCGAAAATCGACGTATGAGTCTGAGAGAGTTGGCTAGTGAGGTGAACATATCTTTTAAGTCCGTCCACAACATTCTCATTGACATTTTAGGCATGAAACGCGTCGCCGCTCGACTAGTTCCAAAAGAGCTCAATTTTGTTCAAAAAGCGCAGCGAAAGCATGTCGCTGAAGACATGGTTTCCCGAGCTTCTACGGATCCGACCTTTATGAAACGTATAATAACTGGCGACGAGACATGGGTTTATGAGTACGACATGCAAACAAGCCAACAGTCTTCAGAATGGCGTCTCGAAAACGAGCCGAAACCCAAAAAACCGCGGCAAAGTCGCTCCAAAATCAAGGTGATGCTGACAGTTTTTTTTTACTACCGTGGTGTGGTTCACTCCGAATTCCTTCCAGAGGGAGAAACAGTGAATAAAGAATATTATTTAGGCGTCATGAAGCGTTTGCGTGAGAGTATCCGCCGAAAACGTCCAGATTTGTGGCAACACAACTCATGGATGCTGCACCATGATAATGCACCATCACACACAGCCATTATAGTGAAAGAGTTTTTAGCGAAAAATTCAACAAAAGTTCTCGACCAAGCACCGTATTCACCTGATATGGCTCCGTCTGACTTTTTTTTATTTCCCAAGTTAAAATTACCACTTCGAGGAAAACGTTTTGAGTCGATAGAAGCCATAAAAGAAAATTCGCTGAATGAGCTAAAGGCCATACCGCAAATAGCCTATGAAAAATGTATGGAAGACTGGGTGAAGCGGTGGAGATGTTGTATTGCAAGCGATGGGGCCTACTTTGAAGGCGATAAAATAAATTTAGATGAATAATTTGTATTTTTTGTTTTATTGACAAATTCCCGATACTTAGTACACAGAATGTAAATCGATGAATGCACGAAAAAGTGTCAAGTTTCGCCTGAGCCGACCGTGCAAGCGAGAGCGTGTAACAAGCGATAGAGAGGCATGATAGGCCTAAGCGTTCGGCTTGTGATTGTGACGCACCTATCTCTCTTCCACCCCATCGGCCGATGCGTCCGAGTAGAAGAGAGACAGCGGCAGCACACAACCTACACGTGAACTGCTTTGTCAACTGATTATAAAGTGAAGTGAAAAGTTGAGGTGGTGTCCATTGTTTATTACAAATAGTGATAATTCAGTGATAATAATTCAATTCATAAAAGTATGTAATTTTACGTTATCACGTAAAATTATCGTCCGTAAACAGACTTTACAGATAAACAATTTTTTTTATTTCTATATCGTTCATATTATAATGTGATAACAGTAAGTATGTATTAGGGGTTAAAGTATGTAGTTGCCGATTTGTACGGAAAAATTAATAGTCGTGGTTCAATAATTGTGACGATCGATTCTCTCGTCGATCTATTTCACTGCCAGTTTCGCCATCATTGTTCCAAGTTCGGCACAGTAAACGTCTGCTGTCATTACTTGACCAGACCTGAGAAAGCTATAGTGAATAACGCCATGAAGAGACCACCAAACAGTTAACATTACCTTTTTATTGGTAAGGCAGCAGCTTTGCTTTAGGGCACTGTTGCGGCGTTTGACCTGAGGTCAGCCATTGCATTTTTCGCTTACGATTATCGTAAAGAATCCATTTTTCGTCATATGTCACAATTCGATCCAATATTCCTTCATTTCTGTACCGATTCAACAAGGCAACACAAGTTTCAACACGCGTTTCTTTCTGCAGATCAGTCAAATCATGAGGCACCCATTTTTCATATTTTTTTTATCTTATTTATTTGATGCAAATGAGTCAATATTCTAGGTAAGGTAACGTTAAACCATGCCACTAATTCCTGGGTAGTTTGACTCGGATCGGCTTCCACCATCTCCTTCAATTCAGCGTTATTCACCTGTGTGGGCGGTCTTCCACGTGGTTCGTTCCATCAAGTCTAAGTTTCCATTACGAAAGCGTTTAAATCAAAAACGTACGGTGAGTTCATTAGCAGTCTTCTCTCCAAACGCAGCATTGATATTGCGACCCATTTCTACTGCGTTAGTTCCAAGTCGGAACTCGTATTCAAAATTTACTCGGATTTTCGATGTATCCATCTTTCCCGTCTAAGCTGAATAAAAGTAACAAGTTCAAAAATCAAATGTTGCACATTTTTTAAAAGAAATACCTCATAGGTATCATGTGAAAAAAGTTTCACTCGAAAATCTCACAACATGAAGGTTTAATGTCAATTCAAAGTATTTATTATTATAAAAAGCCCATTTCATATTTTGACCCCTATTATATTTACAAACTTACTGAATATTTTCTTTTACTATCCTGAAACTTTTATAAAAACATTTTTAAACAACACCGGAACTAAACAATTTCTACATCCTTACAATTCCGGCATAAAAACCATTTTTTTTATACAACTTCGACACACACGCATCCCTCCCACCTGATGTAAAGCGGTTATCGTAACCTATGATTGCTTTGTAAATACATCAAGCAGAAACTCTCGTGATGCCACCTCTGATGCTAACATATCAACTTAGGAGCTCACATGCAGGAATACAACAACCCACTAGGAAGTTGTTATTTGGCTGCGGTTTTCTGTGAGGCGGAGGTGCTTCCCCTTTACTTGATTCGTACTTCAACGTAGCCGGATTTCAGGTTTTTTAATTTAATTTTTATTTAGTAAATCTCACACAATTTTTATACGTATTATGTAAGATACGAACCTAATATATTCCATGTTTAATTTGCTAATCCAGAGACCGCGAACTGCTGTAAATGAAAACAAAATATTGGTTCAGGCCAGACGCGGATTCAACGAAAACAGGCTTCTGATTTTACGATGAAAATGTATTCACCTCTGAGGATTCTATATACATTGTTGTAAAAATGTGTTAATTAAAATTGATATTTACAACGATTTTTCCCGCGCTTTTGACGTGACATTGCTGTTTTTTTTTTTTCAGTATAATATTGGTATTATATGACAATTTTGGTAGTATTTTGCAACGTAATGGCCGGTTGACTTCTACAACAATAAAAAAATCTCAAACAACACGTTTATGCGGTTTTTGGAAACCGTGAAAATGGTTGTTGGTGTAATATTTTTTTGTACGATACATTCAAAATAAATTACAATAAATATAATGCTAGTTTTATAAAGGCGGACTTATCCCTAATCTTATAAGAGATCTCTTCCAGCCAGCTTCTTGTGAAGAGAGGTAGCGCGCATCAAAGATCTGGGGACGTACCTTTACTTCACAGAAAACCGCAGCCAAAATGACAACTCCCTAGGGTTGTTGTATTCCCGCGTGTGAGTGAGGTCACCAGTAAGCTCCTATCAATTTGCTTTGTTAGCAGCAGAGGTGGCATCGTGCGAGTGATACTTAATGTATTGCAAGCGTTATAGGCTACGGTAACCGCTTTACATCAGGTGGGCCGTTACCAGCTATAGTGACACAGGTTTGATCTTAGCTGCAAAAATGTAAGTATAGCAAAATAAATGGAAAGAGAATGGAGATGGAATTCTATGAAATGTCGTGGGAGACACAGTTATTAAATTATCTTCCATTTCCTGATCCATCAGGATTGGTGGGTTTGCTACGTAAGCCTAAGGACATTCAGAAGATATTGATTTTTATATGGAGCGACTGCAACCAGACGTCCACAATTTGGAGGGAAATCAGGATCTCTCTCAGGCCGGGCTACACGTCTTTTAAAAAATCGGCCAAGTGCGAGTCAGACTCACGCACGAAGGGTTCCGTACCATTATCTATCGGAACCCTAAAAACGGCAAAAAAATCACGTTTGTTGTATGGGAGCCCCCCTTAAATATTTATTTTATTTTGATTTAATTATTTATTCTTAAAGTGAATATATAACTAAATATTCTGTGAATATTTCAAGCGTCTACCTGTTGCCGTTATCAAAATCAAGCAAAAATGAGCAAAAAAATCACGTTTGTTGTATGGGAGCCCCCTTAAATATTTATTTTATTCTATTTTTTAGTATTTGTTGTTATAGCGGCAATAGAAATACATCATCTGTAAAAATTTCAACTGTCTAACTATCACCGTTCATGAGATACAGCCTGGTGACAGTCGGACGGACGGACGGACAGCGGAGCCTCAGTAATAGGGTTCCGTTTTACCCTTTGGGTACGGAACCCTAAAAAAGAGAGATTAAAAGTAAAAATAAAACAACTGTAAAATTATTAAGATATAACATGATTTAATTTAATGAATGTAAGACGTGTGTAAGTGCCCGTAAGGGCCTAATGGCAAATAAATGATTTTTATCTTTGAAATACATTTTCTGAAATGTGCGGGATTCCTCACCGTATTCCTTCACCATCGAGCAAGTGATAATCACAAAGTGTTGTCAGTGGTACATGCACACTCCAGGAATCGAACCGGAGACCTATCGGTTAATAGATCGGTTCTTTGTCCACTGGGCTGTCCAGTACAACTAGATTGGCAAACAAGCATGCGGCCCGCAGTAGATGGTAAGCGGATACCGCAGGCTATTGACGCTCGCAACATCACGAGGATGTTCCTCGCGCGCTGCCAATCTTGTGACCTAAGGCTGTTTCGTCACAGTACCCAGTAATTTCTCTGCCATATCTCACCCTTCAAACAGGAACACAACTATATAAATATAGCTGCTTGGCGGTAGAAAAAGGTGAGACAGAGTTACCCACGCAGACGACTTTTGTACAAAGTCCTTCTGGTATATATAGGTTTGTCATTTTAGTGTTTCGACGAGCTCGGTGGCTCAGTCGTGAATGACGCGACTTTGACACCAACACTCGTGGGTTCGATTCCCACACATGGCAAACATTTATGTGCATGAACATGTCTGTTTGTCTTGGTCTGAATGTTTTAAGAGAGGTAGGGCGCATCAAAGCAGCCCGTCTGGGGAAGTACCTCCACCTCACAGAAAACCGCAGCCAAATAACAACTCCTTAGAGGGTTGTTGTGTTCCTGCGTGTGAGTGAGGTCACCAGTAAGCTCCCAAGGAGTTGCTGTGTAAGCAGCAGAAAAGGTATCGCGCGAGTAATACTTAATATATCGCTAGCGTTAATAGGCTACGGTACCCGCTTACATCAGGTGGGCCGTATGCTTGTATGCCTCTCGACGTAGTATAAAAAAGAGGGAATAAATCTAAAATATTAAGTAGGTAGTAATGTGTTATTCTGTCCTCTCTGCATACCCCACAGGGTACCTTACGAAATAATTATAGACATAATACAGTGGTCATACTAATTGCAGAATAGACCATGAATACTGGTCAACTAAATTTACATGTTGTGTTCTATGCATTTGCATCATCATTATGCAATAATGACAATGATGGTGGTACAAAGGCTGCATTGTTTACGGTTGGGAGAACTCCAAACTAATAGGTAGCACAATCCACCATTGCTGTATGTATATATGTATTCACGCCAGGTCTTGCGAGGTGAGCAGAGCGAACTTAAGACGCGGTTTTTACATACCTCGCTCGCTTCTTTAATATTCATTGCTCTTATCATGCACGCTCGCCGGCTTCTAGGGCTTCTCTGTACTGTTGATCTGTACTATTTTATATTAATAAATAATAAATGTTGTCGAACAAATTACACAGCGCGACCTAGCCCCAAAGTAAGCGAAGCTTGTGTTATGGGTACTAGACAACTGATAAACATACGTAAATACATTTTTTTTTGTAAATACATACTTATTATACATAGAAAATACCCATACCAAGACAAACAGACATGTTCACACAAATGTTTGTACTGTGTGGGAATCGAACCCACGAGCGGTGGTGTCAAAGTAGCGTAACAACGCGTTTCACCACTGCGCCACCGAGCTCGTCAGTTGACAGTTAATAATTGTTCAATTATACAAAGTGAAACTGTAAAAAAAATGGTTGTAAACTGTAGAAAGAATGCAGGATGAAAGAATGACGAAGCAGATGTACAATGCAAAAGTGGAAGGATGTAGGAGCCGACGAAGGCCAAGACTTACTTACCATGATCAAATTGGCCGTGTTCTATCAGAAGGTGATGTCAGGAGCACTAGAAACCCATGAGCGTGCATGATAAGAACAATGAATGTTAAAGAAGCGAGTGAGGTGTGTGAAGATGGAGTCATGTGGCGCTCAGGTATAGGTTTTGATTCCCTTGCAAGTGTCAACATATGCGAATAAACGAGACATAGACAGCCGTATCTTATGATTTTGTTAACTTACAAGTTTGATTTTTTTCACTGCTCGAAATTACAGACCAGATTATTTGTTACCAGCTGTGACCGCGACTTCGTCCGCGTGGAATATTATTTATATTATAAAAATAAATAACATTACTAAAATGAAAGTAGCCTAAGTTACACCTTATTACATCAGCTATCTGCCAGTGAATGTCCCGTCAAAATCGGTCCAGCCGTTTCAGAGATTAACCGGAACAAACAGACAGAATACAGTCAAAAATTGCAAAAATATTCATTTTGGTATATGTACTGTGTATACATCCATATGCATTTAGTGAAAAGCGGTTATTTTAACATTACAAACAGACACTCCAATTTTATTTATCTGTATAGATTAATTTCAGCTTGATAGCTCCACCTGTTCCTGAGAAAAGGAGTTATAGCAGATAGACGGACAACAAAGTGATCATATAAGGGTTCCGTTTTTCCTTTTAAGGTACGGAACCCTAAAAAGTGCCAGTGATTAATTAAGGAGCGTGTGCGTCACAGTGTCCAAAGAGTATTGTGAAAAAGGTGAGATTATCTGCCTATCTATCTATAACTTCGCGCCAAATCCCTTGCGGGGTAGACAGAGAGAATCGAGCGCCACGTGACTCGATCCTTACATATCTCACTCGCTTCTTCAACATTAATTGCTCTTGTCATGCACGATGAGATGTCAAGATCATGACCCTTAAAAATCAGGGAGCGTGAAAAGAGTTAGTTGCTGAAAGAGCATAGAAGGAATGGATTCTAAGCATGAACCATGTTTAAAAAAAATACAGTAACAATTATAAGAGAGAAAAAACTAAGCAGCAGAGGATAGCCGGTTCTGCATCGTAACGGTGGAGTGGAGTCAATCACGGCTCCCCTTCTAGGTCATCGAGCATTGGGAATACACCTCCGACTTGTTAATATCTGGACGCACGATATAGCATTGAAAAACCATTGTTTTTATACAGCTAGAATGTTAAACAAACTAGAACATATTAACACCACCATTCAGATATTCACTAGATCATATGGGGGCAGGCTACTATGCATTTTGGGAATCATAGTCCCCATTCATCCCAGCAGCCGTCGGTTCTTTGAGCTATGTGGCCTTTTTTTTTTTGTGACGCGGGGAAAAATGCGTTACGCACACCACCGGTGCCTGGGTGGCCTCCGGTGGTAGTGTGGGACTCCCCGTCGGCTGTCCGACGGTATACCCACTAAACAACCCCGCGAAATGCCATCGGCCGCGTTGGTGTGGTGCCCCGGATCTGTCAGCAACAGGGCACTGAGCTATGTGGCCTGCCTACAATAACTTCAGCTTACTGATCCATAAAATCACGGTAACTGTATACATAACTTAGTCTACTAACGTTTATTAGGTACTAGCTACCCTCCCGGACTTCGCACGGGTGACCCAATCACTACCAAACTTCACAGGATCGTCCGCCGGGCTAATGTGAAGATTCACTGAAAATTTCATCAAAATCTGCCCAGCCATTTTTGAGTCCATAGAGGACTTACAGACCAAACATTCATTTTTATATATATAGATAATTCACTTTATGTCAAGAAAGAAATTATGGTATTTAATTAGTAACAAATTAATCTCTATCCTAAATTAATTAAACTTACAGTAGTTCATTTTGAGATTTTATTCAACGTCTGGAAGCATACAAGCTGGCACACCTAATGTAAAGCGGTTACCGGTCCCTTTTTTATACACCGACGGGAGGCATACAAGCATACGGTCCACCTGATGTAAAGCAGTTACTGTAGCCTATTAAAACTTGTACATATATCACTCGCGCGATTCCTCCTCTGCTGCTTACACAGCAACTCCTTGGTAGCTTACTGGTGACCTCACTCACACGCAGGAACACAACAACCCTCTAGGGAGTTGTTATTTGGCTGCGGTTTTCTTTGAGGTGGAGGTACTTTCCCAGACGGGCTGCTTTGATGCGCCATACCTCTCGTAAATATAAATTAATATGATAAGACAATATATATAAAATAAGGCTTGAAGGGAAGAAATCAAAAGCTCTTGGCTTTAGTTTGTTAAAACGAATGTTGGACATTCTTTTATTATTCTTGGACTTAATGTATCGCAAGCATTAATAGGGTACGGTATCTATTTTATATCAGGTGGGCCGTATGCTTGTATGCCTCCCGACGTAGTATGAAAAATCACTAAAAACTGTTAAACATCATATTCTCGATCATCCAAATATGTCCGTATTATTCCGAACGGAACGGCAATAGAAAACTGTTGATATTGAACTCAATTGTCTTTCACATACAGGCTTAATTTGATTGGCATGAATGCGATTTCCAGGAACCGCGGAATGGAAGGCTTAACATTATGTAATTTCTCTTCAAAAACGATGTCCAAACATATAGTAGCTGACGTCAGGGATTCTTGGATTGCTTCCCTTATAATAAGCTTTTTTTATACAACGTTGGTAGGCATACAAGTATACGGCCCACCTGATGCAAAGCGGTTACCGTGACCTATGAACGCTTGCAATACGTTAAGTATCACTCCCGAGATACCACCTCTGCTGCTAACACAGCAACTTCTCAGGAGCTTAGTGGTGATCTCACTCACACACAGGAACACAACAAACCTCCATGGAGTTGTTATATGGTTACGGTTTTCTGTGAGGTGGAGGTATATCCCCAAACGCATCCCTACCTCTCCGATTGATTGAACAATTGATTTATTTCAATGCTGATTTAATTTGATATGAACGACGATCTAAACATAACTTGAGCTCCGTGGTCGAGTAGATACTTTAACTTGGGCTCGTGGATTCGATTCCCACACAGATCAAAAATATCGAGGGTAAAAAGGGTAATAATGGCTTCAAGTGACATTTTTGGAACTTTACAATAGAGCATTTCAAAGATTTCAAATTCAGAAAGAAAACGTAGAAATTCAGTTTATTGATTAATTTAGATTTCGTTTTTTTTTTAATTGAATTCGCCATCAGATGGTTTTAAGACCAATAAAACAAAATGCTGCAGAATTTTTTTTTTTTGGTCAAGAAAAAGCGACTTAAGCAATGATCTCCCTTTTTTTCGAGTAAGACTAAATGCTTTAGCAAAAGCCAAAAAGATTTAAGAGGGTAATAATTGTATTCTTTGTGTAAGGGTAAGAGATTCAACTACCTGGTTGTGAGTATAATAGACTCAGGATAATGTGCGATAACTCCAATACAGTCCTCATATAGGTATAGGATAAATAGCTTAAAAACAACCAATGTTCCTACCTCGTTAATTTAAATCCAGTTAGAACATTATTTGAGGCTGGTAGTTAAAACCATTGCTAAAAACTTATCAACACAAAAATAGTAAAATAAACATATTTTATTGAATAAATATTGTCGGACAAATTTGTCCGACAATATTTATTCAATAAAATATGTGTAATTACACACCGCCACCTAGCCCCAAAGTAAGCGAACCTTGTGTTATGGGTACTAGACAACTGATGAATATACGTAAATATATATTTTTTTGTAAATACATACTTATTATATATAGAAAATACTAGACCAAGACAAATAGACATGTTCATGCACACAAATGTTTGTCCTGTGTGGGTATCGAACCCACGAGCGTTGGTGTCAAAGTAGCGTAACAGCGCGTTTCACCACTGCGCCACCGAGCTCGTCAAAAATGTATGATTGCTTATTTTATATATAAAATACAAACAACTACTAGAACTAGTTTAAAATAGCAGACACAACATTACCTTGTTAATGTTTTCACACCGGTGGGCCACATAAAAATTAGAGAGGTATTGTAGTATTTGTTAAGAGAACTGACCCTCATTATTTATATAAATATCATGTGGGTACTTGGGGCATGGTAACCGATGTATCAGTCGAGAATAAAACCTTGTTGCAACTGCTTGTGTTATTGCTCTTTGTTTAAAAATCGACTCCCGTTTTCGCATATAGTACAGGTATCATCAGCAAATAGTACTATATCCGCCATTTTCTGCAACATGTAGGGCAGATCATTCGCATATACTAAAAATAAAAATGGACCCAAAATAGAATCCTGGGGCACATTAACATTTATAATATTAGATTTAACTCTCCATTTATGTCAACTGCAATCAGTTATTTAAATAATCCAATAAAAGATCCAATCTAGTTCTGGACTTTACCTCTAACTCCATAATATTTCAGCTTGAGTAACAATGTCTGATGATCAATACAATCAAAAGCTTTAGAGAGATCACAGAAAACCCTCATAGCATCCTGTGATCTTTCCCATGCGTTAAGAATATGTCTAACCAATGCCACCCCTGCATCCGTAGTAGATTTACCAGCTGTAAAACCGTATCGCACATTATGAAAATTTTCATTGATATGTGATAGTGAATGTGTTGTGTGTGTTTGACGGTAGGTAGTGATTAACGTTTACGTATGTGTTACGTGTAGATAATAATTATGCAGTTAGTATAATAAATTAATGTGTATGTATGTGATGACTGTAGTATAGCTTATAAATCTTATAAATCTGTTATTTTAGCAGTAATAATAATAATAAACAAAAAAGATTAAATAGTTTTTAAGCAAAAATTATGTTAAATACTTATAATTTTAGACAAATTAACTTTTAATAACGCGGGAAACCGTATCAATGGTGCGTTGTACTCCGTGGTAACAAGCGATATCATATCGAGCAAAGCTCGCCTTGCTATCATTCAGGGTGTATTAACGCCAACATTGATGTACGGCAGTCAAACATGAATATGGCAGAAAAAGCATGAAAGTAGGGTGAACGACGGAGAAACGAGAGCGCTGAGGAGTATGTGTGGAGTGAGAATGGTTGATAGAATAAAAAAGAGCACGATACGAGAGCTTTGTGGAATGAAAGTTAATGTAGTGACAAAAATTAAAAAGGGTGAGATGGTTTGGTCATTTAGAAAGAATGAATGACAAAAGAGTTACCAAAGAAGTATATCAGGTAAGAGTGAATGGTGATGTCGGGAAGGACCGCCCTAGACGCACACATATAGATCAAATTGATGATGTATTAAAAAAGAGCCAAATCAAAAGTACCCAAAACCGAAGAGCATGCATGAAGAGGTTGATGAGTGTGGAAGAAGCGAGAGCGGTATGTTTGGATAGGTACACCTGGCGTTCTATAGTCTCTGCGTACCCCAATGGGAGACAAGCGTGATGGCGTGATACATACATATGTATGTGTGTAAGTTATTATAAATTACTCATTATAAAATTAACGTTTTCAAATATTTTGAGAAACTTAACTTAAATAAGTATTTCTTACAGGAAATATTAGTTGTAACCAGTCACATTTTGATGTAGGTTATATAAAGCTAGGATAATTAGGTATGTGGGTACTTACTAAGAATCACGCACATAATCTTTGAATTCCGTAGATAACTATCTAATTTTAAAAATTACATTTTTGACAAATACAACTTCTTTAAAAAGTAATTTACGAAAAGCCTAAAGGCTCTACTCTTATTTATACAATAACATATTATGTAAGGTACGAAAAGCATTAAAATCTTTTATTTATTAAACAATAAGAACATATAATAGCTGACAACTTACATAGATTTAACTATTTTTTTGCAATTCAGGAAATAAGTTCTTACGAGAACAAACACCTTTTGTTTTCCCTCGCTTAATAAATTCAACATTTTAAATACAGGTTTCATTTAAAGCTCGAGTTCATTGCGTGTTCATATTAAACATTAAATTATCAATATTGTACAGTTAATCATTCAAAAGGTTGAATATTAATTATTGTGCATTATAATTAAGTATTTTATTTATTGCTTAATATTTTTACCCTTTAATTGGTTCAATATAATTACTTTTTGAAGTTGCACAGCATTCTCGTTACGCGAATTTTCTCTCATTTGATTAAATATATTCTACGCAGTTTCTCTCATTTGATTAAATATATTCTGTTTAAACCGCGAAGGATTTTTTTATATACAAAGTCGGGAGGCATACACGCATACGGCCCACCTGGTATAAAGCGGTTACCGTAGCCTATAAAAGCTCGATGCCACCTCTGCTGCTAACACAGCAACTCATTAGGAGCTTACTGGAGATCTCACTCACACACAGGATACAACAATCCTACAGGAAGTTGTTATTTGGCTGCAGTTTTCTGTGAGATGGAAGTACTTCCTCAGACGGGCAACTTTGGTGCGCCTTACCTCTCTTAAGAAATAACTTATGGAGAGCCAATGGGACCAATATTATTGTAATTCAAGTCACCACTACAGTTCGGGGGATAAAGCAGTACGCACAGCTCTTATTGGCTTTTTTTATACTACGTCGGGAGGCATGCAAGCATACGGCCCACCTGATATAACGCGGGTACCATAGCCTTTAACGCTTGCGATATATTGAGTATCACTCACTGGTGTGTGAGTGTGAGTATCTCTTACTGGTGACCTCATTCACATGCTGGAACACAACAACCCTCTAGGGAGTTGTTATTTGGCTGCGGTTTTCTGTGAGGTGCAGGTAGGTACTTCCCCACATAGGTTACTTTGATGCGCCCCGCCTTTCTTAAGAGTGACACGCGACGACGCCATCGAGCTTCTCAAGCGGTTTTTTGAGGTTACTCTTTCGCTAGAGCCTCGTCTGTTAATCAGCATGTTGCATTTTGCATTGCGTGCAATTGACGTTGGGTTTGACTCTACAGATGATAGGGAGTCATTTATTCCTAAATTTGTATCTTCTTCGCATTATCCTGTTTCCTAATCCATTAGGATTGGCGGGGTCTACCTAAGCCTATGGACTTGGCGAAGACACTGATTTTTACATGGAGCGACTGTCGTCAGACCTCCACTGCCCAGAGGGAAAACCAGATCTTCATTAGGTCAGGTCACACGTCTTTCAAAATATAATTTCTTGGCCGTGTGGGTTTCCTCACGATGTTTTCCTTCACCGCAGAGTAAGTGATAATAAATATCTCGCCAGGATTCGAACCGGGGAAGTGGTCAATAGATCGATTCCAAACTATTACTCTTAAATATGTATGTTAGTCGATATTTTCGCCAATTATGACCAATTTTGAAAATCATTTTGTGTAGTTTTTTTTGTACCACTCAAGTGGTTAACAAGTATACGGCCTGCCTGATGGTAAACAGTCACCGTAGCCTACGGACGTTTGCAACACCAGGGGCGTCACTCATGCGTTGCCGACCCTCTAAAAGGCTCTGCCTTTCTTGAAGAACCCCATGCTGTTGTCCCTTGGGAAAAATTCATTAATTGATTCAGTCATTATTTTGCGAAAGTCAAATTTATCTTTCAAAATGCAAAAGAAGAAAAATAGAAAGAAAAAAGAAATAGCACGATACGAGAACTATGTGGAATGAAAGATAATGTAGTAAGGAACATTGAAAAGTGTATGCTGCGATGGTTTGGACATTTAAAAAGAATGAATGATAAAAGAGTTACAAAAGAAGTATATACTGAGTAAGAGTGAATAGAGATATTCTAGGCACACACGTTTAGATCAAATTGCCGATGTATTGAAAAGGGCCAAATCGAAAGCACCCAAATCTGAAGAGCATGCATGAAGAGGTTGATGAATCTAGATAAGGCAAGAGAGGTATAGTATTGTCTTGAGTTTTCGCGATTGTTACACATTGAATTAAACAATAAGACAAATATCACCTTAGTCTTCCTGCGACCACGGACGCTGCAAAGCATTCGAAACGTCAGGTTCAATAAAATAAATAAAACACGCGATACTTCCGTTAAAAATTGTTTAATTCAAAGGTATGTTTGGATCGATGCGCCTAGTGTTCCATAATCTTTGCCTATCCGAATATGAGACAAGCGTAATGGTATGTATGTATCGTATCGTCCTACCTAACTACCGTCCGATCATTAATTTGGTGAATATTCAACCTCGTTACAGTTTACGGTTTCGAGACTTCAAGTTATTAATCGTTTCCTTACAAAACAACAAGCGGGAGCCCAATGTGAAACCTTGAGAAACACCTCATTGATTGCCTATAAACTTTCAATATATATCCGAAGATATCCATTGGCTACATGAAGGGTATTGTAAAGGTCTTGGTAACGCGTCACCTCGCGTCAGCATATTTTAATTTCCGGCACGGCTATCTGTTCAGAGGATGCCTTTGTCGCCGGTGGACTGAAAACTGTATCTGAAAAGGTTTCATGCATACAGTAGCCGTTTGAAGAATATTGTATGTTGGTGACTCACTTCCGGCTTCAAAGTGTTTCGTTGTTGTCCGTGCTACGAACTTAATATGCAAAAGCTATTCTGTTCCATATATATTGGAAGGGAATAAAATACATTAGGAAAGGAGATATTACCTCGCTTTATGTATTCCACTGAAAGGTTCAGAGAAGTTCCATAATGCCAATGGCCGTTTTTAGGGTTCCGTACCCAAAGGGTAAAATGGAACCCTATTACTGAGACTTCGCCGTCCGTCCGTCCGTCTGTCACTAGGCTGTATCTCACTAACCGTGATAGTTAGACAGTTGAAATTTTCACATATAATGTATTTCTGTTGCCGCTATAACAACAAATACTAAAACATAGAATAACATAAATATTTAAGGGGGCTCCCATACAACAAACTTGATTTTTTTGCTCGTTTTGCTCGTTATTGATAACGGCAACAGGTAGAAACTTGAAATATTCACAGAATATTTAGTTATATATTCACTTTAAGAATAAATAATTAAATTAAAATAAAACAAATATTTAAGGGGGGCTCCCATACAACAAACGTGATTTTTTTGCCGTTTTTATAGATAGTGGTACGGAACCCTTCGTGCGCGAGTCCAACTAGCACTTAGCCGATTTTTTACAATTACTCTTTGAACTATGAATGTTAAAGAAGCGAGTGAGATGTTTAAGGACCGAGTCATGTGTCACTCAGTGCCTACTGCGCGAGGAGCGCCAGATTTGGTGTGAATTTATTGAGAAAGAAAGGGATATTGTTTGCAATTTACATGCCTCTCTAGATGGATACCAATACGTGTAACTCTGCAAATCATCAAATTGGTGAATAGACTATAATAAATAAATACTGTCGCACAAATTACACAGCGCCACCTAGCCCCAAAGTAGGCGAAGCTTGTGTTAGGGGTACTAGACAACTGATAAACATACGTAAATACATTGTTTTTTTGTAAATACATACTTATTATACATAGAAAATACCCAGACCAAGACAAACAGACATGTTTATACATACAAATGTTTGCCTTGTATGGGAATCGAACCCACGAGCGTTGGTGTCAAAGTAGTGTAACAGCGCGTTTCACCACTGTGCCACCGAGCTCGTCAAATATGCCGCGGTCTTTCCAGTTTTTATTTCTACAAGGTTGGGAACGTATGAATCTTTATATGCTACTGAAGACCAAATAAGCATCATCATCTCAGCTCGTATTCGTTCACTGTTGAACATAGGTTTCCCCTCCAAAGTGCCATTAGGCTCGATCCTGTGCCGCCTGCATCCATCGACTCCCTACAAGCCTCTTGAGGTCATCGCTCCATCTAGTGGGAGGACGTCCCACGCCATTCGAAAACCTTTCTTCCCCAGCGGCTATCGGTTCTACGAACTATGTGGCCGGCCCACCGCCACTTCAGCTTGCTCATCCCTTCGGCTATGTCGGTTACTTTATTCTGCTGCAAATTTCCTAATTTCTGATTCTATCATGCAGAGAAACTTCGAGCATAGCTCTTTCCATAGCAAGTTGAACGTTGAGCTTCCTCAACGGCCTGTTTAATGGTAAGTAATCACCGTAGCCTAATCACACTTGTGATACCAGGATATATATACTTGCAATACTCACGCAAAAAAATGTGCTTAATGTGTGTCGAATTGCGAATCTCATCAAAATTATACGCTTAAAATTGATAATCGAGTAATGACTGCATACCAAATGTTTTATTGAGAAGAAGAAATAAATGATCATATTCATTACTGCTAAATGGTTCACTGTATCATCAGCAATATACTTTTAGATCGTGTGAGCTATATAAAAATTCCATAGAATTCTCATAGAATTCAATTTCTACTTATCAAAGTGAAATAACAGCAGTAATAAATATAGGCGAATGCAAGAAATACGTCATACAATTATAGAAAACCGATATGAGTGTTGCCAGCGAATTACATTAAAGAATTACCGTTTCGCGTGACACGCTATGACCTGGACAGGTTTTATTCTGCTTGATATTATCTTACTCGGTATTTTTTTTTTATATAATGGTACATAGAAACCGGCGGATATGAAATTATGGCATAATAAATATTTATAGATAAATTACAATTATAGATATAATATAATATTATATATATAGATAGAAGTGCTCACATCAACCCTTACTCATCCCACTGCAGGTATACGGATCTCCTTTCAACCGAAGAGGTTTAGAGCATACTACATCACGCTGCTCAAATGCGGAGTGTTTTCAAGCCGTCCGAGGGCCACTGACTTACCTTAACGACTGACATCTATAGACAACAACCGGGACCGACAGCTTAACGTGCCCTCCGAGCACGGCTAAACTCGAGATAGATAATCCCATCCATAGGCAAGCTGCTGTCGACATTGCTTAACCTGCGTGTTTGATTAGAATGACACGCGCAACGACGCCATCGAGCTCTCAAGAATGCATGTAAAGAGAATTACGAAACAGATATACAACGCGAAAGTACAAGGATGTAGGTCTCGAGAAACGCTAAACTCATCTACCATGACCAAATAGATCAAGCGTTATCAGGAAAGACATCAGCGAATATGAAAATAACTGTAAGCAAGTGACGTATGAAAGGACCGACTCTCTGCCTACCTCTGTTTGTGATACATAATATAATGTGAGCGTTGCGCAAAATTTGACGTGTAACGCTTGTTATCGATGTTAAAATAAGAAAAGGCGTGCGCTGTTGGTTCGCAGAAATAATGCAAAAGGGAATGATTATGAAGCAGATATACGAAGTGAAATTAGAAAGATGTCAGAGCCGAGTAATGTGGACATTACAATGACCAAATTGATGTGTTTTATTAGAAAGTGATGTCAGGAGCCCTATAAACGTACAAATATATATGAGTAGAGCTATGAATGTTCTAGAAGCGAGTGAGGTGTGTAACGACCGAATCATATGGACCGAACCCTATCCCGCGAAGGAGTTGTAGATATAGTGTGTAATCAAACGCTCGCTTTCTACCCAGTTTATTCAACGTTACTTCATATTGTGTTACTGTTTTAACATTCCGAATAAAATATTCGAGATTCATTTTTCATAACTGCAATTTATTCCAGCGATTCGATGCGTACAAATCACATTGCTTCTGCTGTCTGCTTCCAAAATTGTACGTATATTTTTATTGAGTTATTATATATCACAGTGTTAAAATAAGAAGAGGCATGCTCCGTTGGTTCGGACATGTAGAAAGAATGCAGGATGAAAGAATGACGAAGGAGATATACAATGCAAAAGTGGAAGGATGTAGGAGCCGAAGAAGGCCGAGACTTACCTATCATGATCAGATTGGTCGTGTTCTATCAGAAGGTGATGTCAGGAGCCCTAGAAACCGGCGAACGTGCATGAAAAGAGCAATGAATGTGAAAGAAGCGAATGAGGTATGTAAGGATCGAGTCGCGTGGCGCTCGGTTCTCTCTGCCTACCCCGTAAGAGATTTGGCGTGAAGTTATAGATAGATATATCACAGTATATCATAACATTTCAATTCATGCTAATGCCACGTTTTACCTTTTTTTATACACATATATATATAAATATACAACGTCAACAAGGATACAAGCATACGGACCACCTGATGTAAAGCGGTTACCGTGGTCTATGAACGCTTGCAATAAATTGAGTATCACTCGCGCGATGCCACCTCTGATGCTAACACAGAAACTCACACGCAGGAACACATCAACTCTCTAGCGAGTTGTTATTTGGCTGCAGTTTTCTGTGAGGTGCAGGCACTTCCCCAGACGGGCTGCTTTGAATCGCCCTCGCTTAAAATATCAAGTGTCAAAGTCGCGTTATTAACCGCAGCACCATCGAGCTTGTCAAAAACGTTGTTTATAAATGTTCATAAAGGTTTAAACTACGAGTACATATTAATTCGTTATAAAAATAAATACGTCTACCCAATTCCACGGCAAGCGAGTTGGGACAAAACCTCCGAGTACCAGTAGCGGCTTTGTTTTTTCCGTTCCAATAGTAAGGGCATGTTTACCTGAATCCGGTCGATGCAGGAAGCGGAAACATGTTCGAACGGGCATTATCTCGACGCGTTTGTTGTTAAAGATTATTATTATTTTTATTTATTTCTCATAAACATAACAGTGTTTTTATACAGCATAAAAACTTACTACAGTGGCGCAACGACACAATGTGGATCTCCGATGACATTATACCAGATGCCATTATTTCTTACGGTCTTATAACAGCTCCCGCCCGTAGCCACCTCCGAAGCTTCGTAGGTCTTTCAGCACCTCATCACTCCAGCGATACCTGTGGCAGCTGGCCGGTCGGTGACCACTTGGTCGCAGAAACGCTCTCTTAATGGCTCGATCCTCTCCCATTCTTTCTACGTGTGCGAACCAGCGAAGTCAAGCTGCTTTGATTTCTCCGATAATATTTGGTTAGAACATTAGATCTTCATAACGTCGGCCGTTGGTCGGCATAAACATAAACTCACTAAGTTTTCCCCCACACTGCACATTCATCGGTAGTTCGATATTATTACAGATACAATAAATTTATTTGCAGGCAAACATGGCAACTATGATCATAACTCGGTACATGCGTGTCGCGCCGCCAGTGGCTGGCATGCAAAACATTACATTTCAATCTAATTTGCATTTAATATCATCCGAGTAATTTAAAATAATACTCAATGACAATTTATTGTAACAATACAGGTTAAAGTATGTAATTGTCGTTTTATACTAATAGATACTTTGAAATGATCTTCACGATGTGAGATTTTCGAGTGAAACTTTTTTCACATGATACCTATCAGGTTTTTTGTATTGTATTATGTTTCCGCATGTCTTCATAAATTTATCTTTGGTGAAGACATGCAGTTCCATATAAAAATATGGATTCAGTGGTAAAGGCAATACATAAAAAATGACTGCACTTGCAAAATTGCAAACGCATGAAAAATTACAAGAACCTGTTTTGACGGTACAGCAATAAGTCTGGCTTTTTTGTTGGACTTCTAAAATACGACAAAACACAAGACAACACTCGTCCAGCCGCCAAATGAGAAGTGAAATGCAAAAAGTGCTGGTTTCGGGTTGCCGTTTTGCTGACGAAGAGTAGCGTTAAGCGCTAATCTGCTTGTGTATTTTACTAGCCAAGCGACGAACTATATAAAATGGGAAAATTTTGGGCTGTCCTGTATGATGTAGTTGTAAACTAAGTTTCAAATATTTTTAAATAGTTAATACTCGTAGATTCAGGCGTTACTCTGCGAAAGTCAAATTCACAGGCAATTTCACATTTCAGATGGCGAACACTCGCAGAGACGACCGGAGCAGCCATGGCAGCGGCGGCATGCATCAACTAACGGCAGTGGGTGGGTGCCGGCCGGCAGTAGTTCGCACGAACTAATCGGGAACGGAAGCACACAAAGTAGTTTGGAACAAATATTTTTCTCTGTAAACTGGTTTATAGTTTGTATTAGACGAAAAGAAGAAGTGAAAGTTTAAATTTCATTTGTGTGTTCTGCGCATATAACTAGTCTGGCCATAAATACTGTTTCCTAGGAACTTTTCGTTTTTTTTTTTCCAACTCTAATTATTTTGAATTTGGAACGCGTTTATTATGTTAAGAACTTCTTTCGATTTCCCGCCGTATTACATATTTTTTTCGTGTTTATCATGAAATTACGACATAAAATGGGGTTTAAAGAAAATAGGATTGCAGTGGATTGCCTTGCACAAAGTGGGTACGGAGCCGCCGGTCATATTCAAGAAACTTCAAAATCTTGTATCAGCCGTATGTTCGTTTATCGTACTATCAACAGATGTACCAACACATCCTCTGTTGGAGACTATAAAATATCGGGGTGACCGCGTGCTGTTTGACCTATGTTTTTAATTCTGTTAAAGTCAGAGTTTGCTAAAACCCCATTACCAAACAAAAAATCTTATCGCGAGAATTGAAGATTCCCGCTAGGACTCTGTAGCGTATAATAAAACAAGACCTGAAGCTCTTGTCGTTGATATACAGGACATGCCCTAAATAAATCTCGGCAGTTGAAGAGAGTGGGTTGATCAAAACGCCTTCTTTCCTGATACGCATGTGAAAGGCACAGAAATATCTCCTTTACTGAAGAAAAAAATTCACTATTGAAAAGCACTATAACAAGTAAAATGGCAAAGTTCACGAATACAGTTCTTAAGAAGCCGCCCATCGAAAAGGTACAACGTGGTCATCATCCTGCTTCTGTAATGGTTTGGTGGGGGGTGTCTTATCAAGCAGACGCAAAGATTAATTTTTAATTGTGAAAAAGGAATGAAGACTTCAGCCAAAGCGTATTAAGACACTGTCTTGGCTCGTGTTATAAAATCTGCTCGAAACTTTGCTGAGACTTCCATAAATATGTACATATAAGTTTTATGAAGATTACATTAATTCATAAAAAAACAGTTGAGAATACGCAAGCTTGCAATGCCAGAGGAACACCTGGCTCGTCAATTATATAACAATTTTTATTTTTAATTGGTCGGCCATTTTGACCATGTTCCTTAAGAGGTATTCCTGAACATTCCTATTCTACTTTTTTATGCTGAATCCGAATCTGAAGTCAAAATTCGGATATTCGAAAAAAAGCGACAGACAAACACATAGACAAATGCACAGACAAACATATATATTTCATATAAATAATAAATAAAATAAATAAATATTGTCGGACAAATTACACAGCGCCATCTAGCCCAAAGTAAGCGAAGCTTGTATTATGGGTACTAGACAACTGATAAACATACGTAAATACATTTTTTTTTTGTAAATACATACTTATTATACATAGAAAATACCCAGACCAAGACAAACAGACATGTTCATACACACAAATGTTTGCCTTGTGTGGGAATCGAACCCACAAGCGTTGGTGTCAAAGTCGCGTCATTCACGACTGAGCCACCGAGCTCGTCAGATATGTATAGGAACGGTGTTCCTGAAAATGCATATTCATTTGTAACAGAATTTATGGCCGAACTAGGCATTATGCACGAAAATCCTTTACCGTCATAAATTTCGCTGTCAGATGGTTAATTTATAACAATAGTGTTTATTGTAGCAAGCAATATCCATGTAATAGACTTCATTAAGTGAGTAAGAAACAGTAACTACGAGTTGTTATCAAACTAGCTGAAGAGTTTTTAATTGTTTACTAATTTTTAGGGTTCCGTACCCAAAGGGTAAAACGGAACCCTATTACTGAGGCTCCGCTGTCCGTCCGTCCGTCTGTCACCAGGCTGTATCTCATAAACCGTGATAGTTAGATAGTTGAAATTTTCACAGATGATGTATTTCTGTTGCCGCTATAACAGCAAATACTAAAAAATAGAATAACATAAATATTTAAGGGTGCTCCCATACAACAAACGTGAATTTTTTGCTCGTTTTTGCTCGATATTGATAACGGCAACAGGTAGACGCTTGAAATATTCACAGAATATTTAGTTATATATTCACTTTAAGACTAAATAATTAAATTAAAATAAAACAAAGAATTAAGGGGGGATCCCATACAACAAACTTGATTTTTTTGCCGTTTTTAAAGATACGGTACGGAACCCTTCGTGCGCGAGTCCGACTCGCACTTGACCGATTTTTTATTTTATGAGTGGTGCTATTCTCATAGACCCAAACTACAGATACTAATAAAATATAAATATGTACTAATAGTATTACAAAATATACAATAAAACGGAGTGTGCCTGTGTCGTGAACACGGCCGTGAGTGCAGCGTGTCCGTGTTTGTAACGAATTATTTAGCTATCAACTGGTGTAAATAAATAAATCTTGAATGAAAACGATAGTTATTGATACGAAATCAAAAGTTACAGTTTGTTACAGTTATATGTAGTCACACATCTACAACTGTAACTCCCGATTTTTTCAGAATTCAATTTCTGCCACGATTTGCTGAGTCAATACTGGTATAATTCATTTTGTAAAAAAATGTAGTAGGTACATAAATACGTGATTTTTGTAAAAAGCTTGAAATCAGATACATTGTTCTTTTTAGGGTTCCGTACCGAAAGGGTAAAACGGTACCCTATTACTGAGACTCCGCTGTCCGTCCGTCCGTCCGTTCGTCTGTCACCAGGCTGTATCTCATGAGCCGTGATAGTTAGACAGTTGAAATTTTCACAGATGATGTATTTCTGTTGCCGCTATAACAACAAATACTAAAAATGGAATAAAATAAATATTTAAGGGGGCTCCCATACAACAAACGTGATTTTTTGCACGTTTTTGCTCGATATTGATAACGGCAACAGGTAGACGCTTGAAATATTCACAGAATATTTAGTTACATATTCACTTTAAAAATAAATAATTAAATTAAAATAAAACAAATATTTAAGGGTGGCTCCCATACAACAAACGTGATTTTTTTTTGCCGTTTTGATAGATAATTGTACGGAATCCTTCGTGCGCGAGTCTGACTCGCATTTGACCGATTTTATTTCTAATTTATACCCTGTACAGTCGGCTTAGCTGAGAACAAACATTTTAAATGGAAGTCGTACTAACTTGATATGATTTTTTTGTCATCTCGCTGTCAATAAGGCCACAGCCCTAAGCTCTCAGCCGTGAAACGGCAATGTTAAAAACGCCACGTATGAATTACTGTTCAAAGGGCGAGGCACAAAACGTTCACAATGTTTATTTTCATTTAAATGCCAAGTTTAATTTCCATTAGTAAATGGCGTTGCGAAATTTTGTTCAAAAGCCGTTTGCTTGTTTTCAAAATATCATATTCGTGAATTTAGGTAACAAATAGCGTTTGACTTATACCTAGTACGGTATATATTCTAGTCCAGTGGATAAAGGCCCCCATTGATCGACTACTTTCGGATTTGAATCCTGATGTGGGCATGTACTAAATCCGTATTGTCGGATATCTATACAGATAAATAAAATTGGAGTGTTTGTTTGTAATATTAAAATATTTTTTTATTAAATGCATATGGATGTATACACGGTACATATACCAAAATATTTTTTTTTACAATTTTTGTCTGTCTGCCTGTCTGTTTGTTCCTGCTAATCTCTGAAACGACTGGACCGATTTTGACGGGACTTTCACTGTCAGATAGCTGATGTAATAAGGAGTAACTTAGGCTACTTTTATTTTAGAAATTTTATTTATTTTTATTAATATAAATAAATAATTAAAAAAATATTCCGCGCGGACGAAGTCGCGGGCACAGCTAGTTTTTAGGGTTCCGTACCCAAAGGGTAAAACGGAACCCTATTACTGAGGCTCCGCTGTCCGTCCGTCCGTCCGTCCGTCCGTCCGTCCGTCCGTCCGTCTGTCACCAGGCTGTATCTTATGAACCGTGATAGTTAGACAGTTAAAATTTTCACAGATGATGTATTTCTGTTGCCGCTATAACAACAAATACTAAAAAATAGAATAAAATAAATATTTAAGGGGGCTCCCATACAACAAACGTGATTTTTTTTTGCTGTTTTTATAGATTATGGTACGGAACCCTTCGTGCGCGAGTCCGACTCGCACTTGGCCGATTTTTTATAAATTGTTTGACTGTGAAGGAAAGTATCGTGTGAAAACCAGCCATTACATTTGGATAGATTTATCCTGTTTCGTAATTCCCTAGGATTGGCTGGATTTGGCAAAGATGCTGATTTTAACATGAAGTGACCACCGTCAGACCCCCACAACCCAGACGGAAAACCAGACCTTTCTTAGCTTAGGTCACACGTCCCTGGAATATAATTTATTGTACGTGCGTGTTTCCTCGCGATGTCTTCCTTCATCGTCGATCAAGAGATGACGACAAACACACACACACAAGTACATAAATCAGAAAACATGAATTAAGTGGTACATCCCAGGATTCGAATAAGGACTAGTGTGTTAATAAGTTGGTTCTTTATCCATTAGGCTTATTATATATATATTTTTTTTTATATTGGCTCAGCATAGTGGCTCCTCTTCGCCTGTTAGTAAGCGAAAAGAGGAGCCCAAATTGCAGCAGCAACTGACAAAGGACCACAGTGTCCTGTCAGTTGACGCTACCATGCCGCAAGGTGCTTCTTCACGCTTCGTTTGAAGGATCCCATGTTGTAGGAAGGAGGAAACACATGTCCAGGCAAGGCGTTCCACTTTTTAATAGTTCGACAGAGATAGGCTATCACTGCTCGAAATGTTAACATTGAAGTATCATTATTAAATTCAAAAGCAGACATCTATATCTATTTATACGACGTCCATAAAAACTTCGTTAGCGCGATTCAGACCCTCAGTTTCGCTTTGCAAGACTTTCGTCCATTATTTCGATGTCGAATGACTCGTTCCGTCGTTTCCTAATGAATCTGATTAACCTTTGCCCTCGGTGACGGTCGATCTCTCTCAGATACTCGTAGATGTTACAGGAATGTGTTGGATGTCGGTATATTTTGATATAACCTAATTGACACCTTTTACATGGCTCAATGATTCATCACTTTGAATTCTGGCTGCGAATTCAAGGTATTCAATCATTGAGTCGTGTACAAGGTTCCCGGCTGTGAACAAATAGTACAATTGTTTTTACAAAAATATAATATTGACATTTTATGTTTAACTGAACATTGGTTAAACAAAAGTGAAATGTTATTTGGAATTAATAATTATAAAATAGTTAGTTGCTTTAATAGAGAGTCTTGAAGTAGAGGCGATTCAATGATTATTACAAAAAATTGCCATAAAGCTAAAGAACGTAAGGGTATTGTTACGCTCTCTATTGAATGCGCTATTGATGTGCCATGTCACAACCTCTTAAAGCTTTAGATGATGGAAAAAAGCCATATTGGCATTTCTTATTGCTTTTCTTCTTCGTCAATGGTCAATGCTGGTAAATTAAATAACAGGGATTAAAACTATGAAAATTTAATAAGGTACAATATGATCCAAAGAATGCAAGACGTGTCTAAGTGCCCGTAAGGGCCGAATGGCAAATAAATGATTTTTATCTTTATCATACTTTTATTGATTTGAAAGAGAATATCGCTAAAGAAATGAATAATGAAACAGACGTACAATGCAAAAGTAGGTGTCAAGGAATAGGCTCACCTACTACAAATAGGTCCTGTGGTTAAGTACAACCTCCACCTCACAAAAAGCCACAGGCAACTAACTACTCTCTGGTGGGTGTGAGGTCACCAGTAAGCTCTTAAGGAGTCGTTGTGATAGCAGCAGAGGTTACGTCGAGCGCGTGGTACTTAATGTATTACAAGTGTTTAAAGGCTACGGTAACCGCTTTCGCATCTTCGCATGAGGTGGGCCGTATGCTTGTATGCCTCCCGACGTTGCATAAAAAAAAGGTCGCGTGTTATCAGAAGGTGATGTCGGGAACATCACTCTAGAGACCAGCGGGCGAGCGTGCATGAAAAAGCTATGAATATGAAAGTAGCAATTGAGGTGTATAAGTACCGACTCATGTGGCGTTTGATTCTCTTTGCCTAACCCCAAAGGGACTTGGTGTGAAGTTATGCTAGAAATATAAATAAATATTGTCGCACAAATTACACAGCGCCATCTAGCCCCAAAGTAAGCGAAGCTTGTGTTATGGGCAATAGACAACTGATAAACATACGTAAATACATTTTTTTTGTAAAGACATACTTATTATACATAGAAAATACCCGGACCAAGACAAACAGACATGTTCATGCACACAAATGTTTGTGTCAAAGTAGGGTTACAGCGCGTTCTACCACTGCGCCACCAAGCTCGTCAAGAATTGAAAGAATACCCACAACCATGACTGGTACGTCTTCTGTATTTTGACATATGGTGAGAAACTTGACTGTAAACTCTAAAGCTTGATAAGCAGAACGTAAGTGGTGGAATGTATTTTTTAGGGTTCCGCACCCAAAGGGTAAAACGGAACCCTATTACTGAGGCTCCGCTGTCCGGCCGTCCATCCGTCTGTCACCAGGCTGTATCTCATGAACCGTGATAGTTAGACAGTTGAAATTTTCACAGATGATGTATTTCTGTTGCCGCTATAACAACAAATACTAAAAAATAGAATAACATAAATATTTAAGGGGGCTCCCATACAACAAAACGTGATTTTTTTTGCTCATTTTTGCTCGATATTGATAACGGCAACAGGTAGACGCTTGAAATATTCACAGATAATTTAGTTATATATTCACTTGAAGAATAAATAATTAAATTAAAATAAAACAAATATTTAAGGGGGGCTCCCATACAACAAACATGTTTTTTGCCGTTTTTATAGATAATGGTACGGAACCCTTCGTGTGCGAGACCGACTCGCACTTGGCCGATTTTTTATTTTTAAGTAAATTTAAAATTTACATGCAATTTGAGAGAACTTTCTTTGTGCTTTTCCGCCAACAATAAGCACATTCGAACTAGCGTCAGTTGGCACCCACTAGCGTAAAATTTATTCTGTATGCATAATTTTTCATGTTTCATTGCTCCTTTATGAGATTAAAGATTCGTGATGCGGAGAGGTAATCCTCATAAAACAACGCAGGTAAATAATAACTCTTTGGAAATTTCCCTGCGAGTGAATGAGATAACCAGAAAGTTCTTGGGGAGCTGCTGTGTTAGAGTGGTAATGGTAACGCGCAAGCGATACTCTGTGCGTCGCAAGGTTATATAGTCTGCGGTAAATATTACGGGTTAAATAATGAAATGGGCGATTTATTCTGAAAAATTAAAACTCTCTTTTTTCTAACATATTCATTTAATCAAAATATTTACCCTCATTATCTATACATTGCTGCGATCTAAGCGGAAGTTTATTTATACCTTTGCGATGGAACTCTGGGGACTTCTTACCAAAATTTGATGATTCTAGGTCAACGGGAAGTACCCTATAGGTTTGATTCCCTTGCGAGTGTCAAAATATGCGCATAAACGAGGCATAAACAGCCGTATCTTTTGATTGTGTTAACTTAGAAGTTTGATTTTATCACTGCTCGAAGGGATTACAAATCTGAGTGTTTGCTATTAATTTCAGCGTGATAGCTCCACCCGTTCCTGAGAAAAAGGTCTTGACAGACAGACAGACGTACAACAAAGTGATCCTATAAGGGTTCCGTTTTTCCTTTTAAGGTACGGAACCCTAAAATCGTACAAGCATATGGTGCACTTAATGTAAAGTGGTTAGCCTTGGCCTATAAACGATTGTCATACAGCCAGTTCTAACACAGCGACTCTAAATCAAATCAAATAATTTATTTGCAAGCAAACACGGTAAATACTCGTATGTACACAATATAACGGTAGGTACCAGCATGTCGCACCAATAATTGGCATGCAAAGTGAAAGAATAAGTTGTAATTTAATTTTAGTTTACATAATATGTCAACGCAATTTCATATCTATCAAATGAATATTTAATAATTATTGATAACATCAATTTATGTCTAAGATATAATAATAAATAGGAAATGTCATAAATTAAATAATAATAATAATCAAAGTATAAAGAGCCACCAATGCAGCCTCGAGCTTTACTTAATACTATATCTTATTCTTTTAAGTTCCTCAAATACACAGCTGTCACAAAGTACACTGAACAAGCGAGACCTAAAAGTTTTCATAGGCAAGTGTTTAATATCGTCAGGTAATAAATTATATAATACTATAGACATATTATAACTAATTTTGGCGAAGCAGGTGGTACTATGAGAGGGTAACGTAAACAAAATTTTATTAAGTGTCTGTGCGAGTGAGGTAAAAATGGTCGCTAGCTTTTTACACTATCGTTTTGTTAATTAATTTTCACGTGACGTCATTTCACGTAGATTTCTGTAATTACCACAAATGGTAATTGTTGGAATAAGCCGATTCAACATGATGACGGTGACATAATAAATCTGTCCATTCACTCGCACGCGACCACCGCATAACTTACAAGTTATGGGACGTCTGTGACAAGTGCTGGTTGATTTATTTCCAGTCCATTGCCGGCGGCTGGGCCTGGATGTAGATTAGTTATCTATGTCGAAAA
Source organism: Pyralis farinalis (assembly GCA_947507595.1). NCBI lineage: Eukaryota > Metazoa > Arthropoda > Insecta > Lepidoptera > Pyralidae > Pyralis > Pyralis farinalis. The sequence goes on along the minus strand of OX382261.1, from coordinate 38,657,111 downwards.
TTGATTTAATTAAGCATACATAGATGGTCTATGGAAATTTTCATGCACAGCTGGAGCAATATATATACATAAGCTGTTCTATGAAGTAGATTGTCTATGTATCTTGTATAGCCTGTGGTACCATCAAGCAGTACGTTTGTTTGCTGTTTTAGTTAGTGGTACATAAAAAGAAAATGATCTCAAATTTATGTACAGTTATGCGATAATGCCGTTTTTACACAATGATGGGAGACAATCAAATACACAGCCCACCTGATGTAAGTTACTGTAGTTGATGTACTCGTGAAACGCTCGAGCTCTGCCACCACCACTGTTCAAGCAGCATTGTTTCAGGATCTTACTAACCTCACAGAAATATAACGTCCCTCCAGGGAGTTATTATTTGGCACCAACCACATCAACCCTTACTCATCCCACTGCAGGGATACGGGTCTCTCTTCAACTGAAGGGATTTAGAGCGTACTCCACCACGCTGCTCAAATGTGTTTTCAAGACGGCCGGGGGCCACTGACTTAGCTTAAAGACTGTCATCTATCAACAACCGCCGGGATCGACGGCTTAACGTGCCCTTCGAAGCACGGAGAAACTCGAGATAGATAAACCCATCCATAGACAGGCTGCGGTCGACGATGCTTAACCTGCGTGTTCGATTAGAATGACACGCGCAACGAGGCCATCGAGCTCTTTAATATGGCCACAGCCAAATAATAATTCCCTAAATAACAACAATTTCTCTGAGGCAGATGTACTTTCCAGAAGGGCAGCTTTATTGAACTCTACCTCCCTTAAAAACATATAGATCTAGAAAAAAAAAACAAGTTCATATTCATATTGATGCGAGCTACGCTTACTGACCGAGGTTTGAAAAAGTGTCGGCGTTAATACAAGAAAGCATGCGCAGTTGATTCGGGCATATAGAAAGAATGCAGAATGAAAAAATGATGAATGAGATATACAATACGAAAGTGGAAGGATGGAGGAGATGAGGAAGTCCAAAACTCACTTATCATCATCAAATAGGTCGTGGTTTATCAGAAGGAATTTTTTTTTCTGTGACTTCCCTTTGCGTACCGCTTCAGTAGTTGTTTGGATTTTACCACCCTATTCTTGAAATTAAACTATTTTTAACGGAAGTATCGCGTGTTTTATTTATTTTGTTGAAACCTGACGTTTCGAACGCTTTGCAGCGTCCGTGGTCGCAGGAAAGATTAAGGTGGTATTTGTCTTACATTAGTTATTCAATTATTACATCTACCGACATGGATGGATTAATTATATATGTTCCGATTCACACAGAAATCGCTCACAGTGTCCGAACATTTTTTAGTAGATCTTTGAATCTACTATACTATGAAAAAAAAAAAAAAAAAAATGTTCGGACACTGTGAGCGATTTTTGTGTGAATCGGAACATATATAATTAATCCATCCATGTCGGTAGATGTAATAATTGAATAACTAATGTAAGACAAATACCACCTTAGTCTTTCCTGCGACCACGGACGCTGCAAAGCGTTCGAAACGTCAGGTTTCAACAAAATAAATAAAACACGCGATACTTCCGTTAAAAATAGTTTAATTTCAATGTGTAACAATCGCGAAAACCTAAGACAATACCACCCTATTCTTTTTTAAATTACCAGTTAAGAAATGACCAGTACGTCTCTTATAGGCTGCAAGACCTAAGTCATCTTTTAAAATACGCGACATGGTTCTAGGTGCTATCTTCATCTCCCGAGATAAAATCTTTGGCTTTCGGACAGGATTTCTTCGAATTATTTCCCTTAGTGCTTTGACCACCTTTTTCGTACGAACACGACGTGGACGGCCAGATCTTTTTCTGTCACAAACAGAGGAGGTCTCATTGTACCTATTAATAGTCCGGTACACAAACATTTTACTAATACCAAGCGTATGGAGAGTTTTAAAAATTGCATTTGGCTCCATACCTACTTTGTGTAATGCAATCACAGCGATTCGGTTCTCTTTATCACGCCACTCCATTTTAATATCGCAAAATATTGTACAATTTATTGGCGCCAAAATGAGAAAACTCAATGAACAATTATATAAAAATGGCAGATTCCAAATTCAAATATAATATTTTGTTTATTTTTAATTGTAACAGTATTTATGGCCAGACTAAGGGTATGAAAGAGCAATAGGCGGCCTTATCGCTAATGCAGTTCCTTCCAGGCAACCTTAACTTAAAGGAGAATTGACATAATTAAAGGTAGGTGGCGCATAATTACATAAAGTAAAAGAACCTTATACAATTACACAATATTACTCACTCGCAGGAATCAAACGTAATAAATAATAAATCTAGGAGCTCGTTATTTGGCTGTACCCAAGGTCCGACTACATCGATACCTCTCTTAGTAAGTCGTCCATTCCGAGGTAACTATCAAATTTCTCGAAGATTTATACGCACACGAATTCACGTTCACAGCCAGCCTTAAATCTATTTCACTGACGTCACAGAAAATATATGTTTTATATTTCATTCTCACTATTGTGAACGGGAGCCATAAAATATATTCACTCATGAATGAAAAGTCGCGGTTCGCTCATATTGAAAGCGACTGGAGCGTCGCCTCCAATAACACTGAATACTACAAACATGTAGCGAGATTCAGAAAATAGTGAATACAGTACGAATATTTTGTTAATGTAGAAGGTATTTCATAAGGTACTAGCAGAAGCCTGCGACTTCGCACGCATGAAATTTGGGCTTTTAGTAGCCTTTATTTCTCTGTAGACATGAAATTGTTTCTGTTTAAAACAAAAAACAAAGTTCAGGGTCGTAGATGCAACCATAGAGCGATTCAATTTTCATACAGCGCCATCTATTGACCAAGGCAGGAGGCAACGTATATGTATTTTATTTATATTACATAAAAATGCGTAGTTATTTTATGTTACAAAAATACGTATTCTATGAGAATAATAAAAATAAAATTATTTACGGAATTACTGCTCTGAACAGTCCTCTACCTACCAGTGAAAGACCCGTTAAAATCGGTTCAGCCATTTCGAAGATTAGCCCGGACAAACGAACAAAGACAGACAGACAAAAAGTTAAAAATGCGTATTTAGGCTTTGGTAACGAGAAAATAATACTCGTAATATGAGCTTAACATAAAGGCTTTATTTTGAAATCACAGACAGACACTTCAATTTTATTTATATGTATAGATTTGTATGTATTCGTATCAAAAATATATCATATTTTCATTCGTAGCATTTTGACACAGTATCACTCGCGCGATGCCACCTCTGCTGCTAACACAGCAGCTCCATAGGACTACTGGTGACCTCACTCTCACGCAGGAAAACAACAATCCTCTATGGAGTTGTTATTCAAATCCGTTCAGCCGTTTAAGCGTGAAAGAACAACAAACATCGGACAACAACATGGATACGGGTCTCCCTTCGACCGAAGGGGTTTAGAGCATAGTCCGTCACGCTGCTGAAATGCGGATTGGCAGAGGCCAGTGTTTTCAAGACGCCCGAGGGCCAGTGACCTAACGACTGTCATCTATTGACAACAGCCGGGATCGACGGCTTAACACCTGGAGTGAACAGGAACACCTGGCTCGTCAATTATATAACAATTCATTTATTTTTTGGGTTACGTACCCAAAGGGTAAAACGGAACCCTATTACTGAGGCTCCGCTGTCCGTCCGTCCGTCTGTCACCAGGCTGTATCTCATGAACCGTGATAGTTAGATAGTTGAAATTTTCACAGATGATGTATTTCTGTTGCCGCTATAACAACAAATACTAAAAAATAGAATAAAATAAATATTTAAGGGGGCTCCCATACAACAAACGTGATTTTTTTGCTTATTTTTGCTCGATATTGATGACGGCAACAGGTAGACGCTTGAAATATTCACAGAATATTCAGTTATATACTCACTTTAAGAATAAATAATTAAATTAAAATAAAACAAATATTTAAGGGGGGCTCCCATACAACAAACGTGTTTTTTGCTGTTTTTATAGATAATGGTACGGAACCCATCGTGCGCGAGTCCGACTCGCACTTGGCCGATTTTTTTAATTTGTCAGCCATTTTGACCATGTTCCTTAAGAGATAGGAACGGTGTTCCTGAAAATATGCTGAATCCGAATCTGAAGTCAAAATTCGAATATTCGAAAAAAACGCACACAAGGACAAACGCACAGACAAACATATAGGTTTCATATGGGAATGGTGTTCCTGAATAATTTCGCACATTATTGTCGCAAAATGTGTTTTTTTTTGTGATGGAACTACAAGTTTACGGTTTTCTGATTTTCTGATTTTTTACTTTACTTGTGCTACATGATATTGCTTCTTACCAAATTTCATGATTCTAGGTCAACGGGAAGTATATGTTTCGATTCCCTTGCGAGTGTCAAAATATGCGTAATAAACAAGGAATAAACAGTCTTATATATCGTCGTATCTTTTGATTGCGTTGACTTAGAAGTTTGATTTTTTCACTGCTTGAAGGGATTACATACCTGAGTATTTTTTACTAATTTCAGCTTGATAACTCCACCCATTCCTGAGAAAAAGGGCATTGACGGACAGACATACGGACAACAAAGTGATCCTATAAGGGTTCCGTTTTTCCTATAATATATATATTATGTCTTATGTCTATGTCTTCCTATATATAAGTGCGGAACCCTAAAAAGTATAAATTAATTAAGTAGTAGGTATATGCCCACATTAGTATTTGAATCAGGGATCAATTGGTTGATAGATTAGTTTTCCACTAACCTATCCATTCTCTGCTTGTTTTAGAAGAAATTAAACTTAGAAATATAAATTTCTAGCCATTACTTTAATCCAATTAAAATTAAAGCGCTTCGGAAATTTATGTAACTTATTTCATTTAAATTATGTGCTGAGCGATAAACTTAGTCCTATTCCCAACTCAAATCTTGTACAAACACTGGAATTGAAATATTCTAGAAAACTTTGGTGACTGAGATAAATTGTCGGGCCTACAAGTTTAGTTTACCGCAAGATTTAACTGAAGACTAGACGAAATTGTTTATGCTCTTAGTTAGAGAAATAGTTGGTGATAAATAGACTAATTGGATTACTTTAGATTAAACATTTAAAGATGATGTAGAGGAGGTTTACTGGGGGATGAAAGGGGTGAACTTTCCCAGTTCAAGTGGAGTTGTCTGACCTTTTAGAAAATTGTTGCAGAAATACCTAAGATTATGATGTTTATTTGCTAGGATGCTTGTGTTTTTTTGTAATTGCATTGGATTAAATAAAAAGGACATTCAAACAGAGACTGTCGTGTACGTTTGTGTATATAAAAAATCCCTGGGGGACTGTAATGTACTTACGAGTGTATGAAGCTTCTGAGGAGTTGCTCCGCCACCAGTAGGAGTAGCAACGCGAGAATGATCGCATGTTGCAAGCGTTCTTATCCTACTGTTACCTCTTTACATCAGGTGATACGCTCACCTCTCGATATTGTAAAAATGAACTAACACTACACAGACTAACAGCATCCTGTTCTCTGAGAGAGAAGATATTATTACATTTAAAGCATTCCGTGCTTCTGATTATCCAGTGCTGCTTGTATAAAAATCTTTACAGAAACTACAAGGGATTCTGAATAATGTAAGAAATATTTATGAAAAAATTGCCGTGATATAAAAATGCTAGTATTACATCTTCACATCAAGTCACTTGCGGGGTAGGCAGAGAATACCGAGCACCACATAAACTCGGTCCTTACATACCTCACTCTCTTCTTTAACATTCGTGGCTCTTTTCACGCACTCTCGTTGGGGGCTCCTGACACCACTTTCTGATAACACATGAGCAATTTGATGTAATGTACATATTTATTTTAATAAAATAGGGGGAGAAATTTTACATCAAGTATCTGGAAGTCTGAAAACTTTACGTTATACTAAACTGAGTAAGCATAACATGTCTGTTTATATTGGTCTGGGTATTTTCTATGTATAATAAGTATGTATTTACAAAAAAAAAATGTAGTACTCGTAACACAAGCTTCGCTTACTTTGGGGCTAGATGACGCTGTGTAATTTGTCCGGCAATATTTATTATGTTTACTTATTATTTATTATAAGCATCATTTAATTTTAAAAAATCAAGCGTTTGTTATTAGTTAGATAGTTTGTAAGGTAAAAGCTATTTTATACCTGAAAACCCCTAAGGATATTTATCACCATAGAAAATGGCGGCAAATATACTCAATAAATAAATTGGTTGATCCAAAACCACGTACAGAGATTATTTATTTCAAAATCCCGCCTAAATGACGCATCGATCTCGGAACACGTGACGTCATTTGTAAATAAACAAACTACCACTCACAAAATCTATTATTACAAAAGGGAATATGCATGCAAAAGTTTTAGGACAGCTTTTAAAAGACGAGATATAGACAGGAAGGTATCTTAAGTATTTTTTTTCTACGAAAATTAGTTTATTAGATAATGCTGTTTGAATGTGGCATTTCATCACGTGACTTGAAAGCGCTTCATACTAGATGACGTCACAAACTATGAATACTATGAAGAAATGTATGGATTTCATCTAAATATTAGCTGCATTTCCGCAATTCAAGCATTCACATTGATGCATGTAAAAAAAATGAGGTAGGGCGCATCAAAGCAGCCCGTCTGGGGAAGTACCTCCACCTCATAGAAAACCGCAGCCAAATGATAACTCCCTAGAGGGTTATTGTGTTCCTGCGTGTGAATGAGGTCACAAGTAAGCTCCTAAGGAGTATGTGTAAGCAACAGAAGAAGCATAGCGCAAGTGATACTTAATATATTACAAGTATTAATAGGTCACGGTAACTGCTTTCCATCAGGTGGGCCGTATGCTTGTATGCCTCCCGACGTTGTATAAAAAAATGTTCAAAAAATCACAATGATTCAAATTATATTCAAATTCAATTTTTTTTTGTTACAGAAACCGATTTTTTACGATTTTTAACACATAAAATAAACCAAAAAAAAAACTAAACTAAAAACAAATGTTTTTTTGTTTTATTTTTTATTAGATAATTGTGTGATATGAAACGAAAATTAAATTTCATGTATAGTCCCTATTGATTGACTGATACAAGATAAGAACAAGACAGGTAGGGCAGCCCGTCTGGGGAAGTACCTCCACCTCACAGAAAACCGCAGCCAATTAGCAACTCCGTATAGGGATTTTGTGTTCCTGCGTGCGAGTGAGGTCACCAGTAAGCTCCCAAGGAGTTGCTGTGTTAGCAGCAGAGGTGGCATCGCGCGAGTGATACTTAGTGTTCCATAGGCTACGGTAACCATTTTACATCAGCTCGAATACTTGTATGCCTCCCAACATTGTATATATATATATAAAAAGGTTACCGTCACAGGACGCCCGGCAGATGTGAAACATCATATATATATATATATATATATATATATGTTTATTTATTTATTTATTTGTTTCCACAGTCACACACATCCACGTTGGATACAATGAATCGTTGACCAATAAATTGTTACAAAAGTTGTGTATTTGAAACGTTTAGTACAGGTATGTGTGTGCTGCAGCAATACAAAAAGGCCATAGCTCAGTATAAAATTTTTGCAAGATGATTTGCAATAACACTGATTTTCAGCCATAGCCGAGTGCAGGCGCGAGTGCAGCAGGTAGGTTTGGTATGAGATAACGTGTTGGTGTCAAAAAAAAGGTACAGAAATAGTGATAAAATCGATTAGCGTGAATGTTAATTGTAAATATATTTTATGGTTTAAGCGTAGTGGTTAAGTGGCAGTCAATTTTTACCGCAAAGCTGATTGGGAATGAATTATCAACAGAACGGAATTGAACAATATTATATCACCAGGGTAAAATGAAATGAATAATAATAAATAAAATGTCGTAATAATATATTCGTATGATTTTTCGGTCTATCCGATATTATGCGGGCGTATGGCGAGTAGTTGTGCAATGAGAAATACAATGCAATTCGTATCACTCTATAATTATAAATCAACACTTAAAAAATACGAAACAAGAGGACAGTCCCAAGACGTCGTCACTTGCCGCCGTTTGCACTAACTCTCCCTTTCTCCCAGTGTCGACCTCTTGATTCTGTCAAAGCGCGCCACCGTTCGCGCCCTTTCGTTTCGTTTTAAACATCCATACTCATGACCGGTAGCGCCATATGTTTACTATTATGGTTAATATACATAAAGGCTTATCTCCAAGCGATGTTATCCAGACACTTAGTACAATACATACCTAGAATTTTCTATTTAATATTTCAACTCAACTACAAAGGTACATTAGTGGCCGCCATTACAAATTCATATTCGACGATAGCGCTGAAAATTCAAAAAGTAATTTATGCCCTGTCTAGTCTCTAAGTTTCGGAATTTATTATTTCTTAACAGAGACCCCGCCTTTGATATTCTGAAAAGAGACTAATGCACTTTAATGATAAGGTTAATATTTAAATACTACAAATTCGGTGAAACGAAAGCCTTTCGCGTTCCATTCTGTCGCGTCTAAATTATAATTGATCTACAAATTTTCCCAAGAGTGACATTTTTTGTGGAAATAAGTGTATTAAATGTAAAACTGAAGGAACATAATAAAAAAATTAATAAGTATTCATAAAATAACGGATACAACTAGGACGGGAAAAAGGCACTAAATAAGATCAAGAGAGAGAGGTCACTCGATAAAATTTACAGAACAGCCAACAAAGACTGGATTATAAAAGTAAAGGGTTAAAGGTAATTGAAGTTAAATAGAGAAGGTATTTAATTATTGAGAGTTCTTCAATGATAAATTGTTTTAATCTATCTATAATCTCAAGCCAAATCCCTTGCCGGGTAGGCAGAGATGACCGAACGCCACGTGACTCGATCCTTACATACCTCACTCGCTTCTTTAACATTGCTCTTCTTAAGCACGCTCATCGATTTATAAGTCTCCTGTCATCACTTTCTGATAGAACACGACCAATTTGGTCATGGTAAGTGGCCTTCCTCGGCTACTACATCCCCCCACTTTTGCGTTGTATATTTGCTTCGTCATCCTTTCATCCTGCATTCTTTCTATATGTCCGAACCAACGGAGCATGCCTCTACTTATTTTAACATCGACGCTCCCTTTCAGACCAACTCTGTTTCTAACATCATCATTCCGAATACGGTCTACCTGATTTTGACCGACTCATGCTCTCTCTGCTATACCCAGCTCTCGCTTCCATAAGTAAGCGTTGGGACCAGCACTGCATTGTGTATAGCGAGCTGTGCCTTCTGGCTCAAGTTTCTACTGCTAAGAAGTTTTCCCAACTCTCTATTCACACTATTCCCAGAACTCACTCGTCTTTCCACATCAGCGGTGTACTTTCCATCCCTGCTGTAAGCGCATTCAAAATATACAATCTCATCCATTTGTTCCAACAGTATTAAAATATAATTACAAACATAATTTGACATACTGGTACGCTATGCTACCTTTTTTATACAACATCGGTAGGCATGCAAGCATACGGCTCACCTGACGTAAAACGGTTGATTAGTACTCTCCTCTTCAAACGCAGCATTGATATTGCGAGCCGTTTCTGCCGCGTCAGTTCCGCGTCGGAACTCGTATTCAAAAATTAAAAAAATACAATTGAATTCGAATTCGAAAATCAAATGTTGCACATTTTTTTTAAAACTATCTCATAGGCACCTTGTGAAAACGTTTCACTCGAAAATCTCACACCATGAAGGTTTAATGTCAATTCAAAGTATTTATTACTATAAAACGGCAATTACATACTTTGACCCCTATTACTTCACGTTAGATGCGCCGTATGCTTGTTTGCATTTAGATCACCGGAATCACGGATTGCAAATTCAAAGACAAATGTTCAAACTTGCAATCCGTAATCTCTAGAAAAAAAATAGGAATTAGTGAGAAAGCCACTTGCGGATAAAATTATTGTATTCGACCTTATGTCACTTAATACGATCACTATAAGTAGTGATGCGGTTATGTCTTCGAACCATATTCTATGATGCTAATAGCTTCGTATATCTCGTAAAGGACACAAACTTTTCCAATAAAATTCGATTTCCGTCGGCACACAAATAATATCATTTCTTGGAGGCAATAAAAAGGGGCATTCACATTGACTTTTGGAAATGAAGGGAAGATCAATAATGTTTCTTACACAAATCTAAAAATTGCTGGGGCGAGCGAAAACTTTTCTCATAATTTTAATACTCGATACTGGGGTAGCTCGTGCCAGGGAGTATTAATATTGGAGCAGACACTTTCAAACTATTATTAAGTTTGATTGAAACAACCATAGCTTTTGTCCTTATTTTAAACGCCAATATAAATAAGACGATTGACAAGATTTATCAGTTGTTATCTTAGACAAATAATAATAATAATAAAAAAAATAATATAATAATAAATATTGCCAGACAAATTACACAGCGCCACCTAGCCCCAAAGTAAGCAAAGCTTGTGTTATGGGTGCTAGATAACTGATAAACATACGTAAATACATTTTTTTTTTGTAAATACATACTTATTATACATAGAAAAACCCAGACCAATACAAACAGACATGTTCATGCACACAAATATTTGTACTATGTGGGAATCGAACCCACGAGCATTGGTGTCAAAGTAGCGTAACAACGCGTTCCACCACTGCGCCACCGAGCTCGTTTTTATATTATTATATATTAGCCAGTTTGTAGTTCTTCCATACTAACGACTGTGTCCTTGTCTTTTATGGGATATTGTTTTATTGTCGGCACACAAACAATATACATCCGTGGTTGCAATTAAGAGGAGCATTTACATTCAGTTTTGGAATCGAAGGGAAGATTAATAAATCGTGGCGATGGCGTCGTTGCGCGTGTCAGCCTAAGCGAACACACAAGTCAAGCAAGATTATCGCCTAGCTTTGGGTGGATTATAAAAAGGTATATTAGTGATTCACGATCGAACTTAGAGCCAATGTCAATTACACCTGCACACTCTGTTAATTGACAAACGAGGCTCAAGGGAAACAGATGATAGGCGCATCGAATCAGTACGACTTACGAGTTACACGTAACAGTAGATAGTCCAAGTTGCAGATATATTGTCGTTTTTTTAACGGTAGTGGGTGCCAGCGCTAGATCACATGAATTGCCTGGTGGTGAACAAAATCGAGCCATCAAATTGTATATTTTTGCTTATTTAAACCTTTTTTGAACCTGAAACCTGAATCTATTAACTATACAAATTAAAGTATGTGTGATTTATAATTTTTTTAAAACCCTGAAAATCGATTTCAGCGCCATTGTAATTTCGAGAAGTTTTTAATAACAATACTTTAGCAACAATAATTATTTATACGGGATCGATCAATCTAACCTGAGGAGCAGTGATAGCCCGGTGATATGGATCCGGCCTAGTGAACAACTGGTCGCCGGTTCAAATCCTGGCGTGTACCACTAAAATAAAATTTTCGGATTTATGAACATAATACTCGTAATATTCGTAATTATCACTTGCTCGGCGGTGATGGAAAACATCGTGGAAATGTGTGACCTAAGAAAGGTCTGGTTTTCCCTCTTGATTGTGAAGGTCTGACGACAATCGCTCCATGTCAAAAATGAGTATCTTCGCCAAATGTTTAGGCTAAGCTAGCGGATCCCGCCAATCCTAATGGACTATGAAATGGAATAATGCTAGGAAGAATAAATCAATAATAATATTTAATAATGAGATACATTATTAAATTATTAAATATTATTATTAAATTTTAGATGTAATTTAGTTTTAGTTTTATTGTGTATTTATTAAATTTAGATTTCAATTTAGTTTGTTATTAGCTATTATTTATTTTATATTTAATCATCATTAACGTTTAATTTACAGTTATCATTTGATTAAAATATCTAACATTTAATATTTCTAAGTGTCAGCATCATACATGATATTTTACCAGAAGGAGGTCTTAAATAAAAGTGGTCTGCGTGGGTACCTCTGTCTCACCTATTTCTACCGCCAAGCGGATATATTTATATAGCTGTGTTCCGGTTTGAAGGGTGAAATATGGCAGAGAAATTACTGGGTACTGTGACGGAACAGCCTTAGGTCACAAGATTGGCAGCGCGTGAGTAACATCCCCGTGAATTTGCGAGCGTCAATTAGCTGCGGTGACCGTATCATCTAATGCGGGCCGCATACTTGCTTGCCAATCTAGTTTATTAAAAAAAAAACGCGTTGCACTCCGGGAGTGCCGGCAGAAGTGAAAACTTGAATATTAACGTTGTGCAATTTTGAATATTTTGGAATGGTTAGGGAATAATTTCGCACGAATTGCTTTATTTATCAGTATAAAAGTACTATCATGTATGTGGTAAACTACAATATTCATTTATTGCGCTATCGTACACAAACATGACAATTTATATTACATAAAAAATTTAACACTTCAGAACTATTACAATTATTTTACATTAAAAAGTTTATCTCTCAGAAAAATCAACTTTCATCCATAATTTCAACGACTCTTTCACCTTCATCATTACCAGCATCATCATCGCCAATCTCTAAAACTCAAACACACCACGCCGCTTAAATCAAACAGCGATGTTGATAAACTACGTTGAACGAAACGCGTAAACGCCAACAATTTCATAGCGCTTACAACGTTTTGGTCGCGAGAAAATAATGCGCTATGAACGATTTAGCGCTTCATGTTTTAATTATTTAATTAGAGATAACTAATGTTTTAGGGCTGCAGCGAACTTAAGCTAATTCTCACCAAAATCTTAGGGTCGGGGTCATGTGTCGTAACGCGAGTTTAGCATTTTTTCAAAAAATAATGATGATGCTGCGAAATATACCCGAAAGATAACACACATTATAATTTTATACTTATATCACGACACTTCTATTAAAAACGGGTTTAAAACCTCCAAAATTTAATTACAGATATCTGGACTTGCAACTAAGTGCTGCTCGAAATAAACATACCTTACTGAGTCTACAATGTCACCTCCATTTTATGTACTCTAATACCGATCCAGTGGATAGAACGCCAAGTTTGTAGAAGTCCTAAATTCTATCGGGCGAAAGAAAGTTGTGAATTTTCAAATATCTCCCGCGCTCCGTAATCACTGAACGTTTATGAGTGTGGTGTTGAATTATAAATTTATTTCTTAGGGGAAAGAAAAATAATAAGAAATTGTACCATGTTCATATATATTTCTTTTATTTTTTTAGAAGTACTACGTAAATATGAGGTATGTGAGGACAGCGTCTTATGGCGCTCCTAGTTCTCTTAAAAACACCTAGATCAAGACAAACAGACATATTCATGCACATACATATTTGTACTGTATGGGAATGGAGTCTTGATGTCAAAGTAACACTGGAAACCACTACGGCACAGTTTGTAGCTTCGTTTGTAACTACCACGAGTAAACGAGGACAGCTTCCATACAAAGGATGGGGGTAGCTCATACTAAAATTATCACTCAATTTTCGCGAATATATCAAATCTCAACTCCGTTCAATATCCATTACTGCTTTTTAACTATGAGTATCTAATAAAACATACCAGCTAGCAAATGAAGGCATCTTATAGTTTGTAGTCGTTTGGACCAATGACATACAGTATCGATGCTAAATAGACCCAATAGAACTATGAATCCCATAGGTCTATCTCTCAACCAATTCGTTTGTTCAAGAGATTGAGTCAATGAATAACACCAAATTAGATCTGCGGTCGGCACTACTCTTAATGCAATACATTTTAGATTCAAAGTCCGTCACATAAGTTATCTCTGCTAAGATTGTGAACAATCTTGGCGCCCTGTAGACTAACTCGCTCCGTCCATACGATACGGGGTAGAATTTGTCACGTACAATTGTGCAAACAGCTATATTCCCATTCGAAGGAAACTTCACATGGTATTTTGTTCTTTGAAAGCAATATGCATATTCTCAAACTATGCTGAGTAAGTTCGTGATTGAGGATCCATATGTTCTAAAACTTTGGAACTATATAAACCCATATTTTTTCTTATTTGTGATAGTTTTTGCAAGCGTTTGTAGAAAAAGGTCACATCAGAAGCGGACTTGCGTTCCAAGAGTTCATTACGTTACGTCGTGAGGTAAACAAGCATACAACCCACCTGACTTAAAGCAGTAGCATATGAACGCAAGTAATATATTAAGTATCACTCGCGCGATGCCACCCCTGCTGACACAGTAACCCCTTTGGAGCCTACTCACACGTAGGAACACAACAATACTCCAGAGTCATAATTTTGGCTGTGATTTTCTATGTGTCAGAGGCACTTCAACATACAGGTTGTTTCAATGCGCCGTACCTCTTAAAATACCCAAACTAAGATAAACAGACATGTTCATGCACACAAATGTTAGTCACATGGGCCTTGATCGTCATTGGAGGTCATCAAAAATTTTTAATCTAGCATAAAGTAGGGTGATTAAGAAAAAAAATATATGAAATTTCTCTATTACATGTAATGCACCTTAATGTTGCTGGAAACGTTTCTGCATGTAGCACGGCATTTATGTCTTATACAAGAAGCCTAAACATTTTCGAGATAAAAGTAACCTGTGGGTTAATCCATAATATACCACATTTTTGTGCTAAACTTCATCTAAAACCAAAGGGATTTGGATTAATTAATTAGCCCTAAACCTTACAGCCATTTTGTGTAAAAGAGGAACAAATATTCATCCATCCTCACAGACCTCAAGTTCGTAATATGCTTTTGGACTTATTTAAATTAAAAGGGGAAAAAAAAAGGGGATTTTCTTATTTTATGTCGTTGAAAAACGACTCACTTAATTGCCTGATATTAACTATCAAACTCGAAGTAATTAGTTGAGTTCAAAAATATTTCCGAAAATTTAATACATAAGTTTGTATGTTTGTATACACACCCACGGATCACACCACACATACACACACACACACAGTTATCCCATTTAAAATGACACTAAAAACTCAGTTGGAAGACTTGAAGCCTAAATGCATCGTTGCGTCATGAAGATGTGAAATGAAACATCGATGCTTATGTGTAAAAATTGCCTTATCTTGCGAGTATGTCTAATGAATATGTTTAAGGACTACATTTTAACAACTATCCAATAACAACTGATTTCTTTATAATTATTCAACACTCATATCCTTACTGGATATTTTACATTAAATAAGTCTTATCTCTGGAAGATTTTCATATCTACACACTAAGCTTATCTACTTATTATTAAGTTATGATCTTTTAGACCAATATTTCACTTGAAAAAAAATCTGATACTACAAAAGAATTCCTAAAGAAAGAGTATGTTCTAGCAGAGTTATATAAATCACTACACTTTATTACTTCTCTTACTTATTGCCAATTTAATCTCAACATGTCCCAAGGGACTACGTGAGAGTAGACACGATAAATCAATCAAACTAAACTAGCTCGCTTGGACCCATGAAACAGGGACATAATAAATATTTAAGACACTAGAAGTAGCACGGAACAGACAGGTTTGGATTAGTACGTGTAGCCAATTGTCAGTTACAACAAACTATGCTGGGAGGCATAGTTTGTTGTAACTTACAATTGTCATCATTTGTCTGTACATAGTCGGGAGGCATACAAGCCAACGCTACAACTCCTCAGGAGCTTACAGACACCCTTGTTAACTACAAAATCCCTCCAGAGAGTTGTTATATGGTTGCTGTGGTCTGTGAAGAGGAGATACTTCTCTAGTCGACCTGGTTCTTTATTCATCATCATTCTAACTTATTGAGAATGATATTTAACAAACAGTAGCTAGCGCTACAAAAACTTTAACATTTGTAATTATAGAAAATCAATGATCTTCTGCTGAAACCGAACAATGCTAGGACCATTCTGGTCCAAATGTTCTGTTTCATCATCTTTTAGGAAGAATATGGTGGGTCAAAACACAGTATCTATAAACTCAAAAGAAGCTTAGAGACCCACTGGTTTGGGAATTGAAGACCTCAGTACGAGCTTTAATACACTTTGCCGAAGAGTTCCACGAATGAAGTATTACAGTTTCTCTGGAGGTCTGAGTGTACCGAAGAGAACGGTAGCTGCAAAATCGGCCAAGTGCGAGTCGGACTCGGGCACGAAGGGTTCCGTTCATTCATTATCTATAAAAACGGCAAAATAAACACGTTTGTTGTATGGGAGCCCCCCTTAAATATTTGTTTTATTTTAATTTAATTATTTATTTTTAAAGTAAATATATAAATAAATATTCTGTGAATATTTCAAGCGTCTTCCTGTTGCCGTTATCAATATCGAGCAAAAATGAGCAAAAAAATCACGTTTGTTGTATGGGAGCCCCCTCTAATATTTATTTTATTCTATTTTTTAGTATTTGTTGTTATAGCGGCAATAGAAATACATCATCTGTGAAAATTTCAACTGTCTAACTATCACGGTTCATGAGATACAGTCTGGTGACAGACGGACGGAAGTACGGACGGACAGCGGAGCCTCAGTAATAGGGTTCCGTTTTACCGTTTGGGTACGGAACCCTAAAAACACATCTATTTCAATTTAAAAATATTGACCCTAAATAGTAACCAAACTCCAGTCTGTCATTATTCCGCCGACGCATTATGACGCGCACCGATCCGTCGGTGCGGAAATAGGTGCATGCGTGGGGCCGACATCCACCACGCAGCGCTAAGACCAGCTCCGGCTGGTCGAGGAGAGCCGAGTGCTGCATAGGCACGTGGAATGTGAGAGGTGGATTGAGTGATAACGAGCTGATGGACGTAATGAATGAGAGACGCTTAGATGCTTTGTGTGTGACAGAGACTAAGCGCAAGGGGAGAGACACCGATGATCTGCCCGGTAGGATGATGGCCCTATGGTCTGGGGTAGATCGGGACGATCATGCCAGTGCTGGTATAAGTGTCGTACTCTCCTCTCGCTTAGCCTCTGGTGTGAAAGATTACTGTTTGGTAGGGCTTATACTTCTCTGGGTTCGTATAAAACTGGGCATCACGCGAGTATTTCTGGCTGCAGCATACGCTCCCGTAAGCTCAGCCTGTGCCCAAGAACTAGAGAAGTTTTGGGAGTCTACGAGGGATGTTCTGGATTTAGCTGAAGGGAATAAAAGAGTGATTATGTGTGGAGATTTGAATGGATGGGTTGGGACCAAACGTGACGGCTATGAAAGCTGCTCTTGCTCCCCATGGAGATAAGAGAGTGAACGAAGCAGGTAAGTCGATTCTAGATTTATGTATAGAACGAAACCTCCTCGTATCGAATACTTTATTTCGTCAGAAGGATATTTACACGTATACATGGAGACGGAATGACCAAAAAAGTATCATTGATTTGATTATAATTGATAGACGTCTCCGAAATACTATAATGGATATAAGTTAAGGCAAGAGATCACGCATGGACTGCGCCAGCGAGCGTGCATGAAAAGAGCAACTAATGTTAAAGAAGCGAGGTATGTAAGGATCGAGTCACGTAGCGCTCGGTTCTCTCTGCCTACGTAAGGGATTTGGCGTGAAGTTATAGATATCGTACAAGCTGTGCTTCATCAGTCACATGAAACTATTCATCTAACAGAAACTTTCCTTGAAACTGAATTCTGTTATTTTGACGCCTTGTGGAGTTTTTCCTAATAACTTAAATCAACTGAACAAACACAATTATCACAAACTGATATCACAAATGAATCTTTGCAATGCACCAAATTGATGAGTTTTACGGTTTTGACTATGTCAAAAATATGATGACTATAATATCGCTTTCAATTCAATTACTTTTCGCAAAATATCAATGTTCGATGCGAAAATCATTTTTGTTATGGAAACATTAACTAACATTTTTATTGGATTTTTTATATATAACATTACTAAGTGGTATTACCACTTATCTCCCTTGCATGATAGGCAGACACCTCACTGACTTCTGTAACATTCATAGCCCTTTTTATATTTTATATTATTCTCTTGCTCGCCAGTTCCTAAGGGAAACCCTCAGGAATGACACCACCCTCTGATAACACACGACCCATTTGGTCATGGTAGGTGAGTCCTGGCCTTCCTAATGAACCTTCCTAGTAAACGATCGTAATTAAATTCGTTGTTCCTAGGTGTTTCTTCCATTAGTTATACATATGTAATCAAATGTTTTTCAGAACAGAAGAACATTTCAGTCATTGTCAAACATTTGAGCAGTCAGAACCCGTTATATACGTTTTCCCATACATTTCGCGGTCGTATACGACCACCCGGGTTTCGAAGGGTTAAAATAAAATCGTAAAAGTACATAGATTGTTTAAAATGCTACGAGGAAAACGATAGTAGAAAATTTTCGTAGCAAATGGGTTTTGTAGGCAACACAACAAGGACTGTTCTTTTGAGACTTGTGAGACAAATTCCAATCATTGCACACTTTTATCGATGTATGTTTTATATTATGGTACCAGAGCTGTAAATCAAATAGAACAATATATATTCCACATCACGGAACTGAGCCTTGTCGCAATTCCTGCCAGAATATCTTTTTGTTATGAAAATGGTAGAAAATTTATACGTTTGTGTCACGATCATTTATACAAGTGGGAGATATTTTTGTTATCTGGCAACATTAGGCGATTCCGCCGCCCCACTTTACACACTGGTTGAGTGAGTTGTTGAGTGGGGCGGAAGGGGCGCTTTTGCGGGCGGCAGATTCTGCAGAGGGCAGACGATACTGTAGCACTGATACGGATTGACGTGTCTAATGATATACGCCACATTGTGATCTGCAAAGACATACCGATTGTAACTGTGTAATTAGAGTTCTAATAAATCGTGTATTATTGGAAGTGAAGTTTCTTTTATACTTCAGAAGTGGGATTACCAAGGTATGTACGTCCACAACTTTATTTATAAGGTTATAATAACGTTTATTTTATTATTATGATTATTTTTAACTTCTCGTTAGTACCCTCTTTAGTGTAAAATATTGTGATTTTACGTGGTGCGTTTTGAAGACGACATCCTAGTACAGACATTCAGATAAAAAAAAAAAAAAAGAGAGAAAATAGTAATAATGTGCTTGATTGAAGCTACCTTTTGACACGTTGACGATAGCACTACACACAACATACGCATGTATGCAAGGCATGCATTGCATACTTTACTCCACCTGAGCAAGGTTCCTAGAATCTTCGGCCATAACTATTTGTATATATTCATATAGATAAACACTATTAGGCCAAATCTGTACAATCGAGTTATCGTAATTATAACCTTGTTAAAAACTCGTGCATCATGCACGTGGCCATTATTTTTTTTTCTCTCTTTTGAATAGATATAATATATGAGATTATCTAATGGTTATTGACCGACAATGAAAGTTTACTGGATTATTTGTTCATTTCTTTAATTTAACTGGACTATGTACGTTTATGTACCTTATCCGTGTACGTATGTTCTTCTATTACTGAGCGAACCATGAATGTTTGCTGGATTTTATTTTAGAGTGAGCTATGAATGTTCACTGGATTATTTACTTATTTATTTATTTGGAGTGGGCAATGAACGTTCACTTGATTATTTACTTATTTATTTATTGGAGTGGGCAATGAATGTTCACTGGATTATTTATTTATTTAGAGTGGACAATAAATGGTCACTGGATTATTTACTTATTTATTTATTTGGAGTGGGCAATGAATGTTCACTGGATTATTTATTTATTTTGAGCGAACTATGAATGTTTGCTGGATTTTATTTATGAGTGGACAAGGAATGTTCACTGGACTATTTATTTATTGTGAGTGAACTATGACTGTTTGCTGGATTTTATTTGAGTGGACAAGGAATGTTCACTGGACTATTTATTTATTGTGAGCGAACTATGACTGTTTGCTGGATTTTATTTATGAGTGGACAAGGAATGTTCACTGGACTATTTATTTATTTTGAGCAAACTATGACTGTTTGCTGGACTTTATTATGAGTGGACAATGAATGTTCACTGGATTGTTTATGTATTTATTTTGAGCGAACTGTGGATGTTCGCTGGATTTTACTTTTGAGTGGACAATGACTGTTCGCTGGATTAATTAATTAATCATTTTAGAGCGAACTATGAATGTTCGTTGAGCTTTATATTTGAGTGGACTGTCTTGACTGCTTTATTATCTAAATTTAGGTTATTATTATAGGAGCGAGTATATAATTATGCGTATGCATATGTATATTGTGATTAAGTTATTTTACACAAGTTTAAACCAAATTAGAGTATTTATTATCACCTAGGCGTGAAATAAATTGTGACATAGCTTATTAGCGATTAAGCATTGTTATGAACAAAAGCTAGTCGAAGGAATTTATTACATTTCAGTCATGACACCAGAAAAAGACTATGATGGGCGAACTCCTCCAAGAACTCCGCCAAAGAGACGGTCGAAAAGGAGAAGAAGGAGAAGCAGTCCGTCCACAAGTTCTTCTAGTGAAAGAAGCGCACCAAGGAAGACTCGCAAAAGTTCGAGCCGAATGAGTACGGATGACGTTCTGAAGCTGTTGGCCAACTTCAGAGGAGAATCAAGTAGGAACTTAATATTCAACAATAATTTAAATAATGTCGTACCAGAGTTTGACCCATTGAGCAGAACTCAAACCATTGATAGTTGGCTAAGAAAGGTCAATGAATGTGCAGGCATTTACGGGTGGGACGAAAAACAAATTGTTCATTTTTCTCTTCAAAAGCTCACCGGCTTCGCAAAGAAATGGTTTGAGGCCCTGCCAACTGTAGTTTTCTCATGGAGTGAATGGCAGAATAAACTCCGAAAGGCGTTTCCTAGTGAGGAAAACTATGGACGTCTTCTGGAGGAAATGTTAAGCCGAACATCACGAAATGAAGAAAGCCTTCGAGAATATTTCTATGATAAACTTAGTTTATTAAACAGATGCGAGATAACTGGCAAAAAGGCTGTCGATTGCATTGTCCACGGTCTAAGTGATAAATCCATAAAGAGTGGCGCGCAAACGTTGAATTGCACAGAACCGGAAGGCCTATTAAATTTCCTCTGCTCGCAGAGAGCACAGCCACCTAGTCAGAATAAAATTCGCGATCGAAATAATCAAAGAAATGGGATTCAGGGCGCGATGACCGCAAATACTACTGATTATTCCTTGACATGTTTTAATTGCCGCTCGAAAGGCCATCCCTATTTCAAATGTCCTAAACCAATTGTTAAATGTAAAAACTGTAACAGAATTGGCCATGATAACGACAGTTGTAAGTTGACACCGTTGCAACGTCATTCGACACAATCGCGAACCGAGAACGTCACTGAAAAGAAAACTTTAAGAATAGACGTATCGATTAAAGCTAATGAAAAGTTTTTTAAAACTGTTACGGTAAATGATCGAAGTTTAGCCGCGTACGTAGACTTCGGAAGCGAGTGCAGTCTTATTCGAAGATACGACGCGGAAATCTTACAACTAGTCCAAAATTATGATTCGATTCCTATAGTAAGGGGCTTTGGCATCTCATTTGTTAAACCTTTGTACAAGTCGTGTGTGTTCGCGAAAATTGATGAGGTAGATGCACTTATCGAAGTGCTTGTAGTTCATGATGAGTTAATGCAGACGCCCTTGATTATAGGGCAAAATTTCACAGAACTTCCCTTTGTAACAGTTCTGAAAGATAGCAATCAGTTAACTTTTTATAAGAGCCCTACGTCTAATCCGTTCAATCTCGAAAGTAATGAAGGACCACTTAAACTCTATGTTGCTAACTCAACTCGAATCACCCAAACTAATATGTTGTCTGTTTTTGCTGACAACCCTAATTTTTCTGGAGATGTTTATGTGGAAGGTTATTGCGCTGTAGAACCTGGAAGGGAATTCAGTTTGTTGCAAGGTACCTATAAACTTTCTCATGGTAGAGGTGACTTACTAGTCACAAACATGGCAACCAGTGACATAACTTTTGAACCTAATGTATTAATAGCTAGAGCCATGCCTTTTAACGAACGAGATACTTATCAGATCAATAGGATCTCTAGAACAGAGAATATTTCATTGGAACCCTTGAAAGAAACTGATATTAATGTCGGAGATAATTTAAGCTATGATAATTGTAAGAGATTATATGAGTTGTTGCAAAACTACCGCGATTGTTTCGCATCAAATTTAAATGAATTAGGTTGTGTCAAAGAGGTAGAGATGCATATCGAACTCACAGATAACAAACCTATAGTTTATCGCCCCTATCGGCTTTCACATGCAGAGCGTGATCAAGTTAGGGTGATAATTGACGAGCTTCTCCAGAACGACATAATACAAGAGTCGACCTCTGATTACTCTAGTCCTATTCTCATGGTTAGGAAGAAAACTGGCGAACTGAGGCTGTGTATTGATTTCCGAACTTTGAACAATAAGACTGTTAAAGACCGTTTTCCCCTACCAATGATTGACGATCAGATTGCCAATCTTAGTGGGAACTCCTTTTTTACAGCCTTAGACTTAGCCTCTGGTTATTACCAAGTCCCAATGTCAAAGGGAAGTCAGCATCTTACGGGCTTCGTCACGCCTGATGGGCATTACGAATTCAAACGTATGCCTTTCGGCTTGGCGAATGCCCCGGCGGTGTTTCAAAGGATGATAAATAAAATTCTTGGTAACAAGCGCTATGAATATGCCCTTGCCTATCTTGATGACGTACTGATCCCTTCAAAGAACACCGAAGAAATGTTTCAACGGTTAGAGGAAGTTCTTAAGCTTTGCAGACAATATGGCCTGACTCTAAAACTTTCCAAATGTCGCTTCTTTGACACCAAAATCGATTATCTGGGATACGAGGTTTCAGGAGAGGGCATTCAACCCGGTAGGGCAAAAGTTCAGGCTGTAGAGAAATTTCCCACACCTCAAAACGTCCATGAAGTCCGCCAGTTTCTTGGGCTGACCGGCTACTACCGAAAATTTATACAAGGCTATGGAGAAATTGCTCGTCCAATGACATCTCTCTTGAGAAAGGACGCAGTCTGGCAGTGGTCAGATGAGCAAAACAAAGCGTTTGCTCATCTAAAAGAAAAACTAATTAGTCGACCGGTCTTGGCCCTGTATGACCCTAAACTTGAAACGGAACTTCATACAGACGCCAGCGCTCTTGGTATTGGAGGAATATTAATGCAATGGCAGCGAGACACTCGGGTATTAAAACCTGTTGCCTATTTTAGTAGGCAAACAACGCCAGAAGAAAAACATTTACACTCCTACGAACTTGAGACGCTGGCCGTTGTGTGTTCTCTAAAGAAGTTTAGGGTATATTTATTGGGCTTGAATTTTAAAGTTTTTACGGACTGTGCGGCTTTGAGAACGACATTAACAAAAAGAGATTTACTACCAAGGATAGCGAGGTGGTGGCTACAGATCTCTGAATTCACATTTGACATTGAATATCGACCTGGAGTTCAAATGTCACATGTCGATGCTCTCAGCCGAAATACCACGCTATCTGCGGAAAATGATGATAATTTCTGTGTTGGTATATACCATATAGAGCAGGACAGTTGGATCCTTACGCTACAGTTAGCGGATCCAGATATTTCTCGTGTGTTTAAAATTCTTAAACCAGAAGAAGATGAAGAGTGTAAAGAGATAAAGAAAAATTATATAGTAAAAAATCGTACCGTGTATAGAAAAGTAGAGGAGGGTTTGCGTCTAGTAGTTCCACGAAACGCTAGGTGGCAAATATGCAAAGCAAACCATGATGACATGGGACATCACGGCTTTGCTAAGACCTTGGAGAAAGTCCAGAATCAGTATTGGTTTCCAAAACTCAGGCGATTCGTAAAAAAGTACGTATCCGCTTGTATTGAGTGCGCTTACAATAAAGATGATGTATCAAGGCGGAAGACTGGGCATCTCTTTCCAATAGAAAAGGTAAATATACCATTTCACACTGTCCATATAGACCACCTAGGACCGTTCGTGAAAAGCAAATATGGCAATACACACATACTGACGATCGTTGACGGATTTACGAAGTACTTGTTTATTAGGGCTGTAAAAGATACGAAAACCAGAAATACGATTAAAATACTTCAAAATATTTTTTATGATTTTGGAGTACCGGCCAGACTCATATCGGATCGCGGTACGTCCTTTACTTCCGCGGCTTTTAAAACGTTCTGCAGCGAACACGGTATAAAACATATCTTGAACGCAGTCGCTTGCCCCAGAGCCAATGGTCAAGCTGAAAGATATAACCAAGTTATTCTCAACTCGCTTGCGACACAAAACTTTAATGGCAATGAACGTGACTGGGACAAGCGACTGGGACAAATTCAATGGGGAGTTAATAACACTGTGAATTCCACAACACGTAAAACGGCTACTGAAGCGTTGTTTGGTATACGAATGCGTGATGACTTGACGAATAAACTAAATATCGAGAACGACTTAAATAACGATAGTTTAGGGTCTATAAGACAAATTGTTAGTACGAACATACAAAAGGATCAAATAAAACAGAAAAACAGACATGATGCAAATAGAGCTCCAGCTACTAAGTATAAAGTAGGGGATTTAGTTAAAGTATCGCGTAATAACTACAATAATCACGGAAAGAGTACCAAACTTTTGTCGAAGTTCATCGGGCCACAAAAGATTGTAGAGGTTCTTGGAAATGATCGTTATAGAGTTTCGGATGTGCCAGGATTCCCCAGGAAAGGCAAATCGCGTGACTCTGTGATTGCATATGACAGGATTAGACCATGGATTCACATAAAGGCATTGGAAGTCCATGACAGTATTACTAGCAATTCTAGTTCGCTCAACGATAGTGATGAAAATAACGAATAGGTTATGTTTGTTATTTAATGTAAATAATTATAATATAAAATCAAATTCTGTGTCTGTTGCCAGTTCTCTCTAATATCTGGTTTGTTCATAATTAACATATTTATATATATTTTATTAATAAATAATAAAATATGATGTGATGATAATAAATGATTAAAAATATGATTGTCGTTGAATTACAGTTGGTTGCAAAATACTAATGATCTTAGTATAAGATAAGTAAATGATAAGCATATATATATATATATGTATGTTGTTTAAAGTCGTAACTGTTGTATCAAATCGAGTTAGCGTGGATAAGTGTTAATTACTACTCGACAGATATATATGTCTATTTTCATATTGTAGCAATTAATGTTTGGAAAGTCATGATTTTGTTTTATGTAAATGTTTAATATAAGTGGAAAAGTAAGAATAGACCGGTCAATTCTAGAGTGCGACCGGGTGGTAGCACTTTTTAGGATGGCCGAATGTCACGATCATTTATACAAGTGGGAGATATTTTTGTTATCTGGCAACATTAGGCGATTCCGCCGCCCCACTTTACACACTGGTTGAGTGAGTTGTTGAGTGGGGCGGAAGGGGCGCTTTTGCGGGCGGCAGATTCTGCAGAGGGCAGACGATACTGTAGCACTGATTGACGTGTCTAATGATATACGCCACATTGTGATCTGCAAAGACATACCGATTGTAACTGTGTAATTAGAGTTCTAATAAATCGTGTATTATTGGAAGTGAAGTTTCTTTTATATTTGTTTATAGTTTGTTTCCTATTTCTACCGACGCCTACAGACCGCCGACGCATCTGAAATGTAAACGCTCATTCTCATAGCTACAGATATATTGTTAACATTAGCATGCCGGTGACGCGAACCCATAGGTATGATTTTGCCAGCACTAAAAATCACCGCAACTCAACGCGCCCGAAGATGCCTTCACTTCTAAAAATAAATTAATAAAAAGTACTTAAATTACAATAGCGGACGTATCCCAATATCTTCAATTCAACCACAGAATGCTCGAAAAGTTTCATTGTTTCATCGGTTTGCATACAATACATAGGTACTTTAAAAATAAAAGCGAAGCTCAAATGTATTGTTTTTTGGAAGCTCAAATGTATTGGAGGCACAAAATGTATTGTTTTTTTGTTACAACATGAACAATACAAAAATGTATGTCTATATACGACTCTTGTTTTGGTCATGTTCATTGTTCATTGACGAGCTCGGTCGCGCAGTGATGGAATGTTATGTTACGCTACTTTAACACCAACGCTCGTGGGTTCGGTTCCCACACAGTACAAACATTTGTGTGCATGAATGTCTGTTTGTCTTGGTCTGGGTTTTTTCTATATACAATAAGTATGTATTTACAAAAAATATATATTTACGTATGTTTATCAGTACCCATAACAAAAGCTTCGCTTACTATGGGGCTAGATGGCGCTGTGCAATTTGTCCAACAATATTTATTGTTCATATCAGGAGTTCCACTACCGTCCACTAAATGACCACTAAAATCGTGTTATCGAATTTGTAGACATGTACAAATGTATTGATAACAACGCTACTTTGACACCAAAGCTCGTGGGATCGGTTCCCATACAGGACAAAATACTTGTGTGCATGGACATGTCTGTTTGTCTTTGTCTAGATGTTTTAAGAGCGTGCATCCGAGATATCGGTGTTTTACTCATTTT
The DNA here is from genome assembly GCA_947507595.1 of Pyralis farinalis. NCBI lineage: Eukaryota > Metazoa > Arthropoda > Insecta > Lepidoptera > Pyralidae > Pyralis > Pyralis farinalis. The sequence goes on along the minus strand of OX382261.1, from coordinate 38,630,525 downwards.
TCAAACACGATTAAGAAGCTATGAGACCACATTGGTTAAAAAAAAATGCTGCTTTCGAAAAATATACTCATCCTTAATTATAGTATAGAGTGAAAACATTCGTTTTATACACCGTTTAATAATAAGACCTCAATTCCTTTACGGTGTTTATCAAAATCTGAGGTACTTTTCAAAGAAAGCGAAAAACAGCGACGGTTGGCTTGACGAGACGCAGAGCGCTGGATGCATGGGAACGTTGCATGGTAATGGATCAGTATCCATTTGGATCGAGTTCGTGCGCCACGGGCTTTGCAGTAGGTCGTGGATTTATTACGCCCCAGTGTATCCTGATTAACCGCGCTAACTGATTTTAGTATTTACTTAGATAAACTAAATGGAACAATCATTATCCATAATTACTCGAGAACGGCGGGACCGATTTTTATGATCTTTGTTTTGTTGGCTTTGTTTCCACCCCGAATAGTAGAATAACCATTGAAATAAGAACAAAATAACGGAAAAATATTTATGCAGAAAATTAATTTTTCATACACTTTACATGAAACGCTTTTTTATGATATGTCAAGAACGAATTGACATATTTATATATATATATATATATATAAAACAAAGTCGGGTTAGTTACACCATTTATAACTCGAGACCGGCTTGACCGATTTTTATGATCTTTGTTTTGATGGATTTGTGTCCACCCAAATAGCAAAAAAACTCTATCTATCTATAACTTCACGCCAAATCCCTTACGGGGTAGGCAGAGAGAACCGAGCGCCACGCGACTCGATCCTTACATACCTCACTCGCTTGTTTCACATTAATTGCTCTTTTCATGCACGCTCGCCGGTTTCTAGGGCTCCTGACATCACCTTCTGATAGAACACGACCAATCTGATCATGATAGGTAAAAGGTAGCAAAAAAACTATTGAAACATAAAGAAAAATAACGAAAAAATTGTGAAGAAAGTTCATTTTCGCATACATTTTTCATGAAACGCTTTTTTTAGGATATCTCAAGAATGAATTGACAAATTTCAATTAATATTTTTTTTCGTTCGTCTTGGTGACAGGTGAAACACCTCCAGCGACAACATCAACCAGTTTCTTTTCGATTTTCCAAGGCGATTCATTTAAACGAACGTTGCCTCTGATATGCCACGTTATAACACTTGGAACACTCATCCCAAATACTTCAACGTCGGGAGCAAAGCAATATAGTTTCTGATCATCCGGACTTATGGTCGTAATTACTCAGTTTCTAAAAAGACTCATGAATGCTTCTACATGCAGTTGTTGCTGGTGAATGTTCGTCGGCCGACACCATTTGAATCACTTGGAACTGTCAATGGTGTTGCGTGCCCAATATTTCATGGATCATGTCAACCGCTCAATTTGCTTGAAAACGATACTCATTAGAACATGGCAATCGCTGACACAGTAATTCTTGAAAGGAAGTCAGTCAGAGTCAGATAACAAAAGCATGCTCCAACGTTCCAGACCAAACCAACGTTTGGACATGTAGAAAGAATGCAAGATGAAAGAAAAGAATGCAGGATGAAAGAATGACGCAACAGATATATAATGCAAAAGTGGAAGGATGTAGTAGTCGAGGAAGACCAAGACCAGCCAAACATGATCAAATAGTCGTCGCCGTGTTTCATCAGATGGTGATGTCAGGAGCCCTAGGAACCGGCGAGCGTGCATAAAAACTATGAACTAAAAAACTATGAATAATAAAGAAGCGTTGAAGTGTATAAAAATCGCGAATTACGGCGCTCGGTTCTCTCTGCCTACCCGGCAAGGGATCTGGCGTGAAGATATATGTATATACATACAATATTTTTGTTTTATGTATTTAACTTCGGGAGGCATACAAGCATACGATCCACCTGACATATAGTCTTAGTTTATGATCGCTTGCAATATAGAACACATCACTTGTGTGTTGTCACTTCTACTGCTACCAGATAAATAGTTTTAGGTGCTTACTGGTAACCTCAGTCACTCGCAGGAAAACAAAATGCGCTAGAGAGTTGTTAACTGGTTCCGGTGTCTGTGTGTGTATTTCAGCGAGGCATTTCTCTGCTGTTTCCGCACTACCTCCCTTAAAACCCCTACATTTAATACAAGGAGACGTGTTCACATATATGTCTGATATATGTCTTGTTTGAATAGAACTCACGAGCTTTGACGTTAAAGTAGTTTTGCTTACCATTGTTATTTTTTTGAAGTGAAAACTTCTTTAGCGGCGTTGTGCACTTTTTGGGATGAGTAAAAAATGTTAAACTCGCGTCAGGACACGTGACCCTGACCGTAAGATTTTGGTGAGAATTAGAACTCAGTTCGCTGCAGCGCTAAAACATTAGTTACCTCTAATTTACAATTAAAACATGAAGCGCTAGATCGTTCAAAGCCTCATAGGGCATTATTTTCTCGCGACCAAAACGCTATGAAATTCTTGGCGTTTACGCGTTTCGTTCAACGTAGTTGATCAACATCGCTGTTTGGTTTAAGCGGCGCTGGGCGCATGCGCGAGTGTGTTTGAGTTTTAGAGATTGGCGATGATGATGCTGGTAATGATGATGGTGAGTCGTTGAAATTATGGATGAAAGTTGATTTTTCAGAGAGATAAACTTTTTAATGTAAAATAATTGTAATATTTCTGAAGTGTTAAATTTTTTATGTAATATAAATTGTCATGTTTCTGTACGATAGCGCAATAAATGAATATTGTATTTTCCCACATACATGATAGTACTTTTATACTGGTAAATAAAGCAATTCATGAGAAAATATTCCCTAACCATTCCAAAATATTCAAGAATGTTAATGTTCAAGTTTTCACTTCTGCCGGCACTCCCGCAGTGCAACCCGAGTCATACAAGCATACGGCCCACCGGATGTAAAGCAGTTACCGTAGCCTATTAACGCTTGCAATACATTAAGTATTACTCGCGCGATACCTCCTCTGCTACCATCACAGCAACTCCTTAGGAGCTTACTGGTAACCTCACGCACACGCAGGAGCACAACCCTCTAGGGAGTTGTAATTTGGCTGCGGTTTACTATGAGGTGGAGGTACTTACCCAGTACTTACTTTACTTACTTACTTACTTACTTACTAATGCGCCCAACCTCTCTTAAAACATCTAGACCAAGACAAACGGACACATTCATGCACACAAATGTTTGTCTTGTGTGCGAATCGAACCCACGAGCGTTAGTGTCAAAGCCGCGTCATTCACGACTGAGACACCGAGCTCGTCAATATCATACATCGGGTTTGTCGATGAATTCAAGCACGAATAACAATAACACAAGAAACGTCTTGATTTCACACAACCAATCAATAACGAAACAGAAACGTGTCTTTTCATATAACGTAAATAAAACAAGAAACATATCGATTTTTAACAGACTTCCAAAAAGGAGGAGATTCTCAATTCGACTGTATTTTTTTTTGTATATTTGTTACGCGATCGTTCCGCTAATAATCAATTAATTTTAATGATTCTTTTTATATTTGGTAGGTCATACTTCAGAGATAGTTCTACAAGCACTTTTTGAGAAAATGAACAAAAACAAAAATATAACATAGAGACCGTTTTGGTTTGTGGTTCCCTTCAGCAAATGTTTTTGATGAGGACATTCAATGTCTGTTTTCTTTTCATTTGCACCACTAAAAAGCAAAAATCCAGCCGCATAATATCTATTGATAATATCAGTATTATACTGGCACCGACTCCAAAAATCGTAAGTAATTGTGACCAATTATTTTTCGATTTTGAGTTCCTGGGTGTTTTATGAAGTCGGTTTTTTTTATTTAAAAATAATTTATGTCTAACATGAACAACATCAACCTGAACAACAATAAAACAAATCAATTTATTCAAAAATTACAAATCCTGCCAATATTTCTTACAAAAACACGTAAACACAATATTGAGTACATAATCCCCCATATTTTTTTATTGTGACGTCACGTAAGCTATTTTACCCGATATAATGTAAAAATTCCAAAGATACCTACCTCATACATCAAAATGGATAAGAGATTCATTAGTTAAGTAGAATAAATAAACTTACGAACGTATATACAGGAACCTTAAATGCAGTACCTACTCCTTTTTTGGCGCAGTCATGTGAAGAAAAACGTATTTATTAATATTAAAACACATAATTAACTACAAGAATCGTATTGAATTGTAGGAACGATTGCGCAATTAAGCTATTTTCATCACGCACCTTTTAATGATTAATCACTGGCTCACTTTGTTAGCAAAAAACGTATTGATTTTTCATATGAAAACTACCTAAAGTGCAACTACACAATTTTCATCACGCACACTTTTTATCACTGGTTCACTTTTTAACAATTTATTTTCACTTGATTAACAAAGAAAAACGTACTGATTTTTCATATGAAAACGATTGAGCAACTACGCAATTTTCATCACGCACACTTTTTATCACTGGTTCACTTGATTAACAAAAAACGTATTGATTTTTCATATGAAAACTACCTAAAGTGCAACTACACAATTTTCATCACGCACACTTTTTATCACTGGTTCACTTTTTAACAATTTATTTTCACTTGATTAACAAAAAAAAAACGTACTGACTTTTCATATGAAAACGATTGTGCAACTACGCAATTTTCATCACGCACACTTTAAATTTTTATCACCGGCTCACTCGGCTGCGAAGTTTTATAATGATTTTGGATCGTCGCCAGAGATGAGCCTCGTACATTGTGCTGTACAGACTTGTGTCATTCCAATTTGCAGACGGAGTTTTTGCTCGCTACAACAATTGAAAAGAAAATGAAATGGTTGGAATGGAAGGTCGGAATCTGGAGATGTCTTTCTCGGAAAATACAATGTTTGCTCGCAGAATCAGAAGTTGCTGATAAATTATTTTCGCGAATTGCTTCTAGAAATTTCCACTAGTAGGAAAAGTAGCTCAGGTTTTGATAGTATTTTTTTATGCAACGTCGGGAGACGTACAAGCATACGACTCACCGGATGGAAAGTGATCACCGTAGTCTATTAACGCTTGCAATATATTAAGTATCAATCGCGCGATGCCACAGCACATCCTTGAGAGCTTACTGGTGACCTAACTCGTTGGCAGAAACACAACAACCCTCCAGAGAGTTGTTATTTGGCTGCGATACTTCCCCACATAAGCTGCTTTGATGTGACCTACCTCTTAAAAACGCCTAGACCAAGACAAGCAGTCATGACCTTGCACACAAACGTATGTCTCATGTGGGAGTCGAACCCACGTGCGTTGGTGTCAAAGTGGCGTTACTAACCACTGCACCACCTAGGTCGTGAAATGAAGTAGCTGTAATCTTAATAACAGCAGCATCACGCGACTTCGACCGCTCGCATCAGGTGGGCCATATGTCTGTATGCCACCTGAGGCAGTATATACAAGTACCCTATGGCTCCGGAACCCTAAAAATTCGTTTACATTTCGATTACTCGATACGCCAAATCCGCTCCCAATTTCCGAAGCCCATTAGTTTTGCATGTTTGTCAACATTTTTTTTCATGTTTTGACTTACTCTGACGTTATTTACTTGCTATATTTTACTAACTCAAGTGTCAATGCCCTTACGACTCTGGATTAAAAGTGAGTCATCATTAATTTAGTCGAAACAACTGTGATATATATCGGCTATGTTAATGTTGATGTCGTAAAATCTTTTAGTGAATAATAGTGTACATAATTTTATATTATGTCTTTTATCTCTATCTGTCGATCTATAACTTCACGCCAAATCTCTTGTGGGGTAGGCAGAGAGAACCGAGCGTCACGTGATTCGATCCTTACATACCTCACTCGCTTCTTTAACATTCATTGCACTTCTGGTGCACGTTCGCCGGTTTGTAGGGCTCCCTACATCACCTTCTGATAGAACACGATCAATTTGGTAATGGTAGGTAAGTCTTGGCCTTCGTCGGCTCCTACATCCTTCCAATTTTGCATTGTATATCTGTTTCGTCATTCTTTCATCCTGCATTCTTTCTATATGTCCGAACCAATGGAGCATGCCTCTTCTTATTTTAACACTGACGCTCTCTTTCAAACTAACTCTGTTTCTAACATCATCATTGCGAATACGGTCCACAAGTGTTACGCCACAAAGTTTGCGCAACGCTCGCATTCGACCGCGTTTAACCTACTTTCATGCTTTCTCTGTCATACCCAGCTCTCGCTTCCATGAGTAAGCGTAAGGACCAGCATTGCATTGTGTATAGCGAGCTGTGCTTTCTAGCTCAAGATTTTACTGCCAAGAAATTTTTCCAACGCTCCATTCACGCTATTTCCAGCACTCACTCGTCTTTTCGCATCTGCGGTGTACCTTCCATCCCTGCTGGAAGCTCATCCAAGATATACAATCTCATCCACTTGTTCCAGAACTTCATCATTAACCGTAGTTGTTACATTGGTTCTGGCTTCTCTTTCATATACCATCATCTTTGTTTTCTTTGCATTCAATAGTAAGCCTTTCTCCATACATTCATCTTTCATCATTGTGACCAGTATTTACAGTTCAGATTGTATTTCTGCCGGTGTTTAGGCAATTTTTAAATTGGACGCAACATTCTTTGACCTTATTATCTGCAGGCAACTATCGTGATACAGGATAAACAGCCTAGCAGATAGCATGCAACCCTTTTTGACACCAATTTTGACATCAAACCAGGGTGACATGCCACCATCTACCCGCACACATGCTGAGCAATCGTTGTAAGTGGACTGCACAGCACGGAGCAGTGAACCGTCAATCCCATATCTCGATATGTACCACAGTTCCTTTCGCACAACCCTATCAAATGCTTTCTCAAGATCGACAAAATATTGCGGAGCGAGAAATGTTGATCCCCTTCCATTTTGGAATCCTCCCTGTGCCTCCCACAGCATTTCGTCGGATTTCACTCTCACTCTCCTTTCAATCTACACAGATAAATAAAATTGGAGTGTCTGTTTGTAATATTAAAATAACCGCTTTTTACTAAATGTATATGGATATATACATGGTACATATACCAAAATAAATATACGTTGCCACCCGTAAAGGTTAATAGATGGCGCTATATGAAAATTGAATCGCTCTATGGTTGCATCTAAGACTCTGAACTATGTTTTTTTTAAACAGAAAGAATTTGATGTCTATAGAGAAATAAAGGCTACTTAAAGCCAAAACTCATGCGTGCGAAGCCGCGGGCTTCAGCTAGTAAATACATAAATGAAAAAATATTGTCTGACATATTACACAGCGCCAACTAGCCCCAAAGTAAGCGACGCTTGTGTTATGGGTACTAGACAACTTAACAGTTGTCTAGTACATACGTTTGACATACGTAAATACATTTTTTATTTTGTAAGTACATACTTATTATACATAGAAAATACCCAGACCAAGACAAACACACATGTTCTTGCACACAAATGTTTGCCTTGTGTGGGAATTGAACCCACGAGCGTTGTTGTCATCGCGTCATTCACGACTGAGCCACCGAGCTCGTCAATTCCTTGCCATATACATTTGCTGCTAAGCTGATGGCCCTATAGCTGGCGCAGTCCATACGTCCGTGTCCTTTATTTTATTATTTGGTCAATAAACTGGTATGAAGTGTGAAAACTGGCATAGTATCATTACATACATACATATCACGTCTCCCATTGGGGTAGGCAGAGACTATAGAACGCCAGGTGCACCGATCCAAACATACCGCTCTCGCATCTTCCACACTCATCAACCTCTTCATGAATGCTCTTCTGTGCTCTATATAAGTGCGTCTCGAGCGGCCCCTCCCGACATCTCCATTCACTCTTGCCTGATAAACTTCTTGCATGACTCTTTAACCATTACATTGTATATAATGTGATTTTGATTATTTGTGAGTCATATTGTTTAATCAATAGAACTAGTATCAAGCTAGCTAAATTAAGATTTTATTTGACATTAATAGGATAAATGTGGAAATTGACTTTTGTATCTTTGTTTGTTCTATCAGTGAATTCACAAAGGCAGGGGGGGGGGGGGGGGGGGTATATGGTCTTTTATAGCTTTTATTCATCAATTTATTTAAGGGGTTTTTAAATATATTGATGAATAAAAGCTATTATACAATAAATTATTATTTAGTCGTATATCTTTTAAATATAGATATATGTATAAACGGAAATAAAATAGTCGCTTATTAACTTTTTTAATTAATTATTTTTATTTATTTATTTATTGCACATTTTAGTTTACAGTAGGTAGCAATTATAATAATACTTAAAGATACCACAACTTCACAAACATGGACCCTAGCAGGATTTTGCAATTTACAGCTTACTGTGCTGAAAGAAGGGTTTTCTTTTGAGAAACGTAGGAATGAACCCACCGCAGAGGTATTTTTAAAAGCACGACCATTTTCAAATAACAGCGGTCAAACCGTTGTAGACTCATATACCGAGTCTTTCAAGTACTCTATTAAATATTTTAATGGCCACATCGTTGGCATTATATTGATAAATCATTAATTTTGGGTGGTTCAGTCGTGAATGACGCGAATTTGACACCAACGCTCGTGGGTTCGATTCCCACACAAGGCAAACATTTGTGTGCACGAACATGTCTGTTTGTCTTGGTCTGGATGTTTTAAGAGAGGTAGGGCGCATCAAAGCAGCCCGTCTGGGGAAGTACGTACACCTCACAGAAAACCGCAGCCAAATAACAACTCCCTAGAGGGTTGTTGTGTGTGTGTTTCCTGCGTGTGAGTGAGGTCACCAGTAAGCTCCCAATGAGTTGCTGTGTAAGCAGCAGAGGAGGCATCGCGCGAGTTATAATTAATATATCGCAAGCGTAAATAGGCTACGGTACTTGATTTGCATCAGGTGGGCCGTATGCTTGCATGCCTCCCGACGTATTATAAAAAAAGGTATCTTCTAAAATGTCTTGTTCTACTGCCAGATATGCTTTTTAGGACATAAGTAAAGGTACTTTGCAACAAAGACGCAGGTTTCAAAAATATATAAACCTAAATAACACAGCAGTATGCCCTATTAGTACATTTCACTTATGAGATAGGTACACATTCTACGCACCTATCTTGTAAGTGAAATCTAAATTTGTTACGAGAATCCGAGCCTGTTTTTCCAGCATACATTTCCTTCCCGACCACTACATTCCGAAGCGCCGCACCTATATCAGCACACTCGCAAACAACTCGTGACCGTGTTTCAAAAAAGGTACCAGTGTGTTTGCAGTGCGAAGGCAGCGTCTATTTGTATATGAAAATTGCGCCTAATCCTTATTTGCGCAGTCGACGCCCGGCATCTATCGCAAAAATGAATATGTAACGGAGAACTGTTCCGCTCAATTCTCTGTGTTTGTTACTATTTCTATGTTTCGCACTGTGTTCGGTTTTTTCTGGTTTTCCATTTTCGCTCGTTGAAAGCGAAGTTGGTTGTTTTCTATTCGTATGTATTTTTATTATCTGTTAAATGTCGATGTGTATTCAAATTGTCGGTTTTTAAAACAAAGTAAGCATATTTTTTTTGTTTTGACTTTGAAATATTGAGAAATTGAATGTACAGTTTTATATTATACTAGTTGAGCCCGCAGGGGCCGCTTTTTAAACTTTCTTTCTTTTTCCTCCATTTCTAGGAGTTGTATCGTGATGTTGAAGTTCAAGAATTGGGCTACGAAATATAAGAAGATTTTTCAAATCCGACCGGTAGTTCCAGAGATTAGCGCGTTCAAACAAACTCTTACGCTTTACATGTTAATGTAGATATTTTTTTTCTTTCTCATGAATAAATGGCTCTCTATCGATCTTCTCAAGTTGGGAAAAGAAACACTTACGTTCAGTGACGTATCAAAAGGTAGTCACGTTGTACACCAACATTATTGTATTTTAAAATGGCGCAAGTAGTACTGTACCTACCTATACAGTTATTTGTTATGACACTTTGCTCTAACAAAGAGACAAATAATAGGACATACATGTCGTTAGAAAGAGATGTATGAATATATCTGAAGAAGAATATATATGAATATATCTTAAAACATTTATGCTTTGTGGCGAAGTACGTATAATCGCGACGCGAGAGCGTGGTCATCCGAATGCGAGTTGGGCAATTACCTTACTTTCGTATTGCCATTCTAGAGCACGTACGACGTATCTGTGTCTATAAAAACATCTTAGCTTAAATTACCTCTACAATGAGGTCGCTGCTTTCAAAATAATATGTTTACTTAGTTTTCTCATTCTACGTGATATTAATATTATAGTCATAGTAATAAGTTACAATGGGAAATGTTTGATTTTTCTTTTTAGCACCATCTAATCCTATTTCAACCCTATCTTTCAGACCATCTCGGTTTCTAACATCATCATCGCCGACGCGGTTTACACACATTACGTTACAAATTTTGCGCATCGTTCGCATTTCGACTGCGTTTATCCTACTTTCATGCTTTCTCTGCCACCCCTAGTCCTCACTGTCACAAGGTAGCGTTGGAACCAGCACTGTGTTGCGTATAGCGAGTTGCGCCTTCTGACTCATGCTTTTACGGCTAAGAATTTTCCCAACACTCCATTCACACTACTCCTAGCACTCACTCGTCATTCGACATCAACGGTGTACCTTTCATTCCTGCTGAAAACGTATCCAAGATATACAAACTCATCCAGTCATCCACATTATCAACTCGTTCTAGTTTCTTCTCTTTCAAAAACCATTACCTTTGTTTCATTCGCATTCAGTAGTAAGCCCCTTTTTTTAATATGGCCTGCCAAAATGTCCCCATCGCGCATGATGGAAAGCGTCAATGAGAACCAGATGTGAGAACAGCCATCACAGTGATTAGCGCTGTGCTGGCTGCCCGTTAAGGTGCCTCTTCACACCTCGTCTAAACGATCCGGGATTATAGGCAGTAGGGAACACATGCGCCGGAAGCGAATTTCAGATATTGATGGTCCGACAAAGAAATGAGTCGTCGAACTTCTTAGTACGGGAGGTAAGCAACCCAACTCTATGTGGATGTGATCTCAGTCCAGCGCGAGTATTCCGGAGGAGGAAAGGAGAAAGAGCGACGTGGTCTTTTTCCTTACAAACGTCTTTCATTAGTGTGACTAGTTATCAGAAAACCGCATAAAACCTTTTGATATATGGCTAGGTGCTTCCCCACAATATTTCAGACCCAAAATACTTGATATGTACATCCCCTTCAATTTCGGAATCCTTTATGGGCCTCCTAAAGTATTCTTTCGGATTTCCCATCCATTCCCCTTTATACTTTTGCTACTAAGCTGATCAAGCTGTTAGCCCTATGGCCGGCGCAGCCTTTATACATGGGGACAATGTCTGCGCGTCTTCAGTCCATAGAGACCCTTCCAATTCTAAAGCATAGATTTTTTTGATGAATATATATGCTTCTATTCTAATATCAAAAGGATTAATGAAAATAAAATGATTTTTAATTTGAAGATGCAAATAATAATTTGTAACTTCTATATATCTATCTATAACTTCACGCCAAATCCCTTGCGGGGTAGGCAGAGAGAACCGAGCACCACGTGACTCGATTCTTACATATCTCACTCGATATTTTAACATTAATTGCTCTTCTCATGCACTCTCGCCGGTTTCTAGGGCCCCTGACATTACCTTCTGATAGAACATGACCAATTTGGTCATGGTAGGTAAGTCTTGGCCTTCCTCGGCTCCTACATCCTTCCAATTTTGCATTGTATACCTGCTTCGTCGTTCTTTCCTCCTGCATTCTTTCTACATGTCCGAATCAATTCTTCTTATTTTAACACCGACGCTCTTTATCAGACCAACTCTGCTTCTAACCTAATCATTGCGAATACGGTCTACAAGCGTCATGGCTTATATAATTTGTAACTTATATAATTTTTATCATTATTTATTATCTTTGAAGTGCTATATAAGTGTCCAGGTCAGTTAACTATATTAAGGCATTGTTTGCCAACTCCATCAATGAACAATTAAGTCCTTTCTTAGCTTCTTATGAAATTATTATCGCCCTCGTACAGCTGAGTACTTTAATACAAGTCTCCTCGGTAAACTTGGATTTGTAAACTTTCCTCGAAGGAGATTAAAGAAAACTACTTAGCCAATTCCAGGTATATCGCGCTTCCAAGCTCCAAGTACGTAACGTGACGCGTCTCACTGAATAGACGCGTTGGGTTACGTTAGGCGTTCCACAACGCGTGGAGTGACTTGCAGTGCGGTGCGATTTGCGATTACTTCGCTCACTGTGGTAGTTGGTGATGCTGGCTGCAATATAATATATAATGCTGCAGCCAATATATACAGAACAGCCATGCAATTCTGTAAGAGCAAACATCCTTACATCCTCGGAAACATCGGCTGTTATAGCTTTGAACACAAAATTGCAATTCCTTAGTGTCGCTTTTCATGGTTGTGCGACACTAGCGCCGCAAGGCTGCGTTTGGAATTGGAATTCTACAAGGCAAACAGCCTCGCGTACGCTTTCAGCCTTATAGAATACCAAATAAAAAGCCGTGATCGCAGTAGACGATGTCAAAGCTGTGACATCTGTGATCACAGCGATGCACACAGCCATTACGAGTCGCTTAGAGAATTGCAAGGCAGTATGAGAGGGAGAGCTCGATGGCGTCGTTGCGCGTGTCATTCTAACCTAACACGCAGGTTAAGCTACATCGACCGCAGCCTGTCTGTCTGTCTATGGATGGGTGTATCTATGTCGAGTTTCTCCGTGGTGCAGAGGTCCCGGCTGTTGTCGATAGATGACAGTCGTTAAGCTAAGTCAGTGGCCCTCGAGCGGCTTGAAAACACTGGCCTCCGCTAATCCACATTTCAACAGCGTGGTGGAGTATTCTCTAAACCCCTTCGGTTGGAGGGAGACCCTTATCCCTGCAGTGGGATGAGTAAGGGTTGATGTGGTGTGGTGGATGAGAAGGACATGGACAAGCAAAAACGCCATTCTCCAATAGGTCATAATATTGAAAAAAACATAAAAATGAAAAAAGCATCGCAGTCAAAAAACTAACTCCCTTGAGAGTTGTTGTGTTCCTGTGAGTGAGGTCTCCAGTGAGCTCCCTTAAGAACTCCTTAGAGTTGCTGCGTTAGCGGCAAAGGTGGCATCGCGCCAGTAATACTTAATGCATTACAAGCGTTTACAGTATGGTAACCGCTTTACAGGACACATTGCTTGTATGTCTCCAGACGTTGTATTAAAAAAATGTCTCCTGATGTTCTATAAAAAAAAAAAGTGTGCGTCTCGGGACGCCCGAAAGAAGTGATAACTTAAACGAATCTCTATATAATTAAAGCTGACGTATGCGTGTGAGAAAGAGAAGCCAGATAGACTGGCGCCGTAACGCGTTACGTAACGAAGCTGTTTACGCTCCCATAAGAAGTTATCACTTCAAAAAAATTGTGGGAAAGAAATAGTTTTATAGTATTGTTGTTACTCATTGAAATTAAAGGAAGAGTCTTCCTGCGACCACGGACGCTGCAAAGCGTTCGAAACGTCAGGTTCAACAAAATAAATAAAACACGCGATACATACTTTCGTTAAAAATTGTTTAATATAAAAATAGTTTTATCCTCTTTGGTATAGAGTTCCACGGCTCCATTTAGATTATACTAACTTAATTCGAACCAATTTAGTAACAAACAAGTTTGCATTACTTCGTTGTAGGAAAAAAAAACCTTGGTATAAATATGGCGTTTAGTTTAATTAAATTGAAAATTAAAAAGTGAAAATAGAAACTTATCGCCGTAACAAACTATAACGAAACAACTTGAATAATGCTCCGAGGTACGTGCCATGACAGCGGGGTCTTAATAAAAATACGCGCGAGTCACGTACAGGCTGATGTAAATAGTAATCTGGCGAGTCACGCTATGATGTCAAACAAACACAGACTGGTTTTACATTATAATGAACACTCTATATTCCGCTAGGTATTTTATACCGCGTTTTCTTTGCTGTGAACGGACAAAATTAATCTCACAAGACATGATTATATTAAAATCACTTTGTGAACGTCAACTACATATGGTGAAAATAAGCGGATCAATGCATTCACATTGCCTCGGATACTCATATTCAAAACGCATTCGAAAAGTTTTGTTTTATATATATAAGTATATATATTGGCACAGCATAGTGGCTCCGCTTCGCCTGTTGGTAAGCGAAAAGAGGAGCCCAAATTGCAGCGGCAACTGACAAAGGACTACAGTATCCTGTCAGTTGACGCTACCATGCTGGTGCTTCTTCACGCTTCGTTTAAAGAATCCCATGTTGTAGGAAGGAGGAAACACATGTGCAGGCAAGGCGTTCCACTTTTTATTAGTTCGACAGAGGAAGGAGTTGTGGAACTTTTTAGTACGTTTTAGTAGTAGAGAAGAACTGTCCTCAACAGTGGAATGATGAGGTAACAAGCCTGCACGTATGGTTCTATGACGATATATATATTTTCATTCAGTTTCCATACATTTCGATAGATGTCTTTTCGATTCCCATTCTAATATGTTTCGAGACAATGTAAATACATCTACAGATATATTTCAATACTCTATTATATCCTAGTCGCTTTGCAACCAATTTTTTCCATATGACAGAAATAAACAGGCCAAATTGCAACAAATCCTTCAACAACAACATCTGTACTCTTTGTAGCCACTTATGGCATTGTTAGCGACGTGTTCAATAGTTGTATATTTTTTTGTATACGAGTTTATGACGTTTTAATAAGTTGGTACAGCGAGGAGGTTCCCAAACTACGCGATACGTTAAACACGGGGGCTAATTGTAACCTCTCTTTTCTTTATGAAACTATATAACTATATTGGCAAACGAGCATGCGGCTAGCATTAGATGGTACACGATCACCGCAGCCTATTGACGCTCGCAACACCACGGGGATGTTTCTCGCGCGCTGCCATGCAATATAATATGTAATGTTGCAGCCGCTCTTGTGACCTACAGATATAACGCTGCCAATCTTGTGACCTAAAGATGTTTCGTTTCAGTACCCAGTAATTTCTCTACCATATCTCACCCTTCGAACGGGAACACAGCTATATAAATATAGCTGCTTGACGGTAGAAATAGGTGAGACGGAGGTACCCACACAGACGACTTTTGTACAAAATCTCCCTCTGGTGAATCTATCTAACTATATATAAAATGATTACCAAATCTGAGCAGCGAACATCCTTATCAGATACTGCAACACACTATACAGGTATAAGGAAGTATAATGCCACCGATCCCGAAATATCCGTAATTCTTTAAAACCTGCCAGTCTAAGAAGATTTTTTAAGTGAGGTAGGGTGCATCAAAACAGCCCGTCTGAAGAAGTACCTCCACCTCACAGACAAACCACAGCCAAGTAATAACTCCCTAGAAGGGTTGTTGTGTTCCTGCGTGTGAGTGAGGGCAACGCGCGAGTAATACTTAATGTATTGCGAGCGTTTATAGGCAACAGTAACCACTTCACATCAGGTGCACAATTATACGTCCCACCTAATGTGATTGCAGCTATCTGTGTCCCCCGGAGGCGACGCGATGGCCTCCGTCGGTGCGAATATAGCCGCATGTTTTTTTTTATGCTACGTCGGGAGGCATACAAACATACGGCCCACCTGATATAATGCGAGTACCGTAGCCTATTAACGCTTGCGATATATTAATTATCACTCGCGCGACGCCTCGTCTACTGCTTACACAGCAACTCCTTGAGAGCTTACTGATGGTATGATACTGTAATGCGCCCTACCTCTCTTAAAACAGCCAGACTAAGACAACAGACATGTTCATGCACACAAATGTGTGCCTTGTGTGGGAATCGAACCCACGAGTGTTGGTGTCAAAGTCGCGTCATTCACGACAGAGCCACCGTCGATCCGTCTCCGTCGTCCATTGCTACTGTGATCATCTCTATCCATAATATTTCAGTGTATCTACACATTTTCAATGAGATATCTCTACAGTCGCTCTCAAGAACTGGCTCGATTAATCCCCCTGATTCCAAGCCCTCGAGGCTACAAATGAATTGCCGTGGTCAGGGCATATCCCTTTTTTGCTAAAGAGTGATAGAGAGAATACAATCATCCATTAATGGAGAGAGAGACAGTGTTCTTACCTAACGATGTCAAGAACGAAAAGTTAGATACGTTATGTATTTTGCAAGTGATAATTCATTTTTTGGGTATGAGTATTTCCGTAGCGCATGGACTATGTGCTAACGTCAATGTAAATCCGTTGTTGTTATGGTCAGTTTGGTAGTTGAGTGATTAGCAATGCTACTTCTACAACAAGACTCGTGGCTTCGATTCCTATGGACAAATATTTATATATTATATAGTATGGACGTGAATGCGTCTTTAAATTTGCTTTCATAGTGGGAGACAAATCAGAAAACTTATGATAACTAAATCGAGAGATACAATTTGATGTTGCAGTATATATCTGTCGCTTTCACAATAAAATTAATTATACCACTTGATAGCTAAAGAATCAAAGAATTCGTTACGTTGAGAAAGCGCTGCCATTTTGAGATCATTTCGCTGTATAATATAATTTCGTTTTAGTACAACT
The DNA here is from genome assembly GCA_947507595.1 of Pyralis farinalis. Classification (NCBI taxonomy): domain Eukaryota; kingdom Metazoa; phylum Arthropoda; class Insecta; order Lepidoptera; family Pyralidae; genus Pyralis; species Pyralis farinalis. Next base: position 38,613,895 of record OX382261.1, on the reverse strand, counting down.
TACTTATGTTTACCCGTTACGAAGACGTAATCACGTAAAACTCAGCCCGTATCACACACACAGAGGTAGAGCGCATCGAAGTATCCTCATAGAAAACTGCAGTCAAATAACAATTCCGTGAAGGATTGTTGAGTTCCTGTAAATGAGTGAAGTTATTAATCAGTGTGCTAAAGTAATGCTATATTAGCAGCAGGGGTGGCAACGCGGAAGTGATACTACCTGTAGTGCTACACTTTACATCTGTGGGCTATATGCGTGTATGCCTACGTAGTATAAAAATATATTTTTTAAACAAGTCTTTGGCTTATGACATCTCAAATATTTTTTTTATCTTTAAGTTGTGCTCGTGGCTTGCGCTTGGTTTAGACGCAATAAAGGGGGCATATCGCATAAAATAATAAAATATATAAGGTGTCAGAATGTGGTTAACTGATTTATCTCACAGTAGTAAGGAGGCAGTCTTAAAAGAGTAATTCCGTGATGCGGTTGTCCACGACGAATTCTTAATAAAATTAATTTTGTATACATAGTAACAAAAGTAATATTCAACATATCATTCATTTATTCAATACTGGTTGTCTGTTAATAGTAACACGACTATGAGAAATGAATAAGATACAATTAGATATGATTTATAAAATGTAAGACATATCTAAGTGCGGGGGAGTTACCAATGTAAAGTAAACAATTTCAATAATAGTAGTTTGACAGTAGTGTCCTCAATTTACTGAATCGATTCAAAAATCGCAGTTTAGTGATATCTCACTGGAGTGTCGTACCCCTGATATCTCAGTGTATTCGCTTATCAATCTTGGGTTTCAGTGCTTGCCAGCTATGCTGCTGCTACGGTCACTGTGTTTAAAATATATCTAAGCAAAGTCTAAAATATGGAATATTTGTTTGAACAAGAGTATAGTTTATTGTAGCGTAAGATCATTGCTGGTCATTTGAAAAAGACATTGCATATCATAATGAAACACATTTCGGTCTCGTAGCTACCAGTTATCCCATCCTTTTGGAATAACTACGCTGGTTGTGGCTGTCAGATTATTAAGAATGAAATAGTGATACTTTTTTTTTTTTTTTACATTATTTCACCTATCTATTTCTTCATATTTCGCATCGTTGTTATTATTCGTTAAAAATGGACGGCTATTAGGTAGTTCCCGTTGGACTGAGATAAATACCGCTTCAACAAAGGCTTGGCATTTCAGTAGGTTATTGGCGTGTCAGTTAAGTGAGAAAATCTTTTTCAGGGAGTTCTAGGATTACAGATTGCTTTTAAAGCTGTATCACCAAAACTTACCACAATATATTATGTTTAAAAAAAATTGAGTAGGTATATGTACTGCCAATGTGTTATCATTTTGTATTTTTTTTTATACAACGTCGGGAGATATTCAAGCATACGGCCTACCTGATGTAAAGCAGTTACCGTAACCTATTAACACTTGTAATATATTAAGTATAACTCGCGCGATGCCTCCTCTGCTGCTTACACAGCTACTCCTTAGGAGCTTACTGGTAACCTCACTCACACGCAGGAACACAACAAACATTTAGGCAGTTGTTATTTGGCTGCGGTTTTCTGTGAGGTGGAGGTACTTCCCCAGACGGGCTGCTTTGATGCGCCCTACCTCTCTTTAATCATCCAGACCAAGACAAACAGACATGTTCATGCACACAAATGTTTGTCTTGTGTGGGAATCGAACCCACGAGCGTTGGTGTGAAAGTCACGTCATTCATGGCTGAGCCACCGAGCTCGTCAAAATGTACGTCGTATGAATTAGAGTAAAACTTACTAAGCTTACTAATTAATTTGATAATTATAGTACCTTTGCAATTACATTCTAAACAACTTTCTTGACTAGTTCGATAGTAGAGTGGTTAGCAATGCTACTTTAACACCCGAGGCTCGTAGGTTCGATTCCTACACAGGACAGTTATTCGTATACATTTACATATCTGTTTGTCTTGATCTGAGTGTTATAGAGAGAGGTAGTGCTCATGGAAGTACCAACGCCTCACAGAAAAAGCAGCCAAATACCTTTATTGAGGGTTGTTGTGTTCTTGAGATCAAGGGAACTTGACAGTAAGCTGTATATTGTGAGTGGCAAATGTATATTGTCAGCTACCGTATTGCAAGGATAGATAAATTACGGTAACCACTTTATATAATGTGAACCATATGCCTGTGTGCTTCGAGATTTTCGAGAGATGTTTCGAGATGAGAAAACAATGCCACATCACTTCTCTAATAAATATATATCATTCTAAACATTGAATGGGATCCAGCAACGTTCGTGTTGACATTCGAAAAATGGCTGCCGTAATGTAAGAATTAGCTCTGTTATTTCATCTATCGTTTGTGCGTATTTTGATAATATAATATTACAATTATGTCCGAAACATAATTACCTTTCGTTTCCTCATCTGTATTGATAGAATAGTTATTACGAGACACGCTGTAGTAAGTTTTGGGTGCGGAGTTCCATAGCGTCGTTGTGCGTGTCACTCTAATCAACACAGGTTAAGCATCTTCAGCTACACACTGCCCATGGGTGGTCTATCTATGTCGAGCTTCTCCACGATTCAAGTTAAGCCGTCGGTCATGAGTGGTGTAGATAGATACAGTTAAGCTAAGTCAAAGCCCTTAGCGCGGCTTGAAACCACTTGACTCCGCTAATCCGCAGTTACGTAATACAGAGGAGTGTTTTTTGTTGTATTTATACAACGTCGGAGCCTATGAACGCTTGTAATACATTAGGTATCACTCGCGCGAACCCATCTCTGCTGCTATTATAGCAATGATCACTTCAGTCCACCCACATCTGGACATAGGCCCCTCTCTTGAGACCTACTCTCCTTGGTTCTGAGCCACCTGCGTCCATCAACTTCCGACAAATCGTTATAGTAAATCATTTCTGTTGCTCCATCTAATGGGGGGAGCATAGGCATAGGCAGTTAGGTAGTGTATGTAATTGTTCCGCAGATTGAATAATTCACGGCCATCAAGAAGCTATCAACATGAAAAAACACCTAACATACCTGTAGTCCATAACCATCCGCAAGGGAGTTAGTACCTTACGGAAAACTGTTTTGAGTCACTATATGTTGAAGACAAAGAAGAGAACTTATCATTAATATCAACAAATCTTTTAACGTAAAATCAAATGTGGCATAACGGTTGCTGACCGCGTTCGTAATAAAGACGTGAGAGAAAGACTTAGTTTGAAAGAGCAATCTCTTTCAAACTCGGTGTTAAGATAAGAAAAGGTATGCTCCGTAGGTTCGGACATATAGAAAGAATGCGGGACGAAAGAATGACGGAACAGATATACAATGCAAAAGTGGAAGGATATAGGAGCCGAGGAAGACCGAGACTAACCTACCATTACCAAATTGGTCGTGTTTTATCAGAAGGTGATGTCAGGAGCACCAGGAACCGGCGAGCGTGCATGAAAAGATCTGTGAATGTCACAGAAGCGAGTGAAGTATGTAAGGATCGCGTCTTATGGCGCTCGATTCACTCTGCCTACCCCGCAAGGGACCTGGCGTGAAGATATACATACATACCTACATCAAATGACAATGGAAAACGTAAAGAAAAACGCTTAATAATTTTTATCATCAGAGACCAGCAATTATGCGGTCTGTGGATATGAAAGTACGACATATAATGTCACTGGAATAAAGCCTTACAATTACTTGAGCAGATGTTCGTGGTCTTCCATACTCATGACCGGATGCAATACCTATATTATTAATTTTTTACCACCTTTTTAATTCACAACTGAATGCAATTCCATCTTGACATTTATTGTCGCAGATGATTATAATGTCAATATACCGTTAGCATAAACACTCTAACTTTATATTCCTCATTTTAATACATATGATTATTAATTGATGAGATAAAATTTATGTGCTGATTTACTAAAAATATGTTTTATTTATTTTCTATACGTAAAATTTCCAGAAATTGGTGTTAATTGTTTATTAAATCGTTACACGGTATACAGATACCGTGAAAATCGCAATATATTAGCAATTAATGAATTAATGCATTAACTGAAAAAATAATTAACGTAAGAATTCTAGTAATAAGAAATAATAATAATATATACGTCTCCGGCGTGTCTTCGTCGGTCAGAGTGGAAAGTCAAGAAGGTCTGCAGGACTCTCAGCTCTAGCTTGCCTTCATTGGCCGTCCAGAGAGGAGTCGATAGAGTACATTGCTCTAGCAGGTGATATGCTCCAGGGGTGAAAGTGTTAAAGGGCATAACGCCGCGAGTAACTTCGGAGAAAGCGCAGCACACCTCTCGACACCCCTGAGTCACTCACACCGGTGTTGCCCCCGGCCGACTTTCTCTGGGATTTCAGGGGTCCATCTAGTGGCTGAAGAGCCAACACCTGTCGAAAGTAACATCAGATTATGATAGTTACAGCTATTTTTTTTTTATACTACGTCGGGAGGCATACAAGCATACGGCCCACCTGATGTAAAGCGGGTACCGTAGCCTATTAACGCTTGCGATATATTAAGTATCACTCGTGCGTTGCCTCCTCTGCTGCTTACACAGCAACTCCTTGGGAGCTTACTGGTGACCTCACTCACTCGCAGGAACACAACAACCCTCAAGGGAGTTGTTATTTGGCTGCGGTTTACTGTGAGGTGGCGGTACTTCCCCAGACGGGCTGCTTTGATGCGCCCTTCCTCTCTTAAAACATCCAGACCAAGACAAATAGCCATGTTAATGCACACAAATGCACACAAACACATGTGTGGGAATCGAACCCACGAGCGTTGGTGTCAAAGTTGCGTCATTCACGACTGAGCTCGTCAAATTATTATTAATTCCACTCATTAATCAATATATAATTATATATTGATTAATCACTGGAATTAATTTTTAGCTGGTCGCTTTCATTTCGGAAATTTTGATTTCAATAAATAACCCCGAGGCTAACTTGCGATGAAAGTCGATAATGATAAATTGAAAGCTATATTTGATGCAGATTCATCTCAAAATATATCTGAATTAGCAGCAGCACTCAACAAAAGGTATTAAACGATATTTATTGATTAATGTCCAATTGGAAAGGCTAAGGTAAGAAGCTCCAAAGATTAGTGCCATTTCAAGTCACTGAACAACAATAAAATCGTATCAAAGCTTCCCGTAACTTATAAAAGGCGCACAAATCAATGGATCCAATGAACGATCCGAATTATCACTTGCAATTAAAAGTGGATCCCGGAACATGTGAGCAGTTCCAGGCCAAACTATCTCCTAAACATAAAATGAGTCAAAAGAAGCTGTTTTGGCGAAGCATAGTTTACAGGTGGACATGTTCCGCTATTGTACATTACAAATTCCTGAGATCCGGCTAATGCAGCGATATATTATGCAGAATTACAAATGAACTGGTACAAATTCGGTGCCAATATAACCTACAATTATAGACACATTTGACATTGTGAGGAGATAACATTTCCCCAGTATTTACTTATAGTCCATTGAAACGTTACAATATTTTGGGTGCTAAGGTCAAGAGGGGGTTAGTGTAAAGTTAAATCCATGTTTGTGAGGTTGCAACCCTTATCCCGCGGCCGCCATCTTGAAAAAAGGGCTGCGAATGGTTTTTACGCTATATCGAGCAAACTATTCGTTGAACAGAAAATTTGTATGAACATTGTTTATTGCAAATTAAATTCTCTACAATTTTGGTTCCATAAGTTTTAGTTGTAGAATCAAAAATAACAAAGTTATTGACGACAAAAGGTAAAAATTTGGGAACAAATTTTCTTTTGGTCGTTATGACTATTCTTGGTTTTCTTTGATTTTCCATTTTTTTTACTCGTCTCAGTTCTCAGGATACGACACGACTTCATCAGCTTACAACATCGGCAAAATGAAATTTCTGACAACGCTGGAGAAACGTTCGGAATTAGCTGAGTCGGCCCTACGTTGCTCACTGCCGTTGGCGAATGATTTTTCATCTCTTTATAATATATTTGGCAATAAAGATGATGATTCTCTTGATAGTCTTAGATACGAGTATAAACAATTCGCCAAGTCAGTGACAAAGAATACATTGAATTAGTCTTCATTTCCTCCAACACAAGATGCTGCCCGCTTCCACAGACTCCGAGTCTATCATCAGGTCCAGTCCATAGTTCGGGAATTACAACGACCCTCAACAGTGAGGCTGGAAAAAGTATGGACAAATATTGAGAGAGGTCAGAGGAACAGGTTGCCACATGTTCAAAATCTCCAGCACCCCTTGAGCTTCTAAAGTTGATATTCTGCAGATGCGAAAGAAACTGTGTAGTAATGTACGATAGTCTTAAGGCATTCCTCAAGTGTTCTGCATTGTGCCCCAATTGTTGAAATCCTCTGAAGTAATTTTATTTTAAATAACTAGGAAAAAGTTATAACGACCAAAAGAAAATTTATTTCCAAATTTGTATATATTTTCGTTAATAACTTTGTTATAAAAATAACAAAGTTATTAACGTTATATCTACGACTAAACGTTATGGAACCAAAATTATATCCAATTTAATTTACAATAAATAATGTTTTTACAAATTGTCTGTGCGACGAATAATTTCCCCAACGCGAATGCGCTGCGAATGGTTTTTACACTAGGTATGTGTAAAAACCATTCGCAGCCCATTTTTAAAGATGGCGGCCGCGAGAAAACGGTTCCGACCCCACAGACATGGATGTTACCTTACACTAACCCCCTCTTGATATCCAAAAAATAAAATTGCGTGCTCTGACTTTTACAACCCCAAATGTAACATTCAATGGACTATTTAATATTCCAGCTTTAAGATAAAATCAGCCCAACTACGCTTAATGTCAAAATCATACGTCAAACCTACATGGTCGCCTATAATGGAGCTTCAAGATAGTGAATATCCAGTTGTCTCTGGTAAAGCTCATTGTCTTAAGTTATATTTCTGTTGGCCATTGTTAACATTATTGATTTATCACCATTATGATAGCATCTATAAATTTAATAGCACGAACACACAAGCCCATCGTTAGTCAATAGTATTCAATCATGCACGCCATATACCGACGCTCGGGACACATATATTTGCATATATTATCAATGTCTCGCTAATTGACACCCGATATGGCGGGTTACCTATTAATTTACATATACGACACCAATCAAATAATATATGGGTAGCAAATTTGTTTTTTATTCTGCCGGAGTAAATTCGCTTTTTCTCCTTAGAGAAGAAAGTAGCTTTTATATTATTACATTGGGCATCAGAACACCAACGTTCACAGTATATGATTAGGAGTATATTGCACCACCTGCATGTAGTTGACGGTGTATGCTCGACTCCACTGCCCCTGAACGTTGGCGTCCCACAACGCTGTGTGTTGTCTTCCACTCTGTTCCTTCTGCATATCAATGACTTCTTGCACGTGCGTCATTGTGCGGCATTCATTACTATGCCAGCCAATATTTCTAGGAATTGCGTTATTATGTGCCGATCACAGCTTGTGTCTGAATTGGGGTAGACTGAATTTAGTTAGACTTAATTCCTAAAGACACAAGTGTGCGCATTTACCGCGAAAAAGTCTCTATTTATCGTAATTCTTCGATTAGAAGGTATACCCCACAGCGTTACGCCTAGCATCGGTATCTTGGGTGTCGTCATATCGAGCGATGTACTGTTTCGTGGTCATCGGAGAGCTAAGCTTAGCGTCCAAGAAGATTTGTGTGATCAATAGAGCTAAACAATACTTTACACCTCAACATCGCCTTCAACTTTATAAGGCCCAGGACCGGCCTTACATGGATTGCTATTCACATCTTTGGGCCGGTGCGCCACAATATTTGCTTACTCCATTGAATCGCATACAACGTAGAGCAGTTCGAACCGTCGGCGACCCAGTGATCTCCGCTCGGCTGAACTCGCTTTGTACATGAAGAGACATTACACAATACAATACAATACAATACACTTCATTGCACCAAATAAGACAAATATACATGAAGTAAACATTAAAAACACAAAAGGCGGTCTTATCGCAAAGCGATCTCTTCCAGACAACCTTGAGGTAGAGGAAACGATTATGACACGGAACAGGTAGGAGGCGCATAAACTACTTACATATTCACTACATATACAAATATATACATACACCCATACACACAAACATACATATATATATATATATATATATATTATGAGATTGCTTTTCTTTGTGTTAAAACAAACTGTGTTCCAAGAGGGCAAGATATCATCAGCTCTGTATAGACACAGTTTGAGAACACTTCATTTTATTTAGAAGTATTGGAATCAAGCACGACAAAACCATTTACCTCCGCCGGCGAAGTCCAAGAACGTAAAATACTGTGTATAATCAACACCAGGTTCTTGAAGCGTATGTGCTGTCAAGTTGTGTACTAACAGTGAACAATCAATGCAATAACAACGTAGGTTTTGCCCACTTGTAGCCATGACGTACTCAATATAAAAGCTCACCAAACAGTTTATTACAATTTTACACTAAACGGGGTCAGGGGAACGAACGGGACAGCCGCAGACGCCGTTTCGTTCAGAAATAATACGAAACGATAAATAGTTTTGTTCTTAGTCATGGATGTTGTTTGTTGGTAGTTTGGTACACAGTGAATTCAATTCTCTTATTCATATAAATATCATAAATTCAAGACTCATTTAGTTCATTAACTGAATTGTTGGTATTAGTTTTGCAACATTTTTAGGCGTAAGTTTTTAAACATAAACACTGCTGAATTTCTAAACGGAAGTGATAATGGCGTCTGATTTGGATTTGAGTAATAAAAATGTCGATAATTTCCTTCTAAATGTGATAATGTTTTATAGGGTACAAAAAACATTAAGTTTAATACTCATTTGTAATAAATCCTTTAAGAATTTTACGTACTATTTCGTAGATGTACAATCAGGAGTTCATAAGCCCCAAAGTTAATCAATCTCCAACATGATGGCATGAGTGATCGTCATGCTATCTTCCGTCATGGCATACGGATTTTATTTTACCGCTAAGGCTCACCAATAAATGTTTCAGAACAAAAAAAACATGTACACTAAATTTATCTTTTCAGATTTAAGTACATACGTCGTGCGGAAACCTGTACGTCCGTCTTTCTCTGGGTTGTGGAAATCTGTCGGCAGTCATCAGATATTTATTTATTTGATTTGTAGGCTGAGTTGGCGAGCGGTTCCACTGGGAGCCATGCTACTGCTACAACATTTCAACACTGCGAAGATCGGATTTTTGGCCTATAACACTAAGGAGAAAACCCATTTACTCGATAATCTCTTTACCTCTAGCTCGAATATGAATAACGGGGGAACTCAGCCACCTACCTTACCGTGGTGTGGTAGCTCGATGTCGGAGATCTCTATTACGCATCGAGATGTCCGGCGGTAATTACGAGTACTATATATACCTCGACATTGATTCGACGAGCTCGGTGGCGCAGTGGTGAAACGCGCTGTTACGCTACTCTGACACCAACGCTCGTGGGTTCCATTCCCACACAGTACAAACATTTGTGTGCATGAACATATCTGTTTGTCTTGGTCTGGGTATTTTCTATGTATAATAAGTATGTATTTACAAAAAAAAAAATATTTACGTATGTTTATCAGTTGTCTAGTATCCATAACAAAAGCTTCGCTTACTTTGGGGCTAGGTGGCGCTATATAATTTGTCCGACAATATTTATTTATTTATTGATAAGTCGAGTGGGCCAGATGGCATACACTAGTGGTACTGAAGCTGTGTGCTTCCGAGATGTTGAGCCCAAAAAGGACGATAGATCAGATCCATCGAAGTACAGGTCTATTGCAATAACCTTCTCTCCAAGGTGATGGAGCATGTGATAAACACATGACTCCTGACATACCTATAGGATTTGGTAAATTAGAACACGCACCTCTTATTGGCTAGCTCATGGATCAACATGGCGGCACTTTTCGGCTTATTGGTTAAAATATTCTCCCATTGATCAGTAGGCTCAAAGCTGAGATACTTTTAGTGCGTGAGGTGGCATTAATGCGCACTCAAGTGGTTTCTTGGTTTAAGCCTGGCGAGCAATTCTATTAGAAGTTTACGGTTTAATTTGTAAAAAGTACGGGAGAAGGCGGTATATACCACAACAACCTGTATTGTATTCATTAAAAATCCACAAAAAGAAACATATCATTGTTCTGGTATATGTGGTTCTGGAAAGTTTCGAAAAATAGCGAGATCTTCAAGGTGTCTTCGAGTACAAATTTAGATAAAAGATAAGATAAAGATAAAAATTCTTTATTTGCCATTGGGCCCTCGCAGGCACTTAAACACGTCTTACAGTTTTTGAAATATAATCTTATTGTATCTTATTTAATTCTCTTTTTACTTTTTTCCTTTTTTTTATCTACTAGCATTTGGCCAAAGACCATTGGCTAAGATGAAATGCCGAAAGAAACTTGCCAATATAGGTCTCTTTTAAAATTGTCAATTAGATATTACAAAAACAAAAAATAAATAACCATATTGGTACAATAATGATATCGGATGGTAAAATTAAAGATTATTAAGAACAGGTAGTCTGTGCTGAATTATTTCCAGAGGTTGGTCTGTATTTTGTAACTAAATATTTTATTCTATTTGGAACAGACAACTCTTTAAGAAGAAGAACAAAAACAGACAGTGATGGGTTTAGCTAGGTTCAGAGCACAGTTTCAAATGAAAAAATGGGGTTAACTTCATTTGATACTCCACTTATATAAGTTAACTGTTTTAAATTCAAGTTAAAGAGTCTTCTTAAGGCCGACAATGTCATAATCATCGTGTGTATTTTTTTTATACATTATCGGGACACACATGAGCATACAGCCAACCTGATGTCAAATGGTGACTTACCTATGAACGCTCTACTCTTAACATAGCAACTTCTTAGGAGTTTACCAGTAACCACACTCACTCGCAGAAATACAACTACTCTAGAAAGTTTTGTTATTTAGCTGCAGTTTTCTGTGAGGTAGAGTTACTTCCCCAAAGAAGATGCTTTGATGCGACATACCTCCCACCCAAACCAGGATAAGCAGACAATTATTGTTTTGTGTGGCAATCGAACCCACGAGCTCTGTTATTAAGGCGCTTATTAGCCATCGCGCCACCAAGCTCATCATGGATCCTTATGTCTACGATTGATGCTAAATCATGACTTTTTAAACCTGAACCCTATTGAATCTCGCCTCTTAAAAAAATTTCGTCTCTTATAAAAACCCCTGCAGAAAGCTCATTTTAAAGTACGTAAGCATAGTGGATGGTAATCATAATCATAATCATCTTTATTTGCAGAATACAGTACATAAAGGTCTTAAATATACAAAAATCAGGCACAGTGCATTCAGCCCGCAAGCAGGCGTGCAAAATATCACAGTTATAATTCAATTATAATTCAATTAATAAAATATACAAGTTCTAATATATACAAGTCATTTGAAATTAAATTATTAAAATACATATGTCATATTAATACAATTTTAAAATTTAAATTTCATGAATTCTGAGACACTGTAAAAGCAATGGCCCAGAATCCAATTAGTTAATAGTGTTTTAAAACAATTTCGTTTTAAGCGTTTAATGTCCTCAGGCAAATGATTATATAGTGTGATACACATATTGACGACGTTTTTCTCGTAAATATACTTATAACAAGGAGGTTGATATAATTTGTTCATGATATCTGTCCTTGTTTGTCTAGCGAAGATTTCACTCCTCTTCTTCCAATTTTGAGGATGGGAATTAACAAAAATACAGATATCTCTAATGTACATGCTCGGTAATGGTAATATACGTAGTTTTTGGAATAAAGGTCTACAACTGTCATCGAACCACGCATTGCATATAGCGCGTACACACTTTTTCTGAATTTTGAAAACTCTGTCTATATCAACAGAGTTTCCCCAAAGTATCAAACCGTATCTAAGTACCGATGACACGTACCCATGATAGGCTCATAATGCAGCTTCCACTGAGACTGTCTGCCGCAGTCTTTTTAAAGCAAATACAAATTTATTTAGTTTATTGCACACCTGGTCGATGTGCTCCTTCCAGTTCAAATGCTTGTCCAATGTAATGCCCAAGAATTTGAAAATCGCTACCTCATCTACCAGTTTGTTATTGTAGCTAATGCAAACAGGCATAATGTTCGAATTATAGGATGTGAACTGCATGACTTTAGTTTTGTTTATATTAACATGTAGATCGTTTACGTCCATCCAGTTAACAACGTCTTTTAGTGCATTATTTATGTCTAACTCATATGAGTTTTTGTTGCTACATTTAACTAAAAGCGTGACATCATCGGCAAAAAGTATACTTTTATGTGCAGTGGCACTAGGAAGATCGTTTATGTACATGAGAAAAAGCATCGGACCTAAAATACTTCCCTGTGGTATGCCGCTATTATTAGGTCTAAATTCCGATCTATAAATCTGTTTAATTGCTTTGTTGCTCGATTCGGTCATTTTTGTAATTTCAGTACACTGTATTCTGTTCTGCAAGAAACTTTTAAGCCACTCATATGCTGTACCTCTGACGCCATAATGTTCTAGCTTTTGTAAGAGCTTTTCGTGATTGACAAAATCAAAAGCCTTGCTCATATCGAGGAATACTGCTGTAACCGGTGTTTTATTATTGATATTTTCTGTTACAAGTCTTATAAGGTCAAAACAAGCATGAATTGTAGAGCATCCCATACGAAAACCGTGCTGGTCAGGATGTAAGATGTTATACTTTTCCAAGAACTCGCTCAACCTAACGTATATAGCTCTTACAAAGACCTTTGATAATACAGACACTAAAGTAATAGGCCTGTAGTTGTCTAGGTATGTCTTATCGCCTTTTTTGAACATAGGTTTTACTATTGAAATCCCTAATTTATGAGGAAAACTCCCATCAATGAATGACAAATTTATGATGTGCGCTAGTGGACCACACAAATATGTAGCACATAGTTTTAGAATTCTAGTGGATATATTATCGATACCACTAGATTTCGAGTTTTTTAGTGACATTATAATTCTATAAATTTCTTTATCATCTACCGGTCTCAGAAATATGGTATGTGGATTAAAATTAGGTTCAAGCTCTAGCGATGGTCTCGGGATGGATTTAGCTTCATTTGTCAAGTCAGTAAAATATTTGTTAAAAATATTACAAATGTCAATTGGGTCAGAGTATTGAATGTCATTTAATTTAATTGTATTTATTATATTAGATTTAGAAGTATTTGATAATGTCGAAGTAATGGTGTTCCATGTCGCTTTGCATTTATTTTTATTGTTTTTTATATAATTGGTATTATGAATTTTTTGAGAATCATTTATACATCTTTTAAGAATTTTATTATATTTTTTAAATTTATTTTTACTGTCAAGCTTACCTGGGCAGCCTGTCCTGTATTTAAAATACAACAGTCTTTTTGTTTTACTGGATGTTTTTATGCCTTTCGTAAGCCATTTTAGTTTTGAAGTCCGATTGCTAATCTTTATTTTAATTACTGGAAAGCATAATTCGTAGAACAAACATAGGATACTATAAAAAAATTCGAAAGCCTCTGTAGTATTACTAGAGCTCAATACGTCCGAAAATTAAAGAGCCGAAATGCTTTGAAGAAATTTGTTCGTATTGTCTTTGCTATAATCTCGTTTAAACTCAAACCAAGAAGATAATGCGGCTTGTTTTTTAATATTTAAAGCTATAGTTTGAGCGGTCTCGTGGTCTGAAAGTGCAAGCTTGAGAATTTCTGTTTTTACTGTCTTAACGTTACTGGCAATTTGATCAATGCAGGAGTTTAATCTTGTAGGTAATAATATATGAGTATTAAAATTATAGTTGTACAAAACACTTAACAGGTCCTTAGTAGCCGTATTTTCCTTCAATAAATCTATATTCCAATCACCGCATAAAACAATTTGTTTATTTTTAAACTTAAAAGTTAAGTGGTGTAGCAATTGGGTATCAATTTCTCCCTAATAGCGAATCGATTATGAACGGCGAATTGTATCCAAAAAAATTACCCAAAATTGAATTCCTAAATATAAATTTGAAACGTGTAAATTAAGTTGCCATATAGAAATATAAATTATTAGAGACCTTTGTTCGCGATTGCAATCCGGACGATTTAAAAAGTCGTGGCTGCCCAAAGTGAACTATAATTCAGCATAGTAGAGCGTCTTTGACAGCCCTACCCGACTTCCTTTTCTAGATTTTTTCGACTGGCAAACCTCCAGATGCCATTATAAAGTTCTCACTTTTTGCCCGGAGCATCCGTTGCTAAGCAACGGGAAAGCTAAAACTCTAAGGATATACACTAGAGATGATAGTACACTGAAAAAACCTTGTTAAGTAACTTCTTAACTCGATAACTTCATGAGCGTGTCATTGTAATCAAATACGCAAGCATTGTCAACCGCAGTCTGTTTATGGATGGGTGTATCTATCCTCCGTTGGAGGCACGTTAAGCCATTGATACCGCCTGTTTTTTTAATAGATGGATAGTGATAAAGCTATCCTAAGAGAGATAGAGCATGTAAAAAAAAACTAATTGCAGGCACTTACTTAGCCGGTAATGCATCGGATGATGATGATCTTATATCAGTATGGAGATGTTCACAGTTACAAAAATGCACATTTTGGCTTGTTATTTGCATGTGTGTGTGTGTGTGTGAGGTAGAGCCACTGCTCGAATAGGGCTGCTTTGTTGCGTCCATTCTTTTTTAAAAGTACCCAGACTAAGACAAACAGACATATCGATGAACATAAATATGTGGAGAGGACGGGTATGGTGGTGGTGCAAAAAACATGTGTGTTCACACGATGGAAGTGAAACCTTCAAAAATGCGAACTTAATAATCACACAATAAGCTGCATTCGTTTTCGACATACTTGAAAAATATATATTTTTTAAATAATTAAACATTTATGTAAACAATACATGTGTAGAATTACACCATGATTGTTGTGAAGCCTTATTCCAAGTTTCATAATACGCAGGCGTGCACACGTACTAACACACATAAACGCTCGGACCCTGTCATAAATATTGTATAATGCCTTCTATCTCATTCTCTCGCACGTGAAATCCTATAGATGTATGTTGTTGTCTCTTTTTAAATCGTTGTTTTCAAATCATAAATAATGCTAAAGAAGAAGCCAAAAATAACTGTTTTTTTGGAACTGAGTACAGCTCTATACAGATATAAGACGCGACAAAAGGTCATCCGATGCATTTCCCGTTTGTTTGCCATGCAGCAAAAGAATTCGTTACGTAGACAGCACTCAGAGCTTCTTGTGCTCTGAAAGAAGCACATTATCTTAAAATATTCTTCATGTAGGCTCTGGTTACACTTCAAAGTACGGTTAAGTGAAGATATATTTGGAGTAATGTGGAGTTTTATTGTGGACATGCTTCTTAGGTATTATTTATTGAATTATTGGGTACTGTGACGGAACAGCCTTAGGTAACTAGATTGGCAGCCCCCGAGTAATATCCCCGTGGTGTTGCGGGCGCCAATAGGCTGCGGTGATCGCTTACCATCTAATGCGGGCCGCATGCTTGTTTACCAGTCTAGTTGTATACAAAAAAAAACACAGCTCTATGAACAAAAACACATGAAAATAATGGTATATAGATCGACGTAATTTATGGGGTTAGAAAAGTTTTAGTCCTATAATGTATGTATCTATTGTATATGTTTAACTTCACGGCAGGTCCTTGCGGAGTTGTCATAAAGAACCAAGCGCCATAAGATATATTCCTTATACACTTCACTGGCGTCTTTAACATTCACGGCTCTTTTCATGCACGCTCGCCGTTTCCTTCTGACATCATCTGATAAAACACGACCAATTTGGTCATGGTATGGTTAGTCTTGGCCTTCCTCGGCTTCTACATCTTCCACTTTCGCATTGTATATCTGTTTCGTCATTATTTCATCCTGAATTCTTTCTACATCTCCAGACCAACGGAACATGCCTTTTCTTATCTTAACACCGACACTATCTTTCAGACCAACTCTCTTCATCTTCACTACTCACGCACAACTCACACATCACACAACTCACTTCATCATTATGAACGCAATCGTTATGTCCCAAATTTTGCGCAATGCTCGCATCTCGACCACATTTTATTACTTTCATGCTCTCTCTGCCATGCCCATTAGTCATATTACGATTTGAAAATTAGTACGTTCTAAACTACAAAGCCAAGTATTGTAAAGTCATTTCATAAATACGTCCTTTATTGCCAACACTCCCTTACTCTACCACGTACGTGACTCTATGTTTAGCGTGTAATAATAAATATGAAAGCCGTTGAATCGAGGAAAGAGAGTCTAAAGCTTAGATGAAGCATGTTCCGTTCGTTCGAGCATGCCCAAGCAGCTCATACTTCGTTCTTATGCACATTAACCTTTAAGTATGGACGTGGAGTCTCACAGGCTACTCGATGTTTTCGTTTTCTTAGTTTCACCTACTTCCCCACACTCCCCGCGATTGAGCGGCTCAGTAGCTTTTGTTTTAGTTGTAAAACTACCAACGAGGCAGAAGGTTGCGTCTTCCGATGAATATCACGCAAGTAATGACCATCAAAATATTGACCGGAGCCTGTCAGGCTCCACGTCCATTGTTGCCCTATGATATATTTTATAAGGGCGATTATGTTTGTTTCAAACTTGTTAGTACAAAATGTCAAAAAACAATAAAGCCGGTAGTTCTAAATCAAAACGACCATCTACGAGTTCTATTCAGGGACCTGGGAGAAAAATTTTGCGTATAGGAGATCCATCTTTCGAAAAAGAAGTGAATGAGTTGTTGTTAGCTTCGGATCAGTCTGACAATGAAGAGAATATTAAAGATTTTTTTATATTGGAGCCGAACTGATACAAAATCATGAGAGTGACAATGATGAAGATCAGGACCAAGATCAGGACTAGGACCAGCGGCAGAACCTACCTGTGTGTCTCCAATGTTTAAAGCCTTTGTGCACTGACTATCAATAAATTTACGTTATTAGACTGTTGTCATTTTTTTATATTTGTTAACTGAAGTAGATGTTTTGTGTTTTTGGTTTCTTATATATTATATTTTGAGAAAAAAAGACTAATTTTGTTATAGGAATAAGTTTGGCTGTTTTAATACCTAAAAATGTAACCTAAGTAGATTTAAACTGAAAAGTGCCGTAGTTTTTGATTTTTATAATTTCTATAATTTTTGAAATAAAAGTTGATTATAAAAGCACGTTAATTTATTGCTAAATCCCATAACTTGAATATTCAATCAGTTTTAAAGCGATCTTATATCAAATTCCCCAAAAAAAATGTGTGTGCATATAGGAGCCTGTGAGACTCCACGTCCACAGTAGTGTTAAGAAAAAATGACGTCCATTCTTAAAGGTTAATTATTGAAGTTATACTTCAATAATTAACCTTTAAGAAGAAGTTGCGTTAAACGTTTAACGTTACCATAGAGGGGGAATAGAAAGAGACAGAGCGAGAGTGAATGCGTGGCACTCGAACACAAAAGTACAGGTTGAACATGCTAAATGTTTCACGATATTACCGGTAGATGGCGCTATAGTTAAAAATGTATAACATTTGTATTTTACATTTGACTTGTATGTAATACATTCCATAAACATCGCCGCTACTACTTGATAGACGTTTTTTAATTTAAGTTATTAATGTTAAATATTTATTTAATGATGCCAGAGAAGTATAACTTCTTACGCGCGTACATAAGTACGCGCACCCATTTTTTTTAGTACTATTGACTATTTTACTATCATCATCATCTCAGCCTGTACTCGTCCATTTTTTATATATTTTTTTATCATAATAATCTCTTTAATAATTAGGTATTGACAATGTATAAATTAGATTCTTTTTGTAATATATTTGTGGGCATATTATGAGTCTATTTAAAATTTAAAACATGTTTTCTCTTTCCTCAAACTTTGTACGCTTCCAACTGGCAGAACATAGCATGGACTTTGTAATTGACTTCAACTACATCTTGTATTATGTACCTACGTTCTACAAAGAATAAATGAATTATGAATTTCGCTTAACGAAACAAAAATAACTACAAAAATTTCATCTCTCGTTCCAGCACTCTACGTTTGTAAAACAAAACGATACTTTAATAAATCGATGGTGTTCTATCAGGTGATGTCAGGAACTTTAGAAACCGACGAGCGTGCATAAGAAGAGCAATGAATGTTAAAGAAGCGAGTGAGGCGTGTAAGGATCGAGTGTTGTTATTTGGCTGCGGTTTTCTGTGAGGTGGAGATACTTCCCCAGATGGGCTGCTTTGATGCGCCCTACCTCTCTTAAGACCCCGCAAGTGATTTGACGTGAATTAATAGATAGATATATACAATATAATAAATTATCAATAAATGTCGTTCAACACCGTATATAATTTAAATACATAATTATATGTCTTTCTGTAACTCCAGGCCAAATTCCTTGCGGGGTAGGCAGAGAGGACTAAGCGCCACATGACATGCACACCTCACTCGCTTCTTTAACATTAAAAGTGTTATGAATGTTAAAGGAGCAAGTGACTTGTGTAAGGACCGCGTCAGCTCGGTTCTCTCTGCCTACTCCGCAAGGCATTTGGCGTGAAGTTATAGATAGATAGATGTTATATCTATTATAATACAAAACACGTGGTCTGGATTCGTGTATAAGTATTTGAATCTTCTTCTCAGCGTAGTCCCGTTTCCTAATTCATTAGAAGTGGCGGGGTCCGCTACCTAAGCCTAAGCCTATCTCCAATCCAACTGAAATAGCAAATTCGTTTAATAATTATTTTATAGATAAAATTAATCCAATTGACATATCATATAAGAATTCGACTGCTCACCTTAAATATGGACTACAAAAATCAATGTTTATGTTACCTAGTATACCAAGTGCGAGTCGGACTCGCACACGAAGGGTTCCGTACCATTATCTATAAAAAAATGGCAAAAAATCGCATTTGTTGTATGGGCTCCCATACAACAAATGCCATTTTTTAAATATTTGTTTTATTTTAATTTTATTATTTATTCTTAAAGTGTGATTGTGTATTCTGTGAATATTTCAAGCGTCTACCTGTTGCCGTTATCAATATCGAGCAAAAAGGAGCAAAAAAAATCACGTTTGTTGTATGGGAGCCCCCTTAAATATTTATTTTATTCTATTTTTTAGTATTTGTTGTCATAGCGGCAATAGAAATACATCATCTGTGAAATTTGAACTGTCTAACTATCACGGTTCATGAAATACAGCCTGGTGACAGACGGATGGACGGACGTACAGCGGAGTCTAAGTAATAGGGTTCCGTTTTACACTTTGGGTACGGAACCCTAAAAACGAGTGTGCTTTAGACCACACGACTGAAGTAAAACTTCTTTAGCTCCATAGTGTGATACAGACAATAGGCCTGCACCGTGTCTTACATATACGAAACTCGCTATGTGAGAAAGAGAGAAAGAAAATGTGTGCTCGCACCTCTCTCTTGCCTCTACAGTAGTATACAAAACGTAATTCTCTCTCTCTTTCTATCTTCACTAACTTATATCTCCCTCTCAACTTCCGTTCGCCTCGCCCGATCACACTTTTCGTAACGCTCTCGTCACGCATTCAACAGCTTGCTCACCAAGTCAAGCGTGTGTAAAGAAGTTTCACTTCAAAAAATCACTCTCCATCTATTTTCCCTAACGTTGAAAGAAGTATAACTTCAAAATCTATATTTTATCCTTTGTTAAATGTTAGATTAATCCGCACAATTCCCACTTCATCCTTACAAATTGTTCAATGATTTGTAGATACATCCGTAAGTAACACAGAGCGCTGTTAGAGACAGAGAACTATCAATCTCTTTTGTTGTTCGACATCAGAGCTTGCTGCGAGGGAAGCCTCGATCAGGATTAATTCTCATTGTGCCGTGCATATATCTTTTTGTGACCTATTTAACAAAAATGTTAAGGAATCAATGTGCTGTATGAATACTTTTGTCATTTTGATCGTAATTTTACCGATAAATAAATAAATTGAGAGAGAGAAATGAAGAGAGAGCTCGATTGCGTCGTTGCGCGTGTCACTGTAACCTAACACGCAGTTTAAGCAACGTCTACCGCAACCTGTCTATGGATAGCTTTATCTATCTCGTTTCATGTTGGCACGTTAAGATAGATAGATAGAATAAGCTTTATTTACATAATAATTGTTACAGGAAATTTCTTAAAAAATAGTAAAACATAAATACATATTATGCAACAAGGCGGCCTTATTGCTAAAAGCAATCTTTTATGCCGTAGGTCCCAGCTGTTGTCGATAGATGACAGTCGTTAAGTTAAGTCAGTGGCCCTCGGGCGGCTTGAAAACACTTGCTTCCGCCGATCCGCATTTGAGCAGCGTGGTGGAGTATTCTCTAAACCCCTTCGGTTGAAGGGAGAGCCGTATCCCTGCAGTGAGATAAGTGAGGGTTGATGTGGAAGTAAATAAATTAATATCATCGGTGTCGGTGTTAAAATAGGAGAAGGCATGCTTCATTGGTTCGGACACGTAGAAAGAATGCAGGAAGAAAGATATACGAAACAGATATACAGTGCGAATGTGGGAGCCGAGGAAGGTCAAGACTTACCTATCATGATCAAGTTGATCGTGTTTCAAGGAGATGTCAGGAGCCTTAGAATCCGGCGAGCGTGCATGAGAAGAACAATGAATGTTGAAGAAGCGAGTGAGGTTTGTAAGGATCGAATCACGTGGCGCTCGGATCTCTCTGCCTACCGTGGCGTGAAGTTATAGAGATAAATAAAAATATCACTGGACAAAACCCAGCCTATAAGGGAAGCTCCTCTTACTTTGGGTTTTGTGATATTTTTTATTACGTATGTTTGTAGTAACAAACATACGTAAATACGTTTTTTTTAAATACATAATATTTTATTGTTTTTAAACTATGGTACAATGGATTCCGTCACGAGAAAAAAATGACAATAACTAAATGAATAATACAATTGAATATATCCGGACAAAGTACCAAAGTACCATTTTTTTTTTCAGGAACACCGTTCCTATATGAACTCTATATGTTTGTCTGTGCGTTTGTCCGTGCGTTTGTCTGTACGTTTGTCTGTCGCTTTAAGCACTATTCAGATCCTATAATGACAAATATGTCATGGTATATATGTATATCTTTTGACGAGCTCGGTGGCTTAGTCGTGAACGACGCGACTTTGACACCAACGCTCGTGGGTTCGATTCTCACACAAGGCAAACATTTGTGTGCATGAACATATCAGTTTGTCTTGGTCTGGATATTTTAAGAGAGGTAGGGTGCATCAAAGCAGCCCGTCTAGGGAAGTACCTCCACCTCACAGAAAACTACAGCCAAATAACAACTCCTTAGAGGGTTGTTGTGTTCCTGCGTGTGAGTGAGGTAAACAGTAAGCTCCCAAGGAGGTGCTGCGTAAGCAGCAGAGGAGGCATCGCGCGACTGATACTTAATATATCGCAAGCGTTAATAGACTACGGCACCGGCGACTCCTTACTTATTGGTAACTCTATCCACTCGCAGAAACACAACCAATCCACCAAGAAAAATTGTCTTTAGTTACAATTTTCTGTAAGGTAGAGTTAATTTCCCCTTATTAAAATACTAGCTGCTGCCCGCGGCTCCGCCCGTGTGGAGTCAAATAATGTAGCCTATATGTTAATCTAGATCATAATCTATCTACGTGTCAAATTTCATTCAAATCCGTTTAAGTGTGAAAGAGCAACAAACATCCATCCATACGTACAAACTTTCGCATTTATAATATTAGTAGGTTTTTTTTTTCAGGATATACCTCTACCCTCAATAAAAACGCAATGACTCATTTATCCATGAATTTTATATGAAACAGGATTGTGTACAGTCGTATATCAAACTGAGGATTAACAAGTCGTGCGTGGGTTGAATGCCAACAATAAATAATATGTCCAATCGCTTTTTTGTCGTTCCCACAATCTTCATTCATACCACTCTGAAAACAAACAAATACCTGCCCAAAGGTAAATCAAATCATTTATTTGTAGAAGTAGATTCATACTATAGGTGTTATAATCAATAAGGTAGCTCAGACCACTTCTTGCCCTACAAACAGAGCATACAAATATTAATAATTATAACATGCACATTCTATAATGTAATTTAACAATATTTATATTACTTTATGTCTAATTATTAATTTATTATAGTCAATGTCATATTATATTTAAGTACTCTAAAATATGTCGTTGTCATGTATATAATCTTTAATGTCATAATAGCATTACTACTAGTATTAATACTGGTACTGTTCCAATAACATATTTTTGAAGTAAAACTTGTTTACGCACGCTTGACTTGGGGAGTAAGCTGATGAATGCGCGGCGAGAGCGTTACGAAAAGTGTGATCGGGCGAGGCGAGAGATATAAGTTAGTGAAGATAGAAAGAGAGAGAGTTACGTTTCGTATATTACTGTAGGGGCGAGAGGTGCGAGCACACATTTTCTTTCTCTCTTTCTCTCATAGCGAGTTAAGTTTCGTATATGTAAGACATAGTGCAGGCCTATTGTTTATACCACACTATGGAGCTAAAGAAGTTTTACTTCAGTCGTGTGGTCTAAAGCACACTCGTTTTTTCGTAAATAGTTATAGCAGGATAGGTTAATAACTTACCATATCAAAGGTGGAGCCCTAAATACAGAACACAGCTATGAATGTAGTTGAAGATAAAGATACTACTTTATTTGCCATTGAGCCCTCACGGGAACTTACACGCGTCTTGCTTTTTTAAAATGAAATCTTTTTGTATTTTATTGTACCAGCAACATAAGGTATTAAGAAGCAGGATAAGAACCTTGTTATGTGGTGCTCGCTTCTCTCTGCCTGACTCGCAAGGGATATGGCGTAATGGTATAGATTTTTTTTTAGTCGTGAGGCACGAGCTTCTTGCCCACCTGATGTTAAGCGGTAACCGTAGCCAATGAACGCTTGCAATACATTAAGTATCACTCAAGTCATACCATCTCTGCTGCTAACACAGCTACTCCTCAGGAGCTTACTCAATTACACGCAGGAATACAATAGCCCTCAAGGGAGTTGTTTGTCTGCGGATTTTCTGTGAGGTGGAGGTACTTCCCCAAACGGGTTGCTTTGATGCGCCATACCTCTCTTGAAAAGACCCAGACCAATACAAACAGACATGTTCATGCACACAAATGTTTGTCTTGTGTGGGAATCGAACCCACGAGCGTTGGTGTCAAAGTCGCGTCATTCACGACTGAGCCACCGAGCTCGTCAAAAGATATACTATATACCATGACATATTTGTCATTATAGGATCTGAATAGTGCTTATCTTCGCCAGTTCTGTCCTTTCCTTATAGCTGTTTGTAAAAAAGGCTTATTACAGAATTTATAAATATGAAACTGACAAAGATGGAAATGATTCGGCACAGGCAACCATCTTTAATTCTGCCATATGACATCATTATTATGTATGTATATCTTCACGCCAGGTCCCTTGCGGGTAGGCAGAGAAAGCGTGCGTCATAAGACGCGTGTGTAAGGAACACACTTCACTCGCTTCTCTAACATTCATAGCCCTCATGCACGCTTGGTGGTACTTGGGGCTCCTGACATCACGTTCTGATAAAACACGACCAATTTGTAGGTTAGTCTCGGTCTTTCTCGGCTCCTACATCCCACTACTTTCGCATTGTATATCTGTTTCGACATTCTTTTATCCTGCGTCCCTTCCATATGTCCGAACCAACGGAGCATGCCTTTTCTTATCTTAACACCGACACTCTCTTTCAGACCAACTCTTTCTCTTACGTCGTTATTACAAACGTGGTCAGTAAGCGTTATACCACAAATTATGCGCAATGCTCTCATCTCGACCGCGTTTATTTTACTATCATTTTCAGCTCTCACTTTGATAAGTTATCATTGAGATTAGCACCTCGTTGTGTACAGCGAGCTGTGCCTCCTATAAGTATACATGTATGCCTCTCGACATTGTATATAAAAATACTATATATATATATATAACATATATATATAATATATATATAACCTTACATCAGGAGGGCCGTATGCTCTATGTAACCCTATCTCTATATATATCCGTTTGACTATTTCTATGTCTCTCTATGCGGTATAGAGAGACATAGACGACCTCTGTGGCGCAGTGGTGAAACGCGCTGTTACGCTACTTTGACACCAACGCTCGTGGGCTCGATTCCCACACAATACAAACATTTGTATGCATGAACATGTCTGTTTGTCTTGGTCTGGGTATTTTCTATATATAATAAGTATGTATTTAGAAGAAAAAAATGTATTTACGTATGTTTATCAGCTGTCACCCATAACACAAGCTTCGCTTACTTTGGGGCTAGATGGCACTGTGTAATTTGTCCGACAATATTTATTTATTATTATTTATTAAAGAGATAGACAGATCTCCCTCCCGGCGTAGGATAAAAAATATAGAAACAATCATTTCAAGTTTTTAGTAAATCTCTCAACAATTAACGTTGAAAACACTCAGCTTTATCCCCTAGGATATTACTTACGAGTACCTTACCGGCTTTATTATACAAAGCTAGAACTTCAAGTCGGAGCAAAGATTTTTATTATACAAGTCTTAAGTCAGACCGTAGGTGGCGTGCCACAAACGAATAAACGTCTTGACTGCGCCTAACTATCTCAGCGATACCAACCTACTGACCAATGTGTGAATATAAACAAAAAGCAGATAAGTGCCGCGATTTTTTAATAGCCAATTAGAGCTACGCATTCTACTTTACCCCCCGCCCCACCCTTCTTCTTTTTAGCGTTAAGAAGAAGTAATAACGATATTTCGATGAGCTCGGTGGCTCAGTGGTGAATGACGCGACTCTGACACCAACGCTCGTGAGTTCGATTCCCACACAAGGCAAACATTTGTGTGCATGAACATGTCTGTTCGTCTTGGTCTGGATGTTTTAAGAGAGGTAGGGCGCATCAAAGCAGCCCGCCTGGGGAAGCACCTCCATTTCACAGAAAACCACAGCCTTATAACAACTCCCTAGCGGGTTGTTGTGTTCCTGCGTGTGAGTGAGGTCACCAGTAAGCTCCCAAGGAGTTGCTGTGTAAGCAGCAGAGGAGGCATCGCGCGAGTGATACTTAGTATATCTTAAGCGTTAAAAGGCTACGTTGCCCGCTTTACATCGGGTGAGCCGTATGCGTGTATTTCTCCTGACGTAATATAAAAAAAAAAACATTAAGGAGCAAAGGTACCTACTAGACAGTAGTGTACATTCGGCCTTTCAATTAAACAAACCGGTCATTGGACTCATTCGTTTCCAATGCATTCTCATATATTATATCTGCCAGTCATACAATGACGCAGCACAAAGCTGTCCACATTTAATTAATTGTGCGCAAAAACCTATCGCTTTCTCTAACGTCCGTCTTACCCCCGTCAGCTCTATCAGAATTCTATTTATCTGTGTATATTGCGGGTTAGGCAGAGAGAACCAAGCTCAACCTAACTCGGTTCTTACACACATCGCTCGCTTCCTTAACATTCATAGCTATTCTCATTCATACCTATCGGAGCTTCTAAATCTTTCCACTTTCCCGTTGTTTATATGTTTGGTGTTTCTTTCCTCTTGAATTATTTATTTATATATTACCTATATGTGCCAATGGAGCATCTTCATATTTTAATACCGATCTTTCAAACCATCTATTTCTTGCATCACCATTGCCAACGAGGTCTGCAAGTGTTACGTCGGATTTTGCGAAACGCTCGCATTTGGACCGCATTTGTTCTAGTTTTATGATTTCTCTGTAATATCCAGTTCACGCTTTCATAAGTTCCAACGTTAAACAATCAGCATCCTGTTAAGTATAGCCAGCTATGCCTCCTGACTCAAGCTTTTATTTCCAAAAAGGTTTTTCAAAGCTCTGTTTACATCATTCTTAGCACTCACTGCGTGACAGCGATGTACCATTCATCCCAACACTCCATCATAAACTGTAATCCTCAATCGAAATTCAGGGACTTCCAAATAAAGGTACCCGTATTATTAAAATAAATGACTTGGGTACGACACCCTCAAAATAATCGCGAGGTCATAGTTTGCCACTACTAATGAATCTAAGTTATAAGATGCGGGGTAATCACAAACCAATAAATCCCTTGACGTCGCATGACCCCCGCCACATCACTCTTCAAGACGTAGTAGAGGCGATGTTGTTCCGTGAACTAGCCAATCAGAGGTGCGCGTTGTGCTTTATCCCCCGACCCGTACCGATTGATTTTTTACTGTGCAAAATCGTGTCATTGAATCTCCATAGGTTATTCACTTCATGGGTATAATACAGCAGCACAATATCATTGTCAGGAAAATCTGAATAGTAACGAATAACGTCCTTGTATATGAAAGTACCGATGTTAATACTTCTTTGTTCTACTTAGATTTCAACTGAAATTAAATGTATACACGGCATTCAATATCAACGACGTGTATGGACCATTTAACATAAAAGTAAAAAGCAGGGTGCGTCTTTAGTTTGATCGACTTTGGAAATTTTGAACATTACGATGAACGATAAATTTCAAACCGAAATTAATGAACATCTTAACTGTGGTTAGAAGCACATTTCGAAGTAAGTGATAAACTGCAAAGATAAAATATTCAAGAAGCGCCTATCGTTTGAACTCACTGAACAAGAGCAACAAAACCGCATCGAGATAAAACTAATTTAATACACAAATATAGGATTCTGAAGTGACAGAACCACATGATGAAATTGGAACCTGCATGACAACTGTATATCTATGTTGGCATGTCAGATAACAATAAAAATAAAAAAGGTGAAAGAACTTTATTTGCTTTTTGACACTACCAGGTACTTGACACGCTCTATATTTGTTTAATAAAATCCAGTTCTTTAAATAATTAATAGATTCAGGCGTTATTTTGCGAAAGTCAAATTTACATGCAATTTGATCTAACCTGCTTTGTGTGCTTTCGCCACCAATTAGTTCATACGGACTAGCGCCGGCCGGCACCCACCCACTACTTAGTAAGTGCAACATGCCGACGCTGCCATGGCTGCTCCGGTAGTCTCTGCCTCGGCTGCCGCGGTCGTCTGCCATCTGGAACAGAATCCGCATGCCCCCACTACCACCGTCGCTGCCACGACTGGATTGGTCGTCGCTGCGACACGTGTTTCGCCTCTCCACGAGGCATCATCAGCCGTTGTAGACGTTAATCGTAAGAATAACATGCTAGAAATGACGAATCCATCGCAGTGCCGTCTCTTATATTGAATTGAGGGTGGGGATGGATGGTGTGAGCGAAAAGATATTTAATAGTGGGGAATGGTTTACGTCAGTCTGTTTGTTCATGAGAGTAATTTTAGAGTTTTTATGTTTATTAATTTCTAATTGTTCCCTAATATTTCGTTTTAAACCTTTATCTATGGTGTGTAAAATTTGACTACTAATACAACCCACTAATACATATCAAATTTTACAGAGACTACCGGAACAGCCATGGCAGCGTCGGCATGTTGCACTTACTAACAGTAGTGGGAGGGTGCCGGCCGGCGCTAGGCCGCATGAACTAATTGGTGGCGGAAGCACACAAAGCAGGTTAGATCAAATTGCATCCAGTTATTTATCATAGTTTCAAATTTAGTTAAAAGGAAGTGTTGGTGTTAGAATGCAGGAAGAAAGAATTACGAGACAGATATACAACGCGTAAGTAGAAGGATGTAGGAGCCGAGGAAGACCAAGACTTACCTACCATGACCAAATTGATCGAGTTTTATCAGAAGGTGATGTCAGGAGCTTTAGAAACTGGCGAGTGTGCATAAGAAGAGTAATGAATGTTGAAGAAGCGAGTGAGGTTTGTAAGGATCGTGTCACATGGTACCTGCCAGCCTCAACTCAATAGCGGGTGTTGTGTTCCTGCGTGTCAGTGAGGTCACTAGTAAGCTGGGCCCAAGGAGTTGCTGTGTAAGCAGCAGAGGAGGCATTGCGCGGGTGATAATTAATATATCGCAAGCGTTAATAAGCTACGGTACTCCCTTCCATCAGGTGGGTCGTATGCCTCCTGATGTAGTATAAAAAAAATGTACTCGGCATATGGATTATTATTCCGAAGACATATTTCATGTACAAACTCGACTCAGCTATGATTCCATGTTCAGAATAGACATGGGTTAGACGTAAACGTACCCCATATTTACTTTATTATTATTGATAAAGGTACTATATTATATGTTGTGGAGATGTTTACGCCATAATGTTGACGTCATTTCCTTCCAATACTTTTCTTGTTTGGTCTCAGAATTTATTTCCGTGTTTACTTTGTGAAGGAAATATAACAGTTGCTCAATATATTTATCTATTAATATTATACACATGTGCACGGCAGCCATGAGGAACTTGTAGTACTATACTTGAGGGTATATAAGGGAATATAATTTTTACTCACTCAAACTTTTACTGACTCAAATCCAACCTTACCTGCATGTCATCTTGACATCTGAGTTAATAAAAAAACTCCATGCTCTCCTCCATCTGAGTTAATGAAAAGACCTATGTACATTTATTCAGCATAGGTTTTTTGCTAATGGTCATTTTCTAAACGTATACATATATATATATATATATATGTATATAACTAGTCTAGCCAAAAATACTGTTACATACAGGTTACATAGAAACTTTTCGTTTTTTTTCAACTCTTTAATTATTTTGAATTTGGAAAGCGTTTATTATGTCATGTTCTTTCGATTTCCCGTCGTTTTACATATTTTTTTCATGTTTATTAACAAATTACAATATGGATTGGTATGTTAAAGAAAATGGGATTGCAGTGATTGCCTTGCACAAAGTGGGTATGGAGCCGTCGGTCATATTCAAGACACTTCAAAGGCTTGGCATCAGCCGTATGTTCGTATATTTTACTATCGACAGATATACCAACATTTCCTCTGTAGAAGACCATAAATGTTCGGGCGAACGCGTGCTGTTAGAACTAAAAATGCTGTTAATGCTGTTAAAGCCAGAATTCGCCGAAACCCCATTAGGATACAAAAAATCGTATTGCGAGAAATGTAGATTCCTGTTAGGACTCTGTCGCGTATAATAAAACAAGACCTGAAGCTCGGCGCTTAACATCGATATACAGGACATAGCCTAAATCAATCCCTACAGTTGAAGAGAGTGGACGATCACAACGCCTTCTGTCCCCGTACGCATGTGAAAAGCACAGAAATATTCTCTTTACTGATAAAAAAATTTTCACGATTGAAGAGCAGTACAACAAGCAAAATGACAAAGTGTACGCACACAGTTCTAAAACAGCCGCCCAAGTGGTGGAAAAGGTATAATATTGTGGTTATCATCGTGCGTCTTCAATAGTTTAATGCGGAGTGTCTTATCAAAGAGTAACAAAGCTTCATTTTTGTAAAAAGGGGTGAAGACTTTATCTAACGTATATCAAGAGACTGTCTTGGATCGTGTGGTGAAACCTCATAGCAATATATTTTTTTAAATGTATCGTGGACTCTCTAGCATGACTGCACCTTGTCACAAGGCCCGAACTTCCCAAGCCTGGCTCGAAACCAATGTTCCGGACTTTATAAGTGCTGACTACTGGCCCTCGTCTAGCAAATATCTGGAAGGTACAAAATTATGGTCAATTTTAGAGGTCACATCCTGCTCGAAACGACATGCCGACATTGTGTCTCTTAAAAATCTCTGGAGCAAGCAGTGGCTAAATTTCCCAGGGAAATAGTGTGTAAATCCATAGATTCGTAGCCGTACGTATTAAATGCCTGTATCGAAGCCAAAGCTGGCCATTTAGAATATATATATTTTTATTTTTAGCTGAGACTTCCGAAAATATGTACATATAACTTGTATTAAGATTACATTACTTCAGAATAAAATAAATGCATATTCATTTGTAACAGAACTTATGGCCAGACTAGGCTATAGACAATATGTTGGAATATTCGATATACGAGTACATATCACTTCAGGAGGGTGCTCCCTCGTAAAGCGATCCTATATAGCGAATATTCGGCAACGTGCTCCCGCCCACAGTGATACCATATTGCAAATATTCGTCCACGTGCTCCCGCCTACAATGATCCGAATATTATGTATTCGGATCATTGTAGGCAGGAGAAAAGAGATTCGAAAGAGAATCAAAGAGATCCGAATCGCGAGTACTTGTATTCTTCCACGTGTTTCCGCTTAAAGCGATCCGACACCGAGAGCATTCGAAGTAATATATCTGTTGTTGTTTTATTATACGCGGCAGAGTCCAAGCGGGTATCTTCATTTCTCGCGATACAATTTTTTTAATTCTAATGGGGTTTCGGCGAATTCTGGCTTTAACAGCATTAACAGCGTTTTTAGTTCTAACAGCACGCGTTCGCCCGATCTTTTATGGTCTTCAGCAGAGGAAATGATGGTATATCTGTCGATAGTAAAATATACGTACATACGTCTGATGCCAAGCCTTTGAAGTGTCTTGAATATGACCGACAGCTCCATACCCACTTTGTGCAAGGCAATCACTGTGTGGCGAGTATACAAGTTACCGCAACAGTGCACTACAACGAGGCACGAGATCACGCCATCTGACGTCACATCGTGCGATGGTCATTCATAAGAGGTGGCCGCGCAACTCATCATAGTGCAACAGGTGTGCATCTATTGTCTGCAGTCACTGCGACGAAACATGGCCGACCGTGCGGCTTTGTTACCGAGCCTGTGGCCACACCCCTTGCGCGTACGCAAGAAAGGACAGTGGGAGACTTCATTGATAATTAATATTTTTTCATTCAATAGTGCAATAGTAGTCAGTTGATTTATATAAATTCATTCTACCGACCGCCGCGATACCTTGTACTCGTCTGTCCTACGTAATAAATATCAGTTAACATCATTGGAATTTTTATTAGCCGTTAAGTCATCAGTTAGAAGTCCTTAATACAAAGCTACTGTTGTTGAGTACTACATTAGTAGGGGTTTAAGAATACCTACCACTACACGCCCCCTACATTGGTGACCCCGAAGAAAAGAAGAGGAAGAAATGAGTACTAGCAATAGTGCTAACAAGGATCTTCTATCAGGACAGATGGAAACATGTCGAGTTGGAATAAGGACACCCGTTTTCAACCCAAGCGACCCGGAATTATGGTTTGCGAATTTAGAAGGTCAGTTCTTACTTTCTAATATCACTACTGATAGCACTAAATTTTACTACGTGTTGTCACAACTGGAGCCACATCACCAGGCAGAGATACGAGATGTCGTAGTGTCACCACCAGCTACTGGCAAGTATGAGAAGCTGAAGGCGGAGCTGATACGACGGCTGTCAGCCTCACAAGAGCGGAAGATGAAACAGCTGCTTATGCATGAAGAGTTAGGTGATAGGAAGCCGTCTCAATTTCTTCGTCACCTGCAATTTTTAGCTGGATCTTCTGTTCCAGACGAGTTCATTCGCACCATCTGGTCCAGTAGACTTCCCACCAACCTGCAAACCATAGTGGCATCGCAACTCAACATGACTCTCGACGACGTTGCAGCACTTGCCGACCAGATCAACGATATCGTTCCAGTAAACGGGCAAGTAGCAAGTGCAAGTACTAACTCGCCTCACTCAACTACCATGGTGCCCGAGGCAACTGTCCAGACACTGATGCAGCGGATTGAAGAACTGACGCGAAGGCTGGATCAGTCGGAGCTACGAGCAAGTCAGGGTCAACGGTCACGATCTAGAAACGGAGGTCCAAGGTATAATCGTTCGCGATCCCGTTCACGACCAAAGAATCATCCAAACTGCTGGTATCACTACAGGTTCGGCGATCAGGCAAGGAAATGTACCCAACCATGCAGTTACAATAAGAAGGCGGAAAACTACCAGGGCAGCCATTAGTGGCGGAAAGCGACTGCCTAAGTACCAACCGCCTGTTCATAACGGATCGCAGAACCAAGGTGCAATATCTTGTAGATACGGGTTCAGACCTGTGCGTATTCCCAAGATCCGCTGTTCGGGAGGCACGAACAAAAACCAAGTACGAATTGTTCGCAGCTAACGGGACTATCATAGCCACGTATGGGTACTTACCACTTACGCTAGATTTAGGCCTTCGTCGAGCATTCACCTGGCGTTTCATCATAGCCGACGTTTCAAAACCAATCATAGGTGTTGATTTCTTAGGCTACTACAACCTGCTGGTCGACTGTCGTAATCAACGTCTTATAGACGGCATTACGTCAATGACAGTTGCGGCACCACATCAGAGTTCTGCAGAGACTATATCATCAGTGCGCACCACCATCGATGATACTGCCATTCACAGTTTGCTAAAGCAGTTTCCAGAGATTACTCGACCCGCTGGTAAGCCTGAAACCCCTAGACACAACACAGTTCATCACATCCGCACCACCCCTGGCCCACCAGTCTCTAGCCGCCCACGTCGTTTAGACCCAGAACGGCTGAAAATAGCGAAGCAGGAGTTCGACGACATGCTGCAGAACGGCACAGCGCGCAGATCTGAAAGCGCTTGGTCATCACCGCTTCACTTAGCCCGTAAGAAAAACGACGGCTGGCGTCCATGCGGAGATTACAGATTCCTGAATGCACGCACGATCCCCGACAGATATCCGGTCAAGCACATTCATGACTTTGTTCAACAACTGACAGGTAGCACAACTTACTCATCCATAGATCTGGTGAAGGCGTACAATCAAATTCCAGTGTATGAGGAGGACATACCCAAAACAGCTATCACCACACCCTTTGGCTTATACGAGTTCCCGTACATGACGTTTGGATTGCGCAACGCAGCTCAGACCTTCCAGCGTTTCATGGATGAGGTTCTACGAGGCATGGATTTCTGTTATGGATACATTGACGACATACTGGTCTTTAGCAAAGATAGGATCGAGCACCATCAGCATCTCAGGCAGCTATTTGAAAGGTTAGCAGAATACGGTGTGCTGATAAACACTAACAAATGTGTCTTCGAGCAACCAGAGATTACCTTCTTGGGCTACAAAGTTTCAGCGGCAGGGATTCAACCACTCGACGCCAAGGTTCAAGTCATACAGGACTTCCCAGCCCCTCAAACAGTAAAGGAGCTGAGACGATTCCTCGGTATGATAAATTTTTATCGACGCTTTATTCCTTCCGCAGCGGTTACTCAAGCACCACTCAATGCACTTTTAGCCGGCCCAAAAATCAAAGGTTCGCAGCCGATCAACATGACTCCAGAACTGCTATCTGCCTTTAATAAATGTAAGCAAATGCTTTCAGAGGCTACCTTGTTGGCACACCCAAACCCGCGTGCAGAGTTAGCCATACAGACAGATGCTTCAGACTCTGCAATTGGAGCAGTTCTTCAGCAGCGCATTAGTGACCAGTGGCAACCCCTGGCGTTCTTCTCGAGAAAGCTGAGCCCATCACAGAGAAAGTATAGTCCGTATGATAGGGAGTTACTAGCTATTTACGAGGCTATACGCCATTTTAAATACATGGTTGAAGCAAGAACCTTCTGCGTCATGACGGACCACAAACCCCTGACATTCGCATTCGTCAAACAGCGCGAAAACTGTTCCCCGCGCCAATTTCGTTACCTGGACTACATAAGCCAGTTCACATCGAGTATTGTATACATAGCTGGAAAAGAAAATTTGGTAGCTGATACTTTATCTCGCATTAACGAACTTCACTTGCCCTTAGATTACCAGTCCCTGGCCAGCGAGCAAGCAACCGACGTCGAACTAGAGGACCTGCTGAAGAATGGATCTTCACTCAAACTGGAGAAAGTAAAACTACCAGGTACAAACTTCGAAGTATACTGCGACGTCACGACGAATCCTCGTCCATTTATCATCAAAGCTTTTCGCAAGCAGGTATTTAATATGCTTCATAATCTAAGCCACCCTGGAGGAAAAGCTAGCGTTCGCTTAGTTACAGAACGTTTTGTTTGGCCTGGAGTTCGAAAGGACTGTCGACAATGGGCAAAGGAATGCGAGCAATGTCAACGAGCCAAAGTTACCAAACACACATCAGCACCACTGACAGCCTTCAAAACTACATCAGGTCGTTTCAGTCATATACACATTGACATAATTGGTCCCTTACCTATATCTTCTGGAAACAGGTACTGCTTCACGATTGTCGACCGTGTCACGCGTTGGCCTGACGCGATTCCTCTGCAAGACATCACCGCTGAGAGCTGTGCTGCCGCCCTGATGTCAAACTGGATATCGCGCTTCGGATGTCCGGAGCACATCACAAGCGACCGAGGACGACAGTTTGAGTCACGCACCTTCAAGGAGCTTGCTGCGTTAGTCGGTGCGACTCATCACTTCACCACAGCTTACCACCCTGCAGCCAATGGATTAGTGGAGAGGCTTCACAGACAGCTGAAAGCTGCCATCTCCTGCCACACAAGCTCAAATTGGGTAGAAGTCTTACCGTGGGTTCTCCTCGGAATCCGCAGCGCGTGGAAAGATGATGTACAAGCATCAGCAGCTGAACTGGTCTATGGTGAGCCTCTACGTTTGCCTGGACAGTTCCTTACTACCAGCCCTGATGAAGCAGTAGACACAAGCAGCTTGGTGAGCAGACTCCGCGTACACATGAGTAAGTTGACACCGCAACCCACATCTTGGCACACTAGCTCTAGCAGACCCTTCTACGTGCCCAAAGACCTTAATGAAGCCTCACATGTTTTTCTTCGCCAAGGTCCAGTACGAAGACCACTTCAGGCACCATACCTCGGGCCCTTTAAGGTTCTGCGTAGAGAAAAGAAGACGTTCGACATCGACGTGCGGGGCAAGACACAGCGAGTTACAATCGACCGTCTCAAGCCAGCGTTTCTCGCCAAAGAGTATTTACCACCAGCTCTTTCAGTAACAGCCGACCAACAGCCATCGGCCATTCAAGAACAGCAGACGACCGAAGACCCTGGCACCGTCAAGAAGACGAGAAGTGGACGCACAGTTCGCTTCCCGAACTACTATCGCCCGTAGTAACGGTCTCAGCGGGGGAGTGTGTGGCGAGTATACAAGTTACCGCAACAGTGCACTACAACGAGGCACGAGATCACGCCATCTGACGTCACATCGTGCGATGGTCATTCATAAGAGGTGGCCGCGCAACTCATCATAGTGCAACAGGTGTGCATCTATTGTCTGCAGTCACTGCGACGAAACATGGCCGACCGTGCGGCTTTGTTACCGAGCCTGTGGCCACACCCCTTGCGCGTACGCAAGAAAGGACAGTGGGAGACTTCATTGATAATTAATATTTTTTCATTCAATAGTGCAATAGTAGTCAGTTGATTTATATAAATTCATTCTACCGACCGCCGCGATACCTTGTACTCGTCTGTCCTACGTAATAAATATCAGTTAACATCATTGGAATTTTTATTAGCCGTTAAGTCATCAGTTAGAAGTCCTTAATACAAAGCTACTGTTGTTGAGTACTACATTAGTAGGGGTTTAAGAATACCTACCACTACACGCCCCCTACAACTGCAATCCCATTTTCTTTAACATTCGACGCGATCCCTATCCCGCGCTTGATAGAGAAGTTGGAGGGTGTTGGCGTGAGAGGTTTACCTCTGGACCTGTTGAGGGACTTTCTTTGCGACAGGAGGCAGAGAGTCAAGATAGGAAACATGACTAGTGAAGAATTACCAGTGGAGTTTGGATTGCCACAGGGAAGCATCATCTCTCCTACACTGTTCCTTGTCTACATGAACTATCTGTGCCAACTTAAATTTCATGGAGGTAGGGTCTTTACATTTGCTGATGACACTGCCCTCTTATTCAGTGGTGAGAATTGGGAACAAGCCTACTCCAACGCCCAAAAAGGGCTAGATACTGCCAGCGCATGGTTACAAACAAATTTATTATCATTAAATACCAGCAAGACAAAATACGTCACCTTTACACTTCAACCGTGTTTGCTCCCCTCGCAGCCACTAAACATCATAGCACATACATGCGGCTCTTCACAAACAGAGTGTTCCTGCCCACAGCTTGAAAGAACTGTAAACATTAAATACCTCGGTGTTACTTTTGACCAAACCCTGTCATTTAGACCACATATACAGATTCTGGTAACTAGGTTGCGCAAACTAATATATATATTTAAAAACTTAAAACATATAGCCAATCGACGTATTATCAAAATAGTCTATTTCGCGTTGTGCCAATCGTTGGTGGACTACTGTATAACCACATGGGGTGGAGTGGCCAAAACCCATCTATTAGATGTGGAAAGAGCACAAAGGGCCATACTAAAAATCAGTGCCGGACTCTCTTTCCGATACCCAACAGCAGATCTATACAAGAGATGGGACCTGCTAACAGTAAGGCAATCCTATATACTTCGCACGGTCCTTAAAAAACATACACAACTACCATACGACCCTAATCTCCGGAAAGAAAAACGAAGAAAAGACTTAGTCTGCCAGTTACCCAAAAACAAAACAGCTACCTCACAAAAATTCTTCGGTTTCCTTGGCCCCTACCTTTATAATAAACTCAACAAAATCCTAAATATATACTCACAAAATAAAGCTTGCTGCAAAACGACCCTGATAAAATATTTAAAAACATTAGATTATGAAGATATCGAAAACTTTATCCGCCCCATAACTTAACGATATATAAATATTCAAACGTACAACACCAAACAGACTCATTCAACCACCCAACATAAAACCAAGCCCTGACTGACTATCGACCCGTTCTCTAACCCCATAAACAAACATGCACTTTTACACACGTACACACAATCATATATATATATATATATATATACTTCAATCACCCACGCACACACACTCATATAAATATAACATAAATTTATTATTACTTCTTATTACTTCATAGCTGTAATTTAACATTCATAAGTTAGTTATGTAACTAATAATTCTATGAACTCACTTAGTCATACAAGACTAGTATTATAGTATGTTCGCGGGAGGGCCTGGTGACCTGTTATACAGGTTCTTCTGAACCCACATCAGGCACCAGTTTCTCACAAAAAGATAGAAGTTAGTTATTAGTGTATCTACTAATACTGTTTTTTTTGTTTTTTCTTTAACATACCAATCCATATTGTAATTTGTTAATAAACATGAAAAAAATATGTAAAACGACGGGAAATCGAAAGAACATGATGACATAATAATTTTTTTTTGGCTAGACTAGTTATATACATATATATATATAGCACAATACAATGCTAAGACCCCAACTCAAAGAGATCTGAATCGCGAGTTTGTATTCTTCCACGTGTTCCCGCTTAAAGTGATCCGACACCGAGAGCATTCGAAGTAATATGTCTATCTGATCACAGAATTATTGATGCGGCTCATGGACCTCAGAAATATTAAATTAGTTTCAAACAATAGAACCACAATCGTAATACATTTCCAGAACTCGCTACCGCTGCAGTTTATTATTCTGTCCGTGGCTTGAAACTCAAACTAGATTCCCCAGCAGACCCGTGCATTATAAATGCTTTGCGGATAACGGTATCCGCAAAGCATCGGAATTCGACGGATTTTTATTTCCCAATACTCTGATACCGCGGATACTCTCCGATAGCTGTTGTCTCCGAGACAAATGTACATTTACAGTTGTTTATTTCAGATCAATATACTTGCCATTTATTTTCGACGAGCTCGGTGGCTCAGTCGTGAATGACGCGACTTTGACACCAACAGCAAACACACACAAGACAAATATTTGTGTGTACGAACATGTCTGTTTGTCTTGGTCTGGATGTTTTAAGAGAGGTCTGGAGAAGTATCCCCACCTCACAGAAAACCGCAGCCAAATAATAACTCCCCAGAAGGTTGTAGCGTTCCTGCGTGTGAGTGAGGTCACCAGTAAGCTCCTAATGAGTTCTATAATTTGTAGTTTAAGTGGTTCAGATCTGAGCTAGACGAGAGCCTGTCTTCAGCTCTTATCAAGTCCGAAACGTTGGTTTCGGGCCCGGCTTGGGTAGTTCGTGCCTTGTGTCCAGGTGCAGAGTCCTGCTGGAAAGTCCACCAACTTATAGGTGTACGAACTTCCAAGGGTTTTCCAATATTAGTAGATAAAATATTATAAATATACATTAATGAGTATATTATTATAGCTATTGTTCTGACTACACCGTAAATGATTTGCCGTGAACGTAATATAAATATATAATTTAAAAAACTAATATTGCTAACTACATTGAAAAAGATCCGTTAACAACTAGATTGAACTCAATATTTCGCAAACTTGCCACGTATTCAAAAAACGAAGCGAATGAAAAATGCAGCACGAATAAAAACGTACAACTATGTTGAAGCAAATTTGAAACTGTTTTCACACTGATTTTTAATACGATGTGAGATTTTTCTTGCTCTAAAGTGGCAACATTTTGTACTATGACAGATTAATGATAATATAAAAGGTTGCATGAGAGTGATATAGCAACTTTTTGATTGTGCATGGAAAACTAACAAAAGAACAGATGATATTATATAGAAAGAAACAAAAGATATTTATTAGCGTGAAATATATGGCAATACATAAGATCATATCATAGTATTTGAAAGAGACAACCAGGACGAACACTAGGATTACGGTTGATGATGTACTGTTCGAGCAAGTGGATGAGTTTGTATATCTTGGTAGCGCTTTTAGAAGCGATGGAAGGTACACCGCTGATTTGGAGAGACGAGTGAGTGCAGGGAATAGCGTGAATGGAGCGTTGGGTAAACTGTTTGGCAGCCGAAATCTAAGCCAGAAGGCACAGCTCACTGTACACAGCGCGGTGTTAACCCCAACGCTAACTTATGGAAATGAGAGCTGGGTATGGCAGAGAGAGCATGAAAGTAGAATAAATGCGGTCGAGATGCGAGCACTGCGAAAAATTTGTGGCATAACGCTTGCGGACCGCGTTCGAAATGATGACGTACGAAAGAGAGTTGGACTGAAAGAGAGTGTCGGTGTTAAGATAAGAAAGGGCATGCTCCATTGGTTCGGACATGTAGAAAGAATGCAAGATGAAAGAATGACGAAACAGATATACAATGCGAAAGTGGAAGGATGTAGGAGCCGAGGAAGACCAAGACTAACCTATCATGACCAAATTGGTCGTGTTTTATCAGAAGGTGATGTCAGGAGCCTTAGGAACCGGCGAGCGTGCATGAAAAGAGCTATGAATGTGAAAGAAGCGAGTGAAGTATTTAAGGATCGCGTCTTATGGCGCTCGGTTCTCTCTGCCTACCCCGCAAGGGACTTGGCGTGAAAATATACATACATACATTAGATCATTAGTAGGTCTAGGTATAGTTAGGCTAAAATTCATATTAATCTAACTGATAAGTATGAATTTTAACGCTAATATGCGGCACTCAGCGAATACTGCAGCACAGTAAGTTGTGCCACAGCCCTGAATTTCAATAGAGCCTCTCATGTCACCGCGGGTAACATGATGGTACATATTGAGTTGAATGAGTTGAGTAAAAAGATATTTATAAGAGGTATATTTAGATCAGTCTGATTACATGTTTAATCATTTCCGATTGTTCCTGAACAGTTTTAATCCTTTTCTATTGTGTGTAAGATTTTTCC
Source organism: Pyralis farinalis (assembly GCA_947507595.1). Lineage (NCBI taxonomy): Eukaryota > Metazoa > Arthropoda > Insecta > Lepidoptera > Pyralidae > Pyralis > Pyralis farinalis. The sequence continues at coordinate 38,574,121 of OX382261.1, read as the reverse complement.
GCGTATTAGGGAGGGATAAAGCATGTCCCTTACATAAAACATGTTCGCCGAAGTGTGTCCTCTCTGGGCGAACATTTACGTACGCTGATGAAATCTTGCTGATGTTTTTGAAATTTACACCCACCTTGTCATCGTCCTGTGTCAAGCTGTGACATTGTATATATTGTAATATCTATAATACAAAATATACAAAATTTATATCTTTACATATAATTAATCTGTAACGGAGCAGAATCTGCACATTGAATTCTAATAAATCTTATTTTGATAGCCATTACTATCAATAGAGAGGGCTTAATTTTTTTTTGTCTTTCTGTCTGTCTGTTACCACACAGAAACCATTGATCGGAATTTGGTGAAAGTTAGCATAACTGTATAGTATAATATTAATACTAAGGTACTTAATAGCTTTACCAGAGAAAAATTTTGTACAAAACTCGCCTGCGTGGGTACCTCTGTCTGTAACATCCCCGTGGTGTTGCGAGCGTTGATAGTCTACGGTGACCATTTACCATCTAATGCGGGCCGCGTGCTTATTTGTCAATCTAGTTGCATAAAAAAACTTGCGGCAATATATAGGATACTTTTGTATTGTGAGAACGTGTGTCATTCCCACGGAAAAATACAAAAATCCGCCGCTTCCGTGTAAGCTATTAACTTCAATAACATATTTGTTTAGTTTTTATAAACAATTTCCCGTAAATCACGCGGATGATATCACGGGCACAGCTGGTAGGTATATAATATGAATCAGATCTGATCAAAACATGTTTTTTTTTATTAACAGAAGAGGTCGTTTTTATAAACTGGTGTCCACTTCTACGTCCTAAGCGGCGTGAATTAACAGCCGATTGAATCACGTATTCTTTATTCCAACACCTCGTTATGCGGTTCTTTCACAAGAATGTGAACATCCTTGGAACCCGGCCCAGGTATGGAACATTTGCTTCACAGGGTCAGTTGTACGTCCCATGATTGATTGATTGCCATCACATTAAGTTATTTTATTTACAAACATTACATTAGAGGTAAAAGCCAAGGTTTGATTGCATTTTCTAGATACTAGATAGAATATAGACTGTTCACATAAGAAAGAAAGTTATATCAATATTGAGGTGCCCCAGGGTTCTATTTTGAGTCTATTTTTAGGGTTCAGTATTCTAAAGAGGACAAACGGAACCCTTATAGTCACTTTTTTGTCCGTCTGTTTGTCTATCTGCCGTATGTTTATCTGTCTGTATGTCAAGACCTTTTTCCTCAAGGACGGGTGGAGCTATTAAGCTCAAATACTCAGAACTGAAATCCTGCTCGGAAACCAGTCAAAAATCAAACTCAAAGTCAACGCAATCAAAATATACGGCTTTTTATGCCTTGTTTATGCGCACATTTTAACACTAGCCTAGAATCACGAAATTTGGTAACCAGCAATGTCATGTAGCACAAGTAAAGGAAAAAATCCGGGAACCGTAAATTTGTAGTTACATCACAAAAAAAAAAATACTTTTGTTGCGAAAATAATTTGCGAAAACTAGACCGCTTTTTTATTACGAGTATATTATGTATCTATGTATATCTTCACGCCAGGTCCCTTGCGGGGTAAGCATAGAGAAACGAGCGCTATAAGACGCGGTCCTTACATACTTCACTCGCTTCTGTGTCATTCATAGCTCTTTTCATGCACGCTGATTCCTGGGGCTCCTGAAATCAATATGACAATATAATTATAATATATTTTGTTTGTTTTGGATGTGACTCAATAGCAGCAAGGATAATATCACATAGTATCTTTCATATAATATGTATGAATGCGTATTAAGATTATTACTTTAATAATAATTACTTTTCTCCATACGACGTACTACAAAGCAATCGACCTGTATATAGAACGAGGAAAATATTTAACTCTCATTTCAATTTGAACCGTAAACCACACACCATAGAATAGAATACGGCATTGTATTAACTAAGAGACTTTGCCGAAAATAAATTTTATTTAATTCCATACATCTTTCTTTTGTTACAAGAGCCCATTGCACAAATTCTACCCCATTGGTGGTAATGTTAATAAAGTTCTATATAGGAAAGAAAACTTTGCTGTCATGATAAACTACGATTGAATCAAACGCTTGCAGAAGTATTGCATCTGGTGTTCATATTGCGTGTTTATCATCAGCTGTCTTTCTCATATTCAGATACTTGACATCAGATTTGAACTGACAGTTTTATAGAACAATGTACAGTAGCTTAGAATTCAATGTCAAATAATGAGCGTGCCGTCAGCCATGGCGGCAACCATACTTATGAATGCCGTTAATGCGGCTAACATCGTACGGCCTGCTTTATAAAGGAATGTAAAGCCACTAAACTGAGGCATATAATGCTTTCGAGATATATAAAAATGCCCATGAATTTATACCTAGAATAATAGTAATGAAGATGTATTGGCGGCGTAGGTCATTTTTCTTTTTGTATACAAGGTCGGGAGGCATACAAGCATGCGGCCCACTTGAAGTAAAGCAGTTACTGGAACCTATTAACGCTTGTAATATATTAAGTATCACTCGCGTGATACCTCCTCTGCTGCTTGCAAAGCAACTCCTTAGGAGCTTATTGTTGACCTCACACACAATAACAACTACCTAGAGGGTTGTTGTGCATCTGCACACAACAACCCTCTAGTAGTTGTTATTTGGCTGCAGTTTTCTGTGAGTTCTTTCGAATGCCTTGCAGTGTCCGTGGTTGCAGGAAGACTCTTCCAAGAAGTTATTATTCGGCTGCTACTTTCTCTCATTTGGAGCTATTTACTGTGCTAATTGAATTTGAACCGAGACTTAAGCGGTTTTTTTTTTTGTGTTTAATACGAAGTCTGTAATTTTGCTGCGCGTCCTTATCCTATCCTTCTTCTACAAAGGTAGAATGATAACGTATGTAATGGATTAAAATCTCTTTGTGGCCGCGGGCGGGAGACTTTGTCCGCACAAAATAAACTATAGCTTTCGAATTATGAACGGAGCATGTGAAGGGCGCCCTTTATGATTTTTCCTCTATGAAAGATGTAAAAGGATTAACATTGAATTGCATTATTCTCTTATTATATTGTATTAATATTGGTCGTGTTCTATCAGAAGGTGATGTCAGGGGCTCTAGAAACCGGCGAGCGTGCATGAGAAGAGCAATGTATGTTAAAGAAGCGAGTGAGATATGTAAGGATCGAGTCACGTGGCACTCGGTTCTCTCTGCCTATCCCGCAAGGGATTTCGCGCGTAGTTATAGTATAGTATTGAATTGTACTTTGCCTTGCAACTTTTGTACAGACGTAACCAGTCTATCGATAGCGCATGCTTCTTTGTGCATTGGTATATATTTATTTTTATACAACGTCGGAAGGCATACAAGCATACGTGCCACCTGATGTAAAGCGGTTACAGTAGCCTATGAACGCTTGTAATATATCAAGTATCACTCGCTCGATGCCTCCGCTGCGGCTAACACAGCAACTACTTTAGAGCTTACTGGTGATCTCACTCACAGTCAGGATCAAAACAACCCACTAAGAAGTTGTTATTTGGCTGCGGCTTTCTGTGACGTGGAGATGCTTTCTCAGACAGCCTGATTTGATGCGCCCTAAACTCATTAGGAGTTACTGTGTTAGCAGCAGATGAAGCGTTGCGCGAGTGATACTTAATAAGCAAGCAAAAGCAAATACATAATTGCAAGCATTCGTAGGCTACGGTAACTATACGGTTTTACTTCAGGTGGATCGTATGCTTGTATGATTCAGAACGTTGTATAAAAAAGCCGTCACTGCGAGTCTGACTCGCGCACTGAGGGTTCCGTAAAAACTTATTTTCGCAAATTTTTTTTGGCAAAACAGTTTTTTTTGTGAGCGGGCTACAAATTTACGGTTTTCTGATTTTTTCCTTTACTTGTGCTACATGACATTGCTTTTTATCAAATTTCAACGGGAAGCACCCTATAAGTTCTGATTACCTTGCGAGCGTCAAAAGCTGTTAGAAGTTTGATTTTTTCAATGCTCGATGGACAGACAGACAGAGGGACAACAAAACATAACAGTTCCGTTTTTCCCTTTAGGTACGGAACTCTAAAAATTGTTGGCTCACAATATGCATTGCTTTGTTTGCTTAAGGGGACGTACTCACCTATGAATCAAAAAAACTTCAGAGTTCAATTCTTCATGATCATCCATTAAGTTGTGACCTTCCAACGCATGGAGTTACCATACACACGAAGTTCAAGCTACCCAGGTTGAATGTGAAAATGAAGTCTCAGATCCGGACAAAGGGGAAGATGACATACGAGTGATTTATATCGGTTGGGTTCTTTTGTCGTCATCGGATAAAAAAGCGGATGAAAATATAAGAATGTAGAAAACGATTTTTTAAGAAATGCTTACAATTTCAAGCGACTCCTATAAAGCTATAGGCTTACTAACAAAGGTATAAGGCATCAAACGAGTCCTATAGGGGAAGTGCCACCAGAAGACCGCAGCTAAACTTTTTTTTTATATACTACGTCGGGAGGATATTAAGTATCACTCGCGATGCCTCCTCTGCTGCTTACACAGCAACTCCTTGGGAGCTTAGTGGTGACCTCACTCACATGCAGGAACACGACAACCATCTAGGGAGTTGTTATTTGGTTGCGGTTTTCTGTGAGGTGGAGGTACTTCCCCAGATGGGCTTCTTTGATGCGCCCTACCTCTCTTAAAACACCCAGACCAAGGCAAATAGACATGTTTATGCACATAAATGTTTTGTGGGAATCGAACCCACGTGCGTTGATGTCAAAGTCGCGTCATTCACGACTGAGCCACCGAGCTCGTCGTTTCAATCCCTGTAGGGTTGCTGTTGTAATAGGCGTAGTGGTTAGTAACACTGCTTTGACATCAACAAACATTTGTATACATAAACATGTCTGTTCCAACAAACATTTGTTTACATGAACACGTCTATTTGTCTTGTACTGGGTGTTTTTAAGAGAGGTGGGGCGCATCAAAGTAGCCCGTCTGTAAGTATCACAGAAAACCGCAGCAAAATAACAACTTCCAGAAGGGTTGTAGTATTCCTGTGTGTGAGTGAGGTCATCAGTAAGCTCGTAAAGAGTTGTTGTGTCAGCAGCAGAGGCGGCATCGCGCGAGTGATACTTAATGTATTGCAAGCGCTGATAGGCTACGGTATCTGCTTGACATCAGGTGGTTCATATGCTTCTATGTCTCCCGACGTTGTACGAGAAAAAAAAACATGAGTTCACGTGAAGGCACCCCGCGCTCACAAAAACGTTGTGTTATAGCGCCTAAATTGTCTAATACGGCTACTAACCAATGGGAGAATATTTTAACCAATAAGCCGATAAGTGCCGCCATGTTGATCCATGAGCTAGCCAATAAGAGGTGCGCGTTCTACTTTACCCCCGAGTGGTGTATTGAGTTACATAGTTCCATAGTTTTTCCATCACGATCATGTTTCCCTGGAGCCAATTTTATATATAGAGTGGAAGGCTCTCTTTTGTAATATAAAAATAGTTTCAATATCAGCCGCTTTTCCTCACAACAGTATACCATACGACATTATGCTATGAAAGTAGCTAAAATAGACTAAGCGCGCAGTAGCCACATCTATCAATTGTCTAATTCTATACTAACTGCATATGCGGCGTAGCTGAGCTAACTGGCCAGTTTATATATATGAGGCCCTACTGCAATTTGGAGTCTATTGTAATTCAAAGAAATACCGTATCACTAATAAATTCTAGTACATTATTGTCAATGAGAACTTCTGTATTGGCAGAACCCACATTTGGTAGACTAAATTTCATACATTTGGTTTTAGTTGAGTTTAATAAAAGATTATGTGTAACCCAATTTAGAATGGCAGATAGAACACTATTTACCTTGTTAATATTTTTGAACCGGCCGGCGAGTAACATTAAAAGTTAAAGAAGTTTCATCAGCAAATAGTAGTATAACCGCCATTTTCTGCACCATATAGGGCAGATTATTTACATATAAGTACTAAATATAAAAAGAGGCCTAATATAGAGCCCAGGGGCAACCCAACATTAGCATAGCTGCCATTAAATTTGACCCCATTTATATAAACTGTCTATATTCTGTTTGTGTGCTTCCTATTCATAAAGGTTTGAAATGAAATATAAGGGAATAGTTAGAGATTATTAAACATAAAAATTATGAAATTAATCTTATGAACACACAGATAGACCTAAGCAACTCCGCTCTATTAAATACTTTTCACTCACTCCATCCATCCCCACCTTCGATTGAATATAAGGGACACTACGACGGATCTGTCACTTGTAGCATGTCATTGTAACGACTAAAGAATAAACGAGACGCGAAACAGAGATGACCAGGGCAGTAATGACAGCAACTATGGCGGGTGCAAGCAGTTTCTGTTCCATATGGCGGGCAATAGCTGTGACATTTATGTGTGTAGCGGCAGAGCAGCGAGCGTGGTTTCGGTTTAGTTTTGCAGACCAAAACCAGGAAGTCAATAAATAGACTGTTTCAAAGACAATAGATGAAAGGAAAAAGAGCGTCTGTCAAACCAAATCTATTAGTTGACGGCTACGTGTTGCCATTATGATGAACTAATCTTCTTCTTAACAGATGACACTGGTAGTACCGACATTTGCAAATAACATGGAAGTGTAAATTGACACTGTAATCGAACGACCGCAGCAGCCGAGGCAGAAACTACCGGACCAGCCATGGCAACGACGGCATATTGCGTTTACTAACTGACGGTATCCACGAGCAGCCCGCCGGCGTTAGTTTTCATGAACAAATTGGATGCACACAAAGCAGGTTAGATGAAATTACATGTAAATTTGACTTTCGCAAAATAACGCCTGAATCTATTAACAACTATAAAAAAATGTAACAAAAGGTATAGATCAGCAAAGCCTAGAATTAAGTTACATAAAAAAAGTCGGTTAAAACATTTAAAGTTTCCGTCAACAGCCGAGACGAACCCCTTCTATTTTATTGGCAATTAAGGGAAGAAATACTTTCTTTGTTTTACTTACAGACAGGTTGTTTGGATAATTGAAAAAGTTCTTTTTCGACATTGTATAAAACCTTTGACCTTTTTATACACCTTAATTTAGTAATAAATTTCTTCCATTTTGGGTAGGGGATACCCGATGGGATTCCGTACTCAACGGGAACCAACGAAACTTAGGAAGACACAAGCAATGGTTGGCTGAATGAGATTCCACGAAGGAATAAACCCGCCTTTGCGAACCACATAGTTGTATTTGACTTGTTATCTTGCGGGAGCACCTGGATACCAGCTTGGACCGTGTGATTCGATTCAGAGACGAGCTGTGAGAATTGTCGACAATCCTAAGCTTACACAGGGTATTGAGTCCTTAAGTTTAAGGAGAGACTTTGCCTCCCTTTGTGTGTTCTACCGATTGTACAACGGGTTGTGTTCTGAAGAGTTGTTCGAAATTTAGCCGACAGCTACTTTTTATAGCCGCACCGCTCGCCGACGGCGGGGAGTTCATCCTCACACGCGGGAACCGCAATAGTCGCGTACTGTGCGGTTCCAGAGAAGTTTTCTTCCGAGAACACTCAAGCTGTGGAATGAGCTCCCAGCCGAGGTTTTTCCAAGGGACTACAGCATGGAGTTCTTCAAGAAATGAGGTTTTTAGAGGGTCGGCAACGCATGAGTGACGCCCCTGGTATTGCAAATGTCCATAGGCTACGGTAACTGTTTAACATCAGGCAGGTCGTATGCTTGATTGCCACCTTAGTGGTATAAAAAAAACCATTTATGTATTAAGGTTGTACAAACAAAAAAACAAACTCTGTACCTAAGTCTTCACTGTCTGTCCTATCTATCGTCTCGATATCGAAGGACTGTATATTTTTATCAGTAGATTGACACTAGAAGAAAAACCGGCCAAGTGCGAGTCGGACTCGCGCACGAAGGGTTCCATACCATTATCTATAAAAACGACAAAAAAATCACGTTTGTTGTATGGGAACCCCCTTAAATATTTATTTTATTCTATTTTTTAGTATTTGTTGTTATATCGGGAATAGAAATACATCATCTGTGAAAATTTCAACTGTCTTACTATAATGGTTCATGAGATACAACCTGGTGACAGACGGGCGGACGGACGGACGGACAGCGGAGTCTCAATAATAGGGTTCCGTTTTAACCTTTGGGTACGGAACCCTAAAAATAATAAAAATGAAAAAAGGAAAAATAAATTGAAGATGATCCCCATACAAGTATCTCCGAAGCCCCAGCCCAAGTTGGCCCAAGGACTACAGGACGGAGTTCCACAAGAATAGTCTGAAGAGGTTTTTACGGGGTCGGCAACACGAGAAAGAGAGCTTCGGTGTTAAAATAAGAAGAGGCATGCTCCGATGGTTCGGACATGTAGAAATAATGCAAGATGAAAGCATGACGAAGCAGATATACAATGCAAAAGTGGAAGGATGTAGGAGCCGGGGAAGGCCAAGACTTACCTACCATGACCAAATTGGTCGTGGTCTATCAGAAGGTGATGTCAGGAGCCCTAGAAACCAGCGAGCGTGCATGAGAAGAGCAATGAATGTTAACGAAGCGAGTGAGATATGTAAGAATCGAGTCACGTGGCGCTCGGTTCTCTCTGCCTACCCCGCAAGGGATTTGGCGTGAAGTTATAGGCAACACGAGTGATATCCCTGGTGTATGTTAACACCACGCGCGAGTGATACTTCATGCATTGCAAGCGATCATGGGCACGGAAACCGCTTTATATCAGGTGAGCTGTATCCTTGCGTGCCTCCCGACATCGTATAAAAAAATAACTTCTCACATACTAACAGAAACTTACAGTAAATTTCAATTCGAAATACACATATGCAAACCCATTCTTGACCCTAAAGGAAGAAAAATGGCGACGTCCGTTTAACACGTATACCATCATTCCAGCATATTTTACTGCCAAATACATTTACTATGATTTACGAGGGCCGTCCCTTCTTATCTGATTTCAGTACGTCCCCTGGACTATTGCCACATGATAAAAACTATTGTAATTCTTCTTTTAATATGGCTAACGTAAAAACAACCATACGACCTGCCTGATGGTAAACATTTACCGTAGCCTATTGAAGAGCTCGGTGGCGCAGTGGCGAACCGCGCTGTTGCCTTACTGTCAATGTATCAACGCTCGTGGGTTCGATTACCCACACAGGGCATACATTTGTGTGCATGAAAATGTCTGTTTGTCTTCGTCAGGGTGAAGAGAGGTAGGGCGCATCAAAGCAGCCCGTCGAGGGAAGTACCTCTACCTTACAGAAAACCGCAGCAAAATAACAAACCAGTGTGGTAACCACACTCACACGCAGGAACACAATAACCCTCTAGGGAGTTGATTTTCTTCATAAGGAATTTTTCACTAGCATATCTTATGATGTTTAGTATGTTTTTATTTCCAAAGCCATATGCAGACAAAAGAAAACATAGCTTCTAATATTTCCAACAACATATCAACTCCTATGAAATTGTCTGACATATTTTAGCAGTTTTAAGTTGAAGCGCAGACATTTCTCCTCAACACGTCTGTGTTCACGTCACATTTACTACAAAGAAGTTAACTGAACATGGCTTTGGTTTGTGTTACAGAACCGCTACACAGCTAGCGGTGCTCTCACCAGATGTTTAGTAAACTATACGATCTTTGAAAATCTAGATGAAATAACCAAAATATACTTTCTTCGTGCATGGATGAGAAAAATATGAATGGGAAAAGTTTGCTTTCAGTCTATGAGATGATAATAAGCCACTTAGTCTTGCATAATACTTGTCAACGGTGGCGCGCTTTGGCAGAATCAAGAGGTCGACACTGGAGTAAGGGAGAGTTAGTGTAAACGGCGGCAAGTGACGACGTCTTTGGACTATCCTCTCGTTTCGCATTTTCCTATCTATATATCTCTATGGTATCCACGTACGCCCGTGGTGACTACAGTACTTCATGTTCGGTCTGAATTGAGACTTATATAACAGCTTTCACCCCGCGCTGAAGCACTGCTTTGCTCTGTTGAGCACACCGAGTTTCTTGGACGCCAGTTTGACCTTCTCCTCCACGTTATTTCGGTATTGGATATCGCTGGTGATCTCATATATGGTATCATCGATATTCCCTGGGGCGGGTCATGGCAGTTGTAATACACTAGTAAATAACAGCAAGCTGTGTAGGCAGAGCTGATATTTTTTAAATTTAAAAATATTTAAATATTTTATTTTTATTTTTTTAATTTTTTTTAAATATATGGAACCCTGTACGACATCTAGCGACGAGTGCTGTTACTTTTTCTGTTGATGGGAGTGCAGTGCAGACTCTGCACTGCGGAGTGGCCGGCCATACGTTTTCCCATATGTTTTTTTTTCTAATTGGAACGATTTTGGACCGTTCTTCCTCACCAACGAACATTTAAATTTCAAATTAAAGGATACAAAACTACAATATGTTAGCTATTAGTGTGTCGATTTTGGAGTTTCTCACTATTACCGTCTAAACGCTAGGTGGATGACATCAGTCTACCCCAAACGGCAATTTTGAGGGTAATGTGGCTCCGCTGGCTATCGCAGCTCTGCCAATTACATCTTTTTAAACGGGGCTCTACGTGTTAGATCTACATCCCCGCGCACGCCTATCAAATGACCGGGATAATACACGGGTATTATCCCGATCATTTGATAGGCCCTACTGACATGCGGGATGCCAGCGATCAGCTGTTTCATCAGATCTCCTGTTGTCCTGACCGCCGCGCCAGCCTTATGCTCCACACTGTTCGTGTGCCGGTTCTCCCGCTGTCGTGCTGCGACTTCTAAAATAACTGGCGACTATACTCGTAAACACAATATACCTCCTGGAATTGCTATTTAGCTGCGATCTTGTGTAAGATGGAGCTGCTTTCCCAAGCGGATACTTAGAGCAAGAGAGATCTGACGAGGCGGTGCACAGCACAACTCCACGCTGGGTTATACTTGTATTGAATGGCTGTTCCGGTCGTCTCCGCATGGGTAACTGTGATCATCTCTGCGAATATATTGAATATTGGAAATTAATTAAAATAGCGGATGATTTTAAATCATCATCCGACGACAACATAAGCTCAACTCCAGTAATAAAGCGTGAAACAACTTGATAATTGAGTGCAAATTAGCCCATAAATCAGTCGTTCGTCCGGCGGTAGCCGCTGCGGTCATGGCGGTCGGACCTCACGCTGTTGTTCATACAAACAGACTATATGTTAATTAAATAATTGCTTGCCATAGTAAGGGACGAGAGAGTAACTAGCATGAATTTCGTTTCATACCGCTCGTGGATTCGATTCCCATACACGACAAAAACTTGTGTGCAATTTGATCTAACCTGCTTTGTGTGCTTCCGCCACCAATTAGTTCATGCGGCCTAGCGCCGGCCGGCACCCACCCACTACTGTTAGTACGTGCAACATGCCGTCGCTGCCATGGCTGCTCCTTGTGTGCATGTACATGTTTTATCTCTTTGTTAAAGTCTGGGTGTTTTAATGAGACGTGTGCATCAAAACAGCCCTAACCTCCTAAGGAGTTGTTGTGTTAGCAGCAGCGGTGGCATCGCGCGACTAATTCTTAATGTATTGCAAGCGTTTATAGGCTACGGAATCCGGATTCGGAGAATTTGTGTTAAAGTAGTAATGCGAATCATTTGATTGCGCTCATTGTAATAAACTTTAGCGGTTCGGAAGTGAATTGAGTGCATAGTACGACCTACGAAAAGAACTTACGAGAAAATCTGAAACTAGTCTAAAAAAACTTCTAATAAAAGAAACTTATTACAATGTCGGAGAATACATGAAATATAAATGTTGAAGCAAGTGAATGAGGTCACCAGGAAGTTTCTAAAAAGTTTCTTTATTAGCAGCGGAGGTGGCAACGCGCGAATGCTCTGTCTTGCAAGCGTTTATAGGCTCCGGTAGCCACTTATGCTTGAAAGCCTCTACTGCCGGAATTGACAAATTACGCTAGGTGATCCTGTTTGGAGATAGGATGATATTTACACACAGACAAGACCAAACCAACAAATTGAGAGAGTTGCACTGAATGGATTCTTCTTTTAGCTCTTTAGGAAAACTTACTAAACACAGATATATATTAGCAATTGTCCATTTATAATAGAATTTTTATATATATAATAGTAGAATATAATATTAGAATTTTATATTATTTACAACGACGAGCTCGGTGGCGCAGTGGTGAAACGCGCTGTTACGCTACTTTGACACCAACGCTCGTTGGTTCGATTCCCACACAGGACAAGCATATATATTAACATGTCTGTTGTCTTGTTCTGGTATTCTCTATAATTAATAAGTGCTTACGAAAAAAAAATGTATTTACGTATGTTTATCAGTAGTCTAGTACCTAAAACACATGCTTCGCTTACTTTGGGGCTAGATGGCGCTGTGTAATCTAATAAAATAAAAATTTGATTTTCCCATTTTTTTTCGAGTTTTCGTACATAATATAATTTTCGTCTTAATGAGGTCAACAACAGAATCTATCAACGTCAGAAATGATGCATATATTTCAGGATGCTGACATGCAAAGTTGAGGAAATGATGTTTGTGATTTTGATGGAGCGATCGGTTTCTGAGGAGAGTTCTTTATGGTGCTGAACACCACGGTTGGTTCTGGAGTTGCTGTGCGGTAGCTTGTAGCTTCAGAGTCAAGGAATATCTAGAAAACAGATAGCCGAATCACAAATTAAAGTTCATTTTTATTAATTTAAATTGGTATCTAATTTAATCAATTAGTAGCTGTGTCCGTATTAATTAATTATTACGAAATTTTGTATTATTTAATGTATTTAGTTGTATTGAATGATTGTAATTGAATTATAATAAATAATTAAATTTGTTGAATAAGTGAGAATTTTCATAGTTTTTTAACGTATTTTTTTTATATGATTGCTATTTAAGAAATGGTCGAAAAGTTGAAATTATTTATATTGGCCTTTGGGGAACCTCAAGGGACTTTATTATTATTTATGGCGGAGCCGCCCCAAATTTGAATGTAATAAGAGCATAGCATAATATTAAAATTATAAAAGTAAAACCCGACTACGGAAAAGTAGGTAGGTAATAAGTAAACAATATAGTGTTTAATTCAAATCTTTCTGGCACAGAGTAAAGAATATGAGCATGAAATTTATTTTTCGTTTTAAATCACACGAGTATTATATAAAATGTAAAACAAAAGACAGTTTTTTGTAGTATAGTTTTCTGCAGTATCTTAAGTGTTCAAAATCGTAAAAAATTAAACAGAAATAACAAAAGAACTTCATAATTTAAATCACTGTCATATTTTGAACATATTTTACTATGACAGCATCAATGTGAATGCTTAAATTGCGGAAATACAGCTAATATTAGTGGTTAAATTATGAAATTGCCGAATTGTACTAAAAATTAAAACTACGTTAAAAATCATTTTTTTTTCTAAAATGTAATGTATTTATTTAATCAAAATATTTACCCTCGTTATCTATACATTGCTGCCATCTAATCGTAAGTTGTATGCCTTTGCGATATAACTCTAGGGATCTAGATTCGACAAACTGTGTGAAAGCATTTTGTACTGCCTCCTGGGAACAAATTTTTTTACCACATAGAAAATTGCCGAAATCTCGAAAAAATGGTAGTCAGTTGGAGCAAGGTCTGGCGAGTATGGAGGATGACATACGGTTTCTCGTGCAGTGTGAGGTCTTGCGTTATCATGGAGCAATAATGGTGAAGATCGATTTACGAGTCGGGGCTGTTTCACTGCCCGTTTTGCCATCATCGTTCGAAGTTCGGCACAGTAAATATATGCTGTTATTGCCTGACGAGACCTGAGAAAGCTATAGTGAATAGCGCCATGAAGAGATCACCAAACAGTTACCATTACCATTTCATTGGTAAGCTTTGCTTTAGGGGACTGTTGCGACGTTTGACATGGGGTCAGCCATTGCATCTTTCGCTTTTTCTGCACTAGACCCTGAGTGTAAGCCAAGTTCTGACTTCACAATTACTACAAATGTAATTATTATGTTTCAAACGTTAATTTTTTTTTTCTCGTTTTGTGCATGTTTTCTGTGAAATATGTGAAGTTGGAATAAAATATTTTCTATTTCTTACGGTTATCGTAACAATACACTTTTCGTCATATGTTACAATTTGATCCAATATTCTTTCATTTCTGTACCGATTCTACAAGGCAACACAAGTTTCAATACGCGTTTCTTTGTGCAGATCACTTAAATCATGAGGCCACCAGTTTTCACATTTTTTATCTTATTGGTTTGATGCAAATGAGTCTTTTATAATCAGAGGGAGATTTTGTATAAAAGTCGTCTGCGAGGGTACCTCTGTCTCACCTATTTTTACCGCTAAGCTAGTATATTTATATAGCTGTGTTCCGGTTTGAAGGGTGAGATATGGCAGATAAACTACTGGGTACTGTGATGAAATAGCCTTTGGTCACAATATTGGTAGCGTGCGAGTAACATCCCCGTGGTGTTGCGAGCGTCAATAGACGGTGACCTCTTACCGTCTACATTAGACGGTAATGCCGCATGCTTGTTTACCAATCTAGTTATATAAAAAAAGAGGCAATATTATACGCAAGGTAACGTTATACCATACCACTAATTCCTGGGTAGTTTGACTCCGATCGGCTTCCACCATCTCCTTCAATTCAGCGTTATTCACCTGTGTGGGCGGTCTTCAAGACGAAGTTTCCATTACGAAACCAAAAACGCACGGTGCGTTCGTTAGCAGTCTCCTCTCCAAACGCAGCATCGATATTGCGAGCCGTTCCTGCCACGTTAGTTCCGCGTCGGAACTCTAAATCAAAAATTACTTAGATTTTCGATGTCGAAAGCCGAAAGCCTAGACGGAAAATACGTCTTTTCCTGAATAAAAAAATCAATTTTATTGAAATTCGAAAATGAAATGTACATTTTTTAAAAGAAAAGCCTCATTGGTATCATGGGAAGAAAGTTTCACTAGAGATTTTCGAGCGAAACTTTCTTTGATATTTGATACATTTGAGGCTGAATAAAAAAATAAATGAAATTCGAAAAACCTCATACGTATCACGGGAAAAAAGTTTCACTCGAAAATCTCACTCCATGAAGGTTTAAATTATTACTGTAAAACGGCAATTTCATACATTAACCCCTATTATTTAGATGAAATCCATATATTTCTTTATAGTTTTCATAGTTTGTGACGTCATTTCGCGTGCCCTCTTAGTATGAAGCGTTTTTAGGTCACGTGATGAAATGCCACTTTCAAACAACATTATCTCGCAAACTAATTATCGTCGAAAAATTTCACTTTGAGAAATTTTCCTGTCGTTATCTCCTTTTTTAAAATCTCTTCTAGAAAATTTCATGTATATTTCCTATTGTAAGGCCGTACTTGTGAAAAAGAATTCCGAACCATAAGATATTTTGGTTTGATACTGACCATTCTGTACCTTTATTACAATATTTAAGAACGATACCAAAACTTCACGCCTTCACGATTTTGCAATTCTGTGAAAGAAATATTGAATTTTAATTAATCATTTGAATTAATTGCTATCTTCTATCCATAGTCCGGTTGTAGCTTTAATTTAATTTTTTATTACATTCTTCTTGGCGTTATCACATTTCCTATTCCATTAGGATTGGCGGGGTCCGCTGCCTAAGCATAAGAATTTGGCGAAGACCCTGATTTTTACATTCAGACCTCCACTACCCAGAGGGAATTCTTTGGTCAGGTCACACGTCTTTCGAAATATAAATTCTTGGCCGTGTGAGTTTCCCACAATGTTTTCCTTCATCGCCGAACAAGTGATTAACATGTACATAAATCTGAAAACACGAACCTGGTATCCCCCCACTAGGATTCGAACCGGTGAACAGGTGGTCAATAGGCCGGTTCCTTACCTACTGGGCTATCACTGCTCTATATTTTTTTTATTTCAATTTTTATTTACATTATATTTTACAAAATACAAAAGACTTCGTCCGCGTGGAATATTATTTATTTATATTAATAAAAATAAATAAAATTTCTAAAATAAAAGTAGCCTAAGTTACTCCTTATTACATCAGCTATATGCCAGTGAAAGTCCTGTCATAATCGGTCCAGCCGTTTCAGAGATTAGCCGGAACAAACAGACAGACAGACAAAAATATTCAGTTTGGTATATGTACCGTGTATACATGCATATGCATTTAGTAAAAAGCGGTTATTTCGATATTACAAACAGACACTCCAATTTTACTTATCCGTATAGATAAAACGTAAGAGATACAATTATGTCAGTTTATCAGTAAACTTGTTTCCCCACTCGGTGGATGGTCTGGTGAAGATTCTAGGGAGCCGATGAATGCAAGCGGCCAGGACCGATCGCTGTGGAGTCAGCAGCCGACATCCTTCGGCTGAAATGATGATGATGAATAGTTAACCCTTCGAAACCCGGGTGGTCATATATGACCGCGAAATGTATGGGAAAACGTATATAACGGGTTCTGATTGGTCACTTAGCACAAAATGTACCTAAAAACTAGATAGATCCCTGTACCTTTATATAAATAATAAATAAATATAAATAATATTGTCGGACAAATTACACAGCGCCATCTAGCCCCAAAGTAAGCGAAGCTTGTGTTATGGGTACTAGACAACTGATAAACATACATAAATACATTTTTTTTTGTAAATACATACTTATTATACATAGAAAATACCCAGACCAAGACAAACAGACATGTTCATGCACACAAATGTTTGTATCGTGTGGGAATCGAACCCACGAGCGTTGGTGTCAAAGTAGCGTAACAACGCGTTACACCACTGCGCCACCGAGCTCGTCAATATAGTTATTGGGAAGAGAAAAATACATTAAATTTGTATGAAAGAATATTACATTAAGCTTTATGATGCAATGGTAGCTTTTAAACTGTTGGCAAAAACTGAAATTTATGCACCTCATTTCGGTATAAATTCACCATGGAATCTGGCTAATTGAGCTTGAATTATGCTACAGCTTGCATGCACAGTGCTATACTTCACTGAAAATATGGAATTTATTCTCGCCGCTTTGATTATTTAATAATATTTCATGCATGCAATGTAATGGTATGAAATAATATGGCTTATTTGATTTCTTTTGGTCGCAGAATAATACACAAACTGACCGATAAATTGTTCTAATTCGATATGCAAAATGAATCGACGAGCTCGGTGGCTCAGTCGTGAATGACGCGACTTTGACACCGACGCTCGTTGGTTCGATTCCCACACAAGACAAACATTTGTGTGCATGAACATGTCTGTTTGTCTTATAGATCGCTTCCAAGCAGTATCTCTACCTCACAGAAAGCCCCAGCCAAATAATAACTCCCTAGAGGGTTGTTGTGTTCCTGCATGTGAGTGAGGTAACCAGTAAGCTCCCAAGGACTTGCTGTGTAAGCAGCAGAGGAGGCATCGCGCGAATAATATTTAATATATCGCAAGCGTTAATAGGCTACGGTACCCGCTTTACATCAGGTGGGTCGTATGCTTGTATACCTCCCGACGTATAAAAAATAAAATAAAAAAAAATTCATATTTCGGAGTACAATGTATATTTCTATAACATCACGCCAAACCTCTTGTGCGTAGGCAGAGGGAACCGAGCGCAGCGTGTTTCGTTACCTCTCTCGCTTAGTTAATATTTCTAGCTCTTTAAATGCACGCTTGTTGGTTCGTATGGCCTGAGATATCGCCTTCTGAAGCTGGTCCAATTTGGTCGTGGTGAGTTTTGAATTTCCTCGGCTCCTACATCCTTTCCCCTCGCAATATGTCTGTTACATCATTGTGTTCTCTTCCATTCTTTCTAGATAAGATTAGCGATACTCTTTTTCAGACCAACTGTCTTTTTAATTTCATACAAATTCGGTCTTTTTAGGGTTCCGTACCCAACGGGTAAAACGGAACCCTATTACTGAGGCTCCGCTGTCCGTCCGTCCGTCCGTCCGTCCGTCCGTCCGTCCGTCCGTCCGTCCGTCCGTCCGTCTGTCACCAGGCTGTATCTCATGAACCGTGATAGTTAGACAGTTGAAATTTTCACAGATGATGTATTTCTGTTGCCGCTATAACAACAAATACTAAAAAATAGAATAAAATAAATATTTAAGGGAGCTCCCATACAACAAACGTGTTTTATTTGCCGTTTTTATACATAATGGTACGGAACCCTTCGTGCACGAGTCCGACTCGCACTTGGCCGATTTTTTTTTATATTGGCTCAGCATAGTGGTTTCTCTTCGCCTGTTGGTAAGCGAAAAGGGGAGCCCAAATTGCAGCGGCAACTGACAAAGGACTACGGTGTCCAGTCAGTTGACGGTACCATGCTGGCCCGCAAGGTGCTTCTTCACGCTTCGTTTGAAGGATCCCATGTTGTAGGAAGGAGGAAACACATGTGCAGGCAAGGCGTTCCACTTTTTAATAGTTCGACAGAGATAGGAGTTGCTGAACTTTTAGTACGAGAACAAATGTCCTCAACAGTGGAACGATGACATCGCAAGCCTGCACGTGTGGTTCTCTGACGGAAGGGAGAGGGTGGGATAAGGGAAAATAGTTCTTCAGAGCACTCACCATGGTACAGGCGGTAAAAAACTAAAAACCTAAAGGTCTACCAGCGTTACGCAGCACATTATGCCACAGATTGGAGTGCAACTTATTAATATATATATTTTTATACT
Organism: Pyralis farinalis; assembly: GCA_947507595.1. NCBI lineage: Eukaryota > Metazoa > Arthropoda > Insecta > Lepidoptera > Pyralidae > Pyralis > Pyralis farinalis. The sequence continues at coordinate 38,555,311 of OX382261.1, read as the reverse complement.
ACGTTGGGAGGCATACGGCCCACTTGATGTATAGCGGGTACCGTAGCCTATTAACGCTGGCTAATTGTGATGAGGTTTAGCGCAGACTTTCTCCTCCAAATGTTGCCATATCTTATAGTTCAGTGGGTTTCAATCTGGACTAGAAGAGCCCAGGCCAGTCTTCATGCCCGATGAAGTCAATTCCACGGGCGGTCAACCAGTTTTGAGTGTTTCGTGCCTTATGAGCTGGTGCAGAGTCCTGTTGGAATATCCAGTGTCTGTTTTGGAACATTGCTTGGACAGTATTTTGGTAAACCACGGCACTGGTTTTCACACCCTTTTCACAGAAAAACACCTCAGCTAAGCCTGAATATGAGACTCCAAGCCAAACCATGATTGATAAAGGTTAATGCCCTCGCTGGACCCTCGGAAAAACGCGCACTCGCTCCTTCATAACTGTGGACCTATACCATACACCTTATCATTTTGTTTGTTCTAACTTTCTCCGATGATAAAAACTTTTACATCCGAAAACAAAATATCACGGTATTTTTTTTCGCGTACCGCAGTAACAAAGCGCGGGATCTTTCGATCCTATAAAAATGACCGGTTTTTTTACGATAAGCTCGTAGTCACAGATCTTGATCACTCTTTTGACAGTGGTTCTGCTTAATCCCATCTGAAGAGCTAAGAGTTTTTGTTTACGCACGGGATTTCTTTGGATTCGCGCCTTCACAGCTTTGATGACCGCTGGTGTTCTAACTGTGCGAGGTCGGCCGCTCCTCTTACGGTCTTTGAAGCTTGAATCTTTAGTATATCGTTTGATAGTGCGATAAATAAAGCGTAGTATTATTTTAATTTTTTGTAGAATGTTGAAAATCTCTTTTGGCGCATAACCACAGCGGTGCAACGCGATACCCGCGACTCTATCTTCCTTTTTTTTATACATATATGGCAATAGTGTTGCTTCTTTATGCCAGTATCAAAGTCTTCAGGTTAGAACCATTTAAAAATCTTAATTCTCTGTTCCAGCTTCAGGAACTGCGCTGAAAAAATACTTGTGAAGGGTACCTAGACCCAATCAACCCAGTTTAAATACCACCCGTAAAACGATAGTGATTTTTAGTGATTTTACGAGGTTTTTTGATGAACTTATTCGCGTCTTCCAAAAAGTGCATAAACGTGTTATATTTGAGTATTTTCATTACTGTATAATTTCACTAGCACTCGTGTTACAAAATACTATCGAAATAGTCACATAAAACTAATTTTATACTGAATTGTAAAAATTTCAAGTAAAACAACAATGTCACTCGTCAAAAGCGCGGGAAGAAGTCCATAGGAGCTATTCTTTGGTTATAATAACTCTGCATCTCTTCGACCACTCCATATTTGAAAATGAATTTATTTTTTATTTTCGGCAAGCGGTAATGTTCTATTTTTAAAATTAGTCAAAGTATTTCTGGCCAGTATTCCAAAATTAAAATAATAAGGTTTTGACAGACCTTATGACCCGACTAGGTATATACGGTGGTACAGCGTGACCTCCATAAAGCGCACATTGGTGCCACTCCCAGGATTTATCTTAGCAACAGATCAGAACTTATTGTCGTCGGGCGAATGGCGCTCGTAAAGTTGGGCCGATTGCCGTACACATGGACTCAATGTCCAGACACAGACCAGAGGTAACTCAATGTAGAGTGGCGGAGTCAGTGTAACAAATAAGTGTTTTCAAGAAAAATATGGCGCATCAAAGCAGGCTGTCTGGCAAAGTACCTACATGAACATGTCTGTTTGTCTTGGGTGTTTTTAAGAGAGGTAGGGCGTATCAAAGCAGTCTGTCTGGATAATTACCCTACCTCACAGAAAACCGCAGACAAATAGCAACTATCTAGAGGGTAGCTGTGTTTATTATTTATTTAGCGAGTGAGATATGCAAGGATCGAGTCACGTGGCGCTCGGTTCTCTCTGCCTACCCCGCAAGGGATTTGGCGTGAAGTTATATCATTTGCTCGACGGTGAAGAAAATCATCGTGAGGAAACACGCTGTAAGTTATGGAAGTCTGACGGCAGTCGATCCATTTCGACAAATCCATAGGTTTAGATTTTTTTTTATACAACGTCTGGAGGCATACAAGCATACGGCCCACCTGATGTAAAGCAGTTATCGTAGCCTATTAATGCTTGTAATATTTTAAGTATCTCTCGCGCGATGCCTCCTATACTGCTTACACAGCAACTCCTTGGGAGCTACTTCCCCAAATGGGCTGCTTTGATGCGCCCTACCTCTCTTGAAATATCCAGACCAAGACAAACAGGTATGTTCATACAAATATATGTCTTGTGTGGGAATCGAACCCACGAGTGTTGGTGTCAAAGTCGCGTCATTCACCACTGAGTTATTTGGCTGCGGTTTTCTGTGAGGTGGAGGTACTTCCCCATATATGCTTTGATGCGCCCTACCTCTCTTGAAACATCCAGACCAAGACAAACAGGTATGGTCACACAAATATATGTCTTGTGTGGGAATCGAACTCACGAGTGTTGGTGTCAAAGTCGCGTCATTCACCACTGAGTTATTTGGCTGCGGTGTTCTGTGAGGTGGAGGTACTCCCCCATACGGGCTACCTTGATGCGCAATGCAATTTTCTGGCACCATTTTACGTAAATAAAAAGCTTATTCTATCTATCTATCTATCCTTATGCATTGGGCTGTCAGTGCTCTGGTGTGACGATACACTAAAAGAACTCCATTACTCTGTGGCACGAGCACAGGTAAATACTATAAGTGTGTACACACATCAATACCCAGGGTGACTTTACGAGCGACCTCGGTAAGCGGATGACCGTACAGTCGTTTTCCGGATAATTTACCGCCATTGTTTTATAGTTTATTAAATTATATCGAACCGATTTATATTTCTCTCACGGCTGAGTCTAAAACTGAGATAATAATAATAATAAATAATAAATCTTGCCAGACAAATTACACAGCGCCATCTAGCCCCAAAGTAAGCGAAGCTTGTGTTATGGGTACTAGATAACTGATAAACATACGTAAATACATTTTTTTTTTATAACATACTTATTATACATAGAAAATACCCACACCAAGACAAACAGACATGTTCATGCACACAAATGTTTGCCTTGTGTGGGAATCGAACCCACGAGCGTCGGTGTCATAGTCGCGTCATTCACGACTGAGCCACCGAGCTCGTCGAGATATAGATTCCGTGACGTATCCTCTGATCTATCTATCTATAACTCCACACCAGATAGCCAGAGAGACAAGAGCGCCACGGGATCCGATCCTCACACCTCACTCGCTTCTTTTACATTCATTGCTCTTCTCATGCACACTAGCCGGTTTCTAGGGCTCCTGACATGGAACACGTCCAATTCATGGTAGGTAAGTCTTGGCCTTCCTCGGCTTTGTCATTATTTATTCCTGCATTATTTCTACATGTCCAAACCATAGGAGCATGTTTCTTCTTATTTTAACTTAGAAGTTATAGATAGGTAAAAGCAAAAAAATTAAGCTGATTACGTAATGTTAAGCAAAAGATAGTGAAGTTTAACAAAATGTTTGAAGGAACGAAGTGATTGAGCATACCGTATACCGAACGGTAAAGCATTCCATAGACACACTGCCTGGAAAATAAATGAGTTAGTATATATCTATTTATAACTTCACGCCAAATTCCATATATATGATATATGTATATACATATAATTTTATGTACCTATTTATTTATGATTGTTTACAATTACTTTGTTTTCAGTTATGCCCTGCGCGCCGCCCTACATTGTTTTCTAGATTTCTCTGCCCTAAGGATGTCTAGAAGAGATCGCATCGCGATAAGTCCGCTGGTACTTTATTGTTTTTATGTATTTTTATTTTGGTGCAATAAATGTGGATACCTATTTGCCTCTCGACGTAGCATAAAAAAACGTAGACACAAGTATTGCGCCTACGTATAGAGGTATGGGAGTAATATGAAACGGAATTTATTTAAGTGGGTAATTCCAGCAGTCTACTAACAGTCTAAAATTGAGATTCGAGACGCCTTCGTAATACGAAAAGCCGCCGAAAAAAACCGCCTTTGCAAATCAAATTCCAATATTTTAAGAATGTAAACATTTATGCAATAAAGTTCTACAAACAAACAAACAAACGAATGATAAGAACGGCCATTCGACTCGACGAGAAAAATGTGAAGGAACATCTTGGAGGGGCGAATATACAGCACTTAAGGAAAATCATGAACTGGACGCAAAATTAATAGTACGCTGATCTGGAACATTTACGGATGAACTGCAAATATAAAATTGCTGGTAAATTATTCCTTTGAAGCGTTATTCCGTTTCCCAATCCATTAAGATTGACGGAGACGGCTACCTAAGCTTAAAGGATTAGGCGAATTTTTACATGGAACGACTACCATCAGATCTTTACAACCCAGAGGGAAAGTCAGACCTTTCTCAGGTCTTTCCAAATATAATTTCTTGAACGTGCGGGTTTCCTTACGACGTTATCATTCACCGACGAGCTGGTGATAATCACAAATGTGTACATAAATCCGAAAATACGAATTTAGTGGTACATGCCAGGACATGCATCACCTTCTGATAAAACAGGATCAATTTGGTCATGGCAAATTTTGGCCGTCCACGGTTCCTACATCTGTTTCGTAATTCTTTCCTCATACATTCTTTCTACGTCTGTGAACCAACGGAGCATGCCTCTTCTTATTTTAACACCGACACTCATTTTCAGACCAACTCTGTTTCTAACATCATCATTGCTAATGTGGTCTACAAGCGTTACGCCACAAATTTTGAGCAATTTCGACTGCGTTTATCCTACTTTCATGCTTTCACTGCAACACCAAGCTTTCGCTTCCATAAGTAAGCGCTGGCCCCAGCACTACACTGCGTATAGCGAGCTGTGCCTTCAAGGAGCGAAAGGTTGCACGTTGAAAGTAGAACGTATGTACATCTAGTAAGCGAAAGACTTGCGAATGCAAGCCTTTTGACTCAGATGTGGATGAATGCTGAAAAGTTTTGTAAGAAAGTAGGATTACTCAGCATGTGTGCGGATAGATGGTAGTATGTCACCCTTTTTTTGGTCTCAAAATTGGTGTCAAACAGGGTTGCATGCTATATGCTAGGCTGTTTATCCTGTATCTCGATAGTTGTCTGCAGAGAATAAGGTAATCGAATGTAGGATTGCGCATGGGTGACATAGTAGTGAACTATCTGCTGTATGTAAACGATGCCGTGATATTAGTAGAAACACCATCTGAACTGCAAACACTGGTCATAATAATGAAAGACGATTGTAGGGATAAAGGCTTACAACTGAATGCTAAGGAAACAAAGATAATGGTATTTGAAAGAGAAAAAACCAGAATCAATGTAAGGATTACGGTTGATAATGAAGTGTTAGAACAAGTGGATGAGATTGCATATCTTGGATGCGCTTTCAGCAGGGATGGAAGGTAACGCTGTTGTAAAAAGACGAGTGAATGCTGCGAATAGTGTGATGGCACGTTGGAAAACTTCTTGGCAGTAAAAACTTGAGCCAGAAGGCGCAGCTATGCACATACACATACACAATGCAGTGCTAATTCCAACGCTTGCTTTTGGACACGAGAGCGAGACATGAAAGTAGGATAAACGCGGTCGAAATGCGAGTGTTGAGCAAAATTTGTGGCTTGTTTCGAATTGCCGAATTAGCAATGTTGATGCTGGAAACAGAGTTTGTCTGAAAGAGAGCGTCGGTGTTAAAATAAAAAGAGGCCTGCTCCATTGGTTCGGACATATAGAAAGAATGCAGGATGAAAGAATGACGAAACAAATATACAATGCAAAAGTGGAAGGATGTAGGAGCCGAGGAAGGGCAAGACTTACCTATCATCACCAAATTAGAGGTGTGTAAGGATCGGGTCATGTGGCACTAGGTTCTCTCTGCTTACCCCGCAAGGGATTTGGCGTTAAGTTATAGATAGATAGATAGTGCGCATCAATGGAAGTACCTCCCGTCTGGGGAAGTACCTCCACCTCACAGAAAAGCGCAGCCGAATAACTACTCTCTGGAGAATTGTCGTATTCCTGCGTGTGAGTGAGTCTCCTAAGGAGTTGCTGTATTAGCAGCAGAGGTAGCACCGCTCGAGTAATACTGTATTACAATTGCTTTACATCAGGTGAACTAATCTATCTCTGATCTATGTGAAAACTAAATTCGCGAGAAAAACTTGGTTGGGTTATATTGTATCCGCTTACATACGAACGTTACAGGTTGAATAAAAATATGTAAGGTTTAACTTCGCAAATGTCCCCGGTTACACGGTTATGGTATCCTTGAGACCAGAATGATTGATTGCCGTTAATTGCTTTACATGGCATATAAAAACTTACCTAAATAAAGATCCAGCAAAAATGTTTCTTTTATACAACGCCGGGAGGTATACAAGCTTACGGCCAATCTGATATCAAGTGGTTACCGTAGCCTGTACCTTACCTCAGAAAGGTCTGGTTTTCCCTGGGTTGTGGAGGACTAATGACAAAAAATAAAGGAAAATAAAAAGGGAAACATTAAAAATGTTAACTCATAGCCTAGCTCAATAAACAAACTACTCGATTTTATATTAGTCACTTCATGTAAAAATCGGTACCTTACCCAAATCCTTATGCTAAGGTAGCGGACCCCGTTAATCCTAAAGGATTTGAAACGGGATAACACTAAAAATAATGCGTAAGCCATTTTTAGGGTTTCGTACCAAAAGGGTAAAACGGAACCCTATTACTGAGGCTCCGCTGTCCGTCCGTCCGTCCGTCTGTCACCAGGTTATATCTCATGAACCGTGGTAGTAAGACAGTTGAAATTTTCACAGATGATGTATTTCTGTTGCCGCTATAACAACAAATACTAAAAAATAGAATAAAATAAATATTTAAGGGGGCTCCCATACAACAAACGAGATTTTTTTGCTCATTTTTGCTCGATATTGATAACGGCAACAGGTAGACGCTTGAAATATTCACAGAATATTTAGTTATATATTTACTTTAAGAGTAAATAATTAAATTAAAATAAAACAAATATTTAAGGGGGCTCCCATACAACAAACGTGATTTTTTTGCCGTTTTTATAGATAATGGTACGGAACCCTTCGTGCGCGAGTCCGACTCGCACTTGGCCGATTTTTTTATTTTTAAGATTTACAACATTATTTTAAAGCCATAGACTTTTAGGTTTACCTGTGATCTAATTATAGCGAGAATTTTCTTCTCAAAATGATGCGCTCAGTAATTTCGGGAATAAGAGTGAAGCTCGGAAAGAATTGCAATCCAAATTTCTAAATTCGTTGATGAAAACGAAGTGTATTCTTTCATATAGCTAGCATTAGATGTGTATCTATCTATGTATAACTTCCGACAGACAGAGTGAACCGAGCGCCACATGACTCGATCTTTACGCCCTTCCACCCAAAATATATACTGTGTTCTTTATCCCCCCCCCCCCATATTTTCGAAACTCCTGAGCGGAAAATATTGAAAATAAAAACTATGAAAGCTTTTATTTCATCAGAGGACTTCACCTTCTGATAAAATACGACCAATTCACTAAAGGTAATGTACGTTCATTAGTCAGAGATGTAAACAGATTTATCCAAGTTTAATTTAGGCTTTAAATTACGTAGACTTTTTTTATTACCAGTCTGACCTAGGGCTTTAACAAAGAATAATTGTAATGATACAGATGGTCATCATCATTCAAGTGTATGAAGACCTTAATGTTAAAACTTGTGGTTAGTACTGCAACATTTTTTTTAAATTGTCGTACAAATTACACAGCGCAACCTAGTCCCAAAGTAAGCGAAGCTTATGTTATGGGTACTAGACAACTGATAAACATACGTAGATACTTTTTTTTTGTAAAAACATCCTCACGGTACATAGAAGACAATCAGACCAAGACAAACAGACATATTTAATATATTCAGACGTTATTTTGCGAAAGTCAAATTTACATGCGATTTGATCTAACCTGCTTTGTTTGCTTCCGCCAGTTTGTGCGCCAACGAGCTCGTCTAAAACACCAATACAGGTTCGATTATCACACAGGACAAATATTTGTGTGCATGAACATGTTTGTTTGTCTTCGTCTGGATGTTTTCAAGAGAGCTAGGGCAATAAAGCGTTAAACCCGATTGGATAAGTACTTCCAACTAACAGAAAACCGCTGCCAAATATTGCTACAATTTATAAATTCAGCTACCCGCCTAGGTGGGGTTAGAGTACACTTCCGACTGAGCCACTATGAAGGTTCCTTACCGTGGCGAATTTTTCCATTTCTATATTTCGCTGTTGCGCTAGCGCCCGGAAAAATAAAGTAACATATTATCCATTGTTTCACAATAAAACATACAAAATGGTGTACAAAGATGAGCTTATCTCTTAAAAAAAAAACAGCAAACATCAGTCACCTCTTGCAGCTAACCCTAGCGTTTGTGCAATAATTTCTATTTTAACTTGGAGTTAAAAGTTGTGTAGAATTAAATATTTCACATAAATTGACCCATAGGTATGCGAAATATATATGTTTATTAACACATAATCTATAGTAATATGTCAAAATAATTATGTACTATTGGAGTCGGTACAAGAAGGGTGCACGTCGCGACCCTGTCAGTGCAATACAGTGGATTTCTGGACTGAAACTGAACTGACGCGCGGATTAGGTCATCCGCTGGAGTCGGTGCGCACCCGGTGACTGTGGTCCGGGGTGAACCAAGATGATTATGCCAGCGCTAGCGTAGATGTCGTGCTTTCATCTCACTTGGCCTTTGGTGTGAAAGATCATGATTTAGTTGGTCCAAGATTTCTCTGGTTTAAAATGAAATTGGGTATTACTTAATCTTGGTCTTTCTCAGCTTTTACATTCTTATACTTTTGCTTGTATATCTGTTTCGTAATTGTTTCTTCCTGCATTCTTTCTACATGTCTGAACCAACAGAATATTTTAATTCTCTCTTCTTCTTCTTATTTTAATAACAACACTCTCTTTCAGATCCTCTGTTGCTAACGTTATCATTGCTACAAGCGTTACGTCATAAATTTTGTACAACGCTCGCAATTCAACCGCGATTACCCTACTTTCATGTTCTCTCTGCCATTCCCAGCTCTTGCTTCCATAAGTTAGCCTTGGGACCAGCAATGCATTATGTATAGCTGTGTCTTCTGGTTCAAGCTTTTACAGCCAGGAAGTTTTCCCAGCACTCACTTATCTTAACATCAGCGGTATGCCTTCCATCTCTGCTGAAAGCGCATGCAACATATACAACCTTATCCACTCGTTTTAATACTTCACCTTGAACCGTACTCCCCACATTAGTTCTAGTTTCTTCTCTTTCAAATAACATTATTTCTTCACATTCAATAGTAAGTCCTTCTCAATACAATCGCCTTTCATTATTGAGACCAGAGTTCGCCACTAGGTCACCCATGCGCAGTGCTGAATTCGTTGACCTTGCTCTCTGCAGACAACTATCGAGATACAGAACAGTCGAGTAGACAGCAGCAGCAACATGCTTGACACCAATTTTGACATCAAACCTGGTCAACATGTTGCCATATATCCTTACCTATGCTGAGCAAATCTTGGCACGTGGAATACACAGTAACGGTGCACCGTCAATCCCATACCTCGCCAATATCTCCATTTTCGTATTTTTTTATTATTAATGTATATATCTAAAATAGACTTTCTGTATTTATTTATTCTGTGCCTAAAATCTCAGCCCATTTATTACCTCCTAACTCATCATTATGTAGACATTTTATTCGTTGGATTTACGTAGTGACTAAAAATACCATAAATATCACTTAAAGGTGTTTTAAAATAACAGGCGACTTGATGCACGTACGTGATCGGGAACAGATATATTATACGTGTAGTTATCGAAAAATAATGACTTACACAAGAAAAACTCTTTATTGCCACAGCAAAATTTTATTTGTCACTTAGTAAACAAAATAAATATAACGATCAGTCTTAATGTATGGAAAACCTTCCAGGGAAAATCTGGGATAAAAATGTGTGATAATAAATCCTATAGTTGCCTGCAAAGGTAGGATCAGTTACATACTGTTTACAAAACCTATGTATATGTAGCTCTTCTTCTTAGCACTATCCCGATTTACAAGGAGCGACTGCTGTCAGATCTCAACAATCCTGGGCGAAAACCAGATAATTCTCAGGTTAGGTGACAACCCTTCCGAAATATAATTTCTTAGACTTGCTGGTTTCCCTACGATGTTTTCCTTAACCGCTGAGTAAGTTATGATTACAAATATGTACATAAATCTGAAAACCAAGGATCAGTTGGTTAATTGGTCGTTGTTTACTGTACTGCGGTATATTAAGTTGATAATTCTAAATAAATATTTAATTTTAAAAGTTAATATTTAAACGCTTTAACGCATACCATAAGAGTAAAGTTAAAAAAATAAGATAAAGTTCAAAATTCCACATGGGAACTTGCGTTTCATAAATAAAATTAAATTCCGTGTTATTTATTTTTCGTGTTTTCTTTTATCTTTTTTTATTTATGCCGTATGCTTATTACCGAATGACATCTCTGCTGCTAATACAGCAACATCCTTGTTTGTAGGTTCGTAGGCTTACTGGTGACCTCGCTTACACGCAGGAACACAACAACCCCCAGAGAGTTGTTGTATGGCTGCGGTTTCCTAGATGGGCTGCTTTGATGCATCCTACTAATCTCAAAAAACACCCAGACAAACAGTCATGTTCATGCACAAAAATGTTTGTCCTGCATGAGAATCAAATCCACGAGCGTCGGTGTCCAAGTCGCATTATTAACAGCTGCGCCATCGAGCTCGTGAAAAGTTTGAGAAGCTGATTACAAACAAACAGCAACACATTCGTAATGTACGAGTATATAATATAAGAATAATGTAATGCGTAGTTTATAATTTTAAGAAGAGATAATTCATACTTCTCAAAACTATTCAAAAGAACTCTTATTTTTATTGAGCAGGTACGAATTGTTCTCCACAAACCAAAAGAGCAACAGCCCCAATTCTTTATATGTTTATTAAAGCTCAAAGGTATTTTACCTACCTGGTCCCATTTTTTTGTTTTATATAACGTCGAGATGCATACAAGCCTACGACCCACCTGATGTAAAGCGTTTACCGTAGCCTATAAATGATTGCAATACATTAAATATCTCTCGATACCACCTCTACTGCTAACACTGGTACTCCTTAGGAGCTTACTGGTCACCTCACGCGCAGGACACAACAACTCTCTAGGTTAACACTTGAGTCTAACAAAAATTTACACTTTTAATACAAACATTTCGCAGACGGATCCCTATATCGGAAAATGATCTTCCCACACCTTAAATGTTTTTAAAAACCTATGTAACGGTACTCCATACCCCCACTTTACGTCTAGGGAAGGTACCACTAAAACTAGTAAATAACAGCAAGCTGTGTAGGCAGAGCTGATATTTTTTAAATTTAAAAAATATTTAAATAGTTTATTTTTAATTTTTTAATTTTTTTAAAATATATGGAACCCTGTACGACATCTAGCGACGAGTGCTGTTACTTTTTCTGTTGATGGGAGTGCAGTGCAGACTCTGCACTGCAGAGTGGCCGGCCATACGTTTTCCCATATGTTTTTTTTTCTAATTGGAACGATTTTGGACCGTTCTTCCTCACCAACGAACATTTAAATTTCAAATTAAAGGATACAAAACTACAATATGTTAGCTATTAGTGTGTCGATTTTGGAGTTTCTCACTATTACCGTCTAAACGCTAGCTGGATGACATCAGTCTACCCCAAACGGCAATTTTGAGGGTAATGTGGCTCCGCTGGCTATCGCAGCTCTGCCAAAAATATTTTATGATGTTATTATCATTTCGTCAGTTAATATGTATATACATGCCAAACTACAGCTTTCTAGTATCATGCGTCTCTGGCCGCGGACAGACGGACATGGCGAAACTATAAGCGTACCTTACTACAGAACCCTAGACAACATAGCATCTCATTGATAGTACAAAATTAAAGTAGTATCATCATCAGGCAGATCGTACGCCTGCTTACCACCGAAGTAATGGAAACATATCGAATTTACATGTATGATAAACGCACGTTCTCCTAAACACACATGTAAATAGTCACAATAAAATTGTCCACTCGGGCAGTCCCAAAAGGTCCCGTGTCCGAAGAGATGAGTATAATGTCATACGCGTCGCCGGACAAAGGGGCATATCGCTACATTTGTAAAGATATTCTGTATTCTCCGGTGATCTGTATTTGAACTTTTATAAGTAAATGTTGCTACATTTTTACCTAACTACGACGAAGTAAACTAAGGGTAATGAATTTAACTATCTATTTTATATGTCTATTTAAATTTCATCGGATAGTATACGGATATACGGTATTAGTGCTTATCAACTTTAATACGTTAGTTACCTTAAGCATTTCATGGACATTATGATAATCCTTTACACCATTGACCCGACATGGACACGACAGACGTTGTCCTGCCTGAACGTTGACGTTGACTTGCCTGCAATTATTTTTTCCTAGAACCCGATTGCAGCGCCACCTACCGGGTCCAACTGTGAATATAAACTATCTAGCCAACGACAGAAAAAACATATAGGCATAATATGCTACACGTGTGAAGTCGGGGCGGGTCGCTAGTGTTAGATTATACCAGAAAACTATTGAAAGGATTTTAATCTATTTAATGAAGTTTGGCTTCTCCTAACAACGTAAGTAAAGTCTGGGTTTTCTTCTGGGATGTAGAGGTCTGACGGCAGTAGTTCCGTGTCAAAGTCAGGAAAATTCGAACCGGGAACCTGTTGCACAATAAGCCGGTTCCTTATCCACTGGGTTATCTCTGCTCTAAGTTTAACGTTAAAAAATATTTACACAGCCACGTAATTAGGATGTATTATGTACGGTTCACCTACATGGGCTGATAGGGCTACCATAGGTGCTGCGCGTCGTAAGTTGCTGCAAAGTCAGTGTCTCGCTTTCATATTTTTATGCAAATCGTATAGAACTGTGCGCGCCGAGCCACTACCAGTGCTGGCAGGCGTGTTACCAGTTAACTTGGAAATAAAATACAACGACGCGCTCCAAAATAAAACAGAAGAAGAGTGTGTTTGTGTTTATTTACGCATGAAAGAAGACGTTTGTAAAATAAAACGAAAATATAATAAATTATCATACTCGTATAAATTATCACATAGCCTGCATGAAAAGAGCAATGAATGTTAAAGAAGCGAGTGAGGTATGTAAGGATCGAGTCGCGTGGCGCTCGGTTCTCTCTGCCTACCCCGTAAGGGATTTGGCGTAAAGTTATAGTAGTAGTAGTAGTATCATATAGATATCATTCACCATCGTATATAATTTAAACACACGCACGCGTATATATACATATATATAAATATATATATAAATGGAGTTCCTGACTAATTCACTGACTCATAAGCGCCGAGGCCAAACCCTTGAAACTAGAAAGCTAAATTTAGCACAAACGTTAGTGTTGTAATTCTCACGAGAGATAAGAAAGGATTTTTTGAAATTCAACCCCTAACGGGTGAGAAGGGGACCGACAGTATGTATGGAGCAGAAATATCTTTTCAAGTCGGTGTCTTGAAACTTTGTACAGATACACTCTATTAGAATCCAAAAAAAGTAATTTCAGTGTTTTTATAAAGGGTGTAATGGGGGTCAAAATTATTTCTTGAATTAAAAGTTAAATTGTTAAGAAATAGTTTTTTTTAAGTGAACCACTTTAGGCTTTGTAAATATACTTTCAATCAAGACGTCAAAAAAGTAATTTCAGCGTTTTTCAAAATTCCACCTTTAAGGGCTGAAAAGGGGGTTGACAGTTTATATGGAGCAGAGAACTTTTTTGTAGTGACTTGAAACTTTGTACAGATACTCTCTATTTGAATTCAAAAAAAAGTGGTTACAACGTTTTGAAAAATTCCACCCTTAGCTAAGTGAAACGAGGTGAAAAGGGTTGAAATTGTGTTTGAACGAGACGCTAAAAATCTATATTAATAGTAATGGAGTTCCTGCCTAATTCACTGACTCATCAAGATTCCTTTTGTAATCCATATGAGAGATAAGTAAGGATTTTTTTAATTTCAACCCAGGGAGATATTTTTTCAAGTTAGTGGTTTGAAACGTTTATGTTTTTAAAATAGGCAATGTTGAGTGTACGAGGTGCTTTGAGTGTATACAGTCAGTATCATATAGTTAATGAAAACCGAACAGATCGTGATATATCTTCATCACTACACAAATAAGGATATTTGATACTTTTACTAACTATTTAATTCCGACTGTACTAAAAAATAAAAATAAAATGAAAATATGTAAAACTGCCGAAGCCGCGGGCATAAGCTTGTATTTATATACAAATATATTTCATCTGTGCTGATATAAACACGTATTGTAGGTACATAAATAGGTATTTGAATAACTACCTTGAACATAGTCACGGACAAAACTTGAAAGACATTTACCAACCAACTTTGTGATCTCGATTTTAGATGGTGGTGCCGTAAAAAATCACCCTCATCATTTTTTCCTAATGCACCAAAAGGGAGAGTTTACAAATCGCCCACATACTTCTACATTTTCTGTTTTTCTTCACAATAAAGTGGGTGTTATGAAGAAAAAGTTCACAAACGATATGTATTCAACGACCCCACACATATATTCACGACTATAGATCAGACAACATCAAATAAATAAAACTTATTTGAATCAAAATGCGGGAAAAATTTATTTTTTGTAAATTCCAACTCGTCAGAGGATATCCGAAGAAAGGTGACGGTAATAAAGCTGATGGTTCCGGGTAAATGTAAAACACTTTCATACAAATGTGAACATTGATAGAGCTAGGTAGGTAGGGATCACCCGCCGACCCTAACCCGTCCTTAGATTTATATCACCTCGCCGTCACACTATCAAATGGATGCCATCAAATGGGAGCATGTAGAATATATAATACGTGTGTTAAATCTCCCGTTTATATATCAGGGAAATTTGTTGACGATTACATTCTAGATTAGGTCGTATGTTTGAGATTATATTGTTCGCCCCTTATATTATCCCCGGTTCGAATCCTGTCGGGAGCATGATACTACTAAATTCGTGTGTTTTATTTATGAACATATTTATTACTTGCTCGCCGGTGCAGAAAAACATCCTGAATAACTTGTACTTCGAAAGACGTGTATCCTAACGTAAGAAAGATCTGGTTTTCCCTCTGGTATGTGGACCTCCGACGGCAGTCGTCTTCGCCAAATCCTTAGGCTTAAGTGGCGGACCCCGCCAGTCCTAATGGATTAGGAAACGGGACAATGCGAAGAAAACGATTTGAGATTATATTGTGATATATTATATAATATTATTATCTTTAGATTAAATAAATAAATAAATATAAATATTGTGGGACAAATTACACAGCGGCACCTAGCCCCAAAGTAACCGAAGCTTGTGTTTTGGGTACTAGACAACTGATAAACATACGTAAATATTTTTTTTTTGTAAATACATACTTATTATACATAGAAAATACCCAGACCCATACAAACAGACATGTTCATGCACACAAATGTTTGTACTGTGTGGGAATCGAACTCACGAGCGTTGGTGTCAAAGTAGCGTAACAGCGCGTTTCACCACTGCGCCACCGAGCTCGTCGAGATTCATAGCAAATCTCATAGGTAAATGATATACCCTACCGTATAACAAATAAGACTCTGGCGCAAGGGATATCTGATTAGCAGCCGTACTATGGCAGTATCTCGACTTCCCACAATACATTGGAAGGACAATTACTTAGACACTTGTTTATTACGTCTATGTAGTTATATCTGCGCGTGAGCAATGAACTGATGTTATGGTAACTACTTCTCCAGATATACTGTAAATGTAAGCGACTAAATCAATTACTACTTTCTAATTAGCTTTAATTATATCTAACTCTAACATGCGTAGCAAACGCTTCACTTAATAAATAAACTCCTATTATTGCGTTTACCTTTCCAGAAATATTGCACGTATAAGCAATTAAACAGTTCCTTACTTTTTATTAGGGCTTACTATTACTGAGACTCCGCTGTCCGTCCGTCCGTCCGTCTGTCACCAGGCTGTATCTCATGAACCGTGATAGTTAGACAGTTTAAATTTTCACAGGTTATGTATTTCTGTTGCCGCTATAACAACAAATACTAAAAAATAGAATAAAATAAATATTTAAGAGGGCTCCCATACAACAAACGTGTTTTTTTTGCCGCTTTTATAGATAATGGCACGGAACCCTTCGTGCGCGAGTCCGACTCGCACTTGGCCGATTTTTAGGGCTTACTATTACTGAGACTCCGCTGTCCGTCCGTCCGTCCGTCCGTCCGTCTGTCACCAGGCTGTATCTCATGAACGGTGATAGTTAGACAGTTCAAATTTTCACAAATGATGTATTTCTGTTGCCGCTATAACAACAAATACTAAAAAATAGAATAAAGTAAATATTTAAGGGGGCTCCCATACAACAAACGTGATTTTTTTGCTCGTTTTTACTCGATATTCATAACGGCAACAGGTAGACGCTTGATATATTCACAGAATATTTAGTTATATATTCACTTTAAAAATAAATAATTAAATTAAAATAAAACAAATATTTAAGGGGGGCTCCCATACAACAAACGTGATTTTTTTGCCGTTTTTATAGAAAATGGTACGGAACCCTTCGTGCGCGAGTCCGACTCGCACTTGGCCGATTTTTTTATAAATTTTCCTTCGAATGAACTATTGTTATGACAACTACCTTTTCAGATATATTGCAATTATAAGCGACTAAACTTTTATCTATACATATCTGCACACATATTCTTCAGATCCCTTGCAAGATGAGCAAAACATGATCTTTACACACCTAGCTCGCCTATTTAACATTCATCGCTCTTGTCGTGCACGCTCACCGGTTCCTAAGGACTCGCCTAACGTGTAGGTGTCACCAAAAGTGTTTCACCTAACCATTCCACTTTTGCTGTTTCTTACACAACTCTGTTTCTCTCATTCCCAAGTCTGTTTCTTACACAAACGTCGCAAAGGCTGTCAGTAAACGTTACTCTACAAATAGAGCTCAATGTTCGCATCTTGATCTCTGCCACAACCAGCGTTCGCTTTCATATATTAGTGTAGGGATTATCAACTAATTGTATTTTAGCTTAGGTTTGGGTTGCCTAGAAGTCCTGAGTCTTGAATCTTGAACTCCATTCACACTTTTCCCGGCACTCACTTTCACATTAATTCCTACTTAAATCTACCAATTTAGACAATCTCATTCACTTGTGCCAACACTATTTTGTTTACTTTTTATTATACGTTTTGACGAGCTCGGTGGCTCAGTCGTGAATGACGCGACTTTGACAACAACGCTCGTGGGTTCGATTCCCACACAAGGCAAACATATGTGTGCATGAACATGTCTGTTTGTCTTGGTCTGCATATTTTAAGAGAAAAGCGCATCAAAGCAGCCCGTCTGGGGAATTACCTCCACCTCACAGAAAACCGCAGCCAAATAACAATTCCCTAGAGGGTTGTTGTGTTCCTGCGTGTGAGTGAAATCACGAGTAAGCAGCCAAAGAGTTGCTGTGTAAGCAGCGGAGGAGGCATCGCGCGAGTGATACTGAATATATCGCAAGCGTTAATAGGCTACGGTACCCGCATTTCATCAGCTGGGATGTATGCTTGTATGCCTTCGGACATAGTATAAAAAAACCTAGCTGTAACTGGATTGCAAAATATTCTTTTAATGAACTATTGTTATCGTAATTACCACTTCAAAAATATTGCATGAGTGAGCGACTATACAGTTTCTTAGTTTCTATTTAATTAACTTGTTAAAGTAAACTAAATTTGTAGTTAAATGTCATACCGCATCTAACTACAACTGTGTAGTACAATCTATAGAACCACTTTGAATTTCAACCACTTCTAATTAGTTCTATTCATGCGCGCTCGCCTACTTTCACACTTATGTTTCATTTTACGGCACTTTTCCTTTCATGATCTCCGGAAGGCATTCGCCAGTCGCCTTCACTTCTTAAAACGCCAACAAGCCGGCTTACCATCAGTTAGTCGTCAGTTTCTAGAGTAACTGAGAACTATATGCTATGGATTTTTTTTTCCTGTTTCCTCGGGTATGGGAAGGGCCGAGAGCTTATGTATCCATCTATTGGTATCTGTGTATAGTATGTTATCTATTTATATATAAATATATATGTTGATTGCATTTATATGGGCACTGGGTATATATATCTCCATATATATATATCAGTACGTCCATCTTCATCTTATTTGTTTCTATTTATTGTTTTTGTAGCTATCTTTTTGCAGTATACTAAAAATTGTCTTCCTCTCATTTGATCTTACTATGACTATATGCTATATTAGTTATGGTAGAGAACCTCCTTGTTAAATACACTTTTTAAATTTTAAGAGAGGAAGGGCGCATCGAAGCAGCGCGTCTAGGGAAGTACCTCTACCTCACAGAAAACCGCAGCGAAATAACAACTCCCTAGACGGTTGCTGTGTTCCTTCGTGTGAGTGAGCCAGGTCACCAGTAAGCTCCCAAGGAGTTGCTGTGTAAGCAGCAGAGGAGGCATCGCGCGAGTGATACTTAATATATCGCAAGCGTTAATAAGCCGTAGGTGGGCCGTATGTAAAAAAAAAACTTGAAATAAATAAATAATAAATAAATAAATATTGTCGGACAAATTACACAGCGCCACCTAGCCCCAAAGTAAGCGAAGCTTGTGTTATGGGTACTAGACAACTGATAAACATACGTAAATACATTTTTTTTTGTAAATACAGACTTATTATACATAGAAAATACCCAGACCAATACAAACAGACATGTTCATGCACACAAATGTTTGTACTGTGTGGGAATCGAACCCACGAGCGTTGGTGTCAAAGTAGCGTAACAGCGCGTTTCACCACTGCGCCACCGAGCTCGTCAAAATACTGTTTATATACTTAATAATCCCTGTACGTATAATTATTAACTCTACAATTAAATCCGAGTGTGAAGGTATCCACTCTCCTTAACTTTACAAGGAGAGTGCATGTAACAATTTGCCCTAATTACCTACACTGTCGCACAGACTCCAGTTTTGTGTTGAATAGTTAATTGGGCTCTGTTTGTACTGAGGTTGTTACTGTTTCTGTTAAAACTTTTCACTGGTTTCGTTCATTTTGTAAAACAATAGACAATTAATGTTCAATGTATTTTTTTTTTATTCAACGTCTGCAACCATACAGGCATACGTCCTACTTGACGTAAAGCCTAAGAACGCTTGTAATACATTAAGTATCACTCGCGCGATACCACCTCTGCTGCTAACACACCAACTCCTTAGGAGCTAACTGGCGACCTCACTCACACGCAGGAACACAACAACTCTCCAGACGGTTACTATTTGGTTGCGTCTGTGAGGTGGAGGTACTTCCCCTGGTTGCTTTGATGCACCCTACCTTTTTAGGGTTCCGTACCCAAAGGGTAAAACGGAACCCTATTACTGAGACTCCGCTGTCCGTCCGTCCGTCCGTCCGTCCGTCCGTCTGTCACCAGGCTGTATCTCATGAACCGTGATAGTTAGACAGTTGAAATTTTCACAGATTATGTATTTCTATTGCCGCTATATCAACAAATACTAAAAAATATAATAAAATAAATATTTAAGGGGGCTCCCATACAACAAACGTGATTTTTTTTGCATTTTTTATAGATAATGGTACGGAACCCTTCGTGCGCGAGTCCCACTCGCACTTGGCCGATTTTTTAAAACACCCACATCAAGACAAACAGATATGTTCATGCACACAAATGTTTTTCCAGTGTGGAAGTCGAACCCACGAGCTTCGCAGGCAAAGTAATTTTATTAACCACTGCGTCACCCAGCTCGTTAATGTCAATAAAAATTTCTATTTATGTCAATGATATACCATGACAGTTCAACAAATGATGCCTATGGTAAAGAAAAATACATCACCTGATTGAGTTTACGATTGGTATGTCTCAATCTGTGTATTTGTGAAATGGAGTGTTTTAAATATGATGGCGCTGGATGACTAAACCACCCATTCGCACATACCCACTGAGTTTCACATACTTATGTACTACTTTACTTTTTTTAGGGTTCCGTACCCAAAGGGTAAAACGGAACCCTATTACTGAGGCTCCGCTGTCCGTCCGTCCGTCCGTCCGTCTGTCGCCGGGCTGTATCTATTGAACCGTGATAGTTAGACAGTTGAAATTTTCACAGATGATGTATTTCTGTTGCCGCTATAACAACAAATACTAAAAAATAGAATAAAATACATATTTAAGGGAGCTCCCATACAACAAACGTGATTTTTTGCTCGATATTGATAACGGCAACAGGTAGGCGCTTGAAATATTCACAGAATATTTAGTTATATATTCACTTTAAGAACAAATAATTAAATTAAAATAAAACAAATATTTAAGGGGGGCTCCCATACAACAAACGTGATTTTTTTTTTGCTGTTTTTATAGATAATGGTACGGAACCCTTCGTGCGCGATTCCGACTCTCACTTGGCCGATTTTTTACTTTTTGAAGAACTCGGCGGCTCAGTCGTGAATGACGCGACTTTGACACCGACGCTTGTGCGTTCGATTCCCACACAAGACAAACAATTGTGTGCATGAACATGTCTGTTTGTCTTGGTCAGAATGTTTCTAAGAGAGGTAGGGCGCATCAAAACACCCCGTCTGGGTAGTACCTCCTCCTCACAGAAGACCGCAGCCAAATAACAACTCCCTAGAGGGTTACTGTGTTCCTGCGTGTAAGTGAGGTCACCAGTAAGCTCCTAAGGAGTTGCTGTGTTAGCAGCAGAGGAGGATCGCGCGAGTAATGCTTAATGTATTTCAAGCGTTGATAGGGTACGGTAACCGCTTTACATCAGGTGGGCCGTATGCTTGTATGCCTTCCGATGTTGTAAGAAAAAAAACTTAACATTGACGTTCCTTGGCTGTGGCGTAAGTCACGCACTTGTTCTGTGGGCATATAACTTATTTCTAACTAAAATGAACCAAAACACAATGTCACATATCAAAATAACAAAATGGACGTAGACATTGTAGCTTTTACCGTCGCTCGATCAAACTGCAGCCCGTGACCGCTTCACGCCCAGTTGACTTTGAATAACAGCGAGGGTACGACTGCTATAGCATCCGGTAGGTATATTTGTAGGTATACTGTGACACGCGTTACGAATACACTCGCTATGTTATGTACTCACTTTTTCGTTCTCATTTGTTTATATATTTTTACAATGTTGTGTGCAGCGAGTGGAGAGTTCACTGCACACTTACTAAATTTAATAAAAGCTAATTAAATGGAAAGCAGAGCTCGATGGCACACGTAAGTTAAGCAGTCGACCGCAGCCTGTGATGGGTGGGTTTAACTATCTCGAGTTTCTCCGTGCTTCGGAGGGCGCGTTATGCCGTCGGTACTGGATGTTGTCGATAGACGACAGTCGTTAAGCTAAGTCAGTGGCCTTCGGGCGGCTTGAAAACACTGGCCTCCGCCAATCCGCATTTGAGCAGCGTGGTGGAGTAGCACTCTAAACTCCTTCGGTTTGACGCAGTATGGGGAGGGAAGTTCGAAAACAGATAAAATAATTTCACCGGCGTTACCGGGTCACCGGGCAAATATTAGAATTTTAGAGAATAACACTGAAATATGATGAATGAAAGAAGGAATTGCGGAAAGGAAGAGAGTATGATGTATGAATGTGATAATTTATATTTAATTGAATAATTTAAAACAAAAATGTTATAAATAGATATTGTTGTCAAAATAGCCTTGCCCATGGCAGGGGTGCACGAATTAAATAAAAAAAAAAAAAATCTTTCGGTTTAAGGGAGACCCGTGTCCCTGCAGTGGGATGAGTAAGGGTTGACGTGTATGGTGATGGGTGAATGGAAAGGATGATATGATTAAGTCGTTTATACTTACAATATATGTAGGAAGTGAGGTGAAGAAGAAGCATCGTGAGGAGACATAATCCGAGAAGTTATATTTCGAAAGACGTATGACCTGACATCTCTGGGTTGCGGAGGCTGACGGCAGTAATTCCATGTAAAGATCAGTATCTTCGCCAAATCATTAGGCTTAGGTAGCGAACTCGCCAATCCTCATGTTATAGGAAACGGGATAACGCTAAGAAAAATCGGCCAAGTGCGAGTCGGACTCGCGCACGAAGGGTTCCGTACGATTATCTATAAAAACGGAAAAAAAATACACGTTTGTTGTATGGGAGCCCCCCTTAAATATTTGTGTTATTTAAATTTAATTATTTATTCTTAAAGTGAATATATAACTAAATATATAACTAAATATTCTGTGAATATTTCAAGCATATACCTGTTACCGTTGTCAATATCGAGCAAAAATGAGCAAAAAAATCACGTTTATTGTATGGGAGCCCCCTTAAATATTTATTATATTCTATTTTTTAGTATTTGCTGTTATAGCGGCAACAGAAATACATCATCTGTGAAAATTTCACCTATCTAACTATCACGGTTCATGAGATACAGCCTGGTGACAGACGGACGGACGGACAGCGGAGCCTCAGTAATAGGGTTCCGTTTTACCCTTTGGGTACGGAACCCTAAAAAGGAAGGTAACTAAGCAAAGAAAAGCTAATTATCTAGAAAGTATGAAATGGTTGAGTTGCTTGTACTTGCATATATTTATGGAAAAGTGATTGCCATAATATTATTTAACTTCATAGTCACGGTTAGATATAATAAATGCTAATTAGTTAACAGTAAAAATGGTTTAGTCTTACATTTCGCATATTTATTGAGAGGTACTTGCCATCATAATTGTTCATTCCTTAAATTGGGGAGTTTACTGTAAATTTACAGTTATATATAATGAAAGCTAATTAATAAGAAAAGAAAAAATAGTTTAGATACTTCCACAATCCATTAACCCTTACTCATCTCACTGCAGGGATAAGGGTCCCTTCCAATTCTAGACTATGCTGATTCTTGTTACCTTAGCCTCATTGAAGACATGATCATGATTCCGAACTTCGCACTCAGATCAAGTGGCTCCCTATCAGGTTACGTCACAACTGGCACATTGCCTCTCTTCTTTATTCTATTCTCTTCAATCCTACTTCTCCCAGCTACTTGAAGGAACGTTTTATTTATGTCATTGAGGTACGGGATCGTCATGATCGCAATACACGCAGTATTCTTTCCCTTTGTGTATTAAAAACATGTCACTCTTAACAATACTACTCTAAGTCCTTCTCGGTACGAGCTGTGCAACTCTGGAATGCCTTGCCAATTTCTATACGCGATACACTATTCTTAGCCTCCTTTAAATGTATGGTAAAATCTTACTGTCTCTCTATGTAACTATAGTACTACATAATTATATATATTTGTCTATCTATCTATAACTTCACGCAAAATCCCTTGCGGGGTAGGCAGAGAGAACCGAGCGCCACGTGACTCGATCCTTACATATCTCACTCGCTTCTTTAACATTCATTGCTCTTCTCATGCACGCTCGCCGGTTTCTATGGCTCCTGACATCACCTTCTGATAGAACACGACCAATTTGGTCATGGTAGATAAGTCTACTACATATATTTGTCATTACTTATATCTAAAATTATTACTGTAAGTTCTGTCAGGCTTTTACGACTTTTTTTATTCTCTCTTTTTTTTATTCGTTAGAATGTGTAATTCGTTGTATATAAGCATATAATATATAAAAATGAAAATTGTACCTACCTACTTTTAACATATGATTCATTTTTCGTGTCGTATGGTTGTCTGAAAAAGAACGCTTTTACGATAAGACCGGCTTTTGTACATATATTTACTTTTTACGCTTGTTCTGCATACATTTGTTATTGGTGCAATAAAGAGTATTCTATTCTATTATATTCTATCATAATAGTTCATTCGTTAAATAGGGAATGACGAGGTAGGTGGCGCAGTTGTGAAACGCGCTGTTATGCTACTTTGAGATGAACGCTCACGGGTTCGATTCCTACACAGGACAAACATCTGTCTGCATGAACATGTCTGTTTGTTTTGGTACTACGTATTTTATATGAATAGTAAGTATGTATTTACAAAAACAAATGTATTTACGTATGTTTATCAGTTACCTAGTACCCATAACACAAGCTCCGCTTACTCGATGGCGCTGTGTATTTTGTTCGGCAATATTTTTTATTATTTTATTATTATTATTTAATTTACTACACACTTAAAATTATATACCTACAAATAAACCTAATTTATTATATAGTCATACATTAACTGACTTAAAAATGGCAATGTATCAGAAGAGGTAATTGCCATTATAATAATTCATTTATCAAGGGAAGACTTTACAGCATAGTCACAGTTAGGTATAATAAATGCTTATTAATTAGAAAGTAAGATATGATTTAGTCGCATATACTTGCAATGTATCTGAAGAGGTAATTGCTATAATAATAATAATGCCATAATAAACTCATTTTATTTTTAAGTACGCTAAAATTAACCCTTTCTATGTTTGGCCATAATCGGGTAAAAATGTAGCAACATTTACATACGGTAGTTAAAATACAGATCACCGGAGAATACAGAATATCTTTACAAATGTAGCGATATGCCCCTTTGTCCGGCGACGCGTATGACATTATACTCATCTCTTCGGACACGGGACCTTTTGGGACTGCCCGGGTGGACATTTTTATTGTGACTATTTACATGTGTGTTTAGAACGTGTGCATTTATCATATATGTAAATTAGAAATGTTTGTATTACTAAGGTGTCAAACAGACATACGGACTACTATAAAATTTAACAAGAGCAACAACTTAACCAAGAAACTAAGAAATAGAAAAAATAATCGCCGAGAGAAAACACTCGCAATACCTTGTCAAAAGTAAGAATGGCGGATATAATCCGGATAAATGCAAACGTTGTTAATTCTTCATACATCGTAATATGTGCTATGTGTTCATGTTTATTGGAAACTATAATAATACCTTCCTACTTCGAGATACCCTACGTTTCAAGTACCAACAGGAAACTTTTATAAAAAAAATATTTTACTAAATACTCAAATTTATATATTATTATGTTGTGTAAATAACGGGAATTTGAGTACTAACTTTATAATATTTATTTACATGCAAATGACTTTAAATGTATTGTGTTCACTTTTTTCTATTTATGAAACTAGCTTGGCAAGCAAGCATGCGGCCCGTATTAGTTGGTAAGCAGTGACCGCAGCCTATTGACGCTCGCAATATGTTACTCGCGCGCTGCCAATCTTGTGACCTACGGATGTTTAGTCACAGTACCCAGTAATTTCTCTACCACATCTCACCCTTCAAACCGGAACACAGCTATATAAATATATCTGCTTGGCGGTAGAAATAGGTGAGACAGCGGTACCTACGCAGACGACTTTTGTACAAAGTCTCACTCTGATAAGAATGAAAGTTTTTGTGATTAGTTTATATTTTGTCTCAATTCCAAATAAATACGATATAGACATAGACCTGCCTTACATTAGACCCTTCTTCATACATGCTCCTCTTTTAATAGATCCACTTTTCAGCATGCTATTCCACGTGTTGATGAGATTCCAGTGAGACGCTTCGTTTTTTCACTTTCGTGAAAATAATTTTGTTTTTAAAGCAGTAGCCCAATCTTTCCGAGGTGGTAATATCGGTTCTTATTCAAATGCCACCTCGCTCACAAATGTCATCCCACAAAGGGGCTCATTCTACATGCAGTAAGAGGAAGCTCTTAGCGTTTTTCAAAGGAATAAAAGCTCGGTTCTTTGTAGACGACGCTTAAGTTGATTTATGGTACAAATGTCTACTTGGACATTCTGAAAATTAAATGTTACCTGTAGCAAGGAATAGAAATGAGTTGTACTACAAAATGTAGATAACAATTTTACTAATTCCTATTAAAATACTAGTTTCGATAATCTGTTCCAAAATAACAGCCCATTATTTGTAACAAGTATCACTACCAGTAGTGTGTAGTGTGTAACTGCCTGTTATTGTAATAACAGCATATCCTTGTCAACTGGGTAATACTAATATTCTGCAACCTTTGACAATGCTCGGCAGATGTTTTGTAACAAGTTCTATTTTCATATTCAGTTTTATTATAGAATAGAATTTATTATAGAAACTCATTCTTACAAGGGCATATAGATAATTTTGCACTAGCAACGTATCTTAATTAAAATTAAGCTGAAAAATTCTTCATATTTTAATAGTTAAAGTACTACAGGTTTGTAGTGCCTGCGTGTGAGTGAGGTCATCAGTAAAGCTTCTAAGGAGTTACTGTGTTAGCAGCAGAGGAGGCATCGCGCGAGTAATACGTAATGTATTACAAGCGTTTATAGGCTACTGTAACGGTTTTACATCACGTGGGACGTATGCTTTTTTTTATACTACGTCGGGGGGCATACAAGCATATGGCCCACCTGATGTAAAACCGTATTTATGTAAAACCGTAGCCTATTAACGCTTGCGATATATTAAGTATCACTCGCGCGCTGCCTCCTTTGCTGCTTACACAGCAACTCCCTGAGAGCTTACTAGTGACCTCACTCACACGCACGAAACACAACAACCCTCTAGGGAGTTATTTGGCTGCGGTTTTCTGTGAGGTGGAGGTACTTCCCCAGACGGGCTGCTTTGATGAGCACCTACCTCTCTTAAAACATTCAGACCAATACAGACAGCCATGTTCACACAAATGTTTGTCTTGCGTGGGAATTGAACCCACGAGCGTTGGTGTCAAAGTCGCTTCATTCACGACACGACGAGCACGTCAATATGCTTTTTTTTTTTTATATTAGATCAGCATAGTGGCCCCTCGTTGCCTGATGGTAAGCGAATGAGGAGCCCAAATCGCAACTGCAACTGACAACATACTACATCCCGTATCCTGTAAGTTGACGCTGCCATGCTGACCCGCAAAATGCTTCTTCACGCTTAGTTTGAAGGATCCCATCCTTTCCTACAAGGAAGGAGGGAACACATGTGCAGGCAAGGCGTTCCACTTTTTGATGGTACGACAAAGATAGGAGTTGCCGAACTTTTTGGTACGCGAAGAGATATTCTCAACCGTGAAACTATGACATCGCAAGCCCGCACGTGTGGTTCTATGACGGAAGGGTGAGGGTGGGATAAGGGAAAACAGTTCTTCAGAGCACTCGCCATGGTAAAGGCGGTAAAATACGCTTAGAGAGCCTATGTCCCGACGGAGTTGAAGAGGTTCTAGGTTTTTGGTGACCTCTTCGTCGTCAATTATGCGGATAGCCCGTCGCTGCAACCTATCGAGAGCCTCAAGAAGATACTGTGCGGAGCCGTCCCAGAGATGCGAGCAATACTCCACGCAGGCCCGAACTTATGTCTTATAAAGCAGACAAAGTTGTTCCGGCGTGAAGAACCGGCGCACCCTGTTCAGGACTCCGAGCTTTCTTGAGGCTGTTGAGATGAGGCTCTCGATGTAATAACACTGGTTAAGGTCGCAATGAATACCCATACCCAGCATATTCAGGCTATCACGCATACTGAGGGAAGCACCCTGAAGACTAGGAGTGGGAAGGAAGGGGGACATCTTTGTTGTAAACGCGCAAACCTGAGTTTTCTCGGCATTAAACTCAACCAGGTTATTGGAACCCCATTTACTAATGAGATCCAAAACCCGATTCAGTTCAACGACAAGACTCTCACGCCTCTCACCGATTTCTGTCCGACCAGCACCAGGCCGACCGAAATATCGCCCATGGACCGTACTGTCATCTGCATAGCAATGAATATTACCAAGTGGCAGCATGTCATTGATATGCAGAAGAAAGAGGGTGGGCGATAGAACGGAGCCCTGTGGGACACCGGCATTCACTGACATGAACCGCGAAGCGCATCCATCTGCAAGGACGCGGATTCTACGCTCATGCAGGAAGCCAGCAATCCAATTACAAAGCTGGAGGGGCAGACCGTATGCCGGAAGTTTGGAGAGAAGTGCTTTGTGCCAGACCCGATCAAACGCCTTGGCGATATCTAGGCTGACTGCCATGGATTCGCCATATTTATCGATTGCCTCCCCCCAGAGGTGCGTCACATACGCTAGAAGATCACCCGTTGATCGTTTCGGTCTAAAACCATGCTGACGATCATTGATTATGGAGTGATCTTCTAGGTAACGGATCAATTGATTGTTAAGGATCCGTTCCATGACTTTGCACAACACTGAAGTTACGGCAATGGGGCGGTAATTCGATGGGTCAGAACGGTCTCCCTTTTTGGGGACCGGCTGCACATTGGCCTCTCTCCAAGCATCCGGAACAGAACCGGTCGAGTACGAGAGGCGGAAGAGGCGCGTCAGCACCGGAGACAACTCCGCTGCACATTTTTTAAGAACAATCGCTGGGATACCGTCAGGACCACTGGCTTTTCGGACATCGAGTGACTGTAGTTCAAAACGCACATCGCGCTGCCTGATGTGGATATCAGGCATAACGGATCCACTGGAGGGTATTGTTGGTGGTTGCGTGCTACAGTCATCGATCCGGGAGTTAGCCGCAAAGAGGCTGGCCATAAGATCGGCTTTCTTATGGCCAGCCTCTTTGCGGCTAACTCCTTATGTATGTCTTCCGACGTGATTTGAAAAGAGATACATCTGTTCCCGTGTAAAATGCTTCTGATCTGATCTATACATCTATATATATAAATAAAATTGAAATGTCTGTCTGTGATTTCAAAATAAAGCTTTTTTCTTAAGCTCATATTATTATTTTCACGTTACCAAAGCCTAAATATGCATTTTTTACTCTTTTGGTCTGTCTGTTTGTTTGTCCGGGCTAATCTTCGAAATGGCTGAACCGATTTTAACGGGACTTTCACTGGTAGGTAGAAAACTGTTCAGAGCAGAATATAGGGTACTTTTTATCTCGTAAATATTTAGGGTTCCTGCGTAAAAAATGAAAAACTGTTTAAATTAGAGCGAAATCTTTTCCCCTTCGGGGGACTTTGCAATTTTATTTTTATTATTATTTTCATAGAATACGTATTTTTTGTGACATAAAATAACTACGCATTTTTTATGTAAGTAATAAAAATAAAATAAATATACGTTACTTCCCGTAAAGGTCAATAGATGGCGCTGTATGAAAATTGAATCGCTCTATGGTTGCATCGACAACCCTGAACTTTGTTTTTTTTAAACAGAAAGAATTCGAAGTATTTTGAGAAATAAAGGCTACTAAAAGCCCAAATCTCATGCGTGCGAAGCCGCGGGCTTCAGCTAGTCTATTAACTAAATGTTATCAGGGGATCGAGTTGTTACCAATGGCTACATTCAAAACAAGAGTCTCAGGTTGGATTTCCGCACAAGATATATATTTGTGTGCAGGAACATGTCTATTCGTCGTGATCTGAGCGATTTCTGTATTATAATAATGTATTTATGAAACTTACTATTTACCAATAATCTAGTACCCACAGAAGCTTCGCTTGGTTTAAGACTAGACAGAGGTTCGTTTGTGTAGAAAAAAGATAGGGCGCATAAAAGCAGCCTGTCTGGGGAGGTA
This sequence comes from Pyralis farinalis, assembly GCA_947507595.1. Lineage (NCBI taxonomy): Eukaryota > Metazoa > Arthropoda > Insecta > Lepidoptera > Pyralidae > Pyralis > Pyralis farinalis. The sequence goes on along the minus strand of OX382261.1, from coordinate 38,525,555 downwards.
CCGACACCTCACAGAAAACCAGCTCCTAAGGAGTTGCTGTGTTAGCAGCAGAGGAGGAATCGCGCGAGTGATACTTAATTACAAGCATTCATATGCTACGGTAACCGATTTACATCAGGTGAGGCTTACGCTTGTATGATTTGCGACGTTGTATAAACAAAAAACACAACAGGTACAACAATCTAATCAAATTGTCATATCTTTATCAAATTTATAAAGATCCAAATTGATCATACCTTAAAAGAATACTACTGACCTCACTCATTGGCAGGAATACAACAACCCTCCACGGAGTTGTTATTTGGCTATCGTCTGCTATGAGGTGGAGGTATTTGCCCAATCGGTAACGTCTTGCCATACCTGTCTTTAACTTTTCTTATACACAGTGGTACATTATACATTAAGAAATAATAACTTCTTACGCCTAATTCACACATTCACGACTGGCGACTTATTGTTCAATACGTTGTCTGTTACTACAACAACCCTTAACTCATCACACTGCAGGACCTCCATTAAAACGAAGGGGTTAAGAGCATACTCCAGCACGCTGTTCAACAGCGAAATGGCTGTGGCCCAGCGACATATCCCAAGGTAGACACGTTATACACCAACATTATTATATTCTAAAATGGCGCAAGTACTACTATATTTGACGAACTCGATGGCGCAGTGGTGAAACGCATTGTTACACTACTTTGACACCAACGCTCGTGGGTTCGAGTCCCACACAGTACAAACATTTGTGTGCATGAACATGTCTGTTTGTCTTGGTCTGGGTATTTTCTGTGTATGATAAGTATGTATTTACAAAAAAAATGTATTTACGTATGTTTATCAGTTGTCTAGTACCCATAACACAAGCTTCGCTTACTTTGGGGCTAGATGGCGCTGTGTAATTTGTCCGACAATATTTATTTATTTATCTACGTATAGTTAACTTTGCTCTAACAAAGAGAAATGATAGGGCACACCTGTCGTTAGAAAGAGATGAATATATATCATAAGATATTAATGCTTCGTGGTGAAGTACGTGTAGCTGCGACGCGAGAGCGCGTCCAACTGGTTGCTAGTTGGGCAATTACCTTACTTTCGCATTGCCATTCTAGAGCGTATACGACGTATCTCGATAGGTTGCAGCGACGGGCTATCCGCATAATCGATGACGAAGAGGTCACAAAATACCTAGAACCTCTGCAACTTCGTAGGGACATAGGCTCCCTAAGTACATTTTACCGCCTGTACCATGGTGAGTGCTCTGAAGAACTATTTTCCCTTATCCCACCCTCTCCATTCTGTCATAGCACCACACGTGCAGGCTTGCGATGTCATCATTCTACTGTTGAGGACATTTGTTCTCGTACTAAAAAGTTCGGCAACTCCTATCTCTGTCGAACTATTAAAAAGTGGAACCCCTTGCCTGCACATGTGTTTCCTCCTTCCTACAACATGGGATCCTTCAAACGAAGCGTGAAGAAGCACCTTGCGGGCCAGCATGGTAGCGTCAACTGACAGGACACCGTAGTCCTTTGTCAGTTGCCGCTGCAATTTGGGCTCCCCTTTTCGCTTACCAACAGGCGAAGAGGAGCCACTATGCTGAGCCAATATATAAAAAAAAAAAGTATCTATAACTATAAAAACATATTAGCTGTGGCCAGTGTTTTTAAGCCATTCGAAGGCCACTGACTTAGCATAAGGACTGTCATCCATCGAGAATATCCGGGATCGAGAGAAGCTCGACATGGGTAAATCCAACCACACAAAGGATCACGAATCATTATTTAGAATAGTAAATCGCCAATCGACCAAATTAAGGAATCCTCTTCTCAAAAGTTTAACGTGGTAAGGAGAGGTGATCATTTTTAGGGTTCCGTACCCAAAGGGTAAAACGGAACCCTATTACTGAGGCTCCGCTGTCCGTCCGTCCGTCCATCCGTCCGTCTGTCACCAGGCTGTATCTCATGAACCGTGATAGTTAGTTGAAATTTTCACAGATGATGTATTTCTATTACCGCTATAACAACAAATACTAAAAAATAGAATATAATAAATATGCAAGAAATATTCACAGAATATTTAGTTATATATTCACTTTAATAATAAATAATTAAATTAAAATAAAACAAATTTTTAAGGGGGGCTCCCATACAACAAACGTGATTTATTTGCTGTTTTTATAGATAATGGTACGGAACCCTTCGTGCGCGAGTCCGACTCGCACTTGGCCGATTTTTTTTTGTTATTTCGCCAATGAAAATTGTAGACCCTCAAAAGAAGAACCCACACACGCGGCTGTGCGTTAGTCAATCTTCCATGAGGGGAACCCTCCGGGAAAACGGGAGGCAGGAGGTGAGATCTTCCATTAGATAACATTTCGTGCGAACGAACTGATTATGTCAGATTCCTACTGACTAAAACACCCCCTGGGACTGCCTTTAGCCGGGAAGGCTGTAAAGGGTTCATCTGAAGCGATCACCCCAGGGAACGGGGTGACGCAACAGGTGGTAATCAACTTTACTGGTGGTTATATACACAAATGGCAGAAAGAGTGTATCCCCTGATGACAACCAACAACAACAATCATCGGTCATGATGGATACGATTATGAACAAGACGAAGAAATCGCCAATCACGAATCTTTTCTTTTATACCTGATATAAAGCGGTTATCGTAGCTCATGTACGCTTGCAATACATTGAGTATAACTCGCGCGATGCTACCTCTGCTGCTAATACAGCAACTTCTTAGGAGCTTACCGGTGACCTCACTGACATGCAGGAATACAACAGTTGTTATTTGGCGCTTTCTGTGAGGTGAAGCTACTTCCACAGATGGGTTTCTTTCATGCACTCTGCCTCTCTTATTATTATACCCCATTATGACGATGACGAAAGAAGTGTTAAGATTACTCTTTTTTGGAAGGCGTACAAGCACACGGCCCACCTGATGTAAAGCAGTTACCGTAGCCTATTATCGGTAGTAATATATTAAATATCAGTTGCGCGATGCCTCCTCTACTGCTAACACAACAACTCCCTATATGCTTACTGGTGACTTCACTTCACGGAACACAACAACTCTCTAGGGAGTTGTTATTTGGCTGCTGTTTTCTATGAGTTGGAGGTACTTCCTCAAATGGGCTGCTTTGATGCACTTTGCCTCTCTTAAACACATCCAAACTAAGACAAACAGACATGTTTGTGCACGCATATTTTTGTACTGTGTGGAAATAAAACGTACGAACTTTGGAGTCAAAATAACAGCGCGGTTCACTACTGCGCCAGCGAGCTAGTCAAAATTCACGTGTAAATAAACCCTTGCTTTATATTATCAGGGCTATGCCCAGCAATATGTTCTATACTCAATTCTGTTCCAACGAATTCCGTTTTCGAATCGCACGGAAACCGAACACGCAGTCGCGTCGATAATCTCTCGAATGTTCTTTGATGTATCCTATCCTTTCCGATTGAATAGATTCCTAATTTGAAATCCATATCGATATTATTTCCGAATGATTCGAGTTATGAAATTCAGCTCCTTCGCTATTGTCTCCAGTGGAATTTCGGCGCAATATTTGACATGTACCTACATATATACACCACAGTAGACTTATAAACTTTGGCTTTAGCTTATAAGTCAACTGTGCATACCCTTCCCCTTCCTCTAACAAAAAAAAAGTCGCGAGGAAACTTCATCTATGAAACATTTCGAAAGACAGCTGACCTAACGGATTAGAAAACGGGGTATCGCCAGAAAGAAAACTTAATATACCGACAACAATAAACAACAACTCCTCGGAACATAACCTGTATACTCGTCTGTCTATATATATATTTGTCGCAGAGGTAGCAACACCATATTGAGAAGCCCGGAAGAAATCAATCCCCGTAATGCTAGTTTTAATAATAACAGATCAAAATGTCAAGTCGGCGCTTGGGTGGAATCGACATCGTTGAGTTGGCAACACCGGTTGTATTTGTTATGGTTAGCTCGAAATGTCGATTGTTGTCAGTTGTCAAAAACGTCAAGATGAGAGACCGTCATTGGAAGCGGCATTACGAATCGAGCAATGGAGCCAATCGCACGTGTCGCGTCCACCGCATTTTGAATCCGTTGTAGTCTACGATCTAAGCATAACTTTCGTTAAAAGTATTGTGGTAATTGGCTGATTAAATATTGAGAAGATTAACTACGCTGGTATTTCGCTTTATTCGCCATGAACAACGAGCCACCTGACGACAATTATATCCACGTTACGACATTTTATATATAAGGTATATAAGGTGATGTCAGGAGCCCTAGATATCGGCGAGCGTACATGAGAAGAGCAATGAATGTTAAAGAAGCGAGTGAGGTATTTAAGGATCGAGTCACGTGGCGCTTGATTCTCTCCGCCTACTCCGCAAGGGATTTGGCATGAAGTTATAGATAGATAGATCAGGCACTGATGTTTCTAAGGCTTTTGATACCTCCTTTCGATAACGTATGACCTAATTGGTAGATGACTTTCATTATTAATTACTTTATTTTAGTGTATATAAAGTAATATTATGTTTCTATAATGCATTCATTAAGATATTTCATTTGCCACCAAACGAGACATGATTTTTTTTTTTTTTTTATACACGAGCATATGGCCCAACTGCGATGAACCAATGGTAAATAAATATTTTCATTGATATCTTAAAAACAAATGATTCGGAACAGATTAACATCTTATAAACAGCTTTTTGACGAGCTCGTTGGTTCCATTCCCACACAAGGCAAACATTTGTGTGCATGAACATGTCTGTTTGTCTTGGTGTGGATGTTTTAAGAGATGTAGGGCGCATCAAAGCAGCCCGTCTGCGGAAAAGTACTTCCATCTCACAGAAAACCGCAGCCAAATAACAACTCATTCAATCAATAATATTTATTTGTGCAAAAATGTAGGTACATAATAAGGTGACATTTGAACAGTTTCCCGTGTACATTTTGCCTTTTGTAAAGGCATGCAACTCCCTAGAGAGTTGTTGTGCTGTGTTCCTGCGTGTGAGATAGGTCACCAGTAAGCTCCCAAAGAGTTGCTATGTAAGCAGCAGAGGAGGCATCGCGCGAGTGATACTTAATATACTACTACTGTTCTATGTATAATAAGTATGTATTTACAAAAAAAAAATGTATTTACGTATGTTTATCAGTTGTCTAGTACCCATAACACAAGCTTCGCTTACTTTGGGGCTAGGTGGCGCTGTGTAATTTGTCCGACAATATTTATTTATTTATTTATTTATGTTAATAAGCTACGGTCACTACTTTACATCAGGTGGGCCGTATACTTGTACGCCTTCCGACGTTGTATAAAAAAAAACGTGTGCGTCTCGGGACGCCCGACAGAAGACTGGCGCCGTAACGCGTTACGTAACGAAGCGGTTTACCCTCCCATAAGAAGTTATCACTTCAAAAACTAAAATCTTAACACTTCCTTCGTCACCGCCGTAATGGGGTGAAAATAAACCGGAAGCTAAACTCCCAAGAGAAATGATTATAGATTTTCTGATTTAAACTTAAACGCTCAAACGCGAGTATATATGATCGTCACGTATCCTGACTTGAACAATGTAAGTGACAAGAACTAAGCACGCAAGTTGGTGGTGAGTTGCTAACTCTTCTTGTTAGCTTCCGAACAGAACTTGAATACGTTGTGCCACAGATTAATATGCAGAAGCGACATAATTAATGCTGTAGGCACATTACTTAATATCTCTGTACAGCCATGCAATTCTGTATGAGCAAACATCCTTACATCTTCGGAAACATCGGCTGTTATAGCCTTGAACACAAAATTGCAATTCCTTAGTGTCGCTTTTCATGGTAGTGCGACACTAGCGCCGCAAGGCTGCGTTTGGAATTGGAATTCTACAAGGCAAACAGCCTCGCGTACGCTTACAGCCTTATAGAATACCAAATAATTCAGCCGTGATCGCAGTGGACGATGTCAAAGCTGTGACATCTGTGATTACAGCGACGCACACAGCCATTACGAGTCGCTTAGAGAATTGCATGGCAGATGACGATTGTTCATGCCACGCAAAGCCACGCAAATGTCATTGTCGCAGCGGCTAGCACCTCTGGAGCAAGAAGGGCCGGTATTTACAAGAGGAGAAGTAGAAAGACACTATGTCAATACCAACAAGGGTTTATAATCGGAAGAATAGGTACAGACTCTAGGGTAGTTGTAGGTGAGCACAATAGTTTATTGCTTAATATGAGTACTTAATTATCAAATTGAATATAATAACACATAATTGTCAGTATCAGTCAACTGTAATGAGGGACAATTTACAAAGCAATAAATCTGCATAGAATTAGAAAAACAATATTAATTACAAGGGCTACATAGTACTGCGACTGATTGGGAGTTGAGCAGGCGAAAGCGATTAAAAATTTGGGAGGCATCGAGCTGCAAGCTCGCTGTGAAGCGGCGTCTAAGGGCTGATATAGCGGTGAAACCAGGGCACACTGGGGCAAACCGGACCATCTTACCACGTAACTCATTGATGGTCATGGATGTTTTAGGAAGCGATTGAGCGATCTGCAATGTGGCGAGAGCAGCATGTGTACATAATTGAGAAGGACAGAGACCACGTTTCCTGGTCCTGTTCTGAGCATACGAATTTACATGAAGGAATGATGGACGTGATCTAGCCCAGCAAGAGGAGACGGGGACGATGTACTTAACGAATCGGTTATCATCGGCAATGAACTTTGCGGCCTTCCACGGGTTTATCGACGCATGTTTCGCCGGTAGGAATAAGTAAGAAGCAGCGCTAAAAGCTCAAGAGTGAGAGGGGGAAGAGCCTGACGAGTTAGAACAAGAAAAGAGTATCCACGAGTACCCTTCAGACCGCAGCGACGCGTCTTTGTGTGCGTTGCCGCCACAGAAGGCAGACAATGACTAAACAGAGATGGTAGAAAAGAATTAATTAATTTGCAGGGTGTAAAGGTTGCCCACAGTATTAAAAGAGGCGACTAGCAGCAAGTGTCGTGAACAACTCCCGCAATTCAGCTCATGTGACCAAGAGGTAGGTGGACCATGGGAACATTGAGACATTGCTTACCTTGGTCTAGTATTTTTAGAGAGCTATGGCACTTTAAAGCATCCCGTCTGGGGAAGTACCACCACTCCGCAGAAAACCGCAGAAAACGAACATCTCTCAGGAGGGTTATTATGTTCTTGTGAGTGAGGTCACCAGTAAGCTCCTAAGTATTAGCTGTGTCAGCAGCAAAGATGGCATCGCACGAGTCATACTTAAGGTGACACATCGAAAAATTAGACCAACTTTCATCGAATAGTATAGGCTAATGACTAAACTGACGGATCTAAGATTTTAATATAAATAACTTCATTTCTTTATCTTGAATTTGCTTGCTCAAATACGCGATTGTGTAAAATTGATTCGATAATAATTACTTTCGAAAACACCTCCTGAATTCATTATTTTTGAAATTACAACGAAGTTGTTCTGTTTATACGCTTCAAAATTACTTAAATCTATTAGTAATATCTATGTTTATAATATGGTTGCTGCATATTTTGATAAGTGAAACATGAAATTTTTTAAAAATATTTTAAGTTTCTGACAATTTCTAAGCGATCACATTCGTCTTGGGTGCTACGTGTTTTCGACCTTATTGTGCGGTAATGAGGATTATAAACGCGTTGACTAACTACATCCAGCCAGTCCGGCTGCAGCCCGCTTCGAGGTGAGACCTATGTCGACTGTCTGCTCGAGCTCGCTCCATTTACATCGCGACACCGAAGTTTTTATAATTAATAGTTGTAAATATTCAATATTATAGTATTTAGCGTAAGTGTATTATTATTAGATATAAGTAGTAAATAATATTATAGGTTTATATATATTTATTATACTGTTGTAATAATGGGGAACACTAAAAAGAAAATATATAGAATAAAAATACAAAGAAAATGTTCGTAGAATGGCGGAGGCGAACAAGACAAGGTATTTATTTTTTTTAATTATTATATTCATTAAACATATTATAATAACATTGTGTAGACATATTTCTAGTTTTTAGAACAATTCCTAGGTATGGTTGGCCCAAGCTATTTAATTCCTCTTCAAACTTTTTTTTTATTTTGCTTACTTAATAACTCTATATAAAACTGCATTAATTAAATAAGAGTTATTTTTTGCAGGAATAAACAGTAACATTTGATAATTGGTATACATTATCCACAGGCTGACCGCGTACCTATATAGGACGACAAACTCCTATTATGTCCATTATAATCTGACCGAACTCCGACTTAGAAGTTGTACGTCGGTGGAGGTCAGGTTACGTTGGAAATTTATACCAATAAGGTTCGCGCTCTCAGCACATAGCAACCAGTGGAGACTCTTTATTTCTTTGTATTAAAATAAAAACTTATAAAATAGAATATTTTTGCTGTTTTGTTTTTTAGGAGAAACTTACTAAATAAACATATTCCACTAGAAGAATCACTACTCGATTTATATGCTACTTTAACGTAAGTGTCATACGGGACGACAAACTCATAGTAACCATTATAAGCTCACCGAACTCCGACTTAGACATTGTACGTAGGTGAAGGTTAGTTTACGTTGGAAATTTATCCAATCAGAAAATAGAAAACCAGTGGAGGTTTTTTTTTTTTTGTATTAAAATAATTACTAGTAAAATAGTATATTTTGATAGTTTTTAAAAAAACTCGGTATTTTTCATGTTAAAGAAGCGAGCGAGGTGTGTAAGTACCGAGTCATGTGGCGCTCACGAGGAATTTAGCGTGAAGATATAGATAGATAGTATACTTATACCCATGGTACTCGTGAAAACAAATAATATTTACTATGAACCAACACTGAAAACACAAAAAAATCATCTATTCTATACATTGTGGTTAGTATTGAACTATTGTACGGATTAGATTTATTTTGCAACATCAGAGATGGTCCTGGTTCTTTCTTCTTGAGAGTTTAATAAATAACAAGGAAACGTACAACAATACAAAACACAGAGTATACATAAGTAAAATACAATAAATGTCATTATACTGAAGTTAAAGTTATGAAACAGCAAGAAAATCATTTGTCACATGTTTTTTTTAAATATGAATAGATTATAAAATCTATTTGTATATATGTATATTAGGGTGTCCCTTATTTTTCAAAGTTTTTATTTTCTAACGCATATGTCTTAGTTTTGTTCATTTGCTTTTAAAACACTCGGAAATTAATTTTTAACTTATTTGGATTACGATAATCCGTGCCGAATTACATCGAAACTTGTTCATACAAGTTGCGCGGCAGTGCCGCACGTACTCGCGGTATTCATTTGTTCAAATTCAAAGTCAAAATCTTTTTATTCCGTAAAAATGGCTACATTTGTTTGGAAACGTCACATTTTTTTTCCCTACCGTGCAGTTTATAAAATAACTTGTGAGTTTTTTTTTTTTGTTCACCAGGAGGGAGTTGCAAAAAATTTCCAAAAAAATACAAGATGTTTACAAGCGCCGTGAGGACTTTCAAAATAATTTAGATAGTTTATTCGATATAGCACACGCTGATGCTTTAGAACGGATTACAATAGAAGAAGACAAAATATTTATATAAATAATTCAGGATGTTTAGCAGGCGCACAAAAAAAAGTTAGCCGAAAAAGAAGAAAGGACCAAACAGTGAAAATTAAAAGAAGAGAAAAAAAGACATGACCAAATGTGTTACGAGGAAGGAAGACTTTATCACGCCTATGTTAGTTGCAGATTTAGATAGATCTCAATTAAGCATAAGGGATTCTGTCTATATACACCGTTCTGTAGTAGAAGCACTAGATTTTAGCTGTGATGATTTACCGATAAACAAATCGTCTATCAACGCATTAGCACTCAGAGTAGAAAAGATAGAGCGGAATCTATAAAATCAGATTTTCTAAATAATATGTCTAAAATGGTGACCGTTTATTGGAATGGGAAATTGTTACCTGGTCTGGACGTGAGAAGCCCTAAAGAAGAACGCCTGCCAATTTTAATTTCATTTAGAGAAAATGAACAACTTCTGGCTGTACCCAAACTAGAGAGCTCTTCCGGCCAGGATCAAGGTAAAGCTGTGTCAAATCGAATCAAAAATCCACCAAGTCACAAGCAGCCCTGATATCCCAATGTTCAAAAAATTTAGAGACGACTGGAAAACTATTAATCCTGCTGCTATTCAATCGTACACCGATATTGTCACACAACATTTTGGTAATACAATAATAAAAGAATTGTTGATATTTTATAATCAAGCAAAAAAAAATTGTACGTGACGATTATCGGGAAGTAATTGTACTATCCATTATATTCCTAGGAGGAGATAATGAGAAAAAAATTAAAATCAGACCTCCTGGATCCTGGCGATGCATCAAGCAAGGTGGATGGCTAGAGCTATTTACTCTTTAAAAATATGTTTGTTGCAATCCCAATCCAAAATTAGCGCCAAGGATAAACGAGTACTTCAAGACGTTTGTTTATTCATAGCGGTTATATATATTACGTGAAATAGCTTGAATGTAGTCTGGTGGTGAAGGCACCAAATCAAGATTTGTGCTTATTAAAGAGGCTCAAGGAATAAAAATTAATTTTATAAATTATAATTTTATCAATTTATTTAGCTACATAACGGTTAGGGTCAAAAACAGCAATTTTTAAAATCTTAGTGATAATTGAATGTTAAATCTAAATATTTTCCATAAATTTATAAATCTATATCATTAGATGAAATTAATCATTATAATTTATTCTTTCGAAGGATACCCTAAAATATTGGTTGTGTTTTTTAGGGTTCCGTACCCAAAGGGTAAAACGGAACCCTATTACTGAGGCTCCGCTGTCCGTCCGTCCGTCCGTCCGTCGGTCCGTCCGTCCGTCCGTCCGTCCGTCCGTCCGTCCGTCTGTCACCAGGCTGTATCTCATGAACCGTGATACCTAGACAGTTGAAATTTTCACAGATTATGTATTTCTGTTGCCGCTATAACAACAAATACTAAAAAATAGAATAAAATAAATATTTAAGGGGGCTCCCATACAACAAACGTGATTTTTTTGCCTTTTTTATAGATAATGGTACGGAACCCTTCATGCGCGAGTCCGACTCGCACTTGGCCGATTTTTTCACATTTCGCTGATTGGATTCCAAGTGCTTGATAAATTTTTGGTAAAGGTTAAATTTACATTTAATGATCAAAATATACAATTTCTTTATCATTTAGGTACGCAATCTTTCAGTAGATACCTGAATGATATATTCGTCGATGTTAGGTATGACGCGTGAAAGTTGTGTAGATGCCGTATACCATTTTATGCACTAAAAGTTGTTAAAAGCTTGTAATAAAATGTTTACTCTTCGTGCTCTAAAAAAATAGCATTAAAGGTATAACGTAGAGGGGCTAAAGTGTGTGTTATAAGTTATAGCCCTTAACTTCTTTGTAAAGAAAAAAAATCCTGGAGGTCACATTATGTTAATGTGTTGCGAAAGTTATATAAAAACTAGTAGTAATAGCGGGAATACTTTCTCTAATTCAATCTGATAATTTTATTTCTCTTATTTATTCGAAATAAAAAAATCCTGTGTTTACTCGGCGCTATCAGCCATTATGACACTCGAACATATGTGCCCGAATCAACAAATGGCCCGCTTTAGCCTCTCGATAAACAATGTTGTATTATGTAGCTGGTGTTTCATTCTTCTTAAGGGGGATACATGCCATCCAGTGGCGCCTCAAGGAATAAAATATCGTATCATAGCGTGGAAGATAAACATTATAAAGTCCTGTGTTGCGTGTGTTACAAATACAATAACGTACTTTTACGTCATTAAACCAACAATTGAAATGTTTTGCTTTCGTTGTTATAGGCATAATTGCAAAAAACGGCCTCTTTTAGCACTTTTGCTTATAATAACGATAGTGGAATATTTTGAGTGTTGGTTTAATGACGTAAAAATACTTTACTATCTTCGTAATAAATGCAACATAGGATTTCATAATGTTTATCTTCTATGCTATGATATGATTTTTTATTCAATGAGAGTGAACTGAACTGAACTAGACCTAAGTAAGAACAACATAGATACCGAGACATGTTAACTTGTAGAGATATAAACATAAAACGATGTCATTGATTTCTCTTTCAATAAACTTTTAAAAGTGAATACGTTTCTGTAGTTTTTTATTACTATTATTACTATTGTTTTCCGTCTAGCTTAAATAAATATGTTTGGTTCCGTATGTATAAAGCTAAATAATAATTAAATCAATATTTTTTATTAAATATTGATATTATAATTTTTTTTAGGTGTGACGCGACTCCGTAGCTTTTCTGTTCGTTTGCATTGACTATACGTTGACCCCAGGTTACCTATTAGGCGCTAATTTCAAATTTTACAAATCGAGCGTAGAGTGTCACTTGAGGGGCGCGGGGTGATTGGGCGGAGCCATTTTAAAGCTTCACGATCGAGGTGTCGCCTTAATGTGCTGCAAACGTTTGTGTTGGAAACGTAGGCTACGGTAACATTAGGTGACCCGTCACAACAATGACCGGAATAGGCTTTATAGGCCCTCCGAAGCCCGGTGAAACACTAGATACCTAGATCCATCCATAAACAAGCTGCGGTCGACGTGTCATATCCTACGTATTCGATTAGAGTACTCGCGTTACAGCACTATAGAGTTCTTATAGACAAAGCTAAAGTTCCATAGACAAAGTTATTCTCAAGTCAGAAGTCCTTATCTCTGTTTAATCTTCATAATAAAAGGGCTTAGCTTGGTTGAGTTGCATTAAGTCCGCAGAAGGCTCACTTACTCGTAAAGAAAGCACTTTGAATGTAGCAAATCTCTCCGCCGGATTGAATTAATGTGCTGTCTTACAGCTGTGGGGTTAAAATGCGGTATAATGTACTTTCAGAGATAGTTTTCTTTTTCACAACCTGTAATAATGTACTATTAATTTGTAATGTGATTTTAAAAGAGGTAGGGCGCATATAAGCAGCCTATCCGGAGAAGTACCTCCACCTCACAGGAAACAGCAGTCAAAAAGCGATGTCCCTGGTGAATTATGTTCCTGGGTGGCGGCGAGGTCATCAGTAAGCTCCTAAAGAGTTGTTGCGTGAGAAGCAGAGGTGGCGGGCGAGTGATACTTAATGCATTACCAGCGTTCATACGTTACGGTAACCACTTTTCATCAGATGGACCGTATGCTTCTATGCCTCCCGACATTGAATAAAAATATACCTTTTAATATTTTTTGTTCTTATGTTACAAATTTTACTATTTTCTTTTGTAAATATTTGTATTTTTTTTTAATTTGAATATGATATTGTTACCTATTTCTCTAAGTAATTTCCCTTTTTTACCACAAGGAACCTTAAAAACAAATAAGCATACGGTCCACCTGATGTAAATTTGTCTAAAAAAAATCTATTTACTCTATGAACGCTTGTCTAACAAGGATTATAGCTCACACACAGTGATGCGACTTATCGTTAATGTCATTTTATCAAACTTATTAATTTCATAAGGAATATGTCCTTGAAATATAAATTAGCAGTTGATTTCAACAAATGAAATATCAGTATAAAAATATATACAATATAAATAGAAAGGTTTCAATAGCATAATATAAGAATGACTACACTACCTCGTCCCACATTATAACCGCAAGCATATCTGAATGATATTCTAGCAGAAACTCATTGCATAGACTATTGGACAATAGCGAGCAGAATATTTTATATTGCCGTCAGTCGCTACTGGATGAGAGCTCGCTGTATCATTTTGTATCCGACTTATAAAATTTTACTTTGAGAAAAAGTTATTGTTACTGCCAAAAAGTCGAAAATTTTGTAGAAATGTTTCCGTTTTAAAGCTATCTGAGTTATTATATATCATTTTCAAGAGAATGTACCTATGTGCCAGAAGCAAACTTTGTACAAAAGTCGTCTGCGTAGGTACATTTGTCTCACCTATTTCTACCGCCAAGCAGCTGTATTTATATAGCTGTGTTCCGGTTTGAAGGTTGAGATATGGCGGAGAAATTACTGGGTACTACGACGAAACATCTTTAAGTCACAAGATTGACAGTGCGCGAGTAACATCCCCGTGGTGTTGCGAGCGTTTATAGGCTGCGGATACCGCTTACTATCTGTTGCGGGCCGTATGCTTGTTTAACAATCTAGTTGTATAAAAAATGTATGTATGTCCGAGGGTTCAAAAACAAAAGTTTGCTCCTCAATCGATGAAGCTCCTGATTTTGACAGGAGATGTGTCTTAACGTAACTTGCACTAAATTCGATAGTTAAATTAAGTAGATCGGTAGTTTCGTAGCAGTTCATAAATATATTAATTATTTCTAAACTTTGCAATCGGAAGTCTTTTCTACTTGCTAATGGACATAATGCGACATAGCCTAGATTTTTAAATTCATTCCACATCAATCTATATTATTCGTATTTCAATACATACTCTTTGGCTTACGTGTCTCCATTCAACCATATATGTTTAAAATATACCTTAACAGCGAATTCGCGGCGCAAGACCACTGACATAGATTAGCGACTGCCAACTGATGTCGACAACAAACAGGACCGACAGTTTAACGTTGTCTCATCAAAGTAGAGAGTAATATGACATACACTATAAACAAGCCATGGTCAGTATTAAATAACTTAATCGTTCGATTAGATTGCCATACGCGACGATGCTCGATTTCCTTCATAAAATATTCTGTGTTTTGCCTTTGCTCTAGAGATGAGATTTGTAGGTCAAATAGGATCTCTCCTAAAGAGGTAATCTACTAGATATCGGTAAGAATCGTTGGCTGTAAAACCTACGTTTACAACATTAGCTCAGTAAAAAAGAAATAAAAGTCCATTCCGTATCCGCCATTCGGAATTAAAAATATTCATACGACTCTTGTTCATGTCGGCGAGCGAGGTGGCTCAGTCATGAATGACGCGATTTTGACACCAACACTCGTGGGTTCGATTCCCACACAAGACATACATTTGTGAACATACCTGTTTGTCTTGGTCTGGATGTTTCAAGAGAGGTAGGGCGCATCAAAGCAGCCCGTCTGGGGAAGTACCTCCACCTCGCAGAAAACAGCAGCCAAATAACAACTCCCTAGAGAGTTGTTGTGTTCCTGTGTGTGAGTGAGGCCACCAGTAAGCTCCCAAGGAGTCGCTGTGTAAGCAGCAGAGGAGGCAACGCGCGAGTGATACCTAATATATCGCAAGCGTTAATAGGCTGACGGTACCAGCTTTACATCGGGTGGGCCGTATGCTTGTATGCCTCCCGACGTAGTATAAAAAAATGTTATATAGATTAACGCGTTCAAACAAACAAACAATCAAGCAAATAAACTATTCCGCTGTATATTTTATTTGTACATCACACAACACTGTACAATATATTGTTACAAACTACTGGCAACACCAGCTCGCTTTCAACCGGATATAGCACACATAAAATATAATTAATTAAGATAATCACACAGTGAATGTAGTCAATAAGAGTGATTTAATATTGTATTAATTACATCAGTATTTTTGGTGTACAAATAATTTATGGTATAACCTATTTATGTAAATTAGTATCATGACTGCAGGCTTAGAATGTTCGCGCCATTTTAATAGTTGTGAAATGGTGTAAAAGGGAGGGAACAGAGTTGCAATTGCGGGAATTGTTCTAGCCGAGTCATTCACGCTGTTATTCTGGCTGAGTAAAGACGACGTACAAAAGTAAGCGTTTTATTAAATTAATATCCGGCGGTCCTGACCACTATCGGTAATACTTCAGAAGTGGGTATAGGACAGAAAAAAAAAAGATGTCGGGGCCATATACTAATGGCTTAGGTAAACGTAATGCCAATGAATACGATTCTTCAAGTTCAGAAGAAAAAAACAGTGATTTTTTTCTTCGGATAATCAGCGCACTAATTCCAGTAAGAGGCGACGTATTTCACCTACTGATGCTGAAGTTATTCCAAAATTTCGACCAGAAGACAGCAGTAGTAATGTCATGGGATGGGTTCACAAAATCGACCAACTCGGTGACATTTATGGATGGAACAATACGGATCGTCAGTTTATCATGCAACTACGACTACGAGGTGCTGCTCGAGAATGGTATGATGACCTTGATAATTACAATCTTACTTGGGAAGAATGGAAGCGGGCCCTTCACATTGCTTTTCCACGATCGACTGATTACGCAGACAGATTGGAAATGATGCTTGCCAGAACAAAACGAGACTCTGAGACGATGACTAGATATTATCATGAAAAGCTATCTCTCCTCAAAAAATGTAATATTGAGGGGGAAAACGCCATTTCTTGCATAATTCGGGGGTTGCCAGTTGAATTGCGTGCCAATGCCAAAGCATACAGCTGTCATAACCCAGAACAACTGTATTACGGATATTTATCGTCACTGGAAAATTTCAAACGTGTCGAAGCTGTTTATACCGCCAGAAAGACAACGTGGAGAAGAGGTGGCAACAGTTCATCAACTCCGGTAACACAACAGTTGCTACCCAAAATTTGCTACATGTGTCGACGTCCGGGGCACGAAGCTCGGGACTGCAGACTGCAACGACATTGTGAGGTGTGTCGCCGCCTAGGACACACGAGTTCTACGTGCTGGTTTGCGGCCGGCACTTCGCGACAGCCGGAACAGAAGGTTAGTCACGTAATGCATATCACTTATGAAATTTATTTAGATATTTATAAGAAGAACGCTATTTTAAATGGGCATACGTTGGTAGCATATATTGATACTGGTAGTAAATTAAATATACTTACGTTGCAAAGGGCTCAGGATTTACAGTTAGTAATTCGACCTAGTGCTACTGTCATGAAAGGATTTGGTGGATCGTGTATAACCTCACATGGAGCTTGTAATATTTCTGTATCGATTGATAATATGCTATTAAAAGGAGTAGCCGAATTAACAAATAATATGATGTCAAATATAGATATACTTATAGGGCAAACTATGATAAATAGTGAAGGCGTTAGTTTGGTAACCACATCTTCTTCCGCGTGTTTTGTGCCCAGCGACGCTATACAAGCTTTATTTTCAGACCTACATTTAACACAGTTGGATTATATTTTAAAATATTCAGTTTATTTAAAGAATGACAGCACTATACCTAAACAGAGTTGTGTATATGCCGAAGTATATGTAGATTGGCAGCAGAACAGTAATAAAGAACATGCATTTTTGACAAATACAGTTTGGGTGCAATTAGGGAGCTTAATATATTTAATACCTTCGGCTATTATTAATCCAAGTCATTGCGTTATGAAGATAATTAACCTGGGAAGCGAGGACATTTTGTGGCCTGCAGGTAGATTGATTGCTAGGGCGGAATTAATATTGAATCCGGGGGAAAAAAGTGAAATAAACGTATACGCTATAAATCGGACTGATACGGTGGAAATCAAACTTAGTGACATTAATAAAGGTCAACTCGATAATGATGAAAATAGACAATTAATTGAACTTCTGAATAGATACTCTCACGCGTTTGCTAATGATACCGCAGATTTAGGATGTACAAATTTAATTAAAATGAGTATACGTACTAAGAACAATCAACCTGTCTAATGTAAACCATACAGGCTGTCGTATAAAGAAAATGAAATTGTTAATGATAAAATCAAAGACCTTTTAAAAGCAGGTATAGTTAGAGAATCTATGTCTGAATACGCTAGCCCTGTGGTACTGGTTAGAAAAAAGAACGGTGACTATAGGCTCTGCATTGATTATAGGGCATTAAATGCAAACACTATTAAAGATCGTTATCCATTGCCCCACATTGAAGATCAAGTGTCTCGACTGTCTGGTAAGTCTTTCTTTACAACGCTTTATCTAGCCAAAGGATATTATCAGGTACCATTAGACGAAGAATCCATTCCGAAAACTGCTTTTGTGACGCCGTCAGGTCAATATGAATTTTTGAAAATGCCATTCGGTTTGGCTAATGCACCTTCAATATTTTCCCGTTTAATCCAGATGACTTTAGGTAAAGTTGGTCAGGATATTGCGCTTTATCTGGACGATGTAATGATTCCAACAGTCACTGTGCATGACGGATTAGTGCTACTCGAAAAGGTTTTGCATTTATTAACAGAAGCTGGTTTAAAATTAAACCTAAGTAAATGTTCATTTTTTAAAAATTCCACTACATATTTAGCTCATGAAATATCTGCGGGAACAATACAACCGGGACAGGCAAAGATAAAGTGCGTAGCTGAGTATAAGCGACCACGCAATGTACACGAAATCAGACAATTTATAGGTTTGACCTCTTATTTTAGGAAATTCATTCAAAATTTTGCACAAATTTCGCGACCTCTAACTGAACTCACAAAAAAGGACGTCGAATGGCGTTGGTGTTCAGAACAGGAAGTGGCATTTCAAAATTTAAAGCAACGTTTGATTGCGAAACCAATATTAGGTATTTACAACAAAGATGCTAGGACTGAGTTACATACAGACGCAAGTAAGATAGAATTGGGCGGGATTCTTATGCAATATCAAGTAGATGGTAGCTTAAAACCGATTGCATATTTTAGTAGGGTCACAAGTAACGAAGAAAAACATTATCATAGCTACGAACTCGAAACATTAGCTGTTGTTGAATCTCTCAAACGATTTCGTATTTATTTAACGGGTATTAAGGTGAAAGTTGTAACTGATTGTGCCGCGTTGCGAACTACGCTAGTTAAAAGAGACTTGATTCCTCGTATAGCCCGATGGTGGCTCACGATCCAAGACTTCGACTTAGAAATCGAGTATAGACCAGGTGAACGCATGAAACATGTAGATGCATTGAGTAGGAATCCAGCTACTAATTTGGTCCTTATTATTGAAAATTCAGATTGGTTGATCACCCTACAAATTCAAGATGATAATATACAAAATATCATTACTCAACTTCGTGAAAATACCAGTACAAATTTATCCACTAATTACATTATTGGATGGTATTTTGTATAGAAAAACGGTAGGTGGTGACCGTTTCGTAATCCCTAAATTAGCTAAATATGGTTTACTTCAAAAACTTCACGACCAAATAGGGCCATGAAAAATGTGAACAGGCCATAAAAGCTCAGTTTTGGTTCGAAGGTATGACCAGATTTATACGAAAATACATAAATTCTTGTTTACAATGTGCATATAATAAAGGTGCATATGGTAGGCCGGAAGGAGAACTTTATCCCATTAGTAAACCAGCTATCCCTATGCATACGTTACATGCCGATCACTTAGGGCCCTTTGTAAAGACTCGTAAAGGAAAAACATATATCCTTGTCGTCATTGACGCATTTACCAAATTCGTTTTTGCTCGGCCTGCCAAAAACTGTTCGTCATTAGAAACTATTAATCTTTTAAAAGAAATTATTATGCAGTTTGGTCATCCAGTAAGAATAATCACTGATAGGGGAAAGGCTTTCACTAGTAGATATTTTAAACAGTTTTCTCAAGAACACCAATTCAAACATGTTTTAAACGCAATAGCAAGTCCACGGTCAAATGGCCAGGTAGAAAGCGTGAATCGCACATTATTGAATGGATTAAATACTATGTCCGAAAGCGAATGCACTTGGGATACTAAATTAGATGATGTTGTCTGGGGCATTAACAATACACTAAACGCCACTACGGGGTTTTCGCCTTTCAATCTCATGTTTGGCCACAAGAACTCTCGTTATCCTGCTTTCCCAACTGATACGCCGTCAACATCTCAATCACAACAAGATGAGCTGCAAAGCAATAGAACTTCAGCAAAGCTTCGTATAGATAGAAATATGACTGTTATGAAATCTCAGTTCAATACAAAGCGTAAGAAGTGTCCTAAATACAATATTGGTCAATTAGTTTTATGGAAGGGCGGTGTATCTAGACTTGCAACAACTGGTGTCACAAAGAAACTCAATGGGTTATATACGGGACCATACAGAATTTGTAAAGCTGAACCAGCTATAGATCGTTATACAATATCAAGTATTAAAGGTATGAAAGGATATCGGAGGTTTGGTGCTGTAGTACGTGGGGAATCTCTCCGGCTGTATAAACCAACTATGTCTGATAATGATAGCTCTGAGAGCGATCGGGAAATAGACCGGGATGATTTAATAGATCTTTTCGAGAGTTAATACATATCAATAGGAATGTTTGTTAGCAATGAATAGCTCTTATTATTATTTATTATGTACATTCGCATTAAGAACCGTGTGTAATTAATAGTATCGATTATTTATTTATGATAAGATGATCATAATATTAAATCAATTTCACGTTAAGAATTATTCAGACATTTGTATCATTCCTAAATGTTGCATTGATATAGTGATATAGTATATAATTAGCATTCCTTTTACATACTTGTAGTTTGTGGTAATTACATCAACAACGAGTAATCGAAAAGCAATGTAGTTTAACTATTGCCTTTTATAAATTGTGTGATATGGAATGACGACTGTGTGACAAAGTTCGACGGATGTGTATATGAAAATGGAGAAATAACTGTGTGATGAAACTTAAGATTTGGCTATGTGTTTGAAAATGACAGAAACTGTGTGATAAGAGATAACAAAGTTGCGGAAAAGATATTAACTGTGTGGTTTAAAACGACGGCTGTGTGGAAAAGTTCTGCAGATAACTGTGTGAAGATAGATAAATTACTGTGTGATGAAAAGCAACCCATAACTGTGTGATATCAGAATGGGAAAAAGAAATTAAATATATAACTATGTGATTTACAGAGATTGGGTAGCTGTGTATTATAATTTGTATGAAGCAAATCACGTGAAAGAAAATATATCAGTAATCTTGGCAATTTTTGCGGATACTAAATACTTAAGTTATAACAATTTACTGCTTGTATTTATTTCTGTTTCAGAGCTCTGGTATTGTAGCTGAAGAAAAGGCAGAGCGCCGTGGGACACGCCTCATGCAGGATGGCCGAGTGTTACAAACTACTGGCAACACCAGCTCGCTTTCAACCGGAT
Organism: Pyralis farinalis; assembly: GCA_947507595.1. Classification (NCBI taxonomy): domain Eukaryota; kingdom Metazoa; phylum Arthropoda; class Insecta; order Lepidoptera; family Pyralidae; genus Pyralis; species Pyralis farinalis. The sequence continues at coordinate 38,504,478 of OX382261.1, read as the reverse complement.
ATAGCACACATAAAATATAATTAATTAAGATAATCACACAGTGAATGTAGTCAATAAGAGTGATTTAATATTGTATTAATTACATCAGTATTTTTGGTGTACAAATAATTTATGGTATAACCTATTTATGTAAATTAGTATCATGACTGCAGGCTTAGAATGTTCGCGCCATTTTAATAGTTGTGAAATGGTGTAAAAGGGAGGGAACAGAGTTGCAATTGCGGGAATTGTTCTAGCCGAGTCATTCACGCTGTTATTCTGGCTGAGTAAAGACGACGTACAAAAGTAAGCGTTTTATTAAATTAATATCCGGCGGTCCTGACCACTATCGGTAATAATATACATAACTATGTTGGAAAGTTAATTAGACACAAAATCAAGACAAATATGCCAAAATACATAAAACAACTAATGATAACCGCTAACAGTATTATGCGATGTTACAAATTGGTCTCGGCTCAGTATATTGTCAAAGCCTGTGTGACAGACCCGACACTGATTTTCAGCGGAAACCAGTCTTTTGTGACACCACGGACGCAGCAAACAAAACACTATGTACTAATGAAATAATACATGAAGATATTAAATAAAAAAAATAAAAAAAGAATTAAATACACATAAATACCCTATTTAACAACATGTTATTTTTATTGAATTAAACAATTTTTAACGAAAGTATCGCGTATTTTATTTATTTTGTTGAACCTGACGTTTCGAACGCTTTGCAGTGTCCGTGGTCGCAGGAAGTCTTCCTGCGACTGCGACTTTAAAAATTGTTTAATTCAATGTGTAACAATCGCGAAAACCTAAGACAATACTATGTTATTTTTAATACCAAAATTACAGAATTTTAAGGATTTTAGTATACACTAAAAAGTAGGAGCCGAGGAAGGCCGAGACTAACCTATCATGACCAAATTGGTCGTGTTTTATCAGAAGGTGATGTCAGAAGCCCCAGGAACCGGCGAGCGTGCATGAAAAGAGCTATGAATGTCACAGAAGCGAGCGAAGTATGCAAGGACCGCGTCTTATGGCGCTCGGTTCTCTCTGCCTACCCCGCAAGGGACTTGGCGTGAAGATATACATACATACATACATAGTATACACTACGTCTAATATACATGTATTAAGTAATTTACGAGTGATCGGTATTTAATATTTGAGACTGGCCACATGCTGTGAAGGTATCTTAGTATTCCGTCAATGTTACTACGAGATCTCGAACTATTTTCAAATACAAACGCCATATTTTAAAAGCATTTTTACAATAATAGCTTCCTTACTTCTCTTATAGCAAACTGTTGCAATTTAAACTCAATTTGCACATCGCATAGGTCGCTATTCATATGTGCAATGTATTTCATATAACTTTCCGTTAGTGAAGCTTGTTCTTCACATTACAATGGCTGGTGTAGTTTTAATTTCTTCAAGATTAACGCGTTATTACAATGTATTTAAGAAACTTCTCTGTTTTTACAACGTCGGGAGGCATGCAAGCATACAGCCCACCTGATGAAAAGCAGTTAGCGTAGCCTTTAAACGCTTGCAATATCATTAAGAAACATTTACGTGATATCACCTCTGCTGCGAACCTAGCAACTCCATAGGAGCTTACTGGTAACCTCACTCACATGCCGGAACACAACAACCCTCTAGAGAATGTTATTTAGCTGCGCTTTTCTGTGACATGGAGGTACTTCCCCAGACGGGCTGCTTTGTTACGCCCTACCTCTCTTAAACTTAAACTTTTTTATACTACCCGATGGCACACAAACCACGGCCCGGCTGATGTGAAACGTGCACTGTATATAAACGCTTGCAATGCAAGGTGTTACGAGAGAGATTTTAATAACTCGCTAGTTCCTGTGAACTAATTGTCTGTCACCAGTTAGCACTCCAACTAGTTTAAATCAAAGTGCTTGTTAATTTGAATGGCGCAAAGTGACGCCTGAATGTCTTACCTGTAACTGTATATACATAGACTATTATTCGAATGGACATCAATCCATTACGACATCACATATTCTGGTCCAATTAAATAGTAATTAGTTGAACAGACGTGAGGCAGCTCACCGCAATCGGGGTAACGCGCGGGGACGTGACGCGAAGGTACGGAAATTGGCCATTTACATTAGGCGAACCCAATGGTTGATTGGTTAGCGATGACTTAATAAAGTTCGTGAGTTCGAATCACGCAAAACACAAATAAATATGTACATAAACGTATCTGCTCGTAAATATCTTAAACGAATTAGATATAATATTAGTAGTAGGATTTGATCATGACGAGCTCGGTGGCGCAGTGGTGAAACGCGTTGGGACGCTACTTTGACACCAACGCTCGTGGGTTCGATTCCCACACAGTACAAACATTTGTGTGCATGAACATGTCTGTTTGTATTGGTCTGGGTATTTTCTATGTATAATAAGTATGTATTTACAAAAAAAAATGTATTTACGTATGTTTATCAGTTGTCTAGTACCCATAACACAAGCTTCCCTTACTTTGGGGCTAGGTGGCGCTGTGTAATTTGTCCGGCAATATTTATTTACTTATTATTATCATGATTTTGTCCAAGCTGGAATGCGGATATTGTCCATCGTTTAGAACTTCCTTATACGTTGCAATATTCTCATAGAATATTCGCATATTTTTACAGATCACCTTGTAATCTCTTTAGTAGCAAATCGCTAAAGAAACAATAAGATTTCATAGAGACTCATTTCGTATTCCCGCCAGCCGCAGTCACGAGCTGGTCTCGTGCATACAAAGTGGGGCGAGGCGCATCGGATGGATAGAACCATGGTTTTTGTTTGATTTCTGATCTAATAACGCTAAATGATAAGCAGTTTTGAAAAACCCCCCGTCGTCGGTCCGTTCACCATGTTTTTAGGGTTCACTACCCAAAGGGTAAAACGGACCCTATTACTGGATGATGTATTTCTGTTGCCGCTATAACAACAAATACTAAAAAACAGAATAAAATAAATATTTAGGGGGGTCCCATACAACAAACCTGATTTTTTTGCTCGTTTTTGCTCGATATTGGTAACGGCAAGAGGCAGATGTTTGAAATATTCACAAAATATTTACTTATATATTCACTTTAAAAATAAATAATTAAATAAAACTAAAACAAATGTTTAAGGGGGGCTCCCATACAACAAACGTGTTTTTTTGCCGTTTTTGTAGATAATGGTACGGAACCCTTCATATGCGATTCCGACTCCCACTCGGCCGTTTTTTTTTTATTTTGTTAAACAAGCATAACGTCTGCTTGATGCTAAGCAGTTTCATACAGTGTAGGAAGCATACAATCATGCGGTTCACCTGATGTAAAGCGATTACCGTAACCTATAAATGCTTGCAATTCATTAACTATTACTCGCGCGATGCCACGTCTGTTGCTAACTCAGCAATAACACTCACCAGAGGAAGACAACAACCTTCCACGGAGTTGTTATTTAGTAGCGGTTTTATGTGAGCCCTAGCTCTCTTAAAATATATCTAGAAATAATAAATAATAAATAAATATTGTCGGACAAATTACACAGCGCCATCTAGCCCCAAAGTAAGCGAAGCTTGTGTTATGGGTACTAGACAACTGATAAACATACGTAAATACATTTTTTTTTTGTAAACACATACTTATTATACATAGAAAATACCAAGATCAAGACAAACAGACATGTTCATGCACACAAATGTTTGTATTGTGTGGGAATCGAACCCACGAGCGTTGGTGTCAAAGTAGCGTAACAGCGCGTTCCACCACTGCGCCACCGAGCTCGTCAAACAAAGAAAGCACAGACCGGTGAATAAAGAACTTATCTATTGGTATACCTTGTTACCACATTGCTGTGTTGATTGCAATCCGTATTGACTTATCTAAATTCACGATGATAAAATAATTATTTATGTTTAAAATTGGACGCATAGTTCCCATTTGTTACATATAGGTCAGGTCAGATAAACCGTCGGAAAAAATGCCGGCAACTAAATGTTTCGGAGAATCTAAAAAGGTACAATTAATTGAATCAGATAGTTGGACGTGGCTACACGTGTGAGGAATTACAAAGTACATCTTCAGGCATTTATTGCTAGCTTCTTCACCCCATCTCTTTTTAGAGTGTATCCACCTTTGAACCTCTGTGGTGTCAGGATTATTGATGAGATTTCAAAAACTCCGGAGGGATACATTCGGTTATTTTTAAAGCATATATCATTATATTGACGAGCTCGGTGGCTAAGCCGTGTGACGCGACTTTGACACCAACGCTGGTGGGTTCGATTCCCACACAAGGCAAACGTTTGTGTGCATGAACATGTCTGTTTGTCTTGGTCTGGATGTTTTAAGAGAGGTAGGACGCATCAAAGCAGCCTGTCTGGGGAAGTACCTCCACCTCACAGAAAAACGCAGCCAAATAACAACTCCCTAGAGGGTTGTTGTGTTCCTGCGTGTGAATGAGGTCACCAGTAAGCTCCCAAGGAGTTGCTATGTAAGCAGCAGTGGAGGCATCGCGCGAGTGATACTTAACATATCGCCAGCTTTAATAGGCTACGATACCCACTTTACATCAGGTGGACCGTATGCTTGTATGCCTCCCGACGTAGTACCTATATATAAAAAAAAAACTCTTTGTCTCCTACTTCTAGTTGCTAGCAATGCTACTTTTACACGTGGCTCGTGGGTTCAAATCTAACACAGGGCAAACATTTGTGTGTATGAACATGTTTGTCTTGGTCTGGGGAAGTACACGCACCTCACAGAAAACCGCACACAAATAGCAACTCCCTGGACAGTGTATACCATAGTATTCATATATACATATATGAAATTACTGGGTACGAAACAGCCTTAGGTCACAAGATTGACAGCGCGCGAGTAACATCATCGCGGTGTTGCGAGCGTCAATAGGCTGCTGTAACCGCTTACCATGCGGGCCGCATGCATGTTTGCCAATCTAGTTGTATAAAAAACAATAATACAAACTCGGGCAATGACAGAAAGACAGAAAGAGTTGTATTTTTAAATGTTATTGACTATTTCTAAAAAGTGTTTTAAATATTCTTCCAAACACCTTTTTCGTTTTTTACAACATCAAGAAACATGCAAGTATACGGCACACCTGATTTAAAGCGGTTACTATAGCCAATGAACACTTGCAATGCTTGAAGTGTCACTCACGCGTTGCCGCCATTGCTGCGAACACTGCAACGCCTTGTAATCTCACTGATCACCCGGGAACACAACAATCTCCAAGGAGTTTTTATTTGGCTGCGGTTTTCTTAGAGATGGAAATACTTTCCCAGAGCTTTGATGCACCCTGCCTCTCTTAACATCCAGACAAACAGATGAGATGTTTAGTACTTTCCCAGACGGGCTGCTTTGATGTGTACTACCTTACTTATCACAATGCTCTCATACATTATATTGTCTAGTCGATTTCATTATTATTATATTATTATAACTTCACGCCAAATCCCTTGCGGGGTAGGCAGAGAGAACCGAGCGCCATTAACATTCATTGCTCTTCTCATGCACGCACGCCGGTTTCTAGAGCTCCTGACATCACCTTCTGATAGAACATGACCAATTTGGTCATGATAGGTAAGTCTTGGCCTTCCCCGGCTCCTACATCCTTCCACTTTTGCATTGTATATCCGCTTCGTCATTCTTTCATCTTGCATTCTTTCTACATGCCCGAACCATCGGAGCATGCCTCTTCTTATTTTAACACCGACGCTCTCTTTCAGACCAACTCTATTTCTAACATCATCATTGCGAATCCGGTCTACAAGCCTTACGCCACAAATTTTGCGCAGCCCTCGCATTTCAACCGCGTTTATTCTACTTTCATGCTCTTTCTGCCATACCCCTCGCTTCCATAAGTTAGCGTTGGGACCAACACTGCATTGTGTATAGCGAGTTGTGCCTTCTGGCTCAGGATTTTACTGCCAAGAAGTTTTCCCAACGCTCCATTCACACTATTCCCAGCACTCACTCGTCTTTCCACATCTGCGGTGTACCTTCCATCCCTGCTGAAAGCGCATCCAAGATATACAAACTCATCCACTTGTCCCAACACTTCATCATCAATCGTAATCCTTACATTTCATAAATAGCCGAATATCTAAATTTACGTTATCCTGTAGTTTAGTGCTATCATAAATACAGATATAATGATAATTAGTGCCGCTGTGATTATTTATCGTATCGACCTCTGTTCGCAGGAATTGGACGGCGCGTGGGGAAATATAGTAGAGTTAATGGTTGCAAATCGCCAGCATTGCATTCCAACGCCGACCCTAACTCATTTCAATGCAGGGATACAAGTCTCCCTTCAACCAAAGGAATTTTAGAGCATACTTCACTACGCGGCTCCACTGCGGATTTTTTTTTTCAGGAACACCGTTCCTATATGAAATCTATGTTTGTCTGTGTGTGCGCTTTTGTCGAATATTCTAATTTTGACTTCAGATTCGGATTTAGAATAAAAAAAGTAGAATAGGAATGTTCAGGAACAGCGTTCCTATCTCTCAAGGAACATGGTCTAAAAGGCCGACAATATAAAAAAAAAATATTGAATTGTTATATAATTGATGAGCCAGGTATTCCTCCAATGCAAGCTTGCGCATTCTCAATTGGTTTTAATATAAGTGCAGCATAGTGGCTCAGCTTTGCCTGATGGTAAGCGAAAGAGGAGCCCAAATCGCAACTGCAACTTACAAAAGAGTACACAGTGTTCTGTCAGTTGACGGTGCCATGCTGACCCGCAAGATGCTTCTTCGCGCTTCGTTTGAAGGATCCCATATTGTAGGAAGGAGGGAACACATGTGCAGGCAAGCCGTTCACCGTTCCTATCTAATGGTACGGCAAAGAGAAGAGTTGCCGTTTTTGGTACGCGAAGAAATGTTCTCAACAGTGGAACAATGACATCGCAAGCACGTGTGATTCTATGACGGAAGGGGTAAGGATAAGGGAAACAGTTCTTCAGAGTACTCGCCATGGTAAAGGTGGTAAAATACGCTTAGCCAATAATAGCGAATAAGGATAGCAAATAAGGATTTGCTGTGCTAGCAGCAAAGGTGGCATCTCGCCAGTGATACTTAACGGCAAGCCTCTATGAAGGCTTGCCGTTACGCGACTTTGACACCAACGCTCGTGGGTTCGATTCCCACACAACGCAAACATTTGTGTGCATGAACATGTCTGTTTATCTTGGTCTGGATGTTTTAAGAGAGATAGGGCGCATCAAAGCAGCCCGTCTGGGGAAGTACCTTCACGTCACAAAAAAATAAATATATATATTATTGTCTTAGGTTTCCGCGGTTATTTTTTTGAACCTTACGTTTCGAATGCTTTGTAGTATCCTTGGTCGCAGGAAGACCTTCTGGACAGGTTCTTCTGGCAGGAAGGTCTTCCTGCGACCACGGACGCCGCAAAGCATTCGAAACGTCAGGTTCAACAATATGAATAAAACACGCGATACTTCCGTTAAAAATTGTTTAATTCAAAATATATATATTCCCAAAGGATAACTTTGCTGTAATACGGCGCTATCTTCTAAAATCGTTTTCAAGTAATTGGCCGTTAGCGAAATTGGGTCAACTCATGAAGTTCATCCCAAATTGGTTCGTCGAGCCGTTGGCGAGACTCGACAAGTTAACCTGTCCCTTTAATTAGACATTTAAAGAAGTAGTTACATGAAAATATTGGATATCCCCTAAATGGCGACACTGTCTCCGGATTAGTATCTTAAATATAAACTAGATTTCGTGCGTAGCTCCGTTTATAGATATTAATAGTAGCTGATAAGGTGATGTCAGGAGCCCCAGGAACCGGCGAGCGTGCATGAAAAGAGCTATGAATGTCACAGAAGCGAGTGAAGTATGTAAGGACCGCGTCTTATGGCGCTCGGTTCTCTCTGCCTACCCCGCGAGGGACTTGGCGTGAAGATATATACACAATAGTAGCTTATGTTCTTACTGTACCGTGAGTTTTAATATTTTATACATCGTCGGAAATCATACGAGCACACTTTTAGACGAGCTGGGTGGCGCAGTGGTGTAACGCGTTGTTACACTGCATTGACACCAAAGCTCGTGGGTTCATTTCCCACACAGTTCAAACAATTGTGTGCATGAACATGTCTGTTTGTCTTGGTCTGGCTATTTTCTATGTATAATAAGTATGTATTTACAAAAAAGAATGTATTTACGTATGTTTATCAGTTGTCTAGTACCCATAACACAAGCTTCGCTTACTTTGGGGCTAGGTGGCGCTGTGTAATTTGTCCGACAATATTTATTTATTTATTTATTATTTATTTACTGTAACATATACGGTTACGGCCTACGCCTGCAATACAATAAGAGTCACAGACAGGCTGCTTTGATGCGCCCTACCTCTCGTAAAATACGTGGACTAATACAAACAGACATGTTTTTGCAAATAAATGTTGGTAGTCTGTGGGAATCGAACCAACGATGGTGTCAAAGTCGCGTCATTCACCATTGTTCTATCGAGCTCGTCAATACTTAAAGTATAAATTACATGGTACCTACTAGCGATGGGCGATTGCGAGAGGTTTTTTTCGATTGTCTCGATTGTTCGAACATCTCGATTGTTTTCGATTGTTTCGTCGAACATCTCGATTGTTGTTGTGCTCGTCTTCGGCGCGATTTCAACTCGAATTTGTGGTTGCGAATTGCGAGTATGCACGATGGCGAGAGGTTTCAGTCGATTGTTTTGAGTTATAATAGAACATCTCGATGGCCGGACTTGGCTTTGTCTTGTGATTGCGATTTGCAAGTTCAAACTATGCATGCAAAGTAGCAAACTTACCCAACTTACGTACGTATTATAGGAGAAAGGAATCACGAAAATAAATATAATAATCAAAGTTTATAACGAATCATCTATTTTTAATGACTTAAATAAACTTATGCAATGTATGCAACATAGTTTTTTAGTTTTAATACAAAAAGCCACAGCGGCTCGACAAACAATCACGACACATACACCTCGGCTCGATGCTTGTAAACAAATAGCAGCGAGTCAAATCCGTCCGGCTAAACTGACCGGTGACCGATGAATGACTGACTGATGCAACAATCGAAACAATCGAAAAACCTCTCGATTGTTTTGTAAAACGGCGAGTCGATTGTTGACTCGATTGTATATTTTGACGACTGCGATTCTTTCGATTGTTAAAACATCTCGGAATCGCCCATCGCTAGTACCTACACGACCTTTTTCTTTGTAAATCGTGTTCTTTTGGAAAATATATTTAGATATAAATTAGAAAATGAAAGTAGAATAAATTAGGGGGTCATGTGCCAGAAGCGTGCTCGTTCGCAACCCCTGCCAATCGAGTAGATTGCAATTCTGGACCGAAAACGCACCGATGTGCGGATTAGAGCGTCCCCCGGAGGCGACGCGCACCGATCCGCCCCCGTCGGTGCGAACATAGGTGCATGCGGCGGTGGGGGCCGCCACCCACCACGCAGCGCCAATTCCGGCGGGTCGAAGAGAGCCGAGTGCTGCATAGGCACGTGGAATGTGAGAGGTGGACTGAGTGATAAGATGAATGAGCTGATGGACGTAATGAATGAGAGACGCTTAGATGCTTTGTGTGTGACAGAGACTAAGCGCAAGGGGAGCGACACCGATGATCTGCCCGATGGGATGATGGCCCTATGGTCTGGTGTAGACCGGGACGATCATGCCAGTGCTGGTGTAGGTGTCATACTCTCCTCTCGCTTAGCCCCTGGTGTGAAAGATTACTGTTTGGTAGGGCCAAGACTTCTCTGGGTTCGTATAAAACTGGGCATCACGCGAGTATTTCTGGTTGCAGCATACGCTCCCGTAAGCTCAGCGTGTGCCCAAGAACTAGAGAAGTTTTGGGAGTCTGTGAGGGATGTTCTGGATTTAGCTGAAGGGAATGAAAGAGTGATTATGTGTGGAGATTTGAATGGATGGGTTGGGACCAAACGAGACGGCTATGAAGCTGCTCTTGGTCCCTATGAAGATAAGAGAGTGAACGAAGCAGGTAAGTCGATTCTAGATTTATGTATGGAACGAAACCTCCTCGTGTCGAATACTTTATTTCGTCACAAGGATATTCACACGTATACATGGAGACGGAATGACCAAAAAAGTGTGATTGATTTGATTATAATTGATAGACGTCTCCGAAATACTATAATGGATACAAGAGCCTTTAGAGGTCCCACTCTTGAAACGGACCACTACCTGGTGGTAAGCCGGTTTGTGGGACTTTTCAAGAAGTGGAGGCATTGGCGAGTGCGTATCCCTTTCGGAGATCATGAAAGGATAAGGAGTGAAAATTTGCAAGATGAAAGTGTAAGGAGAATGTATGTACATCTGGTAAGCGAAAGACTTGCAAATGCAAGTCTTTCCGGCACAGATGTGGATGATTGCTGGAAAGTGCTGAAAGAAAGTATGGTGGATAGTGCAAAAGAAGCATGTGGATGCGCAAAGAGGCATAAAACATTGAAAGGGGATGCCTGGTGGGATGCGGAGGTTGAATCCTCCGTAGCAAGAAAGAGGAAAGCGTGGCTGGATTATGTATCATCTTTGCCCTTAAATAAAAGTATGAGAGAGAAGAAGAAAGAAATGTACCGTCAATGCAAGAATGAAACCAAGGCTTTAGTGAAAGAGAAGCGTGAAAGACAAATTATGAATGAGGAAGAGAGGCTGACGAGAAACTTCGAGGCAAATACCAAACTCTTTTGGAGAGAGGTAAAGAAGTCTCGGGGTGGTTCGTCGGCATCCAGTATGAACAAGATTAAGTCTAAAGCTGGTATCATTCTTGCAAACACTCAGGAAGTGTTAGAACGGTGGAGTGAATATTTTGAAGAAATGTACGAATATGCCTCGGACGCTGACAATGAGAGTGAGTCTGATGCTCACTCCGCGTTGGCGGCGTCCGATGAAGGTATAACTATGGATGAGATAGAATGGTCGATACGAAGTTTGAAAAATGGAAAGTCTGCGGGAATTGATATGATTACAGCTGAGATGATCAAACTAGGTGGCACTTACGTCCGGGACGCCTTCTGGTACTTATGCAACCTTTGCTGGAGAACTGGAAGGGTCCCAATGGACTGGGGACGCGCAGTCATCGTACCCTTGTATGAAGGCAAGGGATCACGCATGGACTGCGCCAACTATAGGGCCATCAGTTTGATCAGCTTAGCAGCAAAAGTATATGGAAAGATAATTGAAAGGAGAATGAGGGTGAAATCTGACGAAATGCTGTGGGAGGCACAAGGAGGATTCCGAAATGGAAGGGGATGTACGGATCAAGTTTTCTCGCTCCGCAATATCGTAGAGAACCATCTGGCCACAGACCAGAAGGTTTTCTGCGTTTTTGTGGATCTTGAGAAGGCATTTGATAGGGTTGTGCGAAAGGAACTGTGGTGCATATTGCAGAGATATGGGATTGACGGCTCACTGCTGCGTGCTGTGCAGTCCACCTACAAGGATTGCTCAGCATGTGTGCGAATAGATGGCAACATGTCACCCTGGTTTGATGTCAAAATTGGTGTCAAACAGGGTTGCATGTTGTCTGCTAGGCTGTTTATTCTGTATCTCGATAGTTGTCTACAGAGAATAAGATCGACGAATGTAGGATTACGCATGGGTGACCAAGTGGTGAACTGTCTGTTGTATGCAGATGATGCTGTCCTGTTAGCAGAAACACCATCTGAGCTGCAAACACTAGTCACAATGATGAAAGACGAATGTATGAAGGAAGGCTTACTATTGAATGCGAAGAAAACAAAGATTATGGTATTTGAAAGAGAAGAAACCAGAACCAATGTAAGAATTACGGTAGATGATGAAGTGTTGGAACAAGTGAATGAGTTTGTATATCTTGGATGCGCTTTCAGCAGGGATGGAAGGTACACCGCAGATGTGGAAAGGCGAGTGAGTGCTGGGAATAGTGTGAATGGAGCGTTGGGAAAACTTCTTGGCAGTAAAAACCTGAGCCAGAAGGCGCAGCTGGCTATACACAATGCAGTGCTGGTCCCAACGCTTACTTATGGAAGCGAGAGCTGGGTATGGCAGAGAGAGCATGAAAGTAGGATAAACGCGGTTGAAATGCGAGCGTTGCGCAAAATCTGTGGTGTAACGCTTGCAGACCGTATCCGCAATGATGAGGTTAGAAGCAGAGTTGGTCTGAAAGAGAGCGTCGGTGTTAAAATAAGAAGAGGCATGCTCCGTTGGTTCGGACATGTAGAAAGAATGCAGGATGAAAGAATGACGAAGCAGATATACAATGCAAAAGTGGAAGGATGTAGGAGCCGAGGAAGGCCAAGACTTACCTATCATGATCATTTTGGTCGTGTTCTATCAGAAGGTGATGTCAGGAGCCCTAGAAACCGGCGAGCGTGCATGAAAAGAGCAATGAATGTGAAAGAAGCGACTGAGGTATGTAAGGATCGAGTCGCGTGGCGCTCGGTTCTCTCTGCCTACCCCGTAAGGAATTTGGCGTGAAGTTATAGAATAAATGCGGTCGAGATGCGAGCATTACGCAAAATTTGTGGCATAACGCTTGCTGACCGCAATGAAGACGTGAGAGAAAGAGTTGGTCTAAAAGAGAGTGTCGGTGTTAAGATAAGAAAGGGCATGCTCCGTTGGTTCGGACATGTAGAAAGAATGCGGGACGAAAGAATGACGAAACAGATATACAATGCAAAAGTGGAAGGATGTAGGAGCCGAGGAAGGCCGAGACTAACCTACCATGACCAAATTGGTCGTGTTTTATCAGAAGGTGATGTCAGAAGCCCCAGGAACCGGCGAGCGTGCATGAAAAGAGCTATGAATGTCACAGAAGCGAGTGAAGTATGCAAGGACCGCGTCTTATGGCGCTCGGTTCTCTCTGCCTACCCCGCAAGGGACTTGGCGTGAAGATATACATAAATTACATACTAATGAAATATGAATATTTTTCGATCTTAGCGACATAATAATATGAACTGGTTATTTAAATTAAAAAAAATCCGTTAAGTGCGAGTCCGACTCGCGCTCTGAGGGTTTCGTAAAAAAATATTTTCGTAAATTATTGTCCCAAAAATAGTATCCTTTTTGTGATATAACTCCAAATTTACGGTTTTCGGATTTTTTACTTTACTAGTGCTACATGACATTGCTTCTTCCCGAATTTCATGATTCTAGGTCAACGGGAAGTACCCTGCGTGTCACGGAGCTGAATATGCTGCACTCCCGAATTCGCGGTAGCATTTATGTCCATGACACAGCAGACAAACTGCAAGACTGTCACCTACACTGGAACAGCCACGTCTTACGAGGCACGTCACAACAAGTTACGTGGAGCCATGCCCCCTCCGCAGGTTCCCAGTAAAAGAGGTGGCCTCAAGAAGTGACGGCTTGGCGTCTTAACCCTTCGAAACCCTAGTGGTCGTATACGACCGCGAAATGTATGGGAAAACGTATATAACGGGTTCTGACTGCTCAATGGATGATATGCGTACCAATAGTCTTAAAATAAAGGATGCCGAAGACCGCGCGAAGTGGAGAAGAAGAAGATAGACAGCTGATGACAACGATGAAAGAAAAAGCAAAAGTGGAAAGGCGAGATAACATATTAATTCTTGAAGAAGCTTCAAAATACGAGACTAAGACAGTAATTCATTGAATTAAGCACGAATTTAAATTATTAAACCGCAAATAAAACATTGCCAGTGACAGAGAGAGATTCAGAAATTTCCTGTTGAATAATTAGCCAAAGATTTAACAATAGCTTTCAACAACAGCCCATTGAGTTTGAAATAAGACTGGTACAATTTCGCATTTCGTTGAAAACATTTTATGCGCAAGTGATGAAATGTAGCGTTTTGCATGTATGTCTAAGTTCGCCAAATCCTTAGGCCGAGGTATCGGTTTCCGCCGATTAGGAAACGGGGTAATGCTAAGAAGAAGAAGAACGATGATGGATAGACAAATGAAAAAAGAATGTGGAAAATATTATTTTTGTTTTAGTCAAGTACTTTGTTTTAGGCATTACCGTCTCTGAGACGCTATCTAGCATGTAGTGTAATAAATGACTATTTAATCGAATACGCATGTTATTTTACATTCATCGTATCCACATAAGTATACTTCTTCTTTTACGTTTCCAATCCATTAGGATTAGCGGGGTCAGCTACGTAAGTCTAAGGATTTGGCGAAGATATGGATGTTGATATGGAGCGACTGCCGTCTGACCTCCACAACCCGAGGAGGTGAGGGGAAAGTAGACCTTTTTTGATAATATATATAATAATATATATAATAAGGTCACACGTCTTTCGATATTCTTGGTGGTGCCGGTTTCCTCACGATGTTTTTCATTACCACTGAGCAAGTGATAATTACAAATACATAAAACCGAAAATATGAATTAAATGGTGCCAGGATTCGAACCCAATATCAATTGTTTAACAGACATGTAAATATAGTATTGAATATAATCGACGAGCACGGCGCAGATCCACGTTTATCCGCAATAATTCGGCCGCTCCCGGTCAACTGTCCGCGTTCGACTCCCGGCCAGCTAGGGAAAACGCGGGGAGGCGGGGCGAACCCCGCGGCCACAGACAGATAACGCATTACCATAATCAACCTTAAAGACCTAAACACGGTGGAGGAATCCCCCTCCCGAACCTATAGGGAAGCTTACTACATGTATACCTGTGGTCACACGCTACACGGTTGGTCTTTTTTAGGGTTCCGTACCCAAAGGGTAAAACGGAACCCTATTACTGAGGCTCCGCTGTCCGTCCGTCTGTCACCAGGCTGTATCTTATGAACGATGATAGTTAGACAGTTGAAATTTTCACAGATGTTGTATTTCTATTGCTGCTATAACAACAAATACTAAAAACTGGAATAAAATAAATATTTAAGGGGGCTTCCATACAACAAACGTGAATTTTTTGCTCATTTTTGCTCCATATTGATAACGGCAACAGGTAGACGCTTGAAATATTCACAGAATATTTAGTTATATATTCACTTTAAGAATAAATAATTAAATCAAAATAAAACAAATATTTAAGGGGGGCTCCCATACAACGAACGTGATTTTTTTGCCGTTTTTATAGATAATGGTACGGAACCCTTCGTGCGCGAGTTCTACTCGCATTTGGGCGATTTTTTTTAATACTACATTGGGAGGTATACAAGCATACGGCCCACCTGATGTAAAGCGGGTATCGTAGCTTAATAATGCTTGCGATATATTAAGTCTCCTCTGCTGCTTATACAGCAACTCCTTGAGAGCTCACTGGTAACCTCACTCACACGCAGGAACACAACAACCCTCTAGGGAGTTGCTATTTGGTTTTCTGTGAGGTGGAGGTACTTCCCTTGACGGCTGCTTTGATGCGCCCTACCTCTCTTAAAACATCCAGACCAAGACAAACAGACATGTTCATGTACACGAATGTTTGTCTTGTGTGTTCATCACATTAAAAGTCATATGCTCATGACTTGCACCGTAATCAAAGTAATTTCACGGCTATAGCTTAAGTTGCAGTTTATTGAGAGTAAGACAAAAGCGCTAATAAAGCATCAACTAAAGGCTTCCTATAAAACGAGTGATCATTGTGTACATAGCGTCGGTATAAGTGAAATGGTACACGGGAACAAGTTGTTTGATGTTTTTTCTTATACCACTAAGGTGGCAAACAAGCATACGGTCTGCCTGATGGTAAGCAGTTACCGTAGCCTATGGGCATTTGCAACACCAGGGGTGCCACTCTTGCGTTGCCGACCCTGTAAGAACCTCTTCACGCCTTTCTTGAAGAACCCCATACTGTAGTCTCTTGGGAAAACCTCGGCAGGGTTTCTCCACAACTTAACAGTTCTCGATAGAAAACTTCTCGTGAAGCGCACAGTGCGCGACCATTGCGGTTCTAGTGTGTGCGGATGAACTCCCAGCCGCCGGCGAGCTGTGCGATTGTAGTCAAAGTCAAAATCTTTTTATTCCGTAAAAATGGCTACAATTGTTTGGAATCGTCACAATTTTTTTCCCTACCGTGCAGTTCATGACTAGGTGAGCACTGATAAAAATACTGCCAAAAAACTCAGGCATCCCTCTTTTGGTATCCAAACAAATTTACATATTTTATTAATTACATTATAATTGGATCGACTCACTCCCAGGCATTTTTATCGTTAAAATAGTCAGATACTTTATAATATGCCCTGCTACACAATTTGGCTTTAATAGTAGTTTTAAATTTGTTTATTGACAATTCTCTTATATTGCAGGGAAGTTTGTTATAGAACCGTATACATTGCCCCATAAAAGAATTACTTATTTTGTGGAGACGGCTTGCATGTAACACAAGATTATGCTTATATCTAGTATTTATGCTATGAATATCACTCTTTTTACAAAATGAATCTATGTTTTTATGGACATACAAAAGATTTTCATAGATATATTGCGATGCGACTGTTAAAATATTTATTTCTTTGAATTTTTCTCTAAGGCTCTCCCGGGGACCAAGTTTGTAGATAGCTCTTATGGCTCTCTTTTGTAATAAAAAGATGGTGTTAATGTCCGCGGAGTTACCCCAAAGAAGAATTCCATATGACATAATACTATGAAAGTAGCTGAAATAAACTATTCTAGCCGTATCAATATCAGTGAGCCGTCTAATAGTTTTCACTGCATAGGCTGCAGAACTTAGTTTTCCTGACAATTTTTCAATTTGTGGGCCCCATTGTAGTTTGGAGTCAATTGTTATACACAAGAACACAGTTGTCTCCACAGGGGCTAAATTAGTTCCATTAACATGTACATTGGTAGCCACCTGTACATTGTAAAACGAGGCTGTTGGTATTATGTCGAACAACTCCTCAGAACACAACCCATTATACAGCCGGTAGAACAAGCAAAGGGAAGAGAAATCTCTCATGTACTTGTAAATACAACATTTGAGTAGCTGATAGTACCTGATCTTAATAATAATCTCCGGTGAATTGTTGTATCTGCAAGCGACTTTGGAAATCTACGGGGAGTTCATAGAATTGGTGAACGAATAGATTTTTGTACATAAACATTCTTTATCAATCGTCAGTAGGATGAATTTTACAACAATTATCATGATATATTTGACAAAATACATTTTTAAACCACTAAAGCGATCAACAAGCGTACAATCTGCCTGCCATGCAATTCTCTAAGCGGCTCGTAATGGCTGTGTACGTCGCTGTGATCACAGATGTCACAGCTTTGACATCGTCTGCTGCGATCACGGCTTTTTATTTGGTATTCTATAAGGCTGTAAGCATACGCGAGGCTGTCTGCCTTGTAGAATTCCAATTCCAACGCAGCCTTGCGGCGCTAGTGTCGCACAACCATGAAAAGCGACACTAAGGAATTGCAATTTTGTGTTCAAGGCTATAACAGCCGATGTTTCCGAGGATGTAAGGATGTTTGCTCTTACAGAATTGCACGGCAGATGTACTAATATAACCAGTTATCGTAGCACATGGAAGTTTGTAATACTATAGCCACTAAAGGAAAGCTGAACAGGAAATCCCCGACAAGATATTTCGCGGAGACAAACCTTGAAAATCGTGCCACCCTACAATGAATGTTCATTTTGTTTCCGACATGTAAGAAAAAAATCTTTGCTTCGGCTTTATAGATATAGCGACGCTCATTGCTTGGATCTTCGGATGCAAGTAATGGGTATCGCTAAATTTATATCATCACACCGAGTGGAAAGAATGAAGGAAGAAAGAATTGCGAACAGATTGTATATCAACTTTCGTATTGTATATACGAAAGTTGAATGATGTCGGAACGCCAAGACTTACCTACCGTGACCAAAATCATCGTGTTTTCTCAGAAGGCAATGTCAGGAGCTCTAGAATCGAAAGCGTGCATATGAAGAGTTATGGATGTTAAAGAAGCGAGTGAGGTATGTAGGAACCGAATCATGTGGCGCTCGGTTCTCTCCACCTATCCCGTGATGGATTTAGCGTGAAGATATAGAAAGATCACGCGAAGTCCCGTAGAAAATGGAGAGTACCATACGTAATTCGTTTCTTACACACCTCACTCGCACGTTTACCATTCATGCATTCTGATTTCTTGTTGCTATGTGCGTATTATAGATTTATCCATCTATAAAATTTTTTGTCATGTCCTTTCCTAGGGTAAGCAGAGGGAACTAAGGAATACATGACACGGACAAAGCTCTATTGATATACGTTCGTTCGTTACTAGGGCTTTTGAACTTCCTATCTGGTCGTAGTAGGAGAGTAGCTATCCTCTGCTCCTACACCCTTCTATTTCCGCCAATTTCCTTTTTTATTTATATACTAGCTATCCGCCCCGGCTTCGCACGGGTGATATGATCGCTACCAAACTTCACAGGATCACCTGCTGGGCTAACCTGAAGATTCACTGAAAATTTCATCAAAATCTGCCCAGCCGTTTTGGATTCATAGATGACATACAGACGAACATTCGTTTATATGTATATAGACTAGCGTGAAAAACGAGTATGCCTTTAAGCTTCTTCTTCTTAGCCTTAACCCGTTTCCTAATTCATTAGGATGGGAGGGGTCTGCTACCTAAGTCTAAGGATTTGGCGTAGATTTGCGGCCACGATTGTGGCTTCATGTCAAAATCAATAGACATGAAGCCACAATCGTGGGACCTCCGTAACCCAGAGGGAAAACCATACCTTTCTTAGGTTAGGGTATCTTGTGAAGTATAATTTCTTGGACGTACGGCGAATGTTATCTTTTGCCGGTGAGTTAGTAATAACTATATATTACAAATATACCACAACAGAATTCCAACCGGGGACCGCTTATTACCGCCGAAATTATAATTTTGTTTTTAATATTTCTTTCCAGTCACGGCTATTAATCCCGGTCATTTGATAGGCGTGCGCGGGGGTAAGGATACAAAGCGTAGAGGCCCCTTCGAAAAGACTGTATATAATGTTGTACACCAGCCGTGATCCGCTCCAGGGTATATCAATGAGACGATACACCAATGAACAGGTCACGGCAGGTATTGGGACTATTTATTATTAAGCCAAAAAGATAGTCGACAATTAATCTTCTTAAGAGTCTACCGCAACCCATCTAAACTCTCCAAAGAAGCGAGTTCATACTAGTAGTTTAACCTCAGCTGGCATAGGTAACATTCGGTTGGCTAATCAAAGTCCCGGATGACTTGAAACTGAGCCCGTTATGTCGGCCATTAGCTCCAAGAATGTACATTAAACTGCAGTTAGCTGCATAGCGCGACTTCTAAATGTCTTGTAACCTTAAGCTCTACTAGGTTTTCACAGAAAGCTTCATCTTGTACCAGGTCGTTCTACAAACGGATATGAAAAAGGAAACCGTTAGGGGAAAACCGGATGTATTCGGTGACAGTTCCGTGAAAATGTATGTTCAGTTATCTTAATGATAATTAAAAATATGTAATTACCAGCGACTCGTCACAGCTTCGCATGGGCAGATAGCTTTTTTTTTATACAACGTCGGGAGGCATTCAAACATTTAAAACGGTTACAGTAGCCTATAAACGCTGGTAATACATTAAGTATCATTCGCGCGTTGCTACCTGTGCTGCTAACATAGCAACAAGCGGTCTTATTGCTAAGCGATCTCTTCTGCACAACGTTATAATTGAATAATACAGGTATGCAGGTTGCGTTTAAGGTAGTACTTTTGGATTAGAGATTTGAAGTAGGAAAGAGTTTGAGCCCTTCGAATATTAAACGGCAGAGCATTCCAGAGGCACACTGCTTGAACTAAAAAAGATTTCGCGTAGAATTGAGAGGAGTTTAGTTGTGTTTTTAAACGGAGAAGAAGGCTCGACGACTTGTCGAGCTCGGTGGCTCAGTCGTGAATGACGCGACTTTGACACCACCGCTCGTGGGTTCGATTCCCACACAAGGCACACATTTGTGTGCATGAACATATCTGTTTGTCTTAGTCTGGATGTTTTAAGAGCGCATCAAAGCAGCCCATCTGGGGAAGCACCTCCACCTCACAGGAAACCGCAGCCAGAACTAGCTTCTTTAACATTCATTTCTTTTCTCATGCACGCTCGCCGGTTTCTACGGCTTCTGCCATCACCTTCTGATAGAACACGATCAATTTCGTCATGGTAGGTAAGTATTGTGACCAGTGCAGAGTCCTGCTGGAATGTCCACGGAACATTTTTAAAAAGTGTATCATTGATAGGTTTCACAACAAGATCCAAAACAGTCTTTTGATACACTTTATCTGAAGTCTTCACTAGATTTTCACAAAAATATAGCTTTGTGACTCCTTGATAAGACACCCCCAATAAACCATTACAGATGCAGAACAATGACCACACCTTGTACCTTTCCGATTACTTTGGCAGCTTCTTTAGAAGTGAGCGAAAAATTTGGTATTTTGCTTGTAGTGTAATCGTTAAATTTTTTCTACAGTAAAGAAGGTATTTCTGTGCCTTTCATCTGCGTATCGAGTCAGATGGCATTTTGATCAATTCACTGTCTTCAACTGTAGAGATTGATTTAGGGAATGTTCTGTATATCGACGATAAAAAAAAGTTCCGTATAAAGACAGAGTCCTAAAGGGAATCTTCATTTCTCACGACAAGATTTGTTGTTTCCTAATAGAGTTTCGGCGAATTCTGGCTTTATCAACATTTACAGCCTTTGTAGTTCTAACAGCCCGCGTTCATCCAGATCTATTATGGTCTTCTACAGAGAAAGTGTTGGCATATTTGTCGATGGTACTTTATACGAGCATACGGCTGATAAGCTGTTGAAGAGTCTTGAATATGACCGACGGCTCCATACACACTTTGTGCAAGGGAATCACTGCAATCGTACTTTCTTTGACACCTCTTTCCATATTGTAATTTGATAATAAGCACGTAAAAAATATGTAATATGTAAGCGGGAAATCTAAAGAAGTTTAAAAAAAAACCCAAAATTCAAAATAGATTAATAGAGAGAGACTTTATTATTAATAAAAATAAAGTATATTTCTATATATCTATCTATAACTTCACGCCAAGTCAAGTAGGCAGAGAGAACAGAGCGCCACGCGACTCGATCCTTACCTACCTCACTCGCTTCTTTAACATTCATTGCTCTTTTCATGCACGCTCGCCGGTTTCTAGGGCTCCTGACATCACCTTCTGATAGAACACGACCAATTTGATCGTGATAGGTAAGTCTTGGCCTTCCTCGGCTCCTACATCCTTCCACTTTTGCATCGTATATCTGCTTCGTCATTCTTTCATCCTGCATTCTTTCTATATGTACGAACCAACGGAGCATGCCTCTTCTTATTTTAACACCGACGCTCTCTTTCAGACCAACTCTGCTTCTAACCTCATCATTACAAAGTATATATTTTTTTATTTATTATAAATTAAATTTTTATTTATTATAAATAATAATAATAAATATACTTTATTGCACCAACCTAAATTTATAATGTATATTATACTTATGAACTAAATTAAAATAGGCGGTTTTATCGCTAAGCTAGACAACGTTTAGCTGAGAGAGAAAATTAAAAAAATAATAAAACGGGTAGGTAGTTTGCGTTTAGGGACAGGTAGTACGTTTTAATTAGAGATTTGAAGGAGGAAAGAGTTTGAGCACTTCGAATATTGAACGGCAGAGATTTCTGAAAAAGATTTCGCGTAGAATTGACAGGAGTGTAGTGGTGTTTTTGACGGAGAAGGAGGAATTGACGGAGCTCTCGACCCTGGCTAATTAAAGAGTTGAAAAAAGAAAAGTTTCTTTGCAACATTATTTTATTTATATATGGTTATGGAAGGAATAAATGAATTATGTGAAATAATGTAAACTAATGTAACGATAGTAAAAACGTTTTGTTTGTATCCATAATACATGAAAAGGCGCTAGTAAAACGAAATACCCAGCGTGGTCTAACAACGTTATCACAGCCTTTTTAGCTTGTCTGACATAATCTAGCTCGCCTTTAAAGTGTAGTAAGTATAAATATTTCTGTTCCCCAGACTCGTTTCTGTTCGCGTCACATTTACTAGAAAAACAAAAGAGTTAACCGCTTCGTTCAGTTGAACGTGGCTTTTGTTGTTGGCAGCCAGTGCGTCTGTTGCATCTCAATACAACTGGTATAAAAATAATTTCCTGACCATTTTTAAGGATTCACAGGAATCATGTTATAGTATTATGAATACGTAAAGAAAATATTTGCACCCCTTTTTAAATACAATTCGGGCATGGAGGTGAATAAAAACATGGAATATAGGAAATCTATATGTAGGTATGTCTTTGCGTGCGTTTTTTTCGAATATTCGAATTTTGACTTCAGATTCGGATTCAGCATAAAAAAGTAGAATAGGAATGTTCAGGAACACCGTTCCTATCTCTTAAGGAAAATGGTCAAAATGGAGGACAAATTAAAAAAAGAATTGTTATATAATTGACGAGCCAGGTGTTCCTCTGGCAATGCAAGCTTGCGCATTCTCAACTGGTTTTTAGATGGTTCCTATATTTCTTTATCCATCTCAGTCATATTGAGGCCTATATGTGATGTACATAATCTAGCCATATTTGTCTCATTTCTAGGAGGTTTCTTGCTTTGCGTCCTACCAAACTTCATCTTTCTAGGATTTATGCCTTTTTGCGCTCCCCCGCGCTTCTTTTACGTCATCCGTTATTTTTTTTAAAACTTAACAGTTATCATTTTAAGTCAGAAAAGCGAACGTGATTGCAAGTTTTTCACTGACAAGATCTTGAAAATGGATTTAGAGTTATAAAAACTGTAAGACTTTCATCTTACAGTTTTTATAACTCTAAATCCATCTTTGAACTCTACTATCGGGGTAGCACAAGGAGGAAATTATCTATTTAGAGCCGATGAGACTGATTTTGCCAAGTAACTAAAGTCACTGCTTCGGGGTTGGCGGCTAAAGTAGAACACGCGGCTCTTAATGGCCAATTCTCGGATCAACATGGCGGCATTTATCGGCTTTTTGGTTAAAATATCCTCGCATTGGTCTTTAATATATTTAGGTGCTAAAACTGGCGGCACTCGTCCTGCGTGGAATGAGGTCACCAGTAACCTCTAAGGAGTTGCTGTAGCAGCAGATGTGGCATCGTGCGAGTGATACTTAATGTATTGCAAGCGTTCATAGCTACGGTATGGTACGGTTTACATCAGGTGAGCCGTATGCTTGTCTATCTCCGACGTTACATATATAAAAATACATCACTAAGAAGATAGAGGCGCTAGCGCAACTTTACAGCGGCTACCTACTGCATAGAAATGTCAAAGGAAATATAGAAAAAAAAAGAAATGTAAATTAAAGACGCATTTTGCCCAGTCGGTAAGTAACCGGCCTATTTATTGATCAACAGGTCCAAATCCTCAGGCTTACGTAGCGGATCCTGCCAATCCTAATGAATAAGGAAATGCTATAGCGCTAGGAAGTAAAAGAAGTAAAAATTCACCACATCACACACCACCCTGGCAGTTCCAAGAGCACACAATTTTTTTGGTTCCAGAGAAGTTTTCTTCCGATAACTATCAAGCTGTGGAATGAGCTCCCAGCCGAGGTTTTTCCAAGAGACTACAGCATGGAGTTTTTCAAGAAATGCGTAAAGAGGTTTTTAGAGGGTCGACAACGCATGAGTGACGCCCCTGGTGTTGCAAACGTACATAGGCTACGGTGACTGTTTACCATCAGGCACACCGTATGCTTGATTTCCACGTTAGTGGTATAAAAAAACACTCCAGCGGTTGCAAACTCCAGGGAAGGTGAATTTTCCATTGTAAACATATAGGAAAAGTTCAAAACAGAATTAAACAATCTCTTTCCTCGTTAAGACCGTGTCGTCATCGACGAACGAACCATCGTAACGGTTCCATCAGAAGCGGCGGGTTATAAATTCCCCACGGAGCGGAAACAGGCGGCTGATGAGAAATTTCCCCAAAATTAAAATATAACAAAATAAATCTCGGTACAGCGAGCACGGGTGCGAGCGAAAATGAGCTTTCTGCTACCGTGTGTGGCGTGAAATCAAATTTCAGCCGTCAATACATATTCGGATATGTTTTTACTACGATTTGGTATGTTATACTTAATGTCATCTTTAGAGTTAAAACGAATCTCTCCTGCCCTCGCAAACAACAAACGACTTGAATGCACCCCGCCCTCACAAAAAGGTTTTTTGAAGTGAATATTATTGATAAATAAATAATCTGTATTTTTTTTAATGTGGTTTGCCAAAATGTCTTCATTACGCCTGATGAAAAGACTCAATGAAAACCAGATTTTTTTTAAGTGAAAACTTCTTTAGCGGCGTTGGGCACTTTTTGGGATGAGTAAAAAATGTTAAACTCGCGTCATGACACGTGACCCTGACCTGACCTGTAAGATTTTGGTGAGAATAAGAACTTACTTCGCTGCAACGCTAAAATATTAGTTACCTCTAATTAAACAATTAAAACATGAAGCGCTAGACGTTCATATGGCATTATTTTCTCGCGTCCAAAACGTTGTAAGCGCCATGAAATTCTTGGCGCTTACGCGTTTTGTTCAACGTACTCGTAGTTTATCAACATCGATGTTTGGTTTAAGCGGCGCAGGGCGCTTGCGCGAGTGTGCGTGTGTGTTTGACGTTTGTACTATAGTCTGCTACGCGTATCCACGGATGGTGACTGCTGGTGGCTCGAGATAGTACTTTTATACTGATAAATAAATCAGTTCGTGCGAAATTATTCCCTAACCATTCCAAAATATTCAAAAATGCACAACGTTAATGTTCAAGTATATTCACTTCTGCCGTCACTCCCGGAGCGCAACCTATTTTTTTTTTATACTACGTCGGGAGGGATATAAGCATACGGCCCACCTGATTTGAAGCGGGTACCGTAGCCTATTAACACTTGAAATAAGTATCACTCGGGTGTTTAGAGGATCGATAGCTCAGTGGATAATCAAATCAAATCAAAAATCAAAATATATTTATTTTCAATATACACTTTTTTTCATCTAAAAATGGCTGTTGGAGTCTCCTTTTAACCCTTCGAAACCCAGGTGGTCATATATGACCGCGAAATGTATGGGAAAACGTATATAACGGGTTCTGACTGCTAAGCAAAAAAAAAAGGCCTGTATTAGGAAACTCCGCTCTTCATTAACAATGTTTCTTTTTTTTTTATTATCATTTAAGTGCTTTTAACAACTTAAAAATGTATCTTTACATAATTATCCAAAACATGTATATACTTATGTGGTTATATATATATACACGCACAATTTTCCATTTATTATAATTTTATGCATGTAAACAGCAAACAGCAATTTATGCACAGGATAGGAGTCTATATATTGCATTGAAGGATTATATAATAATAGGTAACAAACTGTGCAATTAAGTAAAATTAAAAATGTGGGTAGGTAGCTATATGATATTCACTCACAATTATCAGAATCAAACACGCAGTAGATTACAACTTAACACGCATTCACCTACAATAGGTATATTGTTACTGACGGTTTAACAGAAACAACAGACAAATATACACCATTCTAAAATTAAATAACATTGTTAATTTATTTTCATCTATTCACTTGCACAATTCAAAAGATTGTCCGTTGCATCATAATTTAAGGTTTTTATCCATTTAGTTAATATGGATTTACATTCATGACAAGTTTTAGAGTATATTTCCACTTTGCTGTTATTTTTTTTATTTTTATTAAATAAAAAAATAAAAAATATGGATAAGAAATAAGGATTAGGAACCGGCTTTTTGACCAAATGGTCCCATGTTCGAACCCGACCTTTTCGTGAAAAGTATTTCTATTTTATTTATATTGAATATAAATAAAATAGAAATACTTTTCACGAAAAGGTCAAAACGACTATCGTTCATGTGTTACCATTTATTTGTGTGTATTTTATTTTAACTTTTTTTTAAATGCAACGTCGGGTGGCATACAAGCATACGGCCTACCTGATGTAAAGCAGTTACCTGTAGAGAATTGTTATTTGGCCACGGTTTTCTGTGAGGTGGAGGTACTACTCCAGGCTACATTGATGCGCCCTACCTCTCTTAAAAATATTTTGTTATACAGAATAATTAGTAGCTAAATTTGTATTGTCTTAGGTTTTCGCGATTGTTACACATTGAATTAAACAATTTTTAACGGAAGTATCGCGTATTTTATTTATTTTGTTGAACCTGACGTTTCGAACGCTTTGCAGCGTCCGTGGTCGCAGGAAGACTTCTTCCTGCGACCACGGACGCTGCAAAGTTTAATTCAAAGCTAAATTTGTTTTAAGTTGTCACTTTTGTCGGCATTCCCAGGGTTGCCCGATACGCATTCTTTGTTAACGGCCAGCGGAAGCAGGTTATAAACACATAATATACGGTAATAGGATTACAATTTGGCCCATCCCTCGACGTGAAGTTATGGCAAATTTATAATTCACCACGGAAATGATAACATCTTACTTTAGAATTCAATTTTCGGGTTTGGTGTACAAATTTCCCCTGGGCGCGGTGTGTCAAACACCACGTGTCACGGTCCGGGCCAGTGGGTGTGGAGAGTGGGTGTCGGGTTCGTGAATAAGATTATGAAATACTAGCTGCTGCCCGCGGCTCCGCCTGCGTGGAATCAAATAACTATGCCTATGTGTTAATCCAGATCATAATCTATCTACGTGCCAAATTTCATTCACATCCGTTCAGCCGTTTAAGCGTGAAAGAGCAACACACATCCATACATACATACAAACTTTCGCATTTATAATATTAGTAGGATGGCCATATTAGCTGACCCGTCCCGACTATCCGTGGGGCGTGAGCTACTAAGATGACAAATATGCGTACGGCTTGATTTCTACAGAGATATTTTTTTTTACAGGGACAGGCCCACCATTCATTCCCATCACTGTGTCTCCTGTGTAGCCAGAATTAACAGCGGCTACCACCAAAAAGGCAATGAACAGTGAAGTCTATTGCCGGCCCGGGGGAACTACAGCTGCCTTGGAACTCTCAACGAATTTAATCAGAAGAAATTTGTAGGAGTAGGAAGTTTTGGAATTGACTTCCCCTCTTGGCAAAGTGAGAGACAGAAATATGACAAATAAGGCATTAAAAAACCTCAAAGAGATGGCTAGTCAAGTGCTCAACAAAGAAGCTCAACAGCCGTGCACCACGGTTTATCAGATATCTAACACTACAGGGGTATGGGCACTTCTCGGAGAGCTCGAGGGCGTTGCGCGTGCCATTCTAACCGAACACGCAGGCTAAGCAACGTTAACCGCAGCCCGTCTGTTGATGGGTTTATCTATATCGAGTTTCTCCGTGATTCGGAAGGCACGTTGAGCCGTCGGTCCCGGCTGTTGTCGACAGATGAAAGTCGTTAAGATAAGTTAGGGGCACTAGGGCGTCTTGAAAACACTGGTGTCCGCCAATTCGCATTTGAGCAGCATGGTGGAGTATGCTCTAAACCTCTTCGGTTGAAGGGAGACCCATGTCACTGCAGTGGGATGAATAAGGGTTGGTGTGCTACTGATGATGATGGGCACTTCTGACACACCTAAAGATTATTTAAGAGAGCTAGGGAGCTTCAAAGTGCAATCTGTCTGGCGAAGTAGCTTCACCTCACATACCGCAGCCGAATAACAACCACCTGGAGGGGTGTTGTGTTCTTGCGAGTGAGTGAGGTCACTAGTAAGTTCCTAATGAGTTTCTAAGTTAGCATCAGAGCTGGCATCGCGTGAGTGATACTTAATGTGTTGCAAGAACTAAAATATTCTTTGACATTATAATAGGCTTTCACGATTAGCAGCTTGCTTAACTGGGCTTCATATTTACTTTCTGGAGGGCCTTCAGTGTATTTAGTAAATGATTGAATACTTTAATCATATATTTACGAATACATAGTGTATGTTCGTAAAATTTAAAGTCGTTTTCAAACTTCAACGTAAAACTTAGAAGTAGAAATAAGTTGCATGTTATGAAGGTAAGAAAGGTAGATCTTGTGAATAGTATTCCATTCTATAATATATTACCTGATGACTAGTAATCCTTTCCTAATAATATATTTAAAAACTACGTCCAAAATACTTTCTTGTATAAAGGCTATTATTATATTTACATAACGTATAAAAGTAATGTATAAAATTCAACAAAGTCCACCAGAGGGAAACTTTGTACAAAAGTCATCTGCGCGGGTACCTCTGTCTCACCTATTTCTACCGCCAAGCAGCTATATTTATATAGCTGTGTTCCGGTTTGAAGGGTCAGATATGGCAGAGAAATTACTGAGTACTGTGACGAAACAGGCTTAGGTCACAAGATTGCCAGCGCGCGAGTAACATCCTTGTAGTGTTGGGAGCGTCAATAGGCTGCGGTGACCGCTTACCATCTAATGCAGGCCGCATGCTTATTTGCCAATCTAATTGTATAAAAAAAATAACTATGCTGGTTTTATAGTTTTTCTTCGTCTTGTGCGGATCAAGAAAACGTAATACTAACATAACATAACAACAAGAATTATAAGCATAACAAAACGCGTAAGTGAGCAAAGCCTACAGAGTTAAATTATTAACAATAATAAAAAATATACCATTTCACATCATTATTGTATATGTTGACTAAATTTATTGTAATATCTATTGATAAGTTGGAAAGAGACCCATATTGGCATGTTTCTTACGGCATTTCTTCTTCGCCAATGGTTGTTTCGGAAATGCTAGCTAGATTAAAACAGAAAAATACTAACAAGAAATTTGAATAAGATACAATATTTCACTGCGGACCGTATGGAAAAGCTGAAGGTTTCTGGTCGTGCTACAGAAAGAGCTATGCTCGGTGTTTCTCTGCGTGATACTCGTAGAATCAGAAATGAGGATATCAACAGTCGAATTAAGGTAACCGACATAGTCTAAAGCAGGTATGGATAGCCTTTGACATGTTGTGGGCCAAACTTTAGCATGCAAATACGTTCGCGGGCCGCGTTTAAAAGTAGTGCATATATATAAGTAGATTCCGTGAGTAGTGTAATAAGTAGTGTACTTAATTTTTTTTTAATTGGATTTTTTCAAAATGTCTCGAGGCCGGATCAAACCTTACAGCGGGCCGGGTGTTGCCCACATAAGGTCTAAAGCATAAGCAAGCACTGTAAAAGAAATGTTCTCGAATGGTGTTCTCACACCGGTGCATGCAATGTGGGACGAGCCCCCTCTAGAGGGAGTGCACGATCTCAATGGCAATCACGAATGGCACTCTAGAGGTGAGGCCTTTGTTCAACAGTGGACGAAAACGGGCTGAGATGATGATGATGAAGATGTGTCTTAGTGTCCGCGAAGCCCCAATGGCATATAAATATTTTTTATTTTCTTATCTCTTCCTATGCACTACTGCGTGGCAGTAACAGCGTCATGCGAGATTTTTCTTTCTCGTAGCTCTATGTACTCATCATTCTGATGTGACTCGTATTTCAAAATTCCCCGTAGATTAACTCATTACCCAAGACGTACCTACGCGCTGAATAATGAATATTTCTTTTTCATGACTGTACTAAGAATAATATTGTAGTACCTTATTTTACATACATCTTGTTTTGCATTGACCTATTACCAAATTAACGTCGGGTCTGATAGAAATTTTGGGAAAAAAGCGTACTCTGTTAAGCTATACAAACTTAGGTATGTCGTTATCGTACTATCTAATTTGGCTTGCAAACGTTTATTAAATTGCATAGCTTCGATTAAAGGTCTGTCGATGCATCACTATTGTATGACGCAGCCTGCGGGGTGGCGTCGTGCGGATTCCTCGGGACTTGATCCGCGTTGCCGCCTCACTCAGCCGAACGACACGGCAGGCACCGGTAGTTGTACTTGTTGGTTTAATACGTCATTTAAAATATACGAAATTACAGTTTACAATATCGAAGTACCAATTATCACCCGTTAGGGCCTAAACAAGTCGTACTATTTTTGAAGTGAAACTTCTAATGCGCCTTCCAACAAGGTTGCGTTAAACGTTTAACTCTACCATGGAGGGGGAATAGAAAGAGACAGAGCGAGAGTGAATGCGTGGCACTCGAACGCATGCGCGTAGTATACTTATACGTTAGCAACGAGTAGCGTCCAATATTATAGCGAAGTAAACAGTGTGAAGTTTCACTACTTCCGCGCGGAGGGACTCCACGCACTATTTTTATTTATTTTTTCCTCGCGCTGGCCCTTCACGGCGTAGAGGAACGTCCCCTGGTTGGTCGATGGGAGGAAGGTCATTAGTAGAGGCTAGCTAGCTACTGGCT
The DNA here is from genome assembly GCA_947507595.1 of Pyralis farinalis. NCBI lineage: Eukaryota > Metazoa > Arthropoda > Insecta > Lepidoptera > Pyralidae > Pyralis > Pyralis farinalis. Next base: position 38,474,118 of record OX382261.1, on the reverse strand, counting down.
AAGTCCGATAGACTCGCTTATCAACGTAGGGTGTGGTCCTCTAGCATTTCGGGGGTTGTGCGGCGGGTTAATATCCCTCCCACGGAAAAAAACACTGTTACGAAACTGAATTGAGAGAGAAACCGATCCGATCCCAAAAACGACGACTCAAGGCATGGCATAATGCACGTTCGTTTGGCCCTATGGATTGTATGTTCACATACAGGCCCGTCGCTTTGTACCAACTCAATAGGGAGCTGCGAAGATATGGTACGCGTGGCAGTACTTCAAGAAGTCCGATGGCTGGGTGGTGGTAAATGTGAAGTAGATAACAATGCCATTTTCTTTTGTAACAGTAATTACACTGGACCACTACCTGGACTGGATTATCAATAAAAAGGTAATTGTAACTGTTTGGTGGTCGCTTCGTGGCATTTCACTCACTATAGCTTTCTGTCTATCGGTCTGGTCGAGCAGATGTTTACTGTGCCGAACTTCGAACAATGATGACGAAACTGGCAGTGAAACAGTCCCGACTCGTGAATCGATCTTCACCATTATTGCTCCATGATAACGCTAGACCTCACAATGCACAAGAAACCGTTGCAACTCTACAGGAGCTGCAGTTAGAAACCGTACATCATCTTCCGTATACGCAAGACCTTGTTCCAACTGACTACCATTTTTTTTTGTGATTTGAACAATTTTCTACGTGGTAAAAAAATTCTTTCCAGGAGGCAGTACAAACTGCTTTCACACAGTTTGTCGAATCTAGATCCCCAGAGTTCTATCCCAAAGGCATAAATAAACTTACGATTAGATGGCAGCAATATATAGATAATGAGGGTAAATATTATGATTAAATTAAATTAAATCTGAGGAGTTTGTGTGGCGTGAGAAAGGTTGATAGAATAAAAAATAGCACGATACGAGAACTTTGTGGAATGAAAGTTGATGTAGTGACAAACATTGAAAAAAGTATGCTGAGATGGTTTGGTCATTTAGAAAGAATGAATGACAAAAGTTACGAAAGAAGTGTATCAAGCAAGAGTGAATGGTGACGTCGGGAGGGGCCGCCCTAGACGCACACATATAGATCAAATTGGCGATGTGTTAAAAAAGGGCCCAAGTCAAAAGTACCCAAAATCGAAGAGCGTGCATGAAGAGGTTGATGAATGTGGAAGAAGCGAGAGCGGTATGTTTGGATCGGTGCACCTGGCGTTCTAAAGTCTCTGCCTACCCCAATGGGAGACAGGCGTGATGATATGTATGTATATTTTGATTAAATAAATATGTTACATCTTAGAAAAAAAAAAGAGTTAATTTTTCAATACAAATCGGCATAGGTATTCATGCTTTAACCCCTAATATACAGGTTTTTCGTAAATTTACTAAATTAATGTTTAGTAGCAATTGGAAGAATTAGTCATTCGAATATTACGGGCGGGCCGTCCTAAAGATTTAAATTTTCAGTGAGAATTCAGTATTGCCAGCAATTGATTTTTATGTTACAGTATATAGATAATGGCTGTCGAGTTTTTAATTTTCTATTTCTTGTAGTGTTTCCGATTGCATACAATTTATATAAAGCTCCCTACTAACTATCGATGAATGTGGTAGTGTCTTATCTACGTACGATGGTGAGAATTGAAAAAAAAATGTTTGTGGTATGCTCGTATCGAGGTTATACGGTTATATCGCACTTTCGAAATGATGACGTATGAAAGAGAGTTGGACTGAAAGAGACTGTCGGTGTTAAGATAAGAAAAGGCATGCTCCGTTGGTTCGGTCATGTAGAAAAAATGCATGATGAAAGAATGACGAAACAGATATACAATGCGTAAGTGGAAGGATGTAGGAGCCGAGGAAGACTAAGACTAACCTATCATGACTAAATTGGTCGTGTTTTATCAGAAGGCGATGTCAGGAGCCTTAGGAACCGGCGAGCGTGCATGAAAACAGCTATGAATGTGAAAGAAGCGAGTGAAGTGTGTAAGGACCGCGTCTTTTGGCGCTCGGTTCTCTCTGCCTACCCCGCAAGGGACCTAGCGTGAAGATATACATACATCGCACTTTTATTAATCTACCTTAAATTCGGAACAATATAAAACTTAGTTTTCCTAAATAAAATACTATGAGATTTCATTTAAAAATTTATATATAATAAAGATGTATGTAAGTACCCAAGCGGGCCCAGTGCTAAATTTTTATCTTTCTGACTAAAGAGCGACGAACCAATTTAAATCAGAAACCAAAAGTCCATAAAAGGTGAATATACAATCCACTTAAAACTTTTAAACTATTATTTAAATACAAAAGAGGTCTGAACCGCATTGCATTTCGGATCTCGTATATCGAATTGGGCAGTATCAGTGCAGTTTACGATTGCCCACAACTTTTATATTGCACAACAAAATAAACTTTAAACTGTGAGGGTAGGAACGTTCAGAAATTTTGCGGTGTTTTCAATGTTAGACTTGAAATTGGATTGTGATTTAGTTTTGTCTGTTCGTATGCGTAGTTTTACGTCACGGTATTATATTACAGTAACGGATAGCAAACAGAATTTAGAATTCGGTTGCTGAACTTCTGCACCAGCTACTACCAGTAATTAAACGGGGAGTATTTCTCCTGAATGACGATATCCTTGACGGTCGGCATTTAACTGGAACCACAGAGAAAAATGTATGCTATTGAGCGGTTAATTGGAATTGTAAACTCAAGCATCACCTACAAGTTGTATCATGGATCTGTGTGCGCTAAGTTTAAAAATTCCTTAACTTATAAAGATAAAAAATAAAGACATAAATAATTTATTTGCCATTAGGCCATTACGGGCACTTACACACGTCTTACATTCTTTAAATTAGATCATATTGTATATCAATAATTTTTTAACTTATGGAAGTGAGAGCTGGGCATGGCAGAGAGAGTATGAAAATATAATAAATGCTGTCGAGATGAGAGCATTGCGCAAAATTTGTGGCATAACGCTTGCTGATCGCCTTCGTAATGAAGACGTGAGAGAAAGAGTTGGTCTGGAAGAGAGTCGGTGTTAAGATAAGAAGGGGCATGCTCCGTTGGTTCGGACATGTAGAAAGAATGCGGGATGAAAGAATGACGAAACAGATATACAATGCAAAAGTTGAAGGATGTAGGAGCCGCGGAAGGCCAAACTTACCTACCATGATCAAATTGGTCGTGTTCTATCAGAAGGTGATGTCAGGAGCCCCAGAAACCGGCGTGCATGAAAAGAGCAATGAATGTTAAAGAAGCGAGTGAAGTATGTAAGGATCGAGTCACGTGGCGCTCGGTTCTCTCTACCTATCCCGCAAGGGATTTGGCGTGAAGTTATATATAAATACTTATTAAATTGCGCAAAAATTCTGGCATAAGTTTTGCGCAATGCTTGCTGGCCGCGTTCGTAATGATGATACGTCATCGAAAGAGAGTTGGTCGGAAAGAGAGATTTTTTTATATTAAACTTCGTCGGGAGGCATACAAGCTTACGGCCCACCGGATGTATTGCGGTTACAGTAGCCTATAAACGCTTGTAATAAATAAAGTATCATTCGCGCGATGCCTCCACAGTTGCTAACACAACGACACCTTGAGGACCTTACTGGTGACCTAACACGCATCAACAAGCACTACAAATCTCCAGAGTGTTGTTATTTGGCCACGGTTTTGTGTGAGGTGGAGGTACTTCCCTAGACGGGCTGCTTTTTTATTCAAAGTCAAAATCTTTTTATTCCGTAAAAATGGCTACATTTGTTTGGAATCGTCACAATTTTTTTCCCTACCGTGCAGTTCATGACTAGGTGAGCACTGATAAAAATACTGCCAAAAAACTCAGGCATCCCTCTTTTGGTATCCAAACAAATTTACATAATTTATTAATTACATTATAATTGGATCGACTCAATCCCAGGCATTTTTATCATTAATATAGTCAGATACTTTATAATATGCCCTGCTACACAATTTGGCTTTAATAGTAGTTTTAAACTTGTTTATTGACAATTCTCTTATATTGCTGGGAAGTTTGTTATAGAACCGTATGATGCACCCTGCCTCTCTTAAACACATCCAGACCAAGACAAACAAACATGTTTATGTCACACAAATGTTTGCACTGTGTGGGAATCGAAGCCACGAGCGTTGGTGTCAAAGTAACGTAACAACGCGTTTCGCCACTGCGAGCTCGCCAAAATAAATTGTCTGTGTTAAGAAAAGAGACATATATATGAAATAACGCAGGATAAAAGAATGACGAAACAGATATACAATGCGAAATTGTATATCTGTTTGAACCGAGGAAGCGCTAGACTAACCTACCGTGACCAAATTGATCGTGTTTTATTAGGTGATGTCAGGAGCCCTTGGAACCGCCGAGCGAGCATGAAAAGAACTATGAATGTTAAAGAAGCGAGTGAGGTGTGTAAGGGCTTTTAACCCGTCAAGCTCCGAGCGGTTTGAAACATTGCGCGTTACGACAACAAGTATATAACGGAGCCGGACGCGTCACGGCGCTGAGTTATCTGCCTGCCCCACAAGGGAACTGGCGTGAAGATATACATAGTTACTATATCGACCAATTGCAAATTGTCTAATAAAAACTGATACATACGGTATTCTTATATATTTTCGTCTATTTCCCGTCAACTTTATTTGGAAATACACGATACAAAAGGCATAAAATATGTTATATATTTCGTATCTTTCATTGAATATCAAGAATACCTTTCAGAAGTTTTGAAATTCAATACAGTTCTCCGGAAGTATGTAATTTTATTGAAATTGTATGTAGTTTACAATGGAATATATTTGACATCTTTTGGACATCACACTATATTGTTATATCCCGCATTTTGTTGTTTTTTTTTTTATACTACGTCGGGAGGCATACAAGCATACGACCCACCTGATGGAAAGCGGGTGTCGTAGTCTATTAACGCTTGAGATATTTTAAGTATCACTAGCGCAATGCTTCCTCTGCTGCTTACACAGCAGCTCCATGGAAGCTTACTGGTGACCTCAGTCACACGCAGGAACACAAAAACCCTAGGGAGTTGTTATTTGGCTGCGGTTTTCTGTGAGGTAGAGGTACTTCCCCAGACGGGCTGCTTTGTTAAGCCCTACATTTTAATGAAATCACTTGAAAACGTTTATCCTGTGTGGGAATCGAACCCACGAGCATTGGTGTCAAAGTCGCGTCATTCACCACTACGCCGCCGAGCTCGTCAAAGCTAGCTTGATTATTACAGGCCATGTTCAGGCTAGTTTAGTTTCTAACTATGCTGCATTTTTATATCATCAAATCACATCAACCCTTACTCATTCCACTGCAGGGATACGGGTCTCCCTTCAACCGAAGGGGTTTAGAACATACTCCACCACGCAGCTCAAATGCGGATTGGCGAAGGCCAATGTTTTCAAGCCGCCCGAGGGCCACCGACTTAGCTTAACGACTGTCATCTAACGACAACAGCCAGGACCGACGTCTTAACATGCCCTCCGAAGCACGTAGAAACTCGAGATAGATAAACCCATCCACATACATGCTGCGGTCGACGTTGCTTAAACTGCGTATTCGGTTAGAATGACACGCGCAATGAACGCCATCGAGCTCTCTTATATAGTAAAATTAATTCAAAGGTTGAAATATTCAAAAACGCAACCCATAATTTCAGTACAATAAATATCGCGGACGCAGTAAACCGTGGATCCAGCTAACTTGTCATCCAGCACAACAAACAAATTTAAAACTCGCTCCGGGCAAAAATTAAAAATGTTGCTTCCATTTTGTTTTAAAAGGCCTTTAAAGAGTGCACAGTTTTCGAGCTTTCCGCCTCATGTATAGTTAAAAAGTTAATTTTAAATTAAATTAACTTTAATAGTACATCGTGCACACAAACTGAATACTGTATTCATGGCAAAATGCTATTAAATACGCTGACGGTGAATTGAAACGTTAAAAATAACACGAACCCAGCAATTGTTGCCATGCTGTAATTTAAATTAGTACCTACCGATATACAGGTCGTAATTTTCTGATGTTACCTTCTACATTACCCTCTGTATATTCCTTACCAGTTCAAATCCTAGCGGGGGTATTCCCCACTAAATTCATGTTTTCAGATGTATGTACATATCGATCACTAGCTCGGCGGTGAAGGAAAACCTCGTGAGGAAACGCACACGTTCAAGAAATTATACTTCGTAAGACTTGTGCCGTAAGAAGGATCGCGTTATCCCTCTGGGTTGTGGAGGTCTGACCACAGTCGGCCCATGTATTAGTGTCTTCGTCAAATTCTTAGGCTTAAGTAGCGGACCCGGCCAATCCTAATGGATTAGAAAAAAAGCATAACGTGAAGAAGAAGATTCTTTACTAGTTCAAAATTATGAAATGGTAATTAATCAAATTATCTTATGAAATACGGTAGATAAAAATGTGTATTTACTTTGTTTACATAACAAAAAATAATAAAAAAATGTAAAAGAACACAGAGATAAGCTACCTGCTGCTGTACAAGGCGAAGGAGAAGCAGAAGGGATGTAGAAGACAAGAGTATTGAAGACGTCATCAGAATTTTGAAGGTAACCGATCTTGATGTCGTGCCTTCTAACATATCGAAAGATTTACGCAAGCTGCTACCTGTCATTTTGAACATGTCGACGTTAGTACGCTGCGGAAGAACATAGTCTCAAAGCCAGTCTCGCTGATATTAACAATTAGTTGATCACATACGGAAATATTGCCCCCACATAGTAACGTTTCCGTAAGTAGGTCACTTGAGGTTCATAACATTAACATGGATCATATTATAAAGAATGCATTCGTAAGTAGTTTAATTATATCTTCAATTACTGTCGCTATGAACCATGTGTATGCGATGTAGATACTACGTGATGGATGATGCGCCACTATGTGTGCAGTTAGCTTCGCAAAATGGAATATTAATGTACAAAGTACACGAAAAGAAGTAGTTGAGAAAAGGTAAAATAATGATGGCCGATTTCTTCATTTTCAGGAACAACAACGCCGGACAACACAGCTACATCGCACTGGTCCTCCGCCGCTACCCCACCAACACGAACTCTCTAGAAAGGTCCAGACACTAGATTACAATAGCAAGAATGGACCCTTCGAGAGGGGCATGACCGGGAGAGGCTGCACGGTATTTCGCCGATGCACGCGACTTGACCAACCTGTTTAGGTACGACACATGGCGCCAAACGTCACCAGTCCGTTGCAAGAGTCCACCCCGTGGGCCTACACACTATGTTAACTTAGCAAGAATGGCCCCACGGAGTAATGCTCACCAGGGTGAAGCGCCGAACACCCGGCATCGCAACCACACTAACAACTCGAATTTGAAGGCTGTGTGCGCGCAGGCGAAAGCACCTTTCGAGTGCCACCGCCGTCGCACATAGTCCCTAAAAACGAAGTCGACTCGGGGTGTTTTGCACATGAACGCGCAAAAATGGAATGAGGTATGTGTCGAAGTACCACAAGGGTTGTTTGGCCACAAACCACCCTCCGCACTGTGGGCCAGAATCGAGCGTACCGTGTCAAAAATTTATAACTTTGTTGTTGATTGAAGTAAATAACTGAAATTTGGTATGTAGTATTTCTAATGTATATACAATCAAATCATGGCACATTCGTTGTTAATTTTTTTATCTACAACATATAACAAAATAATACAAAAACAAGTTGAGAATGCGCAAGCTTGCATTGCCAGAGGAACACCTGGCTCGTCAATTACTCGTATATAACAATTCATTTTTTTTATTTTTATTTGTATGCCATTTTGACCATGTTCCTTAAGAGATAGGAACGGTATTCCTGAACATTCCTATTCTACTTTTTTATGCTGAATCCGAATCTAAAGTCAAAATTCGAATATTCTTAAAAAGCTACAGACAAACATATAGATTTCATATAGGAACGGTGTTCTTGATAATACTCGTAATAACACTTTTTCATACAAAAATATAGTTTACTTAACTTATTGAACTATAATTATACTGTGTTATGATATTGCACTATATTAAATAAATTACAAACATCTATTTATTAATCCAGTACATAAAACAAAAAGATAAATAAATTGATGTTTATGTATATGTTCTTGGTTTCGTCTAACAGTTCCTAGGAAACAGTGACTGATGATTTTCTGATACGTGATATGTGTGGATCTGATGTAAATAGAAGACCATGAAATACGTCTTCATTCGTTCCGGACCTAGAGTACTTTCTAGCGTGATATAATCTCATATTTTTGTAATCTTTATTTCGAGATTCTCGTAGAAGAGACCTGAGGAACCTGAATTAGAATCTGAAGAGAAATCGTTGCGAACCCACTTGCAAGACTTTGCGAGTGGGTTCGCCAGTGCAATGAGTAGTCTATAAAAGTGCAAAGGAAGAAGAGAAAGAAGCCCTCCAACCGTAACTACTGACGCACTGCACGGACTGAACTGTCCCAGCTGCACGTAAAAATATCATTGATAGCGTTGTAAGCTTACGGGCTACATTAGTATAGGAGGTCGACGAGGTTGTACATTAGGAAGAAGACCAACTTCACCTTGAGTAAATTGTAGTTTTTTTTTGTGGTGAGGACTCCGACTCCGAGGTCAATCCTTCATGAAGAGTTCCGACTGCAGCGAATCGTTTTCCGAGAGTTCCGAGGTTGTCTAACGTCATACGCTGCACATCGCCAATCTACGTGGAATTAGTAGAGTTAAGTTTATAATATCACTAGCTTTTACCCGCGGCTTTGCTGGCATTGATAAAAAATATATATATTTTCCAATAAAAAGTATCCTATTTTACTTCTGATACCTCCAAAAATATGTGTACAAAGTTTCGTGATGATCGGTTCAGTAGTTTTCGCGTGAAAGCGTAACAAACAAACGGACATTCACATTTATAATATTAGTAGGATATATATATATATATATATATATATAGTAGGATATTTGACAAGCTCGGTACTTGTGGATGACGCGACTTTCACACCAACGCTCGTGCGTTCGATTCCCACACAAGGCAAACATTTGTGTGCATGAACATGTCTGTTTGTCTTGGTCTGGGTGTTTTTAAGAGAGGTAGGGCGTATCAAAGCAGCCCGTCTGTGGAAGTACCTCCACCTCACAGAAAACCGCAGCCAAATAACAACTCCCTAGAGGGCTGTTGTGTTCCTGCGAGTGAGTTATATCACCAGTAAGCTCCCAAGGAGTTGCTGTGTAAGCAGCAGAGGAGGCATCGCGCGAGTGATACATAATATATCTCAAGTGTTAATAGGCTACGGTACCCGCTTTACATTAGGTGGGCCGTATGCTTGTGTGCCTCCCGACGTAGTATAATATATATATATGTATAACTCGAGGTATTTATCTGTTGTTGTTTAAACTTTCTTCTGTAACTTGTTGTTGTTGCTTGTTCTTGTTCTGCAAGAGAAATTTTGTATTTGTTGAGTGTCGCAATGATCCATATTTTTGTTAGAATAGACATAACAGTTTTCAAATTTGTATGATGCCAAGATTGGACTCGCTACATCAGTTTTCCATGCGAACACGGTGCAAACGGGAATTGTGAAACACCAAAACAACTGTGCGATCAAAATTTCAAGGCACCCTTATTCATAACAATGTAACAAACAGATTAACCCCAGCATGACCTAGCCTAATTTATGTATACAGGGATCCGCGACGTCACTACAAAATTATTCAAGCAACCGACGCAACATGTAAATTAAATTTTAATATTTTAGCACTTGGACTTCGAAATGAAGAAAAGATTGTTTTGAATTTATTAACCGAGCAGTCTTAATGTATTGGGGGAAATATTTGAAGTGAACAATCCGCCCGTTTAAAGCGAAAACTGCATTTGCCCGAAATGTGCAGAAGTTTAAACTTTGCGACATTGCGAATTGTTAAACTTTGCGACATCGGGGCAGTCACGTTGAGTGAAGCTAAATATATTTTACATAATGATTTATTAATGCAATCTTACGCTGAAACGGAAATACTAATTAAGATAAATCATAAAAAAAAATCGGCCAAGTGCGAGTCGGACTCGCGTACGTAGGGTTCCGTACCATTATGTATAAAAACGGCAAAAAAATCACGTTTGTTGTATGGGAGCCCTCCTTAAATATTTGTTTTATTTTAATTTAATTATTTATTCTTAAAGTGAATATGTAACTAAATATTCTGTGAATATTTCAAGCGTCTACCTGTTACCGTTATCAATATCGAGCAAAAACGAGCAAAAACATCACGTTTGTTGTATGGGGGTCCCCTTAAATATTTATTTTATTCTATTTTTTAGTATTTGTTGCTATAGCGGCGACAGAAATACATCATCTGTGAAAATTTCAACTCTCTAGCTATCACGGTTCATGAGATACAGCCTGGTGACAGACGGACGGACAGCTAAGTCTCAGTAATAGGGTTCCGTTTTACCCTTTGGGTACGGAACCCTAAAACTGCGGTACAAATCTCTCCTTCTTTTTTTTTGTACTACGTCAGGAGGCATACAAGCATACGGCCCACCTGATGTAAAGAGGGTACCGTAGCCTATTAACGCTAGCGATATAGTATCACTCGCGCGATGCCTCCTCTGCTGCTTACACAGCAACTCGTTAGGAAGTTACAGGTGACCTCACTCACACGCAGGAACACAACAACTCTCAGTGAGTTGTTATTTGGCTACGGTTTTCTGTGGGGTTGAGGTGCTTTCCAAGACGGGCTTTGATACGCCCTACCTCTTGCTACGAGTTCCTGTGTAAGCAACAGAGGAGGCATCGCGCGAGTGATACTTAATATGCAAGCGTTATGCTTGTATGCCTCCCGACGTAGTATAAAAATAAATATATACCAATGCACAAAGAAGCATGCGCTATCGATAGACTGGTTACGTCTGTACAAAAGTTGTAAGGCAAAGTACAATTCAATACTATACCTACATAACTTCACGCCAAATCCCTTGCGGGGTAGGCAGAGAGAACCGACCGCTTCTTACACACCTCGCTTCTTAAACATTAATTGTTCTTCTCATGCACGCCTGCCGATTTCTAAGGCTCCATTACCTTCTTGGCCTTCCTCGGCTCCTACATCCTTCCACTTTGGCGTTGTATATCTGCTTCGTCATTCTTTCATCCTGCATTCTTTTCACGGGCTTTATCACCCTTCTTGAATAAACAACAACACCACGCTTTTGCCCCGTGTCTGTGGTGCTTTGCGCTCGAGGATGATGGAATTGAAAAGCTTTTGAAAGACCTAAGTATTGGTTTTTTCCACCAGCTTTTAGAAGTTTAGGTATGATTCCGTCATCACCCGGGGCATTCTTACTCTTAAGCTGTTTAAGAGTCATCCTAATCTCGTACAGGCAGATGTCTGGCTGGTCTACAGAGTTGTTATATTGTTACACCCATACGTGACACACTTATTAGAAAACCAGCAGTCAAATAACAACAAAAAAAATCAGACCTTTCTTAGGTTAGTTGAGACTTTCGAAATATAATTTCTTGGACGTTCGGCTTTGCTCGCGATGTTTTCTTTCTCCGTTGAACAAGTGTCTATTACAAATATGTACATGCCAAGTGTTGGAACAAGTGGATGAGATTGTATATCTTGGATGCGCTTTCAGCAGGGATGGAAGGTACACCGCAGATGTGGATTGGCAAGTGAGTGCTGGGAATAGTGTGAATGGAGCATTGGGAGAACTTCTTGGCAGTAAAAACTTGAGCCAGAAGGCACAGCTGGCTATATACGATGCAGTGCTGGTCCCAACGCTTATTTATGGAAGCGAGAGCTGGGTATGGGAGAAAGAGCATGAAAGTAGGATAAACGCGGTTAAAATGTGAGCATTGCGCAAAATTTGTGGCGTAACGCTTCTAGACCGTATTCGTAATGATGAGGTTAGAAGCAGAATTGCTCTGAAAGAGAGTGTTAAAATAAAAAGAGGCATGCTCCGTTGCACATAGGGGTATTTGAACGATCTGAGCGGTCAAAATTTTTTTTTTATTTTTATTGAATGCTAAGTTATGTAATTAAATGAAACACATTTGTTTATTTGCTTAAAAAAATATATTTACAGAAAACATAAAATAAAATGAAAAACTTTTATATCCTATACGTTATCGTCCACAAAAGTATCTTCATCTTCACTTTCGGAAGAGCACACTGGATTGGGCTCCGCGGGCATTAGCACTTCCAGCGTTTCTGGTAGAAAAGATTTCGATTTTCTTTTCTTAACCCGTCTCATACTACTCATGAAAGGATCAGAGCTCAAAAGTAAGTGATTACAAATGTCCCTGTTGCAGTTTTCACGTGAAAATTTTCGCGCGAAATCTTGTCGATAAGACCGGAAGTGCTTATTCCTTGCCTCTGAGGCTTCTTCTTTGGTCATCGAATATTGTACTGTGACGAAATACGTTTTCCTTCTTATGAGCTTTAGTCCATTTTCATTTAATTTCAGACTTAAAATGTGCATAACTGCTTTTTATGGTTTGAATTTCGTCTTGTGTATATTGGTCACCAGACAAAAGTTGATCTTTTAAGCAATTAAGTTTGGCTTCCAAATTAGGGAGATTTTCACTCATCATGCGGTCGAATAAGTACTTTCGGGTCTCAATCCTTACTCCCGATGTACCTGATGAACCTAAAACAAAGAAACGTTACGTTAAAATTAATAAAACAAAAATGTTATTGTTCACATTACTTTGATTACTTTATTCAAAGCATCAAAATGTAGCCTATCCGGGCTTATCCGGGACAAGTTATTTGATTTCTAAGTAACAGAAACTATAACCTTTACAGTGTTATTAAAATTTCTACCGGATCTATCAGGATAATATGAAAAATACACTAAATTCTTTATTGTCTACAAAAAAATACATAAAGAAAAGACCTTTCTTTGACGCTCCGAAATTTACTGCGCAAGCAAGTAACTTACATTTTTTTTGTTACATTAAAATAGCTACATACCTGTATTTCTAGAATCCATAACATTTTCCGTCACTTTAAACTCAGAGATATAAAACACCACGTTCACAATTTCGAGTTTTAAGAGCGCCGAGAACAGATAATGTCTACGAGGTAACACGATCTAATTCCGACTGCCGCTACAGGGACCAGGTGCACAGGAGGCGGTAGGCGGGAGAGGGTTTTATTCCCGCAAGAGTCCTCTAGCGCAGGTAGTCGTTGACTTTTCGATATTCGGTATTTCGATTTATTGACTTTTGACCGCCTAGATCATTCAAATACCTGTCTGTGCGTTGGTTCGGACATGTAGAAAGAATGCAGGATGAAAGAATGACGAAGTAGATATACAATGCAAAAGTGGAAGGATGTAGGAGCCGAGGAAGGCCAAGACTTACCTACCATGATCAAATTGATCGTGTTCTATCAGAAGGTGATGTCAGGAGCCCTAGAAACCGATTCTGTTTATCCACTGGGCTTTATGAATTTGGAATTTGAAATATAAAGAAATATTGAATTCGAATATGTCATCATCATGTAAGTAGTGCCCTTGTCGGATCGGTTTTCATATACCGAATATAGTATATGAAATAAACCGTCAAGTGCGAGTCCAACTCGCTCTGAGGGTTCCGTTGCAGAAAAATATTTCCGATTTTTTTTTTTTGTGATGTAGCCATAAATTTACGGTTTTGGGATTTTTTCCTTTACTTGTGCTACCTTGCCTTGACGTACTTACCAAATTTCATGATTTAAGGTCAACGGGAAGTACCCTATTGGTTTTCATTCCCTTGCGAATGTCAAAATATGCGGCATAAACGAGTTATAAACGGCCGTATCTTTTGATAGTATGGACTATGGAGTTTGATTTTTTAACTGTTCGAAGGGATTGCAGACTTGTTTGATATTAATTTCAGCTTGATACTCCACCCGTCTCTGAGAAAAAGTGTCTTGACAGACACACAGACAACAAAGTGATCCTGTAAGGGTTCCGTTTTCCTTTGAGGTACGGAACCCAAAAATAGATTCAGGCGCTATTTTGCGAAAGTCACATTTACAGGCAATTTGATCTAACCTATGTGATTCCGACTCAAAAAAAAAATGTTTTAATTGTTGATATTCTACCAAAGGTTTTTAAACTAGTAAATAACAGCAAGCTGTGTAGGCAGAGCAGAGAGTAAATTTAAAAAATATTTAAATATTTTATTTTTAATTTTTTTTAAATATATGGAACCCTGTACGACATCTAGCGACGAGTGCTGTTACTTTTTCTGTTGATGGGAGTGCAGTGCAGACTCTGCACTGCAGAGTGGCCGGCCATACGTTTTCCCATATGTTTTTTTTTCTAATTGGAACGATTTTGGACCGTTCTTCCTCACCAACGAACATTTAAATTTCAAATTAAAGGATACAAAACTACAATATGTTAGCTATTAGTGTGTCGATTTTGGAGTTTCTCACTATTACCGTCTAAACGCTAGCTGGATGACATCAGTCTACCCCAAACGGCAATTTTGAGGGTAATGTGGCTCCGCTGGCTATCGCAGCTCTGCCAATAAAAGGTTAAAAAATCGGTAATCTAAGCACGAAGGCTGACCATTCGAGTGGTATCCAATGAGGATCGTATCCCAGGAGATTACTGCGAAAATGTGGATCGACGGATGAGTTATGTAGCTTCATGACTCGGACTGGGGAAAATTGAAAATAGATACAGCGCGGCTAAATAAATATTGCACATGGAAATCGTATTTTCGATATCGCATCGTATTTCCGGGCGCATGGAAAATTATATCTGAGTAATCGAGCTGCTTCACGGACCTCTATCTCTGAGTAGCAGTGTTGATTGCAAACAATTCGGGCTGCAAGTGATTCACTGTCTGTACCTTGCAGACGACTGTAACCAAATATCAGCTTCCTAGAAGATGCTTTGGTTCCTGCGAGTGACAAAGGTAAACAGAATTCTTATAAAACCTGACTATCCCAATTAAAAAAGGCTGAGGAGGGGGTGTGGGGCTGCAGCTAAATGAAATGATGTTAGAGAAGGAACTTACTTATATTTCACTCACATCATACAATTATCATTATGAAAACAGAAATATGAAAAACAAATGTATAAGAAAATATATGAAACAGGTAAAATGTTGTTAGAAACAGAGTTGGTCTGAAAGAGAGCGTCGATGTTAGAATAAGAAGAGGCATGCTCTGTTGGTTCGGACATGTAGAAAGAATGCAGGATGAAAGAATGACGAAGCAGATCACAATGCAAAAGTGGAAGGATGTAGGAGCCGAGGAAGGCCAAGGCTTACCTACCATGACCAAATTGGTCGTGTTCTATCAGAAGGTGATGTCAGGAGCCCTAGAAACCGGCGAGCGTGCATGAGAAGAGCAATGAATGTTAAAGAAGCGAGTGAGATATGTAAGGATCTCTCTACGTACCCCGCAAGAGATTTGGCGTGAAGTTGTAATAGTAAAATCAACTAGCCATTATGTCGCCAATAACTTACATTTTGAGCGTGATAGGTGAGTCTTGCAATTCTTCGATTCCTGCATTCTACTATTTCCATGTTGTGTGTTTATCCTGCAATCTTGTTACATATCCGATCGAACGAAATATATATAACTAAACTCCTCTACCTCATCATATTCATATTCATTTATTGCAACTATAATGTGTACATTAGGTCTCATAAATATAATTACAGTAGCATTATAGACCCTGTCGGGCGCCGCAATTCTGAGAGGAGGACGAGTTCTTTACCGTACTATATTTATTATTATTCAACTTTATCACATTACATTATTTATTCACTATTATTTACTTATGGTAAGATTTATATAATAACATTTTATATTTCTAAATCGTTCTTGATATGTTTACGTAGGTGTGTCATGTTTATTTATATTAATTTATTATCGTATTATATTTATTGATTTTAATAATTATTTAACATTTATATTTATTGCATATTAACATCGTTTAGGAACTCACTTACTGAACAATAATATTTGGCAAGTAGGATATTTTTTAATGTTTTTTTAAAATGTTTGTCATGACATTCTTTCAAGGATAAACGTAGCTTATTGTATATTTTGATTGACATATTAAACGTGCTCGATGAATGTATGTTTAGTCGAGCGACCGGTGTCTGCAGTTTGTTTCTGTGCCGTAACGAGTAGCCGGTAGGTATGTCTTGGCATCTTGTATACAAGTACGGGTGCTAACGTACAAATTGGCATATTTCTAATATATACATACATGGGAGCGGGAGTATGCCATATTTCCTAAAGTAGGGCTTACAACTGTCTCTTTGGTCTATATTTGTTATTATTCGAATCAGTTTATTTTGTTGAATAAAGACGGTGGGCGCATCTACACTATTTCCCCATAGGACAACACCGTAGGATAACTATGAATAGGCTAATAGAAAAAAGGTACACATTAGTATACACCAATCATTTATTTTTGTCAAGATACCCTATTGACATTTATTGATTCATTGACACTCATGATAAAGTAATATAAATAGTTATCACTATAATAAATAGTACTGTTTTAATGCTAACATCTTTCACAAATAATCAACTATTTGAAGTATTACGGTTTTATAAGCATTTTAATATAACTTTAATCAGTTAATCAATCAAATTATTTTCTTGAATGTTCAAAGACAAAATGCCATGAAATAATGTACTAACATTATTTCTGGCTCTTACTTATTACGCCTATAATTACGGTATTCGATGCCACGGGGATATGTTGCCTCGACAGCTGCGCGCAGAAAAGTGATGCTCCATCGAATGAACCGCCCCTCCATAGTTCCGTTGCCCTTCGGTAGGTGAACGAATGGCGGGAACGTGTCCGGAAGCGGAAGACGGGTGCGACAACATCCGGCCGTCCTGCACACGCGGTCGTCCTCGAACCGCGTCATGGTCTAATGTGAATGCTGAAAACATAGAAGTAATTGTTAGCCATCATATGCCTTCTAGATTATCTCTGAATGCCTGCTGGTGGACTTGTTGAAACATTTAGCTGTCAATAAGGTTCGAAAAGAAAAGAGCACGTTATCCCATCAACGACTAACGTACTCCCAGTGCATGTGGCTTGAACTAGATGATGTCACTAGTATCAATCTAGTCGTGTATCGCCACATACACTACAACAGCGTTCACGTCGGATGCCCGTTGCTTCTAATTCGCACACCCTATGGACAACCAATGTTTACAGCGAAAGATTAGACCATTTGAGATTAAAAGTAACATTACGGTTTTTCTTATCTCTATACTTACAGTTATTTTTACTGTTATGCTATATAAAATAGTTCAACTAAATTCGTAACATGACAAAACGTGATAGAATGAAAAATAAAAAAAAGCAAATACCTCATTGTCGCTATTGACAACATTCGGTGCATCAACAACACGAATCCAAGGTTTCATATTTTCCACGCAGGCAACTCCATCATACCTTTTTGAAGACCTCTCAGCACCTCTCATGTCCGCTACTTGATATCTATCATGTCCTAAGATGCCTGTCACTTGGAAAGGCCCCTTGTACAAAGGCATTAGTTTAGTACTTTGGCCGTCATTTGCGTGGCTTGGAATTTTGAGTACTACTAAATCTCCAACGTTATAGATGGGGGCTTCTTTTCTCTTAGAGTCAAAAAACGCTTTTTGTCGTTCAGCATTACTTTTTATGTTTGCGTCGACGGTATTTCTCAAGGCAGTCACGTCAACAGAAATATCATTATTATCATCAGTGACTGCATCAGTATCCATTCGAATTCTGAACCCGAAAAACACCTCACTCGGTACAGCAGACGTAGTTTTATTGATAGTGCTGTTAATCCCTTGTTGGATTTTGGCTATGTGTTGGTCCCACTTATTATTGTCAGTATCAGCGCTCAAACTACGCAATGCCTCTAAAATCGTCTGATTATAACGTTCGACTTGACCATTTGAACGCGGAACCGCTGTAGCAATTATGTGAGCCCTAATATTTTTATCTTTGCAATAATTGGAAAATAATTTTGATGTAAACGCACTGCCGGCGTCGCACACTAGGCGTTTTGGATTACCGAAGACCTTAAATATTTTATTTAATTCGTTAATCACGATTTTGCTCTTTGTATTTTTTTACAGCCGAAATAAACACAAATTTAGTGAAAGAGTCGACTATTACTAAGAGGTAACTGTTTTGCTGTGTAGTCTTAACAAATGGACCGAGATGATCAACGTGGAGTGTGTGGAACGGCCTAGCGAATTTTGGAATCGGGTATAATTTCCCTGGTTTTTTGCCATGGGCGTTTTTGTAATAGATGCAGTTTAAGCAATTTTTTATATATTTCGAAACAGTATTCTTTAACCGAGGAAACCAGTATTTAGACCTAATTCTTTCGACTGTTTTATCAACCGCAAAATGTCCCACATCATCATGATTGGCACGAATTATGTACCATATGCACTGCTTTGGTACCAACCAACGCCTCCCAAATTCGGTTCTACGATATACTTTATTTCCCAACAGTTCGTATTCATTAAATATACGTTTGTTCGCCTCGGTTTCACCTGACTGTAATATATCTCGAATACTACAGATGTTGGGGTCCTGAAGCTGAACTGCTAATAACCAGTCACCTTCGGTAATTGAATTTACGCTTTCTATCACATTGCAACCCTCATTACCTATAGGGTTTCTACTTAATGCGTCTACGTGCTGCATTTGTGACCCTGACCGATGAACTACTTCAAACGTAAAATCCTGTGTGTACAATACCCATCTGCTTATTCGCGGAATTATTTCTTTCTTATTTAATGCGTGTCGTACTGCATTACAATCGGTAGTAATTTTGAAATTCGTTCCCAATAAATAATGCCTAAATTTTTGTAATCCGGACACAATTGCTAACAGCTCTAATTCAAAAGAATGATATTTTTTTTCATCATTATTTGTTTGACGGCTGTAGAAATACACAGGTTTTTCACGGTCTGTTGTCAACTGGGTCAAAATGCAACCTATTCCATCACGACTGGCATCAGTGTATAAATTTATGGGTAATTTAGGGTCAAAAACGTTAAGTACCGCATTTTTTATTAACGCGTCTTTTACTAATTCTACTGCTTGATTTTGTGTAGGGCCCCATTGCCAGATTGCACCCTTTTTTAGTAAACTAGTCAACGGCTTACAGAGAATCGCACAGTTCTTAATGAATTTTCTAAAATAATTAATTAGGCCCAAAAATTGTCTTAATTGATGAACTGTTTTTGGTATTGGGTATTTAGAAATAGCATCAAGCTTACGGGAACTTGGACGAATACCTTCTTCGGAAATATCATAGCCCAAGAATGTTACTTGATTACTAAAAAAAGAACATTTGTCTAGATTGATAGTTAAACCATTTTTGACACAAATATCTAGTACCCTTTCTAAACAAACTACATTCTCTTCAATAGTTTTTGTTGCGATTAGTATGTCGTCCATATAGCAAATCACATTGCCAAAGCGTAGGTTGCCTAAGACTGTGATCATTAATCTTTGAAAAACAGCCGGACCATTACATAAACCAAAGGGCATTCTCAAATATTCATAATGACCCTCGCTTGTTATGAATGCGGTTTTGTGCACATCCTCAGCTCTGATGCTAATTTGATGGTACCCACTCTTAAGGTCTAGAGAAGTATAAAATTTACATCCTTGCAATCTGTCAATGAGGTCCTCTATCATGGGCATAGGTTATTTTTCCTTAACAGTAATTTTATTTAACTGCCTATAATCTACACATAGCCTTTTAGATCCGGAGGATTTGTCAACTAAAAGAGCTGGACTAGCGTATGCTGAGCTACTGTTCTGAATAATCCCATTCTTTAAAAGATCATCTATTATTTCTCGTGTGATTACTCTTTCTGACTCCGACATTCGATAGGGTCGTTGACAAATGGGTTTATTAGATATCAGTTGTATTTCTAACTCTACACATGATGTTTTACCCAAAGTTGACAAATCTCGAGAAAAAGATTGAGGATACTTAATTAAAATATTGTTCAATGTCACCTCATGTTCATGTGATACGTTATTATTAGTGGAAAATCTGATACTGCAAACATTAATTGCCTGAACTGATTGAAATGTTAAAGTTTCTCCAACACGAACATACATAATATTTTTATCTTCGGTAAAGTTCCTACCTATTAGAATGTCACAGCCAGACAGAGCATCAATAACGTAAAGTGTAATAATTAATTGGACAGAATCCACTTCGAGTGTGACGGAAACAGCCTCAGTCACTTGGGCTGATAAGTCAGTGGTAAACCCCACTAAATTAATGGGATTATTCAAAGAGAACGGTTGCAAATTTAATTGATTGACTAACGCAGAAGTTATTAAAGAGCAGTCACTACCCATATCAAAAAATGCACTACAGTCCACATTGCTCAACCTAACAGATTTGTAAAACTTTTCCTTCATCTTTGAATCAGAAATCGTTTTCACTTCAACATTCCTCTCGGTCCTGACTTTTGACTTCGATTTGCAAGCTACTTCCAAATGCCCTAATCTATTGCAAAAAGAGCATTTGACATTGTCTTTGACAGTACAGTTGTTCCTCCTGTGACCGATTTCTCCACATCGGTAGCAAGTATTTGTTAAACTATTATTATTATTACTCACAGAAGGTTCGACCCTACTGTCCGATTTATATGATACAATATGATTTCCAGATCGAGAAGAATGTTTCGGTGGCAATAAATTTTTAGGGCAGGGCTCCGTTTCCGTAGGCAAGTGAACTTTGCCATGTAAAAAGGATGCCAAATCATCACAATACCTAAAATTACCTGCCTCGGCAGCTACACTAATGTTTTTATCACCTATTGATCCTACTATTACGGATATGATATCTTGTTCCCGAAAACTTAACTGCAAACGATCTATTTTTGCTTTTTGTTTAAAAAAAAAATCATATAAAGATTGATTAGAAGAAGGTTTTGAGTCAACCAATTCTTTAAGTAACGTGAACATATTACGCTTTACTTGAAAGGTATCTGACAACGTTTCGCGCCATTGCTTCCACTTCCACGTGGTCCATCTAGTTTCATTTTTTTGTAATGCATCTAGCCATGTTTTCGCGGTATTACGCAATTTTTGAAGCGCCTGATACTTAATCATATTGTCCGACCAACCAAAGGCACGAGAATTAGCCTCAACAACATTAATCCACATGTCTACACTGTCTACGAGCGGGTCAAATTCCGGAATCACTGACGATAAAACGACATTCTGACTCACAGTTTGCGACTCCTTGCGGCGACGCTTCCGGCGCCTACTATCATTTGCACAACTACTTGAGCTGGAGGTAGACGTGCTCGAACTAGTAGATGGCTCCCTTCTTGTTCTTCGTTTGCGGCTGCGCGGCTTATTATGAGCGTAGTACGATTAGCACTTCTGATAATAGAAAAAAGGTACACATTAGTATACACCAATCATTTATTTTTGTCAAGATACCCTATTGACATTTATTGATTCATTGACACTCATGATAAAGTAATATAAATAGTTATCACTATAATAAATAGTACTGTTTTAATGCTAACATCTTTCACAAATAATCAACTATTTGAAGTATTACGGTTTTATAAGCATTTTAATATAACTTTAATCAGTTAATCAATCAAATTATTTTCTTGAATGTTCAAAGACAAAATGCCATGAAATAATGTACTAACATTATTTCTGGCTCTTACTTATTACGCCTATAATTACGGTATTCGATGCCACGGGGATATGTTGCCTCGACAGCTGCGCGCAGAAAAGTGATGCTCCATCGAATGAACCGCCCCTCCATAGTTCCGTTGCCCTTCAGTAGGTGAACGAATGGCGGGAACGTATCCGGAAGCGGAAGACGGGTGCGACAACAAGGCAAAATAAGTAATTCTTTTATGGGGCAATGTATACGGTTCTATAACAAACTTCCCAGCAATATAAGAGAATTGTCAATAAACAAGTTTAAAACTACTATTAAATCCAAATTGTGTAGCAGGGCATATTATAAAGTATCTGACTATATTAATGATAAAAATGCTTGGGATTGAGTCGATCCAATTATAATGTAATTAATAAATTATGTAAATTTGTTTGGATACCAAAAGAGGGATGCCTGAGTTTTTTGGCAGTATTTTTATCAGTGCTCACCTAGTCATGAACTGCACGGTAGGGGAAAAAATTGTGACGATTCCAAACAAATGTAGCCATTTTTACGGAATAAAAAGATTTTGACTTTGACTTTGACTTTGACTTTGCATAGCCATAATAGGTACTTATTGCTGTTTCTACATCAGTTGACTTTTTGACCTCGCGCAGGTCATATCTCTCTCATCTCAACTCTTTTAGACAGACTATCTTTCTTATGTATTATTATTTTAAATGCGGTTTGCAAGCATTTCACCACAGATTACTTACAATTCTTAGGCTGCCTGTGGATTGTCGTTTCAAATCAAAACGGAGTGACGGCCATCCGTCGCTCCGTTTTGATCACATCATATCATTATGTGATGTTTTTTGCATGGAGATTTATTTTGTATGGAGGGCCCTATAGTGACGTAGGCTACTTTTCACCGCGGCATAATAACTTACACCCACAGGAAAACACGCTGTGCTTCCCTTTGACCACGCGGGCGAAGCCGCGGGTAATAGCTAGCTGTTAATAAACATGCATCACACGAAAATATCTGGAAATAATTCAAAACTGACAACTATACATATTTTTTTATTTGACATTATTGTTATCATACAGATATGCTGTATTTAAATACAGCATATCTGTATTATATTAATATAATTAATTTGGGGAATTAATTAATAATAATTAACGGAAATTATATTAATATAATTTCTAATTGACGATTTAAAAAAATCGGCCAAATGCGAGTCGGACTCGCGCACGAACGGTTCCGTACCATTATCTATAAAAACAGCAAAAAATATCACGTTTTTTGGAGCCCCCCTTAAATATTTGTTTTATTTTAATTTAATTATTTATTCTTAAAGTGAATACATAACTAAATATTCTGTGAATATTTCAAGCGTCTACCTGTTGCCGTTATCAATATCGAGCAAAAACGGGCTAAAAATCACGTTTGTTGTATGGGAACCCCCTTAAATATTTATTTTAATCTATTTTTTAGTATTTGTTGTTATAGCGGTAACAGAAATACATCATCTGTGAAAACTTCAACTGTCTAACTATCACGGTTCATGAGATACAGCCTGGTGACAGACGGACGGACGGACGGGCGGACAGCGGAGTCTCAGTAATAGGGTTCCGTTTTACCCTTTGGGTACGGAACCCTAATAATGACATTGTCTAGTATATTAAAATAAGAAAAATACAATAATATTTTATTTCTAAAATCTAATATGCGTCTCGGCAATCGAAAGCTTAGGAGATGTCATAGAAAACCTCATGACAGGTACGAGCAGATCATTTTATAGGCTTACATTACTTAGACCAAGAAGGATATGGAGTTGAAACTGGTAAGTAGAGCGTAATGCCACTTAACTGATTTGCTAGATATGTATATAGATAAATGAAGAAAAATCGAGGATTTAGACCAAATTGCGTAGCGAATCTGTAACTTCAAATTAACAATCCAAAGATACTGTTGTATCCATCAGGCGAGTGCATCTTTAACTGTATCTTTTTATCAAATAATTCGACTGCAGCAATTAACATTGTCGGAACTGCATTTTGACGATTTTTATTTTAATGCACTACAAGTCTTAAAATATCAATATCTACAAAAAACTTCCTACTTTTTTCAGTATGAAAAATAGATATGGAGTCTAATTTAAGATATGAAACTTTGCGAGCGCATAGATATTGATAATTTAATTCATATTTTAAGACTTTTTTTTTCTTTTTTTTTTATACCACTAAGGAGGCAAACAAGCGTACGGCCTGCCTGATGGTAAGCAGTTACCGTAGCCTATGGGCATTTGCAACACCAGGGGTGTCACTCTTGCGTTGCCGACCCTGTAAGAACCTCTTCACGCCTTTCTTGAAGAACCCCATACTGTAGTCCCTTGGGAAAATCTCGGCAGGGAGCTCATTCCACAACATAATAGTTCTCGGTAGAAAACTTCTCGTGAAGCGCACAGTGCGCGACCATTGCGGTTCCAGTGTGTGCGGATGAACTCCCAGCCGCCGGGACTTGTAGTGCATTAAAATAAAAATCATCAAAATGCAGTTTCGACAATGTTAATTGCTGCAGTCGAATTACTTACATTGTCATTATGTATCTCTTTATTACGTAGCAATGTACAAACTGTTCTTACAAAATGTTCCGTCCAGTTTGCGCGCATGAACTTTTTTGTATTCCGGTAGATGACAAAATGTCTTTATCTGTTGGCTTCTTTGTTGACCAGTGACGGCTCAGTGGATAAAGAACCGGCCTAGGCCGACCAGCTGGCCCCGATTCGAATCCTGGCATTTACCAATATATTCGTGTTGTCGAATTTACGTACATATTTGTACATAAATCCGGCAACTTGCGTGGCGGTGAAGAAAAACATCGTGAGAAAACCCGCATGTCCAAGAAATTATATTTAAAACTAGCTATGCTCGCGACTTCGTTCACACGGAATTTAACAAAAAAATTATTGTTCAGTTATAATTTGATTTATTTGATTTGATTATAAGTGCCTAAATAAGCAGAGTAAAATAGCGAACAGCATAATAATAATAGATATGCATTATGTACTTCGTCCGCGCGGAATAGTTATTTTTTATTATTTATTTATATTAATAACCAGTTGAGAATGCGCAAGCTTGCATTGCCAGAGGAACACCTGGCTCGTCAATTATATAGCAATTCATTTTTTTTTTTAATTTGTCGGCCATTTTGACCATGTTCCTTAAGAGATAGGAACGGTGTTCCTGAACATTCCTATTCTACTTTTTTATGCTGAATCCGAATCTGAAGTCAAAATTCGAATATTCGAAAAAAAATGCACACACAGCCAACATAGATTTCATATAGGAACACCAACAGACAGACAAAAATTGTAAAAAATTCATTTTGGTATATCTACCATGTATACATCAATATGCATTTAGTAAAAAGCGGTTTTTTTAATATTACAAACACACTCCAATTTTATTTATTTACATTACATCAATATATTAATAATAAAAATAAATAAAATTTCTAAAATAAAAGTAGCCTAAATTACTCCTTTTTACATTATCTATCTGCCAGTGAAAATCCCATCAATATCGGTCCAGCTGTTTCAGAGATTAGCCGGAACAAACAGACAGACAAAAATTGTAAAAAATTCATTTTGGTATATGTACCATGTATACATCCATATGCATTTAGTAAATAGCGGTTATTTTAATATTGCAAACAGACACTCCAATTTTATTTATCTGTATAGATGACATGTGACCTTACCTAAGAAGGAAATGTTTTTCCTTCTGGGTTGTGGAAATCTGACGACAGTCGCCCCATTAAAAAATCTGTATCTTCGCCAATCCTAACGGATAAGGAAACGGTGTAAAACAAAGAAGAAGAATCTGTAAGCTCGTTTGTCGTATGTATGAAACAGTGGAAGTAATAAGTGCACATTGCTTTTTAACATAAATAGAATATACCTTCACGTACCGATAGCTAGTGGGAAGTTTGTTTTGTATCTTAGAGAAACCAAGCAAAAATATGGTAGCTATATTTCACTGCATCCGTAGAGAGCCGCAGTGTTATGTCAGGAAGCACCTGATGCCCGTTGTTTGAAGTTATCTACGGCGTCGAACACTTCTGTTACTTAGTAGAATATAGCTATACCTTGTGAGATATATAAAGACAGGTTCTAATCGTATAACACAACGCTACTTTGAACCTACAACGCTCGTGGGTTCGTTCATTGCTATTTTCGTGCACGATCGCCGGTTTCTAGGGCTTCACCTTCACATCACCTTCTGACAGAACACGACCAATTTGTTCATGGTAGGTGAGTCTTGGCGTTCCTCGGCTCCTTCATCCTTCCATTTTTACATTGTATATCTGCTTCGTCATTCTTTCATCCTGCATTTTTTCTGCATCGTCGGATCCTACGGATCATGACTCTTCTTATTTGAACACCGACGCTCTCTTTCAAACCAACTCTGTTTCTAACATCATTGCTATATTATATATTAATGCTATATTATTCATAAAATGAACGAATAACATTTATATTATCATAATCACTTCGTTTGTAGGAACAATTGTTTATGCATAAATTTTGTTTGCATAATACCTTAAAACAAAACTAAACTTTAAACGTAGATATAAACATACTTCGGGTATCTCGGGTAACCTTCCACTTACTCTTCTCGCTATTGATTCTTCTAAGAGTTGCTTTTTAGGGTTCCGTACACAAAGGGTAAAACGGAACCCTATTGCCGAGACTCCGCTGTCCGTCCGTCCGTCTGTCACCAGGCTGTATCTCATGAACCGTGATAGTTAGACAGTTAAAATTTTTACTGACTATATTAATGATAAAAATGCATGTATGTTAATTTGTTTGGATACCAAAAGAGGGATGCCTGAGTTTTTTGGCAGTATTTTTATCAGTGCTCACCTAGTCATGAACTGCGCGGTAGGGAAAAAAATTGTGACGATTCCAAACAAATGTAGCCATTTTTACGGAATAAAAAGATTTTGACTTTGACTTTGACTTTGAACACCTTGGGAGCTTACTAAGTGACCTCGCTCACACGCAGTAACACACCTTGAGAGTTATTTGGCTGCGGTTTTCTGAGAAGTGGTGATATTTCCCCAGACGGGCTGCTTTGATGTGCCCTACCTCTTTTAAAAACACCCAGTCCAAGACAAACAGATATGTTCATGCACACAAATATTTGTCCTGTGTGAGAATCGAACCTACGAGCGTTGGTGTCAGAGTAGCGTAACAGCGCGTTTCACCACTGCGCCACCGAGCTCGTCGAATCAATGTCGAGGTATATATAATACTCGTAATTACCGCCGGACATTTCGCTGCGTAATAGAGATCTCCGACATCGAGCTACCACACCACGGTAAGGTAGGCTGAGTTCCCCCGTTATTCATATTCGAGCTAGAGGTAAAGAAATTATCGTGTAAATGGGTTTTCTCCTTAGTGCTATAGGCCAAAAATCCGGTCTTCGCAGTGTTGAAATGTTGTAGCAGTAGCATGGCTCCCAGTGGGAACGCTTGCTAACCGCTCGCCAACTCAGCCTACAAATCAAATAAATAAATATCTGATGACTGCCGACAGATTTCCACAACCCAGAGGAAGACGGACGTACGGGTTTCCGCACGACGTATGTACTTAAATCTGAAAAGATGAATTTAGTGTACATGTTTTTTTTTTTGTTTTTTTTTGGTTTCAAAGTAACGTCACAGGCCGTTTCACCACTGCGCAACCGAGCTCGTTAAAATGTGTGTTGGCTATAAATCACTTAAATTTATCTGACAGTAGGAACGCATTCCAATGGCGGCCATAATTTAGTTACTATACAAACAGTGTACGTTAAAAACAGTGATGGCTTAGTGGCTAATTAACGAGCCTATTAAGAGACTGGTAACTGATTCGAAACCAGGTGTGGGCATTCGTGTTTTCAGATTTACAGTACCATTTTTTTTTTTTACAACGTTGGAAGCCATACAAGCTTACAGCCCACCTGATGTTAAGCGGTTACCATAGCCTAGCCGTAGTCTTGCAACACAGGGTCGGCAACGTAAGAGTGACACCCATGGTGTTGCAAATTTCCATAGGCAGGCCGTATGCTTGTTTGCAATCGTTAGTGGTATAAAAAGAAAAAAAGTTAAGTATCACTCGCGCGATGCCACCTCTGCTGCTAACACACCAACTTTATAGGAGTTTACTGGTGACCTCACTGACACGCACACTATGCCAACTCTAACTCGGATTTTTTGGTGTTCTGCGTCATCGCTTTCGATTCCATCTGTAGGATAAAAAGTTTCTGCGAGTAGAATCCACCCCGCTTAGGACTGCCCCTATCTGCATTAGTGGCATATCTTCCTCTCTGCTACTCATTTTGGCGACTACCCTATATATCCCTTCCCACATGGTTTCCCTATCTTGCTTTCCGCGGAAATCCTTCCAACTGGAGGTCTGAGCCCTCCTTGCCTCTTGATGGTAGGCCTCTTTAGCCTTCAGGTACTGGTCTACTACCCATGCACGGCGGACAGGCGCAGCACAGGCGATTCTTCGCCTTTTCCTGGCTACGTCTCTTTTTTCTCTGAGAGCTCTTTCGTCCACCATGGCAATCCCGCTCGACCCCCACCTTGGCCGGCCTCCGGCATAGACTCTTTGCTCGCCTCCTCTATTGTGGTGTTTATTTGCTCTACCATCTTTTCAAGCTAGCTTATGTTTCGAATTTCTTTGATGTTTTCTTTGTTTATATTTTTTCCCGCCAATACCGAGTCAGTTTCTTATGAAACTGATCCCAGTTTGCCTTTCTGGTGTTAAATTTGCGAGTTGTCCTCTTTTTATCTATGCCTTTGGCTCTGCCCAAGTCCAGGTCGAACAGGATGGCCCTGTGGTACCCTCCGATATACGGCTCTTGAACCATTGCGAAAGCTAGGCACCTGTTTTTAGCCTCTATCATTAGCTCACTGGTAGCTAGGTTACGCCTTTGGAGATTAGCCTGTGAACTACTTTTAATAGCTTTTCTTTTTTACTGCTGGTGGTCTCGCCCGGAGCGCCCTTAGCAATAGGCTACGGATGCCCTAGCCAGCGCATCCCATTTCTTCCTGATCGGGCATTCATAACTGAATGCATTATGCTCAGCATTGGCCAGCCCGGCCCGGGTGCAGTTCTTGAACCAAAGGGGTTTAGAGAATACTCCACCACGGCGGATTGTCGGAGGCCAGTGTTTTCAAGCCGCCCGAAGACCACTGACTTAGCTTAACAATTGTCATTATGTGCACGAAGCACAGAGATGCTCGAGATAGATAAACCCACCAATGGACAGACTACAGTCGAGGTTGCTTAACCAACGTGTTCGGTTAGAGTGTTACGCGCAACGACGTCAACGAGCTCTCATCTAATATTAGTCCGGGTTTCCCTCCGAGTTGTGGAGATCTAACGGCAGTTGTTCCATGTCACATCAATGTTAGTCGAATCTTACGCTTAGGTAAGCAACGGCAACCAGGAGGCAGCGGAGTAGATGAGAGAAAATGATAAAATGATAAAATTCTCAGCCGATCCATCGTAGAAGAGTCGGGCGAGAACGACGGTCTGAAAACCGTCTCCTTCCACCCTAACGAAAGCCTCCGGGCAGTGGGGAGGGGAACTTGCTGCCCAACGGAGTGGGACGGACGGCGTG
Source organism: Pyralis farinalis (assembly GCA_947507595.1). NCBI lineage: Eukaryota > Metazoa > Arthropoda > Insecta > Lepidoptera > Pyralidae > Pyralis > Pyralis farinalis. Next base: position 38,444,791 of record OX382261.1, on the reverse strand, counting down.
CGGGGTGTTCCGAGCACGCCTCTCGCAGATAATATACGTGGAAGAGGCCGCAATTACATATGCGGTCCCCCGCCGGTGGGGTCTCGGAGGTGATACCAAAGTTGTTCCCGAAACTCCGCTAATAAGCGCCGAGGAGGAAAAAAAAGGTACGCAACCGCGCCAATCCTAATGGATTTAAATACGGGATAACCCTAGGTAATAAACATATATATACGCCTAACAAATAAATATTTAGAAATAAATTTTTGCATTGTCAATGTTTTCTCAAGATTCGTATTTCCTACATGTTATGTTGATACTGTTGATTGTAGGCACTTGGTGGAATTTTGAAGTCATCTCGTTAATGTTAATACTTGCACTTGTACAGATTCCACTTCACAATTTTATTTAATAATTATTTTTACCGACCGGTTTCGCCTTTACGGCATTATCAAGGTATTTTATACAACATATCATATATTACATATCGTATGTTGTATAAAATACCTTGATAATGCCGTAAAGGCGAAACCGGTCGGTAAAAATAATTATTAAATAAAATTGTGAAGTGGAATCTGTACACAGTAAATAGTTAATAGATTCAGGCGTTACTTTGCGAAAGTCAAATCTATATGCAATTTGATCTAACGATACTACTCGTCTTTTTACCATCGATAAATTATTGCGTAAAAAGACGAGTAGTATCGTTAACAGACTATTGTACGCGGTTCCATATATTTCGACAAATAAATACACTGCGAGTTTGTCATATCTGGGTAAAATCACTGACAAAATAGTTCACATATTTAGAAAAAATAACATACATGTTGCTCTCAAATCCCATAATTCACTCAGGTCACTTTGTAACACTAAAGATAAAATCCCGCCCAATAAAAAATCCGGCGTCTATAAGCTGTACTGCGATGAATGTGAACACGTTTATATCGGGCAAACTGGTCGTAACTTTATAACACGATTTCACGAACACGTATCGGCGTATTAAAACAATCGCCCAGAAAGGTCACACTTCGCCGAGCATCTTATAGACAAAGGACATAACTTATCCCCCACTAATACATATCAAATTTTACACACCATAGACAAAGGTTTAAAACTAAATATTAGGGAACAATTAGAAATTAATAAATATAAAAAATCTAAAATTACTCTCATGAACAAACAGACTGACGTAAACCATTCCCCACTATTAAATATCTTTTCGCTCACACCATCCACCCCCACCCTCAATTCAATATAAGGGACGGCACTGCGATGGATTTGTCACTTGTAGCATGTTATTCTTACGATTAACGTCTACAACGCCTGATGATGCCTCGTGGAGAGGCGAAACACGTGTCGCAGCGACGACCAGGCCAGTCGTGGCAGCGACGGTGGTGGTGGGGGCATGCGGATTCTGTTCCAGATGACGGACGACCGCAGCAGCCGAGGCAGAGACTACCGGAGCAGCCATGGCAGCGTCGGCATGTACCAAGTACTAACAGTAGTGGGTGGATGCCGGCCGACGCTAGGCCGCATGAACTAATTGGTGGCGGAAGCACGCAAAGCAGGTTAGATCAAATTGCATATCTGTACACAGTACACAGAACACAGAATGAACAACGATTCGATTCGAACAATTTTATCTGCAGTTCACAATAAAAATATATCCTATAGAATATGTCATCCAGATAACAACTCTCTCTACTGTATTGCTGTGTTTCTACGAGTGAGTGTGGGTCATTTACGAAATGCTGATTAAAAAAGAAAAATAGTCACATAAGAGAATTGAATAAGATTATATTTCAAAAAATCGGCCAAGTGCGAGTGGGACTCGCGCACGAAGGGTTTCGTACCATTATCTATAAAAAAGGCAATAAAATCACGTTTGTTGTATGGGAGCCCCCTTAAATATTTATTTTGTTCTATTTTTTAGACAGAAATACATCATCTGTGAAAATTTCAACTGTCTAACTATCACGGTTCAGGAGATACAGCCTGGTGACAGACGGACGGACGGACGGACGGACAGCGGAGCCTCAGTAATAGGGTTCCGTTTTACCCTTTGGGTACGGAACCCTAAAAATGTAGGACATGCCTCAGTGCCCGCGAAGGCCCAATGGCAATTTTTTTTTTTTATCTTTTTATCTTTAGTGACTGCACCAGTGTGCTCTTAAGATATTATTTTCTTGCATTGCAAATGTACATAGGTTACGGAGACAACTTTACATGAGGTGAACCGTATGCTTGCATGTCTCCCGGCGTAGTCTAAAGAAATCAAATCTGTACTGCACTAAAGCAAAGCACAATTTACGTCTATTAGGAAAGAATTCTAGATATTTCCCCTTTTCCCTAGATTAATTAAGTCCGTTTCTATCTCTTGAAAACACTCCAGTTGCAGCCGCTGCAAGCTTATTAACTTTAAAGCTATCGGCACACTGGCAACTGGGATCTCTTTTACGTGCATTGTTTGCCTTTTTACCTAATTTAAAAAGGAGTGATGATATACGTTCATCGCATATTGTTTTTAGGGCTCCGTACCTCAAAAGGAAAAACGAAACCCTTATAGTGTCACTTTTTGTCGGTCTGTCTTTTTTTCTATACAACTAGACTGGTAAACAAGCATGCGGCCCGCTTGTCTGTCTGTCATAGCCCTTTTTCTCAGGAACGGGTAGAGTTATCAAGCTGAAATTAATATCAAATATTCAGGGTCTGCAATCCCTTCAAGCAAAAAACAAACTTCTAAGTCAATGAAACCAAAAGATACGACTGTCTATACCTCGTTTATGGGCATATTTTTACACTCGCAAAGGAATCAAAACCAAAAATGGGTAAAATTTTATATGTATTACACACCATAGACTAAGGTTTAAAACTAAATATTAGGGAACAATTAGAAATTAATAAACCTAAAAATTCTAAAATTACTCTCATGAACAAACAGACTGACGTAAACCATTCACCACTATTAAATATCTTTTCGCTCACACCATCCACCCCTAGCCTCAATTCAATATAAGGGACGGCACTGCGATGGATTTGTCACTTGTAGCATGTTATTCTTACTATTAACGCCTACAACGCCTGATGATGCCTCGTGGAGAGGCGAAACACGTGTCGCAGCGACGACCAGGCCAGTCGTGGCAGCGACGGTGGTGGTGGGGGCATGCGGATTCTGTTCCAGATGGCGGACGACCGCAGCAGCCGAGGCAGAGACTACCGGAGCAGCCATGGCAGCGTCTGCATGTTGCACGTACTAACCATAATGAGTGGGTGCCGGCCGGCGCTAGGTCGCATGAACTAATTGGTGGCGGAAGCACACAAAGCAGGTTAGATCAAATTGCATGTAAATTTGACTTTCGCAAAATAACGCCTGAATCTATTAACTATTTAATTACACAATAAATTTAAAACTAAATTACATCTACAACTTAATAAATAAACATAAAAAAATTTATTGAGAAACATATTGAATTACCAGTATTTCTAAAATTACCATTGGCGAAGAAGAAATGCCCAAAGAAACTAGCCAATGTAGGTCATCTTCCAATTAATACTATAATAAATCTATGTCGGTATAACAATACTATAGAAATGATTATGTCAAGTGATCAAATAATAAAATATACACATGTGCTGAATCATTTCCAGACATCTCTGTCAGTTAGATGTTCATCGATTTTATAATAAGCGACTTTGCAAATAGTGTTTTTGATGTGACTTTTTTTATACAACTAAATTGGCAAACAAGCATGCGGCCCATCATCTGCCATACATATCTCACTCTTCAAACCGGAACACAGCTATATGAATATAGCTGCTTGACGGTAGAAATAGGTAATACAGAGGAACTCATGCAGATGACTTTTGTACAAAGTCTCCATCTGGTAAACATTCATTCAATGCACACTCGGTTTCTAAGGCTCATGACATCACCTTCTGATAAAACACCCTCAATTTGGTCATGGTAATAAGTCTTGGTCTTCCTCGGCTCCTACATCCTTATACTTTCGCATTGTATATCTGTCTCTTCATTTTTTCCTCCTGCATCCTTTCTACTTGTCCGAACCAACGGAGTATGCCATGTCATAATTTATCATTCCACGATATCATTATGTAAGATGCGGGCTAATAAAGGCTTTGTGCAAAGAAAGTTTTCAATCTTTCTCGTGCCTTATACCATATCTTTCGCTGGTGCAGCGCCCTAATAACCGTAGTGTAAGATATTAACCAGATAAACCGGATAACCGGCCGGTTGGAGGACCCTGCATACTTTATGCTGTAGATACTATGAATAAGTCATTTGAGAAAGCACCGCTTTGGTACCAAGATATTGCTGTATTTTTGTTGAGTGTATCATTAATATTGAACCTCAGAAGAATGGCTTCTGAAAACGTTTGATAGAAGCCTTCATCTATAGAAACACTGGTTGTTCAGTACGTCAAAGAAAAAAATCTTTATTTGCCATTGGGCCCTCGCGGGCACTTGGACACGTCTTGCATTTTCAGGAACACCGTTCCTATATGAAATCTATATTTTTGTCTGTGTGTGTGTCTGTCGCTTTTTTCGAATATTCGAATTTTGAATTCAGATTCGGATTCAGCATAAAAAGTAGAATAGGAATGTCTGAAAAATAACCCCCTATCTCTTAAGGAACATGGTCAAAATGGCCGACAAATTAAAAGAAAAAATTGAATTTTTATTTGATTCGAAAAGTAAATTTAAAAGTAGAATAGGAATGTCTTAAAAACCAATATCATATTTCTTAAGGAACATGGCCGGAAAAGTTAAAAAAAAATTAATTAAATTGTTATATTATATTGACGAGCCAGGTGTTCCTCTGGCAATGCAAGCTTGCGCATTCTCAACAGGTTTGAAATATAATCTTATTGTATCATATTTAATTCGCCAAATCCCTTACGGGGTAGGCAGAGAGAACCGAGCGCCACGCGACTAGATCCTTACATACCTCACTCACTTCTTTAACATTCATTGCTCTTCTCATGCACGCTCGCCGGTTTTTTTGAGTCCTCACATATATAAATTCATGTTAGTACAAATATAACGATATTTTTTTATGCCACTAAGGTGGTAATCAAGCATACGGATTGCCAGATGGTAAACAGTCACCGTAGCCTATGGACATTTACAACACCAGGGGTGCGTTGCGTTGCCGCCCCTCTCAAAAATATATTTTATTTAGTTCCCGCGAGGGTTCGTTATATTTTTTTATACTACGTCGGGAGGCATACAAGCATACGACCCACCTGATGTAAATCGGGTACCGTAGCCTATTAACGCTTGCGATATATTAATTATCACTCGCACGATGCTTCGTCTGCTGCTTACACAGCAACTCAAGCTAACTGGTGACCTCACTCACACACAGGAATACAACAACCCTCTAGGGAGTTATTATTTGGCTGCGGTATTCTGTGAGGTGGAGGTACTTCCCCAGATGGGGATGTGCCCGACCTCTCTTTAAATAAATTTATGCGATATCAAGTAGGAAGCAAAATTACAGATAATTATATTCACAAGTGCTGAATCTATCCATACATCCATGTCAGTCAGATTTTCATGCATGTACATCACGTCAGGCCCCTTGCAGGGTAGTCAGAGACAGCCGAGAGCCATTAGACAAGGTCCTTACACTGAAAAAAAAAGATTAGTTGAATTTACCAAAGAAGCAAAGGTAGGCTATTTTACTAGTAAACTTTGTTTGCAAAAAATTGTAGTTAAATTTACAAATATATTACGGTTGGTCTTCATACAAAAGTATTTTGTAGCTATCACTATTTTAAATGTATAATTTACCGCTAATAAATGGATGGTACATATAATATGGTACAGTTTATCATACTAAATAATAAATTTTATTCTTTTTACTGGTACTTCATTAACCTTTTTTGATTGGTAAAATCAACTTAAATCAAAGGTAGGACCCAGTTCAACCGTCGACTTTGGTGAATTCTATTAGGAATCTGGGAGATCCAACTAAACATTTTTTTCAGTGTACATAGCTCACTCGTTTCTTTAACATACACAGCCCTTTCTATGCACGCTCGCCGGTTCTCAAGGCTCCTGACATCACCTCCTGACAAAACACTATTAATTTGTCCATGGTCGGTAAATCTTGGTTTTCCTCAGCTCCTACATCCTTCCACATTGTATATCTGATTCGTCATTGCATTATTCCTACATGTCCGAACAAATATTGTGTGCCTTTTTTAGGGTTCCGTACCCAAAGGGTAAAACGGAACCCTATTACTGAGGCTCCACTGTCCGTCCGTCCGTCCGTCCGTCCGTCCGTCCGTCTGTCACCAGGCTGTATCTCATGAACCGTGATAGTTAGATAGTTGAAATTTTCACAGATGATGTATTTCTGTTGCCGCTATAACAACAAATACTAAAAAATAGAATAAAATAAATATTTAAGGGGGCTCCCATACAACAAACGTGATTTTTTTGCCTTTTTTAGGGTTCCGTACCCAAAGGGTAAAACGGAACCCTATTACTGAGGCTCCGCTGTCCGTCCGTCCGTCCGTCCGTCCGTCTGTCACCAGGCTGTATCTCATGAACCGTGATGGTTAGACAGTTGAAATTTTCACAGATGATGTATTTCAGTTGCCGCTATAACAACAAATACTGAAAAATAGAATAAAATAAATATTTAAGGGGGCTCCCATACAACAAACGTGATTTTTCGCCGTTTTTATAGATAATGGTACGGAACCCTTCGTGCGCGAGTCCGACTCGCACTTGGCCGATTTTTTATACTACGTCGGGGGTATACAAGCATACGTCCCACCTGATGTAAAGCGAGTATCATAGCCTATCAACGCTTGCGATATATTAAGTATCACTCGCTTCGCTCTGCTGCTTACACAGCAAATCCTTGGGAGCACACTGGTGACCTCACTCACACGCAGGAACACAACAACCCTCTAGGGAGTTGTTATTTGGCTGCGGTTTTCTGTGAGGTGTAGGTACTCGCCCAGACTTTGCGTCGATGCGCCCTACCTCTCATAAAACATCCAGACCACGACAAACAGACATGTTCCTACTCACAAATGTTTGTCTTGTGTGGGATTCGAACCCACGAGCGTCGTTGTTGAAGGCGCGTCATTCACCACCGACCCACCGAGCTCGTCTTTATTTATTCAGTCGTGTAAAAGCAGACTATTCAGACAATTTGGTGAGGTAATAAAGAACATTACATAGAGGAATTCGCAGGAAAAACACAAACCTTTGAGCTTGTAAAAAATAAAGCAACTAGCTGTCCCTTAAAATATGTTAAGTGAACGGGGTTGCATCCGGGCAGTAAATGGATTTTCAGAATTATGAAACTCATTTTGCACAGATTACACAGCGTCTGAAACCGCCGCACAATGAGTTTCTACAATGCATTCAGTAGATTGCGTTACTTTTTTCACTGTACATTTTACATTGTTAGCTATGTTACTTTACAATTGTTATGGCTAAGAGTGGTAGACACTTTGTTGCAAATTGATGATTCTATTTAGTCTTTATCTATACAGATAAATAAAATTGGTGTGTCTGTTTGTAATATTAAAATAACCGCTTTTTATTAAATGCATATGGATGTATACACGGTACATATACCAAGATATTTGTTTTACGATTTTTGTCTGTCCGTCTGTCAGTTTGTTCCGGGTAATCTCTGAAACGGCTCGAAGGATTTTGACGGGACTTTCACTGGCAGATAGACAAACATTTGTGAGCAGGAACATGTCTGTTTGTCATGGTCTGGATGTTTTAAGAGAGGTAGGGTGCATCAACGCAAAGTCTGAGGAAGTACCTCCATCTCACAGAAAACCGCAGCCAAATAATAAGTCCCAAGAGGAATGTTGTGTTCCTGCGTGTGAGTGAGGTCACCAGTAAGCTCCTCAGGAGTTGCTGTGTTAGCAGCAGAGGAGGCATCGCGCGAGTGATACATAATGTATTACAAGTGTTGATAGGCTACGGTAACTACGGTAACTTTTTAGGGTTCATGTATGTGTGTATCTTAATATATGAAACGAGTAATTGTTAGATATAATTATGTATATATATACATTTTAGGTGTCTCGGAAACGGCTCTAACGATTGGGATTATTATTTTCAGGAACACCGTTCCTATATGAAATCTATGTTTGTCAGTGTGTACGTGTGTCTCTCGCTTTTATAGAATATTCGAACTTTGACTTCAGATTCGGATTCAGCATAAAAAAGTAGAACAGGAATGTTCAGGAACACCGTTCCTATCTATTAAGGAACATGGTCAAAATGTCCGACAAATTAAAAAAAAATTGAATTGTTATATAATTGACGAGCCAGGTGTTCCTCTAACAATGCAAGCTTGCGCATTCTCAACTGGTTTTATTTCGACAACGGTTTTCTTTTAAGTTTTTCTATATAGATAACTTTTATTTTAGAATGAGCGCCATCAATAAGAAGCATCCAATAGAATTTTTTATCAATTTTTATTCCAAGGTAGTTATAAGAGTCGATCTGTTCGTATAAGAACGGTGCAATCAGCCAAGATCATGAGCCACTAAAATTATGTTAGTCATTGGATACTTTAAGTACGGTGATCTATCTATCTATCTATCTATATATAACTTCACGCCAAAGCCCTTGCGGGGTAGGCAGAGAGAACCGAGCGCCACGTGACTCGATCCTTACATATCTCACTCGCTTCTTTAACATTCATTGCTCTTCTCATGCACGCACGCCAGTTTCTAGGGCTCCTGACACCACCTTCTGATAGAACACGACCAATTTGGTCATGGTAGGTAAGTCTTGGCCTTCCCCGGCTCCTACATCCTTCCACTTTTGCATTGTATATCTGCTTCGTCATTCTTTCATCTTGCATTCTTTCTACATGCCCGAACCATCGGAGCATGCCTCTTCTTATTTTAACACCGACACTCTCTTTCAGACCAACTCTATTTCTAACATCATCATTGCGAATACGGTGATCTAACGTGTTGTAATTTAGTTTTGTTTACATTCATAACTAAGCCAGCATCGTGACACCGTTTACAAACAATATCAAAATCCGACTAAAGGCGCTCATAAGCCTTATCATCAATCATTGATAAATTAAGACTATTACTAGGTAATCAAAATTCTTAACAGTCTTATTCCTTATCGTGTCAAAACAGCTGGCTATACACAATGCAGTGCTGGTCCCAACGCTTGCTTATGGAAGCAAGAGCTGGGTATGGCAGAGAGAGCATGAAAGTAGGATAAACGCGGTTGAAATGCGAGCGTTGCGCAAAATCTGTGGTGTAACGCTTGCAGACCGCATCCGCAATGATGAGGTTAGAAGCAGAGTTGGTCTGAGAGCGTCGGTGTTAAAATAAGAAGAGGCATGCTCCGTTGGTTCGGACATGTAGAAAGAATGCAGGATGAAAGAATGACGAAGTAGATATACAATGCAAAAGTGGAAGGATGTAGGAGCCGAGGAAGGCCAAGACTTACCTATCATGATCAGATTGGTCGTGTTCTATCAGAAGGTGATGTCAGGAGCCCTAGAAACCGGCGAGCGTGCATGAAAAGAGCAATGAATGTGAAAGAAGCGAGTGAGGTATGTAACGATCGAGTCGCGTGGCGCTCGGTTCTCTCTGCCTACCCCGTAAGGGATTTGGCGTGAAGTTATAGATAGATAGTGTCAAAATAGTTCTTCATAACTCCTTATCTGAATCTCATATTAAATATGGACTCATTAGCTGTGGCTGTTCATACACTTATCTAAACAAAGTGTATAGACTTCAATTAAGACCAGTTGAGAATGCGCAAGCTTGCATTGCCAGATGAACACCTGGCTCGTCAATTATATAACATTTTTTTTAATTTGTCGGCCATTTTGACCATGTTAATTAAGAGATAGGAACGGTGTTCTTAAACATTCCTATTCTACTTTTTTATGCTGAATCCGAATCTGTCAAAATTCGAATATCCGAAAAAAAGCGACAGATAAACACACAGACAAACGCATAAACAAACATAAGGAGTTCAAAATATAGGAACGGTGTTCCTGAAAATTACTATCTTAATAGCATGGGCTGCTAGTCTCTGGAACATGTCACGTTGAGCTTGCATAGTTGCTTATTGTTTTGAGTTGGGTGGTACTGGTTCACTGACGGTTATTCTAATTAATTTAGACTCACATGCCTGCTTTGTTTATTTGTTTGCGAGTAGATGTATTTGTATGAAATTGCATTTTGTGAGAATATTGTGTACCAATATGTATATACCTAGTCTTGCCATAAATACTGAAACAAAGAAAACAAAAATTTTCTATTGCAAATAACATTTATTACTTTTACAGTGTGTTAGTTTAATACATAAATATAAAACAATTTAAAATATAAAAAGCTTATTCGAAGTGGTCTCCATTGGCTGCCTTACAGTCCTTTAAACGTTGAGGCCAGTTATCAATAGAAGCACGCACTCTTTGCATGGGAAAATTCTTCACTGCCAATCGTACGGATTGTTTTAGGGACTCCAAATTATCATGACGTTTAGAGCAAGACGTACTCTCTAAAACTGACCATTAATCATAATCCAGCGGATTAAGATCGGAACTAGACGACGGCCAGTCTTCAGCTCTGATGAAGCCCCAAACGTTCGTTTCCAACCAAGACTGCGTAGACCGAGCTTTATGACCCGGCGCCGAGTCTTGGTGGAAGGACCATTCTTGGTTATTGAACATGGTAAGGGGCTTCACTACCTTCTCAAGAATGGTATCTTGATACACTTGTGCCGATGTTTTGATACATTTTTCACAAAAGTATGGCACAGTCACTCCTTCATAGCTAATATCTCACCAAACCCTCACTGAAGTCGGATAGTGCCCACGTTGCACTCTGTCGACTAATTGGGAAGCTTTCTTAGAGCTTTGAGCATAAATACGGTCATTTTGTTTATTAAAATGTTGCTCAATTGTAAAAATTTTCTCATCCGTAAACAAAAATTTTCTGTGACCTCCCTTTGCGTACCGCTTCAGTAGTTGTTTAAATTTTACCACCCTATTCTTTTTTAAATTATCAGTTAAGAAATAACCAGTACGTCTCTTAGGCTGACAAAGGCTGCAAGTCCTAAGTCATCTTTTAAAATACGCGACATGGTTCTAGGTGCTATCTTCATCTCCGGAGATAAAATCTTTTGCTTTCGGACAGAATTTCTTCGAATTCTTTCCCTTACAGCTTTGACCACCATTTTCTTACGAACACTACGTAACGGCCAGATCTTTTTCTGTCACAAACAGAGGAGGTCTCATTGTACCTATTAATAGCCCGGTACACAAACATTTTACTAATACCAAGCGTATGGAGAGTTTTAAAAATTGCATTTGGCTCCATACATACTTTGTTTAATGCAATCACAGCGATTCGGTTCTCTTTATCACCCCATTCCATTTTAATATCGCAAAATATTGTACAATGTATTGGCGCCAAAATGAGAAAAGGCAATGAACAATCATATAAAAATGACAGATTCCAAATTCAAATGTAATATTTTGTTTATTTTTAATTGTAACAGTATTTATGGCCAGACTAAGTATAAAATCCACTCTATATTATCATGTACGTTATTAAATTAAGGTGGATTCTTTAGCATTTAAGACAAACCTCCGAAAAAATCTTTTTGAATTTATAAACTTTGAATCTCTTCGGGTAAATACATATTTATATATATATATAATAAATTATATATAAATTATATGTCGCAGAGGTAGCAACACCATATTGAGAAGCCCGGAAGTAATCAATCCCTGTGATGCTAATTTTAATAATAACGGATCAAAATTTCAAGTCGGCGCTTGGGTGGAATCGACATCGTTGAATTGCCAACACCGGTTGTGTTTGTTATAGTTTGTCGAAATGTCGGTTGTGGTCAGTTGTCAAAAACGTCAAGATGAGATCCCGTCATTGGAAGCGGCATTACGAATCGAGCAAAGGAGCCAAACGCACGTGTCGTGTCCACCGCATTTTGAATCCGTTGTAATCTGCGATCTGAACATAACTTTTGTTTCAATTATTTTTGTAACTGGCTGATTAAATATTGAGAAGATTAACTACGCTGGTATTTCGTTTTATTCATCATGAACAACGAGCCACCTGACGACAATTATATCCACGTTCCGTCATATATAATAAAATTTTACAATATGAATAAACACTTTCGTACATCTTACTCTCTTTCATTCCACAATTCTTCCATTCTGATGAAAAAAGATGATTATTTTAGTTTTATTTTCAAATAATTCTGATTTGCCCATTTTAGAACGCTGGTGAAACGATTTTTGCTATTTCCTAACTTCCCTCCCCATTCTGCGTCAGTCCAGCCACGGGCGACAGTGAGATTCACAGCTAACCTAGCCACCGCCTGTCTGCTACTATTCTTACTTATTACATTCCGGCTATCTCCTTCATGTGTAGACCTTTCTAGAAACATCGACATGCCGTCGATGCTGGAGCACGAAGGTGGCTAGATATTGTATGGAATATCACCCGATAATACATATATGACACAAAATCAGGGATCTAGCGAGGTGGCAAACAAAAAGGTTGGAGGCGATGTGAAAGCTTTCCCCTTCAGAGCCGTCGGCAAACATTGACAGGGCGACTTACGGGTGATACACACGGCACTGGAAATCACAAATGAATATATTTATGGGACGTCTCATCCACGTTTGGAAATACGATTTTTTATATACTGGACGAATAGCAAATACGAATATAAAGAAATTGAATTTTGAACCTTTTAAAGACACTACTGCACTTATTGCCTTACATTATAATACATCATTCCAAATCCAGCATTATATTCAAATACGAGTAAACTTGTGTACTTGGCGAAGATATCCCTATTCTCAAATGGCGTCCTAGTCCCGGTACATACGGTGTGTGGCGTTCGCTCACTTGATGGAACGACGACCTAAACAGATTTGTATGAAGTCGATGTATGCAGCAGGCTCGGGATCGAAGAGAATGACACTCTAGAAGAAAGGGCTAAGTCTAGCAGTGGACGAATACGTGTACTAGTAAACAACAGCATAGTATACGATAGTTACATTCATTTTAAACGTTTCGGGTTTCGAGATTATTCATAAAAAAAAAGTTACAAAAAAACCGCAAGCAAATGGCTAAGTTGATGTCAATTGCCCAATAAGTAATAAGAAAAATGTTTAAAGAAACTCGTACAAATTCTTCTCATCTCTGTTTTTTAGACAAATGATGTTGGATAAATGAAGGGCAGTAAAATTTTATATACTCGGTTCGACGTTCTAGGCATCTGTATGTCACCCGCAAGGCCGTGCAGGATCGTTTTCTTGAAAACTTTTTAGTTACCGGGAGATTGCATTTTCGCTCGTTCCTCGCAAAGCCCAGGATTTTTATATGTCTTTCGTGGTGAATATGGAATAGTCTGCGTACATTGTGTTTTGTATGGCTCAAAGTAAATTCACTTTCTTCAAAACATCGCTTTATAGATAATAAAAAATACTTTATAAGTAATTTGACCTAAACTACTTTGTATATTAGTTAAAAGCATTACTCGCCTCTTTTACGCAACAATTACTCAATTTGTCGACGTAATGGGTGCTAATTAAATGATCATGATAAAATAACAAGTGAGCCTGCGATATATTGAAAATCATTTAATGGATTTGATATTTAGTTATGGTTGAATATAATAAATTAAGTGAATTATTTTGTTAGTTATTTTTAAGTGAATTAAATTTTTGATTAAATTTTATTCAATTTTAAAACAAAAATTTCCAATTGATGAATTCTACCTGTTTAACCTAACTAACAAGATTAATATGAAGCTGTTACGGATAAAGTTGATGCCGTTTTTGATAAAGTGGAGCAATATCGGCATATTAGTAGTTATGACATAGCTGAAGAGCTAGAGATTAACGACAAAACTATTTTAACCCATTTGAAAAAACTTGATATTTGTGAGCTACACTAGCTCACTGAAAGAAACCTAATGAATGGTGTACTTATTTGTGATCGTCAATTAAATAAATAAATAAAATAATAAATATTGTCGCACAAATTACACAGCGCCAACTAGCCCCAAAGTAAGCGAAGCTAGTGTTATGGGTACTAGACAACTGATAAACATACGTAAATACATTTTTTTTTTGTAAATACATGCTTATTATACATAGGAAACACCCAGACCCAGACAAACAGACATGTTCATGCACACAGATGTTTGTACTGTGTGGGAATCGAACCCACGAGCGTTGGTGTCAAAGTAGCGTACTAACGCGTTTCACCACTGCGCCACCGAGCTCGTCTATTGAAACGTAATTAAAATGTAATGAATCTGAACTGTTTCTGAAAATTTTCATCACTGGCGATGAAAAGTACCTATGACAAAAACGTGTGAAAATGATCATAAGTCAAAGGGCAGCAAAGCTCCACAGACAATTTTTTTTTATATATATATTGGCTCAGCATAGTGACTCTGCTTCGCCTGCTGGTAAGCGAAAAGAGGTGCCTAAATTGCAGCGGCAACTGACAAAGGACTACAGTGTCCTGTCAATTGACGCTACCATGCTGGCCCGCAAGGTGCTTCGTCACGCTTTGTTTGAATGATCCCATATTGTAGGAAGGAGGATCACTTGTGCAGGCAAGGTGTTTTACTTTTTAATAGTACGACAGAGATAGGAGTTGCCGAACTTTATAGTACGAGAAGAATAGTCCTCAACAGTGGAATAACGATATCGCAAGCCTGCACGTGTGGTTCTATGACGGAAGGGAGAGGGTGGGATAAGAGAAAATAGTTCTTCAGAACACTCACCATGGTACAGGCGGTAAAATATATAATAAGTAATAAGGTGATGATGTGTGTATGGTGAGATTGAAAGAGCATTTTTCGTATTAGCATTTACCGTCGGACATAACCTTTGATTCGATACTGCCAACAATTGGTGAGCTCAAGCAAGAAATACAGAACAAACGGTTGAAATTGATCAACAGAAAGATGTGGTTTTTCATTATGATAATACCAGAACACACGCATCTTTAGCCATACAACAAATATTGAAAGAGCTTGGTTGGGAAGTGTTAATGCATCCACCATACAGCCCTTTTTTTTTTTTTTTTTTGTGACGCGGGGAAATATGCGTTACGCACACCACCGATGCCTGGGTGGCCTCCGGTGGTAGTGTGGGACTCCCCGTCGGCTGTCCGACGGTATACCCACTAAACGACCCCGCGAAATGCCATCGGCCGCGTTGGTGTGGTGCCCCGGATCTGTCAGCAACAGGGCACCACTGCGACTGGCCAGCCCCTCAAAAGGTGCCGGACTTCTTCTCTCTAGGGGCCATCCCGGCAAATTGGGACAGCCCCTCCGGCGGCGGGACCATTATGGGGCCAGGTTCCCATCCTGACCCCTAATCCCACAGATTAGGGAGGCGGCAGTAGGTGCGCGTAGCGCCTACGCCGCACTCCCGTCCGCCGTCTCCGGAGCGGAACAGCCAAGGGATCGTCCTCCCTGTCCCGCTCCGAGGCCTCCTTCTGGGACATGACCGTCTCACAGAAGGAGGCCATCGCCTGCCAGGCACTGTCACTCCCGAGCATGGAGCGGACCACGCTCGGGAGCGAGAGGTCCGCGCTTCCTAGCGCGGACACCAGATCGTGGCGCTGCCGAGACCACATGGGACACTGCTCCAGAGTGTGCTGGGCAGTGTCCTCGGCCGCGCCACAATCGTGGCAGCCCGGCTGCTCCTCCCGCCTCGCGACCCGGTGCAGGTACTCACCGAAGCACCCATGCCCGGTGAGCACCTGCACCATGCGGAAGGTGAGGGGTTTGCGCCTACGGCGCATCCACGACTCCAGGTCCGGGCGCAGCGCATCCGCGACGCGGACTCCATACCGCGGCTGCGCCAGGTCCTCCCCCCACCTCCGCATCATTTCCGTATGCCCTCGCTGGCGATACCGCCCCACCTCCTCCAACGTGGGGCGCTCGCCGAGACTCCTCCTTTCAGCAACGAAGCTGTATACCTCGGCGAGCACCTCCGCCACCAACTCCCAGAGCGGGTCGCCAGCGAGGGCGGTCGCGGCCGTCCAAGCTACCGTACGGTACCCCCTTACTGCCCTCTGCGCTATGACCCGCTGCGCTCTGCGCAGCTGAGCCCTGTTCCGAGCGCAGAGGGCGTCCGCCCATATGGGGGCACCGTACGTGGCCATACTCCGGCAGATGCCGGAGTACAGCCTTCTGCACGCGGCGCTGGGCCCGCCCAAATTGGGCAGAAGACGACCCAGCGCCGCCGCAGCTCTGATGACCTTCGGTCCCAACCGCTCGAAGTGGGGGCCGAAGGTCCATCGTCCGTAAAGGGTGAGGCCCAGGTAGCTCATCTGGGCACTCACCCTTATCCTCTCTCCTCCAATTTGGAGGTGCGCTCCCGAGGGGGGGCCCCGCCTACCGGTCCCGCGGAAGAGGAGGGCTTCGGTTTCGGTTTTATCCAATCGGACCCGAAGCCCAAGCCTCTCTATGCGGCTGACCACCAGTCCTACTCCGACTTCGGCCAGCCGCGCCGCCTCCACGAAGGTCTTACCCCGGGATGTGACGGGGGTGTCATCTGCATAGCAGATGACACTCATCCCGGGGAGGAGACGGCCCCGCAGGACCCAGTCGTATGCGAGGTCCCACAGGATGGGGCCCAGAACGGACCCCTGTGGGACACCGCACACGACGCGTCTTCTGACCATTTGGCCCCTCGCGTCCTCGTAGCGCACCTCCCTGTCCTCCAAGTATGCCTTCAACAGTCTCCCCAAGTACGGAGGCACCTCAAAGTATTTGAGGGCCTCCAGTATGGTACTGTGGGGGAGGCTGTTGAAGGCATTGGCGATGTCTAAAGACACCGCCACCACCACATCTCCCTCGCGCTCCGCATCCTCCGTCACCGACCTTAGGCGTCTTATGGCGTCGACAGTCGACCGTCTGGCCCGGAACCCGAACTGGGCATCCGATAGGCCCGGTCCCGGGCCATCCTCCAAGTGCTGAGCGAGGCGGGAAGCGACAACCCTTTCAAGGGCTTTCCCCGCCTCGTTCAGCAGAACGACCGGTCGAACCGCCGACCCCGAGTCCGGGGGCCGGACTCCCTTCAACAGAAGGCAGAGTCGGCCCACCCTGAAGGGTCCCGGGCAGCACCCCGACCGCAAGCAGCAGTCGAGGAGCTCCCGGAACCTGTCTCCGAGGTGCACGAGAGCCAACGCTAGCACCTTCCCGTGCACCCCGTCCGGACCCGGCGCTCTCTTCTTGCCTCGGAGGCGGTCAACGACCGCCTCCATCTCCTGATCGGTGACGGGCAGCGGAGCGCCCTCCTCCTCTCCTCTGGAGTCCGACGATCGGGCCATCCTCGGGGGAGCGTAGCCCCGTGGGTTGTCGGGGAAGAGTTCCCCGACAAGCCTCTCCAAATCCACCATACAGCCCTGACTGTTTATCCTCAGATTTTCACCTGTTTCGGTATCTCTTGAATTCTTTAGGTAGTGTTACGTTAACATCAAGGTAGGACTGTAAAAACTACTTGTCTCAATTTTTTAATCATAAGTCCCGAAATTTCAACACTAATGTGATAACATATGTCACCTATAAAATGTTCGAACAAAAGAGCACATATGTATTATAATCAATTGTGATAACACATATCTTGAAATAGACTATAAAATACTAAACAAGTTTTCTGACCTAATACATACATAGTAGAATGAATACATTACCCTCTGTGTTGGCATGCCGAGTAATAAAATCGGATTTCAAAATGTCATTATATTTCGGAACTCTAAACCACCTTTACCCAACTTTATTTGGATGATAAGAATTAGACTTTCATATTTTTGACACATTGTATATATTTCGCTGTCAATCTCGACTGAAAGCAGATCAACTAAAGGAGGAACAAGACGTCTAAAATAACAAGTATCTTGGGGGATTTAAAAAATAACCCACTCGTGTTACAATTTATGGCGTTCTTATCAGCACAAATGTCAATTCAAATTTGGTGGGATGTTACTTGGAGCACGTTCACCTGGTTTGAAACATACGAGTGTTAATTGTCGACGATTCTTCAGCAGGATTACAGAAGTTCTTGAGGTAGTCAAGGTAATGTTTATCAGCTAGTAAATTATATAAAATGAGTTAAAGTGTGTAAAAAATGCTTACCGGATTCGCAATGATGATGAAAGAGATGGTATGAAAGAGAGTGTCGGTGTTAAGATCAAAGACATACTCCGTTCGCTCATAATTTTAGAAAGAATACAGGATGAAGAAATGACCAAACGGATATACAATGCGAAAGTGGAAGGATGTAGGAGCCGAGGTTGACCAAGACTACCATGACCAAATTGGTCGTGTTTTAACCGGCTGGAACCGGCAAGCGTGCATAAAAAGAGTTATTAATGTTAAAGAAGTAAGTGAGGCATGTGAGGACTGCGTCTGATGGCACTCAGTTCTATTTACGAGTACCTACCCCGTAAGAGACCTGTTATGAAGATATATAAATATACATACATATAGTATAGCCACTTACCATTATTCTAAAGTCTACCCAAGCGTAAAAGCTGCTATTAAATAAGCAAACACAATTAAGATTTACAAATTTAGGTGCAGAAGATCATAGCGAAGTAAGAAGTTCTGGAAGACCGTTCTGTATCTACGAAAGAATAAGGTAGATTTATGCATTTTCAGTTATAGATTATGGTTCAGTAGGGTTACTCTGGAATCTAATTTAGATAAATCGGTACTAGTTTTCAGTTCTTGAGTCACGACAGGAGTGCCAGAAGACCAGACCTTTCTTAGGTTAGGAGTAAAGATATAGGAAAGTGTTTATTGAATAATAAGTAGTTATTTACGCCATGAACCTTATATTAACCCACAGTTTTATGCTAGCAAGCGATGTTTTCTGACGAAATATAACTCCGTGTATTCCGCAGTCTGCTAGGCGTTCCTATCACGTGCGCTTCATTCCCTCACTCAATATATCAGGATCTCAGCCGTGATTGCGGGCTGCGTCAATAATAATGCATGGATTTCGGCATAGATAGGGAGTTAGGATTCAAGAATTTGTGGCCATGTTGTAGGGGTATCAATATCAATAGTAACATCTGGTTTACGATGTGTTCTACCTTCGGTAAAGGATAGGCTACAGTAGCATTTGTATTGCGTGCATAAATTTTACTTAAGTTGTTTGATAGATAAGTCTGTTGAGGAGCTCGGTGGCTCAGTCGTGAATGACGCGACTTTGACACCAACGCTCGTGGCTTCGATTCCCACACAAGGCAAACATTTGTATGCATGAACATTTCTGTTTGTCTTGGTCGTCACGTCTGTGGAGGTACCTCCACCTAACAGGAAACCGCAGCCAAATAACAACTCCCTAGAGGGTTGTGTTCCTGCATGTGAGTGAGGTCACCAGTAAGCTCCCAAGGAGTTGCTGTGTAAGCAGCAGAGGAGGCATCGCGCGAGTGATACTTAATATATCGCAAGCGTTAATAGGCTACGGTACCCGCTTTACATCAGGGCCGTATGCTTGTATGCCTCCCGACGTAGTATAAAAAAGAAGTTTCAGTGTGAATTTTTTTAATACATTTATATATGTAGTCACGCCAGGTACCTTGCGGGGTAGGCAGAGAGAACCGAGCACCGTAAAACGTCTTGTACAACTCAGCTCAGCAGTAGCTCTTTTCATGCACACTCGCCGGTTTCTAGCACTCTTGATATCACCAAATGACAAAATACGACCAACTTGGTCCTGGCAGGTGAGTTTTGGTCTTCTATAGTTCCCACGTCCTTCCACTTTGCCATTGAATATCGGTTTCGTTATTCTTTCAACATGTCCGAACCAACGGAGCATGCCTTTTCTTACCTTAATACGGCACATACAGGCCAACTCTCTTTGTTACGTCATCATAGCATTTTTTTAATATCGTCTATTAACCAAATACAGGACTTATTATTTTATAACGTACTTCAGACGGGAAATAAGAATATGCCTTTTGATATGAAGAGATTACCGTGATGAACAATTAAGCTGATTTCGACTTCAAGGTCACCTAATCATGAAAGGTATATATCTATTGATATAGGTAAATTCATAGAATACAGTTTCAAGTAATTAGTCAATAAATGTAATTTCTATTGATGAAAAAGTCTTTACAAAAATTAAAGCTAATTAAATCAGCTTATCTATTATGTTAAACATTCATTGACGGTTTCTCAACTTATATATTATGATAACCAGCGAAAAAATCTGGATATTATGAGGGATACCATGCCAGTAAATTTTCGATAAAGTCACCTATTAGGCCTAACCTAAGTCGGATCAAAGCTTAACTTAAACTTGACTAAAATAGGGCCTAAACTGTACTATGTATCTAATTCTGAGTTAAATAGTACCCAAACTGAACTGACTTAAGTCGAAACTGAAACCGATCTTTTGCCAATCAAAGCCAGCTGCACCCAATGGTGAAAAGCCAAAACGGGGCCAAAACCTGTGCACAATCGAACTGACACTGTTAAACATGGATAATTAGAAAACAAAACACTAATGAAAGAAAACATTAGAAGCGTAGGTTTTTACTCCTAATTCATAAGCAATATATTTCTGCAAAACTAATTTAGGGTTCTAATAATTGGAAGCTATGATCCACAAGCAAACACACGTATTCACACAAAACAAGCACTTCAATTTATATATAGCATTACTCATTTATCACGCTGAGCTGAAGAGTGAAATAAAGCACACGATAGAGATTTTCTAAAGTTTTAAAACGAATAAAAATCCCACACCCGATACGTGACTTTCTCACAGTTCTGCTGCGTTGCTGCATGTCAAAGATAATGGGGCTCATGTCTGCATGCAAGCTGGAATTGATAAATCATCACAATTGAACTGGTAATCATATACCGCAATTTCAACTATTCCATTATTACTTAGCCGTGAGACAAAATGTAAACATACCTTCAGAAATATTGCTTTACGTGTGTTTTACTAAATAACTTGTAATACGAAATAGTTTTTATTGGTAGAATAAAATCTATATATTATCATGCTTATCTCGACTAAGTAGATAGGTACTCTGTGTAAAAAGTCACATCTATAAGATTAATAATAAAATATCATGAACATTTTTTTTATACCACTAAGGTGGCAATCAAGTATACGGCTTGCCCGATGGTAAACATTCACCGTAGCCTATGGACATTTGCAACACCAGGGGTGTCAATCATGCGTTGCCGACCCTCTAAAAACCTCTTCACGCATTTCTTGAAGAATTCCATGCTGTAAGTCCCTTTTAAAAACCTCGGCTGGGAGTTCATTCCACAGCTTCCGGGACGGATCGCTAGTTGAACATTATCATTAATTTCAATAAAGAGAAAAATTTATGTATGGAAATGAAAATCATTGTATGTATGTTTGTCCTCTGAACTCGAAAACGGCTGCGTATATTTTGATGAAATTTTTAGGCAATCTTCTGATTAGCCCAGCGTGTGATCCTGTGACGTTTAGTAGCGATCAGATCACCCGTGCGAAGCCGGGCGGGTAGCTAGCATCTATATAAATAAAAATCAATGTATGTATGTTTGTAATCTATAGATTCGAATACGGCTTTATCGATTTTGATGAATTTTTCAGGCAATTGTCAGATTAGCCTAGCGGGTGAAAATAAATAAATATAGATAATAAATATAGCTGGTTGGCGGTAGAAATATGTCTATCTATCTATCTATAACTTCACGCCAAATCCCTCGCGGGGTAGGCAGAGAGAACCGAGCACCACGTGACTCAATCCTTACATATCTCACTCGCTTCTTTAACATTCATTGCTCTTCTCATGCACGCTCGCCGGTTTCTAGGGCTCCTGACATCACCTTCTGATAGAACACGACCAATTTGGTCATGGTAGTTAAGTCTTGGCCTTCCCCGGCTCCTACATCCTTCCACTTTTGCATTGCATATCTGCTTCGTCATTCTTTCATCTTGCATTATTTCTACATGTCCGAACCATCGGAGCATGCCTCTTCTTATTTTAACACCGACGCTCTCTTTCAGACCAACTCTGTTTCTAACATCATCATTGCGAATACGGTCTACAAGCCTTACGCCACAAATTTTGCGCAGCGCTCGCATTTCGACCGCGTTTATTCTACTTTCATGCTCTTTCTGCCATACCCAGCTCTCGCTTCCATAAGTTAGCGTTGGGACCAACACTGCATTGCGTATAGCGAGTTGTGCCTTCTGGCTCAGGTTTTTACTGCCAAGAAGTTTTCCCAACGCTCCATTCACACTATTCCCAGCACTCACTCGTCTTTCCTAGAAATAGATGAGACAGAGGTACCTATACAGAAGACTTTTGTACAAGTTTGGTAAGAAAGTTATACATATTATCCATTAATGTCCCTTTCTCAGTCCCAGTTCCAGGCCCTAATGAAATATTCTGCAGTATTCGTTGGTGAGTTACATTAGTAACATTCAATACGTTACCGCCCACCTATTAGTATTCAGTTTCTTATTCTTTCGGGGAACGCTAAAATAATAAATCCATACGAAACTGTCGCAATCCATCATGGCGCGCGCTGCAGAATGTTTCATGTTTGCGGTTTGTGATCGGGAAAACTCTTAGTACCAACGTACAAATGCCTTCTCATTTCGACCCCAGCTTATGAAAATAGTAACACGGCATCTGTCTTAACATACGGTGTACTAAGGAAATGTGTGGGGTTAATTCCATCTGTGGGGTTAAGGCGCTATTCAGGACAGTCACGCCAACTTTGCCGTCCCAGCTGGCATTTGTTCGGGAACTAACATGATTAATAGCCGAAACTCTGCCACTCTTTGCTCTTTGCTGCATATTTATTGCTAACCACGGACCGTTTATTAAAAGTGTGGAAAACGTGAGCAATGTTTCTATTATGGCTTGTACTGGTTGTTGTTATTTGGGATTTTATGGTGATGTAGAGGTTATTAGCGTGTTTGACTTTTATTCCGTCTATATCTAACAAATGTTTTAAACCATGAAAAGCCATTATGAGTATTTTTAGGGTTCCGTACCTAAAAAGGCGAAACGGAACCCTTATAGGATCATTTGTTGTCCGTGCGTCTGTCTGTCAAGACCCTTTTTCTCAGGGACGGGTGGAGCTATCAAGCTGAAATTAATACCAAATACTTAGGTCTGCAATCCCTTCGAGAAGTGAAAAAATCAAACGTCTAAGTTAACACAATCAAAAGATGCGGCTGTTTATGCCTCGTTTATGCGTATATTTAACACTCTCACGGGAATCAAAACCTATAGGGTACCTATTGAGCTAGAATCATGAAATTTGGTAAGAAGTAAGGCCATATAGCGCAAGTAAAGGAAAAAATTCGGAAATCGTAAATTTGTATTACCCTCACAAAAAAAAAACTTTTCTTGCGATATTAATTTGCGAAAATATTTTTTTAGGGAATATTCATAGCGCGAGTCGGTCTCCCACTTGATGACTTTTGTTTCATGAAAAGCCCTTTTAATGATACCTATGATAATGATAGGGGCTTAGGCCGAGCGCCCCTCGGCGTGGTTGGTTTTTGCAAATTTTCGTTTTTTTTTCAGGAAATACATCTATATAGATGAAACAACCGATGGCGTCATTACCCAGGCACTCCAATCGAACACGTAGGTCAAGCAAGCAATATTGTAGGGAGGAATACATGTGCCGGCGCCGGCGATACGTTCCACTTTTTCATGGTACGACAGAGATAGGAGATGCCGGACATTTTAGTACGCGAAGAAATGTTCTCAACAGCGGAATAATGACATCGCAAGCCTGCACGTGTGCTTCTATGATGGCAGGGAGAGCGGATAAGGGAAAATAGTTTTTCTCGGATGAAGGAGCCGAGGAAGACCAAGACTAACCTACCATGACCAAACTGGTCGTGTTTTATTAGACGTTTAACAGGAGCCCTAGGAACCGGCGAGCGTGCATGAAAAGAGCTATGAACGTTAAAGAAGCCAGTGAGGTGTAAGGAAAGCGTCTTATGGCGCTTGATGCTCTCTGCCTACCCCGCAAGGGATCTTGAAGATACACATATATACATAACGAAGCTCAGTACGATGGACGGAACGGCTTTTGCAGGATTGGATTAGTTTTCTATTAATATGTTTCATAGAAATGTAATCAATCGAAACTGAAAAATATTATATTTATTATGTTGATACTGTTGATTGTATGCGCTTGGTGGAATTTTGAAGACATCTCGTTAATGATAATTCTTGCACTTGTACAGATTCCACTTCACAATTTTATTTATTAATTATTTTTACCGACCGGTTTCGTCTTTACAACATTATCAAGGTATTTTATATAACATATCAATTATCTTTGTTATATTATCACTTGCACTTGGCCAGTATTTTATACTTTTAATTATTTTCGGAAATAACCTTAGATGCTCCGCTGGTTCGTACCTACATGTAAAAAGAATGATGAAACTGATATATAACGCGAAAGTAGAAGGATGTAGGTGCAGAGGAAGGCCAAGACCCGTCGTTGTAGATGTGACTTTCATGACTAAACAGGTCGTGTGTTATCACAAGGTTGTGTCAGGGGCCGGCAGCATGCATGAAAACCCCATGAATATCAAAAAGCCGATGAGATGTGTAAGTACCTAATCATGTGGCACTCGCTCCGCTTTGCCTACCCCGCTAGGAATAAGGGGTGAAGAGAAAGATATTAACGAGCTCGGTGGCGCAGTGGCGAAACGCGCTGGCGTTACTTTGACACCAACGCTCGTGCGTTCGATTCCCACTCAGGATAAACATTTGTGTGCATGAACATGTCTATTTGTCTTGTTCTGGGTATTTTGAGAGAGGTAGTGTGCATCAAAGCAACCCGTTTGGGGAAGTCCACCTTACAGAATATCGCAGCCAAATAACAACTCCCTAGAGGTTTGTTGTGTCCCTGAGTGAGCTCAACAGTAAGCTGTATAAGCAGCAGAGGTAGCATCACGTGAGTGACACTTAATGTAGTGCAAGCGTTGATAGGCAGCGGTACTGCTTTACATCAGGTAGGTCGTATGCTTATATGCCTCCCGAGGTTGTATAAAAAAAAGTTACAACTTGGTGCATCTGTGCTGAATCATTTCCAGAAACCTTTGTCAGAAAAACATAAGAGTATACGTGCACTCTATAGCCATTGTGCTAGACATTTTTTATAACGGTTCTCGAATTTCTGTTCCGACTAAGCAAAGACTGTCACAAACAATGCATTGACAAATCGAATACAATTTCCATTTATTTCTCAGGAATTCTGAATTGTAACTTTCTGTAAGTGTAGATATTCTTCATATGTCTTGTAACTTTCCGTAAGTAAAGTTATTCCTCATCTGTGTTGTAACTTTTCCGGTTAAACACCACCTCTATAAATCTAGTCGTATCACGCGAACCGTGAAAACGCTCGCATGAATATTGAAAAAAATCTACAAAAGAGAAATGTCTTGGGAGTGCAAAAATAAAAACAGAACGAACAGACATTTCCTCGGCGCAAAGTTTGATTTCTCGCGGGAGCGCCGTCGGTAAATATGATGGCTTAATATCTTGTGCCGATGGGCCGATGGAGTACTTTGTAATATCGTGGTGTATTGGCTATGATATGTTTATACTTGACTGCTGCAAATGGACAAGGGGAGGAGAGCGGGGACTTTACAGGGCTAATTTTACACAATCATTGTCAAAAGACTGTTTTTTTTTATACAACTAAATTGGTAAACAAGCATGCGGCACGCATTGGATGGTAAGCGGTCACCGCAACCTATTGACGCTCGCAATACCACGGGGATGTTACTCACGCGCTGCCAATCTTGTGACCTAAGGATGTTTCGTCACAGTTCCCAGTAATTTCGGTTGCGGTAGAAATAGATGAGGCAAAAGTACTTATGCAGACGACTTTTGTACAAAATCTCCCACTGCTTTTAAGATGTAAGGCGGTCTACGTGTCAGCCTTTGAGTGTGTTCAAAGTCTTGTAGGATATATCTCTCAGTTATAAGACCTATATCTATAACTTCACGCCAGATCCCTTGCGGGGTAGGCAGAGAGAGCCGAGCGCCACGTGACTCGATCCTTACAAACCTCGCTCGCTTCTTTAACATTCATTGCTCTTCTCATGCACGTTCGCCTGACATCACCTTCTGATAGAACACGATCGATTTGGTCATGGTAGGTTAGTCTTGGCCTTCCTCGGCTCCTATATTTACAATTATATGTAGCACTTTCTCGAGTTGGATTCCTAAAAATGAATATATTTTGTTGCCATCTACGAATACCACAGCCAATATAGTATACAGCCTTAAGGTAGACATATTGGAAACTAAAAAAGTAAAACCTATTAAATTAAATTAATATAAAGTCTCGAAATATATGTTATATATATTAAAATAAATGTAAAAAAGAAATGTAAAAATAAAACTAAAAACAGTATAAATAAATAAAAAATAAACTTTCCGATTGTAATTAGGGTTATGGATAAAAACTAATAAAAAATTAAATACCACTAAGTACGTACCACTCAAAGTAATTTGTCTGAAAAAAAAGCTACTTAAGAAAAACTATTTAAAAAACTCTCTAAAGATACATTTACTCTTCGTTTATCCCAAAATGTTAAAAAAATAAATGTCCACCCGTGCGAAGCCGGGGCGGGCCGCTAGTATCATATATGTCATACATGTCATCACATCTGTCTTCCATTGGGATAGGCAGAGACTTTTGAACGCCAGGTGAAACCGATCCAAATATACGAGTACCTCTCTCGCCTCTTTCACATTCATCAAACTCTTCTCACAAGCATGTTCGGTTTCGGATGTTTTTGATGTAGCCCTTTTTTATGGTTGCGTCCGTCCATGCCGATATGCCGGCTTGCTCTCTTACTCTTGCTCGATATACTTCTTTCGTAACTCTTTTATTATCCGTTCTTTCCAACTCAGCATACACTTTTCTATTTTTGTCAATACATCATCTTTTATTCCACGTATCTACATATAGAATCTAGAAAAATCATTTTAATGTGAAGCATCTAGAAAAAGAATTTACCCAAACACAGTATTGGATATAACGACCCGGCTTGTGGAGTAGTAACGCTACTTTAACACCTAATACAAAAGGCTTGTCGGTTCGATTCTCATATAGGATGAACATTTATGTAGATCAACATATTTTTCGCCCACCTGATGTATGCCATGGCGGCAACACGATGAGTTGAGTCTGCAGCTAGGACATCCTTTTTACTTTTATAGGTATTTTTGTGTCGAAATGCAGGACACGAGGAAGGCACTCCTGCCATGACCAAATTGATCATGGGTTATCAGAAGGTGATGTCAGGAGCCCTAGGGAACGACTTTTTATACTACGTCGGTAGGCATACAAGCATACGGTCCACCTGATGTAAAGCGGGTACCGTAGCCTATTAACGCTTGCTATATACTAAGTATCACTCACGCGATGCCTCCTCTGTTGCTTACACACCAACTCCTTGGGAGCTTACTGGTGACCTCACTCACACGCAGTTGTTATTTGGCTGCGGTTTTCGGTGAGGTGGAGGTATTTCCTCAAATGGGCAGCTCTGATGCGCCCTACATCTCTTAAAAATGACCAGACCAAGGCAAACAGACATGTTAATGCACACAAATTTGCCTTGTGTGAGAATCGAACCCACGAGCGTTGGTGTCAGAGTCGCGTCATTCACGGCTGAGACACCGAGCTCGTCAATAGTGCGAGCGTGTATGAAAAAAAAGCCAACCCTTCAAGGGGCTTAGCATGAATATACAGATAGATGATATCTCACTATCTTTTTTTATCGTTATACCATTTTATATTATGTCATTAGGATAGCGCTACATATGCTTAAAGTTTTGACGATTCTTCAGTCTGCCGTCAGATCAGACCTTCGTACCGCAAAAGGAAACCCAGATTTTTCTTATTTTTTTTTTATACAACGTCTGAAGGCATACAAGCATACGACCCACCTGACCTGTTACCGTAGGCTATAAAGGTTTGCAATGTACATTAAGTATCACTCACGCGATGCCACCTCTGCTGCTAACACAGCAATAATATTGGAGCTAACTGGTGACCTCACTCACACGCTGGAACACATCAACACTCTGGAGAAATGTTATTTGGCTGCGGCTTTCTGTTAGGTGGCGGTACTTCCCCAGACCGGCTGATTTGCATCCTAACTCTCTTAAAACTACCCAGACCAAGATAAACAGACATGTTTATGCACACAAATGTTTGTCCTGTGTGGGAATCCACGAGCGTTGATAACAAAGTCACGCGTAAAATAAAAATAAACTAATAATAATAATAATATAATAATAATATCTTTATTTCAGACGTACAAGTGTTGTCCATAAAATGTTTTAGTAAGAGTTAGTAACCATGAGTAACTTAATAACTAAATCTATAATATAAAAATGAATCGCTAAATATGTTGCTAAGCGCAAATCTCGAGAGCAGCTGAACCGATTTCGCTAATTCTTTTTTTAGAATATTCCTTGAAGTACGGGGATGGTTCTTACGAAGAAAACTTTAAAAAATTGCCTAAAAAGTCTAAAAAGAACTCTTTTCTATACTCGCATACAAAAGATTCGTAATATTACTTAAACTTTCTTTTTTTTATCTTACTAGCTGACCCGGTGTCCCGAATAGCAGAATAAGTATAAAAAAAATG
Organism: Pyralis farinalis; assembly: GCA_947507595.1. NCBI lineage: Eukaryota > Metazoa > Arthropoda > Insecta > Lepidoptera > Pyralidae > Pyralis > Pyralis farinalis. The sequence goes on along the minus strand of OX382261.1, from coordinate 38,416,083 downwards.
AAAGAATCGACTGTTAGGCGGTACGAAGTTCGCCGGGTCAGCTAGTTTAAAATAATTAGATTGTATTGGAACTGAAGATACATCAATATTTAATGATTGTGTACATTTTCTCATACATACATAGTATACATGCATGCATGAGCACATGCACACTTCTATGCGCGACCCAGAACAACCGCAACCCAATGTTTCTGTATAGGACAGTCAAACCTTTCAGCAATGGCTTTCAAGATTACTACTACTCCTCAATGCCTGCAATAATGAAACAGCTTTTTTACAGCAACAAGGTGCAGCTATATAAAAGGTAAAATCACGCGTCTTTTGTTATTCTTGGACGTGTGGGTTTCCCCACGATGGTTTCCTTCACCATCGAGCAAGTGACAATTACAAATATGTACATAAATCCGAAAATACGAGTTGAGTGGCTCATACCAGAATACAAACCCGTTTTTGATCAATAGACCGACTCTACTGGGCTATAACTGCACCAAATCTCAATGTATCCACCTTTACATGTTGCAAGTTAAGAGGGCGCACAAAGGTAAGTAACGCCCTCATTTTGTTTTTATTAATAACGTTGAATTTAAGACCATTTACAAAAAACGCTGAATGCAGGCACTGAAGAACCATATTTTGTTATGTTTATGTTTATGTTGTATGTTTTTTTGAGACATATGATGTTTTTATTATTTACTAGCTGCTGCCCACGGCTCCGCCCGCGTGGAGTTAAATAACGTAGCCTATGTGTTAATCCAGAATATAATCTATGTACGTGCCAAATTTCATTCAAATCCGTTCAGCCGTTTAAGCGTGAAAGAGCAACAAACATCTATACATACATACAAACTTTCGCATTTATAATATTAGTAGGATGTAGAATTAGTTACAATTTTGATTATTGCTATAAGTGGCCACAATAAGCAATAATTAAAATTTTAGTTACTTGTACATCTATACAGATAAATAAAATTGGAGTGTCTGTTTGTAATATTAAAATAACCGCTTTTTACTAAATGCATATGAATGTATACACAGTACATATATGAAAATGAATATTTTTACAATTTTTGTCTGTCTGTTTGTTCCGGCTAATCTCTGAAACGGCTGGACTGATTTTGGCGGGACTTTCACTGGCAGATAGCTGAATAAGGAGTAACTTAGGCTACTATTATTTAGAGTTTTTTTTTAATAAATATAAATAAATAATTCCACGCGGACGAAGTCGCGGGCACAGCTAGTAGATAAGAAATACAAGATCAGAAAAACATAAATATGGTTCTTCAGTGCCTGTATTGAGCGTTTTTTTAAAATTGGTCTTAAATTCGGTGTTTTTAAATGGAAACAAATTGAGGGCGCCATTTAGTTGTGCTTTGTGCTCTTAACAAATCGATTCATTAATGATACGCCGACAAAATAGTTCGCAAAAGTTATCTCGACCGTCCCACGAGATAATAAATAAACAGCTGGGCGTGGCGAAAGCAGGAACAAGTGTGTTATAAACGTTACTTTGTCAGGAAATTGGTCTTGAGAAGACGAAGAGCGGTCCGCCACGCCCGCGCTCTGTTCTTGGGGATGGAGCACTTGTGTTTTAGGGCGGCTGCGCGCCGGCGACCGAGAAGGTATAAGACATTTTTTATTACTGTTTCAAAATGTCTTTTTAAATACTAAAAGGTTTTCTGCCCTCGCGTGTGAGTAATACCGCGGCTCACTGATGCTTGCATTATAAGAGGATTCGCAACTTTATTCACCACAAATCTATACATCTTTTTTTTATACTACGTCGGAAGGCATACAAGCATACGGCCCACCTGATGTAAAGCGGGTACCATAGCCTATTAACGCTTACGATAAGTATCACTCGCGCGATGCCTCCTCTGCTGCTTACACAACAATTCGTTGGGAGCTTGCTGGTGACCTCACTCACACGCAGGAGCACAACACCCTTCTAGGGAGATGTTATTTGGCTGCGGTTTTCTGGGAGGTGGAGGTACTTCCCCAGACGGGCTGCTTTGATGCGCCCTATCAATACTAAGATATTAGTTTGAGTGCGTTAATCTATGCAACCAATCGGATTAAAAAAAATATATAAGATACCGCAACTGCTGCAGCAATATATTAAAATCAACTGATTTAAAAGGGTTACTGAAATACAGTAGAACCAAAACCATAAGTTGTGATTGCTACGTGGCAAAACGAATGTCATCTGAGCAGTCTTTCAAAGGAGTAGCAGACGAGCTATGACCAGGGTGGAAACTAGTCTATAAAGACTTAAGTATATTGCTATTGTGAATGAAAGCGCTCCAGTTGTTGTTGAACCAGGCGTTGGGCTTCAGATAGAAACGGAAGAACGAAAATGAGTCGACAGTCAGAAAACCAACTCGGGTGGCATTTGTCAGGCAAATTTTTTTAGGAAAAAAATGGTTGCCTGTAAAGTCGGTTTACGGACGGTAATTTTACGTGATAACGTCATAAGAAAACATTCAACAGTTGACAAAACAGTTCACGTGTAGGTTGTGTGCTGCCGCTGTCTCTCTTCTACTCGGACGCATCGGACGATGTAGTGGAAGAGAGATAGATGCGTCACAAGCCGAACGCTTAGGCCGATCATGCCTCTCTATCGCTCGTTCTGCGCTCTCGCTTGCACTGGCGGAATATGACACTTTTTCGTGCGTGCTATCGGCATTCATCGATTTATAAGACGTTATCACGTCAAAAAGTGTTAATAACTTTGTTATTTTTTATTCTACAACTAAAAGTTATGGAGCCAAAATTGTAGAGAATATAATTTGCAATGAACAATGTTAAGTATTTTGTTGAGATTGGTTTTTCATAGTGAATGACGGCAGAGACAATGGTGTGCCAAACATTTAAAAGAAGGTGTGATTTTCGATTTTTTCTATGGCCTGTTTGATACCATAATAAACATTTTTGTACAATCTTAATACTTTATTTAATGAATTATATCAAGATATCTAGATCTTGATATAATTCATTAAATAAAGTATCCAAAAATATACATAATATAATAAAATGCATATGCTTTTAACAATGATTTGTTTCCTTGAAATCTTTTTATTATGTATAATTTTAAACTTTCATTTTGTTATTTATATCACTATTGTAGTAGTGGGACGTACGGCGATTTGCATTTCTATTTTCTGATTTTTCGGCGATGCTGACGTGACCATGGCCAAGGAATGACTCCAGATGGCGAGTAGGTATCCATCCGTTAAAGGTAGATATATCTGTGTACTCTCTTTCTTTTGTACGCTTATTACTCGGTGTCTTGCACGCTACACTCTCACGGTGTCCTGTTATTCTTATAACAATCTCCAAGTGCAATCGAAGCCTACACATAACGTTTATTGACGTTTGTTCCAGTCACCTTGAAAGCGTCTTCTTGATAGAAATTACGATGCTTCTTTATTTCTACCGTCTCCCTGACTAGCCGCGGTATGAAGCGTTCGTTCTGTTAAGAGTAACTTGAGATTATGCAACTCAATCTAGTGATTGATAATTGAGCTTTTGACAAAGATGTTCCGCAACGACGGACTTCTTAATCGTATCTCTGCTTTTGAAGTTTGATATTTTGTAAACGTCATAATAGTCTCCGAAAAGAAATGCCCTTTAGTAATCAGATATGTCTCAAGTTATCGAGATTCTTATTAAAGCAAACTCTAAAAAATATGATCCAATTTATTAGAAAGGAATCCAATTTATTACAAAATTCTTTGGTTATTATATTTGTAATTAATTCCTTTATTAGGGTTCCGTACCTCAAAGGAAAAACGGAACCCTTATTAGATCACTATGTTATACGTCTGTCCGTCTGTCTGTCTGTCAAGACCCCTTTTGAAGAACGGGTGGTCAGACAAACAGTCCATATTTTGTTAGTGGGTTAGTAACAATTTTTTTGCCTAAAATTAAGTTAGTTCTGCTAGCATTCACGATTAAAATAAATTAAAATTAAATTAATAGCTACTTAGTTAGGCCCTCAACCCAATGTCTTTGGATGGAGCAGTCAGGTCTACCAGCAATCATTTTTAGGATGCTATTGTCGCTGTTACGTAGACGTTGTAGCAGAGATGACACTTTTTTAAGCATGATGGCATGAAAGCCATCAGTACGGCTATCAGAAAATATTTTAGATGCGCTATAACGCTTTGGCAGCCCCACAGCTTCCTGAAAGCGTTGTTATATTGGACTCGTAGGGCGCTGTAGGCTACGCGTGTAGGTCAGGCACAGGCCACTCGTATAAACTGACTGACAGAATGCCTTGAAGCTATCAAGCTGAAATTAATATAAAATACTAAGGTCTGTAATTCCTTCGAGCAGTGTAAAATCAAACTTCTAAGTCAACGCAATTAAAAGATACAGCTGTTTATGCCTCGTTTATATATATTTTGACACTCGCACGGAAATCAAAACCTATAGGGTACTTTCCGTTGACCTAGAATCATCAAAATTTGGTAAGAAGCAATATCATGTAGTACAATGTAAAGGATAAAAACCCGAAAACCGAAAATTTATAGTTCCATCACAAAAGAAAACTCCTACAATAATTTGCGAAAATATTTTTTTACGGAACCCACAGAGCGCGAGTCGGACTCGCACTTGACGGCTTTTTTTATTAATTAGTAGTCGCCAAAATAATCGAAATTCAACCCAAAATTAGAAACTTTAAATGATTTCGCAAGTTTTCAACTTTTGTTTTAATGTTATTGGTTTACAAACAGTAAATAAGAGGGTACTGAACTGTTTTTTTATCTATTTACATATAAAGATGAAGAATTCGTCTTAGGTTTTTGCGTTTTTTACACATTGAATCAAACAATTTTTAACGGAAATATCGCGTATTTTATATATTTTGTTGAACCTGACGATTCGAACGCTTTGCAGCGTCCGTGTTCGCAGGAAGACTCAGGTTCAACAAAGTAAATAAAATACGCGATATTTCCGTTAAAAATTGTTCAATTCAAGAAGAATTCATCTTCCTATGTAGTTTCTGCACTTACATGCAATTGAACGAAATCGTCTAGTTACAGTTACCCTTAACGTTAGCGGTTGAAATCGGATTCTGGGGAGATTTTAAACTAGATTTTGATTGCACTAACTTATAATGCAATTTCTGGAACGTGTTTTGGGAGGGCTTAAGGCGGACTTGTGATCGAGTTACGGGGCTTTGTTTAATTCGAGGTATTGCATTGTTTCATACTAGCCGGCTCGATCTAACTTTGCCTGCATTTAACCACAAATATTATGAATTAGTCTAGGTTTAGTTTTAAGAAGCATCATCATCATCTTGTCGCGTCCTAAGGTTTTGCTTTTTGCTGTTTTGGTGTAAATATGTGTTTACAAGCCTTCTTCCTAGCCACTGATACCCAAGACACTGAATTTACATCTAGCGTCTGCATCAGAACTACACAGTTGGTTAACACGGTTTCCTCACGATGTTTTCTTTCTCCGGCGAGCATATAATAATTACATATAAACAATTTGATCTAACCTGCTTTGTGTGCTTGCTTCCGCCACCAATTAGTTCATACGGCCTAGTGCCGGCCGGCACACACCCACTACCGATAGTAGATGAAACATGCCGACGTTGCCATGGCTACTCCGGTAGTCTCTGCCTTGATTGCTGCGTCGTCCGCCATCTGGAACAGATTACATATATATATAAATCTGAAATCATGAATTTAGATGTGCATGCCCGATTCGAACCGGGGATCAGTTAGTCATAGGCCCTTTCTTTGTCACTGGGCTATAACTACTCAAAATAGATATTACTGATAGTGCAACATGCTAACTTTGTCCCCTGGCGCTTACTACATGTTAGAAGTTGCTGTGTTGGCAGCAGAGGTGGCATCGCGCGAGTGATATTTAATGTATTACAAGCGTTCGATTACGGTAACATCAGGTGGGCCATAATGCTTGTATGCCTCCCTACATTGTATAAAAATATATATATGTAGCTAATGTACATAATTAAATAATATAAGGTTTACTGTCAATCACAATCAGTAGAACACACAAAAGGAGAGAAAATCTCTCCTTAAACTGAATATATATCACTTTTCTGAAGTAAATAAATTTATACCAAATACTTTAACAACGAACAACGTGGCAACTTACCTCAACTCGATAATAGCGGTTTAAACTTTACATACCAGTGAATCTAGCTCATTTGTATTCAATCTGGACTCGCAGGTGACACCTGCACAATGCAGGACTGCGGCCCGCGCTTTGTGCAGCTTTAAAAGAATTCCGTTCTATTAAAAAATAAAAACTCTTGAATGTAATGTGTAATAGACTCGAATTCTACTTTTTTTCTCGACGTTCTTCAAATCTTTATTGGCACAGGTTTTTACAATATACATCTTTTTTGTAGTTTTAAATTCATTTGCTGTGGAAGGCTGACACATTCCTACTACGACGAAATTGGTAGTGTTTTATCAGGAGGTGAATTTAATAGCCCGATAAACGAGCGTGTAGTGTAAGTTATGAATGTTAAAGAAGCGAGCGAAGTGTAATGACCGAGTCCTGTGGCCTCGATGTTCCTAACTAGCCAGTAAAGTAATTGCTGTGAAGTTATACATATATTATCATAACTGTTTGATTTATTATATCAAGTCCACATAATAACATGAAACCATCATAAAAAGCAATGAAAAAAAATTGTCGTGTCAAAAAAAGATCTTCGGGTTACAAACAGCATCAGCATGGATACCTATTTATTAACTATAATGTATTTTTGACGAGCTCGGTGGCGCAATGGTGAAACGCGTTGTTACGCTACTTTGACAACAACGTTCGAGGGTTCGATTCCCACACAGTACAAACATTTGTGTGCATGAACATGTCTGTTTGTCTTGTTCTGGGTATTTTCTATGTATTATAAGTTTGTATTTACAAAAAAAAATGTATTTACGTATGTTTATCAGTTGTCTAGTACTCATAAAACAAGCTTCGCTTACTTTGAGGCTAGGTGGCGCTGTGTAATTTGTCCGACAATATTTATTTATTTTATTTATTAATGTCAATAGTTTCAGTTGTCCTCTTCTTCTTCTTCACGTTATCCCGTTTCCAACCCATTAGGATTGGCGGGGTCCGCTACCTAAGCCCAAGGATTTGGCGAAAACACTTTTCTCTTCTTTCTTAAGTTAGGTCACACGTATTTCAAAATACAGATTCTTGAACGTGTGGGTTTCCTCACGATGTTTTCCTTCACCGCCGAGCAAGTGATAATTATATAAATACATTTTTATTTTTTTTAAATATTGTTGGACAAATTACACACCGCCACCTAGCCCCAAAGTAAGCGAAGCTTGTTTTATGAGTACTAGACAACTGATAAACATACGTAAATACATTTTTTTTTGTAAATACAAACTTATAATACATAGTAAGTACATATATACATAAAGTAAGCGAAGCTTGTGTTATGGGTACTAGACAACTGATAAACATACGTAAATACATTTTTTTTTGTAAATACAAACTTATAATACATAGAAAATACCCAGACCAAGACAAACAGACATGTTCATGCACACAAATGTTTGTACTGTGTGGGAATCGAACCCACGAGCGTTGGTGTCAAAGTAGCGTAACAACGCGTTTCACCACTGCGCCACCGAGCTCGACGATATATATATATATATATATATATATATATATATATATATATATATATATATATATATATCCGAAAACACGATATTAGTGGCACATGCCTCCGCTTGGATTCGAACCGGGTACCAGTTGGTCAATAGACCGGTTCGTTATTCACTGGGCTATTACTGCTGTTAATAGATTAGAGTTATTTTACAAAGGTCAATTTTACATGCTAATTGTTCCAACCGGCTTTTTTGCTTCAATCCCAGTCAATTCATTCGAACTAACACTCAATCAAATAACACGCTGTCATCAGCAGAGATGCCATCGCCGCTATGGCTGCTCTGGTTGCCTTTGCGACTGCTCGGCAATTGGAACAGGAACCGCATGCTCCATCTTCCTTGAACATGGGATGCTTCAAACGAAGCGTGAAGAATCATCTTGCGGATCAGCATGGCAGCGTCAACTGACAGGCCACTGTGTAGTATTTTGTCAGTTGCAGTTGAGATTTGGGCATCTCTTTCGCTTACCATCAGGCAAAGAGGAGCCACTATCCTGGACTAGTATAAAAGAAATGCTCCCGCAATTGTTGCGGTCTTGGTCGTCTCTGAACGCGGTTTCATCTCTGCACGAAGCATCCTCAATTACTGTAAAAGTTTGTTGTTAGAATAACATGCCACGAATGAATCATTCAATATAATAAGAGCGTAAGTACCGCTATCTCACAGAAACCCCCAGCCAATGAGTTTCTGTGCTAGCAGCAGAGGTGGCATCACGCGAGTGATACACAATGTACTGCAAGCGTAATAAGACACGGTAATCATTTTACATCATGTGACCGTATGTATGCTTTTATGCCTCGTGACTTTATATAAAGAAAAAAGTTTTTTTTTATATACTACGTCGGGAGGCATACAAGCATACGGCCCACATGATGTTAAGCGGGTACCGTAGCCTATTAACATTTGAGATATATTAAGTATTACTCAAGCGATGCCTGCTCTGCTGCTTACACAACAACTCCTTGAGAGCTTACTGGTGTCCTCACTCACACGCAGGAACGCAACAAACCTCTAGGAAGTTATTATTTGGCTGCGGTTTTCTGTGAGGTGGAGGTACTTCCCCGGACGGGCTACTTCGATGTGCCCTACCTCTTTTAAAACATCCAGACCAAGACAAACAGACATGTTCATGCACACAAATGTTTGCCTTGTGTGGGAACCGAACCCACGAGCGTTGGTGTTAAAGTCGCGTCATTCACGACTGAGTCACAGCGCTCATTTATTTCCAAATGCGCTGTTCACTTGCTGATTCCAAGATCCAATCTCAAGCCTCCCCAAGGCCACTGACTTAAATTAAGGCTGCCATCTATAAGACAGATAAATGCATCCGACTACAGTCGACGTTGCTTAACTTGCATTTTCGATTAGAGGTACATGTGGACACAAGTTATAAATATATTGTTAACAAACAAAGCATCAGAAGAGTGAACGAAGATAAAACTAAGGAAAAAATAACATCAAGGGACCTATAAGCATCCCTTCAGAGGTCTCGATTATCTTCGTCTCGAAAGATTTTCCCTGAAGGAAACCGATTCTTAAGGGTCAAATCGCGTTGGCAAAAATTTGAAATGTAAAACCGCTTTCATAGCTACGCTTTGTTACATTTTTTTACGTATAATTTGATCTAACCTGCTGGTGTGCTTTCACCACCAATTAGTTCATGCAGTCAAGTGAAGGACGGCGCCCATCCACTACCGTTAGTAGATGCAACATGTCGTCGCTGCCATGACTGCTCCGGTAGTCTCTACTGCGGCTCTCTCTAATATTCGTGAGTGTGCTGTGCTAGTGTGGTGGGAAGCGAAAGTTTTCATTTACACATCTCACTGCCCTGATAAGAATCGGAATCTTATTATTTGTCTATAAATGTAAGTATACCAATATTTGGGTGGGTGCCAACGTTTGGCCGATTACGCTATATACAACATGTTATTATCATCATCAATGTTCATTTATAGTCGGTTATAAAAGTCAGTAAAAATATCTTATTCTAACAAAGGCAATATATTAGATAAAAAGGTAATTAAAAAATCGGCCAAGTGCGAGTCGGACTCGCGCACGAAGGGTTCCGTATCTATAAAAACGGCAAAAAAAATCACGTTTGTTGTATGGGAGCCCCCTTAAATATATATTTTATTCTATTTTTTAGTATTTGTTGTTATAGCGGCAACAGAAATACACCATCTGTGAAAATTTCAACTGTCTAACTATCACGGTTCAAGAGATACAGCCTGGTGACAGACGGACGGACGGACGGACGGACGGACAGCGGAGCCTCAGTAATAGGGTTCCGTTTTACCCTTTGGGTACGGAACCCTAAAAATGAGCCTACTGCGGTATGGAGAAAGTTTATAATTAATTTATGGATTGTAAAGCAAGAATGAAGTGAATAATGGAGTTATATGGCACAAAATCATCGTTCTAAAGAATAATATCAATATATAAATACGTGAAGCAAAAACTTTGTACTATTTTTTTACAAAAATTATGCGATCGCAGGAGTATGGAATTTGGCATAGTTAAAGTTTATATACTTAGAAAATACATTAATTTAGTAAAAAATAAACCTTATACACATTACCATGAGTTTGACACACAAACACATATATATACTTACCCAAATATATACCTACTCTTTAGTTTATGGTTGAAGTCTGTTGTCAAACTGAGAAGAGATTAACGTAATTGGTCTTTAGTATTATTTGTCTATGGTCTTACTAGATGTCGAAAGATAACACAATTGTGATAATATCATAGTCATAGTTTGCCCAATAGAGTTTTGTGCATTAAGGTAGTCAGAGAGAACCGAGCCCCAAAAGACGCGGTCCTTACATACTCACTGGCTTCTTTAATATTCTCAGATTTTTCATGCACGCTCGCTGGTTCCTAGGACCTCTGACAGCACCTTCTGATATAACATGATCAATTTGGTCATGGTAGGTAAGTCTTTGTCTTCCTCGGCTCCTATATCCTTCTACTTTTGCGTTGAACATCTGTTTCGTCGTTATTTCTACATGTCTGAATCAACGGAGCAAGCATTTTCTTAATTTAATACTGACTGTTTATTTTGGTTTTAGAAATGGATTATTATTTAACGATTATTATAATTTAGTTTATGCAAGGCTTTGCAGTTGATTTAATTCCTGCAAAGAGTTGTGACCATGTGGGTTATCCAAAATCACGACTTGAGGCATGTCGAGAACTTCAGTATGAGCTAAGTATGTATCAAGTAGGGCTCTAGTAATATCGTACCTTGTAGTTTATGTATTGTCACAGCCCAACACAATATAATCGGGAGCATTAGTTTTCTTTATCCCTTAAAGCATCTAATTCAACAGTCTTCAGCTCAATTCTTACTCCAACACTTGGAGTAAGAATATTATCTTTATAATATTATCTTTCATTGTAGCATCATCAAATTCTATGTATACTGTATTTGGTAACTCTTCTGCATCTAACTGATCTCTACGCAATGCAGGATATTCATTTCCTTCCAATCCTCATGGCACGTTAACATGACTTCACCTAATGATAAAGTTTCTTTGCAAAATCGCCGGCGAACCCCCACTAATTTTAATGGTCGCCGGGATTCCTTCAAAGGTCTAATCTCTAAATGTATGGTAATCTGTAACTAACAGGTCATAATATTATGCCCATACCATATGTAGGTGGATTCTTTACGATAACCGTAAGCGAAAAATGCAATGGCTGACCCCAAAAGGTTTGGTAGTATCTTCATAGCGTTATTCACTATAGCTTTCTCAGGTCTGATCAAGCAAAAACAGCAGATGTGTACTATGCCGAACTTCGAACAATGATGGCGAAACAGCCCCGACTCGTGAATCGATCTTCATCATTATTGCTTCATGATAACGTTAGATCGCACACTGCACGAGAAACCGTTGTAACTCTACAGCAGCTGCAGTTGGAAACCCTCACGTATGTCATTTTCCGTACTCGCCAGACCTTGCTCCAACTGGTTGCCATTTGTTTCGTGATTTGGATAATTTTCTACGTGGTAAAATGCTGAGAAAAAAGTACTGTTCCATAGGTTAGGTCACACGTTGTCACGTTGCTATGAGGTGCCCTAGCATAGAGGGTAATTCAAACAACCGTGAACAGAAAACTAAGATTTTTATTACTAGAGTATTTTAGCTAAGCGAAGAACATAAGTCAGGTCGCGGGTTCGATTTACTTTAGTGATCGAGTCCGTACACTATTGTTGAAAACTACCGCACTCTCCTTTGTCTGGCCACGGAAGATCCACCGGCACGGAGACAGCTACTGCGGCGCTGATTCAGGGTGCAGAGGCTCGCAGTTAGAGATGAGGTTTATTGCTCTCAGGTTCGATAGATGAACCCCAACGGTGTTCCCAGTAAGGGAAATTCACTAAAACACCAATAAATTAAAAATCGGTTTCAATTTAAATAGCCGTTACTTTCGTATTTTGTAACGGTAGTTTTTGTAAGCTAAAGTGACGCGTACAGGCTCTCAAGTGGTTTGGCGGGCACTGATCGCGCGTTCTCAGCGAATGAATTCTCGATGCAATCAGTTACCGCGCCCCGCACTTACCTCTACGTATTAGCAATATAAAACACACGGTGCGTTTGTCCGCGCGAATATTGAAAGTAATTTATTTTACTATGTTTTTATATGTTTCTATATTTTGTATAATAATTAAGTAATGTAAATATGTAGATATTTTTTAGTGTTATAAGTATTTAGATTTAAGTTAGTTTTAAGTATGTAAGTAAGTACGTATAAGATTAAATTTTAAAGAAGTTTGGTAACCTATGTTACAACGTCTTTCGAAATACAATTTCTTAGACGTGAGGGTTTCCTCACGATATTTTCCTTCACCACCGAGCAAGTGATAAATATATATATATATATCACTTGCATGGCGGTTTTCTTTTTATTAAGTTCCAAAACATTTAAATGTAGTAGTGGTAAATGCTCCCGCCAGGAACCGGTGCCCAATTGGTAAACATGCTAAAGTTAATACCATGTTAGATTTCTTAACGAAAAGATATTGGCAAGAATGCTCTGAAGACTCCACTGTGTCTCGACCTTTATATTACCCAGTGACCATTGAGGAAAACCACGAAATAGCAAACTGTATGCTAATTTATAGTCGCATTCTGCGCCCAGCTTCATTCGTGGCCATTTTCCTTCCAGATAAGAAGGAAGATTTTTTGTTTCGATTGCCTAAATATAAGATAATGAGGGTAGATCAATTGACAAGATACGCTCGGATAGCTTATTAGGGAAGTCTGTAAATATTTCCTCTTTTTCGTTTATTAAACTCTTTGGTGAATATGTACACTAATATAAGTGGATTAGAAGACGAAATAAGTTTTAAGGGTGCCTCCAAATCTCTGTGCTGCGCGGCGAATACGGCTGTTTGCGAAAGGATCGGTCGGCGCGCAAGCATTACTTGTGCGGTCAGCTCATGAGCCAATGATCCATCGATCACGCGACGAGCGCCCGCTGCGTAGGTACACAAAATAATTAATAACCGATGTTGCAATAGTAATTTATCGTCACCGTGCTGTCATCCTAAATCTTCAAAAGCAAGTATCAGGCTGACTGAGGGGAAAATATGATATTCTTGAAGTTTTTTTTTTTTTTTTTTTGATTTTCGCCCAAGAAAGTTGAAGACCCACAAAGGAAGGACCAACCCACACCCGGGTGTGCATTGGTCATTCCTCCGTGAGGGGCACCCTCCGGAAAAAGGGAGGGAGGAGGTGAAATCTTTCAAAGATACCATTTCGTACGAACGAACTGATTATGTCGGATTTCCACCGACTAAAACACCCCCTGGGACTGCCTCTAGCCGGGAAGGCTACAAAGGCTTCATCTGAAGCGATCACCCCAGGGGAACGGGGTGACGCAAGCGTCACTCTTATAAGAGCATACGCTTAGAGAAGGGTCGACTTCCTCCTGAGGACGCCGACCCTGGACCCTATAAGCGCCTAAACCGAGCGACCAGAAGGGTGCTCACATGGTGGAGGAGTGTTGCCCTAAGGAGGCTTCGGCCGCTGCATAGCGGTCCAAAGCTCTCGAAATTTTGTTAGGTTGATCTAAGAGGACACTACGTGGCCTGCGGTTTTGGTATTTGGATAAAGGAGGCTGTGGCGGGCTGTAGGACGCAGCCTGCTGGATGAGCGGGTTAGGATGGGTCTCAGCGGTTTCGAAGAAACGCTTTGACAGGAGTTGAAAGTGTTGTTGGATAGATGGGAGTTGGAGGTCACGGTGGAGTTCAGCATTACGCTGAGCCCACTGAGCATTGGTGGCTCGACGACAAAAGACGTTTTGGACGGTCTGCAGCCTGTTAATGGTTGCAGGACTGGCATGAGCGAACACCGGAGACGCGTACGACATCACCGGCCTTATACAAACCTTGTACAGGGTTCGCTTATTTCTGAGGGACATTTTACTGTGCCTTCCCAGCATAGGGCTGAGTCGGTTCAGGTAAAATCTGGCGGTACTAACTACCTTTCGAACGTGGGGGACAAAAGAGAGTCTGGAGTCTAGAGTGACTCCGAGATACTTCGCCGTGCGTTTCCAGGGGACTGACGCCCCCAGCATACGCAGTCGACGAGTATTGTGTGGGAGTTTGCGTCTCGCACAGAAGTGAACTGCGGAGCTTTTCTCCGGGTTCACCTCTATGCGCCATTTTCGGAACCATCTTCCTAACTCAGTAACTGAGGTTTGAAGTTTGGCTAACGCAGATGACACCTGCACGCTCTTGGAATAGAGGGCTGTGTCGTCGGCGAAGAGCGAGAGCTCAACGCCTTTGGGAGGGGTGGGAATATCGTTGGTATACGATATATACAGCAGGGGTGCCAAGACAGAGCCCTGTGGGACCCCAGCCTTGAGTGGGCGTGGGGTTGAGAGCACTCCTTCGTGTCTAAAACGAAAGGAGCGATGTTTGAGGTAGGAGGCCACTAAGCGGACAAGTCGGTCTGGGAAATTAAGCTTGTAAAGCTTGTAAATAAGTCCTCCATGCCAGACTTTATCAAAAGCCTTGGCAACGTCAAAGAAGACAGCTACTGTCTTTTGACGCTTTGGATAAAAACCGCTCGAGATATACTCGACTATGCGGTGGACTTGCTGTGGGCAAGAGTGTTGGGAGCGAAAGCCGAACTGGTTGTCTATTATGAGACCATTTGAGAAGAGATGCTCTCTCAGTCGAGCGAGCATTACTCTCTCAAGAAGTTTCCCCATCGCCTTAAGTAGGCTGATGGGGCGGTGGCTACTAGGGTTGTTGAGTGGTTTACCCGGTTTAGGTATACCAATGACCGTAGCATCTTTCCAGGCGGTTGGAAAGTGGCACAGGTCGAAGCAGGCGTTGAATATAAGGGCTAAGAGCGTCAGCACTTGGGCTGGGAAGTTCTTTAGCGCCTTATTTGAAATTCCATCAGCGCCTGGGGCTTTGTGGGGGTTTAGTCCTTTGATGAAAGAACTAATTTCATCATTGGACACTGTGATGGGGTCTGCAGTGAGAGGGAGTGAGCTCTTATGTAAGACCTCCTCCTCCACTGATTTGACGTGTGCAGCGTCGCATGGCTGCGTGCTGACAGAACATTGTGAAGCAATGCTGTCAGCGAAACATTCGGCTTTCTCTTCGTCCTCGAAGGCGATAGTGCCATCGGGACGGTGGAGTGGTGGGGTGTGAGTTATTACGTCACTACGCAGTGCTCTCGCTACTTTGTAGTACGCAACATGAGAGGGAGCTATATTCTCCATGAGGTCGCCCCATCGCTCTTCCCTCAAGTCGGAGAGAGAGGACCTCACTTGCCGCTGAAGGCGGTTCGCGAGCGTCCTGTTAGACGGGGTGGGATACAGCTTGGCTCTGCGGAGCGCTGCATTTTTGGCTTTAATCAGGTCCCTGACAGCCTGCGGTAGTTTTCGGCGGTTATCCACCTTCACTACCCGCGAGTTGTCCTGAACAGCTGATTGAACCAGTTTGGTTAGAGAATCCACCGCACTGTCAATCTTGTCCGGACTATCGAAGTAGTCGGACGTGAGAGCGTACGGTGAATCTAGGGCATCAAAGGCTGCCTCTAGGGTGGCCTTAAAACCTTTCCAGTTGGTGAAGGTCTTGTTGGTGGAGGAGGGGTGGGGATCCAACGGCCCCATTACCAGTGAGACTGGACGGTGATCAGAGCCCAGATCATCGAGAGGCTCGATTGATCTGAGCTGAAGCGACACTCCTTTGACTAGCGCAAAGTCTAGTACGTCAGGAGTGGCGTCCACCCGATCAGGGTAGTGTGTGGGCGAGAAAGGACACAGGACGTCCAGATCTAGGGCTTGGGTAATCTCCAGTAGCTTCCTGCCACTGGAGTTAGAAGACTGACAGGTCCAGTCTGTATGTTTGGAGTTAAAGTCTCCAAAGAGAATGACAGACTTGCCTAGTGCTAAGAGCGCTTCAAAGTCGCTTCTTAGTGGGATTGTCCCGCTCGGTATGTAGATGGACGCTATGAGTATGGACTGATGTCCTGTCATAGCCACCTTACATACTGTGGCCTCCATACTACTCAAAGGAGGAGTATCTATAGTTGAGCAATGAAGTGCTCGCCTATAGTAGATAGCAGTGCCGCCGCCTCTATGGTCGCGCGGCCTGTCATTCCGAACTAAAGTGTACTGGGGAATCGACAGCCCCTTCCGGTCAGTGGGTTTGAGCCACGTTTCCTGAAGGAGCAGCAGGTCGATGTCCCTACTACGTACAAATTCCTTCAGTTCTAGAATGTTAGGCCGTAAGCTACGCGTATTAAATGAAATAAGCGAGAGCCCTTTCGGTTTGGTCCGGCCAGGTGCAGCCGACACGGCGGTGTTCGGTACCACTGAGTTACCTACTACTGGAGGCATTTACTTAAATGCAAGGATGAGATGGTGATAGCGGGTGAATAATTCCATTCGCCCGATGACGTCACTGCTTTTATACAGTTGCAGGAACTGTGTGACCTCAGCCACATCAACCTTGGGGAAGCTAAGCATCCCCGGGGCGGCTGAAGTGGCAGTGGGCGCGGGTTTGGCGGATTGAGGCGCACCCGCTGGGGCCTGCTTGAAGGCAGGCTCCGTGCGGGGCCCCCAGGCCTGGGTTTTCGGCTGCGCAGAGTCAGCCTTTTTTGGGCCCCACGCAGGCGTGGTGCCGGACTTGGCCGCCGCAGGCAGAGGCGGGAAGTGGCTCGCCGTGGGCGCCGGAGGCGCTTTGCGGCCACTTTGGGCCCCACCTCGGCCGTTGGCGGCCTTGCGGGACTGTTGGGAGGGGGACGGCCGAGGCGCGCGCGGGCAGCCTCTGTAGTTGGCCGGGTGGCCAGTCTGGCCACAAAGTACGCACGCCGGGGGCGTGGAAGACTGCTGGTCGCGTGTGCGACCGCAGTCTTTGGTGAGGTGCGGCACCAGGCACTTTACGCACCTTGGTGCCGCCGTGCAGTTACGAGCCGCATGCCCGTATAGCTGGCAGCGGTGGCACTGGGCCGGCATGCCAGTCTTGCGGGGCGGCTCGACTGTAATGTTTGAGATCCCGCACACCGTGCGGGTCTCTTTGAATATGGACCTAGCCTCACTGTTGTTGGTTAATACCACCAACGCCAGTGGGTAGGTACGGCCTGAGCGGCTGTACATTTTATGTACAGCCTCAACTGGGAAACCCTGACCGACTAAGTCGGCCCGGATTTCCTCAGCCGGAACCTCGTGCGGTACTCCTCTGAGTACCGCACGGGCTTTCCGCTCCTCAGTGAGGGCGTAAGTATGGTATGGGATACCATGCTGACCCAGCAGGCCTGACAAGCCTCTGTAGTCAGCGATGGTGGGGACCTCTATTTTGATAGCTACACCTGTATTGGTGGCTTTGGTGTAACTGACTTTTTTGTCAGTACACAGTTTTGAGACGTCGACCCATCTCGCCTTATCCCGTAGGAATATAGGCGGCGGGGACTTTACTTTGGCCACCTCCGGCGCGCAGCGAGTCGCTGGCTTGGCGGTGGCGGAGGAGGAGGAGGAGGTGCCGCGGGCAGCGGGGGTGGCAAGCGCAGAAGGCGCTGGGATGTCGATGCTCATTAGAGCCGGGATGGCGGGGCGCTGGGTCGCGGCGGGGGATGCTCTCTGCGGCGAGGCAGAGCGAGCACGCCGGTTTTTCTTAGCTGAAGGCTTTTTAGGGCGGGTGTGAGTGACGACGGTGTATGAGCCTTGCTCATCGTCGTCGCTGGGGGCTGGACGTTTGATAGTCCTTTGGGCGGGAGGGATGGAGCTATCAAGCTCCATGTCCGAATTGTCGGACTCAGGAGAGGAAGGGGAGGCGGGGGAGGAAAGTACCTCCACGGCAGGGGAGGGGGGGGCGTCAGAAGACGCGGGGGAGGCTGGGACGCTGTATGGAGCGGGTAGGGAGGCGAGGGAAGGGACAGGGGAGGCGGGGGAGGACACAGGGGAGGCGGGAGAGGACACAGGGGAGGCGGGAGAGGACACAGGGGGGGCGGGGGGGGAGGTGGTGAAGGCCTTGAAGGTTCCTACCACTAACTCGTCGATGTCGACGTCGGGGGTGGAGCGCAGAGTCAAAGCGACCTGCTTCGCAATGTGAAGGATAGTTTGTAGCGTAGTGCTATCAAACTGCGCCATAGTGGCGAAGCAAACCTCCCTGCCGAGGGGCAGGGGGGCGACGGAGGTTGAAGTTAACCGCAGCTACTCTAATTTAGTAGGCACGGAAAAGGACCGTCACCCTTGGCAAGAGCCAAGTGCACTGGGCTCGGGTCGGCCGACTTTGCTGGGTTCTGAAGGAACCCAGCAGCGTGTCGGGTCAACGCTTACCGGCTTCGTATGGCACCTACAAGTAGGTATCCACCGATACTACGCGGGCAATTGTTTACAAGTTGTGCAAACAACGGTTGCAAGCAACCGTTGCAAACAAAACTCGTAAAAACTGCGAACGGCGCTTAGACTGTACAGTCAGCGCGGTGTATACTCACAACGACAGAGAAGGCTGCAGGTGCGAGCGAGAGAGGAGATGGCGAGCGTCGAAGCGTGTGCACGCAACGAAAACTGGCCGCGGAATGTGTGTGTTATTCTTGAAGCCTACTTGATACTTAATGTACGTGCGCGAGAATTGTACAGGCGCCCGGGCGTGAAGCGCGCATACAGCGTATTCGGCAGATGTGGACGCATATAGATAGGTAATGTATGCACTGAAAACAAATACATACATATACAAATACAAATATAATATATAACATACAAATACATTTTTCTTTTTAGGATTCCTCTATCTGCCCCTCTGTCCATTCGTACTACTGTCCCAAAGCTATAATACTAAAGCTATAATTATATTATGAATCGTAGTAGGTAGCGACTTGAAATTTTTACTGAGTGGGTTACAATTACTATGGCTGGTGTAACAACAAATATTTTTAAAGAAAGGAAGAAAATATGTTTATTGGGCACTTTTAGAGTTATCCTATTGGATTATTATTTTTTAAGTATATTATATTCAATATATTTAAAAAATAATAAAAGTTACTTAAAGACTATAAATATTGCGCGCCCAAACAGGCCTCCACTCAGCATAAGTCGCGGCACAAGTACCGCGACGCTGGTATTCTGTGGATACCTTAACAAAGTGGACCGAGGCGTCTGACGCCGTGCAAATTAAATTATTGAAACATTACATTGCTTTTAATTAAATAATAAAAAAATCAGTAAATTTAAAAATTAAATTATAATAAATGTAATAAAATAATCACGAGAATAAGTAAATATGTAAATACATAAAAAATAATTGAATAAATATAGTAATTATTATTTTTCAATTTCATTAAATATTTTTTATACTTATTTTTAAAAGAAAAAACAGAGCGGGAACTCCTGATAGGTGGAGTAATATTGTTCCAACACTTGGATGCCGAATAACGAAAGCTACCACGGAATGCAGCTGTGCATGGGTAGGGCAAATTAGGCGGTCAATTAATCGGGAGTTTCGTTGAGAAAAGTGTATTTTAGAATAAAGATATATCGGACTTTGACTTCTTATAACACCGAAAAGTCAACTAGCAAAATGTAACTTGCGTCTCGTCTCCATATTCATCAAGTTGTTACAGTTAATGAATGGCGTTATGTGAGCTCTGCGAGGCACACGAAAGCTGTATCTGATGCAGGAATTCAGGATGCGTTGGAGCACTTTTTTAGTTCTTGTTAGCAAACACCCACCAAGCACAGCATCAGCGTAATTCAGTTTTGATAATATAAGCGATTCACAGTGACAAATTCGCAAATCTTCACTTAAGTACTGGCGCGCTTGATAAAGAACCCTCAAATGATAATAGCACTGTTTAAGGATATTGGACACATGCTCCCCCCAAATTTCTAACTTCATTCACTTGCTCAATATTGACATTCCTCATTTTAATGCTGGGTGCATGAAAAATTATTTTAGCTATTTGAGTCTTTGATCCCAGTACCATAAAGTTAGTATTCGATGTGTTAAGAATTAATCTGTTAGCTTTCGACCATTGATGTATCCGCTCCAGGTCTTGACTTATTTGAGCTACAGCAATATTTGTTTCCATCGGGTTAAAAGTTTTATATATTTGTAAGTCATCAGCATATAGGTAATGGTCTGTCTTCAATATATGTTGAGGCAAATCACCTGTATAAATTATAAAGAGTATGGGGCTCAGTATAGAGCCCTGTGGAACGCCTTTGTTCAGTGGGGATTTAGCGGACAATTTTTTTGTACATAACTTTGAGTTACTTCCACTCGTTGAAGACGATTTAACAAGTAACTCGTGATCCATTTCATTGCATTGTTGTGAAGTCCGTAATAAGACAATTTAGCAAGGAGCAACTCGATGTTAATGGTATCAAAGACACGAGTATAACCCAGTAGTACCAGAATTCCACCCTGTCCCACATCTTGACCAGCCAGCAAATCATCAATGACGTCCAATAGTGCAGTAGATGTACTCCTACCTTCTCTAAAGCCGGATTGTTTGATAGGTAAGATGTTGTTGTTATGTATGTAATCCCTGATTTGCATGCAAACTATCTTTTCTAATATCTTTGACATAAAGGGCAATATACTAATTGGTCTGAGATCTTTTAGCTTCACAGGATGAGTGTTTTTTGGGATGGGTTTAACCAAAGCTTCTTTCCATAATTCTGGGAAAGCTCCTGTTTCAATGGATTTGTTCATGATTGCTGTGATAATACCTAACGTTCTCGGCAGCGTCAAGAGTATCGTGTTCAATGTGATACCATCTACACCTTGCGCATTTGTTGTAAGATTCTTTATAATTTTAAAAACAAGGGCTTCATCAACTTGCTTCAGACTAAACACGGAATCATTAAATCTGTTTGACTTGAAATAAGCTAATTTACGAGTGTCAATGTTATTACTACCGGGAACGTCGAGGAAATAGTCATTAATGCGCTCAGGGTCATTAATGTGTTCAGGTAGTTCAGTGTTCTTCTTGTTAAAGTCTACGATGTTTCGTTTTATATTTTTCCAAAATGTTCGGGGGTCTTGCAGGTTTTTGTTTACGAAATATTTATAGTAAGTCTGTATTTTCATTATGGAGTGCCACACTAACAATCTTTTTAAAATCTTTATAGTACTTCTTGTCAGTCTCAAGTTTTGTTTGACGACTTTTAGCGTGAGCCTTATCTCTCAGTCTTATCATCTCCTTAATTGTTGGTGTTATCCAGGGAGGGCTCTGGTCTTTAATATAAGTTTTTCTTACAGGGGCGTGGATATCGAATATATCCCTAATGTGGGCATTGAAAGCGGCGACAGAAACGTTAACATCATCACAGAGCAGATCTTCCCATACAATTCTATTTACATCTTCATTAAAGTCAACCATGTTTATATCCTTTACAGCTCTATAGGTTATCCAGCTTTTTTTAGTGCCCTGTTGCTGACAGATGCGGGGCACCACACCAACGCGGCCGATGGCAATTCGCGGTGTTGTTTAGTGGGTATACCGTCGGGCAGCCGACGAGGAGTCCCACACTACCACCGGAGGCCACCCAGGCATCGGTGGTGTGCGTAACGTATTTTTCTCCGCGTCACAAAAAAAGGGTTTTGTTTTTAGCTTCTTCACATTTACTTCACAAGTTACGAACGCATGACTACTGAGATCTGGTACACAAGGTCAAATAGTGTCTCAGAATGATCAGTAAAGTGTGTTGGTTCGGTTATATATTGGTGGAATTCTAGTAAATTTTTTTGCATTTGGGTTATTTACTTTGAGCAAATCTATGTTGAAATCGCCCATCAAAATAATGTGGTCAAATGTGGAGAATGAAGTTACTGATTCAGTTAAAACATTTAGGAACATATCTACACTTAACCAAGGAGGGCGGTATGCTGTTCCCACAGCAATTTTTAAACCGTTCGACTTAATGCTGAGCCAGATTTGTTCAACAGAGGAATATATGCGCGTAACCTTGAACATCCACCCATGTTCAAGGTTACGCGCATATATTCCTTTCTTAAAAATACCTACACCGCCTCCACGTGATCTCACATTGTTAGGACGCGGGATGTGCCTTAGTCTGTATCCCTGTGCGGCAGGGATCGTGCCTCCTCACCTTCTCCAAGCCAGGTTTCATTTATAGCCATGATATCAACTGCATGTTGTTCCGTAGCCACCAAGAACTTCTCATGTCGAGTGCCTAGTGATCCGGGATTAAGAAGTCCTAATGACAGGTTTACATTCTTAATAAATTATATAACGAAAGTGTGTGACAATTATATATATATTATAGTTAATGAGCAATTGTTTCAAAGCTGTTAAGTGGCGTTGACCAATCGTGTAAAGTTTACCGAATCCCTGAATTCTGAAAAATGCTGATAAACTAATATATTCGGATGTGTTGTTCATAAAATATTTCTTTGATGTGTTATTTAGTATGTATATACTCGTAATATTAATACAAAAAGTTATACATATATTATTATAAAAATATTCTCTCTTGCTTATATACTCGTAGAAATAAAAATCCTCTTAACATATTATAAGAATACCTCACCCATGTCCACAAACAAAAACATACAATAAAATTAAATATTTCAAACAAACTAACATATTCTTCAACTAAACAAACAATAAACATTAATCTAATAACTGTAAAACTAAATTGCACATATTTCTGCATAAAGATACATAAAAAATTAAATAGGAATATATATAAAAATAAACATTTTGTGTGTGTGTGACAATTATGAGGCCAGCTACGCGTTTGCAGTAGCACTAACAGTATGTCCGCCAAAAACCCTTTTCACGTCGATGTCCGAACGCAGTCGATGCGCCGCTGAGCCTTTCGCGCGAAGATTTTACCTTGTCTCGTCCATACAAAATTCCA
This sequence comes from Pyralis farinalis, assembly GCA_947507595.1. Lineage (NCBI taxonomy): Eukaryota > Metazoa > Arthropoda > Insecta > Lepidoptera > Pyralidae > Pyralis > Pyralis farinalis. The sequence goes on along the minus strand of OX382261.1, from coordinate 38,393,047 downwards.
TTTTCTTTGCTGCTTCACGCGTTTTGTGGAACAGCTACCTATTACAGCTATTGTTTTGTCAAGCGTTCATTTACGTAGAAAGTGCGAGTAGCGCCCGGCAGAGCCATGCAATTGCAATAGTGCATCACGTGCAGATCGGTGCGTCAGTCGCCAGGAAGCGCGGTCGCGGTGGGGCCTCACCCTCGATGAAACTACGTTAACGACGTCTCGCTCCTCCAAAGTCACCCCAAGTTTGTTAGCTACTAGTAACATAATGTGAGCAGGGGCTTCGTTAGACGTCTCCGGGAAACCTGATATTTCTACAGACGTTCCTGGTCCCGATCCTGGATGTCAAGTTTCAACTGCACGATGTCCTCCTCCAGCTCCTCGATGCTACTTTTTTGGCTTGTATTGTTATCAATTCTGGCCTCCAGTGAAAATTTCAACTGTTTAACTGTCACGGTTCGTGAGATACAGCCTGGTGACAGACGGACAGACGGACAGCGAAGTCTCAGTGATAGGGTTCCGTTTTACCTTCGGATACGGAACCCTAAAAAGGAAAAAAACAAATGACAAAAGACTCAAGTGAATTGCTTTTCGAACACGGTATTCTGAGGAGGAGCATCCCTAGTCATGCTACTTGGATAGTCACTACCTCCCTTATTCGCAAATATAACCATACTATTTGATGACATTTTAGAGAACAAAGCAAGTTAAGCTAAATTTTTAAGTACTCAATCTAATCAGATTACTTAAAAGTTTAGCTTAACTATATATATGAGTAATTAATTAATTAATGAACGTCAATATGGCTTTAGACCGAAACGATCAACGGGTGATCTTCTAGCGCATGTGACGCATCTCTGGGGTGAGGCAATCGATAAATATGGCGAATCTTTGGCAGTCAGCCTAGATATCGCCAAAGCGTTTGATCGAGTCTGGCTTCAAGCACTTCTCTCTAAACTTCCGGCATAAGGTCTGCCCCTCCAGCTTTGTAATTCGATAGCTAGCTTCCTGCATGAGCGTAGAACCCGCGTCCTTGCAAATGCGCTTCGCGTTTCATGTCAGTGAATGCCAGTGTCCCACAGGGGTCCGTTTTATCGCCCACCGTCTTACTTCTTCATATCAATGACATGCTGCCACTTGGTAATATTCATTGCTATGCAGAAGACAGTACGGTTCATGGGCGATATTTCGGTCGGCCTGGTGCTGGTTGTAGAGAAATCAATGAGAGACGTGAGAGTCTTGTCTTTGAGCGGAATCAGGTTTTAGATCTTATTCGTGAATGGGGTTCCAATAACCTGGTTGAGTTTAATGCTAAAAAAACTTAGGTTTGCGAGTCTACAACTAAAATGTCCCTATTCCTTCCCACTCCCAGTCATCAGGGCGCTTCCCTCAGTATGCGAGATAGCCTGAATATGCTAGGTATGGATATTCATTGCGACCTTAACCAGCGTAATAACATCGACATCGAAAGCCTCATCTCAACAGCTTCAAGAAAACTCGGAGTCCTGAACAGGGTGCGCCGGTTCTTCACACCGGACCAGCTTTGTCTGCTTTATAAAACACAAGTTCGGACCTGCGTGGAGTCTTGCTCGCATCTCTGGAACGGCTCCGCACAGTAGCTTCTTAAGGCTCTAGGTTGTAGCGACGGGCTATCCGCATAATCGATGACGAAGCGGTTACCGAAAACCTAGAACCTCTTCAACTCCGTAGGGACATCTCTAAGCGTATTATACCGCCTTTACCATGGGGAGTGCTCTGAAGAACTGTTCTCCCTTATCCCACCCTCTCTCTTCCGTCATAGAACCACACGTGCAGCCTTGCGATGTCATTGTTTCACTGTTGAGTACATTTCTTCGCATACCAAAAAGTTCGGCAGCTCCTATCTTTGTCGTACCATTATAAAGTGGAACGCCTTGCCTGCACATGTGTTCCCTCCTTCTTACAATATGAGATGCTTCAAACGAAGCGTCAAGAAGCATCTTGCGGGTCAGCATGGCTCTCTGTTTCCCCACAAGATATTTGTCGCGAAGTTATAGTATAGTACTTATAGTTAAATTAACAAAGTAAGTTAAGCTAAACTTTTAAGTAATCTGATTAGATTGAGTACTTAAAAATTTAGCTTAACTTGCTTTGTTCTCTAAAATGTCATCAAATAGTATGGTTATATTTGCGAATAAGGGAGGTAGTGACTATCCAAGTAGCATGACTAGGGATGCTCCTCCTCAGAATACCGTGTTCGAAAAGCAATTCACTTGAGTCTTTTGTCATTTGTTTTTTTCCTTTTTAGGGTTCCGTATCCGAAGGTAAAACGGAACCCTATCACTGAGACTTCGCTGTCCGTCCGTCCGTCTGTCACCAGGCTGTATCTCACGAACCGTGACAGTTAAACAGTTGAAATTTTCACAGATGATGTATTTCTGTTGCCGCTATAACAACAAATACTAAAAAATAGAATAACACAAACATTTAAGGGGGCTCCCATACAACAAACGTGATTTTTAGGGTTCCGTACCCAAAGGGTAAAACGGAACCCTATTACTGAGGCTCCGCTGTCCGTCCGTCCGTCCGTCCGTCCGTCCGTCCGTCTGTCACCAGGCTGTATCTCTTGAACCGTGATAGTTAGACAGTTGAAATTTTCACAGATGATGTATTTCTGTTGCCGCTATAACAACAAATACTAAAAAATAGAATAAAATAAATATTAAAGGGGGCTCGCATACAACAAACGTGATTTTTGGGGTTCCGTACACAAAGGGTAAAACGGAACCCTATTACTGAGGCTCCGCTGTCCGTCCGTCCGTCCGTCCGTCTGTCACCAGGCTGTATCTCATGAACCGTGATAGTTAAACAGTTGAAATTTTCACAGATGATGTATTTCTGTTGCCGCTATAACAACAAATAATAAACAATAACAACAAAGTAAAAAATAGAATAAAATATATATTTAAGGGGGCTCCCATACAACAAACGTGATTTTTTCGCCGTTTTTATAGATAATGGTACGGAACCCTTCGTGCGCGAGTCCGACTCGCACTTGGCCGATTTTTTTTGCTGTTTTTATAGATCATGGTACGGAACCCTTCGTGCGCGAGTACGACTCGCACTTGGCCAATTTTTTTGCTCGTTTTTGCTCGATATTGATAACGGCAACAGGTAGACGCTTGAAATATTCACAGAATATTTAGTTATATATTCACTTTAAGAATAAATAATTAAATTAAAATAAAACAAATATTTAAGGAAGCTCCCATGCAACAAACGAGATTTTTTTGCCGTTTTTATAGATAGTGGCACGGAACCCTTCGGGTGCGGGCCCGACTCGCACTTGGCCGATTTTTTTATACAACGACGGGAGCCACACAAGCATACGGCCTGATGTAAAGCGGCTACCGTAGAGTATTAACGCTTGTAATATTAAGTATCACTCGCGCGATGCTTCCTTTGGTGCTTACACAGCAACTTCTTGGGAGCATACCGGTGACCTCTCTCACACGTAGGAACGCAACAACTCTCTAGGGAGATGTTATGTGGCTGCGGTTTTCTATGAGGTGGAGGTACTTCCCCAGACGGGCACTTTAACGCGCCCTACATTTCTTAAATTTCAATTCATTTGTTGTTTGCCTTGTTTAACTAATGATGGTGTATGTATAAAAAAATAAAAAGTCACAATCAAGATGCTTTAAAAGTGCATAGGACGTGTGTGTATGGCGCCATTCAAGTCACGTCTGCCCCTCTGCTCTTATCTCTTAAGCTAGACTTTCAAGCTACATTGAAACTTTTCCACATCAAATATTCTACCGCAGACTTTGAATTACTGTACAGTCAGCACAGTAATATTAAAGAGTAAAAGAACGACTTTGACGAGCTCAGTGGCACAGTGGTTAATACGTTTGACACCGATACGGGTTCGAATCTTACACAGGACAAACATTTGTGTGCATTGACCAGTGGCTTGCACAGAGATTACTTATATATAGACATGATAGGCAGAATTTTTTTAAAGCTATTAACTTACCAAAAAATACAGCATGTTGATTTTGGTTACCCAGTCTTGTGGAAATAATGATGTATGTGATTGGTTAGCCACCTCAAATATCTTTAGATTGATTGATTTTATATACATCAATTTGCAGATATTCGAAGCGGCATTTCTGTTTTGCATTAAACTTACGATTAACTTTGCCTTTAGTTTCTATTAATTTCAAATCCGGTGTACAGCGGCCTTCTCAATCACTTGTTTTTTTTTTCACCGAAAGATAGTTTTGAAAACGCATCATTTTTTATTTTCCCTACACACACCACCTGAACAACTTGAATAAACAAACAATGGCGGCCCACTCCGGCCCAGTTTAAAAACAAAATAAAATTTAACATCAATTTTATAGGAAAAAATTAAAAGGCACTTTTTTCACTCCAATTATATGGCGCAAACATACTCTTTAAAATATTTACGCAGCAATGTTCGCGACACTTCGTTAATTTACGTCATCCTTCGGTTGAAAAAACACTGTCTCTAAATACTCTAAACTATGCGATTGTGTGCGTTATTTGTGTTATTGTGGGCAACGTATTTACAGGAATACACACTACAGTATTCGTATTAACAACGCGGTACACATATGTAAATTTAGACAGAAATAGTTTGTGTCTCTGCCGTTAAGCTCTCAAAGCGGCGCTAGTGTAGCACATCGATGTAGAGTGTCGGGTGATATAATGAATCTGTTTTAATAACTTGCATCGATACCGATAAATGGAGCTACTGTTTTTAATTTTTTTTTTTTAAACTATGTTTAAGAATTAAGAAACATCGGATGGTATTTATCAAATTGATAGGGTAGGCAATGTCTTTTTGCCTATATGGAGTGCATGCCACTGGCATTGACACGTCTGTTTCTATTGGTCTGTGTGTTTTTAAAAGAGGTAGGGTAGAGGTACCGCAGCTAAATAATTAACTTTAAGGTGAGGTCACCAGTGAGCTACTAAGGACTTGCTCTGTTAGGAGCAGAGGTGGTATCGTGAGAGTGATACTTCATGTACTATAAGAGTTCATATACTACGGTGACAGCTTCACATCAGGTATTCTTGTATGCGACGTTGTTAACCGACGTGGTAAAAAAAACGAGTAAAGATTGTTAAACATACTTTGTCTTTTATTTGTACAATGTTGGGAGGCATATAAGCCTCTCAACGTTGGAATCTCATAGGAATCGGTATATGAGCATCAGGTCCTCCGTTCGAATCCTGGCATGTAATAATTAAATCGTATTTTCGGATTTATCTTCATATTTGTAATGGTCACTTGTTCGGTGATGGAAAACATCGTGAGGAAACCCGCACATGCAAGAAATTATATGTTGATAGATGTGTGACCAAATCTAAGAAAGGTCCGGTTTTCGCTCTGGATTGTAAAGGTCTTCCATCTCTCCATGGAAAATTCAGTATTTTCGCAAGATCCTTAAGCTTAGATAGCGGACACCGCCAATCCTTATGGATTAGGAAACGGCAGAACGAAAAGACGCCATGAATTTATTTAAGCCAACCAGATATCCTAGAATGCTGGTATTACCCAATATACGAACGCATTATTTTGAGAGGAATTGCTATTGAAATTGTATCAAAATTTATAACAAATTACCTCAAAAAGTAATGGAACTGCAATTCAAATCGTTTAAAGCACTTTTGTTTCCGTGGCTCGTGAAGAAATGCTTCTACTCAGTTAAAGACTACCTAAATTGTAAAGTTGATTTAATTTAGTGACTTTGTATAATTTGTTAAACTATGTTATGAATATCTGGACTTTGCATACTGCTGTACTAATTTAAATAATATTGACATTATTAATAACTATTTAAAATTGCGTGCATAAATTCTATACATTGTTTTTTAATATTGTGTTATGTAAATTTTGCATGCCATGGATCGGCTGAATGATAAGGCTCTTTATATAACTTTTAAGCTCCCAATGTTACCCCATTCAAAGCGAAATAAATCTTTCTTTCTTTCTTTCTTAGGAACGCGGCTTTGTCCGCTCAGAGTTGGAATTTGTTCACAATTTCAGGTCTTATTTATCCCCGCGTAATCCTAAACAGTATTTTTAAATAAAAGTAGCTTAAGTTATTTTTTAAAACATCAGCTATCTATGGTAGTCCCGTTAAAATCAGTTCTATGTTATCTGCTGATAATATAGCTTTGTATATGTGACAGAATTTTTCAAATCCGTCGATTTTATAAGTATTATTTGAGTTTCTTCATTATAAACCAATTCTTTCCTCTCTTTAATGTTAGTTTAGATAAGAGATTTTCTCCTTGTCCGTAAATTCGCGCTGGGAAAATACGTCATTTCCGTCCTACATTTGGTAAATCGGCGTGTACCCTTGACAAAATATACCACCGGGAGACGGAAATATCCCCTTGTTGCGTCTCTTAACCCTTCATTGATACGACCAAAACATGTCAGAATTGTCAGAAAATCGATCAACTTAGTTAAGTACCTTTACTTATAAATAATTGAAATTTTATGACAGTTCTATCAAGTAGGTAATACAAAATTTTTGTTTGTCTATCTATTAAACTTTGTTGTATAACTTAACATTAAAATACATGATACTTGTAGCAATAGAACTGTTTTTTATTTTATTTTTTATACTACGTCGTGAGGCATACAAGTATATGACCCACCTGATAAAGCGGGTATCGTAGCCTATTAACGCTTGCAAGATATTAAGTATCACTCATGGGATGCCTCATCTACTGCTTACACAACAACTCCTTGGGAGTTTACTGGTGACCTCACTCACAAGCAGGAACACAACAACCCTCTAGGCAGTTGTTATTTGGCTGCTGTTTTCTGTGAGGTGGAGGTACTTTCCCAGACGGGCTGCTTTGATGCGCCCTACCTCTCCTAAAAGATCCAGACCAAGACAAACAGACATGTTCATGCACACAAATGTTTGCCTTGTGTGGGAATTGAACTCGCGAGCGTTGGTGTTAAAGTCGCGTCATTCGTCTCTTCACGACTGAGCCACCGAGGTTGTCAAAAATATCTAAATATCACAGCGAATCCAGCCCACTGATCAACGGAAGAATATTTTAACCAATGAGCCGATAAGTGCCGCCATGTCGTGCCCCGAACTAGCTAAGAGCTGCGCGTTCTGTATGCCAATTCTACTAAAAACCTGCAGCTGCACGTTTACGCCTGTCATTTGGGTCGTGCAGGAATAGTGCAGTCGCAATACGTGTTTTACATTACGTTGTTGTTAATTTCATTAAAGTTTCCTGCAATGCAACTGCACTGCAACTACGCTGGAACTGTGCGTATCCTGCAAACCACTTAACTACTGTCATGTTACCATATTTCAATCTAATAAATCGGATTTTTGTAGATATTTGTATATATGTATATGTATGTATCTGTGTGTACGTTTATATGAACTAAAGTATTTAACTTAAGTATGTTTATTATTTGTGCTGCGCCACCTACCTATTTTGTTCTTTTTTTATCCTCTACCCTAAGGTTGTCTGGAAGAGACCGCTATGCCATAAGACCGCCTTTTGTACTTCAATTTAAAGTTTTATTTAATATGAATACTGTTCAATGTGATGCAATAAAGAGTATTGTATTGTATTTATATTTATATTTAATGTTGACTCCTTATCGGCGTGGAGGTATTTCTAACTAAAAAGAAGCTTTACTTGTCATATTAATCATATATTCCTACAAACATTTCCCAAAACAAAACATATATTTTTCAATATAAATCATCGCTTTAGAATATTAATTTCTCTTCGCGAAAGTATCTCGAGACTAACGTTAGCAAAACTGCAAATAAACTCTTTCAAAACTTCTGTCATCGCTATACAAATGTCAAAACAATTTAACAGAATAGTTTTAATGTTGCAGGAAACGTGCAGGTGCAGTGCAGGTTTTTTAACAGAATAGCGAGTCATTTACTGCAGCGTCGCTGCAACGCCCTGCTGTCAGACCGCTTAACAGAATAACGAAACGTCAAAATGTGCGCATTTAGACACACGCCGCGTAACAGTGCAGTTGTAGTTATTTAGCAGAATTGACCTACTGCTTTGCCCCGACCCGTAGCGGTGTCTATGTATGTCGGGGTCTTGATTGGTCAAGATTGAAAGTGGACTGTGGCGCTGTTGGAGACGACATAAACACTGTTTTACACCGTTAATAATACTATTTATTACCTTTGTTGCAGACGTACAAGACACAGTGGTTAGTCGTGGCGAAACGGGAACGAGAAGACAATGCTGCCACTTGTTATACTCCACCACGCTGCTCAAATGCGGAGGCCAGCGTTTTCAAGCCGCCCGAGGGCCACTGACTTAGTTTAACGACTGTCATCTATCGAAAACACGACACCGATGGCTTAACTTGCCCTACGAAGAACGGAGAAACTCGAGATAGATAAACCCATCCATAGACAAGCTGCGGTCGAAGTTGCTTAACCTGCGTAGTTGGTTAGGATGACACGCGCAACGACGCCATCGAGCTCTCAGCATACTACTACTTAGCACTTAGCACGGACATGATATTAAATGTCTCATGGTGTTGCCAAATAAAAATGTATATTTGTATTTGACATCTGTCACGTCTATAATGTTATACTTGTATTTGATATTTGTCTTGTCTGTATTAACCCTTCGAAACGCGGGTGGTCGTATACGACCGCGAAATGTATGGGAAAACGTATATAACGGGATCTGACTGCTCAAATTCCAATAAAAACATCATGGCAGCTCCAATCCACCCCTCCGAGTAATAGATACATTTTGCAGGTATATATTGTTTTGTGTTCGCCTTGGGGACAGTAGTTATCATTTTTCGTCTCTTGTTTTGCTTGTAGATTAGGTAATATTTTAGAACAATTATTATTTTTAGTTGCGGTGTACCACAATACCACTGTGTTCGATATGACCCAAAAAATTTCGCTCTATTGTTTACAGTATTATTTTCTCATTACCCGCGGACCGCTTTTCCGCCAAGAAATGTATGGAAAAACGTATATAACGGGGTCTCACAGGTTAAGGGATCAAGAGATTAATTTAAAATACAAGAGTAAAACACCCATGTGTCTATTTCGAATAGTTTACTTTTTAACTGTGGAAGTTTACGTGACCCTTTAAGGATTTTTTTTTATATAACGTCGGGAGGCTTACAAGCATACGGCCTACCTGATGTAAAGCAGTTGCCGTAGCCTATTAATGCTTGTAATATATTAAGTATCATTCGCACGATGCCTCCACTGCTGCTTACACAGCAACTCCTTAGGACACTATAGTTTACACATAATGGAATCAGGATATCAATTACTCTGCGAAAATCCATTACATATTAAGTTGTGTACATAGTAGGTAAGTATTGGTCTTCCTCAGCACCTACATCTTGTTTGCGTTGTATATCTGTTTCGTAATTTTTTCATCCTGCATTCTTTCTACATGTCCGAACCAACGGAGCATGCCTTTTCTTATTTCTCTCGACACTCTCTTTCTTACCTCATCATTACGAACGCGGTCAACAAGCATTATGCCACAAATTTAACGCTCTACAAGTCTACCAAAATAATACGTACTAAGTAAAAGTCACTGCAACCAAATCGCCACGCAAAACCCAGCATTCGATACTTTCAGGAACACCGTGCCTATATGAATTCTATATGTTTGTCTGTGCGTTTGTTCGTGCGTTTGTCTGTCGCTTTTATTTTTTTGAATATTCGAATTTTGACTTCAGATTCGGATTCGGCATAAAAAGTAAAATAGGAATGTTCAGGAACACCGTTCCTATCTCTTAAGAAACATGGTAAAATGGCTGAAAAATAAAAAATAAAAGTAAATTGTTATATAATTGACGAGCCAGGTGTTCCTCTGGCAATGCAAGCTTGCGCATTCTCAACTATTTCTACTTAAACTGGCTATATATTTTTTTATACCATTAAGATGGCAATCAAGCACACGGCCTGCCCGATGGTAGACAGCCACCGTATCTTATGGTCATTTGCTACACCAGGGGTGTCTCTCATGCGTTGCTGACCCTCATTCATTTATATATATAAAAACTCTTACAGATATCCAGACATTACAAGCCGACGGCAGTCTAAAAATTCGTACATGGAATTTTAGCCATTGATGCAATTTGATCTAACCTGCTTTGTGTGCTTCCGCCACCAATTCGTTCATTAAACTAATCGATGGCGGAAGCACACAAAGCAGGTTAGATCAAATTGCATGCAAATTTGACTTTCGCAAAATAACTCCTGAATCTATTAACTATTTTAGCCATTGATTTAAACTATATGTTATTACCTAGGTTTAGTTTTAAAATAGTTTAATCCATAGTGTTAGAGACTATTCTTGATAGTTCTTATGTACGCACATTTTTGTATAATGCAACCTAGATTGTCACCTTTGGGCGGGAGCACCTGGATACCAGCTTGGACCGTGTGACTCCGTTCAGAAACGAGCTGTGAGAATTGTAGACAATCCTAAGCTTACACGCGGTATTGAACCCTTAAGTTTAAGGAGAGATTTTGCCTCCCTTTGTGTGTTCTACCGATTGTACAACGGGTTGTGTTCTGAAGTATTGTTTGATATGATGCCGACAGCTACTTTTTATAACCGCACTGCTTACCGACGCCGGGAAGTTCACCCCGACATGCTGAAACCGTAATGGTCGCGTACTGTTTGATTCCAGAGAAGTTTTCTTCCGAGAACTCTCGAGTTGTGGAAATAACTTCCAGGCAAGGTTTTCCCAAGGGACTGTAAGTATGGGGTTCTTCAAGAAAGGCGCGAAGAGGTTTTTAGAGGGTCGGCAACGCATGAGTGGCACCCCTGGTGTTCCAAATGTCTGTGACTGGTGACTGTTTACTGTCAGGCCGTATGCTTATTTGCCACATTAGTGGTATAAAAAAAAGATTGTAATATATTTGATTTGTATATTTTGTTTTGTAATAGTTGTAATCTGTTGTGTGTGTGATGATAATAATCCTACTAATATTATAAATGTGAATGTCCGTTTGTCCGCTTTCACGCGAAAACTACTGAACCGATGATCATGAAACTTTGTACACATATTCTTGGAGGTATCAGAAGTAAAATAGGATACTTTTTATAAAAAAAAAAATACTTTTTATCAATGCGAGCGAAGCCGCGGGTAAAAGCTGGTACATAAATAAACACAAATCGTACAAGGTATTACCAAGTGTGAGTCAGACCCGTAATAGACAATATCAAACACTTTATTTTGACGAGCTCGGTGGCGCAGTGGTGGAACGCTGTTACTTTGACACCAGCGCTCGTGGTTTCGATTCCAACACAGAACAAACATTTGTGTGCATGAACATGTCTGTTTGTCTTGATCTGAGTATTTTATGGGAGGCGCATCAAACCAGCCAAAAATCAACTACCTGGATATTGTGTTCCTGCGAGTGAGTGAGGTCACCAGTAAGCTCCTAAGGGGTTGCTGTGTTCGCAGCAGAGGTAGCATCGCGCGAGTGTGAGTTTGTATGCTTGAATATATCCAGACGTTGTATAAAAAAAGAACTATACCTACAATATTAAACACCACATATTTTAAATAGCACATTAAAATAAACTTTATAGGCCATAGAAATATTTGAAATGGTGGGAAAATTTTGAGTGTTTCCATATTACGGTTAATGATATACAACCCTGTGACAGATAGATGGACAGATAGTCGAGTATTAGTAAATAATGGTCCCAATGACATGCATTCCAACACTTCTATATCGATACTTGTACAACACAAATTTGCAAACTCATTTACCATTCCAGTATTTATATTAAATATTGATTTTAATGTAAAATTACACTGATAATATAATAACCGAAGTACATGATAGATGTGTTAATAAATAAAACTGCATTATTATCGATAAAATAGGTTTTATTGCATCTAAACCGCTGGCAACACTGGCCAATCCGAATAGATTTACGAGAACTATCAAGTGCCGTAAGAATGTTTCATTTCCTACTTTACAATGTATAATCAGTTGAGAATGCGCAAGCTTGCATTGCCAGAGGAACATCTGGCTCGTCAATTGTATAACGCTTCAACGATTTTTTTTTATTTGTCGGCCATTTTGACGATGTTCTCTAAGAGATAGGAACGGTGTTCCTGAACATTCCTATTCTACTTATGCTGAATCCGAATATGAAGTCAAAATTCGAATATTCGAAAAAAAGCGACAGACAAACACACAGGCAAACGTATAGATTTCATGTAGGAACAGTGTTCCTGAAAAGGATTAAACCAAAAGAAAAAAAAACCAAGTCCAAGTTCCACTTGCACTTTGTGTTCATATGTTTTTTCTTAATCAAAATAAGTAATACTTATTCATCAATCGCAAGCAAATGCTAAGTTAATTAATGAAAAAATGTAAATAATTAATCTATATATATATATAAATGAATGTTTGTCTGTATGTGTTTTCAGTGAAACTTCAGGTTAACCCAGCAGGTGATCCTGTGAAGTTTGGTAGCGATCATATCACACGTGTAAAGCCGGGGTGGATAGCTAGTAAATTACTCGGGTTAGGGATGCTAGTTTATCAGCAGGGTTTGATCCCCAAATACCAATTTCCTGGAGGGTTGAGGTGTTTCTGAGTGGGGTTACCAGTAAGGTCATATTAGAAAGAGCTCTCCCGGAGAATTTTCTATATTTATCCGTAACAGTATATTTAAAATTCTCCGTTAAAGATTTGCCAGGTATGTTCCTATCATATGGCGATATCAAGGTCGAACGTTGAAAGGATCAAATCCCAAGGCTCCTGAATGATGTTTGGATCTCACATATAGTTAATAGATTCTGGCGTTATTTTGCGAAAGTCAAATTTACATGCAATTTGATCTAACCTGCTTTGTGTGCTTCCGCCACCACCATGAACTAATGTTCATGCGGCCTAGCGCCGGCCTGCACCCACACACTACTGTTAGTAAGTGCAATATGCCGACGCTGCCATGGCTGCTCCGGTAGTCTCTGCCTCGGCTGCTGCGGTCGTCCGCCATCTGGAACAGAATTCGCATGCCCCCACCACCACCGTCGCTGCCACGACTGGCCTGGTCGCCGCTGCGACACGTGTTTCGCCTCTCCACGAGGCATCATCAGGCGTTGTAGACGTTATAACAGACGGTTCTATAACAAACTTCCCAGCAATATAAGAGAATTGTCAATAAACAAATTTAAAACTACTATTAAAGCCAAATTGTGTAGCAGGGCATATTATAAAGTATCTGATTATATTAATGATAAAAATGCCTGGGAGTGAGTCGATCCAATTATAATGTTATTAATAAAATATGTAAATTTGTTTGGATACCAAAAGAGGGATGCCTGAGTTTTTTGGCAGTATTTTTATCAGCGCTCACCTAGTCATAAACTGCACGGTAGGGATAAAAATTGTGACGATTCCAAACAAATGTAGCCATTATTACGGAATAAAAAGATTTTGACTTTGACTTTGACTTTGTTAATCGTAAGAACGACTTGTAGCATATTATGGCAGCGTCGGCATGTTGCATCAACTAGCAGTAGTGGTTGGGTGCCGGCCGGCGCTAGGCCGCATGAACTAATTGGTGGCGGAAGCACACAAAGCAGGTTAGATCAAATTGCCTCTCACATATAGTCATCCGTGTGTAAACGTTTGCGTGTTGCTTGAGACGTCCAAGTCTCGTCTTTATGGACAACTGAAAATGTGCACTAGGCGCTGAAAAAGATGACGGATCAGATTCATCAAATAATTATTAAGTTCTGGAATGAGCTCCCTGCAACCAGTTTTCCTTTCGTTTTTCCGTTAAAAAAGTAAGAATTCGCGTATTTACTCGTTTTTCGCGCTCAAACCTGGTTTTTTCGCGTCTTTTATCGGTGCAAACAAAAACCCGGCGGATCGCTGGAGTTTGTCTGTACGAGCATTTTATTAGTGGAGTCCAACACTACCCGAGCTCCCCCGCCCCCCGAAACCCACTCTACAAATTTTCTTACCAAAATTTGAGTCGTGGGAAATAATTGACTGGAGTGCAGCACACCTGTTTGGTTGAGTCTAGGCTTTGTTTGACCTTCCTTACCCACTTTTCGAATTCCTATACACCAAAAATGCCGAAATCTGAATCTTCTGCCTCCGACTCTTCTAGTCGAACGGCTGCAAAACCTGTGAAAATTAAAGCCAAACAAACAGCACCAGCCGAAATACTCAGAAAGAAAGTCCTAAAGGTTACACCTGGAATTATTCCATGCACCAGCAAAACGCAGGAAGTTGCTGTAGAGCCGAATACTCGGCCTGAGACAACAAATCTGGATATTCCTTCAGAAAACCAACCTGCGTCTCCTACACCATCTTTGACGTGGTCCGAAAGAAGATCTTCCATTGTATCCATTGGAGACCCAGAGACCCCATTGTCCGCAATGCCAGCAGCAGCCAACAGGTTCCTGCAAGAGGCAAAGGACCAATTAGAGCAGTCAGGAAATCTCAAGACGACAATAAAGGAGACAGTTATACACTCATTGCACGGGCTATATGAGATGGTTTTGAGGATGCACGAATCAGCCAAACTTTAAAACCGTTCTTCAAGAAAGGCGTGAAGAGGTTCTTACAGGGACGACAACGCAAGTGTGACACCCCTGGTGTTGTCCATAGTCCATATGTCCATAGGCTAAGGTAGCTGCTTACCATCAGGCAGGCCGTATGCTTGTTTGCCACCTTAGTGGTATAAAAAAACATTACCCTTTTTTTTGTCCACTAAGGCGGCTAACAAGCTTACGGCCTGCCTGGTGGTAAGCACCCATCGCTATTGACGAATAAATATTTCAAAAGTACGAGTACCATTACCAAAGATGAGCTCAAAGCAAACAGAAAACGGAATCGTCCATTTTTTTTAAATCGAAATAACCTGCGAGAGTAGTTTGACATGGCGTCTCCTCCGGCACTCCGACATATTTCTCTGGGGAGGTCACCGTCGACGTTGTAAATGTTTTAATAACAATAACTGGGTTGAGGGTTGAAGACAGTTTGGATATAGTCTCTGATGATTGTTATAATTTAAGTACCTCTTTTATTTATCTATAACTTCACGCCAAATCCCTTGCGGGGTAGGCAGAGAGAACCGAGCGCCACGTGACTCGATTCTTACATATCTCACTCGCTTCTTTAACATTCATTGCTCTTCTCATGCACGCTCGCCGGTTTCGAGGGCTCTTGTTATCACCTTTTGATAGAACACGACCAATTTAGTCATGGTTGGTAAGTCTTGGCCTTCCCCGGCTCCTACATCCTTCCACTTTTGCATTGTATATCTGCTTCGTCATTCTTTCATCTTGCATTCTTTCTACATGTCCGAACCATCGGAGCATGCCTCTTCTCATTTTAACACCGACGCTCTCTTTCAGACCAACTCTGTTTCTAACATCATCATTGCGAATACGGTCTACAAGCCGTACGCCACAAATTTTGCGCAGCGCTCGCATTTCGACCGCGTTTATTCTACTTTCATGCTCTTTCTGCCATACCCAGCTCTCGCTTCCATAAGTTAGCGTTGGGACCAACACTGCATTGTGTATAGCGAGTTGTGCCTTCTGGCTCAGGATTTCACTGCCAAGAACTTTTCCCAACGCTACATTCACACTATTCCCAGCACTCACTCGTCTTTCCACATCTGCGGTGTACCTTCCATCCCTGCTGAAAGCGCATCCAAGATATACAAACTCGTAACTTGTTCCAACACTTCATCATGAATCGTAATCCTTACATTAGTTCTGTTCTCTTTTATTTATTTATTTATTATTGACGAGCTCATTGGCTCAGTGGTGAAACGCGTTGTTACGCTACTTTGACACCAACGCTCGTGGGTTCGATTCCCACACAGTACAAACATTTGTGTGCATGAACATGTCTGTTTGTATTGGTCTGGGTATTTTCTATGTATAATAAGTATGTATTTACAAAAAAAAATGTATTTACGTATGTTTATCAGTTGTCTAGTACCTATAACACAAGCTTCGCTTACTTTGGGCTAGATGGCGCTGTGTAATTTGTCCGACAATATTTATTTATTTATGTAGAAAGAATGCGAGACGAAAGAATGACGACACAGATATACAATGCAAAAGTGGAAGAATGTAGGAGCCGAGGAAGGCCGAGACTAACCTACCATGACCAAATTGGTCGTGTTTTATCAGAAGGTGATGTCAGAAGCCCCAGGAACCGGCGAGCGTGCATGAAAAGAGCTATGAATGTCACAGTAGCGAGTGAAGTATGTAAGGACCGCGTCTTCTGGAGTTCGGTTCTCTCTGCCTGCCCCATTGACTAGGTATATACATATACCTCAAATTATACAATAGCATATATATATGTAAAAATTATATTGAATACAATGTCCTTGATTAATAATATATCTAATTGAATTAATTTAAGCAAAAATACATTCGTTAAATAAAAATAAAATCGAGATCAATCAATTTTTTTTTTAAATATTGTCGCACAAATTACACAGCGCCACCTAGCCCCAAAGTAAGCGAAGCTTGTGTTATGGGTACTAGACAACTGATAAACATACGTAAATACATTTTTTTTTGTAAATACATACTTATTATACATAGGAAACACCCAGATCCAGACAAACAGACATGTTCATGCACACAAATGTTTGTACTGTGTGGGAATCGAACCCACGAGCGTTGGTGTCAAAGTAGCGTACCAACGCGTTTCACCACTGCGCCACCGAGCTCGTCGTAATGTAGTCAATTTATATATAAGTCAATGTCTGCTTACGTATCATAGTCAATCTACTTTCACTCCATCTAGGAATCTATAAGCCCAGTCAAGTAAACGTAATTCACTGTCTGCAAAGAGATCCAAATCATCGAATTGAGTGAGCATGTCCCCGATCAGCGGAAATGCACGGGCGGTGGGGGCCTCAAGTCTCAAGAGTCTCTATATGAGCTACGCATGTTGAAGAAGCCAGTGAGGTGCGCATAGACCGCGTCGTGTGGCGCTCGGTCCTCTCTGTCCACATCCCGTCAGATCTGGCGTGAACATACAGAGGCATAGATAATGTCATAGTATGTAGTTTTATAAATACCTACTGTATCTTGTATGGATACAGAAAACCGCATCTAAATAACAACTCTCCGGAGGGTTGGTGTTTTCCTGCATGTGAGAGAAGTCACCAGTGAGCTCTTAAGGAGTTGCTGTGTTAGCAGCAGAGGTGGCAGCGCACGATTTAATGTGTCACGTGCTTTCATAGCCCGTATGTTTGTATGCCCGCCAACGTTTTATAAAAATAACTTCTATCAGGCAGGCCGTATGATTGTTTGACTTCGTAGTATAAAAAAACATACGCTACATTAATCAAGTATAAGAACGATAATAAACCTTTTGCTAAGTTAAGCTCCCCACGACATCAACCCTTATTTACCCCACTGCTGCAGCAGCATCCCAAGCTGCTCAAATGTGGATTAGCGGAGGCCAGTGTCTTTAAGCCGCCCGACGGCTACTGACTTAGCTTGCCGACTGTCATCTATCGACAACAGCCGGGACCGACGGCTTAACGTGCCCTCCGAAGCACGGAGAAACTCGAGATAGAAAAACCCATCCGTAGACAGTCTGCCGTCGACGTTGCTTAACCTGCGTGTTCGCCATCGAGCTCATGAAGATAAGCTCATCTTTAGAATATTTTCTTCCCACCAACTCCTCTTGTAATAAGTATTCTTGCTAAATACAGAAGTATACTTGAGGCTTAATATAGAATTAATTATGGTGAGTTTGTATTTAGTGGCTGTGCAATTAGGGCCGCCGCGCACCGAGCGTAATTGAGGAAGGCTCAACCGCTATATAATGCTGCTGTTTCATTTTTTCAGATTTAGTCGTGTTAATCCTC
Organism: Pyralis farinalis; assembly: GCA_947507595.1. Taxonomy (NCBI): domain Eukaryota; kingdom Metazoa; phylum Arthropoda; class Insecta; order Lepidoptera; family Pyralidae; genus Pyralis; species Pyralis farinalis. Next base: position 38,375,158 of record OX382261.1, on the reverse strand, counting down.
AGAGGCTGGCTTAGAGGAAGAGGGCATGAAATAAAATAAAAACACATATATTTGGCATAGACATAAGAAAATCTTTTGGTCTTGTAAGCAATATACAACTGATAATATATATATATATTGTGTGCTCTGAAGAACTGTTTTCCCTTATCCCACCCTCTCCCTTCCTTCATAGAACTACACGTGCAGGCTTACGATGTCATCGTTCCACTGTTAAGAACATTTCTTCGCGTACCAAAAAGTTCGGCAACTCCTATCTTTGTCGTACCATTAAAAAGTGGAACGCCTTACCTGCACATGTGTTCCCTCCTTCCTACAATATGGGATCCTTCAAACGAAGCGTGAAGAAGTATCTTGCGGGTCAGCATGGCAGCGTCAACTGACAGGACACTATGAAGTCTTTTGTCAGTTGCAGTTACGATTTGGGCTCCTCTTTCGCTTACCATCAGGCAAAGAGGGTCCACTATGCTGAACTAATATAAAAAATCGGCCAAGTGCGAGTCGGACTCGCGCACGAAGTGTTCCGTACCACCATTATCTATAAAAACGGCAAAAAAAATCACGTTTGTTGTATGGGAGCCCACTTAAATATTTATTTTATTCTATTTTTTAGTAATTGTTGTTATAGCGGCTACAGAAATACATCATCTGTGAAAATTTCAACTGTCTAACTATCACGGTTCATGAGATACAGCCTGGTGACAGACGGACGGACGGACGGACAGCGGAGCCTCAGTAATAGGGTTCCGTTTTACCCTTTGGGTACGGAACCCTAAAAAAAGGTTCGCTGTTGTTCAGTTAAGATTAGCGATATCGGAAACGACAATTAGTGGACTACGTAAGTACGGAAATATTATCTCTAATGTTTCTGTAAGTAGGTCACTTGAGATGAATAATATTAAAAACGTCGTGGTGCAAAGAATGCATTCATATGCAGTTTGATGGTGTCATCAACTACTGTCGCTATGAGCAATATAATGATGCCATACTGCGCGATCCCCAGCGAAGCCGACTAGGAATATAAACACACCAACCCCGGGACGTGATCTGTACATACGTACATACAGATAAATGAAATTGCAGTGTCTGTTTGTAATATTAAAATAACCGCTTTTTATTAAATGCATATGGATGTATACACGATACATATACCAAAATATTTTTTTTACAATTTTTTTCTGTCTGTTTGTTCCGGGTAATCTCTGAAACGGCTGGACCGATTTTGACGGGACTTTCACTGGTAGATAGCTGTAATAAGGAGTAACTTAGGCTACTTTAGAAATTTTTTTTTAGTTTTATTAATATAAGTAAATAATTAAAAAATAACTATTCCACGCGGACGTAGTCGCGGGCACAGCTAGTTATGTAAATACCTACGCGTGCAGTGATATATTTTCAGTGACGATAAAGTAACCGAGTGAAGTAAAGTGGTTGCGAGCCCGCTTTCAAGGGTTTGCCAGGTTCAGTCCGATAAGCAGGGCTTCAGAAAGGTGGAAATGAAAAAGAAGAATCCCTCCAACCACAACTACTGTGACGCTGCACGGATTGGACTGTCACAGCCATGGAAATACAATGGACACCGTTGTACTTTTCTCGACTTCACTGGCCTTGGTCTTGATGGTTGATTTGATCTTGATGGTTGAGCGATTGGTATTTCGCCATAAAGTAACTTTCGGGTTTGTGGTGAGGGTTCCGACTCATCATGACCATCGTGAAGAATTCTGGCTGAAGCAGTTAAGCTGAGAAGCTGAAGTTTCGAGGCCCATTGCCTAACATGCGCTACACGTCGTCGACTCTATATCAAATTAGTTTAATTAATTGTCATATGTGTGTCAAGATATTTATTTATAGATGTGTTATTGGAATACCTGTCGTCTTAAATAATAAATAGTGAGCTCATAAATAAACAAATGGATATACATTCATACATTATATATACATTTCAATCGTGAACATTGAGACCAAAAATTTTAAGTTTTTCTCCCCATTATTATGTACTTAGCGAAACCGTTCAGTTTTACTCAGAATACAGAATAAACCAAAAGGAGCCTACAGCCGATAATACATGCCGTCCGCTGTGTCCAGAAACAATTCGCAATCCCCCGCACTCCTCATACTTCCCATCCGTAAAGTGTTGCTAGCTTAGTGAGAGTTCGCCTCTTTTAGGGTAAATTAAAAGTGTAATATTAATATTAAAGATGTTATATTACTCGTAATATACTGTTAGGCATAAAAAAATGTTTTAGTAAAATAAAACACAAGTAATTTACAAAAAATATGTCTTTACTTAGGTACATTTTGTTGTACTAATAATATTGCCGTTTTGATTCTGAGGTAATCAATACATTTTTACGTTTCGACAAATGAAGGAGTCTTGCTCTGTGCTTTTATAATTTCATCAGTGGGGAACTGAAATTCCACATATAATAATAAGAATAGTTTTACATAAAACAATTTTGTAAAAAAACTACTATTTACACAATTTCACATATGCAGACTATATACTATAGACTATATCAACGAGTAAAAGAAATTCATTATTTAAATAAAATGAGATGTAAACGCACTAGTACATGAAATGTGATCCCATCTTGTTTTTTTATGCTTCTAACTGCATTCTTGCAGGTGAGAACCGCACAAAACGGCGTTATTTAATAAAAATTATCGAGAAAATTTTACGCGTAAGAGTCACGAATGCCAAATATATACTAGTCGTCCAAATGTCAAACTACTCTCATTGAGAGTAGTTTGTATGGCTTCAGGTTTGGGCGTGTTCGCGATTTCTGGTTTATTCTGTATTCTGAGCAGTTTTATACGCCAAGCTATATATATCCTTTTAGGGTTGTACCTATGAACCAAATGGAGAGAGAACTGAGCTCCAAATTTCTTAATCTTAGGGATGAAAATAATCGAAGAAAAAATATACTGAGGTCACTTTTTTTTATACTACGTCTAGAGGCATACAAGCATACGACCCACCTGACGTAAAGCGGGTACCGTAGCCTAATAACGCTTGCGATATATTATGTATCACTCGCGCGATGCCTCCTCTGCTGCTTACACAGCAACTCCTTGGGAGCTTACTGGTGACCTCACTCACACGCAGGAACACAACAATCCTCTAGTGAGTAGTTATTTTGCTCCGGTTTTCTGTGAGGTTGAGCTACTTCCCCAGACGGGCGGGCTGCTTTGATGCGCCCTACCTCTCTTAAAACATCCAGACCAAGACAAACAGACATGTTCATGCACATAAATGTTTGTCTTGTGTGGGAATAGAAACCACGAGCGTTGGTGTCAAAGTCGCGTCATTCACGACTTCAGAACATACAATCACTATTAAAAATATGGCGAAAGAAACTTGCCAATAAAGGTTTGTTTTCAAATGGTCAATTGATATAACAATCTAATGATGTCAGCATGCAATAATATGATGACCAGTGGTAAAATAAAAGAAATACATAAATGCATAAGTCGAATCATTTTCACAAATGTTTGTCAGTTAGATGTCTTTGTGATGGCGGCCCTTTGAACTCATTCTATTTGTAAAATGTATTTATTGTGTGGATCTGACAGTACAATAGATGGGTATAATATGTGCAAGTTGATGACATGTTTACTGTTCTTCAAATATTATGACATTAATGTGACTCACTAGATTTTTAGTTCGTTTATTTGTAACCAAACTGTTTGGAAGGAACTTCAACGATATTTATCATTTTGTTATATGCATCTTTTTCTGGTGAATTAAAAAGGAAAGGTTATTCTAACGATTAACGTCTACAGCGCCTGATGATGCCTCGTGGAGAGGCGAAACACGTGTCGCAGCGACGACCAGGCCAGTCGTGGCAGCGACGGTGGCGGTGGGGGTATGCGGTTTCACTCACTCACACGCGGGAACACAACAACCCTCTAGGGAGTTGTTATTTGGTTGAGGTTTTCTGTGAGGTGGAGGTAATGCTACAAATTAGGAAGTCTGCTGTCGAAGGTTGCAAAGAAATACCTAAAATCTACTAATTAACTTATTTGCAGTGTAGTGTAGTGAGTGTAATTTAAAACTTACACTCCCTACACTACACTGCATGCGGCGCTGGGGACCGCCACCCACCACGCAGCGCCAATTCCGGCGGGACGAGGGGAGCCGAGTGCCGCATAGGCACGTGGAATGTGAGAGGTAGATTGCATGATAAGACGAATGAATTGATAAGAAGCGAGTGAGATATGTAAGGATCGAGTCGCGTGGCGCTCGGTTCTCTCTGCCTACCCCGCAAGGGATTTGGCGTGAAGTTATAGATAGACACTCACTACACGATAATTAGGACTAGTCAATTTATCTACGTGAGAACAGCAGAGAGTTTGACGAGCTCGGTGGCTCAGTCGTGAATGACGCGACTTTGACACCAACGCTCGTGGGTTCGATTCCCACACAAGACAAACATTTGTGTGCATGAACATGTCTGTTTGTCTTGGTCTGGATGTTTTAAGTGAGGTAGGGCGCATCAAAGCAGCCCGTCTGGGGAAGTACCTCCGCCTCACAGAAAACAGCAGCCAAATAACAACTCCCCAGAGGGTTGTTGTGTTCCTGTGTGTGAGTGAGGTCACCAGAAAGCTCCTAAGGAGTTGCTGTGTAAGCAGCAGAGGAAGCATCGTGCGAGTGATATTTAATATTTTACAAGCTATGTTAACTGTTTTACATCAGGTAGGTCGTATGCTTGTATGCCTCCAGACATTGTATAAAAAAAGAGTGTGCTTTAGACCACACGACTGAAGTAAAACTTCTTTAGCTCCATAGTTGTGATACAGACAATAGGTCTGCACTGTGTAGATATACGAAACTCAACTCGCTATGAGAGAAAGAGAGAAAGAAAATGTGTGCTCGCACCTCTCTCTCTTGCCCTATATTACTGTAGTAATATACGAAACGTAACTCTCTCCCTTTCTATCTTCACTAGTTTATATCTCCCTCTCAACTTCCGTTCGCCTCTCCCGATCACACTTTTCGTAATGCTCTCGTCACGTATTCACCAGCTTACTCACCAAGTCAAGAGTGCGTAAAGAAGTTTTACTTCAAAAAATTGAGGATCGGCATGGCTGCAAGCGCGAGCTGGTGAGTCACCCGCAGGTGGGCAAGGTACATGTCGTGATCTTGGAACATGGTGAGTCGTAGCGATACTCATACTTAGTATTTTCCATGTATCATGGTTCCGTAAAGTACGTCCTTATGAAGTATATAGATACTTTACATCACTTTTAACGTTAAGGCGTTTCTGCAATCTATATTATTGGAATCAATGTGTTAGGCAACAACTCACAGTTTAGGTCCCAATAGTGTTAGATATCTGACAAACCGTGGTGCACGGCTGTCGAGCTTCACTGGACTAGCCATCTCTTTGAGGTTTTTTAATGCCTTATTTGTCATATTGCTGTCTCTCACTTTGCCAAGAGGGGAAGTCAATTCAAGTACTTCCTACTTCTACAAATTTCTTCTGATTAAATTCGTTGTGAGTTCCACGGCAGCTGTAGTTTAACCCCGGGACAGCAATGTACATTCACTGTTCATTGCCTTTTTCGGTCGCCGCTGTTAATTCTGGCTACACAGGTGACAGAGTGGTGGAAATGAGTGGTAGGCCTATCCCGATAACTGAGAATTTGGCATTGATACAAAATGACACTTGTTGGTATACTCAGACCATATCTGGAAAAAGAGGAAGGTTCACGTGATCTCAAGTGGTTACTGCAGCCTATGGATGTTTGCTATACATTAAGTACTCGCGCGGTGTCGCCACTGCTGCTAACACAGCAACTCCTTAGAAGACTACTGGTGGCCTCACTCGCACAGGAACATAACAACTCTCCAGTTGTTTTTTGGCTGCGGTTTTCTATGAGTTGCTTCCCTAGACGGACCGCTTTAATGCGCCCTACCTCTCTTAAATTCAACGAGACTAATACAAACAGGCATGTTCATGCACACAAAAAATGTTTGTCCTGTGTGGAAATCGAACCCATAAGCGTTGATGTTAAAGCGCCACCGAGCTCTTCTCGTTCCATGCAAACAGCTCCGCATGTCGGCTCCATAGCTCCACCATCATCACAATCATATGATCAAGATCTGTACAAGCTACACTATCGTGAGTACGGTAGAGCTATCGTTGCATTCAAATTGGAAATGGATTTCTATTCATTACATCATATTGACGTTAATTAGCTCAAAAACACAAAAACCGACCCATAATTTCCAAACGAAACTGTCTAATAAATTTGCACAAGTAATTTGCACATACGCGACCGCAACCGCGACGTTGTGTTTATCATCCGTGCAAGTTATAAACTAAAAGCGATTTTATACTCTTAATACCCAAGTATTCCCATATTACTTTCGGCGAGCTCGGTGACTCAGTCGTGAATGATGCGACTTTGATACCAATGCTCGTGGTTTCGATTCCCACACAAGACAAACATTTTGTGTGCGTCAACATGTCTGTTTGTCTTGGTATGGATGTTTTAAGTGAGGTACGGCGCATCAAAGCAAGTCTGGGGAAGTACCTCCACCTCACAGAAAACCGCAGCCAAATATGAACTTTTTAGGGGGTTATTGGTTTCCTGCGTGTGAGTGAGGTCCACAGTAATCTCGTATAGAGTTGCTATGTTAGCAGTGGAGGTTGCATCGTGCGAGTGATATTTAATCTATTGCAAGCTTTTATAGGCTACGGTAACCGCTTTACATCAGGTGGGCCGCATGCTTATATGACTCCCGACGTTGTATAAAAAAAACAAATTAAAAGAACACCGACAAGAACAGCTTTAAAATTGCGTTTTGTATAAATATATATATAATATTATATTAATAGGTACGCAGCTACTTTCTTATGTTGCCACTTTGTACTTCGAGGTGTGTCATATTATGATAGTGTTAGACTGCAGTGGAAATACTTCTCAAACTCTCCGCTACTCATATTGTTTTTAACTGGAGATTATAAACTTAACTGTGGTTTCTAAAAATCCCAATAATAGGGTTCCGTACCTTGTAATAAATAACGGAACCCTTATCACTTTGTTATCCATCTGTGTGTCTGTTTGTCAATAACCTTTTTCTCAGGAACGGGTTGAGCTACCGAGCTGAAATTAATATCAAATACTCAAGTCTATAGTCCCTTCGAGAAATCAAAAAATCAAACTTGTAAGTCAACGCAATCAAAAGATACGGCTGTTTATGCCTCGTTCAAGGGCATACTTGACACTCGCAACGGAATCAAAACCTATAACCTATCCCGTTGACATAGAATCATGAAATTTATTAAGAATCAATGTCATGTAAAGGCAAAAAATCGAAAACCGTAAATTTGTAGTTCCAACGCAAAATAAAAATACTTTTTTGCGAAAATAACTTGCGAAAATATTTTCTTACGGAACCCTCAGAGCGCGAGTCGGACTCTCACTTGACCGCTTTTTTTTTATATTAGTTATATAGAAAAAGTAATTTGGGTTTTTCAGAAACCTTAAGATCTGAGTATGTTTGTGTAGCATTTTCCTTCAAAAACAAAGAGGTTAAAGGAAAGTACGATGTAATTCGACGTGTATTTGATCATGAGTTTGGAGTTAGTTAGTATTTAGGTTAGGTTAGAGTCAGATTTAAGTCAGGTTTGAATCTGTTTAGCTCGCAGAAAGAATGTGCAAGAATTAATCAGAATTGCATAATGATGAAAAATATTAAAAAAACGAATGTGCTTTTAGGCCACACGAGTGAAGTAAAACTTCTTTAGCTCCATAATGTGATACAGACAATAGGCTTGCACTGTGTCTTAGATATACGAAACTAAACTCGTTATGAGAGAAAGACAATGTGTGCTCGCACCTCTCTCTTTTGCCCCTACAGTAATATACGAAACGTAACTCTCTCTCTTTCTATCTTCACTAACTTATATCTCCCTCTCAACTTCCGTTCGCCTCGCCCGATCACACTTTTCGTAACGCCCTCGTCACGCATTCACCAGCTTACTCCCCAAGTCAAGCGTGCGTAAAGAAGTTTTACTTCAAAAATTCAGTACAAACATATTTAGTCATATTGTCCAAGAACCTTCGCAGTGCGGAACCGATTTGCACTTGGCCGTCATTGACTCTTCACTAAATATATTCTATACCTTATTATTGTTTGGTTTAATATCATAATATATTTCGATTTATTTAGAACAATCATGCCAACATCTCGCCTTCCCAACACTTGGACCACACTCAAACTGATGCCTCAGTACGCTGATAAATGGACTATTCCAGCCTTGTTTATTAGCAAATAGGAGTATTTTATGTTAACCACAGCGACGGTGTGTACCAATTAATGTCCAGAACCATCGCTCTTGATTATAAATCTATCTTTTTCTACAAGTCGTCGTATAAAAGAGAGATTACCAAATTTCGTCTACCGAATTTTAAATTACTGACGCGTAATTTTGTAACCAGACGTCTGAGAATTCGTGATCACATGAGCGAATTTTGTGGATACCGTTTATTCATTTTAGGGTAAACTCACATATAGCTATACATTTGCATTTTATCATTTGGAAAAAATGTCTAAAAATATGTTTCTAATTTCTGTTTAAGTACAAATAGATACTATAATATTTGTTTATAGTCATTTAAAGAAATAAATAAGGCAATAATTTTTCAGCAAGCGTAAGCATTCGTTAGGCACCCATAGCAGCCTTTTACTCACGAGTCGTAGGTATACGTATGTCCAATATCACCCAGTCAATTGCGAATTGATACTGATAAATGTGATGTCACACAAAGAAATTGGGACAAGGGCAAATAGAATTCGTGCACTGACTTTTCCGTATGGTTATATTATAAATCGGTATCAGTCCGGAAAAGCATATAATAGGCTGCCAAAGGGATTCAGAGAAATGCAGAGTAGTGCTATATTCAAAAATAAATTAAAGGATTTTTACTGGTGATGTCAGGAGCCCTAGAAACCGGCGAGCGTGCATGAGAAGAGCAATGAATGTTAAATAAGCGAGTGAGATATGTAAGGATCGAGTCACGTGGCGCTCGGTTCTCTCTGCCTATCCCGCAAGGGATTTGGCGTGAAGTTATAGACATAGATTTTTACTGGCCAAAAATTTTTATAATAATAATAATAATAATAATAATAATAACGTTTATTCTTCTCACAAAGGTTTTAACAAATTACAGAAGTACTAAATACACAAGGAAATTTAAAGAAAACCTTGTGAGAGTCTGGAGTCCGTACTAGGTTTGGAACCTGTATTACAGATCTCCAGGCTCTCTCCCGGTTTGTGCCTTATTAATAGAAATATTTCAACTTAAGTTAGCGTGACATCTGTTTGTGAGATACATATAAAGATGCAAGTAAGTAAGTAATTAAACTACAAGTTTGAAAAGGGTATATCAGGGTTAGGTAATGTTCTTAAAAAATAATTATTAAATAAACATACAAATGTTAATAAACACGTAAACAACACATACGTGCAACACAGACACATATGTACTCATACACATAGATGTACTCATACATATCCGGAAATGAGAACATTATTTCACTGTAATAAGCAACTTTTCAGTTTCTTCATACGACAACATTGCCAGCCAATCTGTGAGTGTTTTTTTGCATTGAAATTTGGTCAGATGATATATGGATATTTTTTTGTTTACTTTGTTATAGAGATAGGGGCCCGCAAAGGGAAAGAACCTATGTGCGAAAGCTGTATTGAAAATTGTTTTTTGTATACAAACGTTATGCGACTTCCGTTTTGACGTTATATTAGAGTCAAATGACATATCACCATGTTGCTTAGCGATAGTGTTAAGGATGTACAGTTGGCGGATAGTCAACACTCCACAGTTTTGGTATAAAAGTGCAGTTGGGTACAGGAAGGGTCGAAATGTTGATATCTTCAGTAAAGCTCTTTGTGCAACTTCCAGGAATTTGAGAGTGGATCCAGCAGCTCCCCCCCAAACAGTAATACAATACGTGCAAATTGATTGACACAATGCAAGGTAGATTGATTTTAAAATAGTGGGATTTGCAGCATGTCGAAGCATTTTGAAAACCGCTGTGAGTCTTCGAACTTTTTTACTTAGCCCTATTATATGCTGTTTAAATCCCAGATTTTTGTCAATGATCACTCCAAGATACTTTATGCAGGATGTTTGTTCAATTGGCAGGCAGCTACAGGTGTCCACGGTCACACAGCTATGAGCAGTTAACTTAAAAGAATTTGTGGGTTCCTTGCCACGGATGGTGAAAGTAATGAATTTGCTTTTTTGAACATTTAGGGACAGCCGGTTTAAACCGAGGTAGACAGTCACTGCGTTTAGACCATTCTGAGCTACTTCGTACACCTCTTTCCAAGAATCAGCAGAGAAAATCAAGGCGGTATCATCAGCATAGCAGATTAGTTGTCCTCGTGTGAGCGAGATGCCACAGAGGTCATTAATATACAAAAGGAAGAGAGTTGGGCCCAGTATACTTCCCTGGGGAACACCATGTGTGAGGGCAAGATCTCCACTAACAAATGAACCCACAGAAACCCTTTGTAACCGACCCGTCAGATAACTCTTAAAAAGCAGTAACTGTCTGTCCCTTATTCCAATCGATTCCAATTTCCTCAAAAGAATAGGGATTGAAACCGTGTCGAAAGCTTTGGAAATATCAAGGAATACCGCGAGACATTTGCTTCCCACGTCCAAATTTTTGGAGATGAAATCAGTCAGTGAATGTACAGCGTCAGCAGTTGATCTGCCATGTCTGAAACCATACTGCCTATCTGAAAGTATCCTGTACTTATCCAAATAGTTAATCAGACGACTATTAATTATTTTTTCTAATATTTTTGATAGTGGTGGCAGTATAGAAATGGGTCTGTAGTTACCAATGCAGTCGCGGTCTCCCTCCTTATGGATAGGTATTACAACTGCTCTTTTGAGGACTGAAGGAAAAATACCTTGGTCAATGCAAATGTTGAAAATGTGGGTTAGTGGAGGCACTAGAACGACCCTAAAATCCTTTAAGAAGTTGTTTGAAATTTTGTCCCTTCCAGACGAACAATTATCTTTCAAACCGAGAATAAGCTGCTCTACCTCTTGTTCGGTTGTGGCTAAGAGAACAAAAGAATTAGATGTTGAGTTCAGATTTTCAGGGGGGACATGATTTGGATCACTAGTCGAACTGTCAGCGAGGGATTTGCCAATATTCGTGAAGAATTCATTTACGAGATCGATGGATTTCTGCGGTTCTGAGGTCAATGCTAGCAGCTCTTTGGTATAGGTTCTGGATAGGTTTCCAGTGTTGGTAATATTTTTAATTGCCTCCCAGATTTTTTTATTATTTTTACCCGCTTTGTCAATCAGTTCCTTATCATAGGCTCGTTTAACTTTTTTGATTAGATCGTTACAGAAGTTTCTGTATCTTTTGTAAGTTGTTTTGATTGTTTCATTTTCCGGATTCCTTTTGAATTTTAGGTGCAGTTTATCCCTATTTTTCATACAGCGGAGAAGACCCAGAGTTATCCAGGGTTTAATAGTCTTTTTGCGCGTTGAAGTTACAATTGTTTTTGTGTTGTTCTCAATCGCTTGAGTCAATTTTTGGATTAGGTAGTTCATTGAAAATTCCACATCCTCAGATTTGTATATGGGAGCAAGATCGATATTTTGAAGTTCAATTTTTAATGTTTCATGGTCAATTTTGGTATAAGTATACCCTTCCTGCGTCCTTGCACAGTCATCTAACAAGAAAGCAATCACTGCTTTATGGTCTGTGACTGTAGATTGTGGCACAATAGTAAGGGCCGGCTTTTTAGACCGCAATAAAACGTGATCAATACAGGAGTTTCCTTGGTCTCTCGTTACGAGATCATGTGTCGGTAGAAGACCATGAAAAGCCGCAAGATTTAGGTAACACTCGGAGTCCTGAGTCATCTTCTCATAGTTAATAGGGATGTTAATATCTCCAATTATTATGAGGCTTTGATAGGCTGATAATTTTCTTAATAAATCGTTTAATGAATTTAAAAAAGGAGTAATATTTTTATAGGATGGAGAACGATAAATGCATATAATAGCAGTGTTAGGTTTATTTTTTATAACTAGACAGTTTGCTTCTTCAATGAAAGGTTCTTCAATAATTACATTGAGGTTATTTTTAGTGTAAACTACAACGCCATCATTTTGTATAGGATTGTGGTTAGTCTGTGAGACCGTATAGCCGTCTAATCTGGGTATGATAGGCGAGCGGGAAAGCCAACACTCAGTCAGTACCAAGACATCGAAATACACCCCAAATCCCGCCAACAAAATCTCAAAGTCGTGAATATTACTATTAATGCTACGAATATTTTGTGTCAATATAGATAAAGACTGCCTCAAAGGAATATGATGTTTAACCATTTCGACCTCACATGATATAGCTCTGTGTGAGTTGCCATTTTCAATGTCTTCACTAATCGTAATTAAATCGAATTTTATATATAGATCTCACAGAATAATCTATAACGGGAAGGTGCATTTCTATTGATTGAAGTTTTGTAATGTAATATATGTGATTGAACTTGCAGAGGTGTAAAATGTTACGTGATTGTTTTGTACAAACATGGTACTTATATACGGTGTTTATTTGAAACTCACAGTTATTTATTGTTAAGTGAAAATTATGATATAAAGTAATTCCCAATATAGTACAAATATGTGCTGAAAGCACGTTTAAGTTTAAACTGGTATGATAGGCTTTACAATATTCTAACGTAGAAAGAAAAACATCATTGACAGTACATTTATTTATGTTTAGGTTTTTTAAAACCATAAACAATACTAAGTATAAATTATAGTTGCAGTCCTGCACGGAATGAATATCATGCTCGCCGTGTTCAAAATGCTCGTTATTAAAAATGCAATATATAATATTGAAGACTTTTATAAATATCATATAAATAGTGACCATGTTTAAATTACACATTTAACTTACGTATTACTAGTATTTTATTATTGATTCAGATCCTGTGACATTATTATTTAAATTGTAATTAGTATAATTAGTTATATTCAGACTCAATTGTACGATTGTAATTGTATTTAATAAATTTAATTGAATTAGGCATAAAATAACACTATTCTAATATTTTTTCTTACTTTAATTATATACACAAGCAAACAAGTTCAAAAATTAAAGAGGTATCATTAGCAAATAGTATTGTGTTTACCATTTCATTCGGGTACATTAAAAATAAAAATGTCCTAAAATAAAACTGGGTTTCAGTTTTAAAGCTATTTGTGTCACCGGCTGATATTCTGTCGAGCTCGGTGGTGCAGTGGTGAAACGCGCAGTTACGCTACTTTGGCACCAACGTGGGTTCGATTCCCACACAATACAAACATTTGTGTGCATGAACATGTCTGTTTGTCTTTGCTGGGTATTTTCTATGTATAAAAAGTATGTATTTACAAAATAAAATGTATTTACGTATGTTTATCAGTTGTCTAGTACCCATAACACAAACTTCGCTTACTTTGGGGCTAGATGGCGCTGTATAATTTGTCCGACAATATTTATTATTGGCAGAGCTGCGATAGCCAGCGGAGCCACATTACCCTCAAAATTGTCGTTTGGGGTAGACTGATGTCATCCAGCTAGCGTTTAGACGGTAATAGTGAGAAACTCCAAAATCGACACACTAATAGCTAACATATTGTAGTTTTGTATCCTTTAATTTGAAATTTAAATGTTCGTTGGTGAGGAAGAACGGTCCAAAATCGTTCCAATTAGAAAAAAAAACATATGGGAAAACGTATGGCCGGCCACTCTGCAGTGCAGAGTCTGCACTGCACTCCCATCAACAGAAAAAGTAACAGCACTCGTCGCTAGATGTCGTACAGGGTTCCATATATTTAAAAAAAATTAAAAATAAAATATTTAAATATTTTTTAAATTTAAAAAATATCAGCTCTGCCTAAACAGCTTGCTGTTATTTACTAGTTTATTTATTTGTACCTATTGCGTATGTATGTATATATTCTATCGCAATTTGATCTAACTTGCTTCGTGTGCTTTTCATGAACTAATTTGTGTGCGGAAACACACAAAGCAGGTTAGATTAAATTGCATGTCAATTTGGCTGTCGCAAAATAACATCTGAATCTATTAACTAAAGTGCAATAGTCAAAGCACCCAAACCCGAAGAGCATGCAAGAGACAGTTGATGAGCGTGGAAGAAGCGATAGAGGTATCCAAACGATTTGTAGACAATCGAACTCCAGTTCGATCGGTTTGCTTTAGAGGAATTTAAATAGAGCTGTTCGTGTCATTCTAACAAAACACGCAGGTTAAGCAACGTCGACCGTAGCCTGTCTACGGAAGGGTTTACCTATCTCGAGTTTCTACGTTCTCTCTGCCTACCCCGTAAGGGATTTGGCGTGAAGTTATAGATAGATAGATAGAGTTTCTACGTGCTTCAGAGGGCACGTTAAGCCGTCGTTCCCGGCTGTTGTCGATAGATGACAGTCGTTAAGCTAAGTCGGTGGCCCTCGGGCGGCTTGAAAATACTGGCCTCAGTCAATCCGCATTTGAGCTGCGTGGTGGAGTATGCTCTAAACCCCTTCGGTTAGATATTTAGCTGTTTGTTTGGGTACTTACCATTGCTTATCGTACAACATTCTTCACGGCTAATCGCCTGCTACCTGTAAATATATAAAAGCAAATACATTTTAGTACAAATTTTGAAAACTTCCATACAAACAGTACTTCTGCGCAACAGACTAGTCTTCATTTTGTGTTTTTGGGCTCGGAGGTTCTTCAAACGCTCCGAGAAGTAGCCTATAGATTCAGTATACAACATAGCATACAGAGAACCGCTTTGAAGTGTGTTTTTAGTACTTTTCATCTGTTTTCCTGCTGTTTTTCGATAATTTTTGCGTATTGACTCGATTTTTGCGTCCATACCTTGTCTTTTAGCGCCTTTCTTAGTGCTCCCCTACGTTATAAAAGGAACCCCTGTGCAAAATTTCAAGTTTCTAACCCTTATAGTTTAGGCCCTGCGTTGATATGTCAGTCAGTCAGCTTCTCCTTTTATATATATAGATTGAAGAAATAACAAGTTGGCTTACATCAAATTTTCACAGAGTAATACGCAATAAAGAGATATATTCCATCTGATGCAACGCGTCATTGGATATTCGACACGCCCGTATTTCCCCCAGGAAATTCAGCTAAGTGAACAGAGCATTATCGGAACCGAACCTATGATACAGTGCCCGCATCGATCTATAATATGGCTTGATACATCCGGCCTTTTGTATGCTATGCAGTACCATACAAAGTACAGTCAGAAAAAAGGATTGTCGCCGAGAAGAATATGATTTTTACCGCTAATAATGAGAGAAGATTGATGAGAGAAAAAGATTAATATTTTTTTACAACTTTTTTTTACACAAAGCCAAACAATTATATGCCACACGATGTACAGTTCCCGTGATCTATGAATGCTGATAATAGAAGCAGTATCACTCGCTTATTGCCACCGAAGCTGTTAGCCTCAAAGGTGTGATATGTGCTTGTATGCCATTATTGGAGCATTATATAGAAAAGGAAAAGAAGGGGTTGTATAGCGTCCATAGAAACTAGGTGGCACTTACGTCCGGGACGCTTTCAGATTCCTGATGTTTATGCTGGAGAACTAGAAAGGTCTCAACGGATTAGAGAAACTCTGTTTTTCGGAGGCAATTGATTACTTATGGACTACATCAGCTACAGGGCCATCAGTTTGACCAGCTTAAGTGTATGGAAAAATAAATAAAAGGAGAATGAGGATTCTGAAATGGAAGAGGATTTTTCTCACTCCGCTAAATTGTGGAGAAGCATCTAGCGCTAGACCGAAATATTTTATGCAGTTTCATAGATTTTAAGAAAGCATTTGACATAATTGTGCGAAAATATCTCTGGCAAATATTGCCTAGATATGGAATTGACGGTGCTCTACTACTTGCTGAATAGTCGACTTATGGGAGTTGTACATCATATGTGCAGGTGGGCGGCAGCTTGTCGCCCTGGTGCAATGTCAACATTGATGTCAAGCAGGGTTGCGCGCTGTGTGTGTATTTTGACAATTGCTATAGAGGTGCATTGTCTGCTTAATGCAGACGATTCCGTTAGAATAAATATAATAAATAAATAAATATTGTCGGACAAATTACACAGCGCCATCTAGCCCCAAAGTAAGCGAAGCTTGTGTTATGGGTACTAGACAACTGATAAACATACGTAAATACATTTTTTTTTTTGTAAATACATACTTATTATACATAGAAAATACCCAGACCAAGACAAACAGACATGTTCATGCACACAAATGTTTATACTGTGTGGGAATCGAACCCACGAGCGTTGGTGTCAAAGTAGTGTAACAACGCGTTTCACCACTGCGCCACCGAGCTCGTCAGAGAGAATAACAGACACACCATCCGAACTGCAAACACTAATCACAATAATGAAAGATGACTGCATGGATAAAGATTTACAACTGAATGCTAAGATAACAAAGATAATTGTGTTTGTGGAAGAAAAAACCAGAATTCGTTCTACAGCAAGAACTACGTTTGATAATGTAGTATTGGAACAAGCGAATAAGATTATCTTGGATGAGCTTTTAGCCGGGATGGAAGAAACACTCCAGATGTGGAGGGGTAAGTGAAGGCAGGTAATAGTGTGAATGGAGCATTGAGAAAACTTCTTGGCAACAAATACTTAAGCCAGAAGGTACAGCTCGCTATAATCAGCGCAGGGTTGATCCCAACGCTAATGTAGTGGAGCAAGAACTGTTCTTGACAAAGAGAGCATAAAAGTAGAATAAACGTCGACGATGCAAGTGTTACCCAAAATCTCCGGCGTAAAGCTTGAGTTCAGAATGAATACGAGTCAAAGTCAACATACTACGTATTGGTGAGTGAACCGTACAAGATCAACCGTGGAAAGCCGGGCGGGTCACTAGTTAATTAATTCAATTTCAAAAACCTAAAAGTCTGCTATAGTACCAAAGGACTTCACAATTTCTCACGGTCACGGCATTATAGACAAAAAACCCAAACTAGATCGATTTACTGTAAACCTTAGGAACTACTGTCCATTGCATTCAGATGTCCTTTATCAGGTTAGTAGAGTTAACAAATGATGATAATTGAATTTTTTTTTTTCACAGCCCCTGGTCTAAAATGGTTACCAAAGCCTATCAAGCAGTTCGGGTGTTGCTAAACAAACAGAATTTTGATTATTTACCTGTAAAAGAACTTCTACAGTTTGTTTTCACAGTTATCGTTTAACGATACGTTTTAAGTTTACGTTTAAGAACATTTTATTATTTATTATATATTTATTCTGATATCAGTACATTCCGCATAGTTCACAAACCATTTGTAATTAACCTACTTGCTTGCTCCAGCATCTTCGAACTTGTGCACTTCATTCTCATTTACTCGTGCGATTCTTTCCCTGCACAATAAGTCTTATAATAAAATAGGTATCAAATGATATGTTTTATCATTTGATCTACATTTAAAATACCAAAATCTCAAATAGTCAAACAACACAGACATTAAGTGCGTACATTTTGAATAAATTCCCGCGTAAAGCGTGCCGCTAGACCTAAATAAACCGCCGCATAGAAATTATGCAAGCGAGCAGGTAATAATTAATTTATTCTGAATTAAACAAACAGCTATAAAAGTTGGTTGACGCTGGAATGTTTATTTAAAACGGACGGGAACGCTTTATATTTTTGTTCAAAAATTCAAACTTTGCTACATTTTACATTTGTAATGAGGAAGATTTTTCTTATTGAATTGAAAATTGTGTACGTGTATCATATTATAATATTTACGTGTCGATAACTAATTCGAGTTCCTTACTTATAACGTATAGTGAACCCGATTACATTTTTCTAATTATTTTTTAATTGACGAAGAAGAAATGCTATAAGAAAATTGCCAACACAGTTACTTGTTAATTATGTGCTCAATCTTTTTCTGACATCTAAACTCATAAATTCCAGTCAGTTAAAAATCATAAATTCTTTAATAAACCTTTTTATGAAGAGTATTTTTTTTTTGAGGTGCACTTCGGAGATGTTATTAGGGCAGTACAGAACTGGTTCGGAAAATTTATTACAGAATCGAGTACAATTTACAACGAAAGATCTTACCAGTCTTAGCAAGCTAATGAACCGGAATACGCAACTTATTCCTGCTTTTAAGATTGTCACTGTTTTCATAAATATAGTGAGAGCTAACAGTGAGGATATTTATTGTTTTTCAACCTTAAGTGATTCCATTTCACATACGGAGCTCTTTCGTAAAATAAAAATTAAATATTATTACTTCAGTTTCGTTCTATAATAGAACACCAAGCTGTAGTATTGGGTATAATCTTACCAGCATGAAACTCCTATCAATTATGTTATTTCTACAGTTGAACACCGATCTGTCATTGTGACTATAATTTTGTTATTTTTACCAGCATGAGACTGGATCTTATTAATTCTGTTTAGTTCTACAATCGAACATCAATTTGACGTTCCTCTTCCTAGTATGAGACTAGATCTTGTCAATTTTGTTTAGTTCTACAATCGAACACTTTAATTAAGTGAGGTCAACAGTAAGCTCCCAAGGAGTTGTTGTGTTACCAGCAGAGAGAACATCGCGCGAGTGATATTCAATGTATTCATATGCCACGGTAACCGTTTTACATCAACTATGCCTGTTTGTCTCCCGACGTTGTATAAAAAAGAATGTGTGCAATTCATACGCGATAGAAGTGAAATCTTCAAAATGTGAACATAATAATCACGACAATATTCTTCATTCGTTTTCGACACACTTTAAATATAATTTTATTAAAATAATGAAACATTTATGTAAACAATACACACGGGTTCGATACACCACGGTTGTTGTGACGCCTTATCCCAAGCTTCGTAATACGCAGGCACACACACGTACTAACACACGTACAACGCTCGGACCCTGTAATAAACACAGTATAATGCCTTCTATCTCATTGTTTCGCACGTTAAATCCTGTAGACGGAGGCTGTCGCTTTTTCGTTTCATCGAGTTTCAAATCACAACGATGCTAAAGAAGATTTCATTTTAAAAATTCGTCATTTCTATAAGCAAGGTGCCGCCGTCGTTTTTAAATGTTTGAAATAAAAGTTGACGACGTGTACGTACAATCCAAGTCACACATTTTGAAACCTCCACCTCGTGTACGAGTACTATCGAGCGGAACTCTCAGATATTGCAGTCTCGTTTCGAAGTGTCCAAGTTACAGACAGCGGCCTCCGGACTTTCAAGTGTCACAGCTTGTCTTAGATAACTAATCTTTGTAAGTAACTGTGCCAGAGAAATATCTACCCTTGGGCTTTAATATCGCTGTTCAACAAATAATAATTATACAAGTTAGCAACGTTTTTTGAAGTGAAAACTTCTTTAGGTACTTTTACGATGGTGTAAAAGCACTGAACTCGCGTGACCTTGACTGATTCTTAGAATACTGGCAAACAAACCTGACTCTCTTCTGTTTCTTATACTTACTTGTTGGGCTGCAGTTATTTAAAAAGAAGAAACAAAATCCTTCTGATGATATTTATTTTCTTTTTTGTTCATGTTATTAATAAATTTTATTTCATGAATCTTTACTAGCAACTGGGCCCTTGTTGTGAAATAAATAAATGAATTATTATTATATTATTAGAAGTATGTGTTATCGAGAACATCGTTCAAATCCTTTCATTTGATTTCTTACTGGATAGGTTTTAAAAAAAATTCTTCCTCCTCTGCTGCTTACACAGCAACTCCTTAGGAGCTTACAGGTGACCTCACTCACACACAGGAAAACAACAACCCTCTAGGGAGTTGTTATTTGTCCGCGATTCTCTGTGAGGTGGAGGTACTTCTCCAGACGGGCTGCTTTGCTGCGCCCTACCTCTCTTAAAACATCCGGACCAATACAAACCGACACGCACACAAATGTTTGCCTTGTGTAGGAATCGAACCCACAAGCGTTGGTGTCAAAGTTGCGTATGTCATGACAGAGCCACCGAGCTCGTCAAAATATCTGTTTATTGTAACTGTAAACAAAACAATTAATTTGTAACTTTCAGTGCATTTTTCATAGCGTATGTTTTTGGAGTAGGTGTTTTTTACTATATCTAAATATTTTGAATTAAACCATTTTTAACGGAAGTATCGCGTGTTTTTATTTTGTTGAACCTGACGTTTCGAATGCTTTGCAGCATCCGTGGTCGCAGGAGGACTTCCTCGACAAAATAAATAAAACACGCGATACTTCCGTTAAAAATTGTTTAATTCAATGTGTAACAATCGCGAAAACCTAAAACAATACTATAAATATTTTTTTTGAGTCGCTGTTACTTTTTGCAAAAAGAAAAAATAAAGCAGTCGTGCAAATATCAATCAAATCAAACAAACGGTTAATTAAGATGTCCAAGGAACCCATCAATCAACCGGTCCAAGTTAACTCTTTAGCTGTCACCCAGGATCTGAGGACTTGTAACTTTCTTAATGGTTTCATAAAACGACATTATTATACTGTTAACTGCTTAATTTATTCCGTTACAAGTTTTAATTTGTGTTGAAATAAATTAGCTTTCCGCAGCTTTATGGTGTCGTCGCGATGCGAGCGATGGTCTAACCGAATGCGAAAGTTAAACAGCGTTAAACGTATACAATACATGTATGGATTTTTGAAGTTTACTTTTGGCGAGCTAGAGAAAAATAATGCTATAACTTCCCGCCACGTGATCCTTACACAACGCACTGGCTTCTTTAGCCAGTGTTGCCAATTTAGCGACTTTGTCGCTAGATCTAGCGACATTTCGTTTTTTTACAGCGGCTTAAATTATGTTTCTAGCGACAATAAAAATCTAGCGACTATTCTACTTCTAGTTTAAATTTAAATAAAAAAATGAATAAGTATTTTAACTATCTTCATAAAATATGGCTAGATCTCAGCCCTGACTTTTTATTTGTGAAATAATTATTTTTTCATTTGGTGTCAATAAATTATATTTTATGTTATATTTTATTTTTTGTATTAATTTCTTGACTTTTCGTTTGTTAAATAATTATTTTTGTAATTTTCAATAGTTCTAAGCCGATTACAAATATTATTCTGTGTAAGTAAATCAAATTATTTTCTTTTATTCCAACAGACCAAAAATCTGTGCCACATTCTACCATACGTAAAACAATATAGAATTAGAGGTACGTGAAAGAAATGCACTCAGATTCCATCCCTATTATAGCGGTCATTTCTAATACTAACATCATTTAGCGACTTCTAGCGACTTTTGACTTTTGTATATACCTAGCGACATCTAGCGACTTTTTAAGCGTACGTTAACGACTTTTTGACATGCAGAGTTGGCAACACTGTCTTTAACATAAATTGTTCTTCTCATGCACGCTCGCTGGTTTCTAGGCCTCCTGACATCACCTTCTAATAGAACACGATCAATTTGGTCATGGTAGGTAAGTTTTGGGCTTTCTCGGTTCCTACATTCTTCCACTTTTGCGTTGTATATCTTCTTCGTCTTCCTGCGTTCTTTCTACATGGCCAAACCAGCGGAATATGTAAAAAGAATACAGAAAGGAAGAATTACGAAATAGATATACAAAACGTTATTAGAAGGATTTAGGATAAGATAAGACAAAAAAATTCTTTATTTGCCTTCAGACCGTAATTGTATCTTATTAATTTTTCATAGTTTTGATTTCTTTTTTTTAATCTACCAATATTTCAAATGACAATAGGCAAAGAAGTAATGCCAAAAGAAGCTTGCCGATATGTATCTCCTCAAATTGTCAATTTATATAGGAATAAATTTATGACAGTGTATAATGGTGACAAGGTGTACTAAAGATATATTAATACATGTGCTGAATCATATCCAGACATCTCTGTCAGCCAGATATTCTTTGATTCCGTAATAACCCTTCTTACATAAAGTATTTTTGATGAGCCTTTTTAACATATTGTCAGCAAGGGCATTTTAGATAATTTATTATAGAATCGAATACAATTTACAACAAAAGATCTATTCGCCTTAGCAAGCCGATGTACGCAATCTATTCCTGCTCCTAAGATTTTCACAAAATTTCGAAAACGACTTTATATTTTCACGAGCATACATTATGTTCTCATAAATTTACTGAGAAGTAACCGTGAGGATATTTATTTCTTTGAATAGTTCTCTAAGTGATTCCCTGGAGCCCATGTTATAAATAGAGCGGATGGCTCTATTTTGCAATATAAAAATAGTTTCAACATCAGCCGTTCTACTCCCCACAACAGTGTACCGTATGATAATGTTGTGAAAGAGCTGAAATAGACTAAGCGCGCAGTAGCCACATCCGTCAATTGTCTAATTCTTCTAACGGTATATGCGGCAAATCTGAGCTTACTGGCTTGTTCATTTATGTGGGGTCCCCACTTCAATTTTGAGTATATCATGATTCCAACATATATAATTATTATCACAAATTCTAGTATATTATTGTCAATGAAAACTTCTGCATTGGCAGAAGCCACATTTGGATTTAGTTTTGGTTGAATTTAGTAAATTTTAATTTAGTAAATTTTAACACACTAAATTTTAATTTAGTTTTGGTTGAATTTAGTAAAAGATTATTGCATGTGAACCAATTTAGAATAGCAGATAGGATACTGTTTATCTTGTCAATATTTCGCACATTTTTATAGAAGTGTCATTGGTAAACAGTAGCATATCCGCCATTTTCTGCACCATGTAGGGCAGATCATCTACATATACTAAAAATAATAAGGGTCTCAAAAGAGAATTAAATAAGATACAATAAGATTATATTTCAAAAATTGTTAGACGCCACTAAGTGCCCGCGAGGGCCCAATGGCAAATAAAGAATTTTTATCTTTATCTTTTATCAATATAGAGCCCCAATATTAACATTGCTGCCTTTAGGTTTGACCCTATTTATGTAAACAGTTTGTATTCTATTGTTTAAGTAAGTTGGGATCCAATTATGGGGTACACCTCTAACTTCATAATGGCACAGCTTGAGTAATAATGTTCGGTAGTAGACACAGTCAAAAACTCACAGACCTCAGAGATCACAGAAGACCGCAATAACATCGCGAGACCACTCCGGATTGTACACTATGAAAAATTTCATTCGTCTTAAAATAGAGTTGTAATTGATCAAGCATTATCTTTTCGAATACTTTACTCAATACTGGCACAATAGATATGGGTCTGTATGCCCCATTTCACTTTCCCCAGATTTGAATAATGGAAATAATTTACTAAATTTCATTGTGTCTGGGAACACATCCATGTCTATTCATTGATTAAAAATAAATACCGAGTGGAGCTATTGACTCAATAATGTAATAAAATACTTTTATGGACATTCTCCAATGATCTTTTGAGTTTTATATATTAAGTTGTTTATTGGTTTTAATTACCTATATCGCTTGATTGAATATGTGTAAATTGGAAAAGCTCCACACTTGGTTGTACACTCTCCTTTAATAGCTAAGCAGCAACATGTGGAGATAAGTTGAGAGAGTCAGTAGTAATGTAAGCCGTCGCCAAATCCTTAGGCTTAGGTAACGGATGCCGCTAATCACTGGTATTAGCGATTAGGAAACGGGAAGCGCTCGTAAAAAGAAGTACTTGGTTTATGATCCCGCTCATTAAACAGGAGATGCACATCTGGAGATGAATTAACAAACTTCTTTTGATCACTTTTAAAATTAACTTGACGAACACGGGCCTTTCAAAATTCCTGAATAATTAATGAAGAGAAAAATTGAAATAAAAACTGCGTTTCCACTCTGACTTCCTGTCTTAATCTCCCAAACCACGGCCACAACTTTGGCATCAAGTATTTTAATTATCTTAATCCCCTGCAAAACTCCGGCTCTTCCCAACTTAGAAGAATTTTTCATTTTGAATCCAAGTTAAAAGCTTTTGGAGTTTTACTATATAGTTTTGGTATATTTGACGACCTCGGTGGCGCAGCTTTGTCACCGACGCTCGTGGGTTCGATTCCTACACAGGAATTATTTATGTTTAACTATATCAAATTAAATAGTTAATAGATTCAGGCGTTATATTACGAAAGTCAAATTTACATGCAATTTGATCTAACCTGCTTTGTGTGCTTCCGCCACCAATTAGTTCATGCTGCTTAGCGCCGGCCGGCACCCACCCACTACTGTTAGTAAGTGCAACATGCCGACGCTGCCATGGCTGCTCCGGTAGTCTCTGCCTCCGCTGCTGCGGTCGTCCGCCATCTGGAACAGAAGCCGCATGCCCCCACCACCACCGTCGCTGCCACGACTGGCCTGGTCGTCGC
Organism: Pyralis farinalis; assembly: GCA_947507595.1. Taxonomy (NCBI): domain Eukaryota; kingdom Metazoa; phylum Arthropoda; class Insecta; order Lepidoptera; family Pyralidae; genus Pyralis; species Pyralis farinalis. The sequence continues at coordinate 38,350,754 of OX382261.1, read as the reverse complement.
TGCGACACGTGTATCGCCTCTCCATGCGCATCATCAGGCATTGTAGACGTTATTCGTAAGAATAACATGCTACAAATGACAAATCCATCGCAGTGCCGTCCCTTATATTGAATTGAGGGTGGAAGGGTGTCTCGTAGACAAAGGACATAATTTATCCCCCACTAATACATATCAAATTTTACACACCATAGACAAAGGTTTTTTTTTTAATTTATCGGCCATTATGGCCATGTTCCTTAAGAGATAGGAGGTTGGTTTTTCAGACATTCCTATTCAACTTTTTTATGCTGAATCCGAATCTGAAGTCAAAATTGGAATATTCGAAAAAAACGCACACACAGACAAGCGCACAGACAAACATATAGATTTCATATAGGAACGGTGTTCCTGAATATTAATGGTAATACTACAAAATATGAGACGAGAAACATCGAGCGTCGCCATTGTAGATGAGCCGATGATACAAATCAATACACTACTTCCAAATGCGACGCAAAAAAAACGTATTGTTTTCGCGCCAAAATATCCTCAGCGACTCGAGCCTTCGGTCCAATAGGAAAATACTTTTAACCAATAAGCCGACAAGTGACGCAATGTTGATCCTTGAACTAGCCAATTAGAGCGCGCGTTCAAATTTACCCATAGCGATTGAGTCACAATACAAAATCCAATTTCTAAGTGTGGTTACACTTAAATAAATATATGAATATATATATATATATATATATATAAAGTCACCCTCATACACTGGAACCGTAATGGGCGCGCACTGTGCGGTTCACGAGAAGTTTTCTACCGAGAACTATTAAGTTGTGGAATGAGCTCCCTGCCGAGGTTTTCCCAAGGGACTACAGTATGGGGTTCTTCAAGAAAGGTGTGAAGAGGTTCTTACAGGGTCGGCAACGCAAGAGTGACACCCCTGGTGTTGCAAATGTCCATAGGCTACGGTAGCTGCTTACCATAGGCAGCTGTAAGCTTGTTTGCCTTAGTGGTATAAAAAAAATGATAGAAAGGCTTTTCGCTTGTTTGCCACTCAACGAGTTTCACTGCTACTGCCACTCAAAAAACTTAAAAGGGTATGCTGAGATGGTTTGGTCATTTAGAAAGAATGAATGACAAAAGAGTTGACAAAAGAATGACGAAAGAAGTGTGTCAGGCAAGAGTGAATGGTGACGTCGGGAGAGGTACACATATAGATCAAATTGGTGATGTGTTGAAAAAGGACCAAATCAAAAGTACCCAAAACCGAGTAGCGTGCATGAAGAGGTTGATGAGTGTGGAAGAAGCGAGAGCGGTATGTTTGGATCTGTGCACCTGGAGTTCCATAGTCTCTGCCTACCCCAATGGGAGACAGGCGTGATGATATGTATGTATGTATATAAAGATGTAATTTGTATATAAAAAAAGATGTATTCTTCGTCGTTGCTGTATTGTGCTGTGAATCTTCTCAGGTTCAAAAACTACACGCGGTGATGAGAGTATTTAAATATACGGTCTCCGACAACTTTTTTTACTAAATATCTATACGCATAATATAATATGTTCCAACGAGATCGGTGGCGCTGTTAGGTTACTTTGACACCGACGGTCGTGCGTTCGATTCCCACACAGGATAAGTGTCCATGAATATGATCGTCTTTGTCTAGGTGATTTTGAGAGAGATAGGGCACACCAAAGCTGCCCGTCTTGGGAAGTGCTTCCACCTCACAGAAAACCGTAGCGAAATAACAACTCTCTTTAGGGTTGTTGTGTTATTGCGTGTGAGTGAGGTCACCAGTAAGCTTCTAAGAAGTTGATGTATTAGCAGCAAAGACGGCATCGCGCGAGTAATCTTAATGGTACTGCAAGCGTTCACAGGCTTTACATCAGGTCGATCGTATGCTTGTATGCCTCCTGAGGTTGTATAAAAAAAATGTTTACTGAATACTGGTACGCCTATCCCTAACGAAGTATTCCTGATAGGGATAAGTGGAAACTCTAAGCTCACTTATTATTATTAAAAATTAAATGAAATATACTTAACAAGACATGAACCCTTCAGCCATATTCATGACTAGAGATGTGTATGTAAAAACACATTTTTGTTTTGTGTTTCAACTAGATGAGTTTTCCAAATTCGTAACTTAGATAGTTACGAATTTGGTCTTGCCATAAATACTGAAACAAAGAAAAAAAAAATTCTATTGCAAATAACATTTATTACTTTTACAGTGTGTTAGTTTAATACATAAATATAAAACAATTTAAAATATAAAAAGCTTATTCGAATTGGTCTACATTGGCTGCCATACAGTCCTTTAAACGTTGAGGCCAGTTATCAATAGAAACACGCACTCTTTCCATGGGAAAATTCTTTACTGCCAATCGTACGGATTGTTTTAGGGACTCTAAATAATCATGGCGTTTAGAGCAAGCCGTACTCTCTAAAACTGACCATAAATCATAATCCAGCGGATTAAGATCGAGACTAGACGACGGCCAGTCTTCAGCTCTGATGAAGTCCGAAACGTTCGTTTCCAACCAAGACTGCGTAGACCGAGCTTTATGAGCCGGCGTCGAGTCTTGCTGGAAGGACCATTCTTGGTTATTGAACATGGTGTTGTTAAGGGGCTTCACTACCTTCTCAAGAATGGTATCTTGATACACTTGTGCCGATGTTTTGATACCTTTTTCCCAAAAGTATGGGTCAGCCACTCCTTCAAAGCTAATACCCCACCCAACCATCACTGAAGTCGGATAGTGCCCACGTTGCACTCTGTCGACTAATTGGGAAGCTTCTTTAGAGCTTTGAGCATAAATACGGTCATTTTGTTTGTTAAAATGTTGCTCAATTGTAAAAAATTTCTCATCCGTAAACAAATTTTTTCTGTGACCTCCCTTTGCGTACAGCCTCAGTAGTTGTTTCGATTTTACCACCCTATTCTTTTTTAAATTATCAGTTAAGAAATGACCAGTACGTCTCTTATAGGCTGCAAGTCCTAAGTCATCTTTTAAAACACGCGACATGGTTCTAGGTGCTATCTTCATCTCCCGAGATAAAATCTTTTGCTTTCGGGCAGGATTTCTTCGAATTCTTTCCCTTACTGCTATGACCACCTTTTTCGTATGAACACTACGTGGACGGCCAGATCTTTTTCTGTCACAAACAGAGGAGGTCTCATTGTACCTATTAATAGCCCGGCACATAAACATTTTACTAATACCAAGCGTATGGAGAGTTTTAAAAATTGCATTTGGCTCCATACCTACTTTGTGTAATACAATCACAGCGATTCGGTTCTCTTTATCACCCCCCTCCATTTTAATATCGCTAAATATTGTACAATGTATTGGCGCCAAAATGAGAAAACTCAATGAACAATCATATAAAAACACAGACAGATTCAAAATTCAAATGTAATATTTTGTTTATTTTTAATTGTAACGGTATTTATGGCCAGACTAAGTACCCCAATGGGAGACAGGCGTGATGATATGTATGTACGAGTATGTAATAAAAAGAAAACAGTAATCGGCAACAGCTAGTCAGGGTATATACTCGCGTCACTTGGATTACAATTCATGGGTATTACTAGCTCACGGACGCCAAAACGTTCTCAAAAAAATCTATTTTCATAACTAGACGTTAAATATTACGAAATTTAAAAAAAAGGTCTCCATCTTTATTATCTAGTGCGTGCGTCGGTCCGTCCGTCGCGAGAGCGAAGGATATATTGTCCGTAAGTTTAACTACAGTCGTGTGGTGTAAAGCACACTCGTTTTATTTTCAAATCCGACTGGTACATCCAGAGATTAGCGCTTTCAAACAAACTAACTTACTAACAAACAAACTCCCGCTTTATATATAAGTATAGATGAGCCGTATCCTCGTGCGTTTTCAGACATTGTGTAAGTAAATATTTTATTATCCAAATAATTTTAACATCTTCGCCTATGACTTAGACCGAGCCCCGCCTCGCCTTAAGAGACCACGCTAATTTTTGAGTCAAGTCCACCAGGGCGCGACTTTCACCGCAACCATCGAGCAAAAACTTGTGCCAGCAATCAGATTCAGATGCCTACTTTACAGCGGTTGCGTCCTCATTTGTACTAGGAATTCAGTTTAGCACAATACGCTGTAGTTGTGAAACTATCTATGCCAGCAACCGTAACACATCCCACTGTTGGGATACAGGTCTCCCTTCAACGGAAGGGATTTAGAGCTTACTCCACCACGCTGCTCAACTGCAGATTGGCGGAGGCCAGTGTTTTCAAGCCGCCCGAGGGTCACTGACTTAGCTTAACGACTGTCATCTATCGAAAACAGTCAAGACCGCCTGCTTAACGCGTCCTCGACCATCTAAACCCACCCATAGCCTACGGTCGACGTTGCTTAACCTATATATTCGGATAGAATAACACGCGCAACGACGTCATCGAGCTCTTCGTCTGTAGTTATGAATATTAGAAAAAAATATTATAACGATGAAGAGAAACCGAAGATACCCCTACCACCATAAAATTGGTCATGTTCTATCAGAGGATAGCGTCAGGAGTCCTCGGAAGCCTGTCCTGGTGAGCGTGAATGACGGTAAATTTTGGATACCTTGGCTAACATTATTACAAGTTTCGTAGATATCTCAAGTTTATTGAAAATAAAATGTAGCATATGTTAGTCAATGTAGCACTGCGGGCTGTATGGGGAAGCTCAAGGTCACTCAGCGTGCTATAGAAAGAGCTATGCTCGGGGTTACTCTCCATGATAGAATCAGAAATGAGGATATCCGCAGTAGAACTAAGATAACCGACCGACCACCGCTGGGGAACAAAAGTTCTCGAATGGCGTCCCCGTACTGGTCCACGCTGTGTGGGACGACCCCCCTCTACATGGACCTCAAGAGGTTTGCAGGGAGTCGATGGATGCAGGTAGCACAGGATCGAGACGAATGGCACTCTGGAAGGGAGGCCTATCTTCAGCAGTAGACGAATACGATCTGAGATGTGATGATATGTTAGTCGCTGATAATATAGCTTTCTATATGTAAAAGATTTTTTTCTATATGTAAAAGTTTTTTTTTTAAATTGGTTAAGTATTTTTTGAGAGTATCCATTACAAACAACACACAAACAAATAAATATTTGTGCTACACGACATTGCTTCTTACCAAATTTCATGGTTCTACGTCAACGGGAAGTACCCTATATGTTTTGATTCCCTTGCGAGTGTCAAAATATACGCATAAACGAGTCATAAACAGCCATATCTTTTGATTGCGTTGACTTTGATTTTTTCACTGCTCGAAGGGATTACAGACTTGAGTATTTGATATCAATTTCATCTTGATAGCTCCATCCGGTCCTGAGAAAAAGGGTCTTGACAGACAGACAGACAACAAAGTGATGCTATAAGGGTTCCTTTTAAGGTACGGAACGCTAAAAATTAATCTTTCGTTCACCTAAAAATATACAAATATTTACATTAACGACCGTTATTTTCTAATGTCACGGAAATAAAAATAAATAGTACACTAGGAATGAATTTTCATATAAATTTACTATCCCGTGTTTATTTTTATTTGTGTGAACTTGGCACAAACTTTGACCTTTTGAGCAGCTATAGAACAGAAATAAATTTGTGAAATGTGTTTTATCCGAAGGTGATGTCAGCCGAGCGTGTACGATAAGAGCTATGAATGTTAAATAATCTAATGAGGCGTGTAAGCAAGAGTCATGTGGCGCTCAGTTCTCTCTGCCTACCCCGCAAGGTATTTATAGATAGATAGAACTGTGTTTTTTTATACAACGTCGGGGGGCATACAAGCATACGTTCTGATGTAAACGGTTTATTTGACTGCGGTTTTCGCGGTTGGTCTGCGGGTGAGGTGGATGTACTTCCCCAAACGAGCTGCTTTGATGCGCCCAACCTCTCTTAAAAACACCCAGACGAAGACAAACAGAGAACAGTTCATGCGCACAAATGTTTGTTCTGTCTGGGAATCTAACCTACGAGCGTTGGTGTCAAAGTAGCGTAACGGCGCGTTTCACCACTGTGCCACCGAGCTCGTCAAAACTTCACTGGTTAAAATAGAGCCCTCTATTTAACAAACGAGGCTCTGATGAAAAAAGGTGTATGCGTGTTTACCAATCAACATTACTGGAAGAAATCGCATCGCGATAAGACCGCTGTTGTACGGCTACTTTATTGTTTTTGTTTTTATGTATTTTTCTTTTAATAAAGTGTATTGTATTGTATTATTGAGAACCATTATTTTTATACTACGACGGGAGGCATACAAGCCTACGGCCTACCTGATGTAAAGCGGGTACCGTAGCCTATTAACGTTTGTAATATAAAGTATCACTCGTGCGATGCCTCCCCAGCTGCTTACACAGCAACTCTTTGGGAGCTTACTGGCGGCCTCACTCACACGCAGGATCACAACAACCCCTAGGGAGTTGTTATTTTGCTGCGGTTCTCTGTGAGGTGGAGGTACTTCCCCAGACGGGCCGCTTTTATGCGCCCTACCTCAAAATATTATTATTTACCGCAAAGTACAGTCGTTTCTGTAAAATGTAATTCTCTAAAATGCTAACACATTTCCAAAGCATTGGAATCATACAAGCCCTATTTGGCGTGCTGTTGCCCACATATCAAATATTTATCAAATCGGCCATACATCAACGTGCATGAGCACTGCAACGCACAAATTAATATCGCCGTGCGTTTGGCAAGCTTCGATTTATTTTCCGCTGATGATTTTTAGTCAAAGAGTATCTAAAGTACAGTGCGCTAACTGTTAACTTTGTAAGGTCATATCTTGAGGAAAATTTCACGGTTCATTTGAGGTATTTTTAACTTGTCATGTCGTTTAGGTATTTATATAGAGGTGTTCTACAATCCAGCTCGATGGCGTCGGTGCCCGTGCCATTCTAACCGAACACGCAGGTTAAGCAACGTCCACCGCAGCCTGTCTATGGATGGGTTTATTTATCTCTAGTTTATCCGTGCTTCGGAGGGCACGATAAGCCGTCCGTCGCCGGGACCGACGGCTTAACGTGTCCTGTTGTCGATAGATGACAGTCATTAAGCTATGTCAGTGGCCCTCGGGCAGCTTGAAAACACTGTCCTCCGCCAATAAGTATTTGAGCAGCGTGGTGGAGTATGCTCGAAACCCCTTCAGTTGAAGAGAGACCCGTATCCCTGCAGTGTAATGAGTAAGGGTTGATGTGATGGATCTACAATTATCTACCTAAATCGAAAGACATTAGATATATATTTATTGTATACTATACTACTAAATCTTCAGGCAAAACTCTCTTAAAAACACCCAGACCAAGACGAACAGACATGTTCATGCACACAAATGTTTGTGCTGTGTGGTAATCGAACCCATCATCGTTTCAATCTTTTTGAAGTGAAAATTTCTTTAGCATCGTTGTGATTTGAAATTCAATGAAACGAAAAAACGACAGAAAAAAGAGACAACGCCATAGCGCGTAGAATTTAACGTGCGAGAGAATGAGATAGAAGGCATTATGCAGCGTTTTTACAGGGTACGAGTGTTGTACGTGTGTGTGCGAGCCTGCGTATTATACGTATTATACTGATGGAATGACATACAGAACCCAGAGCCTTGATAAGAGGGTACGTTGGTACGGAACCCCAAAAATTATACTACTTCTATTGATTCTACGATATTTAAGTATGTGATAATAAAGCGTTGCTCGCACGTTGCCGCATCTGCTGCTAACACCGAAACTCATTAGGAGCTTACTGGCAACCTCACTCTCACATAGGAATGCAAGAACCGGCCTGGGAGTTGTTATTTAGTTAGGTTTATTGTGAGGTCTACCTCCCGACCTTTCTTAACACAAATACAAAATACAAAAAAAAAAATACAAAATAATTTATTTCAATAACTTGAGATACAAAAACAGTGGTAGTTGCTGGAGTCTCCTTTTAAGCAAAAAGTATGCTTGTACCAGTAGGCTCCGCTCTTTCTTAGCGCTAATATTTTTATGATTAGGTACTAAAACAGTTTTTTAGAACTACGGGTATGTATAGTAAAACAACGAAAATTTAAAACAATACTAATACAAACAAAAACATAATTTTATACGACGAACTAAATTACTTAGTGTGTATGGGAGTGTGTGTGTGTGTGTATGAGTGTGTGTATATGCGTGAGTGTGTGCATGTGGGTATGTGTGTTTGTGTGTGGTAAATTGATACACTCAGCCCAAGACCAACATCTTCACATGTACATCTTCACAAATATTTGACCTGTACGGGAATCGAATTCACAAGCGTCAATGTCAAAGTAGCACTACTTTTTAGGGTTCCGTACCCAAAGGGTAAAACGGAACCCTATTACTGAGGCTCCGCTGTCCGTCCGTCCGTCCGTCCGTCTGTCACCAGGCTGTATCTCATGAACCGTGATAGTTAGAGAGTTGAAATTTTCACAGATGATGTATTTCTGTTGCCGCTATAACAACAAATACTAAAAAATGAAATAAAATAAATATTTAAGGGGGCTCCCATACAACAAACGTGATTTTTTTGCTCATTTTTGCTCGATATTGATAAAAGCAAGAGGTAGACGCTTGAAATATTTACAGAATATTTAGTTATATATTTACTTTAAGAATAAATAATTAAATTAAAATAAAACAAATATTTATGGGGGGCTCCCATACAACAAACGTGATTTTTTTGCCGTTTTTATAGATATTGGTACGGAACCCTTAGTGCGCGAGTCCGACTCGCACTTGACCGATTTTTAAGAGGTAGGGCGCATCAAAACAACCCTTCTGGGTAAGTTACCTACACGTCGCTGAAAATCGCATTCAATTAACAACTCCCTGGAGGGATGTGGTATTCCAGCGAGTGAGTAAAGTCACCAGTGAGCTTCTAAGGAGTTGCTGTGTTAGGTGACATCGTACGAGTCACACTTACTGTGTCGCAGATTAAAAAAATATACTCGTATATAATGGTAAACGCTTTACACCATACGTATTCATGCTTGTATGTCTTCGGACGTTGTATCTATAAATAAAAATTGTAACCACTGCGCCACTGAACTAGTCAAAATAGTTATGAGTGGAAAAAGTAAAACAAGAAATGAAAATAAAAACAAAAGAAAAAAAGTTTGTTGTACATTGGACACAAAGTTAATTCGTCATGGAAATATTACTACCGGTACTTTATACAAAAAGGCTGTAAAATGAAGATTTGTGACGAATTTACAAATGTTAGTGACGAATTTACTTTCAATGTATGGAGTGAACAAAAATGTGACGAATTTACTTTGTGACGAATGTACAACAACCCGAGAAAGAAAGTTAAATGACGTCATCTTACCAAGACTTCAAGCTAACAATATAAAAGCGCCATAAAACCAATATTTGGCGTAAAACCAGTTTAATAACAATCAAATTCCTTTTTAGAATATTACCGAGTATGTATATATGGTCGTAAAAATTCGAAGTATGTTTTCTAAACGATACACCCTTATGTGTGGGGGATGAAATACATAATGCTATAACAGCTACTAACACTTGTTTACAGAAATTAATCTTCATTTGATACGAAAATAAACATCAAGAGCTGTTATTTTCAAGTCACGTAGGTACGTCACTGTAAACACGCAGGTTAAGCAACGTCCACAGCAGTCTGCCTATGGATGGATGTCTATAAACCCGGCTGTAGTCGATAGATGATAGTCTTTTAGATAAGATTTTGGATAACTTTGCGTGTTCTACAGATTGTACAATGGCTTGTGTTCTGAGGAGTCGCGCAATCGCACAGCTCACCGATGGCTAGTACTTTATCTAGTAGATACTACTAGCCGTACTAGAGTAGCCAGGTCAGCAGCGGTGTCAAAAATCGGCTAAGTGCGAGTCGGACTCGCGCACGAAGGGTTCAGTACCACTACCTATAAAAACGGCAAAAAAATCACGTTTGTTGTATGGGAGCCCCCCTTAAATATTTGTTTTATTTTAATTTGATTATTTATTCTTAAAGTGAATATCTAACTAAATATTCTGTAAATATTTCAAGTGTCTACCTGTTGCCGTTATCAATATCGAGCAAAAACGAGCAAAAATATCACGTTTGTTGTATGGAAGCCCCGTTAAATATTTATGCTATTCTATTTTTTAGTATTTGTTGTTATAGCGGCAACAGAAATACATCATCTGTGAAAATTTCAACTGTCTAACTATCACGGTTCATGAGATACAGCCTGGTGACAGACGGACGGACGGACGGACGGACAGCGGAGCCTCAGTAATAGGGTTCCGTTTTACCCTTTGGGTACGGAACCCTAAAAATGACGAGTGTTGGCCGCCGCTGGTTGACATAAACTAATTGATAAGTGAAGCACACAGAGCAGGTTAGATCAAGTTACATGAGTTACGTGTTAGACTAAGCATAGAAGTCAGTGATAATTATATACCTACTATTTATTGGTACACTGATGTTTTTACTCTGTGCCAGTGTAGTTTTATCTCTGAAATGGAGCCGTCAATCGCAACGGTTGCATTCGTCAATAACTCCATGTCCAATCAAGAATTATGATTAAATTTATTTCTCGCTGCATTATTCAGTTGCTCTCATGTTTACTACTAAACAAATACTGAATTGTTGAAGGAACTGACTGTCCAGTGGATTAGGAACCAGCCTACTGGTATCTAAATTCTTGTTATCGGATTTATATTCATCATAGTCATCTCAGCCTGCACTAGTCTACTGCTGAACATAGGCCTTCCCTCAAGAGTGCATTCGTCTCGATCCTGTGCCACCTGCATCCATCGACTCCCTGCAAACCTCTTGAGGTCGTCGCTCCATCCAGTGGGGGGTCGTCCCGCACTGCGTATACGAGGTCGTCATTCGAGAACCTTTTCTGGGTTTATATATTTGTAAATATCACTTGCTTGGTGGTGATGGAAAACATCGTGAGGAAATACGTACGTTTAAGAAATACATATGTACACCTTTTTTCATGCAACGTCGGGAGGCAAGCATTTGGCCCATCTAATATATACCGGGTAACATCGCCCACGAACGCTTAAATTCAATTAATTATCATTCGCGCAATGCCACCTCTGCTGCTATCAGCAACATTAGGAGTTTATTGGTAACTAACTCACACGCTGGAACACAACAACCCTCCTGGGAGTTGCTATTTGGCTGCGGTTTTGAGGTAGAGTTACTTATCCAGAGGAGCTATTTGATGCGCCCTATCTCTCTTACAAAACACCCATACCAAGACATGTTCATATACAAATGTTTGTCGTGTGCAGGAATCGAACTCACGAGCGCTGGTGTCAAAGTAGCTTTACTCACCACTGCGCTACGGAGCTCGTCCGTGCTACGTGGGTAATATATTTAGTACCGACTACCAGAAATTAATACGATCCGTTATGTAAGTGACAGTTAAGCGAAAAAGCGCTTTGTGTTTTCCGCTGTCAGGTACATAAAGAAGGCCTTTGTTGATAAGGGTGGGCGCAGGTGGATACTGACTCCCCTGTACCTTCAAATCAGATGGGTTCGCCCAATTTATTACCTGTTAAATATAACCAATGTTATATTTAACTGCTTTGACAACAACGCTCGTGGGTTCGTTTCCCACACAGGACAAACATTTGTGCCCATGAACATGTCTGGTTGTGTCAGTCTGCTAGATTTTAAGAGAAAAGGAGTTGCTGTGTTAGCAGCAGAGGTAGCATCGCGCGAGTGAAACTCAATGAATTGCGAGCGTTCAAGGCTACGATAACCGCACGTACGACCGTTGTATCCACATCAACCCTTACTCATACCACTGCAGGGTACGGGTCTCCCTTCAACCGAAGGGGCTTAGAGCATACCACGCCACGCTGCTCAAATGCGTATTAGCGGAGGCCAGTGTTTTCAAGCCACCCGAGGGTCACTGACAACTGACACTTAGCTTAACGACTGTCATCTATCATCAACAGCCGAGACCGACGGCTTAACGTGCCCTTCGAAGCCCGGAGAAACTCGAGATATTTAAACCCATCCATAGACAGGTTGCGGTCGACGTTGCTTAACCTGCGTGTTTGGTTAGAATGACACGTATAACGACGCCATCGAGCTCTCAGTTTAAATGATATAAACCATTGTATAAAAATAGATATTATAGAGTGAATTAATTTGGATAAGTATATATAAGGTGATTTTTTTTAAAAGCCTGAACTTCAATGGGAGAAAGAATATCGTTTATTTGTTACGATAGACAAGAAACTTCGGGTCCCGGCATCGTCAAAAAAGTTTGAAAAATCAAATAAATAAAGTGCCTACTTGGTTCATGGTGCATAATGATTGCCCCGTCATCATCATCATCATCATCAGTTGTTAATAATTCAGTTTGACGGGGTCGATGCACGGGTCGCGGGTCTAATCGAACACGCCATTTACGCAGCGACGACCACAGCGTTTATAGGCTACGATAACCACTTTACATCAGGTCGACCGTACGCCTCCCAACGTTGTATTCAAAAAAGTAATACCTATGACTATGCCGGTAGAGTAACGCTGATAGCTACCTATCTATTTAAATAAAAATGGAAATTTAAAACACTTACCGGATATAACAGCTGATCCAATTTTATTGAAAAAGGTCACAAACTTTCCATCACACTTTCACACAGGCTTTGGACTGTCAAATTAATGTAATAACGTTAAATTTGAGTATTTAGTGTTTGTTACGGCAACATTAAAGACTAGATAGACGTGGTTTGATATTGAAAAATAAAAAGCTATCGGATAACGTTTGTTACATTAACTGGGCTTGTTTAAAAGTTCATCAGTTTATTTACAAGTTATTTACACATCTCAATCACGACACTAAATACAAAATTGTTGCACGCATCCTGGCGTTCTATACAAATGTTCCTATCCACCTCACATGGCGTATGTAACGTCCAGATACTCGCGAACACAAGGCGTAATGGGCTGGTGCTCCATCGTGCTGGAAGTATAAACACGTACGCTTCTGCAGTGATGTTATTAGACTCGCGATAACAAAGTACCATTTGGAGATACTCCTGATTAGAATAACGACGTCCAGGCATGATTACGGTCACGCGTACTAGTGTAATGCGCGCCACTGGGAAACAATGATGGCCGCTCGCGCCGCGCGTGCGCCTTGTGGCGTAGATGACGCATGCGCGGGAAGGCGTATTGTACCTGCGTACCGTAACGGCATGCTTGTATTTTCCTAGCTGGTTGGTTTCATACAACGGAAAGCTATTTTTTATGACGGATTTTATTTTTCTATGAAAGAATTTGTAACACGTGGGGCATAAAATATATTTATTATTATAATCAGCATACATAATACTATTTCCCATTTCAATTTGGGCATATTATTTAAGAACACCATATATATATTTAAAAAATGAAAACAGATATAGATCTACAATGTTATAGTAGTGTGGTATGTTGGAGCCGAGCTAGGGCCAAGTCTCACCTGTCATGACCAAAATGATAGTATTTTATCAGCTAATCGTTCATGAAGAGACCTGTGAAATATCTATCAATGTGGCGCGCAGTTGTTTCTGCCTACCCCGCAACGGATTTGGCGTAAACGTACATATGGAAATACAGATTCCAACAAATACTCCTTTGAGGAGGTGTTAGCGAAGACTTGCCATAGCAAGCTATTTGCGTATTGATGATAAATAATTATTTACGCAAATTATTTTCGCAATTTTTTTTTGTGATGTAACTAAAATTTACTATTTTTGTCTTCGGATTTTTTCCTTTACTTGTGCTATATAACATTGCTTCTCACTAAATTTCATGATTCTAAATCAACGGGATGTACCTTAAAGGTCTTGATTCCCTTGAGAATGTCAAAATATACGACATAAACGGCCGTATCTTTTAATTGCGTTGACTTAGAAGTTTGATTTTTTCGCTGTTCGAAGCGATTGCAGTCCTTGAGAAAAAGGGTCTTGACATACGAACAGACAGACAGATGGACAACAAAGTGATCCCGTAAGAGATTCCGTTTTCCTTTTGAGGTACGGAACGCTAAAAAAGCCGGCCAAGGGTGAGTTGGACTCTCTCACCGAGGGTTCCGTTCAAACATGTAGCAGTTTGCTAACGTACAGCTACATTCACCGAAATAATTAGATAACATTACTGAAGTTCATAAACTATGAAAGTGCTGAACATGTCGCTCTAACAAAAAGATGAACTGGATTGAGGGAGAAACTTGTATTTGCCGATGGAAAAATGCAATCCTCATACATCGAAGTAGGTCGTAATTAGTGTCATCACATCGAACCCTACTCATCCCACTGCAGGGATACGGGTCTCCCTTCAACCGAAGGGGTTTGGAGCATACTCCACCACGCTGCTCACATGCGGAGGCCAGTGCTTCAAGCCGCCCGAGGGCCACTGACTTAGCTTAACAACTGTCCTCTGTCGACAACAGCCGGGACCGACGGCTTAACGTGCCGTCCGAAGCACGGAGAAACTCAAGATAGTTAAATCCATCCATAGACAGGCTGAAGTCGACGTTGCTTAACCTGCGTGTTCGGTTAAAATGACAAGCGCAACCACGCCATCGAGCTGCCTTTTAATTTTTATATACCAACTGTAAATAAGTTCGTAATCGCAAAAATAGAAAATTTGTTAGTGATAGTACAAAACTTCACTGTTTTCGTATTTATCCCTTTACTTGTGCAACATGACATTGCTTTTTACCAAATTTCATGTTTCTAGGTCAACGGGAAGTACCCTATAGGTTTTGTTTCTTTTGTGTGTCAACACATGACAACAAGTTTTGATTGCGTTGGACTTAGAAGTTTGATTTTTTTTCCTGTTCTAAGCAATGGCAGACTTGAGTATTAATTTTCAGGAACACCGTTCCTATGAAATCTATATATTTGGCTGTGTGTGCGTTTGTCTGTGTGTGCGTTTTTTTCGAATATTCGAATTTTGACTTCAGATTCGGATTCAGTATAAAAAAGTAGAATAGGAATGTTCAGGAACACCGTTCCTATCTCTAAGGAACATGGGCAAAATGGCCGACAAATTAAAAAAAGAAATTGAATTGTTATATAATTGAAGAGCCATGTGTTCCTCTGGCAATGCAAGCTTGCGCATTCTCAACTGGTTTCAAATTGATATCTCTACGCGTTCTTATCGATAAGGATCTTGACCGACGGATACATGGATAACGAAGTAATCCGAAAATTTCCTTTTGAGATACGGAACTCTAAAACTTTCCAGAGACCGTTCAAAAAGAGTTGAGCACTGGTAGCCTAATGGATAAAAAAATCAACCTTTTAAGGGACAGGACTGTTTCAAATCCTGGCATGTACCACTCGATTTAAGAGAACTACGGCTCATCAAAGCAGCCCGTCTGGGGAAGTACCCTCCACCTCACAGAAAACCGCAGCCAAATAACAACTCCCTAGAGGGTCGTTGTGTTCCTGCGTGTGAGTGAGGTCACCAGTAAGCTCCCAAGGAGTTGCTGTGTAAGCAGCAGAGGAGGCATCGCGCGAGTGACAATTAATATATCGCAAGCGTTAATAGGCTACGGTACCCGCTTTGTACCAGGTGGGCCGCATGCTTGTATGCCTCCCGACGTAGTATAAAAAAAAATATATATTTTTAAACAAATTATTATTATTATATGTCTGTATATCTTCACGACAGGTGCCTTGCGGGGTAGGCATAGAGACCGAGCCGCCATTAGATACGGTATAACGGTAGGAAAAATAGAAACTTATTAAGAAAAGTCGAATTGAACGGAACCTACATTATTTTTACAGACCTGTTTAAAAAAAATCGGCCAAGTGCGAGTCGGACTCGCGCACGAAGGGTTCCGTTCCATTATCTATAAAAACGACAAAAAAATCACGTTTGTTGTATGGGCGCCCCCCTTAAATATTTGTTTTATTTTAATTTAATTATTTATTCTTAAAGTGAATATATAACTAAATATTCTGTGAATATTTCAAGCGTCTACCTATTGCCGTTATCAATATCGAGCAAAAAAATCACGTTTGTTGTATGGGAGTGACAGACGGACGAACGGACGGACAGCGAAGTCTCAGTAATAGGGTTCCGTTTTACCCTTTGGGTACGGAACCCTAAAAACGAGTGTGCTTTAGACCACACGACTGTTGTAAAACTTCTTTAGCTCCATAGTGTGATACAGAAAATAGGCCTGCACTGTGTCTTACATATACGAAACTTAACTCGCTATCAGAGAAAGAGAGAAAGAAAATGTGTGCTCGCACCTCTCTCTCTCTTGCCCCTACAGTAATATACGAAACGTAACTCTCTTCACTAACTTATTCTCCCTCTCAACTTCCGTTCGCCTCGCCTCACACTTTTCGTAACGCTCTCGTCACGCATTCACTAGCTTACACCCCAAGTCGAGCGTGCGTAAAGAAGTTTTACTTCAAAAATAGATCTGTAAAAGTAACATTACATACCTTTATTAAAACGTTTCACCTACGTAATCATTAACATATTTTTTTTTTGCAAATTGACGAAAACTTGCGCCCACCATAATTTTTATGGTCAATAATACGTTTTATTGAACGCGGGGGTGTTTTTATGAGCCCAGATATGGGGGTGCCCTTCTTCCTTCGCTCGGTGCGTTAAATCACATGATTTTCATATTTTTTTCAAATGTCTTTATCGCGAGAATAATTTCGTTTTATGTTCGAATGTAGGTGTAACCGTATTTAATTTTCAAGTTATTAAAGTTATAATCAATACCGGCCGGCACCCACTCGCTACAATGGTACTGGTCAATAAATGGCGGATATAGAAAATTATTGACGTATTATCAGCAAATAGTCTACTATTTACTGATGATACCTAAATAATTTTATAAATATGCTATGGCTGCTCTGGTCATCTCTGTCTGGTTGCTGTGGTCGCCTCTGGGTTTGTCCGCAATCTGTAACATACAACGCAAACCAGTTCATTAGTTAGTTGTTAATTCGCATGAACAAATTTTCTGCTGAATTACGTATTACTTCACCACATACGAGGGGGTTATTTGACTTTGCCAAAATAACTTCTGAATCTATTAATACTTGTTTTTGTTTGTTAATGAGCCAATGCGTTTATTGTGGGTATTAATTAGTAACATATTATTTTATGTTCAATTTTAGTGGCGCTAATTAATTTCACCCTTTTGCTCGCGTGTTCCCGCGTGGTTATAGGACGAAATAACGAAGTTTTGCTAGATAGGTAATTTTCAATTGCAAAATTGGTATAAATAGTTTCTAAATTAAACTGTCCATTACAGAGCAGTGAAACAGCAGAATAAGAAATATGTGCAGAAGATATCTATCGTAATTAATGCATTAACTACACATAGGGTTACTACGATAGTAGGCAGTTGCAATGCGTGAGAGGTACTATCTGTATTGCAATAATCCATAGGCTACAGTATATTTTTCTTTAACGCGACGTCGGGAGGCATACAACCATACGGTCTACCTGTTAAGCGGTTACCGTACATTATGAACGCTTGCAACACATTAAGTATCACTCGCGCGATATGTCCTCTGTTGCTGACACAGCAATTCCTTAGGATTTTACTGGTAACCACGCTTATTCGCAGGAATAAAACAATCTTCAAGGAGGTTTTTATTTAACTGCGGTTATCTGTGAAGTGGAGGTACTTCCACGGGCTGTTTGATGTGCCCTACCTCTCTTATAAATACCCAGATCAAAACAAAGAGACATGTTCATGCACACAAATGTTTGTCGTGTGTGAGAATCAAACCCACGAACCTTGTTGTTAAAGTACCATTGTTAACCACTGCGCCACCTGGATTCTCAATTTAGAAATATCGTTATATATTTAAGAAACCAGATTCTTGATAACTGGTATATTAAGAACCTACTGCGCGCATTCATATATATAGTCTTACAATGTAGAAAAAATATATTTACTTTATAAACAATCAAAAAGATCTCATTAAAAATGCTAACTCTCTTAATACAAGACTGATGCTTTACCAAGTAATTTTGATCATTTTAGGGTTCCGTACCTTATAAGAAAAAACGGAACCCTTATAAGATCACTTTGTTGTCCGTCTGTCTATCAAGACGCTATTTCTCAGGAACGGGTGGAGCTATAAAGCTGAAATTAATACCAACTCGGTCTGTAATCCCTTTGAGCAGTGAAAAAATTAAACTTCTACGTCAACGCAATCAAGAGATACGGCTGTTTATGCCTCGTTTATGCGCATATTTTATACGCTCGCAAGGGAATCAAAACCTATAGGGTACTTCCCGTTGATCTAGAATTATGAAATTTGACAAGACGCAATGTCATGTAGCACAAGTAAAGGAAAAAAATCCGAAAACCGTAAATTTGTAGTTCCATTACAGTAAAAAAATATTTTTTTTCCGATAATAATTTGCGAAAATATTTTTAACGAAACCCTCAGAGCGCGAGTCGGACTCGCACTTGACGGTTTTTTGTACGGTTGGCCAACTTCGTATGAGGAATTTGCTTACTCGCTTAATAGATTTAATTTCATCGTATTTAGAAATTGATATATAATTAACCTTAAAAAAGTGGCGCGACTCACTCTGAGTTGTTAAAGGACGAGTCATGCCACTTCTAGCACAGGACCCCCCATTAGAAAGCCACTCGCCTCTATCCTGTGTCATCCGCGCCCATTCCCACACAGGACAAATATTTGTGTGCAAGAACATGACAGTTTGTCTTGGTTAAGTAATTTTAAGAGAGATTCGCATCCAAGCAGTCCATCTGGTGAAGTGCCTCCACCTCACAGAAAACCGCAGCCAAATAACAACTTCTTAGACGATTGATGTGTTTCTGCGTGTGAGCGCTTAAGTATAGTAATAATAAGCTTAGTTTTAAGTAAGATAATCTTTACTTTATACTTTACGTCAATCTTTTCGAAGGACATGGTCTGCTCGAAACGACACAGTGACATTGTGTCTCTTAAGAAATCTCTGGAGGAAGCAGTGGCTAAATTTCCTATGGAAACAGTGAACAGTAAATCCAAAGGTTCGTGGCCAGAGAGATCAAAGGCCTGTATCAAAGCTAAAGGTGGCCATTTTGAATCATTTTTTTTTTTCATTTCTTTCTGAGACTTCTGTATGTATGTACATATAAAAAATATTAAGATTATTTCATAAAAAAACTTTACTTCATAAAAAAAATACATATTCATTTGGAACTGTAATTATGGGCGGACTAGGTATACGATTTAACATGAATGAATATGATTGGAATGTTGAGTAAGGGCACAGCTCACAACTGCGTGCTAATTCCAATGCTAACTCATAGTTGGGTAAGGCAGAGACAGCATGAATGTAGAAAAAATGCTGCCGAGATGCGAGCATTGTGCAAAATTTGTGGCATAACTCTTGCTGACCGCGTTTGCAAAATTTATGAAAGATGGTCTGGAAGAGAGTGTCGGTGTTAAGATAAGAAAAGGCATGCGTCGTTAGTTCGGACACATAGAAAGATTGCAAGATAAAAGAGTGACGATGCAAATACACAATGCGAAAGTGAAAAGATGTAGGTGTACTGGGAAGACATTTATCATAAGGAGTCTTAAAAACCGCCGAGCGTGAATGAAAAGAGCTATGTATGTTAAAGAAACAAGTGAGGTATGTAACAACTACGACTACTAGTCGCTACGACTACTAGTCGCTACGACTAGGCGCTCGGTTCTCTCTGCCCACCCCGCAAAAGACCTGACATGAAGATATACATACGTACATACATAAACCATTTAACACAATCATTTGTAAGCCAATTAGGTATACTTACTTATTATAAATTTATAAGAGATTAGTTAATTAGATTCAGGTGTTATTTTGCGGAAAGTCAAATTTACATACTATTTGATCTAATCTGCTTTGTGTGCTTCCACCATCAAATACCTAGTTCATGCGAATTAGCGCCGGCCGGCACCCACCCACTACCGTTAGTAGATGCAAGATGTCGTAGCTGCCATGGCTGCTCCAGTAGTCTCTGCCTCGGTTGCAGCGGTAGTCCTCAGATTGCCCGCCATCTGGAATAGAAACTGTATGCACCCGCCACCATCATTCCTGTTGTCTCTGCGACACGTGTTTGGCCTCTGCACGAGGCATCCTTAGGCACTGTAGATGTTTTTCCGTACCCAAAGGGTAAAACGGAACCCTTTTACTGAGGCTCCGCTGTCCGTCCGTCCGTCCGTCTGTCACCAGGCTGTATCTCATGAAGCGTGATAGTTAGACAGTTGACATTTTCACAGATGATGTATTTCTGTTGCCGCTATAAGAACAAATACTAAAAAATAGAATAAAATTAATATTTAAGGGGGCTCCCATACAACAAACGTGATATTTTTGCTCATTTTTGCTCGATATTGATAACGGCAACAGGTAGACGCTTGAAATATTCACAGAATATTTACTTTTATATTGACTTTAAGAATAAATAATTAAATTAAAATAAAACAAATATCTAAGGGGGGCTCCCATACAACAAACGTGATTTTTTTGCCGTTTTTATCGATAATGGTACGGAACCCTTCGTGCGCGAGTCCGACTCGCACTTGGCCGATTTTTTTTATACAACGTCGGGAGGCATACAAGCATACGGCGCACCTGATGTAAAGTAGTTACCGTAGCCTATTAGCGATAGTAATATAATTTGTATCACTCGCGCGATGCCTACTCTGCTGCTTACATAGCAACTTATTAGGAGCTTACTTTTAGTCGTTAGAATAGCATGCTACAAGACTTGTAACAAATTGCTTATAAGAGATTGCTTTAATATCACTGACGTTCTCTTCCACGACAGTCCCTCAATGTCTCAATCCGCTATACGCCCTAAATAAGGACTTAGAATTAGAGATAATATTAATTCAGTGAAGATAACAAACACTCACCAACACCACTCGGGTTCCCTTATCAAGCCATTTGCAATGTTATCGGCCAATTGGAAGCGACAAATCCTTTTTAGAAGTTTGTCCGAGACAAACAAAGTTTTGGGACAAGTCGTAGCGAATCGATTCGTGCGGAAGAGACGGCATACGTAATTTTTTTATAGCGATCAGTATACATTGTTGCCACAAGTTAAGGAGAAGAAGAAGAAGGCTTTTTTTATATAAGTTCAGCATCGTGGCTCCGCTTTGCCTGATGGTAAGCGAAAGAGGAGCCCAAATCGCAACTGCAACCGGTAAAAGACTACACAGTGTCCTGTCAGTTGACGCTGCCATGCTGACCCGCAAGATGCTTCTTCACGCTTCGTTTGGATGGATGACGGAGATGATGATGAAGGATGACTGTCACATATGTTTTTTAGTGTTGTCAGTGGAGGTAAATGATGGACATATTATCAATAAATGCAGTGATTAGTAACGCTACTTTAAACCGACGCTCATGGGTTCGAATCCAACACAGCACATAGATTTGTATGTCTGAATATGTCTCTTTGCCTAGGTCTAGGTATTTTTAGGAGAGATAGGGCGCATCAAAGCAGCCCCGTTAGAGAAGCAATTCCTCCTGATAGAAAACCGCAACTAAATAACAACTCCCTAGATGGGCTGTTGTGTTCCTGCGTGTGAGTGAGCAGTAAGCTAGGGGTTGCTGTGTCAGCAGCAAAGGTAGCATCGCGCGAGTGACACTTAATGTATTGCATGTATGCAATGTGTTCATAGGCTACGGTATCTACTTTATGTCAGGTGGCCCTATGCTTGTATGTTTCCCGACGTTATATAAAAAAAAAATGTACATTAAGTGAACATAGTTTGAGTTATAAGTTAGTTAATTTGTTCACTATTTCGAATAACATGAAAAAAGAAACATATTCGACGAACATAAAACTTCATTCGCCATTCAATATTAATATTGTCACAGTTCTTTCTTTTATAGACAACGTCGGAAGGCATACAACCTTCATGATGTAAAGCGGTTACCGTAGCCTATGAGCGCATGTAACACTTTAAGTACCTATCATTCGCGTGATGCCACCGCTGCCGCCTACGCCTTAGGAGCTCGTTATTTGGCTGCGGATTTCTGTGAGATGGAGTTACTTTCCCAAATGATTGATTTGATGCACCCTATCTACCTCTCTTAAAAACACCCACAACAAGATAAACAGATATGTTCGTTCCCCCAAATATTTGTCGTGTTTAGGAATCGAACCCACGAGCGTTGTTCTCGAGGTAACGTTACTAACCACTCTGCCACCGAGCTAGTCAAAATATATAGCTTCTCATAGCTTATTTCAGTCATTCTTAAATTGTCGCCAACTTAATTTGGAAAGAAGCCAATTCTAAGTTGGAAAGCCTTTCGTACTTTGCTGTCGGCAGGTCACGCCAAGCGGCTCATTCTTTTGTTGCTGTAAACGATGTATTGTAAGCGGTTACAAATGTCAGTAATGGAAGATGGAAGCGAGACCTGGGTCTGGCAGAGAGATGGAGATGCGAGCGTAAATGACGCAATGCTTGTATATTGAGTTTGCAATAAACATGTAACTAAAATGTGTGGGTGTTTATGTGAATGAATGTATATGTGTATACATATACCTATATATGAATATAAGAATTTAATATATTATTATAACTTTTTATTTTTATTCACGGGTATTATCCCGGTCATTTGATAGGCGTGCGCGGGGATATGGATCCAACGCGTAGAGACCCTTTTGAGAAGATTCATGTTATGTTGTACACCCACCGAGACCCGCTAATAATATCGATAGAACCATATATCTATGAGCAGGTCACGGCAGGTATTGGGACTATTGCGAATGTATAGGAAATTATTAATCTATTGTAATGAGGTCTGGAGGGATTATTGGTACTGAGTTATTACAGAAGAGGGATGGATAATTATTATTATAACTCTATTATTCTCACGGGCATTATCCCGGTCATTTGATAGGAGTGCGCGGGGATAAGGATCCAACGCGTAGAGGCACCTTCGAAAAGACTATGTAATGTTGTACACCCGCCGTGACCCACTCCAGGGGATATCAGTGGGACAATATACCAATGAACAGGTCACGGCAGGTATTGGGACTATTGGAAATATGTCAGAAAAAAGTGGGCTATTAAAATGAGATCAGGAGGTATTATTAGAACCGGGATATTGCAGAAGAGGAGCGGACTATTATAACTATTGTTATTGTTGTTTTTTTATTATTTCTAAGTAAACCTCTAGTATGTTTTCTAGTTTATACTGTGCCACCAACCTGCTTGAATATTTATATTTTCCTCTACCCTAAGGTTGTCTGGAAGAGAGTGCGGTGCGATGTGACCGCCTTTTGTACTTTAATTATGAATAAATTTCGTGTATTTTATTATTTTATGCGGTGCAGTAAGAAATATATTGTATTGTATAGAAAAATATTTGAACTGAAAGAGTCCTATCTCTCTTTCGCCATACTTATACGTTCTTTGAAGTAATACTCTTAGTTTTTGGTCGCACATTTAAAAGCACATTTATTTTAATTTTATAAAAGATTGAATTTAATATCTACTAATCTATAAGTAATGTATATGGCGAAAGGGATCTTCTGTGGAACTCTCATATTTCAAATATTCTTTTTTGCTTTTGATATGCCATTCTTGAGAAAGGTTAAGGTTATTCAACGTCGCGATAAGACCGTTAAAAGGTAAGAAAGAAATTAAGAAAATGTGGGTCAACGGGATACGCGTGAATGAAGTCGCTGGGTACATCTAGTCTTCTGTGGGAAGTTTTGAGTATAAAACTGGCTTAATCATTCGTGTGCGGTTCTTGCTCCAATTTATTAAACAAATTGTACAAATAACATGAAAATGATAAGTAGGCAATCGAAGCAACGAACATCATTACTTTTATGACACTCGAACGTTTTACACGTTTTGCACGTAAAACTGCCAGTAAACGGTGTAATGGCTAAACAGTCCGCGAATACACAAAGCATAAAAGCGAATTGTTGTGGTGCAAGTAACGAAAGAGAGCGAATAATATGAACAAATTTCGTTTTTGTCGCATTTTTTTTTCGGACTTTCGAATTGTCTGGTAAATAAAAAAAAGTAAAATGAAAAACTATGAGAAATTAATGAATACTATAAGATGTCGTTAAAAAGACGTAAAGAAGGCCCAATGGCAAATAAATATTTTATATCTTCATCTTAATATATGTATGAATAATCTAATTTCCACAAAAAATAATACTTACTTGACAACCAAAACGGGAGTATAACGTTTTCAGGATATGAATCCTACCACCTACCCAGGGTGTGCACAGGTAAATTTATTCGCTATAACTGCTTACTGCCTTAATCGATGCAGATGTGTGAGGTGTTGTTATAAGATTTACGTCAATACGGGTAAAATGGGATGTACCTACTACTACCTTAAAAATCCTTCACACCTTATTTAATTTGTACTTTAATTCAAATTGGCTCAGAGAAAAGTTGTTGGTATATTTATATGATTTGATCTATGAGTTAAAAAGACATTATTTCTGGATGGGTAATTTTTGTTCCAACATAATTATAAAATAATAAGGTTTAGTTAACTTGGATTGTTTTATAATGAATTTTGGTGTCGGTAAGTAGCTTTTGCGTGTTTGTGATTTAATTAAATGTGTTACTAACCGACTCTATTTCATAAAATATCCAGAAAATACTTTAATTTTCAGTTAATTAAACCCTTAAACCGAATTTAAAATTCGTTAGAATCATGTAGTTATGACTTAAAGATGATTTTCGACGATTTTTTCCAAAAAAAGTTATTTTAAAATGCTCTAGTGTAAAGTTGTTAATGTATCGCTTGGTAATTATTGTCTTATATACCTATATATACGATTATATAAATATATGTTTTTGCAAGACTAACGCACGACAATTGTATATATAGGTATAGATTTGTACATATCAGCAGAGATAAGTGATAGATACATGAAGAAACAGCCTATTAACCGACGGTCGCTGGTTCGAAACCTGGCGAAGGCGAAGTCCACTAAATTCGTGTTTTCGAATAACTAATTAGTGTGAGCAAGTGTGGAATAGTAAGGAAACCCGCGTATTTAAGAAATTACATTTTCAAAGGACGTATGACCTAACCTTCGAAAAGGTCTGATTTTCACTCGCTGTTTTGAACAACTTCTTCTGTTTTTTCGTCAAATTTTTCGCGGATTAAAATGAGATTACGCTTGGAAGAAAATTGCTCATCAAAAAAAAAATACATTCTGTAATCCGCACGTCCAAGAAATTATACTTTGAGGACTGGATTTCCTTCGGAATTTTAGAGTTTTCACGGTAGTCGTTCTACTTTAAAATGTGTCTCTTCTCCAATTCCTAGACTTAGGTAGTGGGCCCCGATCTTTCTAATGGTAGTTTATGGAATTCTTTAAGAAATGCGTGAAGAGGTTTTTAGACGGTCGGCAATGCATGTGACTGTTTACCATCAGGTGGGCCGCATGCTTGATTGCCAACTTAGTGGTATAAAAAATTACTACTATAACTTCACGCCAAATCCCTTACGGGGTAGGCAGAGAGAACCGAGCGCCACGCGACTCGACGCTACAAAAAATATAATTATTAAACGGTAAAACGCTAGGAAGAAAAAGAGCTAGTTTTATGTTAAACTAGCTGCTGCCCGCGGCTCCGCCCGCGTGGAGTCAAATAACATAGCTTATGTGTTAATCCAGATCATAATCTGTCTACGTGCCAAATTTCATTCAAATCCGTTCAGCCGTTTAAGCGTGAAAGATCCACAAACATCCATACATACAAACTTTCGCATTTATAATATTAGTAGGATGTCGACAGTTTGTGACTTGCACCATCGGAAAAATATACAATGTCGAATCTTCATTACACGAAGTTGTTTACCGAGGATTTTGCAAACAGAGCGCGTGACGGAGTGCAGTATAATTTGAGTGGCCAACTCATATTTTTGATAGTCTGTTTGCATGTTTGTTCTTGTGGATCATACAGCGAGCGTAAGTGGTTCATCACCCTCTTCAGAGCCAAAGCCGACCTTTCCTACATGTTGGGCATTCCGCTGCTCAACAATGGCAAGTATAAAAAGAAATTGGACACAGCGATAACTTAACCGCAGGACCGGTGGATCTTTTTGTTGCATTTTTTATAAAATGTAGGGAGGTAAGCATACGGCCGATCTGATTACCGTAGCTTATGAAATGAGTTTCCATGTATAAGCTACTCGAGAGCTCGATGGCATCGTTGGGCGTGTCATTCTAAGCGAACACTCAGGTTAAGCAACGTCGACCGCAGCATGTCTATGGATGGGTTTATCTATCTCGTGTTACTTCGTGCTTCGGAGGGCAAGTTAAGCTGTCGGTCCCGGCTGTTGTCGATAGATGACAGTCGTTAAGCGAAGTCAGTGGCCCTCGGGCGGCTTGAAACCCTCCGCCAATCCGCATTTGAGCAGCGTGATGGAGCATGCTCTAAAACCCTTCGGTTGAAGGGAGACCCGTACTAAGTAGGAAGAGTAAGGGTTGATGACCACATCAAACCTTACTCATCCCACTGCACTACTTATTAATTAAAAAAATAATTAATTAATTGAATTTTATATTAATTTTAAAGGTCGTAGTACAATTTGAGTATAATAGGAAATAATGACAGCCGTGTTTTTGATTTTGTTATTTTATGTATTCTTTCTTTCGTTCTGTATTCTTTCTTTCGTTCTGTATTCATTCTTTCGTTCTGTAGTATTTCTTTCGTTCTGTATTCTTTCTTTCGTTCTGTATTCTTTCTTTCGTTCTGTATTCTTTCTTTCCTTCTGTATTCTTTCTACAGCCCGAACAACGGTGCATGCCATTTTTTACCTTAACGCCGACACTCTCAGGCCTTCTCTCTTCCTTCAACTGTCTTTCTCATCGTTGCTAAAGTGGACAGAAAGCGTTAATAATTTCTGATAAGTTTTTTTATCTATATATATAAAAATTAATGTTTGTCTGTTATTGTCCTCTATGGACTCAAATCCGGGCCGGGCAGATTTTGATGAAATTATCAATGAATCTTCAGGTTAGCCCAGCGGGTGATCCTGTGAAGTTTGGTAGCGATCATATCACCCGTGCGAAGCCGGGGCGGATAGCTAGTTTCTTAATAAATTAACTTGTTTATGCTACGACTATACTAATATAATAAAGCGGAAGAGTTTCTTCGTTTTAGCGCACTAATCCTAGAACTACCAGTTGTTTTTGAGAAGTCTTTTTGATAGCCTAATTCTTGAAGAAGGCTATTCAACATCACGGTACAATGTTTAGAAGCTGAGATAAAAGAAAGAAAGTAAGAAAAGCAGTTGTCACGGTCGAAGTCTTGTATATTATAACCGCTAAATAACTATACTTTACAATACTTTCAGAGAAGTAGGGCGGATCAAAGCAGCCCGTCTGAGGAAGTACCTCCACCTCACACACAACTGCTGCCAAATAACATTTCCCTAAAGGTTTGTTCTGTAGTAATACTTAATGTAAGCGTTTATAGGCTACGGTAACCGCTTTTCATCAGGTAGATCGTATGCTGGTATGCCTCCCTACGTTGTATATAAAAAAAAACACGTTAGAAGCTTACACGCGGCCGAAGAGTACGTAAATAAAAGTGTATAAAGCGTAAATAAAATGTGAACAAAGCATAACCGTCAATTTTCACAAAATCTGTCAATAAATTTCTTATAGCCCATAAAGTCTCCGCCATTACGAAGGAAGTTGAGAGTAATTTATTCAAGAACAGTTAATTGGAAGTCCATATTAAAATTGAAGGAACAACGAGCGGGAGTTCAGTCTCATATTTCGTTCGTGAAATTTTCGCAGCGAAACTCGAGTTGTTCATTAATGTTCGTGAAAATATGAACTAGACCGAAATTACAGTTACTGTTTACCTGCAACTTTGTCTGCATTAATGTGTCATATGGTATACTGCTATGGGGAAGAGCGGCTGATATTGGAATTATTTTCATATTACAAAAGAGAGCCATCCGCTCTATTTATAACATGGGCTCCAGGGAATCACTTAGAGAACTATTCAAAGAAATAAATATCCTCACGATTACCTCTCAGTATATTTATGAGAACATAATGTATGCTCGTAAAAATATAAATTCGTTTTCAAAAGGTACTGAAAATCTTAGGAACAGGAATAGATTGCGTATACCAGTACATCGACTTGCTAAGACTAATAGATCTTTTGTGGTAAATTGTATTCGATTCTATAATAAATTACCTGAAACTGTTCTGTCCTTGCCTGACACTATAAACAATATTAAAAAATTAGAATCTTTGCATAATTTAATAAGTACATAGTCAGAAAATTCTTACAAATTTCATGGTTTTTTTGTATGAATTCATTTTGATATGTTTCGATATGGTATAAACTGCATTTACGACTTCGTTTGCCTCATACTAATTTTTGTGTATTTGTTTGTTCCTCACATAAAATGAATACTTTGTTTCTTGCAATAAGCAATGCGCTTCATACAGTTAAACATGGAGTAGTTCAGTGTACTTACTTCTGAAGCTACTTTTGAAATTAAGTTTGGTTTTGTTATTGTTTAGATTGATTCATACGTAATTCACAAGACAGATTCCATTTTTTTTTTATTTCAGTGTGAAAATAACTTTGCTTTGCCTCATTCAGCTTAATTAATTTTTGTAAGTTTGAGTAGAGTCAATGATTATACATCATTATTCATTACATTTTCCAAGTACCTATTGTATTGTGTTCATACGCCTTAGGTACAATAAATTTCATAATTTCATTTTTGGTTTCTTGAATAACATTTTAGAACAATTATTATTTTTGGTTACTTTTTAACGACCGGGTGTATGGACAAAATTCACTTGAAAAAACGTTACAAATTTTTAAGACAAAGAGTGCCAGCACTTACCCAACAGCCTACTTTGCACATCGACATGATATTAAACGTCTCACAGTATTGCCGGTAGATGGCGCTATAGTTAAAATGTATATATAATATTTATTTTGTACTTGACATTTATGTTGACTTGTTTCGACATTCAATAAACATGGTTGCTACTTGAACGACGTATTTTAACTTTACAACAAAAACCCTTCTTCCGAGCAATACATCACCGCCCACGGTTTATAAGCGTTACCCAATAAATTTTGCGCAACCGCGTTTATCCTATTTTCATGATATCTCTACCATAACCTGCTTTCTCATACATAAGTAAGCACTGGGACCAGCACTGAAGTGAACAGTATA
Organism: Pyralis farinalis; assembly: GCA_947507595.1. Classification (NCBI taxonomy): domain Eukaryota; kingdom Metazoa; phylum Arthropoda; class Insecta; order Lepidoptera; family Pyralidae; genus Pyralis; species Pyralis farinalis. The sequence goes on along the minus strand of OX382261.1, from coordinate 38,321,551 downwards.
CAATGATGTAAAAATTATGGTAATCCATGGCAATCTCATTTAATATTTTCGACCAACCATTGTCCAGCCTCCTAATCCACTAGTATTGACGTGGTCAACTGAGGGTTGGCGTAGGCCAGGATTTTTAAGTCGCCTGATGACCACTAACTAAGCATAACGACTGTCATTTATCTGTCTGATCGTAGTCGCTCCACGTAAAAATTGGTTTGCCTAATCCTTAAGCTTAGGTAGCAGAATCTGCTACTAATAGACTAGGAAATGGGATAACTAGGAAGAAAGAAACTCACACTAGAAACGAGTTGGATTTTTATATGTCGGTTTTTTGTACAAGCATACGACTCACATGATGTAAAGCACCTGCCGTATCCTGCGAACACTTGCAGTTAGGAAGTTTCGTTCACGCGTTGTCTCGACTGATTTTAACACGGCAACTCTTTAGTAGCTTACTGTAACCTAACTCACTCACAGAAACATAGCAACCGTCTAGAAATATAGTTATTTTGCTGCGACTTTGTGTGAGACGTTGGCACTTCCGCTGTAATGCTGCCTACCTCTCTTAAAAGCTTGGTCGGTAAGCTTATTTACTGGTCTATGTATTAGCGCAGAACAAAGGGAAAGTTTATGTGCAAAATGTTTGTAATTTCTTCTTCTTCTTAGCGCTATTCCGTTTCTCAATCCAATAGGATTGGCAAGGTATTGCTACCTAACATTACCTAAGGCGAAGATTATTGATTTTGACATGAAGCGCCTGCCGTTCAGATCTCTACAACGCAGAGAGAAAACCAGACCTTTCTTAGGTTAGACCCCACGTCTATCGAAATGTAATTTCTTTGAGCTGCGGGTTTCCTCGTGATGTTGTCCTGTTACTCAATAGGCTGGTTCCTTATTCCCTGGGCTATCACTACTCCATGTAAAGTTGTATGTATCATGCACACGATAGCGACGGAACGACAGCCGTGAAGTTTTCCATATTTCAGTAAGGACTCCTAATTACAATTAGAAAACCATGTCCAAAAAAAGCTTTGATCTTTATTCACGTTGCGAGAAAAAAAGTAGCGAGATTTCAGCGGGGCTATAAAAAAGCAATTAATTTGAATAAATACGGGAAAAACACGGCGTAATGGCACATTAGAAATTCTGTCGCTGTTTTATCGTGGTGCGATCGTTAATGGGGTCTTAATATCTGGGGGCAGTTGGCACCTCGCGACGAAGAACGCCTTATCATTTTTACAGAACGGAATTTGAATACCAAATGTTCTGGACCGAGCTGGGAGTCCTGGGAGCTGATTTCATTCGCGAAAACGCCGCCAAACCCTATTCAACGCTGTATTAAAACCACCGGAAATCCGGTACACGCAAGAGTCAGACCTAATCCAGCCGATCGATATAAACGCGTAAAAGCGAAATTTCAGAAAATGTAGAAATTGGGTATCTGTCGGCGTTCAAAACGCGCCTGGGCCAGCCCTCTACACGTAGTCGAAAAAAGAATGGAGTACTTAGGCCGTGCGGAGATTACCGCAGACTAAAGGCGATACGAAACCAGACAGATACCCAATTCCACGTTTGCAGGATTTTACATATATAGTGGCAGGAAAGAAAATGTTTACTAAAATTGATATCAACAGGGCCTATCATTTTATTGAAGCTGCGGAACCTTGAGAAAACCGCGATACGCTATTCGGCTAATATGAATTTATCCACGTATGACATTTGGTCTACGTAATGCAGCTCAAAGTTTTCAGAGATATGAACAGTGTCTTTCAAGGTCTAGATTTTATATTTAATTATACTAAAGGATGTGACCCACTACTCAGATTATGTTTTTTTTTTTAAAGGGGAGGAATATTGTAGTGTTACACACACATAGATATTCTAGCACACATATAAATAAACGTACTTCCGTAATTTATTTTTTGCAAATCAAAATTTACATCATTACAGTAACAGACTATTGCGCTATAAATTTCATACTACGTTTCATAATTTAATAACAATATTTGCTTAATTCAATAACTTTTAATTATGTCTTATTTAACTACCATCCATCCTCTCGCAATGTCTAAGGCATTCATAATTCACATCCAGCCATCTCCACGCAAACAGATCAAAGTCGGGTGTTGTAGACGGAAGATCATTGAAAAATCCGACAAAAAAAATCAATGAAAAATAACAAAAATAATTTTTAGGGTTCCGTACCCAAAGGGTAAAACGGAACCCTATTACTGAGGCTCCGCTGTCCGTCCGTCCGTCTGTCACCAGGCTGTATCTCACGAACCGTGATAGTTAGACAGTTGAAATTTTCACAGATGATGTATTTCTGTTGCCGCTATAACAACAAATACTAAAAAATAGAATAACACAAATATTTAAGGGGGGCTCCCATACAACAAACGTGTTTTTTTGCCGTTTTTATAGATAGTGGTACGGAACCCTTCGTGCGCGAGTCCGACTCGCACTTGGCCGATTTTTTAATTATTCAAGAGTGTTCTAGTGTGGTGGACAACCTGGCTGCAGCATCAGTTCATCGTGTTGCCATCATTGCATTGTATGCAGAATCAAAAATATTTATCAGAAACGAATCCAAACACGACATTTCTGCTATTATTTTTTCAAGCGTGTACTAGTAAGTATGCTGGATATCCTGGCCTCAGCATCAGACCAAGAATTCCATAATCTTGCATAGTTATGTAGCGTATATGGGTGTTTCAAATTTTAAGTCACACGTATGTTTGAAAGTAAAGTAAATACCCATTGTGCGTCTAAGATCCCTACCGCTGCTCACAAAAGAGCTGATAGCCTTGAAACGGCTAAGCCGATTTTGATAAAATATATCTAAGAATCACCGCTAGAAAATCTGCTTTCAAATAAAAAATACCGCATACAAATCGGTTCAGCCGTTTAGGAGCTACAGTGCCACGGACAGGCACATAGACTGAGACACACATAGCGGTCAGACTTATTACACCTCTCTTATTGCGTCGGAGTTTAAAAATGTAAAACGTGTCTCATTGCCCTCGAGGTGCAAAGACAAATAAAGAATTTTTATCTTTAGTGTCAAAATCAATATCATCTACTAGTGGCACACTCTGTCAATTGATCATGACGGCAACAAGCTAGGGAGAATGATTTCGACGAGACTAATTTTTGATTGTTTATTTATTAAAGGACCACAAACAAGTTCACAATATTTTATAATTATGAAATTATGTTAGTACTTATCTAATTATGAACCCAACACTGTTGGCCACAAATGTATTATATACATTACTATACGTGTAGATCCTATAATAAACTAGTTAGTAATAAAGTAGTAAGTTACAATTAATTTGAGTGCGATGGTGGTATTACATTGTATCTGTCACGTCTGCGCGGGGGCGCGTGAAAGTCGCGCGTGCCGCAGTCCCGCGCATTGGTGCGTTGTCAGTGCGTTGCGCCGTGCGTGTTTACTATACAAACTGAGATATTTCGATACAATGTAAAAAAAAAATCGGCCAAGTGCGAGTCGGACTCGCGCACGAAGGGTTCCGTACCATTATCTATAAAAACGGCAAAAATCACGTTTGTTGTATGGGAGCCCCCCTTAAATATTTGTTTTATTTTAATTTAATTATTTATTCTTAAAGTGAATACATAAATAAATATTCTGTGAATATTTCAAGCATCTATATGTTGCCGTTATCAATATCGAGCAAAAATGAGCAAAAAAATCACGTTTGTTGTATGGGAGCCCCCTTAAATGTTTATTTTATTCTATTTTTTAGTATTTGTTGTTATAGCGGCAACAGAAATACATCATCTGTGAAAATTTCAACTGTCTAACTATCACGGTTCGTGAGATACAGCCTGGTGACAGACGGACGGACGGACGGATGGACGGACGGACAGCGAAGTCTCAGTAATAGGGTTCCGTTTTACCCTTTGGGTACGGAACCCTAAAAACGCAGTCACGCGCACGGTCGCGTAGCGCGTTGCAGTGCGCGATGCGCCTTAGGAACTCAATCCACCGCTACGGCTCGTTGGGTAGTAGAAGGCGCGGCTCTTATTGGCTACTTCGCGGATACCCTTGTCGGCTTACTGTTGAAATATTCTCCGTTGATTGGTAGGCTCACATCGCTGAAATATTAAGGCGCTAAAACAATATCTCAAAAGTCTAATTTTGTCTGTATGTGTGTCTGTCAATAAGAATCTTGAATCAAGTATATCTCTTCGCCGTACGTCATAAGTACAGGCGGCCACTCATGAAACTTCGTGGAGTCCGCGACAACGTCTATGTAGTTTTTATGTGGATGCCATACAAGCATACGGTCCACCTGATGTAAGGCGGTTACCATAGCCTAATAACGCTTGCAATACATTAAGTATCACTCGCGCTATGCCAACTCAGCTGCTAAAACAGCAATTCCTTAAGGGCTTACTGGTGACCTCACTCACACGTAGGAACATAGCTACCCTCCAAAGAGTTGTTATGTGTCTGCAGTTTTCCGCAGACGGGCTGCTTTGATCCACCCTACCTCACTTAAAAAACCCAGACTAAGATAAACAGAGATGTTCATGAACACAAATGTTTCTCCTGTGTGGAAATCGAACCCATAAGGATCGATAAGAACGTCGCGTTATTAACCGCTGCGCCACCGAGCTCGTCATATACAATCTCATCCAGTTTTTCCAACACTTCATCATCAACCGTAATCCTTACATTAGTTCTGGTTTATCACTTTCAAATATTTGAAATAAAACTTCTTTGACGCACGCGTGATCGGGCGAGGCGAACGGAAGGTGAGAGGGAGAGAAGTTAGAATATAGAAAGAGAGGGAGTTACATTTCGTATATTACTATAGGGGCAAGAGAGAGAGGTGCGTGTACACATTTTCTTTCTCTCTTTCTCTCATAGCGAGTTAAGTTTCGTATATCTAAGACACAGTGCAGGCCTATTGTCTGTATCACACTATGGAGCTAAAGAAGTTTCACTTCAGTCGGGTGGTCTAAAGCACACTCCTTTTTTATTATAAACATATAGCAGTATAAATATTATAACAGATCACAATTGCTGTTTTTTTCCGTTGACTTGAGCAACTTAGCATTCCACGCACGCGTGCTGCGTACGAAATATAATCAGAACAAATGACATGCGGAACGATTTGTCAGAATTCCAAGTAATCCGCAGTGCTAACGAGGATTTCTTGGAGCTTGACTGCGGCCAAAAAAAAATCTAAAGTAATTTGTGTCTGGAGAATTTATCTCAGTATATTGTCGCTACCAAAGTACACAGACAGAGTCTAGAAAAAGTACATTTGGTTCGAGTAAGTAGTACATCTTACCTACTAACGTTAACTCACAAAGTATTCATACAAAGGATAGGGTTGTCAATTTTAATGACTTGAGGTTTTGCATGCGGCCCGCATCAGATGGTAAGCGATCACCGCGGTCTATCGGCGCTCGCAAAACGACGGCGATGTTACTCGCGCGCTGCCTATCTTGTGACCTAAGGATGTTTCGTCACAGTACCCAGTAATTTATCTGCCATTCACTTCAAACTGGAACACAGCTATGTGATACAGCTGCTTGATTATGAGTAAAGGTTGTCGTGGTAACGTCTCTGTTTATCCCTCTTTATTATATAGTGACCCAAATTATCAAAACTTACATATTGAATGAGAACTTCGGAAGAGCCTGGAGTAGGTTTACTTGCCCTGCCTTCCGATGTATTCACCCAAGCAAAACATACCCTTCGTCTAAAATCTAGCGGAGGGATTGTTGCACCTTTACTTACCTGATTGTAAATAATTCGTACATTCACTAGGGGCATATACAAAAATCTAATGACTAGAGTTGTAACATTCCTTATCTCTGAATCGGATTGGATATTTAGAAGTCAAATAATCATGTTTATCTACTCCTCCCATGTTTTTATTATAATTATGAATAAGTATTGGTTAATTCACTTTGGCCTTTGCTGCCTTAGAATATAGTATTAGTTTTCATAAAAGGTTCAACAGTATAGAAATTAGTCTAAAGGCACTCTACATTGCTGTCATGCCATTTATCGCATAATATTTCATTATTTTTATCAAAACGATGACCGGAATGTCTTCGCTCTTTCTTTTTCATTTTTTGTTTTGTCATGATATGACTTTTTTAGCCATTAATCTCTTGCTGTCCTCGTAGCTCTGAACCCTTGAGATTTGAAATCAATCATCAGTTGCATACTACTAAAAAAAATATCGAAGTAGATCATATGTGCGATTGAATCTGTACGCACCTCCAACAACATTTTTACCACTCTTGAACCCAAGCCATCGCCAGTATCATTGGACTTTTGAGCCTCTTAACCTGTATACAGTGAAAGTTGTAACAATAACCGCTGACTCCACACAGAGCCCTAAGTTCAAAATTTGTACCCAAATGTCACTGGTTTGCCTTTTATAAATAGTTTGATCCCATGATGACCAAAGTATTTGACGATCATTTCATCAACAGCTAAATTGGATTTAAATATCCCATATTTTCGGAATGATTCATGCTTTATTACTTGATTTATATGCATTTTTAAGCTGTTTGGGAGCCACACGAATCTCGTACAGACTGATGCCCCGGATATCTTCGGTATAATGTCGGGTCAGTTTAGTTGTTGGGTTGTTACGAGTACTAGCACTGTTGCCCGGTTGTAACGACAATGTGTACAGCTGGCCATAGAACTTCTCCGTCACACTCTCTCAGCCTTGGTAGAAATAATGGCGCCTGTATTGGTCTTCAGCTTTGTAAGTTCACGTTGCCCAACAGACAGATCTATGGCGAAGACTTTGGAGCCTTGGTTCCGCTATATCGCCTCTTTAATACGAATTGTATTTAATTGGCGTATGTCTCGCCGTATCCATTTAGAGATCTGCCTGTTTAGCTACCTGCACTCAAACGAACGGAAAACTGCAACTACTGAGGTGAGGTGGAGGTACTTCCCTAGCCGGGTTGCTTTGATGCGCCCTACCTCTCTTGAAATATGCAGACCAAGACAAACAGATATGTTCATGCACACAAATGTTTGCCTTGTGTGGGAATTGAACCCACGAGCTTTGGTGTCAAAGTCGCTTCATTCACGACTGAGCCGCCGAGCTCGTCCTGATATAAAACAGTTACCGTAGCCTATAAATGCTTGCAATATATTAAGTATCACTCGCGCGATATCACCTTTGCAACACAGCAAATCCTTAGAAGCTTACTGGAGACCTCACTCACTCGCAGGAATACAACAAACCTCTAGGGAGACTCTGTGAGGTGGAAGTACTACTCTATACGGCCTGACTATACTGCGGTAAATGCTCACCATTAGGCAAATTTTCATTAAAATGTATTTACTGGGTCGGCAAAATGCGAGAGATACCTCTGTTATTGCAAGCGGCCCTGGTCGGCAAAATGCGAGAGATACCTCTGGTATTGAAGCGGCGACTGATGATAAGCATTTACACTAGAAAATTGTAAATTTTAAATTTTTTTTAAATATTGTCGGACAAATTACACAGCGCCACCTAGCCCCAAAGTAAGCGAAGCTTGTGTTATGGGTACTAGACAACTGATAAACATACGTAAATACATTTTTTTTTGTAAATACATACTTATTATACATAGAAAATACCCAGACCAAGACAAACAGACATGTTCATGCACACAAATGTTTGTACTGTGTGGGAATTGGTGTCAAAGTAGCGTAACAGCGTGTTCCACCACTGCGCCACCGAGCTCGTCTATCATCAAAATGCTGATCATCAGTCCGGCCGTATGTTTGTTTCTCTTTGTGGCGTAAATATGTTTTATCTATGTTATATCTATGTTTTTAGTATCCTTTTTAGGGTTCCGTACCCAAAGGGTAAAACGGAACCCTATTACTGAGGCTCCGCTGTCCGTCCGTCCGTCCGTCCGTCTGTCACCAGGCTGTATCTCATGAACGGTGATAGTTAGACAGTTGAAATTTTCACAAATGATGTATTTCTGTTGCCGCTATAACAACAAATACTAAAAACTAGAATAAAATAAATATTTAAGGGGGCTCCCATACAACAAATGTGATTTTTAGGGTTCCGTACCCAAAGGGTAAAACGGAACCCTATTACTGAGGCTCCGCTGTCCGTCCGTCCGTCCGTCCGTCCGTCCGTCCGTCCGTCTGTCACCAGGCTGTATCTCATGAACCGTGATAGTTAGACAATTGAAATTTTCACAGATGATGTATTTCTGTTGCCGCTATAACAACAAATACTAAAAAATAGAATAAAATAAATATTTAAGGGGGCTCCCATACAACAAACGTGATTTTTTCGCCGTTTTTATAGATAATGGCACGGAACCCTTCGTGCGCGAGTCCGACTCGCACTTGGCCGATTTTTTTTGCTCATTTTGCTCAATATTGATAACGGCAACAGGTAGACGCTTGAAATATTCACAGAATATTTAGTTATATATTCACTTTAAGAATAAATAATTAAATCAAAATAAAACAAATATTTAAGGGGGGCTCCCATACAACAAACGTGATTTTTTTGCCGTTTTTATAGATAATGGTACGGAACCCTTCGTGCGTGAGTCCGACTCGCACTTGGCCGATTTTTATTTATACATCTCTTAATGTGATCTTTTGAGAAGACGGGCGCAACAAGGCAGTCTGTCTTTGGAAGTACCTCTACGTCATAGAAAACTGCGTGGAGGATTTGTGTGCCTGCTAGTAAGTGAGGTCACCGGTGAGCTCCTAATGAGATACTGTGTTAGCTGCAGAGGTTCCATTGCGAGTGATAATTAAGGTATTGCATGCTTTCATGGACTACGGTAACTGCTTTACATCAGGTGAGCTGTATATTTACATGCCACCTCTGCTTGTTAGCATTATTCCTAATCCACTAGGATTGGCGGGGTCCACTATCTTAGTCTAAGAATTTGGGGAAGATTTTTTTTTATGATACGTCGGGAGGCATACAAGCATACGGCCCACCTGATGTAAAACGAGTACCGTAGCCTATTAACGCTTGCGATATATTAAGTATCACTCGCGCGATGCCACCTTTGCTGCTAACACAGCAACTCCTTAGGAGCTTACTGGTGACCTCACTCACACACAGGAATACAACAGCCCTCTAGGGAGTTGTTATTTGGCTGCGGTTTTCTGTGAGGTGGAGGTACTTCCCAAGACTGTACTGCTTTGATGCGCCCTACCTCTCTTAAAATATCCAGACCAAGACAAGCAGACATGTTCATGCACACAAATGTTCATAAATAAATAATAATAAATAAATATTGCCCAGCGTCATCTAGCCCCAAAGTAAGCAAAGCTTGTGTTATGGGTACTAGACAACTGATAAACATACGTAAATATTTTTTTTTTTGTTTTGTAAATACATACTTATTATACATAGAAAATACCCAGACCAAGACAAACAGACATGTTTATGCACACAACTGTTTGCCTTGTGTGGGATCGAACCCACGAGCGTTGGTGTCAACGTCGCGTCATTCACGACTGAGCCACCGAGATCGTCAACTGTGTAATACTTACCTTACTCTGGCAAATAAACGCATTCATTCATAGACTACAAACTATGGTCAGTTTTAGATGACATGGCGTGCTCGAAACGACGCGCCGACATCGTTTCTCAAATCTTTGGAGCAAGGTGGGTCTAAATTTTCCATGGATACAGCGCGTAAATCCATAGATTCGTGGCCAGACAAATTAAAAACCTGTATCAAAGCCAAAGGTAGCCGTGTGGTTTACTAAGCCCCGGCAGATTCCTTAATTAGCTACGTGCTCAGTGTATATGGACGCACCTTGCTACATACCTAAAGGAAATTCAAAGACTGCAAAATGTGCTAATTAAATACTTAGTGAACAGAAAAACTAAAATGACGTACAAGGGAAGCTACGAGAAACTGTTTGCTATATCTATACATCTATACAGATAAATAAAATTATAAAATATATAATACAATATAATATAATGTAATGTAATGTAATATAATATAATGTAATATAATATAATGAAAAATAAAAATATGCATATGGATATATACATGGTACATATACCAAAATGAATATTTTTTCAATTTTTGTCTGTCTATTTGTTTCGGCTTATCTCTGAAACGGCTAGACCGATTTTGACGGCACTTTCACTGGCAGATAGCTAATGTAATAAGGAGTAACTTAGGCTACTTTTATTTTAGATATTTTGTTTATTTTTATTAATATAAATAAATAATAAAAAATAACTATTCCGCGCGTACGAAGTACATAATACATATCTATTATTATTTTGCTGTTCGCTTTTACTCTGCTCATTTATAGGTAGTTATAATCAAATCAAATAAATAAAATGATAACTGAACAATAACTTTTTTTGTTAAATTCCGCGCGGACGAATTGCGGGTATAGCTAGTGTAAAATATTACCAGTGCATAATAAGGTAAGGTACTTATTGGTTCTTGAACATTACTATACGAGCTCGGTGGCGCAGTGGTGAAACGCGCTGTTACGCTACTTTGGCATCAACGCTCGTGGGTTCGATTCTCATACAATACAAACATTTGTGTGCATGTCTGTTTGTCTTGGTATTTGCTATGTATAATGAGTATGTATTTACAAAAAAATATATGTATTTACGTATGTTTATCAGTTGTCTAGTACCCATAACACAAGCTTCGCTTACTTTGGAGCTAGACGGCGCTGTGTAATTTGTCCAACAATATTTATTTATTATTATTATTTATTATTCGGAAACCTACAAAACTAAAGTTACAAATATATATAACACGAGAAGTGCGAGCCAAGGTAAATTAGTGGAACCGAGAGCTGATAATTACTTTTGAGAGGGGGCCACTGAATATATAGTGCCTAAAATATACAATAAGTTACTGTGAAACGGAACCCCAATCTCAGCCATGCTATATTAAAGGCAAAGTTGAAAAACATATTGCTTGATACTTAACAATATTATTATGTTTTCAATTATGTTATGGATAGATTAATTTTTCTTTTATTTATTGTGTATGTATGTATGTATATCTTCACGCCAGGTCCCTTGCGAGACAAACAGAGGATACCGAGCGCCATGTGACGCGATCCACGTTCGCTCCTTTGATATTCATAGCTCTTTACATGCACTCTCGCCAATTTCTTAGGGTAATATCACCCTATGATAAAACGCGATTAATTTGGCCGTGGTAGGTTAGTATAGTTTTTAAAATTTTATTATTATTATTTTTAATTATTGGTTAAAATGTCTTTTTCCGGCGAGACAGCGCGGGTGTTGCAGGTATATGTTTCTACAACGGTGCCTGCAACACCGGCGTTGTTGTGCCCACCCAAAAACATTTTGTAAGTGTAAATGCTAGGCAGGTATAAATAAACTAATGTTAAGAGCGTATACAATGCCAACAAACTGTTTTACAGTTTGGCATAAGACTGTATTATGAAAACATGTAGGTACCTATCATAAGAAAAATAAATGAAAAAAAAAATGCCCTTTCGATTAGAATCATGTTTTTATTTTTTGCTGAGACTTCCAAAAATATGTACATGTAAGTTTTGTTAAGATTAAATTACTTCATAGGAAAATAAATGCATATTCATTTGTAACAGAACTTATAGCCGGTCTAGGTATTTTTGAGTATACTTAAGGAACCCGGATATACTAAGTTACAAAAGGTTGCAAAATATCATACGCTGACATTGAATCCTTTATAAAACCCAATATTCACTATATAAAGTTACAGTTACACTGTAACTTTAAACTAATCTCACCCAATTTGTACAAGCGCTTTCACAAACATGCCCCAAGAGAGACTCCCGAAGAATCCGCATCTCGATCAACGCAGACAACCCGTAACCCGAGCTCTGCTCCCTTTGTACACACCGTTAGCTTGTCCGTTTGTCTGTACTTTTTGCAATCGATATCTCTGGAACACAGCAGCTGTGTCGGCTGAAAGTTTAATGCAAACGATGAGATTTTTCAATCGAAGTGTCTTAGGATTGATCTTAAGACAAACTAAGAAACCATCTGTATCTTTGTAGAGTTTACCCTGAATTCGTTAATAGATTTTGCTGTGCCACTTTTTATATTTACAAAATTTATTATACACGTGAATATGTCATGAAAATCTATTATAGAGAAATTTGAATATTTAGGTACATATACCAAAATGAGTTTTGAGAATATATATTTCAAAATAATATAACCATGTACGTGAAGGTATAGTTCTGTTTCAGTAGATGACCTTAGCTCGAACAATGAACATCCGCGTGCTGAACCCCAGAAGACTCACAATCGGTAGCTAGTAACTTTGTTGGCATTTTTTTCGCAGAAGTCATATTTTATCTCTGCGGAAGACATGCAACCTACCTTAGATAAAGAGTAACCAGTTGTCTGGAGATCGATATCTTGCATGCGTCAATCGGGAACCAGTCATAAATTTCAGTTACAGAGTTAGTTACAAACTGTCTATAGCCAACAGAAAAGTTATAGCACTAGTTAGCTATAGCATTCACTGCCAAATCTAAACATGTCCAAGATATTGTAATTGGAAGATTTGTTTTTCTGTTTCCTAAAAGTAATAATATGCTCTTGTTATTTTATAGTGTATAGTTGTTCTTTTATATACTCCTCAGAGATGAATTTAATTTCTGTATTTCCAGATCGTTTCTGAAGCTTATCCTTGTTTTCCGGAAAATTTGGATCAATTTATCAAGTTAACTAGTATCACTCATCCCACTGCAGGGATACGGATCTCCCTTCAACCGAAGGGGTTTAGAGCGTATTCCACCACGCTGTTCAACTGGGGATTGGCATAGGCCAGCGTTTTCAAACCGCCCGCAGTGCACTGACTTAGCCTGATAACTGTCATCTATCGACAATAGTCGGGGCTGACGACTTAATGTGCCTTCCGAATTCCGAAAAAGCACGAGATTGAAAAACCACTTTGTGTGCTTCCGCCACTGATTAGTTCATGTGAACTTGCGTCGGTTGGCACCCACCCACTACCGTTAGTAGATGCTTCATGTCATCACTGACATAACTGCTCCGGTCGTCTCCGCATCGACTGCTGCGTATCCGCGAAAGCCTGCCAGCTGGAACAGGAACTGCATGCACCCACCACCGTAAATATATATGATAAGTCTTTTTAAATAACCGCAAAATAACATTATCAATATTATGCAATGCAGGAATACTCAATTAATGTAGTGTTACTTTATTTAAAATGCTAAGAAAAAACCAAATCGGCAGAATCTGACTTGCTGGTGTAAGGTAGTGCTGGTGTGTGCACACTCCTTATGTGAGTGGTCAATGAAAGATGGTGCTGGTTTTATAACGCATTTAATAACGCGACCAGTTTACTGGCGCGACCGCGACACAGCGCTGCGCGTTGACCACTGGTCTACATAAAGTAATTAGGTTACAACTGCATGCCAAGCAAATAGGTAATATATCCCCTACACTGGCATTGTTAGTAAATTCGCTCAGATATATCGTAGGATAGACGTAACCGTGTGTACGAGACCCGCGTCGCGCGGGCAAGCGGACTTTTTGCTCGACTCTCCACTCGACACGACATCGCGAGTATTTTCGGAATAGCCAGCGAAATCCCTTAGCGATTCTCGTATTTTGAATATATATGCTTGAGATTAGAATGTTTGGAATTCTTTATGGAACAAGGACTTTCGGAGTATACATCTCATACTCCTGAGAATTATAGTGCCATGTTATACATAATTGTTTTAAATAAAACTTGTAAATTGAAAAAGGTTCTAAAAAAGAAAAGCAAGATAATGAAATTTATGTGAATCTCTATCGCACCTACCTTAAACGTAAAATTTACAGAGACACGAGTTGATACGTATGCCATTCAAAGAAAAAGGATAGCATCATTTATGTTCAGAGTTGGCAAGTGTAAGAATGCTATTCTTAGCAGTCTAGCGGAAAGGCTTGTGACGACCTCAACATATAAAAGTTGGGTGCGAATAGCTGCCTGACTGACTGACAAAATTATTATATTTATAATTATAATTATTAATTTACATTGACATATTGTCTTTAGACCTAAAGTATTAATTAAGGTATGGATATTCAGCGTACGAAATAAAGGATTATTGTATTATTAAACTTACTCGTAGATCGGTACCTACCTTTTGGATAAGTCGTGTTAGCAAAAGGAAGTGATATTGATTATCATATAAAGGGCGTCTTTGTCGTAGTTGCCACGCTTGGCAGCTTGACACCCACGGGTTGAGGGGGTAGCCTATTCTTACACCGAGGCCATACGGCACCTTGCCATACATTAAGTATTTCTCGCACGATGCCACCTATGCTGCTAACACAGCAACTCCTAAGGAGCTAGAGACCTCACTCACTCGCAACCCTCCAGGGAGCTGTTGTTTGACTGCGGTTTTCTGTGAGGTGGAGGTACTTACCCAGACTAGATGCTTTGATGTACCCTACCTCTCTTAAAAACAACCAGATCAAGACAAACAGACATGTTCATGCACACAAATGATTGCCTTGTGTGGGAATTGAATTCGCGAGTGTTGGTGTCAAAGTAACGTAACAGCGCGTTTTACCACTGCCCCGACCGAGCTCGTCGAAAAATCTATTCGAAGAACTATCCACTAACAAAGTTACACGCATCTGAACTAATTTTCAAAGTACTTTTCGACCAAATGAAAGGGAGTCCGTTGAAGTTGCAAAACAAAGTTTTTCTATTGAGATATTATTCGAGCTTCATTGCCACGTCAGTACATTTAGAAAATTCATGCAAAATATTCATAATCCTATATTTCATTGCACATGTAAGTATTACAGTAGGCAGCTAATGTGATGTACTTACTAATGGTATTAATAAAATACAAACATAGACCCTGGAAGACCCTGGAAAATGTGTTATTAAGAGAGGTAGGAAATCGCAGCCAATTAACAACTCCCTAGAGGGTTGTTGTGCTCCTGCGTGTGAGTGAGGACACCAGTAAACTCCTAAGGAGTTGCTGTGTTAACAGTAGAGGTGGCATCGCACGAGTGATACTTAATGTATTGCAAGCGTTCATAGGGTCCGATAGCCGAATTAAATCACGTGGGCGTATGCTTGTTTGCTTCCCGACATTGTATAAAAAAGAACATCATCTTTCAGCATGGAATGAACATGAGAATTTCGTTTGATGATGTAGTTTTGAACCAAATGGATGAGATTGTACATATCGGAAATTTTTGGCAGTAATGGAAGGAACATGTGTGAGGGCAGAGAACAACGTGAATTGAGCGTTAAGTAAAATTCAAGCAGCAGTGGACTCCGGACACCATTCTCCCTTCCACGGTACCATGTATTGTGAGGACAGGCTCGCTAGTTAAGCACCCTATTCGTTCTTGACGAACCTGTTCTATGCCAAAAGGCTCAGCTTACCATACACAACGCCATGCTAATCCCAACGTTGACTTATGGAACTCAAAGCTGGGTACGGCAGAAACAGCATGAATGCGAAAGTGGAAGGATGTCGTAGCGAGGAAAATTAAGGCTTACCTACCATGCCCAAATTATTCTCGTTTTATCAGAAAGTGATGTCAGGAGCCTTAGAAACGGGCAATGCATGTTACAGGACCGCGTTTTATGGCACTCTGGCAATCAATTCCCTCCGCCTACCCACTGGTGTGAGGATATGTAGTACATATATATCGTGTAAATTTGTATTTAGATTTTTTTTTTATTTATTTATGTATGTAAATTTTTAGGAAAATAACAAAATGCGGTTTCATAGAAAAAAATCAGTTTCATAAAAAACGCATAGCGTATTTCCATTAATATAGGCAAAAAAAATTGTGTGTGAGCTAGTTATATCTACGAGTTATATATACTGTCGTCTAGTTCACTCGCCTTGACAGCTTGTCAAGTGTCACTGTCAATCTAATTTCTTGTCATTAATAAGCTGCGGTGTTTCTTTGCCAGAAATGTCATGTATATAGAATATACATATAAACGAGTAACCTTTAAAAATAACTAAACTAGTATTATTAGGTGGAAATATTTTTTGTGTGTTGGTTTAGAATAGGGGAAGTCAAAAAATACTTAATACAGATTCGGAAAATTCTTTCACTTTTTCAGAGAGTAACTTGAGCTGTATTTATTTTCAAACAATTAGAAATTCCGGCGAAAATTACAATAATGTAACCCAAGGTGTCAAACAACAACATTATTTTTGTACATGTATAGTTATGATAAACAGAAGATACTCAAACCAAGATAAACATATCTATCATCACATTACATCAACCCTTACTCATCAACTGCAGGGCCTCCCTTCAACCGAAGTGGTTTAGAGCATACTCCACCACGCTGCTCAAATGCAGATTGGCGGAGGCCAGTGTTTTCAAGCCGCCCGAGGGCCACCGACTTAGCTTAATGACTGTCATCTATCGACAACAGCCGACCGACGGCTTAACGTGCCCTCCGAAGCACGGAGAAACTCGAGGTACTTAAACTCATCCATAAACAGGTTTTCGGTTAGAATGCCAAGCCCAACGACGCCATCGAGCTCTCAAAACAGACATGTTCATGCACACAAATGTTTGTTCTGTGTGGGAATCGAACCCACGAGCGTAGGTGTCAAAGTAGTTAGTAACCACTGCGCCACTTTATGTTTTTTTAGGTAAACAATAGATTTCTTCATAAAATTATCGAATTCGTAATAATTAGGTGATAAAATCATTGGCAATAAACTAACCGCAGTGAAAAAGTGCGTAATGATATTCTTAAAATAGAATTTCTCATGATTTTACGATCAGCTGCAGTCCACATCATTATGATTCATCCAATAGACAATAACGGTGACTCTATGTAGAGCGTCTCTCGCCAAGCCACATGGACGAAAAGTAATTAGAACAATGTAGAGTTTTTATAGAACTTGTGCTTCCTAGAGTTTTTTATTTCCAACTCCATTATTACAAGCGGAGTCCGTAAAATTGTCCTAAGGGTTTGATGAAGAGTTTTTTTCCTGGAACCGTCAGACCTCCATGAACTTGAGGGAAAATCAGACCTTCCTTGGGTTTGGTCATGCGTCTTTTGTCAATAAAGTTTCTTGGCTATGTGGATTCCCTTACGATGTGTTTCTTCAGTATAAAGCAAGTGATAATATCAAATATCATACATACGTAAATCGGTAAACATGATTTTTTATTCAATGTCAGGAGACATACAAGCATACGGCTCACCTGATGTAAAGCGATTGCTGTATCCTATGACCGCTTACAATGCATTAGGTATCACACGTACGATGGCGTCTTTGCTGCTGACTGAGCAACTACGTAGGAGCTTACTGGTGACTTCAGTCACAACTCAAACTCAATACTCCAGAAAGTTATTGTTTAGCTGGGGTTTTCTGTAAGGTGCGGGATAAGTCCCCAGACTTTTTTTTTATACTACGTCGATAGGCATACAAGCATATGGCCCAGATGCTGTAAAGCGGGTACCGTAGCCTATTAACGCTTGCGATATATTAAGTATCACTCGCGCGATGCCTCCGCAGCAGCAGATGAAAACACAGCAACTCCATAGGAGCTTACTGGTGACCTCGCTCACATGCAGGAACACAACAACCCCCTAGGGAGCTGTTATTTGGCTGCGGTTTTCTGTGAGGTAGAGATACTTCCACAGACGGGCTGTTTTGATGCGCCCAGAAAAAAAAATCTGTCTGGCGTCGGAGTCTTCTATCGAAGTTACTATTGTACGGGCTACCTGAGGGTTTGTACAAATCGGTTGCCAGCTTCTTATCCAGCTGTTTCTGCTGCACATTAGTGACATGTTGTCAATCGACAGCATTCATTGTTGTTGTTGTATTATACAGGCCGTATAATATCCCTCGTTCCCTTGTGGAGGAAAGCCGCAACAAACTTGTGTCTGAAATGGAGGGTGCTTTGTGTAAAGTATCTGACTGGGGCCGATTGAACCTAGTGTAATTCAACCCTACCAAGACACAAGTTTGCGCATTCACTGTTAAGAAAACCCCATTTGCTGTGGTTCTCCAATTCCAGAACACGCCGCTCACAATTGCTAAGAGCATTGGGATACTCGGTATCGAGATCCCTAGAGAACCGCATGGTCGCGCACTGTGCGGTTCACGAGAAGTTTTCTACCGAGAACTATTAAGTTGTAGAATGAGCTCTCTGCCAAGGTTTTCCCAAGGGACTACAGTATGGGGTTCTTCAAGAAAGGCGTGAAGAGGTTCTTACAAGGTCGGCAATGCAAGAGTGACACCCCTGGTGTTGCAAACGCCCATAGGCTACGGTAACGGTTTACCATCAGGCAGGCCGTATGCTTGTTTCCACCTTAGTGGTATATAAAAAAAAAACATATTAATCCAGCCGGTTTCAAACCACCATATTTTTGTATTACATTATCGTAAATGCATGAACATTTAATTATGCGCCACACATCGCTGCGCTCTCTCTTTCACACATACATGTAAATAAATAAATAAATATTGTCGGACAAATTACACAGCGTCATCTAGCCCCAAAGTAAGCGAAGCTTGTGTTATAGGTACTAGACAACTGATAAACATACGTAAATACATTTTTTTTGTAAATACATACTTATTATACATAGAAAATACCCAGACCAAGACAAACAGACATGTTCAGGCACACAAATGTTTGTATTGTGTGGGAATCGAACCCACGAGCGTTGGTGTCAAAGTAGCGTAACGGCGCGTTTCACCACTGCGCCACCGAGCTCGTCTTATATGTATAATAATTTTGGTTACGAGTGATCTTTTGCATGAAGAACTTCTTGGTTGCTTCGTGCAGATCATCATTGTCAACGAATTGAATTCTGCTGGTGCACGGATGTACATACACTGTTTGGTTTTCGATGTTTGTTTGTATTGTTCTATTCTATAATGTAAGTGACTCATCAACCACGGATAAGCTATCACATAGCTTGAGAGGGTTGATAGATATGTATAAAAGAGTAATATATATGTCGCAGAGGTAGCAACACCATATTGAGAAGCCCGGAAGAAATCAATCCCCGTGATGCTAGTTTTAATAATAACGGATCAAAATGTCAAGTCGGCGCTTGGGTGGAATCGACATCGTTGGATTGGCAACACCGGTTGTGTTTGTTATGGTTTGCTAGAAATGTCGGTTGTGGTCCGTTGAGAAAAACGTCGAGATGAGATACCGTCATTGGAAGCGGCATTACGAATCGAGGAATGGAGCCAATCGCACGTGTCGCGTCCACCGCATTTTGAATCCGTTGTAATATGCGATCTGAGTATAACT
Organism: Pyralis farinalis; assembly: GCA_947507595.1. Classification (NCBI taxonomy): domain Eukaryota; kingdom Metazoa; phylum Arthropoda; class Insecta; order Lepidoptera; family Pyralidae; genus Pyralis; species Pyralis farinalis. The sequence continues at coordinate 38,302,265 of OX382261.1, read as the reverse complement.
TTTATTACGATTATTATTGTAATGGACTGATTAAATATTGAGAAGATTAACTACGTTGGTATTTCGCTTTATTCGCCATGAACAACGAGCCACCTGACGACTATTACATCCACGTTCTGACATATATGTATTAAGCAATAAACAAAAAAAAATACATATCGTCACGCCTGTCTCCCATTGGGGTAGGCAGAGACTATAGAACGCCTGGTGTAGCGATCCAAACATACCGCTCTCGCTTCTTCCACACTCATCAACCTCTTCATGCACGCTACTCGGTTTTGCGTACTTTTGATTTGACCCTTTGCTCTCTCTTTCGTCAAGGCATTTTCGATAATTGACCAAACCTCAATCTATATCTTCACACAAAGACCTTTGCGGGATAGGCAGAGGGAACCGAGTGCCAAATGACCATACGCCTAACTTGCTTCTTTAAAATTCATAGCTTTTTCATGCAGTCACCGGTTCCTGGGGCTCTTGATATCAAAATGATTGCTCTTTGGTATCAAAATGAATTAATTACATCTTTCACCATATGAAGCTTCAAAAAAGTTGTAATATTAATATTAGAATTAATGGCAATAAAAAATTAAGTTATAAAATTTATTAGACATTTTCTCATAAATCTGTAAAACTAAATATATATTTTTGTTGAAATTCAATACATAATTGAAACCCCAGGTTAAGTAACATTGACCACAGCCTGTCTATGGACAGGTTTATCTATCCCGAGCATTTTCTCCATGCCTCGGAAGGCACGTTAAGCTGTCTGTCTCTATGTTGTCGATAAATAACAATCATTAAGCTAAGTCAGTGGATTTGAGGCTTGAAGACACCGGCCTCCGCCAATCGGCGGTTGAGCAGCGTATCCCAGTATGCCGTAAACCTCTACGGGAGAGGTATAGGGCAACTGCGATAAACCTTAAAGAGAGTGAACGATTCCTGCAGTAGAAAGAGTAAGGGTTGATGTGGTGTGTGGTAGTCTTACTACCAGAACGTCCATTGTAAATCGGTATCATACACCATTTGCCATGTGGTGCAATTTAAAGCAAGGATAGTCGTGTAAATATGATCCAAAATAGTATATTTAAAACCAGTCGTGTTTATTCATGCGTTTTGAAGCAAATCTATTTCAATTCGCAGTAAATCAGGGGGAATGATGTCTGGATCGCCCAAGATTTCCTAGAACTGCTCACCATATGGCCAAAAATGGCAACTTGCGTCATAGAGTGACGAATAAAAACGTAGAGACGACATTTCAATGGGCTATGTGCCTATATATGTCTTTGTGTCAAGCCCCTTGTGGTGTGGCGTGGTGCAGCACCACGCGAGTACGAAGATATGTAAGAACTACATATCTCCCTCGCTTCTATAACTATGTTATGTTTTAGTATCTTCACATATTGCTGCTGAGTTATTAAAGGAGAATGTACAATCTAGGGTAGAGCTTTTCAATTTACACATATTCAGTCAAGTGAAATAATTAAAACTTTTAAGCAAATGACGAGCTCGTTGGCGCAGTGGTGAAACGCGCTGTTACGTTACTTTTACACCAACGCTCGTAGGTTCGATTCCCACATAGTACAAACATTTGTGTGCATGAACATGTATGTTTGTATTGGACTGGGTATTTTCTATGTATAATAAGTATGTATTTACAAATAAAAAAATGTATTTACGTATGTTTATCAGTTGTCTAGTACCCATAACACAAGCTTCGCTTACTTTGGGGCTAGGTGGCGCTGTGCAATTTGTCCGACAATATTTATTTATTTATTTAAATAAATATTAAAAACTTAGAGGATCATTTTGGAATATCCATAAAAGTATTTTATTGTATTATTGAGTCAATAGCTCCACTCTTGGCACTTATCAACGTATAGATTAGGATGTTTCCCAGACTTGATGTAAGAAAGTGAGTTAATCTGAAAAAAAATGTCGGTGTTAAGATAAGAAAAGGCATGCTCCGTTGGTTCGGATATGTAGAAAGAATGTAGGATTAAAGAATGACGAAACAGATATACAATGCGAAAGTGGAAGAAGGTAGGAGCCGAGGAAGACCAAGACTAACCTACCATGACCAAATTAGTCGTGTTTTAACAGAAGGTATTGTCAGGAGTCCTACGAACCTATGACCGTGCATGATAAGAGCTATGAATGTTAGAGAAGCGAGTGAAGTGTGTAAGGACCGCGTCTTCTGGCGCTCGAATGCCTCCAAGGGATCTGGCGTGAAGATATACATACATACAATTTCATTATTCAAGTCCTACGATTCGAGCTACGATAGCTGCTCATTGTCAGGTAGGTTGTACAATTATTTTTCACCTTATTTATACAAAAATGCGTGACGAAATTCGCTCCAATTCCCGCAATTGGAAGTTAGCCATGCCACATTTCCCAATAATGGGATAAATACCTATGTGTTGATGTGGCGATGGTAGTAGGCATAAAAGTAAGAAACACTTACGAGTGTAAACGCTTCTATTTTCGCCACTTCTTTGTCTCGCTATTTATAAAGAGTTACACTGTAGAAATAATATTACATATTAGAACCGAGAAGGGAAACTATTCACTAAAAGCGTGGTCAAACTTGAAAGGAGCTCGTGAACTTGTTCATGTTTGTGTAATCGAACATAAAAGAAAAGCAACATAGACCACAGTAGAACATAGAATGTTTTTATACGATGTCACGAGGATTTGTTTCTTATTTTGCAGTACGTGCGAAGATAGACATTTTTACAGGGAGCGACTGATGTCAGACCTCCACAACTCGATCCTGATGTTTCAAATCTACATAGATTAAAGGGAACTGCTTACCATCAGGCAATTTAGCCTAAACTACTGTGTGTGCTTCTGCTCCCGATTAGTTCCTGCCAACTACTGTCGGCCGGCACCCACCACTGCACTCCTCACTAGCTTCTTTAACATTCATAGCTCTTTTCATGCTAGCTCGTCGATTCCTAGGGCTCCTGATATCACCTTCTGATAAAACACGACCAATTTAGTCATGGTAGGTTAGTCTTGGCCTTCCTCGGCTCCTACATTCTTCCACTTCGCATTGTATATCTGTTTCGTCATTCTTTCATCCTATATTCTTTCTACCTGTCCGAACCAATGGAGCATGCCTTTTCTTATCTTAACACCGACGCTCTTTTTCAGGCCAACTCACTTTCTTACATCAAGTCTGAGAAACATCCTAATCTATACGTTGATAAGTGCCAGCCATGGCAGCATCGGCACGTTGCATCTACTAACGGTAGTGGGTGGGTGCCGGCCGGCGCTAGGCCGTATGGACTAATTGGTGGCGGAAGCACACAAAGCAGCTTAGATCGAATTGCATGTGAATTTGACTTTCGCAAAATAACGCCTGAATCTATTTACTAATGAACTAATAATAAAAAATAAAAAAAATACAATACGCTGATGTCTAGAAAGTACGCGGAAACATCACGAACAAGGTAACTATTTGATTGAACTGTAAAAATAGCTTACACATTGAATTTGAGTGAGTCACATTTTAAAATCGACGCATTCCCCGCGACGAGAGTCCACTAGAACTCTGACGAGAATAAATTTAGACTATGGTAACAGTTTCTGATAGAGCTTGAAATAAAAAATTCGGCCAAGTGCGAGTCGGACTCGCGCATTAAGGGTTCCGTACCATTAACTATAAAAACGGCAAAAAAATCGCATTTGTTGTTTGGGAGCCCCCCTTAAATATTTATTTTATTTTAATTTTATTATTTATTCTTAAGGTGAATATATAACTAAATATTCTGTGAATATTTCAAGCGTCTACCTGTTACCACTATCAATATCAAGCAAAAATGAGCAAAAAAATCACGTTTGTTGTATGGGAGCCCCCTTAAATATTTATTGTATTCTATTTTTTAGTATTTATTGTTATGGCGGCAATAGAAATACATCATATGTGAAAATTTCAACTGTCTAACTATCACGGTTCATGAGATACAGCCTGGTGACAGACGGACGGACGGATGGCCGAACGGACGGACGGATGGACGGACGGACGGACGGACGGACGGACGGACAGCGAAGTCTCAGTAATAGGGTTCCGTTTTACCCTTTGGGTACGGAACCCTAAAAACCAGTTGAGAATGCGCAAGCTTGCATTGCCAGAGTAACACCTGGTTCGTCAATTATATTCAATTTTTTTTTTATTTGACGGCCGTTCTGACCACGTTCCTTAAGGGATAGGAACGGTGTTCCTGAACATTCCTATTCTACTTTTTTATGCTGAATCCGAATCTGAAGTCAAAATTCGAATATTCGAAAAAAGCGTCAGACAAACGCACAGACAAACATAAAGATTTCATAGAGGAACGGTGTTCCTGAAAATGTTTTAATACTACATCGGAAACAAAACACCATTTTGATGAGGCAGGTGGTCGAGTGGTGAATGGATAGGTACCTTAACGCCAAGGCTCATGGATTCGATTCCCGCATAGGACAAACATTCGTGTACATGAACATGTTTGTCTTGACACATACACTCGAATCAAGAAAAACATGTTCAAGTACACAACTGTTTGTAGTACCTATAAGGGAGAGCGACGCTAAAAATTCCGATTTTTAGTTCACCTCAAAACTGGAGCAGAGCAGTTGTCTATCATAAAGGCGAAACGTTTTTGTACAAGTTTTAATATACCGAAAACGTTCAGCCATTTTTTATTTGGCATAATTTCATTTGACCAAAAATTGATGAAATTTCGATTTATGAATGTTATTTTTTTCAAATGCTCCACTATGTCTAACCTTACTCATTGCAGAGATACGGGTCCGCCTTCAGAAAGGCTTCCCGAAGGGGTTTAGAGCATACTCCGCCACGCTGCTCAAATGCGGATTGAATTAGCTTAACGTGCCCTCCGAAGCACGGAGCAACTCGAGATAGAAAAAAACCCATCCATAGACAGGCTGCGGTCGAAGTTGATTAACGTGCGTGTTCGGTTATAATGACACGCGCAACTACGCTATCGGCTCTTTTCAAATTTTCGAATGTTATATGTTTTGAGCCTTGGTTTGAAACTTGGTCCCCGTGAGAGCCTTAGAGAAAAATTCAAAGAAATAAATATTTTAACAGTCGCATCGCAATATATCTATGAAAATCTTTTGTATGTCCACAAAAACATAGACTCATTTTGTAAAAAGAGTGATACTCATAGCATAAATACTAGATATAAGCATAATCTTGTCTTACATGCAAGCCGTCTCCACAAAATAAGTAATTCTTTTATGGGGCAATGTATACGGTTCTATAACAAACTTCCCAGCAATATAAGAGAATTGTCAATTAACAAATTTAAAACTACTATTAAAGCCAAATTGTGTAGCAGGGCATATTATAAAGTATCTGACTATATTAATGATAAAAATGCCTGGGAGTGAGTCGATCCAATTATAATGTAATTAATAAAATATGTAAATTTGTTTGGATACCAAAAGAGGGATGCCTGAGTTTTTTGGCAGTATTTTTATCAGTGCTCACCTAGTCATAAACTGCACGGTAGGGAAAAAAATTGTGACGATTCCAAACAAATGTAGCCATTTTTACGGAATAAAAAGATTTTGACTTTGACTTTGACTTTGACTTTGAAAGTTTAACCGCAGCTATAATTACTACATGTTTTATTTTCTAGTGAAAAGTTTCCCATATTGTTAAAAGACAACATTAATGATATGTAGTTCAAAAGAAGATGAGCCTCGCTCGCTTTTTAATGGTCACAAGTCAAACATAAACTAACCTAATAATGTCGGACTGCTACTAATTCCAAGTCATCAAAATATATTGGTATTTTGGAAAAAGTTAATATGTCTAGAAATCTTTAATACTTCTAGAAATGAAAATTATTGTAAGTAAAACAAACTGTCAAAGAAAAAAATTACATGTTTTGATAATCGGACAATGTTTTTCATAGAAAACGTAACGTATGTAAATAACGTTTCTAGAAACATAAAATATGTTAAAAAAAACTATTTTAACTTTAAAACTTCGTCATGCCGTTTTCGAACAATTGAAATTCGAACAGAAACTTTTCGAAAGTAAGATGGGTTACCAGGCAGAGCGCATCAAACTAGCCCACTTAGAAAGTACCTCCACCTCACAGAAAACAGCAAATAACAAAGCCCTGGAAGGTTGTTGAGTTCCTACATGTGGGTGTCTCCAGTAAGCTCCTAAGAGGTTCCTGTTTTAGCAGCAGCGTGAACGATACTTCCGGTATTGCAAGTATTCATGGGCTTCGGTACTTATTATTACGTTTTAATTATCGCTAGGCGTTCTCAGCTCTACTTGATGTATCAGCAACTTTCTACCATGTGCCTATAGACATTCTTCTCTGTCAGGAATGAAAACAAATTTCCTCAAAAACTGGCTGAGATATTCTCTAAGGTGATAATATTACTGAATTATTAGTAATACTTTAGTACACTAGCGATATATTTCTCTCTGCTTACCCTGCAAGGAACTTGGCATTAAGGTATAGATATACCCTAGCTCTGCTTCGCCAAAATCTCGTTTGCTGATGGCAACGTACGCGTGGGGTTGTCTGATGATGCTAATGAGATGAGACGATGGTGAGTCTCCATTCCATTTTTCTGTCATAAGCTCCTAGTAACAAATATAAAGCACTACACCAATCTACATATAAATTCTTGACGAGCTCGGTGGCTCAGTCGCGACAGACGCGACTTTGACACCAACGCTCGTGGGTTTGATTCCCACACAAGACAAACATTTATGCGCATGAACACGTCTGTTTGTCTTCGTCTGGATGTTTTAAGAGAGGTAAAGCGCATCAAAGCCTAGGGAAGTACCTCCACCTCACAGAAAACTGCAGCCAAATAACAACTCCCTAGAGGGTTGTTGTGTTCCTGCGTGTGAGTGAAGTCACCAGTAAGCTCCTTAGGAGTTGCTGTGTAAGCAGCAGAGGAGGCGTCGCGTGAGTGATATATGTTATAAGCGTTAATAGGCTACGGTAACTGCTTTACACCAGGTGGACCGTATGCTTATATGCCTCCCAACGTAACTCTTTTCTAGGCAACACTGGGTAGGAGATGGGCGGGAGATGAAGAGACGAAATCCTGAGACTAAAACGAGGTCCATAACTTTCAGTAATTGAAGAAGAATAAGCCATCAGTTGTAACCAACTTCAGTTGTAAGCAAACAACCTGATGGCGAACGCACCTACACCACAAAGACTTTAGAAAATACGAATAACGAATTCCCTATAAGATTGTTTAATATCTGAAAGTAAATATAACGTAGGTGGCAGTGCAAGCAATAATCCTTTCATTGCATTTGCAGGCTATAAGATTGTAGCCACAGTGTTGCAAAGAGGAATAAACTTTAAATAACTATATCTGCCGAGACTTCTTTCAGTCAAGGGAAAATATCAATATGAAGTAAAAAATAAATTATTGTATATAAGATACAATAAAGGAAGTTATCCTCGTCTATGCAACAGGATTCCCTGTGTAAACAGCCTCTTTCCCTGGTTTTGAAGAATGTAAAAGAAACACACCAGATTTGTATGTACTTGTAGCATGTTATTCTTACGATTAACGTCTACAACGCCTGATGATGCCTCGTGGAGAGGCGAAACACGTGTCGCAGCGACGACCAGGCCAGTCGTGGCAGCGACGGTGGTGGTGGGGGCATGCGGATTCTGTTCCAGATGACGGACGACCGCAGCAGCGGAGGCAGAGACTACCGGAGCAGCCATGGCAGCGTCGGCATGTACCAAGTACTAACAGTAGTGGGTGGGTGCCGGCCGGCGCTAGGCCGCATGAACTAATTGGTGGCGGAAGCACGCAAAGCAGGTTAGATCAAATTGCACACACCAGATTCTTTACATCAGCTCAAACTTTTCTATTACCCGCAATACTTTATATTTTATCTATGGGTAAAAAAATATTTGTCTATCCTTTAATTTGTGTAGTGACAAGGTCAAAATTGCCTTATTTGAATCCTATTGTCAAACGTAGAGCTTTAGATGCACTGAGAGTTCAACATAACAATGGCTTCCGAACTTTGTTGCGGCTATCCCGGCTGCGGCTATATTCTGTAGCGCTTCTGACATGTTTGCCGAAAGGCAACAGACAACTTCTGTGCCATGGTAAGATAGAAGACAGCCTCACTGCTGGAAAGGATAGTCGTAACAATATTCTTAGAGCACTTGCAAACAAATGTGACTCTCTTACGTTTAAGCATTTCGTGAATGTATTTACTTGTTGTAAAGTAGAAATTAGTTTTTAAAATAGAAAATAAAATCCTTGTCGTGATTTCTTTTCTTTTTTGTACATGTTACATGTTTTAATAGAGGTAGAGGTATCAAAGCAGCGTCTGGGGAATTACCTCCACCTCACAGAAAACTGCAGCCAAATAACAACTCCCTAGAGGGTTGTTGTGTTCCTGCGTGTTAGTGAGGTCACCAGTAAGCACCTAAAGAGTCACTACGTAAGCAGCACAGGAAGCATCACGCGAGCGATACTTAATGTATTACAAGCGGTTATAAGGCTACGGTAAGCGCTTTACATCAGGTGGGCCGTATGCTTGTATACCTTCTGATACATTTTATTTTATAAGTCTTTCCTAAAAAGTTAACTACTAGGCCTTTGTTGTCAAATAAATAAATAAATTATTATTATTTATAATTTACGGACTAATTAGCGACAAAAATATCTCAATTAATACAATCTCTGTGACAAAAAAAATATACAAATTTCCGGATGACTTCCTTAGCTGGTGGTCGGATGTTTACCGTGACCACGTGGTGTGTGGGGACCAAAATACACCGGTTATAATGATGCGCGTGCGACGATGAGAGAAAACCCGCGCTCAGCCCGAACTCACGCTGGCTAAGATTTTAAGATATGTCCCGAGATGTATCTGATATACCTTAAAATCAATTTTACAATGACTTTTTTAAAACTAATTATAAATTTCCAAAATTAATACGTAACCATAGTCTTTTTTTGGTATTTGTTAGATGTATTAAACATCAATCACTTTTAATTATGAATTATTTTAATTTAAAGATCATTACTGAATCTGACGAGATTACATAAGAAAAAGAGCGTGATCGTATATTGTGTATCTATCTATAACTTCACGCTAAATCCCGTACGGGGTAGGCAGAGAGAACCGAACGCCACGTGACTCGATCCTTGCATACCTCACTCGCTTCTTTCTTCTTTTTCTTCTTTCCTTATAATGTATATAAAAACAAAATTTGCAGCACGAATGTCTATTTCTTTCGGTAATGGATTTTTAATTTATTATAGGAATGTGACTATAAATTATATTTGTTTATTATTGTATTATCGAAATGAATCAAAAGAAAGGAATTACTCTTCAGGCAATACTTTATTTCCATAAGATATATCCTTCTATATAAGATATAGAAAGAAAAGAAAAACCAATATTTTTTATATTACCTCACATTAGTATCTCTTTCGGCGAGTCTCATTAGCATCGCTACACTTTGTATATTGACTTTAAAGTAAAATACTTTACCTGATAAATTATATTTTGTATTTGAATATTACATATATTATTTTGTAATTATAAATTTATTCATTTATTCTATTAACATTTTGGAAGTGATCATTTTTGCAGAAATATGGCTAAAGAAAGCTACCTCATCTGTTACTATTGATTTCTTTATTATTTGAACTACGTTTACCATATCATTCTCACATGGACTTTTTTATGTATATTATGTAATTATATAAGAAGAAAATTTTCAAATGAAATAGACTGTGAATTTCTTTCATTTGAAAATTTTCTTCTTCCATTACAATTGTGTAAATGATAATGATCTATTTTAAGTGATTGTATAGCTATTTGTAAGATTGTGCCTAAGTAGTAAGAATGTAGTGCAATTTATTCATTACAGATACAAAAATACATATAAATATATTTATTCGCCAACAAACTTCTGCAATTTCAAGCTTTTTGTATTTTTTAGGTTATTATATAAATAAATATGAATATAAAAATAAAAGTTGATTTGAACAAATCGATATTTTAATAAGTACCCCTGTACTTTATTTGGCAGGTAAATTTGCTTACATTAAAGTAACAGGCAAATTTTTATGCATTCATGTCTATAAATCACTTCAGTGGAATGTATCCTTCCTTCAAAAATGTATCCTAAGAATGTTATCCCCTCTGTATCACATACTGTAGTATTTCGGTATTAGAGTCGCGCGGGGACAGTTTGGACTCAATCCAGTGGTGAGCTTGCGCCGCGAACGCACAAATGTATTGATTGTACAACATCCGATATTTCGTAAAAAAAAATTCATATGTGTCAAAAATGTGAATTATGAAAATTTCACGCATAGACTAAGTCGTGTACTAAAGTACGTACTACGTAAACACTTGCTTTGGTAACGCATTTATGGAAAAATCATATTCAAAAATATTTCCAGATTAGACTATTAATAAATTTGACAAGAAAGTTTGTGAAAATGTAACAATCAGAAAGTATCAGTGATTTCGTGAAAAGTTCAGTGACAATGTGAAGAACACGGTTTGTGTCCAAAATAGTGTTAAGTATAGTTTACTAAACTGAAAGTGTGAAACGAGTAGTTGAAACAAAAGAAGTTGTAATTTATATTAGATATTAGACATGATAAAGACATTATGAGTCATCAAAAGGATCATAAATCTAATATGCGTCACTATGTACACAGTCGATAAAATAAAGAGCAAACAAACAATAAAACATAAACTATTTTAAGCTCGGTCAGCATAAAACGAGCAAGAAACACATAAACAAAATGGCTTCTAACCGGCACGCGACTTCGTATATAAATCACAATATGTTTATTTGTGTTCTTGTCTCGCTCTTACTGCCGATGGCGGACGAAAGTGCAGCGAAGGTAGCCGAACAATCACGAAGCTTCCAGAACGATGGGGGGAGAAGGTTGACAAGGGAATACCAATTGAGGCAGGGCGCATTAAGAGGGCTGATTGTACAGCCAAGTCGCCATTACAGACTGCCCCAAGTTGAAATGTTCCTCGGTATCCCATATGCTGCTCCGCCTATTGGAGTATATAGATTTATGCCTCCAGGTATGTTGAGATATGATTAAATTGGTAGAACTACTCAGAATTTGTTGAGTCTGTCATGGTCATAAACACGCGAACGGGAATACCGAAGATTTTAGACGACCCAATTTTTGTTGGCAAAAGTAGCGATAAGCACATTTCTAGCACATAACCCCCTACTTAAAAGTATCTTCACATGGCTCACTCGATTGTTTAACATTCATAGCTCTCTTTATACACGCTCGCCGATTCCGTAGGTGTCTTGAACTTCATCGGCTCCCTCATCCTTCCTCTTTCACACCGTATAGGTATTCATTTCCTCATTTTTTCCGCTGCATTCTCTACATATCCGAATCAAATTAGAATAATTCTTAGCATGGATAATTTCTTCCAGACCACCCCCGTTTCTTCCATCATTATTGCAAACGCTACCTTACAAATTTTGCGCAACCCTTGCATTCCTACTGCAATTATTCTACTTACATATTCAGCATATTATGACATCCTGTTTTTGTTGTAAAGCTCCAAGCTCCTTTGATTTGTTCTGTATCAAAATGGTCATTTACGATTCCATCATTATTATTACGATGTACCATTTTGAAAGTTTTGTAATTAAGCTCAATATTTCTAGCAACCAGAGATTTAATTATTCACATATTTTTCTTGTTAAAAAGCGAGGGAACATACATATATATATGTATATATGCACGTAGGTAGATAGAATAATAGAAGTCAATAGTTACAAGTAAGACGTATTAAAAAAAATACTGGTACCTATGATCACTTGGATTTGTCACGGGTATAATTTAAATAAAAAAAAAATGCAATTCTAAATACCAACAACAAGAAACTGCCTCAATAAATAACAAGATACATACTACATACATTGATATAGGCTAATAAAAAAAATTTAAATATAATTACAAATATTTAAAATCCCTTAAAACTAAGTTCAGTGAAATCGTAACTCAACTTATTTTTGTGAAATTAATCGGATAATATTACATTTCAAAAAAATCTAAATTGGTTATGAAATCGCGGTGATATCGTGTAACATACGCACAAAATAACGCCTCACTGGAGAACTGAAGAAGTAAACTCTATAATAGATGCTGTGTTAGCAGTAGGGATGGCAATATGCAAGACTATAACAATTTTACTTAAGGAGAACCATATGCTTATATGTCTTCCAAAGTTAAATAAAACCAGTTGAGAATGCGCAAGCTTGCATTGCCAGAGGAACACCAGGCTCGTGAATTATATAACAATACAATTATTTTTTTTAATTTGTCGGCCATTTTGACCGTTACTCCATATATGAGTCGTAAGCGAGTGCCATATATATGGCAGTCGGGACTTGACAGGTTACGAGATAGGAAATGTGTTCCTGCACAATCCTTTTCTACTTTTTTATGCTGAATCCGAATCTGAAGTCAAAATTCCAATATTCGAAAAAAAGCGACAGACGGACGGTGTTCCTGAAAATATGCGGGTTGAATTGGTAATCCCCCGTTTTTGTAGTCGGTTGGTATGCAGGAAACATATGGAGAACCGACGAGACCTTATACTACATAGTAACTCAAATCACGGTTGAGGGGTAACGTAGTACGCCCGCTCTTATTGGCTAACTCACTTCATTGTTGTAACTAGTGTTTGCAGTTCGATTGGTGGTTCTGCTATTAATACCGCGTCGTCTGCATAAAGCACGCAGTTGACCACTGAGTGACCCATTCGGTTTCCCACATTCATATTTCTTATTCTCTGAAGACAACTGTCCAGATATAGGATGAATAGGCGAGGTGAAAGCACGCATCCCTGCCTGACACAAATATTAGTACCTACCCAGGGCGACAAGCTGCCGTCCACTCGAACACATGCTGTGCAATCCTCATACGTGGATTGCACAGCACGGAGCAGGTCACCATCAACCTCATATCTGGGCAAAATATTCCAGAGATTCTTTCGGACGACCCTATCAAACGCTTTCTCAAGGTCCACAGAACCGCAGAAAACCTTCTGATCCATAGCTAAATGTTTCTCTACGATGTTGTGGGGTGAAAAAGCTTGATCCGTACATCCTCTGCCGCTTCGTAATCAAGTCAAGTCGTTTATTGATTTGTACTTACACCGCACGGGACTTGCGTAAAGATATACATAGGTGGACGTTTTAATTGTTCAATTATCTAAGTACTTTCATGTCGTAAATTTCCATAAAATATATAAAGAATAAAGAACAAAAAGCTACTGTGATAAAGTTTTGTCAATATTAGGGGATGAAAGCGAATTAACATAGAAATGAAAAGTAAACTTAAATGAGCCGAGAAGAGCGAGAATTGCGAAAATTCTTTCCGTTTCAACCCACTAAAGGGTATTTACCATAAAACTGCTATGTTCACGGTAAATTTAAATTTATTTAAAGTTTCGTTAAGCACGGCTCGAGACGTATTTATGATGTTCACTGCTTGGAGTTTGTTCGTAATTTTGTTTCTTTAAAAGTGTTTGGTTAATGAAATGAATAAATCTAAATGTAGTTATGGTCACTTGTTTTTAAGTTTAATTTGCTGTTTCTACGGAAATTATTATTTTGTATGTTATGTATGTTAAAAATAACAAGGAATACAAAATGCATGGGAATGAATTTATTTAATTTTTTGTGAAAAGTGTTCAGAGAGGTGGCGATATGCTGGAAGAATATTGGAGGGTATTTACAACACTGATAGTTTTTAGGAGTATACAAGCATACGGCCGACGTCATGTAAAGCGGTTACAGTAGCATATGAACGCTCGTAATATTTTAATTGTCACTCGCGCGATGCCCTCTGCTGCTAACACAGCAACTCCTTAGGTGTTTACTGGTAACCTCACTCACACGCAGGAACACAACATCCCTCCAGAGAGTTGTTATTTGGCGACGGTTTTCTGTGAGTTGGAGGTACTTCCCTAGAATTTGATGTGATCTACCTCACTTAAAAACACCCAAACCAAATATGTTCTTGCATATAAACGTTTGTCCTGTGTGGGAATCGAATCCACGAGTGTTGGTGTTAAAGTAACGTAATAGCGCGTTTCACCACTCCGCCACCGAGCTCGTCAAAAATGTCGCCAGAATTGGCCAGTGAGAAAAGTTCACGATGAAAAATATATTTCAATTTCGAATTAAGAACTCTTTGCGAAGTAGATGTACATTACACATGCCTGTCGTGAGTCGATTTACACATATACACAGACGACTTTAATTGCGATTTTAACCAATAATAATATTATGATAGACCTCGATTGGCATTTTATGGCGAAGCCCTAGCCATTTATGGCTCACTGTATATAACTAGTTTAATGAGTTTAAATATGATCAGAGCAAGCTCACTGATAATTTGCGTAAATCACGTCCTCGTATGGCAACTAAAATGCAAAGTATAAAAAAGTAGTGATAGCCCTGCCGATTCCCGATTCGAAACCTGGTATATAACATTAAGTTATTTTTTTGGATTATCACTAATAATTACAAGTATGTACGTAACATTTTACCAGAGGGAGACTTTGTATAAAAGTCGTCTGCATGGGTACCTCTGTCTCACCTATTTCTACCGCCAAGCAGCTATATTTATGTATCTGTGTTCCGGTTTGAAGGGTGAGATATGGCAGAGAAATTACTGGGTACTGTGACGAAACATGCTTAGGTAACAAGATCGGCAGCGCGCGAGTAACATCCCCGTGGTGTTGCGAGCGTCAATAGACTGCGGTGACCGTTTACCATCTGACGCGAGCCGCATGCTAGTTTGCCAATCTAGTCGTATAAAAAAAAACACATATCCGCTAAAACGGCGGCGCGATGAAGGAAATATCGTTAGGACACCCGCGTGTCCAAGAAATTATATTTTGAAAGACTCGGTCTGATTTCCCTTGTCGGTGAGCGGTGCGTTTGTAAAAAGAAACTGTCGACATCACATTGAACAATTCTTCAGAACACAACCTGTTATACAATCGGTAGAACATACATAGGGAGGCAAAATCTCATCTTAAACTCAAGGGCTCAATACCGTCTGGACGCTTAGGATCGCCGACAATTCTCAACAGACCGTCTCTGAACCGAATCACATGGTCCTAGCTGATATCTAGGTGCGCCGGCCCAAACGTGGCTCCAGTACTCTACGTGCGGTCTGACTGGAGGCTTGTATAATATAAGTCTGTCTTGGTCTGGATATTCTTGAGAGAGGTAGGGCACATCAAAGCAGTTTGACTGGCTAAATGAAGCCACTATGCTGAGCTGGTATAAAAAAAAGTTACTTAATATCTGTAGATACTGATTTTGACATAGACCTCTTTTTTTCTCTTTCTTTCTTTTTCTCCTTCTTTCTTTCTTTCTTTCAACACAAAGGGAAAACTAGAGATCTTTTAGATTAGGTCACACGTTTTCTGAAATATAATTACTTCTCCGTGTGGGCTCACGATATTTTCCTTCGAATAAGCGATAAAAAGATAAAAATCATTTATTTCCCTTACTTAGACACGTCTTACATTCGTTAAATTAGATCATTTTGTATCTTAATAATTTTCGATTTATTTTTATTTTTTTTTTAGTTTTATTCTCTCTTTTTTAATCTACCTGTATTTCGAAAATGACCATTGGCGAAGAAGAAATGCCAAAGGAAACTTGCCAATATGGGTCTTTTTTTTCATCGTTAATATATATTACAATAAATATATGTGAGTGTACATATAGTGAAATCAAGTGGTACAATTAAAGATATTAATACATGTGCTGAATCATTCCAAACATATCTGTTAGTTAGATATTCATCGATTCTGTAATAACCCTTCTTGCACAGAGTATTTTTGATTTTTGATAATTATATAGATGTAAATAAATCCGAAAGCACGTATTTAGTGTTACATGGTCACGCCAGGATTTGAACTCGGGATCAACAGGCCAATAGGCCGTTTCTTTTTCCACTGAGCTATCACTAGTTATAAACAAGTATTATATTTTTAAAATAGAATCTCATAATATTTTTCTTTTTTAGTCTGTTAGCTAATGATTAAATGCGATAAACTAAATAATTTATATTTATTTTTTCAGCCAGCGCTCTTCCGTGGAACGACGTGAAAATGGCCACCAAGTTTGCCCCTGTTTGCCCCCAATCGCTGCCACCAAATAAAAAGCAGAATCCAATATCAATGGGGAGACAAAACTACATGAGTAGGTTAAAGCCTTTTCTTGCTATTGAGTCGGAGGACTGCCTTTACCTGAACATATACGTGCCATACAAAGGTAAGTCGGAATTTAATTCTCCATACACTAAGTTTCCAAAGAAATGTTAAGTTGAGGAATGAACTCCCTGCCTAGATGGGGACCTGGGACTAACTAGGAGGTGATCCTCGTCAGGGAGATCTTCAAAAAAGAAATGAAGAGGTTTTTTACAGGGTCGTCGAAGTATGAGTGACATTCCTGATGTTCCAGCTGCCATAGATGGTAACTGCTTATTATCAAGCAGGCAGTATGCTTGTTTGGCAACTTAGTTATGTAAAAATAATTATGTTTTTTTTTCCTATACAACACCGGGAAGCATACGTTCGTCAACCCTGCTGATAACACTGCAACTCCTTAAGAGCTTGCTGGTAATCTCAATCACTTATAGAAATGCAACCCTCCAGGGAGCTGTTATTTGTCTACAGTTTTCCGTGAGGTGGAGGTACTTCACCAGTCGGACTGCATTGATTCGCCCAACCTCTCTTATTTATTTTAACACCAACTGTTAAAATATATAATGTACTAATCAAGGTGTATATATTTATTTGTGTAAAACGTTTGCGATATTTCCATAAAATTGTACATTATAGGTATACATTGTGCCTGAATTACAAAATTACAAAACATTATAAAATTCATTAATTTTCATGGCGTGGATGACAAGAGTTATGGATGTTAAAGAAGCGAGTGAAGTGTGTAAGGACCGAGTCTTAGGTTTGAGGTTTTTTTTCTCTGCCTACGCCGCAAGGAATTTGGCGTGAAGTTATACATAGATAGATAGATAGATTATAAAATTCAATTTACAATCATTTTCCTATTATAAAATTTTATGAATTTTAATTTATATTTAAACGACATTAAATATCAATTAAAATTCATTAAATTTAAAACAAAATTTGTCATAAATATACATTTAAGTTCTCATCAAAAATTTCTGTAAAGTTTTTTTTTTTTTTTGAAAACCTACATCATTACATTTCTTTGCCAACAATAAGTGTAACGTTACGTAAGCCAATTAAATATACATACATTAAAAAGCCGTCAGATACGAGTCCGAGTTCCGTAAAAAAATATTTTCGCAAATTATTGTCGCAAAAACTTGTTCCATTCGTAGTATAAACTTTCCCGGTAAAATCCTTTCACTTCGTTTTTCTTCATGTTACAGAACTGATAAGCATACATGAACATATACAGACATGGTTTACTTCTACGCAGTGCCCTAATGTTTGACTTGTATTTGCCAAGATCACAAAGCCTCACAGATAATAACCCCAATTAAAGAAAAACTTTTCAACAATTCTTACTTAGCAGGTTCCTAAATTACACACTGTCACTTGAGCTGACTAAGTATCGCGTAGAAGTAAATCATATTTATGTATGCTTATCAGTTGTATACGAAGAAAGACATGTAAAAAACTGAAGTGAAAGGATTAACGAGCCGAAGAAAGCCAAGTTTCACCTACCCGGAAAGATTAGTCGGAAAAACACATTTCTCTCTAATCACTTTTTGTTACCAAATCAGTTTTAGGTTCAGCAATTAAGTGGATTTAACATATACTCTATTTTATAAACTAAATAATTGTTAGGCGAGATTGATTACTTAAATTTTGCCTTGCATCGTTGCCAAGTGGGTCAGCGATTGTGTCAATGCAAACATTTATATTCTTTTCGACATCCTCTGCTAGTGTATCTAATGCTGCTATGACTATTTCCATATCATCATCATTAGGCGAAATCTATTCACTGTTAGGCATAGACTGTATCCTATTACATTTTTATTTTCGTGTATAATTATTTGTTTGTCTCCCAGATATGTCGCAGCGGCACGTTTTATGGAATAATTACATCCACATTGAGGGCGTCCTATATTTTCATTTGATATGCAATATTAACCAAATATTAATGTATGCCAAGCACGGCATATTCAACTGATCATTGGTAATTTTTGACCTGCACCTGCAGTTTTACTACATTTGTCACGTATATTTTTTTTATCTTTGAACGACATCCACTACATGTTTGTTATTTTACGCTGTATTCGAATTTGATTCCAAAAAAAATACTTATATAACAAATATTTGTTAAACACAACTACATGAGACTAAATTTTGATGAAAATCATTTACTGTTGCCAGACTTTGATTATTTTATGTGAAAAATTTACTTATATCATGAAATTTTAAACAAAGATTAGATGAGAAAGTAAAAAAAGAGTGTTTGTGTACTTATGTACGCACGTAAAAAGTTTTACTTCTATTATTATATTTTATCTGTGCTGATATAAACACGTGTTGTAGATTCATAAATGAGTATTAGAATAACTATCTTCAACATAGTCACGGACAAAACTTGAGCATTTACAAACCAAGTTCGTGGTAATTGACACCACGAAGTTTAGATGTCAGTGCAGTAAAAATTCACTATATCATACTCATCATAATTCCCTAACGCGCCAAAACATGTATTATGCTATGAGAGAAAGAGAGAAAGAAAAGGTGTGCTCGTACCTCTCTCTCTTGCCCCTACAGTAATATACGAAACGTAACTCTCTCTCTTTCTATCTTCACTAACTTATATCTCCCCCTCAACTTTCGTTCGCCTCGCCCTATCACACTTTTCGTAACGCTCTCGTCATCATCATATGCGACAGACAGAGAATCTCCTTATGATACTGGTTAAAAATAATACATCGGAAACTGAACGGCAAACGAATGTAGAGCTTACAGATTCCTGTAACGTGAATCCTACTTTTCCAGCGAGAGTTACTTAAAACTCGCCTAAAATAGAACAGTAATTAGTGAGTCAGCTCCAAAAATTTTGAGCCGATTTAGCAATTTTGTACCGAAACGTTTTTACAAACAGAAATTCAAACATGGCGCCAGCAACCCAATTTCGCGTGTAAATATACGTCAATCACTCGCCGGTGTGCCACTGAACCGGTGTCTATAAATAGCCGCCGTGACATTCGACGTGCATATATACAAAAAGTTCGTGTTACAATGCAGAAAAATCGGCCAAGTGACAGCCGAACTCGCGCAAGAAAGGGGTTTTGTATTTATAGGAATAATGCGACATTTAATAATCGACTATTTTGATGAGCTCGGTGGCGCCGCGTTTAATAACGCGACTATGACACCGACGCTCGTGGGTTCCATTCCCATACAAGACAAACATTTGTGTGCACGAACATCTCTGTTTAGAATGATGGATGGGATCCGGCGTAGCAAAGAGGAAAGGGGGCCGGTGTACTTTGCGAATCTTGTATCGTCGGCCGGGAGAACACTAGAGTGAGCCCTACAAACAAAAAATATGTCCTCGCTGGATTTAGTCAGGGCCCTAGATACAAAAAAGATGCCCTCGCTGGATTTAGTTACGGCCCTACATACAAAAAAGATGTCCTCGCTGGATTTAGTCACGGCCCTACATACAAAAAAGATGTCCTCGTTGGATTTAGTCAGGGGCCTACATACAAAAAAGATGTCCTCGCTGGATTTAGTCAGGGCCCTACATACAAAAAAGATGTCCTCGCTGGATTTAGTCACGGCCCTACATACATAAAAGATGTGCTTGCAGGATTTAGTCAGGGCCCTACATACAAAAAAGATGTCCTCGCAGGATTTAGTCAGGGTCCTACATACAAAAAAGATGTCCTCGCTGGATTTAGTCAGGGCCCTACATACAAAAAAGATGTCCTCGCTGGATTTAGTCAGGGCCCTACATACAAAAAAGATGTCCTCGCTGGATTTAGTCACGGCCCTACATACATAAAAGATGTGCTTGCAGGATTTAGTCAGGGCCCTACATACAAAAAGATGTCCTCGCTGGATTTAGTCAGGGCCCTACATACAAAAAAGATGTCCTCGCTGGATTTAGTCAGGGCCCTACATACAAAAAAGATGTCCTCGCTGGATTTAGTCAGGGCCCTACATACAAAAAAGATGTCCTCACTGGATTTAGTCACGGCCCTACATACATAAAAGATGTGCTTGCAGGATTTAGTCAGGGCCCTACATACAAAAAGATGTCCTCGCTGGATTTAGTCAGGGCCCTACATACAAAAAAGATGTCCTCACTGGATTTAGTCTGGGCCCTACATACAAAAAAGATGTCCTCGCTGGATTTAGTCAGGGCCCTACATACAAAAAGATGTCCTCGCTGGATTTAGTCAGGGCCCTACATACAAAAAGATGTCCTCACTGGATTTAGTCTGGGCCCTACATACAAAAAAGATGTCCTCGCTGGATTTAGTCAGGGCCCTACAAACAGAAAAGATGTCCTCGCTGGATTTAGTCACGGCCCTAGATACAAATGCAGAGCATCACGTAATTAGTAAATATGAACGAAAATTGTTAAATAGCGATAAAGCGTTTGACGGCCTCCGTGCGATTAGGGAAGTTGTTCTGAGAAGCTTCCCATTTCAGCAGTTAAATAGGCAATTCAACTTTTTAATGGCCACGCAATCCATTAGACGAATTTAAATTTTGACTGGTGAAGGGACTTCAACTCTTATTTATATTGCGACAAAGTTTAAATTGTTTTCAACGCTCACTTGTCAGTGAACCGATAGAAAATTGAGTGATGGCAACCAAATCTAATTTAGTAGCTTATTCTGTAAGTTCTGATATTCTTGTTAATTAAATAGTACTCGTAATAAATGAATGGCGGAATGAATATTTAGCGTCGAAATTAAGAAACAAAACAAATAAAGACGAGAGGAGTGTAAGCTTCTGACGAGCTCGGTGGCTCAGTCGTGAATGACGCGACTTTGACACCAACGCTCGTGGGTTCGATTCCCACACAAGGCAAACATTTGTGTGCATGAACATGTGTGTTTGTCTTGGTCTGGATGTTTAAATAGAAGTAGGGTGCATCAAAGCAGCCCTCAGCAGTCTGGCGAAGTACCCTCTACCTCACAGAAAACAGCAGCCAAATAACAACCCCCTAGAGGGTTGTTGTGTTCCTGTGTGTGAGTGAGATCACCAGTAAGCTCCTAAGGAGTTGCTGTGTAAGCAGCAGAGGAGGCATCGCGCGAGTGATATATGTTACAAGCGTTAATAGGCTACGGTAACTGCTTTACATCAGGTGGACCGTGTGCTCGTATACCTCCCGACGTTGTATAAAAATAAATACATGTGGAGACGAGTGGTTACCAGAGTGGTGACAAGTTAAGTCTTAGGGAGTTGCTGCGTAAACAGCAGTATAGGCAACGCGTGAGCGATACACGCGTTTCAAGCAATCGCAGGCTACGATAACTGTATTAGGTACGCCGTATGCTTATGTGTCTTCACCAATCACAGAAAATCTCCGCTAGAGCCATTAATCATAATATTTTTTTTAGTAAACGTTCCTTCTAAATACAGACAAGAGCTTATCATTCTAGTTAATAGATTCAGGCGTTATTTTGCGAAAGTCAAACTTACATGCAATTTGATCTTACCTGCTTTGTGTACTTCGGCCACCAATTAGTTCATGCGGCCTAGCGCCGGCCGGCACCCACCCACTACTGTTAGTAAATGCAACATGCCGACGCTGTCTTGGCTGCTCCGGTAGTCTCTGCCTCGGCTACTACGATCGTCCGCCATCTGGAACTGCTAACACTCAAGTAGCATGTTATTCTTACGATTAACGTCTACAACGCCTGATGATGCCTCGTGGAGAGCGAAACACGTGTCGCAGCGACGACCAGGCCAGTCATGGCAGCGACGGTGGTGGCGGGCATACGGATTCTGTTCCAGATGGCGGACGACCGCAGCAGCCGAGGCAGAGACTACCGGAGCAGCCATGACAGCGTCGGCATGTTGCATTTATTAACAGTAGTGGGTAGTTGCCGGCCGGCGCTAGGCCGCATGATTAGATCAAATTGCATTTATCATTCTAACCGTAATACACTCTTTAACACACAAACAATAACAATCTAAAATTGTGTTATAAAAAGACTAACGATGTACAAAAATAAATATAATATCATAAAAGATTATTATAGTATAAAACACATTCGCCGGTCATAACGAAACGAGCGAGCGGCGCCAGAGTTCAGTTCTAAGGGATATATATTTAGAACTTCCGTCCCGTATCTCTGTCAAAATTCTTAACTGATTTATAAATAGGGACTTGCTGCGTTTAAACTAAGGCGGATTAGTATTGCGGTAGGAATTCGTGGGCAATAATAGAATTCATTAATCTCTACATCTATATATATCTATGTTTTCAAGCTAGGTCCCTTGCGGGGTAGGTAGAGACAACCGAGCGCAAAAATACGCGGTTATTACACATTTAACATTCAAAATTTCAGGAATGCTCTTCAGTTTTGAGGGATCCTGACATCTTCGATCCTGACTCCGCCTTTTTCCGCTGCTGTGTCCTTCCCTCTCGTATTTGTATCTGGTTCATCATTCTTTCGCCCTAATACTTTTTACTTCCCCGATCCAATGGAGAATTTTCAGTCAGGAGGTCCACCTGATGTAAAGCGGGTACCGTAGCCTATTAATGCTTGCGATATATTGAGTATCACTCGCGCGATGCCTCCTCTGCTGCTTACACAGCAACTCCTTGGGAGCTTACTGGTGACCTCCTCACACGCAAGAAAACAACAAACCTCTAGGGGGTTGTTATTTGGTTTTCTTTGAGGTGGAGGTACTTCCCTAGACGGGTTGCTTTGATGCGCTCTACCTCTCTTTAAACATCCAAACCGAGATAAACAAACATGTTCATACACACAAATGTTTGCCTTGTGTGGGAATCGAACCCACGTGCGTTGGTGTCAAAGTCGCGTCATTTACGACTGAGCCACGGAGCTCGTAAGAAGCTATCACTCCTCTCGTCTTTATTTGTTCATTTGAGAGGTACTTCCCCAGACGGGCTGCTTTAATGCGCCCAACCTCTCTTAAAATACCTTTATAATATATGTTTCAGTAGGTCTATGTAATATATGTCGCAGCCAATTGGTCAAATCAACAGATTGATGGGACGACTGCTTACTCATTAAATGCCGGCTCAGGCGGTGATGGAAAACATCGTGAGAAAACCCGCGCGTCGAAGAAATTATATTTCGATAGACATGTGACCTGACCTAAGAAAGGTCTGGTTCACCCTCTGGGTTGTGGAGGTCGGACCGCAGTCGCTCCATGTCAAAATCAATATCTTCGCCAATCTGGCTTAGGTAGCGGACCCTGTCCATCCCAATGGATTAAGAAACGGTATAACGCTAGGAGAAATTTGGAGCCATCAGCGAGATACATGAAGCATCTGTACTAATTTACAAAGCGGGAGAATTCGTTTGTTTGAAAGCGGTAATCTCTGGTAGTGCTGACCGGTTTTTGCATTTGTTGGTCCAATACCTGCGGAAGACTTATTCAACATCACGCTATTCTTAGAATCCGAGCAAAAATCTTATCCGTGCGGTGACGGAGAAAGAATATTAAAAATCACCGCCCCCTCTCTTCCCCTGGGTGTCGTAAGAGGCGACTATGGGATTTCCTAACGTTCCAGCATTTCAGCCGGTGGTAGGGTAAATACCCGCCTGGTTGGCTACCACCGTACACACGGCGAAACACGCGTGAAGTGGCGTACCTATGAGTACGTCGCGTTTCGGGATCAGCTGGTGTATAACCAGTGCTCGGGGGATTGTTGACGCGATATTGCGGGAACAGTGGTGGATTCTGTCTATCCATTGTCAGAAGGACTGAGCTGACCCGTCGGCCAGGGAGACCCGTTGAAACGGTTGTTCCGCTGGCCGCCCGCGGTATAGTACAGGGGCCCAATCAAGACTAACCACCTTGAGAGGCTGCCCTTTCATACCGCGCATAATCTCGGGGTAGATCGTCGTGCCGATTGGTGACCGGATGGTGGGGACCCGGCGACTACTTCCGGGGGGGTTCGGGGGCCCTTCCGTCCGACGGATCAGCACAGCTCCTTTGTCGACAAACTAATGGAGAAACAGTCCACCGCGTTTCTTCCCCAATGTCGTGGAAATTCTCTCCCGCTTCACGCTTCCGTTCTTTACATTACTCATGACAGCGCAAATAGGAAAAGATGGTCTAACAGCGGTGCACTCCCCCACCACCCTGTTCAAGGTTGAGTTCGCTAACATCCGCGGACTCCACTCTAACCTTAATGCCGTCCACCAACACCTAGAGACGGCACGGCCCGCCATGCTCTTCCTGACGGAGACACAGATTCAGCGTCCAGCGGACACGTCCTACCTCCAGTATCCCGGTTATGTGCTTGAGGAGAATTTCCTCGCGAAAGCCGGGGTCTGTTTGTTTGTCCGCTCGGATGTATGTTGTCGCCGTCTGCGCTGCCTAGAGGATTCCTCCTTTCCTGTCCTCTGGGTGCATGTAAACCTGGGCCTTCAGAGCCGTATTTACATGTGCCTATACCGACCCCATACTAGGGACACGGAGACAACTCAGCTCTTTGAGTACATGAGTCGGGCGGCAGATGTAGCGCAGGAGCGGTATCCTACTGCAGAGATGGTATGTTTGGGGGACTTTAACTCTCACCACGACTCCTGGTTGGGATCCTCCACAACTAACCATGCAGGAAGGACCGCCCTCGCGTTCGCTCTTTCGCACAACCTGACGCAACTGGTGCACCAACACACTAGAATACCTGATGTTGCTGGTCAGGAGCCCTCTCTGCTAGATCTACTGCTGACCACCCACCCTGCTGGCTACCGGGTTGAGGTCGGGGCGCCCCTGGGCACATCTGACCACTGCTTAGTATCCAGCACAGTGCCAAGCGCGATTCCGCCACAACCCACAGAGGTTAGGCGGCGTGTCTGGCACTACTCGTCAGCAGATTGGGACGGTATGCGCGACTACTTTGCTTCCGTCCCATGGGGGCAGCGCTGTTTCAGTGAGAAGAATCTAACGGCGAGTGCTGCGGCCATTGTTGATGAGATCGGCGTTGGCATGGAATACTACATTCCCCACTCCGATGTCGTCATCAAAAGCCGGAGACGCCCTTGGTTTAATCGCGAATGCGCTGAAGCTGTTAGTAACAAACAGGCGGCGTATCGCGCTTGGATCAGGGGTCGCGCCCTTAAAGATCCGAATACTAACTCACTGAAATCAGCCTACAACACTGCCACCAAGATCTGCAAGAGAGCATACATAAGAGCGGACGCCCAGCGCGTTACACGAGTCGGCACGGAACTAGTGGCGCACCCTACTGGATCGCGTAGCTACTGGCGACTGGCCAAAGCCGTGCAGGCCAACTTCTGCCAGCCCTCGCTGCCACCGCTGCGATGCCCTGATGGCTCACTGGCTCATCAGCCGCAGGAGAAAGCCGATCTTATGGCCAGCCTCTTTGCGGCTAACTCCCGGATCGATGACTGTAGCACGCAACCACCAACAATACCCTCCAGTGGATCCGCTATGCCTGATATCCACATCAGGCAGCGCGATGTGCGTTTTGAACTACAGTCACTCGATGTCCGAAAAGCCAGTGGTCCTGACGGTATCCCAGCGATTGTTCTTAAAAAATGTGCAGCGGAGTTGTCTCCGGTGCTGACGCGCCTCTTCCGCCTCTCATACTCGACCGGTTCCGTTCCGGATGCTTGGAGAGAGGCTAATGTGCAGCCGGTCCCCAAAAAGGGAGACCGTTCTGACCCATCGAATTACCGTCCCATTGCCGTAACTTCAGTGTTGTGCAAAGTCATGGAACGGATCCTTAACAAACAATTGATCCGTTACCTAGAAGATCACTCCATAATCAATGATCGTCAGTATGGTTTTAGACCGAAACGATCAACGGGTGATCTTCTAGCGTATGTGACGCACCTCTGGGGGGAGGCAATCGATAAATATGGCGAATCCATGGCAGTCAGCCTAGATATCGCCAAGGCGTTTGATCGGGTCTGGCACAAAGCACTTCTCTCCAAACTTCCGGCATACGGTCTGCCCCTCCAGCTTTGTAATTGGATTGCTGGCTTCCTGCATGAGCGTAGAATCCGCGTCCTTGCAGATGGATGCGCTTCGCGGTTCATGTCAGTGAATGCCGGTGTCCCACAGGGCTCCGTTCTATCGCCCACCCTCTTTCTTCTGCATATCAATGACATGCTGCCACTTGGTAATATTCATTGCTATGCAGATGACAGTACGGTCCATGGGCGATATTTCGGTCGGCCTGGTGCTGGTCGGACAGAAATCGGTGAGAGGCGTGAGAGTCTTGTCGTTGAACTGAATCGGGTTTTGGATCTCATTAGTAAATGGGGTTCCAATAACCTGGTTGAGTTTAATGCCGAGAAAACTCAGGTTTGCGCGTTTACAACAAAAATGTCCCCCTTCCTTCCCACTCCCAGTCTTCAGGGTGCTTCCCTCAGTATGCGTGATAGCCTGAACATGCTGGGTATGGGTATTCATTGCGACCTTAACCAGCGTTATTACATCGAGAGCCTCATCTCAACAGCCTCAAGAAAGCTCGGAGTCCTGAACAGGGTGCGCCGGTTCTTCACGCCGGACCAACTTTGTCTGCTTTATAAGACACAAGTTCGGGCCTGTGTGGAGTATTGCTCGCATCTCTGGGACGGCTCCGCACAGTATCTTCTTGAGGCTCTCGATAGGTTACAGCGACGGGCTATCCGCATAATTGACGACGAAGAGGTCACCAAAAGCCTAGAACCTCTTCAACTCCGTAGGGACATAGGCTCTCTAAGCGTATTTTACCGCCTTTACCATGGCGAGTGCTCTGAAGAACTGTTTTCCCTTATCCCACCCTCACCCTTCCGTCATAGAACCACACGTGCGGGCTTGCGATGTCATAGTTCCACGGTTGAGAATATCTCTTCGCGTACCAAAAAGTTCGGCAACTCCTATCTTTGTCGTACCATCAAAAAGTGGAACGCCTTGCCTGCACATGTGTTCCCTCCTTCCTACAATATGGGATCCTTCAAACGAAGCGTGAAGAAGCATTTTGCGGGTCAGCATGGCAGCGTCAACTGACAGGATGCGGGATGTAGTATGCTGTCAGTTGCAGTTGCGATTTGGGCTCCTCTTTCGCTTACCATCAGGCAAAGAGGGGCCACTATGCTGAACTAATATATAAAAAAAAAAAAATATAAATGCGATTCCCAAGGGATACGTAACTTCCACATCAACCCTCTCATCCCACTGCAGGGATACGGGTCTTCCTTCAGCCGAAGGGTTTAGAGCATACTCCACCGGGCTGCTCAAATGCGGATTGGCGGAGGCCAGTGTTTTCAAGCCGCCTGAGGAACATTAACTTAACGTGCCCTCCCAAGCTCTGGGAAACTCGTGATAGGTAAACGCATCCATAGACAGGCTGCGGCGGACGTTGCTTAACCTACGTGTTCGGTTACAATGACACGCGCAACGACACCATCGAGCGCAACCTACCTAAATAATTGATCATTTAAAGGTATAGAATATTGTTGAATTAATATTGCATATATGCATCAGAACGTGATGTCAGGAGCCTTAAGAACTGGCGAGCGTGCATGAAAAGAGCTATGAATGTGAAAGAAGCGAGTGAGTTGTGTAAGGACCGCGCCTTATGGCGCTCGGTTCTCTCTGCCTACCCCGCAAGGGACCTGGCATGCAGATATATATATTTTAATGACCCACTCGTTTCCTCTCCCCATTTACACCTCGCCACGCGTTTCCCCACGTAGATATTGTCCAAAATAAATTTCCGCAAACTGCACTTCAAACCAGCCATTACTTAGTCCATTTACAATCCTTTATTTTGCGTATAATAGGCGCATTTTACGTAATTTCGCGGCAAACAAAGCATCGCAGGAACAAAGAAAGTCGACAGCGGGTAGACGGCTGTTACGGGGTCCATTGTTGGGTTCCGCTTTTTTAATGTCTAAAATATTCTTAATTACCCGCCGAGATGTGGGCTTGGTATTCTTGATGTTTTTCACGGATGGAGTGTATTTAACAGGAGTTGTACCGCTAAGCTTCCATTCTCCACGGAAAAGTCTCAAATCGAATTTCAAAACTGATTGCTGAGAGTGCTTCACGGCTCTGAAACTGACCTAATACTAAAATTAAATCAATTTTTTTATACACCGTCGTCGATACAAGCATACGGCTCTTCTGATGGAAAGCGGTTACCGTAGACTATTAACGTTCGCAACACATTAAGAGGGGGCATAAAGCTACCTCATTTTGTTTTTATTAATAACTCTGAATTTAAGACCAATCCAAAAAAACGCTCTATACAGGCACTGAAGAACCATATTTATGTTTTTTTAGACATTATTCTGTTTTTGTTATTTATGTACAATTAGTTATATTTTTGATTATTGCCATAAGTGGCCACAATAAGCAATAATTTAATAATAATAATAATAATTAATATAACCCCACAGAAATCTGCAGCCAAATAACAATTGTAATATTTTTAGGAGCGGGTATCGGTGGCTGTACAATATAACATGAATCTTCTCAAAAGGGCCTTTACGCGTTGGATCCATATTCGCATAGGCGCACGCCTATCAAATAACCGGGATAACACCCGTGAATAAAAATAATTTAATAATAATAAATATTGTTGGACAAATTACACAGCGCCACCTAGCCCCAAAGTAAGCGAAGCTTGTGCTATGGGTACTAGACAACTGATAAACATACGTAAATACATTTTTTTTTTGTAAATACATACATATTATACATAGAAAATACCCAGACCAATACAAACAGACATGTTCACGCACACAAATGTTTGTACTGTGTGGGAATCGAACCCACGAGCGTTGGTGTCAAAGTAGCGTAACAGCGCGTTCCACCACTGCGCCACCGAGCTCGTCGTAAAAATTTTGGTTACTTGTACGTAGATAATAAATACAAGATACGTTTCAAAAAAACATAAATATGATATATTGAGCGTTTTTTGTGATTGGTCTTAAATACAGCGTTAGTTATAAAAACAAAATGAGGGCACCACTTAGCTCTATGCCCCTTCTTAAGTATCAGAGCAACTCCTTAGGAGTTTACCGGTGACCTCACTTACCTGCAGGAACACAACAATAAAGATGTTATTTGTCTACGGTTTCCTGTGAGGTGGGGGTACTTCCCCACAGGGGCTGCATGGATGTGACCTCTCTTTATTCTCTTCACCCAGAACAAGACAAACATACATGTTTATGCACGCAGATGTTTGCCCTGTGTGGGAATGCGAAGCATATTTTTTTATAAATACATATTTATTATTCTAGGTATATATAATAAATATGTATTTACAAAAAAATAAAATGTATTTACGTATGTTTATCAGTAGTACCCATTGTTATGGGGCTTCGCTTACTTTGGGGCTAGGTGGCGCTGTGTAATTTGTCCAACAATATTTATTTATTTAAATTTAATGTAGTTGCAGAAGTTCGTAATACAGCAACACGGCAACTTCTGAAGAGGTTATTGGCAACTAGACTCGCATTATTTTTCCTGGGAGTTGTCATTTCGCTGCAGCTTTCTGTGAGGTGCAGATACTTTCTCAGTCTGGTTGCTTCGCTGGACTTTAAACAATTTCCATAATTTTAAAAATTTATTTGTAAATTTAATCAAATAGTAAGTTTTTTCTTAGATTTTATTCTGCTCATGAATCCACATTGATATATATTATAAAACTGTACTTATTACATACATTCTCTACTTATACTTGCGACGTTTTTGCGATGTATGACGTAAAAAGACAAATGTTTTCCCGATATAAAATTATAGCGCCATCTGTGTACATACTCGTACATAATTTTCACGTAATACAACACGCCATCCCCATAATTTCTGAACTAAAAGCAACCTCATTAAAAGCACGCGCTAAACGCATTTGATTTCTTCAGGAAGCATGCTACGCGTTCCCTGAAACAATATCTTTAATTTCCAATGTTTGTAATAGATGGCGCTACGTTCATCCCTTCGAAACCCGTGTGGTCATATATGACCGCGAAATGTATGGGAAAAGGTATATAACGGGTTCTGAAGGCTTAATATATAGCTTGATTAAGTTGATAGGCTAAATTATGTATTTATAAAAATATATTATTTGGTGTGCCAGTTACAAAATTTTAATCATCATCATCATCAGTCTTTATCATTGTATCCCACACACAACCGTGGTTGAGCACCAGTTCGACTTTATATCAGCGAAATTTAGTAAATTACCTATATAGTTGTATAACATAGAAGAATTTTGAAATATTGTTTTAATCTCGGGAATCTGTTCAGGGTTTCTCAACCACCCTATCAATAAAATTCCGCTGTCATTTCGTCTGTATCTCTATCGGCCTAATACAGCACTGTATCTTAGTAACTGCTATATTTAGGTAGATATTTGAAATTATTAAAGAATATGTGTTACAAAAATAATATAAAGATACAAATAAATTAACGTTCCACAAGACATTGGCTACAAGAAATTGCCATTTTTTAACACCCATCGTTTTAAAAAAAATGCCAATTTCTTGTGTGAGGTACATCAAGCGTGGAACCCTTGTTTGTGCAACTAGCGCTTGTCCAATTTTTTAATAGCTTTTTTCATTCAACGTCTTGAGCCGTACGAACCACCCGATGTAAACTGTTTACCGTAGTCTATGAACGCCTGCACTCGCGCTTACTCAGTAGGGCTGGTTAAATGCTTGCCCTGTTGCTGACAGATCCAGGGCACCACACCAACGCGGCCGATGGCATTTCGCGGTGTTGTTTAGTGGGTATACCGTCGGGCAGCCGACGGGGAGTCCCACACTACCACCGGAGGCCACCCAGGCACCGGTGGTGTGCGTAACGCATTTTTCCCCGGGTCACAAAAAAAAAGGGCTGGTTAAATGAGCCCTGCCTCTCTTACACCCAGACGAAGATAAAAAGATATGTTCATGCACGCAAATGTTTGTGCTGTGTGAGAATCGAACACACGAGCGTGTCATTGTCTTATGAAATTTAATCAATAATATCAAACTTAAAACCAGATTCTGCAACTGGATGGTATAAGATTCTGACTAGATGAAATGGCTCTACCTACCAAATCAGTCATCTATGTATACAAAAGTGGCGTGTTTACAAAATTTCTAAAACGGTCAATTGTACACCCAATTTTCAAAGGAGATTTTGTCAAAAAAGCGACAACAATAATTACAGACTCATATCCGTACTACCCGTCATCTCACAAAACAAAATAAAAAATCTGAATCTCTGAAATAACCGAAAAGACAATAATAATAAATAAATAAATATTGTCGGACAAATTACACAGCGCCATCTAGCCCCAAAGTAAGCGAAACTTGTGTTATGGGTACTAGACAACTGATAAACATACATAAATATATATTTTTTTGTAAATACATACTTATTATACATAGAAAATACCCAGACCAAGACAAACAGACATGTTCATGCACACAAATGTTTGTACTGTGTGGGATTCGAACCCACAAGCGTTGGTGTAAAAGTAGCGTAACAGCGCTTTCCAACACTACGCCATCGAGCTCGTCAATAATAACTGATAAAATTTCTAGACACTTTCAATATTATTTGAAAACCACAATATGGATTTCGCGAGGGCATAGGCACTGAAGATGCTGTTCAGGATCTTGCCAAATATGAAATAATAATGCTCGACGTGAAAAAGAAAACATTTTGCGAATTCGTGCGATGTGCGATGCTGTATCTATGGTTCATCTCCTACGGAAGGTTGAGAGGGTTTTTTTGTTATACCACTAAGGTGGCAATCAAGCATTCGGTCTGCCTGATGGTAAACAGTCACTGCAGCCTATGGACATTTGTAACACGAGGGGTGTGACTCATGTTGTTAATTTAAATTTCCTCCCGTTGGTCAGACTCGATCTTGACATATTTATGCGCTATAACACAATGACGGCGTCATTTATTTCTTAAAAACCTGTTATTTTGCTCTTACAAACAAATTTATATATTTGTACATATATACATTTCGACAACCATCATTTTGTATGGAGATAGTTTTAAATAAAATAGTCAAAATTGTAGAAAACGTTTCCATTCCGTGTTCGTTCAATAGCTTTCACAGACAATAGCTTGCGGAGGAAGCTAAAGTGCTTGCATTCCAATACTTGAGAATTGTTCAATGGAGTGAAAGCAAAGACTGCCGGCTCAGATTATGCGATATACAGCTATAAAGGCACAGAATATATTCAATAGCTTATTATTTCTTGGTGATAGAATTGGTATATCTGCTTTTAAAGAGAGGAAAGGCGTATGAAAGTACTATTGGCGAAGTACCTCCACCTCACAGAAGTACGCAGCCAGATAAAAGAGAGCTCGATAGCGTTGTTGCGAGTGTTTTTTCTAACAGAACACGCAGGCGTCTTAACCTGTCCATGGATGGGTTTATCAATCTCGAGCTTCGAAGGTTACGGGAAGCCGTCGGCCCCGGCTGTTCGATAGATGGCAGGCGTTAAGCTAAGTCAGTGGCTTTCTGGCGGCTTGAGAACACTGGCCTCCTCCAATCCGCAGTTGAGCAGCGTGGCGGAGTATGCTCTAAACCCCTTCGGTTGAAGCGAGACCCGTATCCCTGCAGTGGGATGAGTAAGGGGCGATGTAGTAAATAACAATCGGCTGTATTTTTGGGTGCATGCGACGGAATCGGGTTAGTCGTGAGTTGTGAAAGGTAGTTGTGTTCATTGCGGTGGTGGCAACATGTGAGCTATGCCGCAGTGGCTTCGATAAACGCAGTAACTGGGTCCCGACCCTTTTCGAGAAAAACCTGTTTTTATATTTATTATGCTTGTATCTCTGGAACCACACGAGACACCTACATGAAAATTGTAAACAGAAAGATATCAAAAATACAAAAAGGTCAATCATATATTAATATACAGGTATTGTTATAAATATATAGATAAATAAAACGGCAATCGACGTTTTAGTCAATGCATTTATGAAACTGAAAACCTGTGTTTAATGAAAGAATCATGAAATGTGACTTTGAGAAACTTGTAGCTCTCGTTTTTCTTATTTTGGATATTGTATTCGCTCAATGTGGGTAAAAACCTTAGTTGATACGTTTATCGCGGCAATATGCTCCTGTTTTAAGTGCTTAGAGGGTAGCGTAGTCACTTTATGAGTACACCAGATGAAGCGTTAGTTTGTTCGCCTGACGTAATTTTTTACACAACTAGATTGGCAAACAAGCATGCGGCCTGCATTAGATGGTAAACTGTCACCGCAGCCAATCTTGTGACCTAAGGCTGTTTCGTCACAGTACCCAGTAATTTCTCTGCCATATCTCACCCTTCAAATTGGAACACAGCTATACAAATATAGCTGCATGGCGGTAGAAATAGGTAAGACAGAGGTACCCACGCAGACAACTTCTGTACAAAGTCTTCCTCTGGTAAAAAAAAAAATATAAAAAAATATTTATTTATTTATTTATTGAATTACATGCGCTATTGGAAATTGCTGGATAAATATGTGTGACTCCCGGTAGACTTCCACTTCCTAGGGGGACAACTACACTTTCTTCAGGTTAACTCCCACGGATTATAGTTTCTTGGAAGTGCACATTTCTTCACCATGCTTTCCTTGTCCGTCGAGTGACTGATAATTACAACGCTTTACTCCCTGTTCAATTGAAATAGAGAACCTTTACAATATTACTTATGTATATATGTCTGTCAGTCACAGAAACGTACGAAGTATCCGAATAAAAAAAGCTACTTTTTTCTTTTGATTTTTTTTGCAATAATAAATTAAGTTCAAAACCAAATTTCTAAGAACAAGTTGTTTTCATTTTTTATACAAGTTATTTTCATTTGTTTTTTCTAATATTTTGAATTCAGTGGTCTCTCGTATTTTTTTCCAATATTTTTATCACCTTATGTTTCTAGAGGAAGCCATAACACGTTACTTAGCTATGAAAGTATCCGTATTTAATCTACCTACGTTTGAAAACATTCTTTATCAGCAACATATTTGAAAGTCCAATTCATATTTATTTCATAAGTGTATAAGCAAAGTGAGAGGAAAAGCTTGTATTCAGCGTTTGTCAAAGTAATTGAAACTCTGCGAATGTCCAATTATGATTTTTTATTGGGGATAAAAATCCTTTGAAGCTAATCATTGCAATAGTCAAGAGGTTTTTCACGAATCAATATTGCTTTTTTGAGATCGGCTTTGGATAGTGAAGGGCCTTATAGGCTAGGGCACTGCTGTTGAATATTGAATCTATCGTGAGTCGAATAATGTCATTGAATTACGTTTTATCTAACGACTAAAGAAGAAATTTTAAGAAATTTCCTGTAACAATTATTATGTAAATAAAACTTATTCTATCTATCTATCTATCTAAAGGCTTAAAATAGATTTTCAGGTTTGTGGAAGTCGATTGGGCCGTTGCTCATATCAACCTCAGCGAATACGTTATTTAAGCAGCATCAATTACAGCCGTTCTATCGATGGGTTTAGTTATTTCGAGATCCTTTGTATACCAAAGGACGTTAAGATATAATGAAGTTAAGACAAATGTTGTTGTTGTTGTTTCGGTAGATGGCAGTTAAGCTAAATTCAAAGATGATGCGTTTAGCCGCCGTTCGTTTTAGGATACCTCCTCCGTCTGACTGGAAATCGCAGTCAAATAATAACTCCTTGGAGGGTTGTAGTTTTTCTGCAAATTAATGAGGTTAGCAGTAAGCTCCTACTGAGTTGCTGTCTTATCAATGTACGCCGTATGCTTATTTGCCCCTGACATTGTATGAAAAAACAGTTGCGGTACATAAATCCATAGAAGATTATGCCGAGAGCTTATGTAGACCTAAATATCTGGTATTCTTTTTTTAGGGTTCCGTACCCAAAGGGTAAAACGGTACCCTATTACTGAGACTCCGCTGTCCGTCCGTCCGTCCGTCTGTCACCAGGCTGTATCTCATGAACCGTGATAGTTAGACAGTTGAAATTTTCACAGATGATGTATTTCTGTTGCCGCTATAACAACAAATACTAAAAAATAGAATAAAGTAAATATTCAAGGGGGCTCCCATACAACAAACGTGATTTTTTTGCTCATTTTTACTCGATATTCATAACGGCAACAGGTAGACGCTTGAAATATTCACAGAATATTTAGTTATATATTTACTTTAAAAATAAATAATTAAATTAAAATAAAACAAATATTTATGGGGTGCTCCCATACAACAAACGTGTTTTTTTGCCGTTTTTATAGATAATGGTACGGAACCCTTCGTGCGCGAGTCCGACTCGCACTTGGCCGATTTTTTTTATATTACTTCGGGAGGCATACAAGCATACGGCCCACCTGATGTAAAGCGGCTACCGTAGCCTATTAACGCTTGAGATATATTAAGTATCACTCGTGCGATGCCACCTCTGCTGCTTACACAGCAACTCCTTGGGAGCTTACTGGTGACCTCACTCATGCACAGGAACACAACAACCGTCTCGGGAGTTGTTATTTATCTGCGGTTTTCTGTGAGGTGGAGGTACTTCTCCAGACGGGCTGCTTTGATACGTCCTACCTCTCTTAAAACATCCAGACCAAGACAAACAGACATGTTCATGCACACGAATGTTTGCCTTGTGTGGGAATCGAACCCACGAGCATTGGTGTCAAAGTGGCGACATCCACGACTGAGCCACCGAGCTCGTCAAAATTCTTGTTGGAGGATGAACCGACCATAGGAACTATATGCCATAAGAATAATCTAATGAAGGACCTGCCCGCGTAGCCAGAGGACAGAGATCCAAGATACTCAGCAAGATATTATGTCTTGCTACCATTACTAGATACTATTCGATGATTTATCAGTCACCATTTACAGTTGGCCGAATAAACGTAATTTTTTTTTTACCAAATTAGTGTGTTAAAAGCAGTGATAGCCCAGTGGATAAAGAACTGTCCTATTGACCAACAGGTCCTCGGTTCGAATCCTGCTGTGTACCACTAAATTCGTATTTTCGGATGTATGTACATATTTGTAATTGTCACTTGCCCGGCGGTGATGGAGAATATCGTGAGAACGTGCGGTCCAAGGAATTATATTTAGATAAAAAGATAAAGATAAAAGATAAAAATTCTTTATTTGCCTTTAGACCCTCACGGGCACTTAGACACGTCTTACATTTTCAATATTATATCTTATCATTTTTTTTTTTTAAGTTTTTCTCTTTTTTAATCTACCAACATTTCAAATGACCATTCCCGAAGAAGAAATGCCAAAAGAAACTTGCCAATATAGGTCTTTTTTTTTCCAAATCATCTTATACATATTACAATAAATATAATGAGTGTACATATAGTGATATCAAGTGGTACAATTAAAGTTATATTAATTCATGTGCTGAATCATTTCCATACATCTCTGTCAGTTAGATATTCATCGATTCTATAATAACCCTTCTTACATAGAGTATTCTTGATGTGTCTTTTGAATATATAGATGTGTGACGTATTTTATTTATTTTGCTGACGTTTCGAACGCTTTGCAGCGTCCGTAGTCGCAGGAAGACTAAGGTGGTATTTGTCTTACATTAGTTATTCAATTATTACATCTACCGACATGGATGGATTAATTATATATGTTCCGATTCACACAAAAATCGCTCACAGTGTCCGAACATTTTTTAGTAGATCTTTGGATTTGTGACTTGATTATTTTTAGGACTCGATCCCAAGCAGGTGGTACTTGCCAACCATCTTCTCTATTGAAATTGGGGTGTTTTCTTATTTCAATAGCCTCGCGCAACATTCTCGGCATGTAGCGATTCTCCTTGGCGAGGATTTGTGGTTTATCGAACCGGATGTAATGGTTTTGCCGGTCTAGTGTATGTTCACATACTGCAGAGTTTTTATCGCGCCTATTCTTCATGTCAGCAATGTGTTCTTTCACACGAGTACCTACGCTTCTTTGTTTGCCCTATGTATGATAAACCACATTCGCAGTCTAATTTGTATACTCCTGCATCTTGTAAGGGGATATTAGACTTGATAGGTCTTAGAAATTGACTGATCTTCTTATGGGGCTTGAAATAAGTTTTAATTGAAGCTCGCCGCAAGATGTTGCCAATTTTGTCTGTGACTCCCTTTAAGTATAGTAATATGGCAGGTTGACATTCAACTGTAGGCGGCTTCGGGCGGCTTATGTGACGCATGCGAGGGAGTTTGTGACTATTGCTCCGCAGTACTTGTTTGACATGTTGGAGTTCCTCCTCTATATGCTCAGCGTCGCAAATGCCGTGTGCTCTCTGAAACAAAGATTTGCCTACGGTAGCTAACTGACATGGATGGTGGTGTGAGTTACCAGATATTTGTCTGTATGGGTGGGTTTCCTATACACTGTGTGAGTAAGTGAGTTGTCAAGTTTCCTGGTAATTAATATATCAAGGGATGCTAGTGAATTATTTGCCTCTGATTCCATGGTGAATTTGATTTTATTGTTGAACACGCGATACTTCCGTTAAAAATTGTTTAATTCAATGTGTAACAATCGCGAAAACCTAAGACAATACTATAGATGTGTGACCTAACCTAAGGAAGGTTTGCCAACTTGGTTTTCCCCCTGGGTTGTAAAGGACAGCAGTCGCATGTCAAAATCAGCATCTTCGCCAGACCCTTAGGCTTAGGTAGCGGACCCCGTCGATCCTAATGAATTACGAAACGGGATAACGCTAAGAAGAAGAAGAAATGTCGGTTATAAAACAGAGAACAGATTGAATTAACAAAGGAGAGGAGAAAAGCTTGGTGTATTCCACTACAGCACAAAACAGGTTGTGCAGATTTCCTAGTAAGACGGGTACAAGGGGAGCTCGTACCAGCCTTGCTGCTGCAGCTGGGAGGGCGAGAAGTGGAATAGGTGGACTATTCCACTTCCCTGATACTGCCACTGCAACCGACATTTTACTCAGATGAGTGGTTTAATCATGCCCATCTCCCACTCTTCGGCTCATATGAAAGCAAAGTCTGTGGTGTAAAGGAATAGTGGAGGAACTCAGTAGAAAAATGATAGAAAACAAAATGTGTTTTTTTTTAATTAGTAAACAAGGAATCCTTATAGTTTCGCCATTTCCGTCTGTCTGTATGTCCGTCTGTCGGCGGTCTAGCTCAAAGACGCTTGATACTAAGAAGCTGTAGATTGGCATGTATATACATATTAACTATGGTAACAAAGTGGTAGAATAAAATATTGAAAAAATAGTTTTTATGGCGATACTTCCCGTAAAGTGAGGATGTTTTTCCCATCCATGGTGTGGGGAGTCGTTAGATAGGTTTTTAAAAACATTGAAGGTGTGGGAAGATTATTTTTCGATAAAGTTCCGTTTGTGAAATATTTATATTAAAAGTGTAATTTTTTATTAGACTCAAGTGCTGAATTTTCATGAGTACCCTTTCAGATGGCCGAACGAGTTATCAGACTCCTACTGACAAACCACCGCCTAGGGCTTGCCTTTAGCCGGGAAGGCTTTATGGGCTTCATCGGAGGCGAATCTTTTCACATCAAATCAAATCAAACAATTTATTTGCAAGAATACAAGATTACATTCGTGTTAATTGTCATACAATTATGAAAATTCCTTCATGCATGCCGTATTCAACCTGCGCGCAGGTGTGCAAATATTTCATATTTAATTTCACAATAATTAATAAATTATCAATAAAATAGTCAAGCATTAAGTCAAGTGATGTCTATCATGAAAAATATCAATGTCCTACTTTTTATTTAAATACTCATGCACCGTATAAAAACAATTTTCCATAAGCCATGAACTCAATGTGCATTTGAAATTTTTTGAGTCTAATTTTTTAATATCTACTGGTAGTTTATTATAAATTAAAGTGCACATGTTGAAAACATTTCGTTTGTATATGTCAGTAGTACAAAGTGGTCGATGCAATAGGTTCATTTGTTTAGTTCTAACTGGCCTTAAGCTGTTTTCGCCGCGTCGTTTAAAAAAATGCAAGTGAGAGTTGACAAATAAGCAAACTTCTCTAATGTACATGCAGGGTAACGGTAATATTTGAAATTGTTTGAAAAGAGGCCTGCAGCTGTCGCGAAACCATGCTCTATCCATTACGCGTACACACTTTTTTTGCAATTTGAATGCTTTTTCCATGTATACCGAGTTTCCCCACAGTAAGAGTCCGTAACTTAACACAGAACTCACAAACCCATGATAAGCTGTTAACGCAGCGTCGGTCGATACAGATTGTCTTAGTCTCTTTAATGCGTATACAAAACGTCGTAGTTTTTTACAAGTTAAGTCTACGTGAGTTTTCCAATTAAGGTGTTTGTCAATATTTAAACCTAAGAATTTTACACAGTTAACCTGTTCTATACACAAATTATCGCGACGTATCTTTAAAAGTGGAATTCTAGAGTTGTACGATTGAAATTGTATTAATTTAGTTTTATTTATGTTTATGTGTAAGTTATTTTGTTCCATCCATGCAATTACATCATTAAGAGAATTTTGAACAGCAATCTCTTGCAGGAGCATATTATCGCGTTTAATTATAAGTGTTGTATCATCTGCAAACAATATACAGTCCTCCGTAGTAGCCTTAGGTAAGTCGTTAATGTATAACAAAAACAATAAAGGACCCAGTATACTTCCCTGGGGAACACCGATATTATTATTTAAAAAATGGGAACGGAAAATCTTTTTTGTGTAACCTTTGTTACCTTTACATATTTTCGATATTTCCGTACACTATTGTCTATTTTCTAAAAAACACGAATCCAGTCATTAGCTTTACCCCTTATACCATAGTGTTCCAACTTATGTAGTAATTTTACATGATTAACAAAATCAAAGGCCTTACTCATATCTAATAAGACAGCTGTAGTCAAAAGTTTGTCATTTATACTTTCAGTTACATTTCGTATCAAGTTGAAACAAGCTAGTGCTGTAGAACTGCCTCTACGAAAACCGAATTGATTCGTAATTAGCACGGTGTATTTTATTAAAAAATCATTTATGCGCTTGAACAATGCCTTTTCAAGAATTTTAGAAAGTATAGGGACGATAGCAATGGGCCTATAATTATTAGGGTCTGTTTTATCTCCATGTTTAAATAAAGGTTTTACAATGAACAGTTTCAGTTCTTCTGGAAAGCTTCCCTCAATAAATGATAAATTTATTATATGCATGAGAGGACGGCTAATATGATTCGCACAAACCTTTAAAACCTTTGTCATTATATCATCGTATCCGCATGTCTTGCTATTCTTTAACGACATTATTGTCAGATAAGTCTCGCTTTCGTCAATTGGCGTCAAGTAAATCGTGTTTGGATTTTTTGTCGAGTTATTTAAATAATTTGTAAATGATTGTCCTGAGTTATTATCCGGAGTTTTAGCTGTGCTCTTAGTGAGATTTATAAAGAAATTATTAAATACATTACAAATGTCATTAGGATCAGAAATTATGTCACTATTAGAATTAATCGAATTAATATAATTATTACGCGAATTATTAGAAATATTGGATGAAATTAAATCCCACGTGGCTTTACATTTATTTTTGTTGTTCATAATATATTTTTTGCTACATATTATTCGAGATTTCAATACACACGTTTTGAAAAGCTTATTATACTTTACGAACTTCTTTTTATTAGCGACTTTGTTAGAATTACATAATCTATATTTTAAGAAAAGAGTTCGTTTAGTTTTGCTTGACTCTTTTAGACCTTTAGTTAACCAGTTTAATTTCGAACGTTTATTATTCATTTTAACCTTAATCACAGGAAAACACAGGTTATAAAATAAGCATAAGTGATTATAAAATAATTTAAATGCCTGGTGTAGCGATTTCGAATTTAATACGTCTATGAACGAGAGTGATGACATACAATCTCGAAATTTGTTTATGTTTTCGATTGCGTAATCACGTCTGTATTCATACCAAATAGAAGGTGATTCGTATTTCTTTATTGTTATATTCTTTAATGCTTATTATATTTATTCGTATTTCTTTATTATTTTATTTATTTCTTTATCTCTTTCCATCCCTGCTGAAAGCGCATCCAAGATATACAATCTCATCCATTTGTTTCAACACTTCATCATCAACTGTAATCCATTGATTCTGGTTTCTTCTCTTTCAAATACCATTATCTTTGTTTTCTTGCTTGCTGATGTGAAAAGACGAGTGAGTGCTGGGAATAGTGTGAATGGAGCGTTGGGGAATCTTCTTGGTAGTAAAAGCTTGAGCCAGAAGGCACAGTTCAGTATACACAATGCAGTGCTGGTCGCAAACGCTCATTTAAGGAAGCGATATGCTGGGGTTTTTTTTTCTTTATACTACGTCGGGAGGCATACAAGCATACGGCCCACCTGATGTAAAGCGGGTACCGTAGCCTATTACCACTTGAGAGAGATTAATTACCACTCGCGTGATGCCTCCTCTGCTGCTTATACAGCAACTCCTTGGGAGCTTACTGGTGACCTCACTCACACAACACAACAACCCTCTAGGGAGTTGTTATTTGGCCGCGGTTTTCTGTGAGGTGGAGGTACTTCCCCAGATGGGCTGCTTTGATGCGTCCTACCTCTCTTAAAACATCCAGACTAAGACAAACAGACATGTGCATGCACACAAAGTTTGTCTTGTGTGGGAATCGAACCCACGAGCGTTGGTGTCGAAGTCGCGCATTCACGACTGAGCCACCGAGCTCGTCATATCGTATGGCAGAGAGAGCATGAAAGTAGAATAAACGCGGTCAACTTGCGAGCGTTGCGCAAAATTGGTGGCGTAACGCTTGTAGATCGTACTCGCAATGATAATGTTAGAAACAGAGCTGGTCTGAAAGAGAGTGTAGGTGTTAAAATAAAAAGAGACATGCTCCGATGATTCGGACAGTAGAAAGAATGGAGGAAGAAACCAGTTGAGGATGCGCAAGCTTGCATTGCCAGTTTAAATTTGTCGGCCATTTTGACCATGTTCCTTAAGAGATAGGAACGGTGTTCCTGAACATTCCTATTCTACTTTTTATGCTGAATCCGAATCTGAAGTCAAAATTCGAATATTCGAAAAAACGCACACACAGGCTAATGCACAGACAAACGCACACACAGACAAACGTATAGATTTCATATGGACGAGCTCAGTGGCGCAGTGGTGGAACGCTACTTTGACACCAACGCTCGTGGGTTCGATTCCCATATAGTACAAATATTTGTGTGCATGAACATGTCTGTTCGTGTTGGTCTGGGTATTTTCTATGTATAATAAGTATGTATTTACAAAAAAAAAATGTATTTACGTATGTTTATCAGTTGTGTAGCACCCATAACACAAGCTTCGCTTACTTTGGGGCTAGGTGGCGCTGTGTAATTTTTCTGGCAATATTTATTTATTATATAGGAACGGTGTTCCTGAAAATACGAAACAGAAATACAACGCGAAAGTAGAAAGATGTAGGAGCCGAGGAAGACCAAGTCTTACCTACCATGATCGTGTTTTATCAGAAGTGATACCACGAGCCGTAGAAAGCGACGAACGTGCATAAGAAGTCCAATGAATGCTAAAGAAGCGAGTGAGGTTTGTAAGGATCGAGTCATGTGGCGCTCGGTTCTCGGTCACCAGTAAGCTCCCAAGGAGTTGCTGTGTAAGCAGCAGAGGAGGCATCCCGCGAGTGATACTTAATACATCTCAAGTGTTAATAGGCTGCGGTACCCGTTTTACATTAGGTGGGCCGTATGCTTGTATGTCTCCCAACGTAGTATAAAAAAAACACAATAAACCTCCAGGAGTGATTGGTTTGTGGTCTTCTGCAAGGCGATATTTCATCAGAATATTCCCTCGCTCTGTACCATCTCTACGAAAGTGTTTGGAAAGGCGTGATGATAACATAACCTCTTGCTACTCATAAATATTGATATATTATCGTTTTTCTTAATTTCAGAACAAAGGCCCAAGAAGTATCCAGTCCTGGTGTTCATACATGGTGACTCCTTTGAGTGGAGTTCAGGCAACTCTTATGATGGTAGGATACTGGCCTCGTATGGGAACATAATGGTGATCACAGTCAACTTTCGGCTGGGTATACTGGGTAAGGAAGTTTTAAGAAGATTGTTTTCGAGATTTTCGGTGGTATACGCCGCCAATTAAAACTTTCAAGTACAAGCATGTAGCCGGCGTTATGTTAATCGTTACCGTTTGTAACTCAAGCAGTTAAAAACAATACCGTCGTTTTCCTTATAAAGCTCTAATCTACAGTAACCCTATATATAGGTGGGTTGTATGCTTGTATAAAAAACAAACGAAGTATCTTTATCGCTTACACATGAGATCACTTTTCGCTAGAGTTTTTTTTTCGACGAGCTCGGTGGCGCAGTGGTGAAACGCGTTGTTACGCTACTTTGACACCAATGCTCGTGGGTTCGATTCCCACACAGTACAAACATTTGTGTGCATGAACATGTCTGTTTGTCATGGTCTGGGTATTTTCTATGTATAATAAGTATGTTGATCCAAAAAAAAATATGTATTTACGTATGTTTATCAGTTGTCTAGTACCCATAACACAAGCTTCGCTTACTTTGGGGCTAGATGGCGCTGTGTAATTTGTCCGACAATATTTATTTATTTATTATTTATTATATAGGTGGGTTATATGCTTGTATAAAAAAAGAAACGAAGTATCTTTATCGCTTACACATGAGATCACTTTTCGCTACAGTTTTCTGTTTCTTCTGCTTCTGCAATAGCCATACCATAGCTGACGCCCGGCTGACTGTTGGCCTTCCGTAACTCATTTAGGAGTAGTTACAATAAAAAAATAGTTTTTCGTAACGAGTATAACATACATAAAAACACTTTGCGAGGGTAATGATTTCCCAACAAAGTTTGCGATAAAGAAAAATATGCGAACCCATTTTCCTCTACAAAAAATCCCTCCACGTGTTCGTAAACATTTTCACTTCAAAATATTTCGCAGAGCCAATTAAATATATCATATTTATAGATTAAGGCAAAACCTATTTATAAGTATGTGATATATAACAAAATGTCAATAATTACATACCATACAACATCTCTTATTGAATTCAATTACAATGAACAGTATCATTTGCAGCGGTATTTTGTTCCAGAGATGCGCTCCATTAACGTCACAAAAAAAAATATGGGAAAATATATAGTTCAAAGTTTTTATTAGATAAGGCTCTTAGGAATATGTGTACTAATATTATAATAATTAAATAATATAAAAATAACGCAACAGAAGCAAAAAATGCAGTCATACGCAGACACTTCCATGTGTTCTTTGGGCATTTATTGCTCTGTTATTTTTTGTGAAAGGTTTATGATGATTTCTTCTTCATTTATTATGATGTTTGATAAATCATTCTATTTTCTTTATTACTTACATGTTATAGAAACTTCAGCAGTAGTAGTAACACTAACTAGGATTTACGTTGGCCATTCTGTGTAAAGATCACT
The DNA here is from genome assembly GCA_947507595.1 of Pyralis farinalis. NCBI lineage: Eukaryota > Metazoa > Arthropoda > Insecta > Lepidoptera > Pyralidae > Pyralis > Pyralis farinalis. The sequence goes on along the minus strand of OX382261.1, from coordinate 38,257,549 downwards.
CTCTTATGGAAATCCACATATCTTTCTTTCATACCGACAGGAATGGCGGAGTCGTGTAAAAAACACTCTATTATCTTCAGCTATATTTAATGCATCGTGAATTGGGTGGTATTAACATCTCTATGAACTGTGGACAAATATTGACGAAGATCATTATATTACAAACGTTCATATACTGCGGTAAATGGCACACAGCTGAATGCTTGTTGTTCGCCCAGCGTAGTTCAAAAAACCATAGTTTTATCCATAATAATTTATTGATTATGTTTGTTTTCTCTTCCAATAATAAATTGTTTATCCAATACAGGTTTCTTAAAACCAAGTCTAACTGAACATGAATATGGTAACAATGGGTTACTAGATCAGTTAGCAGCACTTCAGTGGATCAAAGATAACATTGAAGATCTCAATGGAGATCCAAGCGCAGTGACTTTGATGGGACATGGCACCGGGGCTGCATGTGTCAATTATTTGATGATGTCAACCATTACTGATGGTAAGAGTTCTGAACGTTTGTTAATGATATTAAAACAAACCAAATATATAATACAGTAGACCCACGTAATAAATTACCCAAATGTAGCAACAATACAACAGACACACATAATATAGGAGACATATATAATACAGTAGGAACATACAAATAACACATTGACTTTAAAGAAACCTGAAAACATTGTACTTACACAAACTCCTGAAGCTATAGATTCAATTTGTTGCAGGCAGCGAACCGGTCAATAAAATTAAACTTTTCATTAATCAGACTGGATTTGTTTTGAATACACAGCCACTACGCTTTAGGTTAACGCTTTGTTAATTATGTCAAAAACATGCCCAAATGTGCTAATTGGTTAACTTATTTTTATATTTAGTAGGTGTTTCCGGACTACTTGTCTGAATGTGTCTAAATATTCATCGCCTTAGTGCAGAAGGATCTACCTTTTGATTAATGGTCGTTTGCTTTCGCCAATTGAGCTTTTAGAAAATTTATAACAACGATTAATTACCATTGCAAACCTCCCAAATTCCATTAGGTACAGTGGCAAGCAAAGATTTTTCATTTAAATATTTTCGATACAATAGTCTTCTAGACCATGGGACCATGGGAGTAAGACTTATGGGAACACACTTGTATTATTGTGCAACTACCTAAGGCGTAGCAAACTCTAACTAATGAGTCAGGACACAAACATAAGTGTTGTGTGTAGTGTTCAAACGTCATTTTATCTAATGGCGTCTGACTGTATAATTTAGTCGTCGAAAACTAATTCAATGATGATACTCATCAAATGAGTTTTCAACGTAGACGATTATCAAATCGGCATCAAACCTATAAGTGGTTGTTACTAGTAGATTATATAAATCAGTGCGTTACATATACTGATATATTTTACTTTTGACTCTAAAGGCGACTTATTAGAGCCAAAACTGGTCTACGTTCAGGGTTCATAGCTGGGACCACATCTCCAAGGAATATACTTAGAAAGTAACTCACTTAGTTCAAAGTAAGTAAGGTAACCTGTATAGTTTCTAAACCTTACAGTAGGCCGATTCTACTAAAAAACTGCAACTGCACTGCAGCGCGGCGTGTGTCAAAATACGTACATTTTGACGTTTCTTTAAACGTCACTGCTGTCAGATCGCTTGACGAAACGTCAAAATGTACACATTTTGACACACGCCGCGTTGCAGTGCAGTTGCAGTTTTTTAGTAGAATCGGCCTACAGGTCTACTTAAACAAAAAAAAAATCAGATATGAACATAAAAAACTTACTTAAAGATTATTATTGTCTCTAAGTTACCTGTCACTTTCGGTTTCGTTCCTCGTGTGTGTTCGATTTTCGGAGTTAAAATGTTTTTCTCAGCTAAACAAATTATATCACAATTTGTATCTAGCCTAGCCTCTATAATATATGTGAATAAATTTTCAGGACTGTTTCATCGAGCTATCCTAATGTCAGGATCAGCATTGTCAGACTGGGCAATGACGAAGGATCCCGGGCAGTACACATTCCAAGTAGCACAAAGCTTGGGCTGTAATCCTATAGCAAAAAACATGATGTCATGTTTACAAAACAAATCGTAAGTAGATAAGTAAATTAAAATACTATGATTATCAATTAGAATATTCAAGGAGAGATATTTACTACATGTTTATATAATTAACGCATAAAATCCTTGTCAATTAGCTTCTCATTCCACATCTAACCAGTGAAAATATCGTTTTCTTCGAGATCTTTGTAATTACTAACCTGCACTATATTTATGTCTCATGGACATGTTTCGATTTAGAGGAATGCAAATTTAGGCCCTGCCACTTTCACTAGGTTAAAAAAGCAACTTTAAAAGAAAGGAATATATCGGATCTATTTAGAACTACATCATTTTTAAAAGACGATTGAAAAATAAGTTTTCTGATGTCTTTATCGTATTTTTAGGTTTTGTATAAATTTCATTCATTATGTTGTACAGCCATCAATTGTATTATATATATGTATATATTGTCATATGTATTGGGACCAAACTTGGCTCTAAATTCGTTTTTTTATACAATGTTGGAACAGACTTGTTCATGTATACAAATATTTGTTGCGTGTGGGAAACGGAACTCACGAGCGTTGGTGTCAAATTAATGATTTTTTATACTACGTCGGGAGACTTACAAGCATACGGCCTACCTGATGTAAAGCGGTTACCGTAGCCTATTAACGCTTGATAGTAAGTATCACTCGCGCGATGCCTCCTCTGCTGCTTGCACAGCAACTCCTTGGGAGCTTACTGGTGACCTCACTCACACGCAGGAACGCAACAAGCCTCTAGGGTGTTGTTATTAGGCTGCAGTTTTATGTGATGTGGAGGTACTTCCCCAGACGGGCTGCTTTAATGCGCCCTACCTCTCTTAGAAAGTTTTGTTGTAATTTGTATTCGATTCTATAATAAATTCCTACTTTTGAGACTGATGTAATGATATGATGTAGTGGTATGTTCACTCCAGGATTTCAACCAGAGACCAGTCTAATAATAGGTTGCTACTTTATCCACTAGACCATCACTACTGAACACTAATTAAAGTGACTACCTACCTAAAGTTATGTGCGAAAATGAGGTAATCCCTGAAGTAAAGTAACAAATAACAAGAACCGACCAATAAGGCGGACTTTCGTAATGAATTTTTAATTATTTTACAATATAATGAACAACAGAAATTTACAAACAACAAACAAGTAATAAACAAGTTTATGAACAATTTGCTTTTGCAGGCCTAATGTGTGGCGAATGAGATCCACGGAGTTTTAGATATTTTGTAACTGAACGGCTGTGAATAAATCTGAGGTACGGTAATTTACAGAAACCTCCGAACGAATCTATAGCTCGTGTTTTTTTCATACTACGTCGAGAGGCATACAAGCATACGGCCCACCTGATGTAAAGCGGGTACCGTAGCCTATTAACACTTGAGATAAGTATCACTCGTGCGATGCCTCCTCTACTGCTTACACAGCAACTCCTTGGGAGCTTACTGGTGACCTCACTCACACGCAGGAACACAACAACCCTCTAGGGAGTTGTTATTTGGCTGCGGTTTTCTGTGAGGCGGAGGTACTTCCCCAGACGGGCTGCTTTGATGCGCCCTACCTCTCTTGAAACATCCAGACCAAGACAAACAGACATGTTCATGCACACAAATGTTTGCCTAGTGTGGGAATCGAACCACGAGCGTTGGTGTCAAAGTCGCGTCATTTACGACTGAGCCACCGAGCTCGTCAAAGTGTTATAGTTCTCCTTGTCTTTTTATACATATTTTTTTTATGTTCATTATTTCTATTCACGTGCCGTTCCCGAGCTTCGCAGATGATTCAATTCCTATAATTATTAATAAAATGTAGTTCAACTAATACATTTAGTCTAGGACACATGTGAGTAAACTACTTCATTTAATATATTTTAGTAGTTATTACTAACATGGGAGAATATTAATAGTATACATATTCCTAAAAGGAGGAAAACTTACTTCGGAATTACATGTATGTACTTCGAGTCAGACGTTTATAAGTTTAGGTGGAATAAAGATATTCACATACATACTCTTGTTTTTTTAACAAGAACTTTGTAACTCCTTGAAAAGACACCCCCCACCAAACTATTACGGACGCAGGATAATGACCACGTTGTACATTTCCGACCACTTGGGCGACTTCTACAACTGTGTGTGTACACTTTGTCATTTTGCTTATTGTAGTGCTCTTCAATTATGAATTTTTTTTGATGGGTAAAGAGGATATTTCGGTGCCTTTCAACTATATCGGGACAGAAGTCGTTTTGACCGATCAACTCTCTTCAACTGTAGGGACTGATTTAGGGCATGTCCTGTAGGGAGTCCATGGATGCAGGTGTCACAAGATGGAGATGAATGGCACTCTGGGGAGGTCTATGTTCTGCACTGGATGAATACCTGTATATCCACACATACAGGCCAATGCCGCTCTCGAGCATGTGAGGGCGTGGGGTGTCAAAAACCGGTTGAAGTTTGCGCCGCATAAGACCAGCGCTATGCTGGTCACGCGCAAACTTAGGTATGACACTCCGCGACTTACCATGGGCGGGATAGACATTGGCATGTCTCGGCAGATCAAACTGCTGGGGTTGACGATTGACGCGGGTCTGACGTTCAACGCGCACGTGGCTACTGTCTGTAAAAGGGCAGTGGCCATATACGGGCGCCTTGCGCGTACGGCCCGCGTCAGTTGGGGTCTCAACCCTGAAGTAGTGAAGATCATATATTCAGCCGTAGTGGAACCTACGATATTGTACGCTGCCGCCGCGTGGGCTCCAGCGGTCAATAAGCTGGGCATCCAGAAACAGCTCAACAGCGTACAGCGGGGCTTCGCTCAGAAGATCTGCAGAGCCTACCGCACGGTCTCCCTGAACTCCGCACTGCTGCTGGCTGGGGTGCTGCCTCTTGACCTCAGAGTGCGCGAAGTCGCCTCTTTATACGAGGCCAAGAGGGGGCTACCCCATCCGCTGCTCGGGGACAGGGAGATCGAGCGGATGGCCTCGAGGATCGAGGCCCCGCATCCCGCGGAGCTAGATAGCTTGGAGTTCGGCAGCCTGGTGGACGAGGAACAATGCAGGGCACACTCCAACTTTGCCCTGCGAATATTTACGGACGGCAGCAAGATTGAGGGCCGGGTTGGCGCCGCTGTGTCCATATGGAACGGTGACGCCGAAACCAAGGCCCTCAAGCTTGCTTTGTCGTCCTACTGTACCGTCTACCAGGCGGAACTCCTGGCTATCTGCACGGCGGCCGAGTACGCTTTGAGCTGCGATGGACCCAGTATTGGCATCTTCAGCGACTCCATGGCGGCGCTCCAGGCGGTGGCGAACGTCGAGTCCCCCCATCCCCTGGCGGTGCAAACACGGGACGCTCTTAAACTGTGCAAAAGCCAGGGTAAGAGCGTCTCGCTGTTCTGGATTAAGGCACACGCGGGGTTGGAGGGGAACGAACGCGCCGATGAACTCGCCAGGAGCGCCGCACTGGGGTTGCGGAGACGGCCAGACTACGACCGCTGCCCTGTCTCATTCGTCATAGGTATGATCCGCAAGGGGACCATTGACGAATGGGATAGGAGATACAAATCGGGAACAACAGCTTCGACGACGAAGCTGTTCTTCCCGAGTGCGGCGGAGGCGTACGGTATCGTGGGCAAAATGGTGCCGTCGAGCATCACCACGCAGGTCCTCTCGGGGCATGGTGGGTTCTCCGCGTACTTGCACAGGTTCAAGTGCGCGGATGACCCATCCTGCTTCTGCGAGCCCGGCGTGGACCAGACAGTGCAGCACATATTGTTTCGGTGTCCCGCATTCTCCAAACAGAGGTATGATTTGGAGCAGGAGTTGGGATTGCGGGTCACCGAAAACACAGTCTCCGAATTAGTGGTGGGCAAAACCCGAACAAAATTTTTAAAATACTGCGTCAGTCTAGCCGTGGTTGTCATTGACCGTAACAAGCAGAGCGGCTCCACCTAGGACTAATGTTGTATACCTCGGCTATACTCTGTATAGCCGATGGGATCGCGGTGGCTAGGTGGAGCTGTGAAGCTCTCTGTCGCCCGTGGCTGGACTGACGCAGTATGGGGAGGGAAGTTTGGAAACAGATAGGATAGTTTCACCGGCGTTTAAAAAATGGGCAAAATTAAAATTTTAGATAATAAAAGATGATGTATGAAAGAATAAACTGAGGAATAAAAGAGTATGATGTATGAATGTGTATTTATATTTTATCTGAATAAAAAATAATAACTTAGCCATAAGAAGAGCCTTGCCCATGGCAGGGGTGCAAGAAATAAATAAATAAAAAAAAAAAAAAAAAAAATACCTGTATATCAACGATAAGGCCGAGCTTCAGATCTTGTTTTATTATACTCGGCAGAGTCCTGGCGGGAATCTTCATTTCTCATCTCGGCGAATTCTGGCTTTAATCGCATTAACAGCCTTTGTAGTTCTAACAGCACGCGGTCGCACCGATCTTTTATGACGTTCACCAGAGGAAGTATTGGTATATCTGTCGATAGTACGACATACGGTTGATACCAAGCTTTTGAAGAGTCTTGAATATGATCTCCATACTCACTTTGTGCAAGGCAATCATTGCAATCCTATTCGATACACATCTCACTCGATGCTTCAACATTCATAGCTCTTTTCTTGCTCGCTTGCCAATACAGGCGAGCGATCGAAGCCAGCATGAAAAGAGCTATGAGAGTTCCTAGGACCCCTGACGTCCCCTTTTGGCATTGTTCTGCTTTTCCTTTCATTTTAGGATTTTATGTCTGCTTCGTTAGTTTTTTGTCGAGCATTCTTTCTACGTGCTACGTCAACAACGAACTAACGAAGCATTGAAATCAGCATCAAGCAGCAGACCTCCGTACCTTTAATGACAAAATCTAGTAGTGTCACCCACGCAATGCTACCTCTGCTGCTAACACAGCAACTCATTAGGAACTTACTGGTGACCTCACTCACTTGCTGAAACCCAACAACTCTCCACTGAGTTGTCATTTGGTAGGTTTTTTCAGTGAGGTGGGGGTACTTCATCAGACGGGATGCTTCAATGTGCCCTACCTCTCTTAAAACACCTAGACAAAAATCAGACATATTCATGCACACAAATGTGTCTCTAACCACTGCGCCATTGAGCTAGAGAGATTCTGCTATTCTATTAATTCAATAAATAGTTGCGTAAAATACAGTTACACCAAAACAAAAAAGTTGGTCAAACTCATTAGTCCCTTACAAAGGGTTTACATTAAAATCAGAAAATGGTCTGAACTTTGAAAAAGATTTTTTAATTATAAAGCGTGTCCCCAAGCGTTTATCAATTTACTTTTATTTGACCCGTCATCGGACACTGCCCACGTTGGTTTGGGATAATCAACAGCCTGTATGAGTTATTTGTGTAGGTACCATGGCCGAAATGGGATGACCGTTTTCAAATTAAGTTTCAAAAAGGTATTTTAAATGTGAAAAAGGTGTTTGTGTATTTTAATTACTTTTCTTGGAATGAGTTTATCGTTTAAAAGCAAAAAAAAAATGTTGTTTAATTAAATTGCATAAAGATGAAGTATTTTTTTGTGATTTGTTTTAACGTGACAAACAAGTAGCCTGCTTGTGGGTAAGCAGTTACTTAATTAGTTAGCATTTTTTTACAACGCCGGGAGGCATACAAGCATACAAGCATAGTAAAGCGAGATACGCGCGAACGAAAGCATGGGAGAGTACAAAATTATTTAAATTTATGATGCAAGACATATGTAGAATCATCTATAGCACTTAAAATGCTATAGTACTTAAAAGAATAGAAGGTGCTTGCAACTATTTCACATGAGGCATTGGTAAAGTCTTATATAGTGGATGCCCAATCTCCCTAAGGAATTTCCAGCTTGTTTGTAAATTACTAGAGCTAGTGTCTTGAACTGTGCATTCATCATTCATTCACTGTCTTCCATAGACACAGAATACTGACCTGAATTGGCAATAGAATTTTCTCAAAGCAGAGGTTAGTAGGAAACAAATTGTTGCTGCGGATTTTTTAAGCGGATTCTGGATTTATTGCTAGTTTTTATACAATATCGGGATGCATACAAGCATACGGCAACCTGATGTAAAGTGGTCATCATGCGCTAAGATTTTTTTTATACTACGACGGATAGTATACAAGCATACGGTACGCCTGATGTAAAACGGTCACCGTAACAACAAAAAGAATGTCGCTAGCGCATTGCCACCTATCAACACAGCAACTCCTCGCCTTCTGGTGACCTCACTCACTCGCAGGAACACAACAACCCTCCATTTTACTGGATTTTACTAACAAGGTGCATGATAATCGGCTGTACTTTGGTGAAACTGTTTGTTCTTAAATCTGTTCCAATTGATATTCTTGCAAACATGATCAGATGATCAAAGATAGTAGGGCGCATCAAAGCAACCCGTCTGGGGAAGTACCTCCACCTCACAGAAAACCGCAGTCAAATAATAACTCCCTAGAGGGTTGTTGTGTTCCTGCATGTGAGTGAGGTCACCAGTAAGCTCCCAAGGAGTTGCTGTGTAAGTAGTATAAAAAAAGGGTGCACGAACCAATCTTAGTCTTACGTGTTACAATAATCTGCCGAGTTTATCAATACCAACAAAATTATAACATACTTTTTGTGTTACAGATTATCCGAGATAAAAAAGGTCCAGATCTTGGCCCGGGAGTTCGAAACGCCATTAGGACCAATAGAAGCGGGGTCATTTATACCGAACAAGCCGGCGGAGACAATGAAATCCTTTCCGAAATTGTTGAGCAAGTAAGATTATTGCTTTTATAAGTTTTGCCATCTGTGCGACGGTATCAAGGTGGGAGTTGGTAACTGCATTTTTATAGACAGCACTAGATGTAGCCCGCTACTCGTTTCGCGCGTATCTCACCACCCGTAGGATCTGCTTTTTCTAATTTCATTTTTTGACGTGATAACGTCTTACAAATCGATGATGAACGCCGGCTACACGCACAAAAAGCATGACTCATAGTCACGTTCCGCCTGAGCCGGAAGCGAGAGCGCGGAACAAGCGAAAGAGAGGCACGATCGGCCTAAGCGTTCGGCTTGTGTCGATCTCTCTTCCACTCCATCTACCGATGCGTCCGAGTAGAAGAGAGACAGCGGCAACACACAACCTACACGTGAACCGTTTTGTCGAATGTTTTCTTATGACGTTATCACGTAAAATTATAGTCCGTAAATTGGCTTTACAGACAACCAATTTTTTCATCAGCTTCCAATAGTGATGTTAAATAGCTTTTATCCTTCTTCACGAATTAGGCTATCAAATGCAAAAAGATTTTTTTCTAAATACGACCGGTAGTTTTAAAGATTAGCGCAATTAAACAAATGTTTTCCCTTTATATAGTGCTGTTGATTGTTCTGTCTCAACTACGATAGTATTTTTACGATTCAAATTTTTGTAGCGAGCTTCACAGCTAAAGCCAAGGGATTTAGAGCATGCTCCACGACCCTGCTTAATTGCAGATTGGCGGAGGCCAATATTCTCAAGCCGCCCAATGGTCAATGACTTAGCTTATCGATTGTCATCTGTCGACTATCCGGAACCGATGACTTAACGTATCCTCTGAAGTCTACACAGAGTCTCTACAAAGGAGCTCGAGATAGATAAGCCCAGACATACACAGGCTGCGGTCGACGTTGCTTAACTTGCGTGTTCGGTTACAATGACATGCGCAACGACACCATCGAGCTCTCGTAGTATCCAACAAATGGTAGTTTATGAAAAGGTACATCTTTTAAACTACTTACTAATACTTATTAAAATTCCGATTTATTGAGAGAAAAGCACAATTTCTTGTAATGTAATTAACAGTATTATTTGATTAATTGAAGTATTGGCCCTAATTATTGATGCCCTTTTGAGATTTTAATGAAAATTTATTTGATTGCTCTCGTGTCGAACCGTTGGGTACGGAAATTAATAAACTGTTGAATTTAGAATTTTTAAATAGAATGACATTTTCACACCAGCCAATAATAATAATTAACAATCGAAAGTGTGTGAAAATAGGCAAATAATTGTTCATAATGTACATACTGATAATACTTTGCATAAAAAAGAAAAGTCATAAACAGCCTCAAGTAATTCAACCAGGTAAAAGAAAATTTCTTCTTGTCTGCCGGTTAAATCCTTTTATAACCCCTATGTATATCTTGGATAACATAATAATCAGATCTGATCGCAATTACGAAGAACCACTAGATGAACTTTTAGGCGAATCTGCAATCATTAGTGGGAACAAGGTAGTAGATGGCATTTCAAAGCAAACACGAAATTCATTTGAGTGTCTAATTCCTGAGTTTTAAGGTCCGACTATATGCTTCACGCTAGCCTGCACTCTTATCTGCATAATCCAATTTGTGCAGCTTTCCGTCTACACGTCATGCAATGGGGTTGTAAAATTATAGATTGCGGAAGATCAAAAGTGCGGTACCTACATATATTTATATATATATATTTTCGTTAGTTTGTTGAAAATTGAACAAGTCAAGAATTAAACAACAAAGACTATGAACCAAGGTGAAAAATCGTATGTCAAAAATTCCTCTACTAATTTCTTCTGATTCGATCCGAAGGCATTAGATTATCTCTGGGACTTGAAATGAATTTTACCAGAGAGAGGCTTTGTACAAAAGTCGTCTGTGTGGGTACCTCTGTATCACCTATTTCTAACGCCAAGCAGCTATATGTATATATATAGCTGGGTTCCGGTTTGAAGGCAGAGAAATTACTGGGTACTGTAACGAAACAACCTTAGGTCAGTATTGGCAGAGCGGGAGTACATAACATCCCCGTGGTGTTGCGAGCGTCAATATACAGCAGTGACCGCTTACCAGCTAATGCGGGCCGCATGCTTGTTTGCCAATCTAGTTTCATAAAAAAAAAATGATTTGGGCTTGTGATTCTTTCCTGATCCATTTAGTAACTTTGAAACAACTGGAGATTTATGTACTATCATATTTTTTTCTAATTTTCCTATATTTCCATGACTTCGCGCTATATTCCTTGCGGGATAGGTAGAGCAAACCGAGCGCCACATCATAAGGTCCTTAATCCACAAAATTTCGTCATTGTATTTGTAACACCTCCCTCGCCTCTTTTACTTTCATAGCTCTTCTCCTATGTTCGCTCGCCGGTTCCTGGGGCTCCTGACATCATCATCTGATAAAACACGATCAATTTGGTCATGGTAGATAAGAAATGGTCTACCTCGACTCCATTGATACGTGTCGCATATCTATTTTGTAATTCTTTCCTCCTGTATTACTTTTATACATACGAACGAACGACTAGCCCTACCTTTTTCTTGTAATCTGTTTCGTTACCTTAAGGTTGCCTTGAAAAGATTGCTTTCAGCAATAAGGCCGCCTTGTTGCATAGTACATTTTTTATAATTGTAAGAATATTTTGAATGTATTTCCTTAAATTCTGTGTTATGCAAATAAAGTGTATTCTATCTATCTATCTAACGAATTTTTTAGCAGTTGGTAGATACCGTATCTTTCCATTAAACATAGAGGATTTCGACGATCGCGATTCAATGCGTCGAAACAAAGGTACCCTCGGCGATAGCTGCAGACTGGAGGGCTTACATGATGACAGTTATTGATGGGAGCGCTTTGGCGTGGCTCTTGTATGTATAGGATATGAGTGTACTTATAGATGCGTTGGGCGATATGTGATTTAACGGTCTATTTTGACTTGGATACTTTTACAACTTTCTTTTATACCACCAAGGTGGCAAACAAGCATACGGCCTGCCTGATGGTAAACAGTCACCATAGCCTATGGACATTTGCAACACCAGGGGTGTCACTCATGCGTTGCCGACCTTCTTTGAAGAGCCCCATGCTGTAGTCCCTTGGAAAAACCTCGGTTGCAAGCTCGTTCTACAACTTGAGAGTTCTCGTAAGAAAACTTCTCTGGAATCGAACAGTACGCGATCATAGCGGTTCCAGCGTGTGAGGGTGAACTTCCCGCCGTCGGCGAGCAGTGCGGTTATAAAAAGTAGTTATCGGCATCATATCAAACAATTCTTTAGAACACAACCCGTTGTACAATCGGTAGAACACAAATAGGGAGGCAAAATCTCTCCTTAAACTTAAGGGTTCAATACCGTATGTAAGCTTAGGATCATCTACAATTCTCACAGCTCGTTTCTGAACGGAGTCACATGGTCCAAGCTGGTATCCAGATGCTCCCGCCCAAAGGTGACTGCAGTACTCCATGTGCGGTCTGACTTGAGACTTATATAACTGTAGCATCAAAATTATTTAAACAGGTACATTACTGACAAAATATATGTTTATTGTCTTCTTATGCTTAGAGTTATCCGATTTTCGACTTAAACCGCAGCAAAATAATAACTCCCTAGAGGGTTGTCGTGTTCCTGCGTGTGAGTGAGGTCACCAGTAAGCTCCCAAGGAGTTGCTGTGTAAGGCAGCAGAGGAGGCATCGCGCGAGTGATACTTAATATATCGCAAGCGTTAATAGGCTACGGTACCCGCTTTACATCAGGTGGGCCGTACCGTAGTCGTAATGATGATAATAGAAAAAGAGTTGGTCTGAAACAGTGCGTCGGTGTTAAAATGAGAAGAGGAATGCTCCGTTGGTTCGGACATGTGGACACAATGTAGCAAGAAATAATTACGAAACAGATATAGAACGCAAAAGTGGAAGGATTTAGGAGCCGAGGAAGACCAAGACTAACCTACAATGACCAAGTCGGTTGTGATCTATCAGAAGGTGATGTCAGAAGCCTTAGAAACCGGTGAGCGTGTATAAGAAGAACAATTAATGTTAAAGAAGCGAGTGAGATGTGTAAGGATCGAGTAACGTAGCGCTCGGTTTTCTCTGCCTACCCCGCGAGGGATTTGGCGTGAAGTTGTATATAGATAGATAGTATCAGCATCAGCAGTACAAAAATACGACTGTCAATGAAATAACTGGCGAGAAACGAGCATGTTAGTGGCATTGCGTATTTTAATTCCATTGCTGCTCTTTTATGTAAAAAGCAAAAGCTGGCGCTGCAAATACAGCATTATTACGTATATTGATATTGTCGATTTTAATACATGATATACTTTTCTGTGTAGCCCACTGTACATACCAGGTTTTAAACCTGAGACCAGTTGGCATGTTCTAAAAAGTTGTGGTTATCAAATACGGTTAAGGTTCTGTCTGCAGCCAGCGGCGGAAAATTCATCCTCACATACTGGAACCACAATGTTCTCATACTGTTCAGTATCAGAGAAGTTTCCTTCCGTAAAATCGTAAGTTGTTTAAAGAACTCCCTGTCGAGGTTTTGGACTACAGTGTGATGTTCTTAAAAAAAACCGTGGAGAAGTTTTCACTGGATCGGTATTGTACTTGCGTTCCTGTTTGTGGGGATAACTTCTTCGCAGATGACGAGCAGTGCGGTTGCCGAATGTTTTTCTGTACGACGTTAGTAGGCATAGAAGCATAGGGCCATGATAAATGTTCAAATATTTCTTCCAGATATCAACTTTTGAGCGGCGTGACGGAACTGGAAAGATACCACGACTTCGGCGTCATCGAGCTGAACCACGGCATACTGGAGAACCAGAGAGATGACATTGTTAAGAGATACTGTAAAGTAGCTTTTGGAGACGCAAACGAAGCGATATTGAAGCAAATATTGAAACAGTATGTAATTTTGTATGTATTAGTAATTATCAGCTCGAGTGGGGTAATAGGATTTAGTGAAGATACCTAAGATGTTTTTATAGTTATAGATACGTGGTACACGCTCTATGGCATGGCAATACGAAAGTAAGATAATTGCCCAACTCGCATTCAATTGGGCACGCTGTTGCGTCACGGCTATACGTACTTCACCACAAAGCATAAATTTATTAAGTATAATCACCTCTTAGTAAGGTAATTGCCCAACTCGCATTCAGTTCGGCACGCTCTTGCGTCGCGGCTATACGTACTTTACCACAAAGCATAAATTTCTTAAGATATATAGGTATATTCATCTCTTTCTAACGACAGGTATCATTATCATATATCATTTGTCTATTTATTAGAGCAAAGTGTGATTATAAATAACTGTACATAGATATAGTACTACTTGCGTTATTATAAAATACAATAATGTTGGTGTATAACTTGTCTATCTTTTGATACGTCGCTGGAACATACTGACTTTGACACGCCGTCAAACCTACATAATCCAGAGGGAAAACCAGACCTTTCTTATGTAAAGTCACACGTGTTTCGAAATATATATATTTTTTTTTGGTTTGGTTATTGGACGTGCGGGTTTCCTCACCATGTTTGCCTTCACCGCCAAGCAAGTAATATTACAAATATGTACATCAATCCGAAAACACGAACTTAGCGGATTATATACCCTGATTCCATCAGGAGATCAGTTGATCGATGAACCGGTTCCTTACTAGGCTGTCACTGTTCTATAGACCGATTCTACTAATAAACTGCAACTACACTGCAAGCGATCTGACAGCAGCGACGTTTAACGAAACGTCAAAATGTACGCATTTTGACACACGCCACGCTGCAGTGCAGTTGCAGTTTTTTTAGTAGAATCGGCGTACTGCGGCGGACATGTAGAAAAAATGTAGGAATAAAAGAATTAAGAACTGGCTTACACCTGGTTCGAATTCTAATGTTAGCATGTACCACTAAATACCTACACGTTTAGTGATTTATATTATATTACATATTTGTAATTATCACTACTTCGGCGGTGATAGAAGACATCCTGAAATCGCGCGTGCAAGAAATATATTTCGAAATATGTACATGTTACTTAATCTCAGGAAGATCTGGTATTTCGTTTCGGTTTCGCCAAATCTTTGAATTTGGAACCCTCCAATCTCAATGGATTAACTAGATAATGAGAACTACTAATAGTGTTAGTTACTAATAGAGACTAATAATGAGAAGTGACAAACATATTATATATATATATATATATATATATATATATATATATATA
Organism: Pyralis farinalis; assembly: GCA_947507595.1. NCBI lineage: Eukaryota > Metazoa > Arthropoda > Insecta > Lepidoptera > Pyralidae > Pyralis > Pyralis farinalis. The sequence goes on along the minus strand of OX382261.1, from coordinate 38,242,455 downwards.
TATATATATGTATACAAGCATACTGTCGGCCTTATGTGAAGCGGTCACCGTAGCATTTAAGCGCTTGCTATACATTAATTATCACTCTATTGATGTCAACGATGGGATGTAACCTCTGGTGTTAACACAGCTATTCCTTACAAGTTCACTGGTGACCTCACTCACTTGCAGAAACACAACATGCCTCCAAGGAGTTGTTATTTGGATGCGTTTTTCTGTGAGGTGAAGGTTCTTCCCCAAACGGGCTGACTTGATGCGCACTACCTCTCTTAAAAACACTCAGTCAAGACAAACAGACATGTTCGCGCACACAAATGTTTGTCCTGTGTGGGAATCGAACTCACGAACGTTGGTGTCAAAGTAGCTCTAATAACCACTGCAGTATCGAGCTCGCCTTTAATATAATAATTAGCTATATGAAACGTGTATAATGATTTTATGTGAAGAGCCGTTTCAGGACTTTGTAATTAGAATGGAGTAGTAATTAATATAAAAATAAATATAATTAATTAAATATAGTTCCAATTAAAGCTGTAAACATATTGTGTAGAGATAATAAAGACTTATTATTATGCTTCTTTAATCACGGGTGTTAACCCCGGTCATTTGACAGGTGTGCGCGGGGATATGGATCCAACGCGTAGAGCACTCTTAGAAAAGATTGATGTAATGCATTATACCAGCTGTGACCTGCTCTAGGGGATATCAAAGTGAGCATATACCCACGAACAGACATGCAATTCTCTAAGCGACTCGTAATGGCTGTGTGCGTCGCTGTGATCACAGATGTCACAGCTTTGACATCGTCTACTGCGATCACGGCTAAATTATTTGGTATTCTATAAGGCTGTAAGCGTACGCGAGGCTGTTTGCCTTGTAGAATTCCAATTCCAAACGCAGCCTTGCGGCGCTAGTGTCGCACAACCATGAAAAGCGACACCAAAGAATTGCAATTTTGTGTTCAAGGCTGTAACAGCCGATGTTTCCGAGGATGTAAGGATGTTTGCTCTTACAGAATTGCATGGCAGGTCACGGCAGGTATTGGGACTATAACAAATGTGTGAGAATTAATTGAGCTTTTGAAATGAGATCTGGACGGTGTATAAAATTTATATTTTCAGGAACACCGTTCCTATATGAAATCTTTATGTTTGTCTGTGTGTGTGCGTGGGTCTGTCGAATATTCGAATTTTGACTTCAGATTCGGATTCAGCATAAAAAAGTAGAACAGGAATGTTCAGGAACACCGTTCCTATCTTAGGAACATAGTCAAAATAGCCGTAAAAAAAAAATTTATTGTTATATAATTGACTAGCCAGGTGTTCCTCTGGCAATACAAGCTTGCGCATTCTCAACTAGTTATTTATTAGAAGGCGTATGTTGATTTGTATTTAAAAAAAAATACTATCAATTGTTTTCAGATACTCTCCATCAAAATTAGATCCTCAGAGTTGGACGGTGGAGACCAACCGTGACGTCATACTGAACATGTTCAGCGACGCGAGGACCCTGGCACCAGTTGTCAGCACAGCCAACTACCAGTCGAATTCTAACAGACAGTCGTATTTCTACGTGTTTGGACATAATTCAGTCAGCACGGAATATGCGCCGGTAAGCGATCACCTTACCTATCTATAACTTCAATCCTTCCTTGCGGGGTGGACAGAGAGAACCGAGCGGCACATGATTCGGTCCTTATCGCCTCACTTGTGTCAATAATATGCATAGGTCTTCTCATGCAGGTTTGTTATAATATCTATATATCTATTTATAACTTCACGCCAAATCCCTCGCGGGGTAGGCAGAGAGAACCGAGCGCCACGTGACTCGATCCTTACATACCTCACTCGCTTCTTATAAAATATTATAATATACTATACTATACAGACATACATATAGAGCTCCATGACGTGGTTGTGCGTGTCATTCTAACCGAACACGCAGATTGAGCAACGTCGACCGCAGCCTGTCTGTGGATGGGTTTATCTATCTTGAGTTTCTCCGTGCTCGGAGGGCACGTTGAGCCGTCGGTCCCGGCTGTTGTCAATAGATGACAGTGGTTAAGCTAAGTCAGTGGCCCTTGAAAACACTGGCCTCCGCCAATCTGCATTTGAGTAGCGTGGTGGAGTATGCTCTAAACCCCTTCGGTTGAAGTGAGACCTGCAGTGGGACAAGTAAGGGTTGATGTGATGGTGGATACTATACTATATTATATTACATGATTATTAAATATATTACATTATGACTATATAAATATAGATCATATAAACAAATAATATACCATCCTGCAGATAATTAACAACTCTCCGGAGAATTGTCGTGTCCCTGCGTGCGAGTGCGGTCACCAGTAAACTCCTAAGGAGTTGCTATATTAGCAGCAGACGTGCTATCGCGCAAGTGATACTTAATGTATTGCAATCGTTCATAGGCTACGGTAACCGCTTTACATCAGGTAGGCCGTATGCCTGTATGCCTCCCGACGTTGTATACAAAAGAAAACTGATAAACACAAATACTTTATGCATGTATATATTCAGAGAAAACATATAAAATACCTAGACGAATACAAAGGGTTATTTTTTTTAAGTATGTAAGTGTCTTATCTCTGCCTACCCTGCAAGGGACCTGGCGTGAAGATATATATATACCTATATATGCACGTTGTTAGTAAGCATACAAGCATCGTACTTACCCTAACGTGTTTATATATTTTTGAAATCTGTAAGTTCGTAAAAAGTATATGAATCGAAATAATTTTACTCTATGGATCAAAACCAATAATTCTTTGAAAAGAAATAGAATTTCATACACAAATAACAACCATATGTGCACGACAATAACATTGATTTCAAATCGATAGTAAACGCTCAATAACCTCACCGGTGTCATATTCATAGCCCATTTAATTACCTGCACATTCGCAATTCTGTCGGCCCCGGCTCAATGGTATTTGTTCCATTGATGTGTTACATGACATCAACCTTTTCGAAGTTACGTCTACGTATTTGGATCCATACGCGCACACTTTTTACAAAACTACCCGAGGACGGTGGAGATAACGGTGATACAGATTGAATACCATTTTACACTATGAGAATATGCTAAATCAAGTCGACGTCAAAAAGCAAAAACTCGACGGAAATTTCATTCAGGAATAGTCTTTCGAAATTTCAGCCCGACCGCCTTCAAACAATACACGTCAAATGACAGAACAGGGTATCCAACGGAGATTTTTCCAGTTCCGAAGTTTCCCCGCAACAGGTGCCAGGGCCGTTGAAATAAAAAAGAAACAACACTGACGTCTAACACTTTTTTACGTGTCAATGAAGGTAGCTTTTGTTGAAAGTTCTCGACTTCCTGATATAGATGTTCCAGTAACTGAAATCAGAAATATTCCTTGCAAAAGACTTTTTTATAACCGCAAAGTGCATCGCAGGCTATTTATCTTTAATTTGACAACTTATGTGTGGATGTATATGTAAACTGGTATAAGCCCGCAACCTCGTCCGCACTTATCCTGGTATCCCGTGGATACTCCTTTTTCTTACTTTCTTCTTTTTACTCTTCTTCTAAGTATTGTATCATGATGTTGTATAGCCTATAACGTTCCTCAAAAATTAGGCTATCAAAGGCAAAACTAATATTTCTAATTCGACTGGAAGCGCGAATAACGCTTTCAAACAAACAACAAATAAACCCTTCCGCTTTATACACTAGTATAGATATAAATATCTTCCCACCAGGTCCGTTACGCCATACGATGCGATCTTTACACACTTCGGAACTTAGGAACCTGCGAACATGCATGAAAAGAGCGGTGAATGTTAACGAAACGTGTGACATCTTATCGCGGATCTTGCGGATGTCGATTCAGGTTATGCTTACTACAAAAATTATCATCGAAACTGAATCAATGTCCAAAAGTTCAACTCAATCGGACATGAAAAGTGGGTCAGATTTAACGATAAGCTTTGATTACACAGTCACCGTGATAGGTGAAACAAAAAACTTGTAAAAACCTTACTAAAGACAAACTTGGATACGTGAAGTAGCTGATTAATTTTGATAATGCATCCTAGGTGATATAATATACAGTAAACAAAGTGCAAGCAAAACAAAGTTAGAAGCAGCATTCAACATTCCCGAACACCCTATATATTATTCCGTACTCCGTACACCCGTAACATTCAAAGCTCTGCTTCGGGCGTATTTAAATCCAGTCTCGATCTATTGAAGCGAGTATCGTTTGAACACAGGTGAGGATTTGTGCAGCGGTTTGTGAGTTTGATGGGTTTTAAGCATTTAATAATGCACACGTTCGGTTTCCACAAATTCTATAATTCAACTGGAGGAATTTTCAGTATTTTCGTGTCGATACAAATATGGGATGTGGCACACATTCATAGAATGAAGGCGGAGATTATGAGTAATTGATGTATGAAAGACTACGATCATAGAAAAAATGGATACTGCATTTTACACTTTTTAGGGATCCGGACCTCTAAGGAAAAACGGAACCCTTAATAGGATCGCTTTGTTGTCCATTTGTCTGTCGGCAGTCACGACCCTTCATCTCAGGGACGGGTAGAGTTATCAAGCTGAAATTGTATCAAATACAGGTCTGCAATCTCTTCGAACAGTGAAAAAAATCAAACTTCTGAACTTCTGAAACGCAATCAAAAGATATGGTTGTTTATGGTTTATACGCATATTTTGACATTCGCAAGGGAATCAAAACGTAAAGGGTTCCCGTTGACTCAGAATCATGAAATTTGGTAAAAAGCAATCTTATGTAGCATAACTTTCTGAGTGACCTCAGAAAGTATGGCGAAAAAAGTTTTCATGTATGAGAGACTAGTTATACTCTATTTTAAAAATATGATTATTTATAAGTGAAAATAGATTCTTTCCAATTTCAAAATTTCCCTCCACATTTTTCGGTAGCTCGCAAAATTATCGTGTCTCATTTAAAAATGGATCTTCGTCGGGAACATTTTCACGCTTTGATTTTTTACGATTTCAAGTGTCGCCTGAAATCGGACGAATCGAACGATGGACTTCAAATGGCATTCACGGATGAAGGCTCTTCCAAAGCAAACTTGTATCGTTGGTATAACGAATTCAAGCGCGGTCAACTTTGGTCGGTTCAACTTTGGGGGATGAAGAAAGAAGTCCCTAGCCCTTTGACGGCTGTTACGGAGGAAAACGTGCGAAGAAAGCAGTGAAAAGTTTAATCTGCGCGCGGGCTACTGCTCCACCACGACAACGCGCCCGCGCACACCGCGTTCAAAACGAGGGACTTCCTGGACAGCACCCCGGTCAAACTCCTGGGTCACCCTCCTTACAGCCCTGACCTAGCACCGTGTGACTTCTTTTTATTCGTGAAAATAAAAAAGTGCGAGTCGGACTCGCGCACGAAGGGTTCGTACCATTATCTATAAAAACGGCAAAAAAAACACGTTTGTGGTATGGGAGCCCCCCTTAAATATTTGTTTTATTTTAATTTAATTATTTATTCTTAAAGTAAATATATAACTAAATATTCTGTGAATATGTCAAGCGTCTACCTGTTGCCGTTATCAATATCCAGAAAAAATGAGCAAAAAAATCACGTTTGTTGTATGGGAGCCCCCTTAAATATTTATTTTATTCTATTTTTTAGTATTTGTTGTTAAAGCGGCAACAGAAATACATCATCTGTGAAAATTTCAACTCTCTAACTATCACGGTTTATGAGATACAGCCTGGTGACAGACGGACGGACGGACAGCGAAGCCTCAGTAATAGGGTTCCGTTTTACCCTTTGGGTACGGAACCCTAAAAATCAGCTCAAAGAGATACAATTTTCGTCGCCGGAAGATGCGCTTTCAGCGTTCGAGCAGGCTGTGAATGAGGTGTCTGCGGCGCAGGAAGACTTTTGCGACCACGGACGCTACAAAGCATTCGAAACGTCAAGTTCAACAAAATAAATAAAACACGCGATACTTCCGTTAAAAATTGTTTAATTCAAATATTTACCTATAGAACACTTTTTTTTATTTTCGCAAAACTTTCTGAGTGTCCCACGTATGTATGTGAAGAAGATACGACAGACTCACCTAACATATTGTAAATGAAATTTGTTTCAAATACCTTTGGAAGAACATAAAGAAAAACGTAAAGGTTTGTTCTAAATTTTTACAGCATCAGGTGCCACCTGATATTGTAAAAAAAATCGGTTGTCTGTAAAATCGGTTTACGAACGATAATTTTACGTGATATGTAACGTCATAAGAAAACATTCAACAGTTGACAAAACAGTTCACGTGTACAGGTTTGTGTGCTGCCGCTGTCTCTCTTCTACTCGGACGCATCGGCCGATGGAGGGGAATAGAGATAGGTACGTCACAAGCCGAACGCTTAGGCCGATCGTGCCTCTCTATCGCTTGTTCCACGCTTTCGCTTGCACGCTCGGCTCAGGCGGAACGTGACACTTTTTCGTGCGTGCAGCCGGTGTACATCGATTTACTATATAAGACGTTATCACGTCAAAAAGTTTGCGATGTTTGTAAAGAGGCTACTGTAGCCTAAACGCTTGCAATGCTGGAAGTATTGCTCACGTGATGTCAGCCCTACTACTATCACAGCAATTCCTTAGCAGCTTAGTTGTGACTCCACTCACTGGGATGAACTCAATATCCCTCCAAGGAGTTATTTGGCTACGGGTTTTTTTAAGGTAGCGTCGGGCAGCTCTCGTGCGCTTTACCATTTTTATAAACAACCAGACCGAGACAACCGGACATGTTTATACACACATTGTCCTGAGGTTCGAATCCTGGATGTCACAAGTACGACTGCTATTCCACCACCGGGCTCGACAACCGATCTGAAAAGGAACTTGAGCACCCCTGAATTTATTTATTATTTGGCGTAAAGGGATAATGAGTACGTCGTTATTTACGCCACTTATTCCTATAATATGTATATTTATAAATAAGAAACTAGTTAGACGATGTATATAGACTTATTAACATACAAAAGTCATTTAGCCGTTCACACATATATGTTTCTATTTTACGCTTTGCTAATTTAACAACCAATTAATGGTTTGTAGCAATGTAACATATATATGATGATTAAATGATAGAAAATAGAATATTCAATGATGTAATTTTTGGCTATATAGCCACTATTGTGGGAATATGTATAGAACTGCTTCTTTTGCTCGACGAATATATTTATTAGTCTGATACTATCAACTAGACAACATGGGTATATATATAAACATAACCGATGATGTGGAGAGGCGAGCGAGTGAAGGGAACAGCGTGAATAGAGCGATGGGTAAACTTCTAGGCAGCCGAAATCTAAGCCAGAAGGCACAGCTCGCTGTACACAACGCGGTGCTAATCCCAACGGTAAGAGCATGAAAGTAGAATAAATGCGGTTGTGATGAGAGCATTGCGCAAAATTTGTGACGTAACGCTTGCTGACCGCGTTCGTAATGACGATGTGAGAGAAAGAGTTGGTCTGAAAGAGAGTGCCGGTGTTAAGATAAGAAAAGTCATGTTCCGTTGGTTCGGACATGTAGAAATAATGCAGGATGAAAGAATGACGAAACAGATATACAATGCAAACGTGGAAGGATGTAGGAGCCAAGGAAGACCAAGACTAACCTACCATGACCAAATTGGTCGTGTTTTATCAGGTGTTATCAAGCGTCCTAGAAACCGGCAGGCGTGCATGAAAAGAGTTATGAATGTTAAAGAAACGAGTGAAGTGTGTAAGGACCGCGTCTTATGGCGCTCGGTTCTCTCTGCCTACCCCGCAAGGGACTTGGCATGAAGCAATATATATAGATAGATAGAAAATATAACAAAGAGACTGTAACTTACTATCTAGGAAGTGGTTCTGAGACACGTTCTAAGAGAACGTCATCATCATCCGAGCGTTCGCCCCGGTCATGTCCTAAACTCTCTACCTTCGGAGCCCGGGGACCGCATGTTCTGCTTCTCCACTTCGCGCGGTCCTCAGCATCCCCTACTGTGAGACTATTGGCACGCATGTCATCCCATACGACGTCAAACCAGCCCTTCTTGGGCCTACGCCTTCTACCGGGAACTTGTGGAGGTGGCATAGCCAATCATTTGTTCCCCACGTAACTTGGCGGTTTTCGTAAGATGTGGGTATTTCTTTATTTTTTTTTATACTACGTCGGGAGGCATACAAGTATACGGCCCACCTGATGTAAAGCGGGTACCGTAGCCTATTAATGCTTGCGATATATTAAGTATCGCTCGCGCGATGTCTCCTCAGCTGCTTTACACAGCAACTCTTTGGGAGCTTACTGGTGACCTCACTCAAACTGCAAGCGTTTACATGCTGCGGTAACCGCTTTACATCAGGTTAGCCGTATACCTCCCGACGTTATAAAAGAAACTGTTCATGCCCACAAAATGTTTGTACTGTATGGGAATCGAAGCCACGAGCGTTGGTATTAAAGTAGCGTTATTAACCACCGCACCACTGTACTAATCGATGTGGAAAAAAAATTAATTACAAAAATAATTATGTACTTTGTTTCAGCTCAATAAAAGCGTGCACGGTGAAGAGTTGCCGTATGTGTTGGGTATACCCTTGGGCGACGCCAACGCCCATTTTCATGCGGAGTATACACAAAGGGAAAAATTACTCAGTGAGGTCATGATGAGATTGTGGACCAATTTTGTGAAAATTGGGTAGGTTATTTTTGAAGTTTTAACTTCTTATGGGGGGGTAAATCGCTTCGTTACGTAACGCGTTACGGCGCCAGTCTGTCTGGCTTCCCTTTCTCTCACGCATACGGCAGCGGATTAGTTTAAGTCATCACTTCTGTCGGGCTGTCCCGTGACGCACATATTTTTGAAGTGATAACTTCATATGGGACGGTAAACCGCTTCGTTACGTAACGCGTTACAGCGCCAGTCTGTCTGGTTTCCCTTTCTCTCACGCATACGGCAGCGGATTAGTTTAAGTCATCACTTTTGTCGGGCTGTCCCGTGACGCACATATTTTTGAAGTGATAACTTATTATGGGACGGTAAACCGTTTCGTTACGTAACGCGTTACGGCGCCAGTCTGTCTGGCTTCCATTTCTCACGCATAGATTATTTTTAAGTTATCACTTCTGTCGGGCGTCCCGAGACACTAGTTTTTTTTTTATATACTACGATGATAATAAACAAGTACCTGTAAGCTTTCAGTCAGCGTTATCCCATTTCCTAATCCATTAGTATTGACGGGTCCGCTACCTAAGCCTAAGGATTTGGTGAAGATAACGATTTTTATATGGAGCGATTGCCCTCAGATCTCCACAACCCACAGGGAAAACCTTTATTAGGTTAAGTCATACGTCTTTCGAAATATAATTCCTGGGATGTGCAGGTTCCCTCACGATGTTTTCCATCACCATCGAGCAAGGGATAATTACAAATATATACATAAATCCGAATACATTAATTTAGTGTTTAAAAATATATTTACACTATATCGGAAAGCATACAAGCATACGGCCCACCTGATGTAAAGCGGGTACCGTAAGCTATTAACGCTTGCGATACATTAAGTATCACTCGCGCGATGCCTCCTCTGCTGCTTACACAGCAACTCTTTGGGAGCTTACTGGTGACCTCACTCACACGCGGAACACAACAACCTTTAGGGTGTTGTTATTTGGCTGCGGTTTTCTGTGAGGTGGAGGTACTTCCCTAGACGGGATGTTTTGATGCGCCCTGCCTCTCTTAAAATATCCAGACCAAGACAGACAGACATGTTCATGCACACAAATGTTTGTCTTGTGTGGCAATCGAACCCACGAGCGTTGGTGTCAAAGTCGCGTCATTCACGACTGAGCCACCGAGCTCGTCAAAAATTTAATTAATATAGATGATCTTTAGGCACGCTAGGAAGTCTAATCTCACCTTAGTGATTAATGATCAGCGCTAGGTCAGGTCGTCCATTAAATCGCAAATAAAATGAAGATAAACTTTCTGAATGTTAAAATATGTTTAAGATTTAACAACATCAGAGAAGAAAACATGAGAGCATTATGTAAATGATATCAGTTACGAAGCAAAATACGCGACTTTCACGTTACAACCCTAAATAATTGCGTGGTAAAGCCCAAATATTATACCAGTATCATCGGATTAAGTTTCTTTGCAATCGTTACGTACGATATAAAAACCTAGCTCAGGTAGGAGCCTCTCTCCGTAGGCCCTTTAGGCATGAACCCACGTGTTCAGATAATGAAGCGCACGCGACGCCCTAAGCCAAGGTTCAATCCCTGGAGGACCTTGGATTGGTCACTTTTCTCTTTTGCCAGTGGTATTTCACCCTCGCCTCTCAAATCCCGTGGCGCATTAATGGATGCAGTTGGCCGATACTGTGTCACGGGATTTGAGAGGCAGGGGTGAACTTAGTGTCAAAGGAAAAATCTTAGATTTATTTTATTATTTGGTGGCAAATGGAGGTATTATAATAATAATTCTTTATTCAAAAAGTGGTTATAATAATTTAATTTTCCTTAGTTCCCACGCTAGGCTAAGCCTGTCCTGTGGGAAACTTCACAAATTGGGTTTGACTTGTAACACATTTGCGGAACCTACATAAGAAAATTTGTTTGATTACAATTCACTTATAAAATTAACTAAAAAATAAAACAATTAAATGAAAATAATGAATAATGAATTTGGCAGTATGCAACATAATTAAATTAACAATTCAAATAAAATTTACATTTATGAATTTGGTAAACTACTAAAACGAAACTAATTAATGAATTAGGCCATTATCCAATACTTTCCAGTAACTTCTCTGAGTCTCGGTAAGTCCAACCTATCGTCTCAGCTTCTAATTTCAATCTAGCTTCACGGTACGATAGCGAGTGAAGGTTATACAGTCTATTAATTTAATTATAGATAGATATTTCTTCAGATGCTGCCTATCGCTTTGAAGGATTGCTTTCAGAATAGTTATCATGCTCTTCTCTTCAGCTCTGTTGCTCTATTATATTGTCCTGTTACTATTTATTACTATACGCAATCCAAGACGTGGCGTCGAAGAAACTTAGTGTGCTTAACAGAGCCAAACAGTACTTTAGCTTAAAACAAAGACTCATGTTATATAAGTCTGAAGGCAGACCGCATATGGTGTATTGTAGCCACCCTTCGGAGGGGGCACCTTGGCCGCGCAGCGTAACGTTTGTTGATCAAGTTGGCAATAATGATGTAAGGTAAGAGTGATCCTACGATTTGACATATAGAAAGAACACAAGAGGAAAAGAAGTTCAAAAAGATAGACGATGCGAAAGTGGAAAGATGTAGCAGCTAGTAAGATCAACACTCACCTACCAAGGCCAAATTAGTCACTCTCTATCAGAACGTAAGGGAGGTAGGGCGCTCAGATCTCTCTACTCACCCTACAAGGGACTTGGCTGGACTATAAGTATATTTTAGCTCTTCTAAGCAATATCTAAACTTAGCATAATATCATTTTAGGGAATATGGATGAAAAGTTTTTAGGACAAATTATAAAAGAGGAGATATAGACAGGGAGATACCTAAAGTATTTTTTTCTACGATAATTAGTTTGCGAGATAATGGTGTTTGAAAGTGGCGTTTCATCACGTGACCTGAAAATGCTTCATACCATAAGGCCGCAGCAGATGACGTCACAAGCCGTGTGGCTATAAAGAAATGTATGGATTTCATATAAATATTATCTTTATTTCCGCACTTCAAGCATTCACATTGATGCTGTCATAGTACAACATGTTCAAAATATGACAATGATTCAAATTATGAAGTTTTTTTTATTATAGAAACTGTTTGATTTTTTTACTATTTTTAACACCTAAACTAGAAAAAAAACTACAGAGAACTGTTTTTTGTTTTACATTTTATATGATAGTTGTGTGATTTAAAATGAAAATAAATTTCATGCATATTATCTATTGAAACGAGGTGAAAAGTTACATTTAATCAAGAAGAAGCTTCGTACACACAGATGTACCTACTCGTATTATTTTCGCTACACATGTTTCATTGTTATGAACGTTTACTGTTACCAAGTAACTTATCTATATTTTCCGTACGATTATTATCAGCGTCACGAAGAAGAGGTGCATAAACGACAGATATCATCTCACTTTTCTTATTTACAGAACACCTAATACACAAAGCGAGAACAAATATTTCACTATGGATGAGAAATATTGGAGCCAGTACAACGTGGAATGGCCGGAGTATGACGTCAATCACCAGTCTTACTTAAGGATAGGCAAGTATCCAATTTTAGCTATGGACTTATGTATTATTAAGACAACCTATCTTTTTTTATACTACGTCGGGAGGCATACAAGCATACGGCCTACATGATGTAAAGCGGTTACTGTAGCCTATGAACGTGTGCGATAAGTATCACTCGAGCGATGCCTCTGCGGCTAACACAGCAACCCCTTAAGAGCTAACTAGTGATATCACACACACGCGGGAACACAACCCTCGAGGGGGTAGTTATTTGGCTATGGTTTTCTGTGAAGTGGAGATCCTAGACATGCTGCTTATACTCGCGCTTCATCTCTTAAAAACATCCAGACCAAGACTATCATGTTCATGCGCACAATTGTCTGTCCTGTGGAATCGAACCCACGAGCGTTGGTGTCAAAGTAACGTAACAGCATGTTTCACTACTGCGCCACCGAGCTCGCCATGTCATAAAGATTTTACAAACTTTTGCACCGTTGTATACAAGCACAGTCCTCTAGATAAGCGGTTATCATTGACACCCCGTGGCATATGACTAGAAAATCACAGTCTATTTTTTTAGGATTCAGAATATACAGACACATTACAGTGATGTTGAACCGTAGGGTGGTTGTTTGTTAAACTGTGGTGATATTAACAATGGCCACGTGGTGATACTAACATGTAGATGATGATGATGAAAGATGGCTCAGGTCTTGTGAGTTGTAGGCGCGTTGACCTCGAAGTGGTATCTGAGTGCGCTTGATACTCACAGATTGATTATGACCACCAATAATACACAGGTCAAAATATAAAAGACGACATATTCTTCCATCTTGACTATCGTGTTGGTAGATATGATCATATTCCATATCAGACCACGATAACCCTGCATTCTACTGCAAGGATACCGGCCTCCCTACGACCAATACAGTTTGTTACTCAACTACGAATTTGCGGAGGCCAGTGTTTTCAAGGCGAAAATCACTGACTTAGCTTAACGAATGTCATCTATCGACAGCATCCGGCACCGTTTAACTTGCCCTCTAAATCGGAGAAGCTCGAAATAGACCCATCCATAGGCAGATACCGGTTGACGTTGCTTAACATGCGTGTTTAATTAGAGCAATACAATTTAACACTAAGAAATAATAATGTATTTAAGAATATTGATTTTCAGATAAGACATAAAATTTAGTGCATCGACTTGTATGCTTTCGTATGGGAATTTTTCATGCATATTTGATATGAGTATAACTATATATTTGCAAACAATGTAATTAATTTACAGTAATCAATATAATTTGTCAGAAAATGTGTATTGATTTATTAAAAAAATATATATGTGCTTTCAGATATACCACCATACATCAGTAGCTTGTACCGATCGAACTACACGAAATTCTGGCTGGAGACATTACCGAAAAATATGACGAGATACGCCATAGATCCAATGTTTGAATACACACGCGCGCCAACTCCGAGGCCTAAGTCAATACGACGGGACCCAGGTGATTTCGACTTGTATCAACACTGTTAATAACTGTAATGAACTTATTTGAGAGGGATGTACTCGATCAAGTTGACCCTCGGAATGGGACTGGGGATTTCCAATAATTTGATTTAGTTTTCGGGTATTCATTGTACGTTTTCACGCCAATTCATTTATATTGCCACAAAAGGTATTAGTCTTACGTTAGAGGATTTATTTTGTAGAAGCAATGAAGATACTTGATACAATAATGAACTTAGATTGTACTAAAATATAAATAATATATAAAATGATGCATGTGACCAGTAGCAGTATAATTAATAGATTAAATTACAGTTGAGCACTGATTTATAAATGATACTACGATAAACTTATTGATTTTTGTGGGCACAAATAATAAATAAAACGAACAGGATACTTGTGGTTTATTAACAACAAAGATTGTAGAAATAAAAAAAATATCAACAAAAATATCAATTTCAAATATTATACTAATATAAATGAAAATGTATTGATTAATCTTTTGCAGAATATTAATTTAATCCTATATCAACAGCTGAAATAATTATGTCTGTTATCGTATTCTCTAAAATATTTCATTTTTGCAGATCCCATCCAAAAAATATGGCAACCCCGGGAGATTTTCACACGACCGCATATTACTCCAACATATGGAAGAGAACACACATATTATATTCCGAAATCACGACCAGACCCTGAAACTATCTACAGAGAAATACAAGCTATAAAAACTCCATCTCGCCCTATACCGCCTGGCTTGATGGAAAAAGTAACACAACATACAACTACCATAAAACCCAAACCTATAATACCAATAAAAACCTCAAGTGCAACAATTACGCTGGTTATATCACTCGGTATACTATTTCTCGCAGTAAATGTGGGTATTTGTGCGATATTATATTTCAAAAAACGAAAGCTACGCCTAAGGGAAAGGGCTGTAGAACTTCCTCGACAACCACGAGCTGAAATCGGAGAAGTAGACGTAATAGGTCAAAAATGCTCAAAAGATGACAAAAGTGCTTTACAAACCTTTAAAAATGGCTGCAGTGTCATAAAATCAATGAGTTTTACCAAAATACGAGGAAGCACTAAAAAGCACAAGAAAAAGCTGGAACCGTGTAAAACACCAAAGTCCGATGATTCAGGCGGATTCAGAGAAAGGTTCCAGCTACGAAGACATTTGTCTACGAGTACGTTAGATGCTCATACTAAAGTAAGAGACTGGATCGCTAATGAAGTAATGCACAGATGTTCTCCAGGTATATTGAGAAAGTCTAACTCGGATCTAAATAACGACAAGCAATTGACGGTTGTTAAACCATTTACACGATCTGAGGAATTACTCTCTGATTCTAAAAAGCCAAGAAAAGAAATGCGTAAAGCAAATGGAAATATAAATGATAAAGATATAGTATCTCGAAGATCTGACGGAACAAAAACTAGAACCTCCGAGAAAACAACCTCCACGTCTGCTTTAGGTTCTCAGTCATCAATAGGGAGTAACAAAAAGTCATCAATAAATCTACGCCAAACAGGACAATCTAGTGACTCGTTAAAAAGTAAAGGAACAGAAAGCATTAAATCTAGGAAAGTGTCGGTAGCTATAGATGCTACTCCTGCAGCTCGGACTAATTCGATACTTAGACAAGAACCGATAGAAATTACTAAATCTTTTGATTTCAGCGAACCAAAACATTCCAATAATGAGAATAAACTGAGAAGATCTAAAACTGACGGTGATATTAATATAGATACGGCAGAAGTTAAGTCAGATGAAAAGGACAATAAAACTTATACTAATATTGTAACAATGTCTTTAGAACAAAATAAACCCTTGAGAATATCACATAAGCATTCCACATCAGATCCAGTTACTGATGTCAATTACGACAACCTCTTGAGACAAAAAATGGAGTATGGAACACAAGTTATTGATATTCTTCCACCAGTTACATTTAGAAATGATATTAATGTAACTTCTAGAGAGGAGTGTGTACAAGTGGAACCCATGACATCAGCCGAAGCATTGCTGACTATCAAAAGGCGAAATTTTCCCAAAGTTCTACCCGACTTACCAAAAGCTCAAAAGAGATTATCTTTACAACCAGGAACAATGCAATCATTCAGAAACTACCTTGGA
Organism: Pyralis farinalis; assembly: GCA_947507595.1. Lineage (NCBI taxonomy): Eukaryota > Metazoa > Arthropoda > Insecta > Lepidoptera > Pyralidae > Pyralis > Pyralis farinalis. Next base: position 38,226,536 of record OX382261.1, on the reverse strand, counting down.
AGTCCTGACAGTCAAGACAGATCTAAAGTACCTCCCCAACCTCCTCCAAGAACGACGACCTTGGAAAGACGACTTGCTTATAAAAATTCAAAACCACTATCTTCATTTGAAATATCAAACGTAAAGAGAATTGCAGAAACTGACACAATAAAAAACTATGAAAATATCGATAACTTATCACCATATAATGATACTGGTTACGTATATAACAAATCATTTGAAAATAGTAAACAGTCTGAAAAAATCAATCCATTGATAATGCCCCAAAAAGAGAGAGATTATCCAAAAGTAATAATAGCATCAACTAACATTCCGAACATTTCAGAACCCAAAATCATTATAACATCATTATCAAATCAAATAGAAATACCTTCTAACGCACCTAGAGTAAGGTTACCGGATGATTTTCATTCACAAACGGGCTCAATGACATCATTTTCATCATTTTGTTCGGATGATGATATTGAAGACGATGATATTGAGGATGATTTTCTAGATGATCTTGCTGAAGATAAACTTATAAAAGAACTGGTGGGAGGTGTAGAATCTCCAACAAACATGACTGATGAATTAGATTCCAAGGGTCCTGACATGGTTCTGAAAAATTTAGAAATTGTTCCTGTTAAGCTTAATACGAGCAACCTCGTACCGAAAAATGTAGAAGATTACGTTTGTATATCTGACTTACATTTACCAGACGTAAGTAACTTAGAGAAAACTGCCCAAATAAAACCTAACTTCGGATTAAATAAACTACAACATAGAACTGAAAGTATACATAGACCGCCAGAGAAAGCCGTAAAAGTCAAACAAAAGAAGACAATAAAACCCAGCTCCATTCTAAATAGAAATACAAAAGGTATTAAAAGAAATAGTGACAGAAGTAAGAGTAGTTCTAGTACATTGGAATATTCTAATTCAGGGTCGTCTAACGATACGGAGTCTAGTACTGGTACTGTAAGAAAAATTGACCTTAAAAAAGGTACTTAATTATAAAACATCGATAGTTGTACTTAAATTGTCCATGACTGGATTACTTTAAATGCCATGTTTATATAATTAATTTTGTTTCGATGGGTAGTTCTTACTGAAATTAGTTTTTATTTTTGTATAGATAGTGTAATTTACTGCAGAACCAAAGAACGAGAAATATAAATTTAGTGTTTAAATATCAATATAAACGAGACTATATAGATTATTATGTAGACCAAAGATATTACAAACAGAAATAAAATGTAATGCATTTAGAAAATATACGTTTTTTTACAAACATTTGGTTTTTATTTCATTTCGCAGAAACTTAAACAGTTATCGAAATACTAATTCGGATTTAAAAAAAACTTTCCGGTGACGCCATTACGCAGTTACGCAGAGCGGTATCGTTTTGAAACCAACAAGAGAAAAAGAAACGGTACGAAAAATGGGTGCGTGTACTTATGTACGCGCGTGAGAAGTTATACAATAATAATATTTTAATTTATATAATAATAATATTTTAATTTATAAGAAGGGTTATTGGAGTAAAATTAAAAAAGTCTTTTAAGCAGCGGCGATGTTTATGGAATGTATTACATAGAGGTCAAATGTCAAGTAGAAATGTTATACATATTTAACTATAGCGCCATCTACCGGTAATACCGTGAAACATTTAGCAGCTTCAACCTGTTACTTTCGTGTTACAGTGATGCGCGCGCATCTTAAAATTTCACTTTCATCTTTTTTTCATAACGCGCCTAAAGAAGTATAACTTCAAAAATAACAAGAATATATCCTTTCATATATTTTTTACATGTATATAATAAACATACACACGGTATTACATAATTAAAATCATTAGTTATCGATTTACTTTTCGAAATAGAAAATTTCAAACATTAACACTCGGTATTATTTGTCGTCAAGAGAAAGGGAATAGAAAAGTAGCAGTTTGTTATTTTTTATCCGTACACGCAAACTACAGATCTATAGTAAATGTAACCGCAAAGGAGGACACTACATTCAAGATTCAAATAAAGATCAGTTGGTAGGGGTACAATTCGAACGTAAAAAATACGACGCGTTTTTGTATGCCAGCGCCGCAAGGATGTAAAAAAATATATACTTAGTTTCTAAGTATCCAATTTCTTAATAGTGTAGAAGTAGGCTTCGATTTTTCAAATATAGAAAATTTGTTACTGTATGCCAAATCGCACATTTGAAATTAAGCGTTCTGTGTTGCCGACAGCTACGATACGTTATTTCAGTAACTAATATAATGACTTTTTCATATCGAGATTGAGATTTGGTCTAAGATATCAGTATGGCCTATTTACTACCAAATATCCCTAATTTTCATAGGGTTCATGTGCAAGAAGCGTGCTTGTTCGCGACCTCCGCCAATCAATCAGATTGCAATTCAGGTCCAAAAGTGAACCTATGGGCGGTTTAAGGACCTACCTCCGAAGACGACGCGCACCGATCAACAGACATATTCCCATGTCGGTGCGAATATAATGTATGCGGTGGTGGGGGCCGCCACTATTAGCCCAGAGTACTGAATGGGCACATGAATTGTGAGACCTGGATAGAATGATAAGATAAACGAGCTGATAAACGTAATGAATGAGAAACGCTTAGATGCTTTGTGTGTGACACATACTAAGCACTAGTGGATGGATACTGATGATTTTTTCAGTGGAGTGATGGCTTAATGGTCTGGTGGACTGGGATGACCATACCAGTGCCGGCATAGATGTCATACTTTTCCCCCGCTTAACCTCTTGTGTGAGAGATTACAGATTGGCAGGGTGAGGACTTCTCTGGGTTCACATAAAACTGGGCTTCGGATATTTCTGATTACAACATGCACTCCTGTAAGCTCAGATTGTGCTCTAAAGCTAAAAAAGTTTTAGGAGTCTGTGCGGCATGTTCTCGATTTGTTGGATGTTACTTTATATCATAAGAATATTCACATATGGAGACGCAATGATGAAAAGGGTATGATTGATATGATTGATTGAACCTCTAAAGATTCTTGTTGTCTCCCTCTTGAAACGGATCACTAATTGGTAGTGAACTAGTTTATATATATATATATATATATATTTCTATTCCTATCGTATATATATATATATATATATATATATATATATATATATATATATATATATATATATATACGATAGGAAGGCACAGCTCGCTATACACAAGCGAGTGCTGGGTATGGCAGAGACAACATGAAAGTAGGATAAACGCGATTAAAATACGTTCCGCAAAATTTGAGGCGTAACGCATGTAAACTACGTTCGCAAAGATATTGTTAGAAACAGAGTTGATCTGAAAGAGAGTGTCGGTCTTAAAATATGATGCTCTGTTAGTTCCGACATGTAAAAAGAATGCAGGAAGAAAGAATGACGAAACAAGTATACAACACGAAAGTAGAATGAAGTAGGAGTAGAGGTAGGCTGAGACCTTCCATGATCAAATTTTATGAGAAGGTGATATCAGGAAAATGGCAAGCATGCATGTGAATAGCTAAGATTTTAAATTAAGAAGTAAGTGAGGTGCGTAAGAGCCGAGTCATGTCGTTGTCGATGTCGGCGTGAATTAAAAATATGTAGGTACATCCCTAATTTTCTATACACTCATATCAACGTCTAATAAAATACAACCGTTTGTCGTTGGCACAAAAAAAAATTGTAATTCTATAAAAAATATTCAACAGACAAAAGATTCGGCCGAACATGTAACAAAGTCAGCTCATAAAATAGCGAAAAGACATAAAATAACAATTATAAGTTAATGTGTTATTTATTCTTCTACGATCCGCTTTTAACGCACAAATAAGCTATTCAAACTTTACAAGCAGTTTCATGGGATCTTTGTAATAAAACTCTAGATATTAGGCAATCTCTCGTGGCAACCAGATCTTTTATTATCGTTTTAAACTTTTGGAGACCCGTTCGATCTTTGCCGCATTCAAATTACAAACGACAGCGGGTAAAGAAATATGCTTTTATTATGAGATGATTTACTATGCCGATGGCACGATTATATTTCACCGAAAATCCTGGCAGAAAGTTAATACTAAAACTGAGCTAAGACTTTGGGTTATTTATAAGTGGTTAAATAAGAATCTTCCTTCGCTTAATGCGTCTCTAGAAATGTTTTGGGTTTCCATTAAACGTCACTATCTAACCCACATCCTATTTTGCCTACTATAAAATAAAATGGTGGCCGTTACGGGACGCCCGGCAGATGTGAAACATCTTAGTGAATATTCAAACTATCGGATAGATATAGTAAACAGCTCATACAGAGAAGCAACGGGGTGTCTAGTATGCGCGCGCAGACACGCAAGGAAGTCGAGAGTGGCGGCGTAGAGGGGGCGTCATGGCATGAGAAAGCATCATGCCATTTGCCGTCACGGCATACGGTTTGATTTTACTGCCAAGGCGCGTTGATAGATATATCACATCGTAAATTGGGAATGTGACAGCTCCGCTGACATGAGCCGCGAATGCAATACTGTGTCCTTTTTCTGTATGAAGATTTTTGAAGCGAAAACTTCTTTAGCGGCGTTGTGCACTTTATGGGTGAGTAAAAAATGCTAAACTCGCGTTAGGACACGTGACCCTGACCGTATGATTTTGTTGAGAATTAGAACTTAAGTTCGCTGCAGCGCTAAAACATTAGTTACATCTAATTAAACAATTAAAACATGAAGCGCTGGATCGTTCATAGAGCATTATTTTCTCGCGACCAAAACGTTGTAAGCGCCATGAAATTGTTGGCGTTTACGCGTTTCGTTCAACGTAGTTTATCAACATCGCTGTTTAGTTTAAGTGGCGCAGGGCGCTTGCGCGAGTCGCGTGTGTGTTTGAGTTTTAGAGATTGACGATAATGATGCTGGTAATGATGATGGTGAGTCGTTGAAATTATGGATGAAAGGTGATTTTTCTGAGAGATAAACTTTTTAATGTAAAATAATTATTGTAATAGTTCTGAAGTGTTAAAATTTTTAATGTAATATAAATTGCCATGTTTGTATACGATAGCGCAATAACTGAATATTGTATTTTACCACATACATAATAGTACTTTTGTACTGATAAATAAAACAATTCGTGCGAAATGATTCCCTAACCATTCCAAAATATTCAGAAATGCACAACGTTAACGATCAAGTTTTCACTTCTGCCGGCACTTCCGGAGTGCAACCCGTTTTTTTTACTTACTTGCGTACTTCATAGCTGTTATCATTGAGTAATATAGCAACTACTAAATCTTAGTTAAAAATATTTATTATTAATAAGTGCTCTAATTTCCTTTCGTGATTGCTCTTCATAACACTTCGGTATCATAATCATATTACATGTTAGTTATGTGTGAATTGAAGATTGATGGTTGCATAAAATTGATTGAATATAATTTGATTAACTTCAGTCCTGCGCTGTGCAAATATCGAGGATAACTAGAGTAACTATCTATTAGCGTTCCTTCAATTTCATTTTTGGTCAGAGAGCAGACAGCGACTATTGGAGGTGAATCTTAACAGGCCATGTGCCTGAGCATTCCATGTACGATATACATTATCGTCACCGCCTCTGAAGACATTTAATCATTAGTCGGATCAAAAGTGTAAAATGGACAACTTTGTTTTAACATTTGGAATTGTAAAATGGAGTATTCTTTTTCTTTCTTTCTTAATCCATTAGAAATGGCGAGGTCCGCTACCTAAGCCTAAGGCGCAGGCCAGACACAAGCGGCGCGGGCGCGGGCGTACCATCAGCGCACCTCTTCTATCCGTTTTGCACCACGTCCTTCGCCTACATTTTGTATGAAAGAATATTGGAAAGGTGTCGAGACGGCACGCAGTGCGCCCGGTAGCGCACCCGATGCGCGCCGGTAGCACATCCGATGCGCGCTGGTAGCGCGTCCGATGCGCGCCGCGCCGCTTGTGTCTGGCCTGCGCCTAAGGATTTGGCAAAGACACTGTATTTACATGGAGCGACTGCCGTCATACCTCCTCAACCTCGAGGGAAAATCAAATCTTTCTTAGGTTAGGACACACGTCTTTCGAAATATATTTTCTTGTATGTGTGGGTTTCCTCACGATGTTTTCCTTCACCGCCGAGCAAATGATAAATATGTACATAAATCCGAAAAACACGGACGCTGCAAAGCGTTCGAAACGTCAGGTTCAACAAAATAAATAGAATACGCGATACTTCCGTTAAAAATTGTTTAATTCAATATTTATTTATTTATTTATTCTATAAAATAGTATGTGCAGCGTATCTCATGACTTAAGTCTGATGTTGAAGCGTAACAGTAAGTATTAAAGTCTGTTATCGCGAGCTGTGAGTTGCCAACTGTAATTCTGAACTCATGATTCTGTTGAGAAGCCTTTACGTCACAAGTCGCGACAATTAGCCCCTGATCTTAGCCGAGAGCAATGATTTCGAAGTTAAGCAGTTACTGGATTAATTATATGTAGATTTTGAGACCGAGGATGGAAATGGTCGTTTATTTGTGTTATTCTTATTATGGGTTCAATCTGCTTAGCTGCCGTCGGGAGGCATACAAGCCTGCGGCCCACCTAATGTAAAGCGGTTAACGTAGTCTATAAACGATAACGATACATCGCTCGCGCTATGCGACTTCTGCTGCTAACACAGCGAGTCCTTAGGAGCTTACTTGAGACTTCACTTACACAGTTGTTATTTTGACTGCGGTTTTCTGTGAGGCAGAGGTACTTCCCCAGACTGCTGTGATGCGCCCTACCTCTTTTAAAAACAATGGTGTTTTTAATCCAGATCAAGACAAATAGACATGTTCGTGCACAAAAATATTTGTACTGTGTGGGAATGAAATGAAATGAAATGAAAGTGGGAAGTGGTTCATACACACAAATCCTGTGTCCCGTATAGAAATAGACACGTATATTTATTTTTTATGCATGACCACGGATTTTTACACATAAGTCCGATATATATTTATTTCACGGATATATTAAAAAATGTTTTTTTTTAATTAGATGAAAAGACTGCGGTATGTCACTTACAGTGTTTTTTTTATACAACAAGATTGGCAAACAAGCATGCAGCCCGCATTAGGTAAGCAGTCACCGCAGACTTTTGACGCTCGCAACATCACGGGGATATTACTCGCGCGCTGCCAATCTTTTGACCTAAGGATGCTTCGCCACAGCAGTAATTTCTCGGCCGTATCTCACCCTTCAAACCAGAACACAGCTATATAAATATAGCTGCTTGGCGGTAGAAATACGCAGACGACTTTTGTGCAAAGTCTTCCTGTGGTAAAATGTTTAATGTTTGCCTGTTATACTATTCTACCACGATTATGTTACATCTCACATGTATCTTCTTTCATTTGTAACAATAAAATGTAAGTGAACAATATTTTCTTTACTGTAGGTCGATTCTACTAAAAAACTGCAACTGCAATGTAGCGCCGCGCATATCATAATGCGTACATTTTGAATTTTCATTCAACGTCGCTGCTGTCAGATCGCTTAACGAAACGTAAAAATGTACGCATTTTGCACACGCCGCGCTGCAGTGCAGTTGCAGTTTATTAGTAGAATCGGCCTACTGTAATGGATATGACATAATGGCGGCCATTAAAAATATTTTGTAGCAGTGTGTACGACTTCAATCGACAATATAGGTGACTATTACAGTTTAATTACCTATATAGCGTTCATAAATATTAAAGCACTACATATTATAAAACAAAGACTCTCGTTGCGTCTGTCTATTCGCGATGAACTCAAAAACTACTGAACAGATTTTCATGCGATTTTCACCAATAAGCAGAGTGATTCCTGAGGAAAGTTTACGTGCATAATTTGTTAAGGTTTTTGTGTAAATCGATTGATCACGATAATTGTTGATAATGTCAGAATAAAACAAGCCGCCTGGGAGCTTTTATCGAATATTTTACGGATATATGGTAATGTTTATCAACTTATATCCGTTGGTCACATGAAACAATTCATACATACACACAATGTATACGGTTCTATAACAAACTTCCCAGCAATATAAGAGAATTGTCAATAAACAAATTTAAAACTACTATTAAAGCCAAATTGTGTAGCAGGGCATATTATAAAGTATCTGACTATATTAATGATAAAAATGCCTGGGAGTGAGTCGATCCAATTATAATGTAATCACCTAGTCATGAACTGCACGGTAGGGATAAAAATTGTGACGATTCCAAACAAATATAGCTATTTTTACGGAATAAAAAAATTTTGACTTTGACTTTACACATTATGATAATCCATTACACCATATAATTTAAAAGATGGACTCCAAAGACGTTGTCCTGTCTGAACGTTGTCGTTGGCTTGTGTGCTATACACGTAATCAGGCATAAGTTATCAATGCTGTATACAAAGAAATATTAAGATATTTCTTTGTATACAGCATTAATATACCAGAGGGAGACATTGTACAAAAGTCGTCTGCATGGGTAGGTATCTCTGTCATACCTATTTCTACCGCCAAGCAGGTATATTTATATAGCTGTGTTCCGGTTTGAAGGGTGAGATATGGCAGAGAAATTACTGGGTACTGTGACGAAACAACCTTAGGCCACAAGATTGGCAACGCGCGAGTAACACCCCCGTGGTGATGCGAGTGTCAATAGGCTGCGGTGACCGCTTACCATCTGATGAGGGCCGCATGCTTGTTTGTTAATCTAGTTGTATAAAAAAATAGTTTATTTTTATATATGTTTATCTACATAATAAAATACTTAATGTAGTGTAGACATATGTTTCAATCCTGTTCGACGCAACAAACTGATGCGACTCAACGACAGAAAGAACATGTAGACATAATAAGTTCTACTAGTAGTTAAAGATAATTTGTAGGTTTTATTTAAGAATGCAATATCCTTGGCTCGATCCAGTGCATAAGCAAAATCTTGAACAGGGAATCTTTATTGAAATGCGTCGCTATTGTCATCTCGAGGGGCTTAGCGAACAATTTCCGTAAGCCGGCGATGCAATCACTGCTTCATCTAAGGCAAGTTGGTTATTCTCGGCAAGTTTTGATAGTTTCTCAAACTTATTATTCAGCGCCTTATGTCGATCTTAGATTTTATATAGATATCTATAAGATGTAATATCCGTATATAATATAAGTACCTTAGGTTTGATCTTAGATTGAAATAATAAAATGAATGGTATGTAGTCTTTCGAGACCGGCAGATGTAGCCTTTCAATAGCAGTACCTGAGCTACCGAGCTTTGCTCGGCGTTTTTTAGGTTATTTATGTATACACAAGGATTTTTCGTTTAAAGGATCATGCAATGTGCCAAAGAGTGTGCTGTTAGCGGGGTTCGAACCGGGTGTCAATGTGACTGGATGAATATACACGACACACATATGGAATACATGTATGTATATATGTATGTATAACTTCACGCCAAGTCCCTTGCGGGGTAGGCAGAGAGAACCGAGCGCCATAAGACGCGGTCCTTGCATACTTCACTCGCTTCTGTGACATTCGATTCCCACACAGGACAAACATTTGTGTGCGTGGACATGTCCGTTTGTCTTGGCCTGGATGGTCTTAGGGCAGTAGGGCGCATCAAAGCAGCCCGTCTTGGGAAGTGCAACAACTCTCTGGAGTGTTGTTGTGTCCATGCGCGCGAATGGTGGCGCGCTTTGGCAGAATCAAGATGTCGATACTAGGAGAAAGGCGGCAAGTGACGACGTCTTGGGACTGTCCTCTCGTTTCGTATTTTCCTGAACATTGATTACAAGTGTTGATTGAGAATTATAGTGTGATACGAATTGCATTGTATTTCTCATTGCACAACTACCCATCACACGCCCGCATAATATCGAATAGATTGAAAAATCATACGAATACGACATATACAGAAATTTAAAAACCAGATACCAGTTATATAACAGGCAGATATCTACTATATAAACCAGGCTATCACTCCTGTAAAAAGCACTAAGTAATTATTGAAATGAAAAATGATTTTAACATGCAACGAATTTCAGACTAGCTGAAAAGTATATAATAATTTATAACGAAACGTAGATGGTTTGCACTTAATAACTGATGCGTAAAATAGAAATGAAAAACACTTGTAAAAAGGGAGGCAGGAAAACCGGAGACGGTTTTAATTCTGAAGTCAAAGATAATTCTGAAGTCGCATGCCATTATCAAACACGCGAGTTAAACAGATCGATCGCAGCGTGTCTGTGGATGGGTTTGATTGTCTCGAATTCATCCGTGCTTTGTGGGCACATTAAGCCATCGGTTTCGTCTATTTTCGAATAGATGACTGTCATTAAGCAAAGAGAGATAGGGCACAGCCCAACTGGTGAAGTACTTCTCCCTTGAGGTATGTCGTGTGCCTGCGAAAGAGTAAGGGTTACCAGTAAGCTCCTGAAGAGTTTTACAAGCTTATTTTTCTTCTTTCTTTGCTTATCGATGAAGAGGTTAAGTAAACGAAATTTAACCGAAATAATTTGTATATTACGCATTTTCGACGGACAGGTGCCGAATATGCGCCAATGAATACCTAAACTAATAGCTCAAAGCAGCATCTGTCATTGCAACATACAACACATTACGACGCTTTGGGAGAGTTGTTATTGTTCAAACGTTCGAACTTTCTTTCGTAATAATCATCTGTCTATCTAAGAACATATATCTTCACGTCAGATCCTGAACGTGCGGAGAGGACCAAGCGTCACCAGATGCGGTCTTTAGACTTCCTTACTCGCTTCTTTAACATTGAAAGTTCATTTTAACGCACGTTCATCTTTTCATTGCGATATTGACAACACCTTCTGGCAAAACACGTTCAATTGAGTCGTGGTAGGCCTTCCTCAGCTCCATTCTACTAAATACAAAAACATATCTGGCTAAGCTCGTCATGCTATTAGCATTTAGGAATTAACGCTGACATTTATGCATGGTAGTGAAACATGAATCCCATCGGGGTAGGTAAAGACTGTGGAACAATACTTTACCTACCCCGATGGGCGAAAGTAGTGATTATGTGTCTAGTAATGATATTAAACGTAACTTAATATAACTTTTACTATCACTGTCCTTTAAAAGGCATAGGCAAAGATAATGTTAAGTGAACCGCCTTCCGTCGGACACCATTGTCGCTGCCCGGGCTGCGATATGTATTTCTCAGATGCGAGGTGGAAATTTTAGGCGTTAGCATATTTGTTATTCTACGTTAATCTAGAAAAAGCCGAGAGATGAGTACGTAAGATTCTTATATATTGATAGCTACTAGTTATTATTTCATGTTCAGTGGAAATTAAAAGGTTTAGTATTCCGGTTTAGTCAACCGACTGATCCTTGGGTCGAGTCCTAGTGTGAGCATGAATTACTGAATTCTTGTTTTCGGGTTTATGTACATATTTGTAATTATGGTTTATAAGGAAAATTCCACACGTTAAATAAATTATATTTCGAAACACGAATGCCCTAAACTAAAAAAGGTCTGGTTTCCCTCTAGATTATGGAGATCTGACGCCAGAGGCTCTATATAAAACTCAGTATCAAATCTTTAGGCCAAATTATTACGTAGACCCCACCAATCCCAATGGATTAGGAAACGGGATGACACTAATATAATATATAACTGATATATATATTTATATTTTATTGTATATTACATATATATATAAACGAAGGCATATAATTTAAGAATATATGTGACAATCCCCAAAGTAAACAAACATCATGTAATTTCTAACAAGAAAACTTTTGGAAATAAACAAAAAATGTGCTGAATTCAAAGTAAGAGAACTTTCATCTGCAGCCATCCGTGAAACTCATTTGCAACCACAATTGCATCTGTAAAGTGAACGTGGGTACCAAATTGAAAATGTACCAGTTAAGAATTTGTTTCTCGAATTTTCTGATCAAGATTTTATCCGATTTCGTCTGGCTTGAATCCAATTTTACAAATTAAAATTAAGAGGTTTGAAATAGTTTCAATGGATGTAATTTCATAAGATAATATAGTTACAGTTGATGAGGTAGAAAGACGAGGTTTTATTGTACAGAATGCCGCAGCTAAATAACATCTCCCCAGAGGGTTGTCGTGTTCCTGTGTGTGAGTGATGTCATCAGTAAGCTCCTATGGAGTTACTGTGTAATTTTTTTTACAGCAGAGGTGGCATCGCGCGAATGATACGAGTATTGAATGTATTGTAAGCATTTATAGGCCGCTTTAAATCCGGTGGGCCATGCCATGGGTGGTATCCATGTTTCACTACCATGCATAAATGTCAGCTTTCATTCCTAAATGGTAATAGCATGACGAGCTTTGCTAGATATGTTTTTGTATTTAGAAGAATGGAGCTGAGGAAGGCCTCTTGATTTATGTTTTTTTTACATTAGTTCAGCTTAGTGGCTCCTCTTTGCCTGATGGTAAGCGAAAGAGGAGCCCAAATTGCAACTGTAACTGACAAAATACTACACAGTATCCTGTCAGTTGACGCTGCCATGCTGGCCCGCAAGATGCTTCTTCACGCTTCGTTTGAAGGATCCCATATTGTAGGAAGGAGGGAACATGTGTGACTGTTCATGCGTACTGTCAGGTTTGATTTGGTCCTTCGACACATCACCTATTTGATTAACATGTAGGTGTCTCTCTGCTGGCATCTCCTCTCATCTTGTTCGATACACTTCTATTGTAACTCTTTTATCATTAATTATTTCTTAATTTCCAAACTATATCAGCATTCCCTTTTCAATTATTGTCACATATTTCATTCGATAATATTCACGTCTCGTCCAATATTTTAGTCTATCAATCATTCTAACTCGACGTATGCTCCTCAGCGCTTTTATTTCTACAGTCCTTTCATGTTTCTCCCTCTTTTTTCACGTTCATGTTTGATGAGCTCGGTGGCACAGTGGCGAAACGCGCTGATGCGTTACTTTGACACCAACGCTCAACATTTGTGTGCATTAAAATCCTATTTTCTAAAAAACGGGTAAATCATTAAGTATTTAAAACCATAAGAAATGCATAAGATATAATAAGGTTTTATTTACGAAAAATGCAAGACACATCTAAGTGCCCGCGAGGGCCCAATGGCAAGTACCGAATATTTATATTATTTTTTATTTTTATTTTTATCTTTACCATTTACCGTTGTAGGCGAAAATATCGATATTTTGAAATTACAATGTTGATATTTGTCACACCCTATTACTTTTATAACAATATAGTGATTTTTTCTAGCATGTTGTCGTGAATACTTTAGTACTTGTAGTAGTGTGCGTAAAATGACCTAGTGTTGAACATTTTATCAGGTGTGCGGTCATGACAACACAACATGTTTTTACGCGTATTGTAATCGTTTTTATGTAGTACTAGCAGAAGCCCGCGGCTTCGCACGCATGAGATTTGGGCTTTTAGTAGCCTTTATTTCTCTGTAGACATGATATTGTTTCTGTTTTAAAAAAAACAAAGTTCAGGGTCGTAGATGCAACCATAGAGCGATTAAATTTTCGTACAGCGCCATCTATTGACCTTTACAGGAGGCAACGTATATGTATTTTATTTATATTACATATTACATAGAAAATGCGTAGTTATTTTATGTTACAAAAAATACGTATCCTATGAAAATAATAAAAATAAAATTGCGAAGTCCCCCGAAGGGGAAGATATTTCCGCCTAATTTTAACAGTTTTTTATTTTTTACGCAGGAACCCTAAATATTTACGGGATAAAAAGTACCCTATATTCTGCTCTGAACAGTCCTCTACCTACCAGTGAAAGCCCCGTTAAAATCGGTTCAGCCATTTCGAAGATTAGCCCGGACAAACAAGCTGTCAGACAGATAAAAAAGTCAAAAATGCGTATTTATGCTTTGGTAACGTGAAAATAATAATATGAGCTTAAAATAAAGGCTTTATTTTGAAATCACAGACAGACACTTCAATTTTATTTATATGTATAGATATGATTTACCTCGTCCCCCGTCAAAAATTGAATAATTATTTACTAATAGAATCACTCGTATGGCGCGTCCTTTGGTCGAAAGGTCTAAGATATCGGGACATGTACCACTATATCTAATCATTTTTGTCCCGTAGATCCTTTGCCTATATATTTTCTGGTCTACGTAGACCCCCTGCCTAACTAATGTTTGAATCTGATAGACCACTTACTTGTTGCAATCGACCCCATATCGATATGAACCACTTTGGGAAGCACTGCAATAAATTTATGATTGGATTTATACACATTTTTGTAATTATAAGTTATTCGGTGGTGAACGAAAGCTTCGTGAGGAAAGGTGCATGAAATTATAACATATTTTGTGCAACAAAATGCATCACTGTTAATTGACGGTACAATTAAGAACAAATCATCATACTTTGTAGCTTTACCTATGAAATGAAGTGAGTATCTTATATTAACGTATGTATGGAACTTCGAAGATTGATAAAGTGTATATAAAATATCTATCTATCTATAACTTCACGCCAAATCCCTTGCGAGGTAGGCAGAGAGAACCGAGCGCCACGTGACTCGATCCTTACATATCTCACTCGCTTCTTTAACATTCATTGCTCTTCTCATGCACGCTCGCCGGTTTCTAGAATTTCCACCTATTAAATACACTGGCAGAGGGCTATTCAATTAACAGTTTATTAAAAATCACGAGAGCGTTTAAATTTACGCGCGCCATTTGCAATGTTAGATGGGGAGAGAGAAACGCTCGTGGGTTCGATTCCCACACAAGGCAAACATTTGTGTGCATGAACATGTCTGTTTGTCTTGGTCTGGATGTTTTAAAAGAGGTAGGGCATCAAAGCAGCCCGTCTGGGGAAGTACCTCCACCGCACAGAAAACCGCAGCCAAATAACAACTCCTTAGAGGGTTGTTGTGTTGCTGCGTGTGAGTGAGGTCACCAGTAGCTCCCAAGGAGTTGCTGTGTAAGCAGCAGAGGAGGCATCGCGAACTACTAATATTCGAAATTCATTTTTACCAGATTAAAAAATTAACTCTTTTACAATAGTTAAACACTTGATAATTGGGTCTTAAATCGTTTAAATACACATTTTTTTACGAACTCGGTGGCTTAGTGGTTAGTAACGATACTGTGACCTATGCTCGTGAGTTCAATTCCCACACAGGACAAATATTTGTGTACATGAACATGTACGTTTATCTTGGTCTGGAAGATTTTATGAGAGGTATGGCGCATCAAAGCAGTACCTCTACTTCACAGAAAGCCGCAACCTAATAACATTTCTCTGGAGGATTTCTACGAGTGAGTCAGATCACCAGTATGCTCCTAAGGAGTTACTCTATTAGCAGCAGAGATGGCTTCGCGCGAGTGATATTAAATGTGTTGCTAACGATCATTTGCCGTTTCGTGCCGGCGTAGAATTGCGCCACCCCCTCTCGTTCCGTGAGTGCCGTAGCAGTCGGCTGAGGGAGACACACAATCGGATAATGAGCAGCAGCGTCAGCAGCCCCCCCCCAAGTTCCGCAGTGACCGTCTTTCTGCTAATATGATGATGATGAATGATCATTGGCAGTAGCCTATTTTGCAGTAGCCGCGGCGGTGGGCGGCTTGTATGTAGGTATATTACAAAAAGTATTGAAGAGGCGCACCAATCAGCAATAAGTCTGCAAAGTAATGTTTCTGATATGCCAAGAGTGGCATAATAATACGCACATGTATTTCCAAAAAAAACACTTTTGGGTTTTCCCAATCATTTTTATTGTTACCATATTCAAATTCAAATTATTTATTGCATATCATGTTGTACAAAGTTCTTGTTTATCAAAATTAGTCACAAACATGAACCCTGCGTAGGGCACAGCAACTGGAAGTTGTAAAGTTTTAAATAATTTTATATATTTGATTTATTAATACAAATACATGATTTAACTGAATAACTACTTTATATCTAATACAGGATGTTTTACATTAATATATTCGATCATCATTGAAAAACTCGTCTATTGTATAATAACATTTTGCAATCAATATCTTTTTAAGTAATCATTTGAATTGATCATGGTTTTGTAAAGATTTAACGCTCTTCGGTATTTTATTAAAAATCCTTACACACATTGAATAGGGTCCAGTTTGCAATAGGTGCAGCTTAGCGGCCGGTAGCGCCACTCTGATTTTTGGTCGAAGGTTCTGAGGACGTGAATAAATCAAATAAATCAAAAACAATGTATCAAGTCCATTTAAATACAAGGGTCTATCAATTCCCACCGGTGTCTACCGCAGCCTAACACACAAAAACGTCCAGAACATCGTAAAAATAGCTCTATTTTTGACATAAAGCCGTCCCGTTTCCGGCAATTTGTTAGCCGGTTGCCGCCAAAACCGACAGCTGAAAATCCTAAAATACTGAAGGTATCCGTTGAATACACGCACGCGCTGAGAATTTACTTTAATCGTATCATATTTTTCCCAAAACAACTACCGTTTGAAATGGCTCGTGTTGTTTGCACAGAAACGACTTTTACACATGTCTATACGATATCGATCCGATACATCGGAAGTTGACAACTTTAACTTGCTTCGAAACATAGTTCTTATTAAATCCCAACATCCCTGTTGGAACCCATATGGTATAATTACTGATACTTATAATATTCCACCGTTCCAGCTACTTCCTATAATGAAGAGTAAGCTTTAAGAGAAGAGAGGTTAGGGCGCGTCAAAGCAGCCCGTCTGGGGAAGTAACTCCACGTCACAGAAAACCGCAGCCAAATAAAAACTATCTAGAGGGTTGTTGTGTCTGAGCGCGTCATATGGCGCTCGGTTTTCTCTGCTTTATATTAAAAATATTTTTTAGGTAATACATAGATCAATAATGTAATTATTCCTCTATAATGTCTAACAAAGATAATAATTTCGGATTAACTATATTTTTTGGCGTTGCACTTAAGAAAAGACCATAAAGCTAAGTGGCGCCCTCATTTTTTTTTATTAATAACTCTGACAATAAGACAAATTACAAAACACGCTCAATACAGGCACCGACCATATTTATGTTTTTTTGAGACATTCTGTTTTTATTACGACGATTAGTACTAGGTCGGTGGCGCAGTGGTGAAACGCGCTGTTACTCTACTTTGACACCAACGCTTGTGGGTTCGATTCCCACACAGTACAAACATTTTTATGCATGAACATGTCTGTTTGTCTTAGGCTGGGTGTTTTCTGTGTATAAGTAGGTATTTACGAAAATGTAAAAAAAATACGTAATTTTATCAGTTGTCTAGTACCCATAACACAAGCTTCGCTACTTGTGCTAGATGGCGCTGTGTAATTTGTTCGACAATATTTATTAGTATTTATGTACAATACTCGTAATTTTGATAATTGCTATAAGTGGGCACAATAAGCAGTAATTAAAATTATGGTTACTTGTACGTAGATAATAAATACAAGATATGTTTCAAAATAACATAAATATAATTCTTCAATGGCTGTAATGAGTGTTTTTTGTCGTAAATTCAGCGTTATTAATAAAAACAAAATGAGGGCGCAACTTATCTTTATGCGCCCTCTTAAACAAAAGTTTCAGCCAATGTTAAAGTATCTGGTCAACAAGCCACAGGACCGGCATAGCCTAGTGTGCAACCCACAGTAATTCTAGTTCTATTGCAAATATAAAAGTCAGCTGTCTGTGCAATATATAAAAAAAATGTGTAACAAATTGATAAATAAATTATTCTTATTCCTATCTTATAAATATTTTCTCGAAAGGAACGACCCTTTTAACAAAATATTTATAACACATAATTCTAAATGTAAGCTGTCTATTTTTCCTATCATTCGACGCTTTGTTTGGCCACATCTCGTAGTGCAGCTCAAAATTAGTCGAGACGCTTTGCCCCTAGTGACAACCCGTGAAAGGACGACCTACTCAAAATACACGACACTCCATTGAAGAAACCGTGATATTGATGTATGTTGAGGTTCATTCATACATTTATTTCATACAATATTGCGTTGAAAAGCTATTCATGCAAATTAAAAATAATATCGTTAAAGTTTTTAATCACAATGTAAGTAATGAATTACATGTATATACAATATAACGTATTAAATTCAGTTGAATTTGGCGTAACTAATGACACTATTTGAGTGTTGCCCTGTACGTTTTCAATAAAAAACTGTTTCAATTTCTTATCAATTTTTAGCTGGTAAATCCACATCTTTCTCATCCCACTGCAGGGATACGGGTCTCCCTTCAACCGAAGGGGTTTAGAGCATACTCCACCACGCTGCTCAAATGCGGATTGGCGGCGGCCAGTGTTTTCAAGCCGCCTGAGGGGCACTGATTTAGCTTAACGACTGTCATCTATCGACAACAGCCGGGACGGACGGCTTAACGTGGCCTCCGAAGAACAGAGCGTTAATTTTATTTATATTAAATGAAGGCTGGTAAAAAAGCTTTTTTGACTTCGATAAAGTGTGGTGTATTTGGCAACTGTCAAATTATATATATATATATATATTTGAGAGAAGGCGTTTCTTTCTTGCATTGTGAGCAGTAACATGGCATTAATATCTTTATTTTATCACTTGGCGTTATCGTTGTACTACTGTTTTGACATAAAATTATTATAATTTTGAATAAATAACCGATATTGGAAGTTTCTTTCAACATTTCATCTACGTCAATGGTCCTTTTTCGAACGCTGGTAAATTAAAAAAGAAAAAAAAACTAAAGGAAGTTTTTAAAATACAACAACATTTCATTTAAAAAATGCAAGATACGTATAAGTGACCGCGAGGGCCTAATGGCAAATAAAGAATTTCCATCTTTATGTTTTCTCTCACTGTATCAGTTGTTCGTCTTTTTCATAATGGCTAAATGGCATAACAGCTTCAACAACCAAACCAAACAATAGAAACGTATTTTCAAACATTTATGTACAGAAAAACTAAAGGCAGTCCACACTAAAGTAGGTAGACGATAATGCAACTTTTACAACACCCGACTAAGTTAATTACTATTCCGGAACTTAATTAGAGAAGGCGGCAGTTGTCGAGCCAAAAACAGCTCTCTCGCAATTTCTTAAACAGCATCCGAGAGAACTAATGATCCGTTCTGCAATTAGGTACATTCGCATTATAATTATGGGATTTTCCATTTTAAAATTGGATTTTCTTTTTAATTATTTGACCGATTGATAGAAATAGTAGATAGATATAGTTTCAAATAATGCTGCGGAGAGAAGACATGGCATTCAGATCTGGGCTGGAAAAGGGCCAGTCTTCAGCTCTTAAAGTCCGGAATGTTGGAGTCGAGCCAGGCTTGGGTAGTTCATGTCTTGTAACCAGATGCAGAGTCCTGCTGGAAAGTTCACGGTACGTTTTTAAAAAGTGTATTGCTGAGAAATTTCATAACACGACCCAAGGCAGTATTCTGATACACTTTAGCTGAAGTCCTCACTTCTTTTTCACAAATATGAAGCTTACTGAATCCTTGGTAAGACCTCCCCCCACACCACCGCCACATTGTACCTTTCCGACCACTTAGACGGCATCTTTAGAACTGGGTGCGTACAGTTTGTGATTTTGGTTGTAGTAGTGGTCTTCAATCGTGAATTTTTTGTTGAAGTTTTCATCAGTAAATAGGAAATTTCTGTGCCTTTCACCTGCACATCGAGACAAAAGGCGTTTTGATAAGCGCCGATCTCCAGGCCTAGCGGGAATCTTCATTTCGGCAAATCTGGCTTTAACTTCGTTAACAGCCATTTTAGCCAAAGAACTCGGTCGCCTCGTCTTTTATGGTCTTCAACAGAGAGTCTTGATATCGATATGGATGTCGATAGTACGATATACGAACACGTGGCTGATATAAAGCTTTTGAAATATCTTGAATCTGACCGACGACGGCTTCATACCTTTTTTGTGCAAGGCAATCACTGCAATCCTATTTTATTTAACACCCTATTCCATATTGTAATTTGATAATAAACATGAAAAAAAATTGTAAAACGACGAGAAATCGAAAGAAGTTTTTAACATAATAAACGCGTTCCTAATTCAAAATAATTAAAGAGTAAAAACAAAACAAAAGTTTCTATGTAACAGTAGGTGTTTATGGCCAGATAGTCTATGCTCTTACTAAGGTTTGAGTGTGAAGTGTGATCTGGTCTTAGCTGACAAAATTAGTAGGTTCAGCCTGTAGGTTTAGCCGGAATGTTTGAGAAGCGGTTGAAACTCTGACACGTTTTTACATTTTCGACGAGCCCATTGACTGAGTGTTGTGTAATGGTTACTTTAATACCAACGGACATGAACCTGCCCATTTGTATTGACCTGGTTATTTTCTACGAATTTTCTTCTTAACGCCATCCCGTTTCGTAATCCATTAGGGTTGACGAGTAGCAGACCTTAGGCTAAGTATTTGGCGAATGCAGATTTTCACATTGTGCAACTGCCGTCATATCTTCACAAGCCAGAAGGAAAATCAGATCTTTTTAGGTTAGATCACACTCACACATAATTTCTTTAGAGTACGGGTTTGCTTACGATGTTTTCCTTTACCACCGATCAAGTGATAATTAGAAATACGTACATAAATCTGAAATAGTGGTTTATCTACTGAGCTATTACTGTTCATATAATTACGAAACAGATTTTCAACGAGAAAATAGAAGAGTATAGGGGGAAGGCTGAGACTCGTCTAATATAATCAAATTAGCCTTGTTTCATAAAAAGGTAGGAGCCCTACAAACTAACTAGCGTACATGAGAGATGAATGCTAGAGAAGCAAGCGGAGTGTAGTACCGAGTCATGTGGCGCTCGGTTCTCTCTGCCTACTCCACAAGGGATGATATAGTATTTAATATTGTGTTTTTTATATCACTTTAAATCAGGAGAACCGTGTTCCATACATAACATAACTCATTATACACGGCATTGTGTAAAAAGGTCTGTGTTATTATAACACAAGGAAAAACATATATTTTTTATTTATTTGTATAGATTTTACGACGTCTTTCGTGGTAACGAAGGTCGCACGATTTAAATATCCCCGGAGAATATCGTTTACCATATTTTGCTTAGAATTTATCGCTTTGAGATATTGTATTCTCTCGAATACGAACCAAATACACTGGCAGAACGCTCGGCGAAATATGAAATATTGAAAATATTTATATATGTCTATTATCTTATTTCAGTTTCTTCATACAATATCTGGAGGCATACAAGCGTACAGCCCACCTGATGTAAAACTGTTACCGTTGCCTCCTTAGCAGTGGTTACTAGTGACCTCACTCACGCGAACCTCAATCACTCTTAACAACCATCTCGGTAGTTGTTATTTGTCTGCGGTTTTCTGTGAGATGATGGCACTTCCCTAGACGGACTGTTTGATGCGCTCTAGCTCTCTTAAAAACAACCAGATGTACACAAACAGACATGTTCATGCACACAAATGTTTATTCTGCGTGAGAATCGAACTCACGAGCGTTGGTGTCATAGTACCGTAACAACGCGTTTCACCACTGCGCCACCGAGCTGGTCAAATAATCTCGCTATAAGAGTATGGCGTAATTTCCTCTCGATGGCGTAATCCTTTCTCCTGCCTATTTCTTCTTCTATTTCTTGTTGATTATTCCGATTCTTGTTACATTGACCTCAATTAGTAGATTGATTAAACAAGCTTGAGCGTCTTTCTTTCTTTCTCAAACTTTTTATACTTGGTCTTGTCAAACATTTATTTATTTATTTATTTAGCCAAACTTACAACTATCTTTACAGGTGAAAACCTAATGCGACAGTGTAGCAATATACATATAGGTAAATAGGTAATTCTGAATATTATACATATCTACTTAATTACATTTTATAACATAGGACAAAAAGTATAGTCCTTGTGAGTTCACTCATAGTACAACATAATAGGTCCAACTCGTTAGCCATGAGATTGCTAACACGAAATGCGCGCGTCAGTGGCGCTTCGCTCAGTAGGTAAGTACGTGCACGTGGTACAGCCAGCAACTGCGGCTGACGTCGTCGCCACACGTATTTATCAGGAACAAATATGCCTATTCGTTCTAAAAATAAAGCATTATATTCTTTTCCGCGAAGTACCTTGATTACATAAGTAACAAGTCGAAGCTCCCTTCTGACCCTTAGCTCGTTACATCCAACCATACCAAGGATAAACAAAGTTGGATACATTAGCGGATAGTACGGGTACACATTGTACAGCTTCATGTAAAGGATATCTAACAAACTTATTTTATACACGCTCCAACACGTTCGGTGACCATATAACCGAGCTGCACTCCAAGTGACTTCTTACCAACGCATTAAACAGTGCTATAATCGCATTAATATTTGTGAAGGTTTTAACACTGCGGAGAACGAAACCTAACTTCCGGTATGCTTTTTTACATATATTAATGATGTGATCACATTTGGAGAAGTTAAACTGCAAGAGGTTTTTGTCGCTCCAATTCACCACCCGGTTTATATCCTGCTGTAGTCTCTCACAGTCTTCACCATTATTTATAGGAAGATACAATTTTAAGTCGTCCGCAAACAACAAACATTTGGCGTCTTTTACTCCCTTCGACAATAGGCGGCAGGCTTCTCCGAATTTCGCACTCATCTCAGAGACTCCCCATTACTCTTTGCACTGTGAGCGAATCGAACCCACGACTATTGGTGCCAAAGTGGCGTTACTTAACTACTGCACCACCGAGTTCACTATTTCTCAAACTTAGCCCATTGCCCCTTAGCCCATCTATCAATCTCGTTGCAATTATAGCGGCCAATCTGTATCGCCTAATAAAACCACGTAGACATAGACGTTAATTTTAAGAAGTGATGGCGCAGTGGTTAATCGACGAGCTTTTTGAGCTATCCGTACATACTTCTGATACAAACTTTCAAAACAAAATGATAGGCGAGTCTAAAGACTTGACTTGGCCATCGGTGGAATACACAAAAGAAGGCGAATTCTATCCCGAAACTCGTGCCGGAACCGAAAGTCGTAGCTTGGCTCTCTTTAGCACACTAAGTTTTTTTTATATATCACTAAGGTAACAATCAAGCATACGGCCTGCCTGATGGTAAACAGTCAACGTAGCCTACGGACATTTGCAACCAGGGGTGTCACTCATGACATGCCGACCCTAAAGTTTCTTTTACTCTTCCAGGTGCCTTCGGAAATAAACGTCGCTGGAGATCTCGATCGATCGAACACCTTGCCGCATCTAAGCTGGCAGCCAAATACTCACCTAGACTCTCAATCTCTTAAGCACAGAAGTGTATAAAATGCACTAGAAGATCAGCAGTCGGACGTCTTCTATTTATAAGGGAATTGCTAAGTTAATGTGGAAAGCACAAAAAGGTGCGTCAGTTCAGACCACGACTCTGGAGCAAACCTCTTCAACACCACTGAGGGTATGGGTAAATAAAAGATTACCCAGTTAATCGGTTTTCTCTTAAGGACTGGCCAGACTGCTGTCTGGTTTTCAGACGAGATTTAGTACGGGAAGAGACAGTGGTCCAAAGAAACAAGCTGCGCATTCGCTGATAATCTGCGGATCCAGACTTATAGTTAGAAGAAGATCTGGTAGAGAGCTTGTATTATCCTCTATATCCAACAGTTTTTTGGAGAGTGAATCAGTTGAGAGTATCCATATGCCAGAGCCAAATCATGAGCAGTTCTGAGGAGTTGTTGTATGTGATAGCTACAGCTTTTTTTACAAACGCACAACTCGTCACCGACGAAGAATCGTCATACACTGGAACCGCCGCAATTCCAGAGAAGTATTCTATCGAGGTCTCATAAGTTGTGAAATAAACTCTCTGACGAAGTTTTATCAAGAGACTATGGCACAAATGTTATTTAAAATAGCGCGAAGAGGTTTTTACAGGATCAGCAATGCACGAGTGACAATTATGATCTTAGAAGTTTCCGTAAACTTCTTTTCCGTAAAAATCTTTTTACCAGTCCCGCATATCTGCTAAACTTATCTGCTACTTCAGTAGTATAAAAAAAGGTGGGAAATAAATTCATAATTCTCTAAAAAGTTTTTAAAAGCGGTAGAGCGCAGCTAAGCTGCCCGCGACTGGGAAAGAACCTCAACCTTAGAAGATTAAAACCTTGGAAGAATGTCTTATTGTGGGTTACCAATAAGTTCCTGAGATGTCACCGTCTTAGCAGCTGCGGTGGCAACGTTGGTTCACATTCATAGATACTATAATCAGTTTATATCAAGTGAGCTGTTATACATATGTTTTGAATTTGTTGCTTGCTACTTAACTAGTTAGTGAATTTTATTGTTGCAGATGTACTTGGGACACATGCCGAAATCACGTGGTTGCATTATCTGTAACTATCAAAAGGACATGCATGATTTTCAAAGTTTCTTCCTTCATTCCCAACTTTCTGCTAGGTATTGAAACTTGACATTCTAAAGTATATATTCAAGCAAGTTTTACCTCTATGCTTTGCAATATAAAGTTATGCAAGGTGCTGTCGGCCCGAAAATATATCCTTGTGGAACACCTATTGCAAAGTTAAATTTTGTCGATAGGAAAATGAATATTCAATCTACTGAATAAGCGATAGAGGTGTTTTAAAACGACGTATACTGAATAACATTTGCCGAAGCTCCGAGATCGTTAATAAATTTTGAACTTTTAATGGCTTACACCCGATAAAGTTTTTTTTTATAATTTTGTCAAAACTTTTAAGAATTTTCGAATACTTTTGTGTGCTGTGCATTATGTGAAGTTTAATTTCACATCATTCTATATTGACTCTGATAATGCCTTCTATATTGCTTTTATGTTTTTTTATTTGTACGTTATGGAAGTTTTTCCTTTCTTTTATATCAGTTCAATAAATAGATTAAATATGATCACTGTCAGCCGACATCATCTACTGATAGATGTTGGCATTTCCTAAATACTCCTTTTCAATAAGTTATACAAAACTGCTCTGTTTCTCAAACTTTCGCTTCCAGGCGTTCCATTTGAATTTAATTATCTATATCTATAGGTCCCTCAGGACTTTAATGTGGAAATTCTAAGATTCGGCGAATTACGATCTTTCTACATCAAACAAAATTCTTGTATTTGGAGTGTTAGTATTTCATCAAATTCGCTCGTTCTGAAATAGTCTATAAAAAGCTATCAAATCTGAGACGATTCTCACATACCAAGTATTCCGTGTTGTATAAAGAAAGATAAGTTTGTTCATTGTCTCATTTCTTGCTGCTGTATGTACACAAATTTAAAAATAACATTTTATTGATGTTATTTTAAACGTTATAAGCTCGAAAAATTATACAGCATACAATAACGTACACCACTATATTTTTTGTCAAATGAAGGCTTTTTTAAATATTTATCTTATGGGAGGCAAACGAGCATATAGCTTACGTGATAGTAAATGATCACCGTAACTGGTGTTACGATAATAAGCAGAATGCTCCGTTGGTTCAGACTTGTAGACAAAATATGTGAGAAAAGTGTGACAATACAGATATGTACATAAATCGCGAAAGAATTTAGGAGCCATGGAACGCTCAACTATCACTACAAATTAATAATTTTAGAGTTCCGTACTTTAAAAGGAAAACGGAACTACCATAGGATCACTTTGTTGTCTGTCTATCTGTCGGTCTGTCTGTCAAGTCCAGTTTTCTTAGGAACGGGCAGAACTATCAAGCTGAAATTAGTATTAAATATTCAGTTCTATGATCCCTTCGAACAGTGAAAAAATCAAACTTCTAAGTCAACGCGATCACAGGATACGGCTGTATATGCCTCGTATATGCGCCTATTTTGAAACCCTTCATCTAGAATCATAAAATATGGTAAGAAGCAGAAGTAAAGACAAAAAATCCGAAAACCGTAAATTTTGAAGTTGCATCACAAAAAAAAAACTTGTTTTGCTACAAAATTTGCGAAAATATTTTTTTACAGAACCCTCAGAGCGCGAGTCGGACACGCACTTGACGGCTTTTTATCTGAAGGTGGCAGCAGAAGCCCTAGAAACCGGCAAGCACGTACGAAAAGAGTTATGAATGTTAAACCAGCAAGTGAGGTATATGAGCACTAAGTTACGTGGCCCCTGGTTTGCTCTGTCTGCATCGCAAGGGATTGGTTGAAGATAGATATAGATACTGCTACACGAACCTTAACTCATCGCACTGCAGGGATGCGGGTCTCCGAGGACACTGCCAAGCACACTCTGGAGCAGTGTCCCAGGTGGTCTCGGCAGCGCCACGATCTGGTGTCCGCGCTAGGAAGCGCGGACCTCTCGCTCCCGAGCGTGGTCCGCTCCATGCTCGGGAGTGACAGTGCCTGGCAGGCGATGGCCTCCTTCTATGAGACCGTCATGTCCCAGAAGGAGGCCGCGGAGCGGGACAGGGAGGACGATCCTCAGGCTGTCGCGCTCCGGAGACGGCGGACGGGAGTGCGGCGTAGGTGCTACGCGCACCTACTGCCGCCTCCCTAACCTGTGGGACTAGGGATCAGGATGGGAACCTGGCCCCATAGTGGTCCCGCCGCCGGAGGGTCTGTCCCAATTTGCCGGGATGGCCCCTAGAGAGAAGAAGTCCGGCCCCTCTTGAGGGGCTGGCCAGTCGCAGTGGTGCCCTGTTGCTAACAGATCCGGGGCACCACACCAACGCGGCCGATGGCATTTCGCGGGGTCGTTGAGTGGGTATACCGTCGGACAGCCGACGGGGAGTCCCACACTACCACCGGAGGCCACCCAGGCACCGGTGGTGTGCGTAACGCATTTTTCCCCGCGTGACAAAAAAAAAAAGGGTTGCGGGTCTGCATTCAACAGAAGATGTTTAGAGCATACTCCACCACGCTGCTCAACTGCGGCGGAGTCACTGTTTTCAAACGCCTGAAGGCCACTGACTTAGCTCACCGACTGTGTCTATTAACGATTAACATTCGGAACCGACGGCTTAACGACCCCAATGAGCTCGGAGAAGCTCACGATAGAAGAACCCATCCACCGACAGGCTGCGGTCGACGTTGCTTAACCTGCGTGTTCGGTTAGAATGACACACCCTACGACGCCATCGGGTCGATAATTGAAAAAGCTTATGTAGAAAAGTAATATATAGGTAATATAATAAATAGTTTTTGAATAGAGAATTCTACATAAGAAGATCTATGACGTCATTAACTCAAGTTGCTTGCAGCGGAAATGTACAACTTTCAGAATCCAAGTTTTCAAAGTGTAATGCATATTAAAATGCATGTAACGCAGTAGAAGTTCAGGAACACGGTACTGAAATTTCCTTATCGTGAACGTCGTGAAATTTTACTGTAAGTATAACCGAAGCAGTTAAGATAGTGAAATAGATGAATATAATATTGTACTGTACAACTCACATATGAGTAAATCATGCAAAATTAATGAAAATATTAATTGCTCTATATATTTTTTTTTATACAACTAGATCGGCAAACAAGCATGCGGCCCGCATCAGATGGTAAGCGGTCACCGCGCACTATAGACGCTCGCAACACCACGGGGATTTTACTCAGTAATTTCTCTGCCATATCTCCTTCCCTTCAACCGAAACACAGCTATATAAATATAGCTGCTTGGTGGTAGAAATAGAGGTACCCATGCAGACGAATTTTGTACAAAGTCTTCTCTGGTAAAAATAGGGTAAAAGAAAAAAGACGTGAGTAACACCGAAATTGCGAGCATTCAGGCGGGTCTTACGTTTGTTGCCTCCATGCAATGAATAAAAAACCTATCTGTGAAATCTTATGTGTATTCCATTTTTTTTTTGTGTCGTGCCTCTTGTTTTAAATTCATAGGAAATGGGCGAATTACTAACCTAACATTACTTATATTACAAAGAGGAACAATTTGATTCTTTTGTATGTTTGTTTGTAATGGATAAATACAAAAAATACTTAAGTGATTTTAAAATTTCCTTCACAAATAGAAAGCTACGTTGGCAGGGAGTACCATAGGCTATATTTTGATTTTCAAAATAATTACAGAAACAGACAGACACAAAGTATTTATTTATAAAGTTTAGATGTTACCCTACGCTTAGTTACTTGCACATTTTAGTTTTTGTAAACTACTCATAGATACAATTTAATAATATTTACTAATATTAATAAAATATTAAAGTTTCTAAAACTAGTTAATAGATTCAGGCGTTATATTGCGAAAGTCCAATTTACATGCTATTTGATGTAACCTGCTTTGTGTGCTTTCGCCACCAATTAGTTCATGTGGCCTAGCGCCGGCCAGCAACCTCCCACTACCCCTAGTAGACTCAACATACCGACGCTGCTATAGCTGCTCCGGTAGTCTCTGCCTCGGCTGCTGCGGTCATCCTAGTTCGGACTCCAGACTTTCACAAGGAAAGCTTAACTAAATTATAAAATACTTATCGGACTCATTTATGTATACTTACATATGTAACATAACCTTGTGAGAGATAAATAAATGAACCTATTACGATTATATAATATCCATTTTTTTTATCCCTCAGCATTTCGGCAATGACCATTATCGACATAAAAATACAGAAGGAAACTTCTCAATATTATGTCTTTACTTCAAATCGTCAATAAGAATTGAAATAAATTTGTTTGTTTAATTGTAATAAAATTGAGGCTATGATTGCTTATCCTGAACGATTCAGAATAGCTAAACAATTTTCAGACACCCTTGTATATTCGATATTCATCAAGTGCAGAAAGCCTTTTTGCAGACAGTATTCCATAAAGTTTTCGATGAGACTCTTGAAGATATTGTCGTACAAGTGGTATTGAATCCAACACAATTTATAACAAAAGTTTCTAGTAGGTAAGCATTCAGAGATTTCACTGAATTTTAAAAACACCTTTACATTTTTACTAGCATATAATTGTTCGACCGACGGTCAGTTGGGTTTAGAGCATACTCCACCACGCTACTCAACTGCGGATTGGCGGAAGCGTGCTCTGCGCAATACGGAGAATCGCGAATCTAAACCCATCCATTGACAGTCTGCGGGCGACGTTGTGTTTGAATGACATGCGCAACCACGTCATCAAGTACGAGCATATAAAACAGACATATACAGACAAGGATCCCTCAGTTGGTATACTTATATATAGGTATAATAAACTGAGTGAATTTGCTCTCCTTTGTAAAATAAAATTTATTCAATAATGCAAAACTAATGAGGTATCATCGGCAAATAGTACTTAATCTGCTATTTTCTGCACTATGTAATGAAAATTATTTTAATATACTATAAATAAAGGTTGTGTTACATATAAAGCTCAGGACATCCCGAAGTTTACATTCAATTCGATATTTTTTCTAACAAAGTTTACATTGTATATTTTTGTTAACAGTAAACTATATTGTTAACTGTTAACAAAAATATAATTAATAGGTATATAAATTTTGGGGTAACTATTTCAAACCTAACAATATAAGAAAAAGTGATACTAAATATCAAAATCCTGCAATATGGCTCAGTGGCGAAAAGCTCTGTCACGGTACTTTGACACAATGACGTACTTATAGAACTGACTTTCTCTTCGCACAGGTAAAGTATTTGTCTCGACTTGCTGGGTCTTATTTACTTTTATTCTTAGTTTTTCTAATGCCAGAATTTCCAGGTCCTGTTCCTGAATTGTTGAAATAAACAAATAATTAGCAAACAAACAAGAAAGAAATTCGAATACTTCTGAAAATCTCAGAGCTGCCCGGACTGTGATCAAGTTGTCAGATGCAACAACCGTGAAAAGAGCTTATTCTCATCTAGTTTTTTGTCGATTCACAACTATCGAGAGATCCATTAGGACTTTTTGCTGAGTGAAAACAAACGTCCATTATTTACGGGACTGTACGTACGGTTTTTCTACTCGTTTAATTGTAATCTGTTGATGTGGGTTCAGTAGAGTTAAATAGAAAATTTATTGAGTGGTTTTTTATACGGAGATAAGCTTTAAGAGCGCATTTTAAGTAGATTTACGAGTATACAGGAAGGTAGTAAAATTGGGAGAGACGTGATAGCTCAGTGGAATAAGAAACTGGCCTACTGAGCAACGGGTTCCCGGTTCTAATCCCTGTATGAACCTCTAAATTCGTCTTTTCGAATTTATGTACATATTTGTAATTATCACTTGTTTGGTGATGGAAAACATCGCGAGGAAACCGACCAAGAAGTTATATTTTGGTAGCCGTGTGACCTAACCTAACGAAGGTCTAGCTTTCGCTCTGGGTTCTGGTGGACAGACAGCAGTCGCTCCATGCCAGAATCAGTATCTTCGCTTTAATCTTTTGGCTTAGGTAGCGGACCCCGCCGATCTTAATGGACTGGGAAACTGAATAACGCTAGGTAGAAGAAGAAAAATGGAAGTAAAATTTGGTAGCATAAAGTAGATAGTCGGTATCGCGTTAATGTTAATACTTGCACTTGTACAGATTCCACTTCACAATTCTATTTTATTCAATAATTGTTTTTACCGACCGGTTTCGCCTCTACGGCATTATCAAGGTATTTTATACAACAATTTTATATATAAGGTTGTATAAAATACATTGATAATGCCGTAGAGGCGAAACCGGTCGGTAAAAACAATTATTGAATAAAATAAAATTGTGAAGTGGAATCTGTACAAGTGCAAGTATTAACATTAACGCGATGTCTTCAAAATTCCACCAAGTGCCTACAATCAACAGTATCAACATAGATAGTCGGTATTTATTGTTATGCTATTTACAATTCAAAGTGTTGACTTTATATCTCATTGGTCTGGTATCGATTTATCCGGTAGCGTTGCCGACTCTTTAAAGATCTCTTCACGCATTTCTTGAAGAATTCCATGCTGTACACCCTTGGAAAAACCTCGGCTGGGAGCTCATTCCACCGCTTGAGAGTTCTCAGAAGAAAAATCTTTCTAGAATATTTGTAGCGTGGTGAAGTATGCTCCAACCATTTCAGTAGAAGGGCTGGGAAGGGACATATGCTAGCAGTGTGCTGAGTTAAGGTTGGTGAGGATGGATCTTGGATGACGAGCTCGGTGGTGCATTGGTGACGCGTTGTTATGCTACTTTGACACCAACGCTCGTGGGTGCCTTTCCCACGCAGGACAAACATTTGTGTCAATGAACAGCCTTCACGAAAATCATCAGTGAGCTTCCTCCGACCATGTTTGAGCTCATTAAACCAGAGATAACCAGTGATACGGTTGAGGTTTCATTAAGAAATGATGAAATACATTTACCTTTACCTTTGCCTTTCCAAAGAATAATTTTTCGTAATATAAATTAATTTTTCATTTGCAACTTTTCTGACTGGCCATTTCTAAAAACTTTCAGTGTAATAAATAACAACAACTTATTTTTTTTTTATACAACGTCGGGAGGCATACAAGCACACGGTCCACCTGATGTAAAGCAGTTACCGTAGCCTATTAACGCTTGTAACATATATCACTCGCGCGATGCCTCCTCTGCTGCTTACACAGCAACTCCTTAGGAGCTTACTGGTGACCTCACTCACACGCAGGAACACAACAACCCTCTAGAGAATTGTTATTTGGCTGCGGTTTTCTGTGAGGGGAGGTACTTCCCCAGATGGGCTGCAAAATTCATAATGAGATATACATAGAATTACATTTTAACGAGCTCTGTGGCTCAGTCGTGAAAGACGCGGCTTTGACACCAACGCTTGTGGGCTCGATTCCCACACAAGGCAAACAATTGTGTGCATGAACAAGTCTGTTTGTCTTGTTCTGGGTGTTTTAAATGAGGTAGGGCGCAATAAAGCAGCCCGTCCGGTGGAGTATCTCTACCTCACATAATACCACAGCCAAATAACAACTACCTAGAGGGTTGTTGTGTTCCTGCGTATGATTTAGGTCAGCAGTAAGCTCCCAAGGAGTTGCTGTTTTAGCAACAGAGGTGGCATCGCTCGAATGATACTTAATATATTACAAGCGATCATAGGTTTCGGTAGCCTCTTCACATCAGGTGGGCCGTGTGCTTGTATGCCTCCCGACGTAGTGTTAAAAAACAAAAATTAGTTCCATTCTGTTTCTAGCTAATATAGGCCAATAAATATTACTACTCAGATCCCGACCAGATATAGCAAGCTCCATCCATGTGCCACCACCGTAGTAAATAATCCATAGATTTAATAAAAGCCTTCGAACATGTGAATGATTAATGGCTACGATGATTTTACAACACTTCAGACAGGCTCGCGATGTGGCATGCAAAGATGTCTGTATACCAAATACGATAATATAAAGTATGATATCTGAATTGAAGATTTTCTGCAAATTTAATTATATTATATTTCCGGCACGAAAAGTACACTATTGCCGAAAGACCTTATAGAAATTGGCTTAGTTACATTAGACTTAATTCCAGACAAACATATAGACAAAAATCATACGTGTACAGTTCACACGCGATAGAAGTGAAACGTTAAAAAATGTGAACTTCAAGATAATGAGACGAAATGCAGAATTTCAGGAGTAGGATAATTGAGACTTCGTAATACGCAGGCGCCAACACACTCACATACTAACACACGTACAATGCCCTGACTCCGTAACAAACACTGTATAATCCCTTCTATCGAATTCTCTCGTACGTTAAATCCTATAGATGTATGTGGTTGTCTCTTTTTACTGTTGCTCTTTCGTTTCATCGAGTTTTCAAATCGCAACGATGCTAAATAAGTTTTCACTTCACAAACTACTAAACATACAAGGTTAAATGTCATAGAAAAAGTTATATTTCGTAATCACAAACTGAAACTAATTTTTTTCTAATTCACTAATCATTTCATTTACAAAAAAAATGTATTTAGGTACGTATGTTTATCGGTAGTCCAGTACCCATAACACACGCTTACTTTGAAGCTAGACGGTGCTGTGTAATTTACTCGACAATATTTATTTATTATTATAGATAGAGCGTAAAACATAACGTATTTATTGTATTATACAACTGTTTGACCGATTTATGCAAATATACAATTTGTTTGATCGTTTGACAGTAACAAGATATGTATAGGTATTTTTTGACAGCCCCGACTGACGAAACCATAGCTTGTCGTATATAACGTGCGAGTCACGTCGTATAGCTCCCACTACAGCACAGACCTATGTCATCAGTAGGTAATTAGAAGGACGAGCATCTGTGAAGAGAATTTTTAATGATTTACGAGAAATTCATAATAAAATAATTAATTGTGGAACCATGACGACACATTTTGACGAGAGTGTATTGGAAATTACTTTCCGTGGATGGTCTGATTTAGACACACGCTGTTGTTACAGACGCTGTTCATTACTGAGACGGCTGTAAATTTAACGCCTGAGGATATTTCTGGAATGAAATTGTGTTTTCATAGTCCATAAATAACTCTACTGTGAAATGTTTATTTGTTATTTAAGAGTAGGTGATGCTCGACGACGTCGTTGTATCATTTTCATCGAATACGCAGGTTAAGCAACGCAGCTCGTCCATGAATGTGTTTACATAGCTTTGCCAGACTTAGGATGACTGTCAATACCTCACTTTGACTCTCAATCGCTCAATGAATGAATTAAGTGGGACAGTCGGGAAGACGCGACTTTGACTCCACCTCACAGAAAACCGCAGCCAAATAACAACTCCCTAGAGGGTTGTTGTGTTCCGAGGAAACATCACGTGAGTGATACTTTAAGTATTGCAAGCGTTTATAGGCTACGATAACCGCTTTACATCAGGTGGCCTACCTGATGTAAAGCGGTTATCGTATTCTTGTATGCCTTCTGATTAGTCTAGACTAGTTTTGGGTCAACGACGCATGAATGACACCCCTGGTGTTGCAAATGTCCGTAGACTACGGTGACATCAGGCAGGCCATATGCTTGCCATCTTAATGGTACAAAAAAATCCCGACTTTGTATAAAAAAAAATAAAAGACACTTGTTTTTTGAAAGAATATGGATGTATTTTCTGTAAATCCTTAAGCTTGGGCAGCGGACCCGCCAATGATAATTGATTTAAAAAGCGAACTCGCTAGGAAGAAGAAGCATATTGTGTAGTTTTCGTTTGAAGATCTAAGTTAAAGAAGCGAGAGAGTAGGGCAAGGGATTCAGCATGTAATTATGGAATACAATAGTAAAATATACACCAGGTCATGAAATTATTAAGAGCATCAAAGCAACTCGTCTGGGGAAGTACCTCCACCTCACAGAATACCGCAGCCAAATAACAACTCCCTAGAGGGTTGTTGTATTCCTGCGTGTGAGTGAGGTCACCAGTAAGCTCCCAAGGAGCTGCTGTGTCAGCAGCAGAGGAGGCATATTTGATACATCGCAAGCGTTAATAGGCTACGGTACCCGCTTTACATCAGGTGGGCCGTATGCTTGTATGCCTCCCGACGAAGTATAAGAAAAAAGATTTTTTTATAATCTGTCGTTAAAGTCCATAAGTTCCATCTGTTTTTGAGTTTGAGTCCGAAATACGAGCTGTCACTGACGTAATAAATTTTTAGGCAACTTAATTAATATTTGAGGAAGTGAGTTTCCGTGTGAAATTCCTTGACAGTGATTAATTAAATTAATTAATTATTAATTCAGTTATACGCTAACTGAATCACTGAGGTTTAATAACAGCGGAAGTTGTTTAAATCCATATTATTACGTGAACCACCGAAATGTACGTCTGGGGAAGTAGCTCCACCTCACAGAACAGCCAAATAACGAATCAATGGAGGGTTTTTGTGTTAGTGCATAACAGTGAGGTCACCAGTAAGCACCAACACTGAAAAAAATGTTTAGTTGGATTTCCCAGATTCCTAATAGAATTCACCAAAGTCGAAGGTTGAACTGGGTCCTACCTTTGACTTAAGTTGATTTTATCAATCAAAAAAGGTTAATGAAGTACCAGTAAAATAACAAAATATATTATTTAGTATGATAAACTGTACTATATTATGTGTACAATCCATTTATTAGCGGTAAATTATACATTTAAAATAGTGATAGCTACAAAATACTTTTGTATGAAGACCAACCGTAATATATTTGTAAATTTAACTACAAATTTTTGCATTAATTAACAAAGTTTACTAGTAAAATAGCCTACCTTTGCTTCTTTGGTAAATTCAACTAATCTTTTTTTTCAGTGAAAGGAGTTGCCGTGTTAGCAGCTGAGGTGGCGCGAGTGATATTTAATGCGTACATCAGGTGGGCTGTTTGTTTGTATGCCTCCCGACGTTGTATAAAAAAAGTTTCGCCTCGAGCCTATTGACCAACGGGATAATTCTTCAACTAACAAGCTAATAAGTGCTGCCAAGTCTATCCACGATCTAGCGAGCAAAAGCTGTGCATTCTACTTTGACCCCGGACTCGTAGCCGTGAACTGAGTTACTACCTAATATCGATCTTTTTCGTTTCTAGAAATGACATATCAATTTATATACACATTACTAGCTATCCGCCCCTCGTTCACACGAGTGATATGATCGCTACCCAACCTCACAGGATCACCTGCTGAACTAACCTGAAGATTCACTGAAAATTTCATCAAAATCTGCCCAGCCGTTTTTGAGCCCATAGAGGATATGCAGACAAACATTCATTTATACTCGTATATATAAATTTCTTTTACTTATTTTTTTATTTAATGAAATTGAATTGAAATATACATCTTTCTAATTTTAATGATTATTATGTACTTACCTACAGAATAGCATAATATCAATTAATGTTCATAATTTAATTTACATTGATTTTTCATAAAATAACCATTTGAGAATGCGCAAGCTTGCATTGCCCGAGGAACACCTGGCTCGTCAATTATATAACAATTCAATTTTTTTTTTAATTTGTCGGCCATTCTAGCCATGTCTGAACATTCCTATTCTACTTTTTTATGCTGAATCCGAATTAGATGTCAAAATTCGAATATTCGACAAAAAGCGACAGAGAAACACACAGACAAACGCACAGATAAACATATAGATTACATATAGGAACGGTGTCCCTGAAAAGACGTAGACATAAAAAGACATTCATAAAAGCAACAGACATATAAAGTCACTACCTCATGGTAGTCATTATATGTCTACTAAGACTACATGTGTGAGTCGAAAATTATATATCCATCACATGTAATTAACTACATTTACTGCAATAAATCTTATTCTATTCTATACTCATCAACTCTCTATAGGACCTTCACGTTATTCAAGCGCATGTATCAAAGAACCGGGTACATACGTACCCCTGATACTGTGGGTCTAGCGTTATTCGAGATTTTGTCTGTCGAAATTAGGTGGTAGAGTCATTTTTATGCGATTTTTACAGGCTCAGTCGTAAATGACGCTACTTTGACACCAACGCTCGTGGCTTCGATTCCCACACAAGACAAACATTTGTGTGCATGAACATGTCTGTTTGTCTTGGTCTGGATGTTTAAGAGAGGTAGGGCGCATCAAAACAAGATTGGGGAACTACCTCAAACTCCTAAAGAGGTGCTTTGTTAGCAGCAGATACGGCATCGCCCGAGTGATACTCAATGTATTACAGGCCTTCATAGGCTACGGTAACCGTTTTACATCAGGTGGGCCGTATGCTTATATGACTCCCGACCCTGTATAAAAAAAGACAAACTATGAACGAAGTGTTTATTGTTGGTCACACAACACCTATTTCTTCATATTAAGATGAAAGTAAGAAAATGAAAAAGCAGTGATACTCCAGTGAAGAACCAGTCCATTGACCAACAGGTCTCAGGTTCGAATCCGAGCATGTAATGTTGCATTCGTGTTCTCGGATTCGTGTACATAATTGTTTATCACGTGCTTAACGGTGAAGAAAAAAAAATGACGCCCAAGAAATTATATTTCGAAAGACCTTACCTAACGTAGACCTGGTTTTCCCTCTAGATTGTGGAGGTCTGACAGTAGTCACTCCATGTTAAAATCTACGCCAAATCCTCAGACTTGGGCAGGATAGGAAACAGCATAACGTTAAAAAGAAGAAGAAGATGAATGGAAAGAAATGTGAGAACTTGGTACCTTGAATTGGAACACCAGTATTCTCCTGTACATGTTCTCTGCTTCAGTCCAATATAAAAAAACGAGTGTGCTTGAGATAATAATAAATAAATAATAAATATTGTCGGACAAATTACACAGCGCCACCTAGCCCCAAAGTAAGCGAAGCTTGTGTTATGGGTACTAGACAACTTTTTTTTTTTTTTTTTTTTTTGTGACGCGGGGAAAAATGCGTTACGCACACCACCGGTGCCTGGGTGGCCTCCGGTGGTAGTGTGGGACTCCCCGTCGGCTGTCCGACGGTATACCCACTAAACAACCCCGCGAAATGCCATCGGCCGCGTTGGTGTGGTGCCCCGGATCTGTCAGCAACAGGGCACATGGGTACTAGACAACTGATAAACATACGTAAATACTTTTTTTTATTGTAAATACATATTTATTATACATAGAAAATACCCAGACCAATACAAACAGACATGTTCATGCACGCAAATGTTTGTACTGTGTGGGAATCGAACCCACGAGCGTTGGTGTCAAAGTAGCGTAACAGCGCGTTTCACCACTGCGCCACCGAGCTCGTCGAGAGAGAGAGTTAGATCACACGACTGAAGAAAAAAATCGTTAGCTCCATAGTGTGATATAGACAATAGGCCTGCACTGTGTCTTAGATATACGAAACTTAACTCGCTATGAGAGAAAGAGAGAATGGAAATGTGTGCCGCACCTCTCCCTCTCGCCCCTACAGTAATATACGAAACGTAACTCTCTCTCTTTCTATCCTCACTGACTTATATCTCCCTCTCAACTTCCGTTCGCCTCGCCCGATCACACTTTTCGTAACGCTCTCGTCACGCATTCACCAGCTTACTCATACAGTATCATTTCAACCACATTTCTTTTTCATATAAATATATCCTACTTCCTACTAATATCATAAATGTGAATGTCCGTTTGTTTGTTACGCTTTCACGCGAAAACTACTGAACCGATCATCATGAAACTTTGTACACATATTCTTGGAAGTATCAGAAAATAGGATACATTTTATTAAAAGAAAAAAATATTTTTTATCGATGCGAGCGAAGCCGCGGGTAAAAGCTAGTATGAAATAAATACATTGTGTATATTTTAATGCTTGTAGCAACTGTTATTTAATCAAATATACAGATGACAAAAAAATCCAATTGCAAAAATAATACATCAAGAGAAAGTACCGTGTCAACTTATCAATGCTTTGATCTATCAATGTCTACATACTTGTACATTATTGTAGGATCTAAGAAAAGGGAGAGTCTATCTAATTCGTCTAAACTGTCAAAATAGTGGCTTATTATTTATTCGTAGCTTATTATATTACAAACAGGGTTGTTCTTTATTCCCTTCATTTTGCCAAGCAGTTATTTTTATAGATGTGTTCCGGTTTGAGCAGATCAGAGCTGATATGGCAGAGAGATTACTGGATTACTACACTGTGACGAAACAGCCTTAGGTCGCAAGATTGGCAGCGCGCGAGCAACATCCCCGTGGTGTTGCGGGCGTCAATAGGCTGCGGTGAACGCTTATCATCTGATGCGGGCCGCGTGCTTGTTTGCCAATCTAGTTGTATAAAAAAAAACACAAACTGGTAATTGCTACAACTTATCTCTATGCCAAGGTAAAAAAAGCTAAACATCCAAACTATACCACGGGAACATTTTGCCGAGATAAAAAGTAGCCTCATCTATCTATCTACCAAATTTCATCCAAATCTATTCAGCCGTTGAGGCGTGAAAACGGAACAAACATCCAAAAGTCTAAACATCCAAACATCTAAAGATCCATACTTTCACATCCTATTAATATTATAAATGCGAATGTTTGTATGTATGGATGGATGTTTGTTGCTCTTTCACGCTTAAACGACTGAACGGATTTGAATGAAATTTGGCACGTAGATAGATTATGATCTGGATTAACACATAGGCTACGTTATTTGACTCCACGCAGGCGGAGCCGCGGGCAGCAGCTAGTTTATAATATTTGTAGGATAGTAGGATGCCTGCCTAATTTAAATTCATGCCATATTTAGTAATGACGTGTTAACATGACTTAACATAACCGACCTGTATTATATATATATATTATATTTACAATCAACTCTCAAAAATGGTGTCACATTATATTTTTTAAAGTTTTTCAAATCGCAATAAGAAATATGCCGCCATCTTGTAGATACAAATATGCCTAAAACAAACACTTTTCTACCTTTTCAGTAGGCACATTTTGTAGAAGAAGGGTTGTAGTTTTTAACTTTAATTTTGTTAAAGTATGTATGTGTGTATATCTTCACGCTAGTCCCTTATAGAACCGAGCCCTATAAGACGCGGTCCTTACATACTTCACTCGCGTCTGTGACATTTATAGCTCTTTTCATGCATGCTCGCCGGTTCCTGGGGCTCGTGATTTGTTAAAGTAAATACGTAATAAGCTACGAGTACAATATTAAATTAAAGGGTAGTAGCCTAATGGTAGTAACGCTTGGAGACAGACAATTATTTTCAATGAAAATATATTGTGTACTCCTGAATGTTTGTTTACATTTTTCATCTCGGCTGCTTGAAAGCATTTAAGGGTAATCTTATATTACAACTGTTGTGGCATAGACATATTCCGAGATGGATATTTAGAGCAAGATTTCTCCCAACATCAGTCGTAGAATGTACCTTACAGACTTGCTTTCGTTCTTTGGTATGAATCGTAGGATAAAATAACACTAGAATAATTTATTTAACAAAGCCTCGCGATGTACCAAAATAATACTTTATGTGTAAATTCATTCATTATATACGATAATATGCGATGAATTTATATGGTCACGTGCAAAATTCTCTACAATTCATTCATTATATACGATAATAAACGATGAATTTATATGTTCCCATGCCAAATTCACTACAATTAATTCATTATATATGATAATATGCGATGAATTTATGTGGTCACATGCCAAATTCACTATAATTCATTCACTATATACGATAATAAGTATGTGATGAATTTATATGGTCACGTGCCAAATTCACTACAATTCATTCATTATATGCGATAATATGTGATGAATTTATATGGTCACGTGCTAAACTCACTACAATTTATTCTTATATACGATAATAAACGATGAATTTATATGGTCACATGCCAAATTCACTACAATTAATTCATTATATACGATAATATGCGATGAATTTATATGGTCACATGCCAAATTCACTACAAAAAGTTAAACCTGAAGCTCAATTAAGCAAGCTGCTAATTGTGAAGCATATTACACAGATATACAAATTTTACGCTACGCTGAAAATACCAGAGAATATTTCAGTGACGAATAATGAGTTCCTTGGATTTTTTTAGGTATTATATTATTGTTTATTTAATGCTATTTCAATACTAATGTATTATTATTATTATAACTTCACACCAAACCCCTTGTGGGGTAGGCAGAGAGAACCGAGCGCCACG
This sequence comes from Pyralis farinalis, assembly GCA_947507595.1. Lineage (NCBI taxonomy): Eukaryota > Metazoa > Arthropoda > Insecta > Lepidoptera > Pyralidae > Pyralis > Pyralis farinalis. Next base: position 38,185,985 of record OX382261.1, on the reverse strand, counting down.
TGACTCGATCCTTAGATACCTCACGCGCTTCTTTAACATTCATTGCCCTTCTCTTGCACGTTCGCCGGTTTTGTATGACTCCTGACATCACCTTCTGATAGAACACGACTAATTTGGTCATGGTAGGTAAGTCTCGGCCTTTCTCGGCTCCTACATCTTTCCACTTTTGCATTGTATATCTGCTTCGTCATTCTTTCATCCAACATTCTTTCTACATGTCCGAACCAACGTAGCATGCCTCTTCTTATTTTAACACCGACGCTCTCTTTCAGAACAACTCTGTTTCTAACATCATCATTGCCAATACGGTCTACAAGCGTTACGTCACAAATTTTGTGCAACGCTCGCATTTAGACCGCGTTTATCCTACTTTCATGCTCTCTGTGCCATACCCAGCTCTCGCTTCCATAAGCAAGCGTTGGGACCAACACAACATTGTGTATAGAGATATATATACTAATGTATTATAATGTATTATATTTATTATTAAGTAAGTATTTATTTTACTGTGACATCCTGAATATGAATATGTATACCCTGTAAAGGTGATTGTAATATTACAATCTCATTAGACTAGTAAAGCATTTGATTTATGTACCAAATTTTATATAAATAAATATGAATAAGAAAGAAGAAAATAAGAAGAAAGAAGAAACGTGTCTGTGCCCGCGAGGGTGAAATGGCGAATAGAAAAACTATATTTGATTTTTAAAACAATCATCATCAGAGTATCAGAGGGAGATTTTGTGCATAAGTCGTCAGCGTGTGTACATCTGTCTCGCCTATTTCTACCGCCAAGCAGCTATATTTATATACTCGTAGCTATGTTCCGGTTTGAAGGGTGAGATATGGCAGAGAAATTACTGGGTACTGTGACGAAACAGCCTTAGGTCGCAAGATTGGGAACGCGCGAGTAGCATCCCCGTGCGAGCTTCAATACGCTGCGCTGACCGCTTACAGTCAGCGGGCTGCATACCTGTTAGCCATCTCTGTCAAATGTTTATGAACTAAATTTAAGCAAACCTGTGAAATGTAACAATAACAAAGAATTTTGATAGAACAAGATGAGGACTTTATTAAAAACACTTTATTAAGAAAGACGAGTACCATCAGAAACATAATACCTTCGTGTAAAGTAAACAAAGGCTATTTTCTTATCTAAGTAGTTCTATATAATCTTCTGTAGAGGCAATTAAATTACTTTCCAAAGTAAGCAAATACATTTATCTCAGTTTTGCTCTATACTTAAAAGATTTTCAATGAATTCCAATACTAAAGTGCTTCGTATTGTCCTATCGTATTTAGAAGTCACTCTTTGACGTTGTGGCTTTCAGATGCATTCTTTTTGTCAAATGATTCCAATCCTGGTATGAGCATGCATCACTAAGTTCGTCTTTTTGGAACTTATGCACATATTTTTAATAGTCATGAATCGTAACTCTCTCTCTCTCGTTCTATCTTCACTAACTTATATCTGCTTTTCAACTTCCGTTCGCCTCGCCCGATCACACTTTTCGCAACGCTCTCGCATTCTCCACCTTACTCCCCAAGTGAAGCGTGCGGTAAGAGGTATTACTTCAATAAAGTTATGAACTTATCACAAATCGGTTTTCCTTATCAAATGAGTATACATGAGTACACGTCGTTGAATCCTTAGGAGATTTTTATTCAATACAAATTATTCTCAGATTCATCAATTCATCAATTCAAATTAGCAACGCATGAGAAACTCACAGCAGATCGTGACGGCGCAATAACGAAGTCTAGAGACAGCGATATATTAGGTAAATATCCGCTTATTATTGACAGAAAAATACCGTCTTGACGAACGCGATGGCGCAATGGAGAAATCCGCTGTTACACCACTTTGACACCAGCGCTCGTGGGTTCGATTCCCACACAGGAAAACATATGTGTGCATGAACATGTCTGTTTATCTTCAAAGAAGCCCGTCTGTGGAAGTACCTCCACATCACAGGAAACCGCACCCAAATAACAATTCCTCCTAAGGAGTTGTTGTGTAAGCAGCAGATGAGGCATAGCGCGAGTGATATTCAATATATTACACGCGTTACTAGGCTACGGTAACTGCATTACATCAGGTGGACCGTATGCTTGTATGCCTCCCGATTTTGTCTCTACTCTACTCTCCTCTACTCTCCGTATTAAAAAAAAACGGGTGGCACTCCAGGAGTGCCGGCAGAAGTGAAAACTTGAACATTAACGTTGTGCATTTTTGAATATTTGGAATGGTTAGGGAATAATTTCGCACGAATTGCTTTATTTATCAGTATAAAAGTACTATCATGTATGTGGTAAAATACAATATTCATTTATTGCGCTATCGTACACAAACATGACAATTTATATTACATTAAAAATTTGACGCTTCAGAACTGTTACAATTACGAGTATTTTACATTAAAAAGTTTATCTCTCAGAAAAATCAACTTTCATCTATAATTTCAATGATTCTTTCACCATCATCATTACCAGCATCATCATCGCCAATCTCTAATACTCAAACACACACGCACACTCGCGCAAGCGCCCTGCGCCGCTTAAACCAAACAGCGATGTTGATAAACTACGTTGAACGAAACGCGTAAACGCCAACAATTTCATGGCGCTTACAACGTTTTGGTCGCGAGAAAATAATGCCCTATGAACGATCTAGCGCTTCATGTTTTAATTGTTTAATTAGAGGGAAGTAATGTTTTAGCGCTGCGGCGAACTTAAGTTCTAATTCTCACCAAAATCTTACGGTCAGGGTCACGTGTCCTGACGGCCTGACACGGCCTGATGCGAGTTTAGCATTCTTTAGTCGATTCAATTATAATGTAATTAATAAATTATGTAAAGTTTGTATACCAAACATATACCAAAAGAGGGATGCCTGAGTTTTTTGGCAGTATTTTTATCAGTGCTCACCTAGTCATGAACTGCACGGTAGGGAAAAAAATTGTGACGATTCCAAACAAATGTAGCCATTTCTACGGAATAAAAAGATTTTGACTTTGACTTTACTCATCCCAAAAAGTGCACAACGCCGCTAAAGAAGTTTTCACTTCAAAAGTAGTGCCTAAGCTTAAGAATTTAGCGAAGATACTGATTTTGACTGAAGCAACTGCCGTCAGACTTTCACCAGTGGAACCTTAGATTAGATTAGACCCAGTGGTTTCTTAGATTAGGTAACTGTGAAGCTTGCCTGTCTTGCCATAATCGTGTATTCTTTTTTATGCAATTTCGGATAGCATACGGCTCATCTGATGTATAGCGGTTATCATAGCCCATGAAAGCTTGCCATACCTTAAGACTCACTTGCGCGATACCACTTCTGTTGCTAATATAGAAACTACTTTGCAGCTTTTTACTAGTAACCTCTCTTACACGAAGACGGACTGTTCTGTGTGGGAATGGAACCTACGAGCTCTGTAATCAAAGCAGCATTATTAACCACTGAGCCACCGAGTTCGAATTCGATTAGATTGACACAGGTACTAAAGCTCTGGAGCTTTCCAAAAAAAAATGAGGCCGAAGGAAGGCCAAGAGTCACCTCCCGTTAAGTGTGACGCACACGCGAGCCATCTCTGCTGTGTCTGCAACTCCTCAGAAGCTTACTGGTGACCTCACTCCCACTCGGGTACACAACAACTCTTCAGTGAGTTGTTACTTGGCTGCGGTTTTCTGTAGTTCCACATCTACTCAAAACAACCAGACGAAGGCAAACAGACATGTTCATGCACACAAATGTTTGTCCTATGTGTGAATCGAACCCACGAGCGCCAGTGTCAAAGTCGCGTTGACCGCCGTGCCACCGAGCTCGTCAAACAATATTTCTCCAAATAATGTCAATGTCATCAAAGATTTCCTCCAAATCCTGGCAACACTATAAATAACACAATATAGCCTGTAACATTGAGTTACGACCGCCCTCCGCTAGGGGCGGACGGGCTGATTGCTGGGATCACTTTTTCCTCATAACATCAAATGACTATAATTTATTATTACAACTGTGCGGGCTGGTAACACCTCACAAAACGGTGCTTCCAGGCTCAATTTACTTGATAGACCAGTTTCTGGGGCTATTTGTTTTGCGAGGTGCAATGGACAGCGAAATTGGATTGTTTTGGCAAGGGTTAATCTTAGTTGCTTTTTAATTTTTCTGGAATTTTGAGTGCATTATTTTTATTTTAGGAACTTTTAGCTTGTAATGGTTAAACCTTTACAAGCTAAAGGTTTGAAGGGTTGAAGGGAATGAAGGGTTGAAACAAATCAGTATCTTCGCCAAATCTTTAGGCTTAGGTAGCAGACCACGCCAATCACGCCAATTTTGACGAGCTCGGTGGTTCAGTCGTGAATGACGCGACTTTGACACCAACGCTCGTGGGTTCGATTCCCACACAAGGCAAATATTTGTGTTTCATGCACACATGTCTGTTTGTCTTGATCTGGATGTTTTAAGAAAGGTAGGGCGCATCAGAGCAGCCCGTCTGGGGAAGTACCTCCACCTCACAGAAAACCGACGCCAAATAACAACTCCCTAGAGGTTTGTTATGTTCCTGCGTGTGAGTGAGGTCACCAGTAAGCTCCCAAGGAGTTGCTGTGTAAGCAGCAGTGGAGGCATTGCACGAGTGATACTTATCTCAAGTGTTAATAGGCTACGGTACCCGCTTTACATCAGGTGGGCCGTATGCTTGTATCCCTCCCGATGCAGTATAAAAAAACCTAATACATTAGGAAATGGGATTACCACAAGACAAATAATCATATATCCCACCCACCAATTAGGCACGATGTGTTCTGTGAGTTGGAGGTGCTCATAATTATTTTCTCGTGTAGGAATGAACCCACGAGCCTTGGTGTTAAGTCCTTAGTAGACTACTATGACTCATGGCTACTTCTACTGAAGTTTACTTCTATCAAAAACTTATGGGCTTCTTAAAGAGTCAAGTCCACTGCACTTGGTACACCCTGCCTAATAATAAATTGAGTTCTGGCGAAATGGGGTACTGCGCTTTTAAGCCCCCTCACTGGTGATGAACCTCCTCCTCCCAGTCAACAAGTCTCTAAACCGCAGTGAAGTAACATATCCCTGGAGGGATTTCTGGGAGTAAGTGGTAACCGCACTTTAGTAGGCTCCTAAAACCAGCTATGTTAACAATGCAAGTGTTTAATAAAGTCTACAATAACTTTTCAGGAACACCGTTCCTATATGAAATCTATATGTTTGTCTGTGTGTGTGTCTGTCGCTTTTTTTCGAATATTCGAATTTTGACTTCAGATTCGAATTCAGCATAAAAAAGTAGAATAGGAATGTCTGAAAAACCAACCTCCTATCTCTTAAGGAACATGGTCAAAATGGCCGACAAATTTAAAAAAAAAAATGTATTTTTATTTCAGATTCGAAAAGTAAATTAAAAAGTAGAATAGGAATGTCTTAAAAACCAATATCATATTTCTTAAGGAACATGGTCAAAATGGCCGAAAACGTTTAAAAAAACAAAAATTGTTATATAATTGACGAGTCAGGTGTTCCTCTGGCAATGCAAGCATGCGCATTCTCAACTGGTTTTTTTTTATATTGGCATCAGCATAGTGGCTCCGCTTCGCCTGGTGGTAAGCGAAAAGAGGAGTCCAAATTACAGCGGCAACTGACAAGGACTACAGTGTCCTATCAGTTGACGCTACCATGCTGGCCCGAAAACTACTTCTTATCATGTATATACATCTCATTTCATTTGGTTGTATAATAAAGCATAAGCTAACTCAAAACTTTCGCAAAAATCAATGCAGATATTTACCACAAATTATTAATTATATTTATTTATTTATTTACCACAAATTTGACGAGCTCGGTAGCTCAGTCGTGAATGACGCGACTTTGTCACCAACGCTCGTGGGTTCGATTCCCGCAGATGGCAAACATTTGTGTGCATGAACATGTCTGTTTGTCATGGTCTGGGTATTTTCTATGTATAATAAGTATGTATTTACAAAAAAAAAATGTATTTACGTATGTTTATCAGTTGTCTATAACATAGCATATCTATAACATAGTCTATAGCATAACACAAGCTTCGCTTACTTTGGGGCTAGATGGCGCTGTGTAATTTGTCCGACAATATTTATTTATTTATTTATTTATATGAGCCGTCGCTTATTTTAAAGTTGGTAATAAACTGAGCTAACGAAACGAAACATGGCACCACCGACAATGATAAATAGCATGCTTATCCAAACAATTAATACAGAATATCACTATACGAAAACTAGGGCAGCGGCCTTACTTAGAGCGAGTACGTAACAGACGAATTATCTTCGTCAAACTGATGTTTTCAGTTTGGTTTTCAAACGATATGATATAGGTGGCTCACTGTCTTCTACAGAATCTAAGGCAACCACGCATATATAGCCTCTACTGGACTCTAACTCTAAAGAACAAGCCTCTTAACCGACTGGTTCCAGGTTAAATCCTAGTGTGGTTACGTACTAAATTCGTGTACATATTTGTTATTACCACTTGCCCGGCGAGGTAGGAAAACATGGTGAGGAAACCCGCACGTTCAAGAAATTATAGTTCGAAAGACGTGTCTAAGAAATGTTTAGTATTTATTGGTGACTGTTTACCATCGGGCAAGCTGCCTGCTTTTTTACCTTAGGGGTTTAAAAAACATCATAGGAAAATAAAAATATATATATTATTCGCTGACTATACCTAGTCTTGCCATAAATACTGAAACAAAGAAAAAAAAATTCTATTGCAAATAACATTTATTACTTTTACAGTGTGTTAGTTTAATATATAAATATAAAACAATTTAAAATATAAAAAGCTTATTCGAAGTGGTCTCCATTGGCTGGCATACAGTCCTTTAAACGTTGAGGCCGGTTATCAATAGAAGCACGCTCGCTTTCCATGGGAAAATTCTTCACTGCCAATCGTACGGATTGTTTTAGGGACTCTAAATTATCATGGCGTTTAGAGCAAGCCGTACTCTCTAAAACTGTCCATAAATCATAATCCAGCGGATTAAGATCGGGACTAGACGACGGCCAGTCTTCAGCTCTGATGAAGTCCAAAACGTTCGTTTCCAACCAAGACTGCGTAGACCGAGCTTTATGACCCGGCGCCGAGTATTGCTGGAAGGACCATTCTTGGTGGAACATGGTGTTGTTAAGGGGCTTCACTACCTTCTCAAGCATGGTATCTTGATACACTTGTGCCGATGTTTTGATACCTTTTTCACAAAAGTATGGCTCAGTCACTCCTTCATAGCTAATACCCCACCAAACCATCACTAAAGTCGGATAGTGCCCACGTTACACTATATCGACTAATTGGCAAGCTTCCTTAGAGCTATGAGCATAAATACGGTCATTTTGTTTGTTAAAATGCTGCTCAATTGTAAAAATTTTCTCATCCGTAAACAATTTTTTTCTGTGACCTCCCTTTGCGTACCGCTTCAGTAGTTGTTTCGATTTTACCACCCTATTCATTTTAAAATTATCTGTTAAGAAATAACCAGTACGTCTCTTATAGGCTACAAGTCCTAAGTCATCTTTTAAAATACGCAACATGGTTCTAGGTGCTATCTTCATCTTCCGAGATAAAATCTTTTGCTTTCGGACAGGATTTCTTCGAATTCTTCCCCTTACTGCTTTGACCACCTTTATCGTACGAACACTACGTGGACGGCCAGATCTTTTTATGTCACAAACAGAGGAGGGCTCATTGCACCTATTAATAGCCCGTTACACAAACATTTTACTAATACAAGCGTATGGAGAGTTTTAAAAATTACATTTGGCTCCATACATACTTTGTTTAATGCAATCACAGCGATTCGGTTCTCTTTATCACCCCATTCCATTTTAATATCGCAAAATATTGTACAATGTATTGGCGCCAAAATGAGAAAATTCAATGAACAATCATATAAAAATGACAGATTCCAAATTCAAATGTAATATTTTGTTTATTTTTAATTGTAACAGTATTTATGGCCAGACTAATTATAGCTTTCTATAAGTGAAATAATTTTTAAAATAGGTCTTGAGTTTATCTTATATATCTTATATCTATAGGTTTTGTGTTGGAAAATATATATTGAAATAATATTATCACTAATGTTTTTATTTATATGGAAGAAGCTACGAGCTTATATTAAATCTTGTTTACAATCTTCAATATCGTTTCAAACATATCAATGTTCTTATTGTAACCGCTCCTCGCCGTCTATCAGACAAGCGCCTATGATTAATCGCTTCCCGATACAGCCCTCGTGTTCAGGATATGTTGCTGTGATATGGTAAGACACATCTAATGATGTTCCTGGGGTTTTACCACAGTATTAAACAATGTTTGATTGTAGTAATGATAGTTGTAAATAGGTTTATATCTTTCTATAACTTCACGCTGAATTCCTTGCGGGGTAGGCAAAGAGAACCGAGCGCCACGTGACTCGATCCTGACATATCTCACTCGCTTCTTTAACATTCATTGCTTTTATCGTGTACGCTCGCCAGCTTCTAAGGCTCCTGGCATCACCTTCGGATAGAACATGATCAATTTGGTCATGGTAGGTAAGTTTTGGCCTTCCTCGGCTCCTAGATCCTTCCACTTTTGCGTTGTATCTGTTTTGTATTTTGTACCTCCTGCATTTTGTCTACATGTCCGAACCAACGGAATATGCCTCTCCTTATTACAACACCGTCGCTCTCTTTCAGACCAACTCTGTTTCTAACAGTATCATTGTGAATACCGTTTACAAACGCGACAAATTTTCCGCAACGCTCGCATTTCGACCGCGTTTATACTACTTTCATGATCTTTCTGCCATGCACAGCACTCGCTTCCATAAGTAAGCATTGAGAACAGCACTGCATTGTGTATAGCCAGCTGAGCCTTCTGGCTCAGGTTTTTACTGCCAAGAAGTTTTCCCAACGCTCCATTCACACTATTCCCAGCACTCATTTGTCTTTCCACATCACCAATATACCTTCCATCCCTTCTGAAAGCGCATCCAAGACATACAATCTCATCCACTTATTGGAACACTTCATCATCAACCACATACATAGGTGTGCAGGGTGCTTTAAATTGAAATTTCATTATGAGAATGTATAAGAGTTTGCTATATACTTTTTTTCATTCACATTTTTAGATTACAGTTAATTAAACAAGTTTCGCAATGACATCCTATTGGATAAGGAACAGGCCTAGTAACCAACAGGTCTACGGTTCGAATCCTGGCGTCTACCACTAAATTCGTGTACTTATTCGGATTTATGTACATATTTGTACTCATCACTTTCCATGGAGTAATGGAGAACATCGTGAGGAGGTGGAGGTACATACCCAGACGGGTTGCTTCGTTGCGCCCTACCTCTCTGAAATCATCCAGACCAAGACAAAAAGACATGTGGGAATCGAACCCACGTGCGTCGTAATGCCGTAGTCCTAAACTTCGGAGAAAGCGCAGCACAACTTTCGAGCCCTGTGCCCCTAGCCTTTTTTTTTCAGGAAAGACATCTATATAAACTTACAAAGCTATCTATCTTATCTAAATTATTAGAGCCTAATACACGATATATGTAATTATAAATATATTTCGTAATTTTTTCATACCACTAAGGTGGATATCAAGCATACGGCCTGCCTGATGGTAAGCATTCACCGTAGCCTATGGACATTTGCATTTGGGGTGTCACTCATGCGTTGCCGACCTCTAAAAACCTCTTCACGCATTTCTTTAAGAACTCCATGCTGCCGTAGCCGACCCTAATTATTTTTTTATTCATGTCTTGATGTGCTTTGTCATACAAATACAAAAGTGTTCCATACAATTTATACAAAGAATCGAATACAATTTACAACATACTGCTGCTTCATGTTTCCAGTGAATATACTAGCCGAAGCAACTTTCCTTCTTCAACGATTATCACATAAATTTGAATAAAGCAAAGGGATTTAAGCCCATGCAGCGTAGTTTATCGATTATGTATATATACGACACAATTTGGTACAATAAATGGTTATTCTCCTCTCAATAAAATAATATGTCTTTATTGGCTACCGTTTAACCAATCTCCTATCTTCGGAAAAATAATTACATCATAAGGTTCAAATTACGCTTCAAATGCGTATAAAATATTTAACACGTCACAAATGCTACAGCGATCGACTGCTCTAGCATTCTATGACAAATTCTGTAGACAAATTCAAAAATTTGGTAGATATTCTATAATAGCTTTAATTTTTTCATGCATAAAACAATACGGCCCAGACGTAGGGCAAAGCGGTCCGTCGACATATTAGTACCTCGGTCGCGGGCTACCGTACATTATAGTCGCTACCAGATCTGTTGGGTGACAGTTCCCATCCTCGTGTGAACAGCACAACTGTCATCTTGGACGAAAAATAAAAGATTGCGATCAACCGACAATGGGAGACGTATTGTCGTTGAAGAGTTGATTTCCTAGTATAGACGTACGTAGATAAAACTGATGGATACTCCCTGAAAATTATTAAAGTAAAATTATATTTCCGCAATGTTGGTATTAACACAGAATAATCTTTACCCATGTACGAACAAAATCAAACTGTTGTCGCTTTGGTTCTTTTTAGCAGAGTTCAGAGAAGGTTGTGCACATTGTTTGTTTCTTTTTTCAAATATGTTCACGGGAACAACTGAATGAATTTGAAGAATTCAAATTGTGTTCTCTTAAGGTATAGTACCTTTGCGACCGACTTTCTTTTTCTGTGTAAAAATCGCGTTTTTAAAGAAATATATTATATGGATAAACTTATAAGCAAAACCTTGTGTAAATACAAAATTGATTTGATCCAAACTGTTAAAACCTATTATTATCCGATATACACAATACATCGGACAACAAATATATTTATGTGTATTTGAGAATTCCTCATTTAATTTAGGTTTAGCTCCGTAGACGTTACGTGGAGATTTTGTTATAAGTTAAAATATTATTAAAAAAATAAAACTAGAACCTCGACTTGTTCTCGACTCGACTTTTTTAGGTTACAATCAGGTTTTCATTGATTCCTTTGATGATCTCATGTAATGTCCATGGAGATTTTATGAAGGTAGAATAATGATTTTATGATACATTAAAAAGACATAAAATGACTTTATTGATAAAGTTAAATAATCTTTATTAGCCTTTAGACTCAATACCGTATCTTATTGATTTTCATAGTTTTGATTTCTCTTTTTCAATTTACCAGCATTTCAAATGACCATTGGCGAAGAAGAAATGCCAAAAGAAACTTGCCAATATAGGTTTCTTTTTAAATCGTCAATTTATATTACAATAAATATATGATAGTGTATAATGGTGAGAGGATATAACTACGATTACTTGCCACTTTACTACTAAAACATTCGAACGTCAAATGTTACAAAAAATTCAACCTTAAAAATGAAATATGTTAACCTGCCCTTAATTCAATTCCTTCCCACCTCCGCAGGCAAAGCTCATGACACGACGTCAAAATAATCCTGATTCATGACGCCTGTTGGATGGCGTCATTTTTTATCTCTTAATCTCGTGTTATTTCTCTTAGTTTGTGTTTATTAAGACATTTATATGAGGATTGCCCTGTCGACTTATGATACGTATTTATTTCTTGTTCCTACGGATTTTGACTGTTAATATGCGACTTCCAGCTGTGATCTTAGTAGAGTTGCCGCACGAATAATTTGCTAGCAATTATAATCATATTATAAACTAAAATACCCTTCAGTGTTATTTGCCTTAGATGTATTATCTTGTGTACATAATTGCTTTATTTATTCGTAGTATAATTGACCAATTTTTGGTACTTTATAAGAATAGTAAAATTACGGCCGAAGCTGGAAGAAATATCTTGAGATAAAGATAACATTAAAATAAAAATAATGCCATTAGGCCCTCATGGGAGCTTAGACATGTCTTACATTCTTTAAATCAATTCATATTAAAGCTTAATCATTTTTTACAGTTTTGATATCTCTTTTTCATTCTACCAGCATTTCGAAAACGACCATTGGACGAAGAAGAAATGCCGAAAGAAACTTGCGACTTGACAACAAATAAAGCTTCTGGTGATGATAAAATCTCAAAACAAAATGATCAAGGAAGTTTGCAAATTAAAAAATGGGATAATATCAGTCACGAGCTTGATATTAACAATACATTAAAAAATGTAACTCTATGGCTAGAAGACAATAGATTAATAATTAATACTGATAAAACTAATTTTATTCATTTTAGGACGAAAAACAATACATATAGTAAATACTTAAATATCAATTTTAATAACGCCGAAATAGAAGAAGTAGATACAACTAAACTTCTGGGTATCACGTTAGATAGTCAATGTAATTGGAAGGCCCATGTAGATGTTCTTTGTACTAAACTACATAAATTTGTCTATGTGTTGAGGCGAGTGAAACACGTTGCCACTATCGATGCAACACTTACTGCATACCATGGGTATGTATCATCAATCTTACGATATGGGATAATACTATGGGGAAATTCAGAAGACGTGTCAAAAGTATTTATAGCCCAGAAGAAATGTATTAGAGCTATCAGTGGACTTACTAGATAGCTGTGTGTTTGCATTTAAAAAACACAAAATTCTACCATTACCACGTCTTTACATTTTCGAGACATGTGTGTTTGTACACAAGCACTCCAATTTATTTATTAGACATGGAGACATAATCGGTTCTAGAACTCAACATAAGAATAAACTGTACGTACCTCAACAAAAATTGGCTCTTTTTCAAAACAATGTGTACTGCATGGCTATAAAACTATATAATTTATTACCAAACCGTTTTAAAGACATGGCTTTGAATACATTTAAAAAACATCTATTTAATTATCTTTGAGACAAATGTTATTACTCTTATAATTATTATGTTAATGATAAAAACAGAATCAATGACTGACATTACCTCTTGTTAACATTTTTTTTTTTTTTCTCTGCACTTATTAATTTATTAAGAAATTGAATAACATATTTGACATTGATATTATTTTTATTAAAATGTTATTAAATTTAAAAATTTACTTAAAACATAATATTAATAAATTTTTGCACGCTGTATTGAGACAGTAGAATGTGTTGTATCGAAAATCTTGTGAATAACTGTATGTTACCCATATTCTCTGCAAATAATATGTTTGATTTGATTTGATTTGAATATTTTAAAAGTATTAAACCGTTGTATTGTAGAAGGTAACTTTCCTGGAGCTTTGCGTAATGGTGTTATAAAAATAATACCAAAAAGCGGTGATAAGCGGTTGCTTATCAACGACGATCCGAAGTCTTATCACCCTATTACCCTACTACCACCGCTGGGTAAACTACTTGAACGCTTAATTGTACCGGTGGCCCTCAATTTCATAAAAATCAATACGGCCTTACCATCGGCAAGTCTACTGTTGATGCGGCAGTCGCGGTGCGTAAAACTGTGGAACACTCGGATAGTAAATACGTTGTAGGTATTTCTTAGACATTTCAGGTGCCTTCGATAATACTTGGTGGCCAATGTTGTTGCTGAAACTAAAGGCGAGAGGTTGCCATACCAACATATACTCCCTTATTCGATCGTACTTTTTCAATGGTTCAACTAAATTAAAACTTGGCCATTATGTTGCTTCGAAGGTGCTTACGCGGGGCTGTCCTCAGCGTTCGGTGTTAGGGCCGTATCTTTGGAATATCGGTTTTCATGACTTTCTTAGCCTACCCTTACCGGAAGGGTGCTCGTTAACTGGTTACGCCAATGACGGCCTCTTATTAATAAAAGCTAATTCCAGATCAAGTGTAGAAAAACTAGCCATTACTTGCCTTGGCCTGATTTCAGACTGGGGCTATCTTTACCGTCTCGATTTCGCACCCCACAAAACATATCAGCTCTTGCTTAAGGAAAATTTGCAGGTTCCGCCGCGATTCCACTTCAATGGAGTATCAGTTGCAAATAAAAACTCAGACAGACTAAGACAAACTAAGACAAAGGTTTTAATTACTCGTACAGTGAACACATAAAGCAGGTTGGTGAAAAAGCCAAAAAGAAATTTTATGCGTTAACTCTAATTTCCATCTCGACGTGGGGCGTAACTTTTAAAACGTTAAAAATTATTTACACAGCCACATATTTAGGATGTATTACGTACGGTTCTCCTACATGGGCTGATAGGGCTACCATAGGTGCTGCGCGTCGTAAGTTATTTATATAGAGCTGTGTTCCGGTCTAAAGTGTGAGATATAGCAGAGAAATTACTGGGTACTGTGAGCAAATTTGCCAATCAAAATTGGAAACGGGACAATGCTAGAAAGAAGATGGTCCTGTTTCCATCGGCATTTAGTCTGTTGGAATTAGGTGGTAGAAATAGAAGACAGATAGGTAATGTTGACATACAGCGACATGACGAAAAGCTCCCCCTTAACCTTTAACATCAATAATGGAGTCTCGTTTTCTATTAGTAAAGATTTAAGCTTTCTGTTCCGCAGGGATAATGTTTCGTATATGAACATCCATTCTGAACAATAGTATACGTTTCCTTCACGTAGCATTATCCTTTCATTAATAACTATCGGTAATGGAGATGTATTGTTTACAACTTCGATATTGGTGACCTATTACGAAATTAGTTTGCTGACGCGGGCGGCAGATGCTTGAAGGATCATGGAGTTTGTAGTTAGAGTAACCATTAGTGAAGGCACTCTATTTGATTCTCATTGTACATATACAAACTTATAACATATCTTTACATAAGTTAGACATATTCAGATTAAACACGACCAATTTGGTTGCGGTAGGTGAGTCTTGTCTTTTTTAGGGTTCAGTACCTAAAGGGTAAAACGGAACCCTATTACTGAGAGTCCGCTGTCCGTCCGTCCGTCTGTCACCAGGCTGTATCTCATGAACCGTGATAGTTAGACAGTTGAAATTTTCACAGATGATGTATTTCTGTTGCCGCTATAACAACAAATACTAAAAAATAAAATAATAATAATTGAAATAAATATTTAAGGGGGCTCCCATACAACAAACGTGATTTTTTGCTCGTTTTTGCTCGATATTGATAACGGCAATAGGTAGACGCTTGAAATATTCACAGAATATTTAGTTATACATTCACTTTAAAAATAAATGATTAAATTAAAATACAACAAATATTTAAGCGGGGCTCCCATACAACAGACGTGATTTTTTTGCCGTTTTTATAGATAATGGTACGGAACCCTTAGTGCGCGAGTCCGACTAGCACTTGGCCGGTTTTTTTTTTAAAGTAAAATATAATATTTGTTACATGTCGCAAAACAAGTATTATCCGTGCGGTGACGGAGATAGAATACTAAAAATCACCGCCCCCTCTCTTCCCGTGGGTGTCGTAAGAGGCGACTAAGGAATTTTTTGAAATTCCAGCTTCTCAGCCGCTGGTAAGATTGTACACACGTAAAATGTTTCGTACCTATTAGTAAGTCGCATTTCGGGATCAGTAGGTGTATAAACAGTACTCGGGGGATTTTTCTTGCAATATTGAGGGAACAGTGATATTCTGTCTATCCTTTGTCAGGAGGACTGAGTTGAGCTGCCGACCAGAGAGACCCGTTCAAACGGTTGTTCCGCTGGCCGCCCGCACAGACGCTCAATCAAGTGTAACCATTATGAGATCGTCGTGCCCGTTGGTGACCGTATCGTGGGGATCCGACCTCTTCCGTTCGATGGATCAGTACAGCTCTTTTGTCAACAAACTAATGGAAAAACAGTCCACAGCGCTTCTTCTTCAATATCGTGCCAAATCTCTTCCGATTGACGCTTTCCTTCTCTACTCTTCTCATGACGACGCAATTAGAAATACATGATTTTACAGCGGAAAACCCCCCACCACGTTGTTCAAGATGGAGTTCGCTAACATCCGCGGACTCCACTGAATCCTTAAAAATCATTTATTTGCCATTAGGCTCTCACGAACACTTAGACAATTCTTACATTCTTTAAATCAAATCATATTATATCTTATTAATTTTTCATAACTTTAATCTCTCTTTTTAATAGACCAGGTATTCGAAAATGACCATTGGCGAAGAAGAAATGCCAAAAGAAACTTGCCCATATAGGGATTTTTTTCAAATCATCAATTTATATTACAATAAATATTTGTAAGTGTATATGTAGTGATATCAAGTGGTACAATTAAAGATATACATAATAATACATGCGCTGAATCATTTCCAAACATGTAGTATTTTTGATGTGCCTTTTGAACATATTGCTTAATGCCGTCCACCAACACCTTGAGATGGCGCGACGTCCTACCTCCAGTATCCCCGTGAGGAGAATTTCCTCGCAAAAGCCGGTGTCGACTTGTTGGTCCACTCGGATGTATGTTGTAACCATCTGCGCTGCCTAGAGAATTCCTCTTTTCCCGTCCTCTGGGTGCATGTAAACCTGGGCCTTCAGACCCGTATTTACATGTGCCCATACCAGGGACACGGAGACGACTCACCTCTTTAAATATATAAGTCGGGTGGTAGATGAAGCGCAGGAGCGGTACCCTACTACAGAGATGGTGTGTTTGGGGGACTTTAACTCTTACCATGACTCCTGATTGGGATCCTTCATAAGTAACCACGCAGGAAAGACCGCCCATGTGTTCGTTCTTTCACACAGCCTTTTATTTGACACTTCTAACCAAAGTGTTGGATATCGCTTTTCCAAAGAAATGAGTCAGGTCATTGTAAGTTGAACCATCTGGCAATGGGAATGTAAACAAAGCGATAAGGCGCGCCGACCCATCAGAATTTCAAGCGGCCTCGGGAGCCAGCGGAGTATTATCCCGTGGGAGCCGAAGAGTTAACAATATATATTCACTTCATGTAAAGAGAAGTTTGTTGCTTAGACATTGCAAACTAATCCGCATGAAATCTAATAATTGTAAGTCTAGTATTCTCTAGTAATAAGAAAATGCAATGTGATCTATGCTATACGCTGACGTGGAGAGGTGAGTGAGTGCAGGTGTGAATGGAGCGTTGGGTACAATTCTGGGCCGCTGAAACCTAAGTTAGAAGGCACAACTACATAACGCGTTGTCAGTCCGAATGCTAACTTCTGAAAGTGAAAACCTTCCTGCGAGTAACCTTTCTGCATTGCGAGAGTTCGGTTCCCTTTTCATTTGCATAAAATTTTAAGATATACTTAACATGGCATACTTTTATTTATTCTAATGATATTTACGCATAACATTATTTACGTTTAAGCATAACATTTTAAAGCATAAATGTATTTACGCATAATGATATTATTACTATGCAGTAATAATGTACTTAGAGTTAGAAGTATGTAAAACATATTGGCCGCTTAGGGGTGGCCCAAGGGCCATCCCCGCCGCACCTTATCCTATTGATATACTACATTGTACAAATAATATTAGACTAATAGTCATTATGCCTAGTAACATCAAATAAATTAAAATAATATGCCGAAACAATTTAGCCTAAAAGATAATTATGTCAACATAAAATGTACGCCAAAAATCAATTATGTGTAAATATTATTATACTATAAAAAATATGCCAAAGTACATTAGGAAAAAAAATATTATGCGAAAAGATGAGATCCCCGAGACTTCATAATATATCATTATGCCTGCATAATCTTGTATGCCTGCCGACGAATGAAAAACTCATTCCGGAATTAATTAATCTTCTAACTGTACAGACTTACATCGCCACAACAACAGTGTATGTGATGCGTCAGTCAGAAGTTAAGAACTCCCATACGTCTAGATTCTAGATTCCCGCTGCGATATGTCAATCAATATGACATTGACTGATTAAACGAAGGCGGAGTGAAGTCTCAGATATGTTATAATATCAAAGGAGGAGTATGTGATGTATGAGGTCGTAGGTTACAGGTTGCGTTGTGGTATTACGACGAGTAAATAATACCAGGTAGACCTATGAGATGCTGAATGGTTTGAAAACTCTGACTGCTCGTCTTGTAACCAAATATGGGCCTTCACACGACGGTGTAAGGCTTGGACGTTGTCTATCACATCTCAAAAATACTTTTGACCGAAAGGGTGAACGATAACTTTACTGCTCGTATTTTCCAGTCTTGGAATGGACGTTACACGACTTATGTTCTCCATTATTTCTTGAATGAATTCAGGGTATGACTTGTTATTTTCAGAAGGGATCTGCAGGTAGCTTTATCGTTATTCCATAAACGAGTTCAGCGGCGCAGCAACCAGTATATTGTCGGTAACTGGAGCGTTCCGAGTAGAACTGGGGCAATTCCTTTGTTCTGGCTACCAATGCAGTCTTCATCGTGCGGTGTAGTCTCTCCACTTTAAAATTGATTAGGGATGACACGGAGATGTGCGGAGTTCTCTACAGCCATCAGTTTTGCGAGCTCTTGAAAAATTTTGCACGCGAATTGTCTTCCCTGGTCAAAAGTAATGTAATCTGGACATCCAAAACGTCCATCCTTCGTATAGAATCCTTGTCATGGTCTCTGCTGTGATATCAGATACCGGAGAAGCTTTTGGCTGCATTTTTTTTTATGTACATCGATCGATCATCGTATCACAGGCGGGTTCTCCACTTAGCACGGGCACCAGTTCTCTCCTGTAAGGAATAGT
Organism: Pyralis farinalis; assembly: GCA_947507595.1. Taxonomy (NCBI): domain Eukaryota; kingdom Metazoa; phylum Arthropoda; class Insecta; order Lepidoptera; family Pyralidae; genus Pyralis; species Pyralis farinalis. Next base: position 38,167,316 of record OX382261.1, on the reverse strand, counting down.
TTAAGCAAAACAAGCTATGTAACCCACATTTAACATTGTAACCTTGGAGAGAAAATAAATATATCATTGTAATTAAATATTGTTTATTTTGTGATTTAATATTGCAGCAATATATGCAGGTGAGAAAAACGCTTTGAAGGCATAAAAATTCCCAAGTGGCGAGACTGTATGTCAGAACACCGACATTGTAAGCATGATCTATGTCAGTTACGTATTCATCCGTTCAATCTGCCAAACCCAGATCACGTTGCAATGATGATGATGAATAATCATATTACCACATCACCACATCAACCCTTACTCATCCCACTGCAGGGATACGGGTCTCCCTTCAACCGAAGGAGTTTAGAGCATACTCCACCACACTGCTCAAATGCGTATTGGCGGAGGCAAGCGTTTTCAAGCCGCCCGAGGATCACTGACTTAGCTTAACGACTGTCATCTATCGACAACAGCCGGGACCGAGGGCTTAACGTACTATCCGAAACACGGAGAAACTCGACATAGATAAACCCATCCATAGACAGGCTGCGGTCGACGTTGCTTAACCTGCGCGTTCGGTTAGAATGACACGCACAGCGACGCCATCGAGCTGTCATCATATTAAGTAACATTGAATACGGGAAATTGTATCGCGTAATGAACTTACTTTTTGAATGTAAACCGCATCAATGGTCATGGGATCGAGCCCATCGTAACCACAAAACAGGAAATAATGTATGAAAATGTCCACTCAAAACCGCATTGCCAACGATAATCTGCATAATTATTATGACTTCATTCCGTAAATTGTTCATTCTTAAACGACTTCATAAAAGGACGTCACATGTTTGTATGTATGTATTTTCTTTATACGATTAAGCTCGGTAAATCACGCTACTTTGATACCAACACATTCGTGGGCTCGATACCCACACAAGACAAACATTTGTGTTCATGAACATATTTAACGTGTCTGTTTGTCTTAGTCTGGGTGTTTTTATGAAAGGTAGGGCGCATCAAAGCAGCCCCTCTGTGGAAGTATCTCTTCCTCACAGATAAGAGAAGCCAAATGACAAAGTTGCTGGTGGGTTATTGTGTTCCAGCATGTGAGTGAGGTAACTAGTAAACTGCTTAGGAGTTGTTGTGTTAGCATCAGAAATAGCATCGCGCGAGTGATAATTAATATAATACCAGCGTATACAGGCTACAGTAACCACTTTACATCAGGTAGACAGTATGGCCGGGGAGGCATATTATGAAGTATCACTGTGACAACAAAGATACTCCTTGGAAGCTTACTGGTGACCTCACACACTAGCAGGAACACAACAACCCTCCAGCGAGTTGTTATTTGGCTGCGGTTTTCTGTGAGGTGGAGGTACTTCCCCAGACGGGGGGCTTTGATGCGCCCTACTTTCTAAAAGACACCCAGACCAAGACAAACAGATATGTTCATGCACATAAGTGTTTGTCCTGTGTGGGAATCGAACCCACGAGCACTAACCACTGTGTTTCCGAGCTCGTCGAAATTCTCGTGTTACGTATGTTTGCCGACAACTTGAGAGTTAGTTCTGGTATTTTCAGGAACACCGTGCCTATATGATTTCTATGTTTGTCTGTGCGTTTGTCTGTCGCTTTTTTTTAATATTCGAATTTTGACTTCAGATTCGGATTCAGCATAAAAATGTAAAGTTTCCTACTTTACTTTTAAATAAGTAAAGTAGGAATGTTCAGGAACACCGTTCCTATTTCTTAAGGGACATGGTTAAAATGGCCTACAAATTAAAAAAAAAAATGATTTGTTATATAATTGACGAGCCAGGTGTTCCTCTGGCAATGCAAGCTTGCGCATTCTCAACTGGTTAATCCGAAAACCGTAAATTTGTAGGTCCATCCAAACAAAATTTTTTTTTCGCGACATTAATTTGCGTAAATATTTTTTTACGTAACCCTCAGTGCAAGTCAGATTCGGCCTTGACGCTTTTTGGACACAGTAGCAGTCGTGTTTTTCTTTCTTTCTTTCTGTTGCTGTGGTTTTCTGTTATGTTAAGGTACATCCCCAGATGGTCAGCTTTGGTGCGCCCTACCCATCTTAAAAACACTCAGATAAGACAAACAGACATGTTCATACACACAAATACTTGTGTTGTGTGTGCACTTGTTTAGTGACATTGCACATAATTCTGCATTCGACAACCGGGCTCTAAATTAAAACGCATTAATATGAATAGATTTCTCTGATAATGGATTAAAAGCGTCATTCGTTCGTAATGAACGACCTGTCGATATTCATGTTCGATTTCCATTGAGTGTATTTTTATTTGAATTTATTTTAAGTTTTCAATGACAGTATTTGCAATTTATACCAATTATATTATTTACTATACTATTATATGTTCACGCCGAATCCCTTGCGTGGTAGGCAGAGGGAAGTAAGTATGACTAAGTTAGAATTATTCAATACTAGCTGCGCAACAGCTAGGCAAACTTACGCAGTCATTCTTTATTAACGAAGTTAATGCAAATCTTGTGTTTCTATTGTTTTCTTTTATACTACGTCGGAAGGCATATAAGCATACGGCCCAACTGATATAAAGCAGGTACCGTAGCCTGTTAACGCTTGCGATATACTAAGTATCACTAGATGCATCCTCCGCTACATACACAGCAACTCCTTGGGAGCTTACTGGTGACCTCACTCACACGCAGCACATCAACCCTCTAGGCTGTTGTTATTTGGCTGCGGTTTTCTGTGAGGTGTAGGTACTTCCCCATATGGGCTGCTTTGATGCGCCCTACCTCTCTTAAAACATCCAGACCAAGACAAACAGACATGTTCATGCACACAAATGTTTACCTTGTGTGGCAATCGAACCCACGAGCGTCGGTGTCAAAGTCACGTCATTCACAACTAAGCTACCGAACTCGTCAAACATTCTAAAGACAAATATAAACACACACTTGTTTCGGGGATATTAAATATCCAATCCCTGAGGGATCGAAATGGGAATAGAAAGTTGGTTTAATTGCTATTTGCTGATGATACCTTATTGGATTTTAACGTGCAAATATTGCCCGTACAAACATTCTACTATTTTATAATGATTCAGTTATTAAATTCAGTCAAGCTAAATCTCTTCGATGATTATAAATTAGAATTTGTTAATGATACTTCGAGTTTAGAGTCAGTTTTTTCGCATACGCAATTAGAATGAAACAATTAATGGACGTGGCCTTAACTTCCCTAATAATTTTAGCAACTTTCACAGCACTATACTTTGTGACATACTAGGCACGTTCGGCATGTTACGTAAAGCCTTCGGTCTCGTTTGTAGTTGTCAGATTAAGTATATCCAAGTCAGTAGGCTGTGGGCAGCGGTAGCACAGTGGTAATACCAACGATCGTGGGTTCGGTTCCCACACAGGACATTAGTGCGCATAAACATGTCTGCTTTTCTTGATCTGGGTATTTTGAGAGAGGCAGGGCGCATATAAGCAACCTGTCTCACAGAAAACCGCAGCCAAAGAACACCTCCCTGGAGCATTGTTGTGTTCCTGAGAGTTGATGAGGCTAGTAAGCTCCTAAGGAATTGCTGTGTTAGCAGCAGAAGCGGCATCGCCCGGGTGATTCTTAATGAATTGCAAGTATTCGTGGTAGCTGGGCGAGGAAGGGGAAGGGTGCTCCAGTAGCAGCTGATTATAAATAAGCCCACTAACATTTTACATCCTAAGATCCAATTTCGTCCCAAGTTATTTATTTACACCATTTATCGCTCACTTGTTAGTAATTTAAACATGGACGGAACTGACACATAAATTTTTTTACCTCGCTTTTTATAACGTAGACATGTAGTGGAAGGGTTGAGTGACGCGGGACTTTAACTAGTTTCTTACGGGGAATGTCCATGTTTTGATTTACTTGAGTATGAAGAACCTTTTCAATGTACATGGAACATATCGACCCTGAATATTATATTTACGTTCTCTCTGCCTACCCCTCAAGTGATCTGGCGTGAAGATATACATACCTTATAGTATGTTTATTTATATGACTTGAATAAATATATAATAATTAATAAATATTCTCTCATACATCATAGCGCCATCTGGTTCTAAACTAAGCAAAGCTTGGACTATGGGTACTAGAGGGGTGACAAACATACATAAATACGGTTTTCTTATAAAGACGTACATACATATTTCGAAGAAATACATGACCAATACGAGCTCGGTGGCGCAGTGGTGAAACGCGCTGTTACGCTACTTTGACACCAACGCTCGTGGGTTCGATTCCCACATAATACAAACATTTGTGTGCATGAACATGTCTGTTTGTCTTGGTCTGGGTATTTTCTATGTATAATAAGTATGTATTTACAAAAATAAATGTATTTACGTATGTTTATCAGTTGTCTAGTACCCATAATATAAGCTTCGTTTACTTTGGGCTAGGTGGCGCTGTGTAATTTATCAGACAATATTTATTTATTACTATTTATAATACCCATAGCAAGATACACGGACATGCTCGTACACACAAAAGCTTGTCTTGTACGGGAATCGAACCCACGAGCCTTCATCATCATCATCATTTCACTTCGTATTCGTTCACTGCTGAACATATGCCTTCCTTAATACTGCGTGTACCAGTCCGGGGATGCCGTTCGAGAACCATTCTTCCCCAGCGGTTGTCGGTTCCACGAACTATGTGGCCGGTCCACTGCATCTTATTACTTCAGCCGATGGACGTCCACTGCTAAACATTTTTTTATACCACTAAGGTGGCAATCGAGCATACGGCCTGCCTGATGGTAATCAGTCACCGTAGCCTATGGACATTCACACCATCAGGAGTGTCACTCATGCGTTGCCTCAAAAACCTCGGCTGGGAGCTCATTCCACAGCTTGAGAGTTCTCGGAAGAAAACTTCTCTGGAACCGAACAGTACGCGACTATTGCGGTTCCCACGTGTGAGGGTGAACTCGCCGCCGTTGGCCTCCATAAGCCATCCCCATACTTCCACAGTGATCGGTCCTGAGCTTGCATCCATCGGCTCCCAGCGACCTCCACAAGATCGTCGAAACATCTTGTTACAGCGCATGTATATTAATATATTTTTTTACAACGTGGGTTGTAAAAACAAGTCATACAAGCATAAGGCCGAACTGATGTAAAGCGGTTACCATACCCTATATACGCTTGCAAATTGTGCATTGCAGTAATGTATAGGCCTGACGTAAAGTTACCGTAGCCCACGAAAGCTTGTAATACAGGAAATATCTGTGCCCTGCTGCTAACACAGCAAGTCCCTACACCTCACATCTTCTCTTGAGATTTAACCTTTTGTATGTCTGTAACTTGTATCAAATCTTTCATTAAGACAAATTTTTTACAACGTCGGGAGGCTTACAAGCATACAACTGATGTAAAGCGGTTACACATCTTAGGAGCTTACTGGTGATCTCGCTCACACGCAGAAACACAACAACCCTCTAGGAAGTTGTTATATGTCTGCGGTTTTCTGTGAGGTGGAGGTACATACTTCCACAGACAGACGAGATGCTTTGATGAGCCCTGCCTCTCTTAAACACAAAGATCAAGACAAACATGTTCGTTCATGCACACAAATGTTTGTGCTGTGTGGGAATCGAACTCACGAGCGTTGGTGTCAAAGTAACGTAACAGCACATTCCACTACTGCCCAACTGTGCTCGACAAAATATGTATAGGTGTCTTTCTTGAAAAGAAAGCCGTCAAGCGCGAGTCCGACTCTGAGAGTTCCGTAAAAAATCAATTTTCGTAAATTATTCTCGCAAAAACAGTATTTTTTTGGGATGTAATTACAACTTAGCGGTTTTCGATTTTTTTCCTTTACTTGTGCTACATGACATAACTTCTTACCAAATTTCATGATTCTAAGTCAACGACAAGTACCCTATACGTTTTGATTTCCTTGCGAGTGTCAAAATATGCGCATAAACGAGGTATAAACATTTGATTGCGTTGACTTAGAAGTTTGATTTTTTCACTGCTCAAAGGGATTACAGACCTGAGTATTTGATATTAATTTCAGGGTCTTGACAGACAGACTGACAACAAAGTGATCCTACAAGGGTTCCGTTTGACTTTTAAGGTACAGTACCCTAAACATGGGATTATGCATAAAAAAGAAAGATATGACAAACGAAGCTCAATTCCCCAGATAGGGGTTTAAAGCTGCCCCAAGCCCACTGACTTGGATATCATCTGACATTTATAAACTGGACCGAATGCTATAGTGACGTGCAACGGAACTAGTTAAAAGTTGAGAAATCAAGAAAGTTTCAGAAGAGTTGTGAAATTAAAATTTTCCTCGCAATATGCTGCATCGGAAAGTTTTGGTACACGTACGAGATGGAAAATACTTGATTTTATGACATACTTGTAAACGAAAAAGGGATGAGTCATCAACAACGACCAAATTTATAATATTTATTATACAACTCTCTTCTTCTCCACGATTGGCGGGGTCGGCTACCTAAGTTTAAAGATTTGGCGAAGACACTGATATTTAAGTAGAGTGACTGCCATCAGACATCAGCGAACCAGGGGAAAGATAAGATCTTTCTTAGGTTAGATCACGCGTTTATCGAAATATAATCTCTTGGATGCCTGGGTTTCGTCACGATGTTTTATCCACACCGCCGATGAAGTTATAAATATGTACATAAATACGACAACACGAATTTACTGGTACATACCCCGCCAGGATGATATCTATCATACATGAGAGGAAAACAAGCACGCAGCTCACCTAATATCAGCGCTAATTTAGAATTTTTCTGTTTTATGTACATATTTGTAATTATCACGCGCTTGGCGGTCAAGGTGATTCGTAGACTTCGCACATAGATTTACGATGATTTACTATGAGAAATGATAATTCATCATGATGATTCGTTGTCACTAATCATTATTAGCCGCTGTTATTCATCAAAAACGGATGGTAAACGGTCACCGCAGCCTATTGACGCTCGTAACACCACGGGGATGTTACTCGCGCGTTGCCAATCTTGTGACCTAAGATAGATAGATTCTTTATTTGTATCTCCAGCACGCACATAACAATTTGTTACAATTATGCTTATAAATGTAAGTAATACAAAGAAACATGTTCACTGTTGAGGGGGAAAAATCATATGTGTGCCGCAGTAACACAAAATGGCTGTAATTCAGCTACTTGTTTTGTCCTGTTGAACAAAACGCTAATTATTCTGCTACAGCCGCAGACCAACCGCGAAAAATAGGGGGTAAATGAATACGTGACTTTAATAAATCATCAAAGTCTAAGGATGTTTCGTCACAGTACCCAGTAATTTCTCTGCCATATCTCGCCCTTCAAACCGGAACACAGCTATATAAATATAGCTGCTTAGCGGTAGAAATAGATGAGACAGAGGTACTCAAGCAGATGACTTTTGTACAAAGTCTCCCTCTGGATCTATGTGTGAATGAGTCGTAAGAAATCAACATTCGCGCTACCTTTCAAACCTCGTCTTTTCTTGTCCCGTGCACAACCTGCAGTCCTTCGAGAAAGAGAAGAAATATAGGTTCTCCGCCAGGAAAATTGTGTTTAGGTGCCAATCACAAACTGACCGCCTAGCTATCGGAGTGATTCGAGCTTACTAAATGGAGGGATATCTATCTATACCTTCACGCGAAATCCCTTGCGGGGTAGGCAGAGAGAACCGAGCGCCACGTGACTCGATTCTTACATACCTCGCTTCTTTAACATTCATTGCTCTTTTCTTGCACGCGCGCCGGTTTCTAGGGCTCTTAACATCACCTTCTGATAGAACACGACAAAATTGATCATGGTAGGTAAGTATTGCCCTTCCCCGGTTCCTACATCCTTTCACTTTTGCATTGTATATCTAATTCGTCATTCTTTCATCCTGCTTTCTTTCTACACGTCCGAATCAACGGAGCATGCCTCTTCTTACTTTAACACCGACGCTCTCTTTCAGACCAACTCTGCATCTAACCTCATCATGGAAGGATATTTTAACAAATACGCCGATAAAGTGAGGAGATGTTATCTGTGAATAAGAGCAGCGTGTTCTACTTTACCCCGAGTAGAGGTGAATTGAATTACTACGCAAAACTCAATCTTATCGGTTCATCCTAGGTTATTTCCTTTACAGTGCCAATGTTGCTCGATGGTTCTAGGCGAACAGAAAATACTTTTTGAAAATCAAAGTCCTTCCATCAAAAACATACAAACCTTGTTTAATTAAAACACAATAAAAGTAATCTTGTTCGATTCTGGATTAATGAAACCTGTGCACAGGAAATGTGATAGGGAGTGGACTCAAAGACATTAATTAAACAAAGTGCCGCCACGTAAGCTTCTCATTAGCCACCATTCCGGGCTTGTAGCAGCTGTGCACTGCGGCAGCTGCAGTTCTTCAAGGACTCAAAATTCACATAACAATTCCAGGCAGGCTGTGCACATCATAATTACCGCTTTAAATACGGACGTTGGATATTGGACGTGCGGGTTTACTCACAGTTTTCCATCACCCCTGAGCAAGTGATAATCTCAGCCAGAATTCGAACCCGTCCCCGTTGACCAAAAGGCCGGTAGTTTGTCCACTGAGCTGTCACTGCTAATTAATTAGAAATCATAAGAAAAAAATCGGCCAAGTGCGAGTCGGACTCGCTCACGAAGGGTTCCGTACCATTATCTATAAAAACGGCAAAAAAAAACACGTTTGTTGTATGGGAGCCCCCCTTGAATATTTGTTTTATTTTAATTTAATTATTTATTCTTAAAGTGAATTTATAACTAAATATTCTGTGAATATTTCAAGCGTCTACCTGTTGCCGTTATCAATATCAAGCAAAAATGAGCAAAAAAATCATGTTTGTTGTATGGGAGTAAATTAAATATTTATTTTATTCTATTTTTTAGTATTTATTGTTATAGCGGCAACAGAAATACATCATCTGTGAAAATTTCAACTGTCTAACTATCACGGTTCAAGAGATACAGCCTGGTGATAGACGGACGGACGGACGGACGGACGGACGGACGGGCGGACGGACAGACGGACGGACGGAAGGACAGCGGAGCCTTTGTAATAGGGGTCCGTTTTACCCTTTGGGTACGGAACCCTAAAAACATGTTATTTAATCCTTGTGTATTCGCCCCCAAGCCGCACAACCTACTGTTGTTATCTCTTGTGCTTTCGTGCGTTAATCGCTGCAGCGGTTTTGTCGAATAAAATATTAGTAAGTACCTATCTCGTTTATGTAGTTTGGCAGAAACCACACAGTAGTAATTGAAGCTGGCCCAAGTCACGGGAAATGCGCGAGTTTGTTCTTATTTGATCGGACTGATAATATTTTTTTTTATAGTTTTTGTGAAATGAATAAAGTGTTATCTATCTATCTATTTTTTTTATTTAATTGTGTATTTCGCCAATTATTGTTTTATAGGCAATTTGATCTAAACTACTTTGCGTGCTTCCGCTACCGATTAGTTCATATGAACTAATGCCGGCCGACACCCACCCACTAACATTAGTACATTAGTGATCCGATCGTCACCGCCTCAGCTGCTTCGGTTATATCCGTGAACCTACCATATAGCCATCTACAACATCAACCGCAGGCACTCGTAAGATAATCCTTAATATAAAGATGGAAGAGGAGGTGGAATCCAACTGTAACTGTAAGGATATTATGAAGTATTCTTTTTCCAACTTGAGAAAGAAGAAATGTATTAATCCGATTCGATTCGCATGTTTTTACGAATATTTTACAAAATTTTTACCAATTGTAACCCGATTTTGAAAATAATTTTACACACAAAGCAGGTTAGATCAAATTGCATGTAAATTTGACTTTCGCAAAATAACGCCTGAATCTATTAACTAAAATAATTTTCATTAACCGCTGGGTTTCAATGTCACATGAAATTCCGATGGGTTTGAAATCAAGAGAGATAATAATAATAAAGGTATGTTATTCAGTGTGATACATGTATCTATGCTATGCACGCGAAACTCCGTTGGTGATAATGGAGACCGAATCTCTTCTTTGAGCTACTTACTCGCTTGCTAACATTATGTTACATAAAAACACACACTGAATATGATTGAAGTGAATTTTGACATGTCAGTGCTGCCAAAGATTTTTTGACCCCAGTCAATTTTCAGGATATGAAAACCTGTAATTACGAAAATTCTGTTATTACTACGTAGCTTCCTTGTAAGTTTGTTGATGTTACGTGCTTAATTAAGTCGACTTTCATGCTTTTAAACCTTTTTTTTTAAATTGGTATACAACATCAGTGGGCAAGTAAGCATACCGCCAATCTTCTGTAAAGCGCTCATCATCACCACGAGCATTTGTAATATAAGAAATAATACTCACAAACATTATACATTGGTTTCAAGCTACACCATTGAAGCTGGAGATCATTCAGATTTTTTTCATCTCTATATTGATTTCTGTTTAAAATAATTTATTTTATTGTCTTAGGGAAGTTTACGGCTAATTACAAGAATGGCTAATTTCCAAATATAACAGGTAAACGATGTTACTGTGGTAAGATTTTGCATGTATACATCAAATGTTACTTGAACTTATTGTAATATGAAATATTCATGGATCACACGTCATATAAAAATACTATGTTTCATACTTCTCTTAAAGCTCACGGTACTGGTACAGGTAAGTGCACGCTTGACAATTTGACCTTTGTACCATTCTTATATCGTACGTAATAAGAGCTACAATCAAACTTCAAGTAGTGTTAAGAGTAATGTGATCTTAGTTGTAACAAATCCGCGTCCAGTTCTTCAGCAGCCATATTAAATTTTATATATTAAATAATGAAGCCCTAATCAAATATGCATTTGTAATATACGTTGTAGAGACTAGAGGAATGTGTAACAAAATGATGATCTAGGTAATAATGTTAATGACATCGACTTAATCATAAAAGCCAAGCTGATGGCCACCAGAGAAAACAAAGTTTGATGATTCAAAATTCAAAAGTCGTAATCGTTATAATCTTAGCTAGGTAAACAAATGGACTTGAAATACTATTACCTTAAATTCTTCTGTCTTGTTAGGATTATTTTTCTTTTGAATTGCACCACACAGATCAAAACTGGTCATAAAACAGCATGGTCGTTGTGGATTTATGTGACTGGTCCCAGTGGGGCACGGCCCTTGTTTTATGTCACATGTAATATGGACACTTGAAGCACTTAATTAGCAAGCTTGAGCTGTTGTGTGTATTAAAGAGATACCAGATACTGGTACTAGATAGAGTTTGGCCGTTAAAACTGTGAGGATTGTGAACGATTCCAAGCTTACACACAATTTTGATCTATTGAGCAGTCAGAACCCGTTATATACGTTTTCCCATACATTTCGCGGTCGTATACGACCACCCGGATTTCGTAGGGTTAATTGTAATGAGAAGGATGGAGTACTCTAATGCAATAGAAAAAATTGGTACTGATATAAGTCCAAACGCACATGGTGTATTGTCGGACAAATTACACAGCGCCATCTAGCCCCAAAGTAAGCGAAGCTTGTGTTATGGGTACTAAACAACTGATACGTAAATACTTTTTTTTTGTAAATACATACTTATTATACATAGAAAATACCCAGACCAAGACAAACAGACATGTTCATGCACACAAATGTTTGTATTGTGTGGGAATCGAACCCTCGAGCGCATGTTGTAAGTACCGCCATAGTAACTAGAGCATTGTCACTCTGTTTAAAGAAGAAATAAAGACTGTTGACGATCCTAAGCTTACACACAATATCGATGCGATAAGTACTAGAAGGCGAGTACTACCGGCTAAACAGAGAGTATTGTTGCGACTCTTGGATAAGAATACTGAGGTGGTTGTACTCACAAGAGTCATGGTTAAGGACAGTGAAGGGCTATACGACTTTTCTGTCTCATATCTATCATGGCGAACTATATTTTATGATATTATTATTTCTAATGATTGAAATTAAATATAGTTAATAGATTCAGGCGTTATTTTGCGAAAGTCAAATTTACATGCAATTTGATCTAACCTGCTTTGTGTGCTTCCGCCACCAATTAGTTCATGCGGCCTAGCGCCGGCCGGCACACACCCACTACTGTTAGTGCGTGCTACATGCCGACGCTGCCATGGCTGCTCCGGTAGTCTCTGCCTTGGCTGCTGCGGTCGTCCGCCATCTGGAACAGAATCCGCATGGCCCCACCACCACCGTCGCTGCCACGACTGGCCTGGTCGTCGCTGCGACACGTGTTTCGCCTCTCCACGTGACCTTTCTGGGCGATTGTCATCACACTTCGCCGAGCATCTTATAGACAAAGGACATAACTTATCCCCCACTAATACATATCAAATTTTACACACCATAGACAATTATCTTATTTTCTCTTAGAAATAACGGGGCTAACTGAACCTAAGGATTTGACTAAGAAGACCTTGATTTTGGGTCCCATACAAAATATACTACCATTCATTATTATTATATTATAATTTTTTGTACATAATTTGCTTTTGTCCCGCCTATTTCGTTTACTAACGTCAGGTTAGCGCGGAAACAGGTTACTGTTGGTTTTAATAAACACGCTTACCGCGTATATACATAATGAGGGGACAGTTAATATATTGTATTTCTTAAAATAAGGCATACAGCTGTCAGTAGTTTTTAAATTAAATATATCTGAATACTAAATATATAATAGAAAGCATTCGGAAGAGTTCTTTATTATAAATTAAATTGGTAGCTACTTACATAATCCTACTGAATCAGGCATGTCTCGAATCGCTTCTTGGATGGATTGTAACTTATTAAGCCTAAACATTAAAAAAACAACGTACATAGCATTCCATAAAACTAAAGCTTCTTCCCCTACATATCTACCTCCACTAGCTGTCCATGACTGTGTATCAGCTGCGAAAACCTGCAACTGTATGATAGTGGAGAGATCTCGTGAGGTGAAATACTTAGGTGTGCAAATAGATGAAAATCTTTCCTTCAAGAAGCAAATTTCAAGCCTTTCAGGGCGTGTCAGGAAGAATATATATATTCTAAAATCACTGAGACAGTCGAGTCCTATCGAGGTACTGAATACAGTATACACTTCTTTGTGCCAATCAGTTTTGATTAATTGTATAGGCGTCTGGGGAGGTTCCAGTAAGAGTAATTTTATAGAAATAGAGAGGGCACAACGTGCAGTTTTAAGAGTCATGCTAAATAAACCGTTTCGTTTTCCCACAGACTTGCTTTACAAGGAAGCAAAAGTGCTCAGAGTTCGACAATTGTATGTATGGCGAGTCTGCTGTGCTCAACACAAAAAAACACTCAATTCCCCAGAATACGGTACCCTAATCAAAAATCGCGTGTTTAGGTTGACACTACCCCCAGTTCGCACGATGTTCGCAAAGAGGCTACCTCTCTTCTCTCACCCTTATGTTTACAATAAGATAAACCGGCTATGTTCCATCAAAAACCTATCATCATACAGTGCTAAGAAAGTTATCAGGAACTGGCTACAGGACCTTAACTATGATGAAACTGAAAGACTTCTCCCACTGACTGATTAACTTGTCGTATCGTAATACATGCTGACATGCAATCACTGAACCCACATCTACACTTGCCGCTCGACTCACACATACACATTCACCCATACACGCACACTCACCCACACATTCCAAAATCGCACTCATACACTCTGTACACATGTATACACGTCCATCACATTCACTCATATTCTCTTGTTCTTATCGATATTTTGTTATATTGTTTATTTGTGTATCAAAAATGTTTTTGTTTTAGCTATAAAGCAATGTATAATTCAGAAGTGACCGGATCTTCTGTAGGTAGAACCAAAATGTTAATCACTCCTTGGTTACTGCGATACAGGCCTGCGTGCTTAGTGCAGTAACTATTGCAAATGTAGTAATAATTAAGTTTTATCTGCTAATAAAGTTTTACTTTACTTTACTTTACTAATATTATAAATGTGAAAGTTTGTATGTATGGATGGATGTTTGTTTCTTTCACGCTTAAACGGCTGAACGGATTTGAATGAAATTTGGCACGTAGACAGATTATGATCTGGATTAACACATAGACAACGTTATTTGACTCCACGCGGGCGGAGCCGCGGGCAGCAGCTAGTAAAATATAATGTTAAAAGTGAAAATTAGGCGCGCTTGTATGTGTCTTTGTGTGTGTAAGATAGCGTAACTGTATGACTGCATGCGTATGTAGATAGGTGTGTTGGCTTGGTTTGGCTGTGTTTATTCTACGTCACTTTTAATAATAAAGTTTCTGAATCGACGTAACCCAATTCTAATCAAGCTTTAATTTTGTTTTGGATTGAATAGTTGCAGGTTTTTAATTTTCATTTTGAGGACTGAGTTTGTTATTATAGTCTATGTGCGGCATACACATTAAATAGAGATTATTGATGATTTTAAACCACGCTGGTGAGAAAGATCATGCTCTTTTATAATATTTAACCAGTATCATCTATAATTGTTTTCTAGTTTATTGCTTCACCTGCAAACTTGTTATATCACTTAGAGAACCATGCCAAACTGATAAATATATACTAGAGCATCACGGAATCCTAAAAACTATAATAATCACACCGCACTCACCTAACAAAGTAGGTAACACCCCTAAACTGAGCATTACAAAACTAAAGCCATGTTCGCAACAGAAGGAGCTAAAACAAGGAAACTCCTGGTACCGCTTTGAGCTGGCACTTACATTTTAAGCACCTTGAAACATAACTTCAGTACTCTCCTTACTTACAAATGGAGTCTGCGGTATAAAGCAACGATTTCACTGTTACAATTGCTGTTAATTACGAGTATTATTACAAAATGTCTTGATTAAAAGTAAATTTTACCGATACTTCGATTATTCGACCGATTTACATTGATTTAGGTCATATATAGCCGATAAGCGTCGAGCTTCGTATTGTTTTATTACACGCGACAGAGTTCTAGCGCAAATCTTCATTTCTCGCGATGAGATTTTTTGTTCCCTAATGGGGTTTGGGCAAAATCTGGCTTTAACAGCATTAACAGCCTTTGTAGTTCTAACAGCACGCCGTCGCCTCGATGTTTTATGGTCTACAACAGAAGAAGTGTTGGTATATCTGTCGATAGTACAATATATGTACACACGGCTGATATCAAGCTTTTGAAATATCTTGAATATGACCGACGACACCATACCCACTTTGTGCAAGGTAATCACTGTAATATTTTCTTTAACACCTCATTCCATATTGTAATTTGATAATAAACACGAAAAAAATATGTAAAATAGCGGGAAATCAAAAGAAGTTTTAACACAATAAACACGTTCCAAATTAAGAATATTTAAAAAGTTGGAAAAAAGACAAGTTTCTATGTAATAGTATTTATAGCCAGACTAGTTAGATTACTAGACATAATAATATGTAAATCATTATTTGTAAACATCACACACGGGCACAACGTCGGAAATAGTCACACAAAGACAAATCGAGATGTTCGTGCAAACACATGTTTGTCTTGCGGCCGCCATGTATAACCAGAATACACAGGAAGGTCGCGATAACGAAGTCGCTGGCACAGCTAGTGGCATAATAAGTAATATCATTTCATTTCCTGCAAGGTATCACGCTGAATCGACCCTTAGCACGTCGGATGTTCCCATAATCACCTCGGAGCTGCATTCACGACGTGTTCCACACTCGGAGCACGCTCTCTGCCGTGACATTTAGAATGGTTCTGTTTGCATCCACCTACATTATTCCAAAGATTTATCGCCGTGATATCCGTATTTTGTAGAACTGTCCCAAGGTATAAAATTCCACCATTTTAATTTTCTGCTATCAGACCCATTCTATTCCATGACATATGTAATAGAAAATGGTAGGTCATAGATTTGGGATACAATTCTAATATAGCTTTACGTGTCATGTTTTGAAAAGTTGAATCTTAAGTAACATGTTAAAATCTGTTACCTGAATGTTTTGATGAGCTTGGTGGCGGAGCAGTCAGCAATACGTTAACACTAGTGGGTTCGATTCTCACACAAGACAAACATTTGTGTGCATGAATATGTCTGTTTGTCTTTGTCTGATTATTTTTGATTATTAAAGCGTATAAAAGCAACCACAGCGGCGCAGTGGTGAAACGCGCTGTTACGCTACTTTGATACCAACGCTCGTGGGTTCGATTCCCACACAGGACAAACATTTGTGTGCATGAACATGTCTGTTTGTCTTGGTCTGGTTATTTTCTATGTATAATAAATATGTATTTACAAAAAAAAATGTATTTACGTATGTTTATCAGTTGTCTAGTATCCCATAACACAAGCTTCGCTTACTTTGGGACTAGATGGCGCTGTGTAATTTGTCCAACAATAAAAAAAAACCCGTTTCAAAAAGTACCTTTCAAGTTTAAAGTACCTGCACAGAAAACCGCAGGCAAACATCAGCCCCCTGGGGGATTGTCGTGTTCCTAGGACTAAGTGAGGTCCAGCTAGGCTCCTAACGAGCGTAGGCATGTACCAGTAAATTCGTATTTTCGGATTTATCAATTGTTAGGCGCTGAAGGAAAACATCGCGCCATCAATCAACAGCCCAAGAAATTCTATTTCGAAAGACGCGTGACCTAACCTGAAAAAGGTTTGGTTTTCCCTCTGGATTGTAGAAGTCTGACGGCAGTTGCTCTATATACAAATCAGTATCTTCGCCAAGTCCTTAGGTTTAGGTAGCGGACCCTGCCAATCTTAATGATAGGAAACGGGATAATGCAAAGAAAAAGAGTATGGTCCTAAAAAGTCGCTGTTTTGTTTAGGGATGGCAAACGACGTTGTATAAAAAAATCAAAAGTGAGAGAAAATGTACAAAATTTAATAGAGAGAATTTTGTACATTTTTTTTTGGGTCTGGTACAAAATATAGTCGAAACCTAATCGAGCCTGTTTACGGGTGATTTTTTACCCTTTTAGCTATATCGCACACCTAGATAAAGAGTAGCACAACTCAAAATAATCTAAAATCGATTTATTGCAATTAACGTAATCTGCGTCAAAAACTGCACGAACTCCAAAGACACCTGTGTAAAAATATCCATCAATAAAATGTAGATGGCGCTGTAAGTTAGTCTTTCCGAGTTGATCCAGGTACACCCCCCGCTAACAACAGTAACACATTACCAGTTACGACTTGTCAGCCGGACGGTGAGATGTTGTCAATACGCACAAAGACTGAATTATTTTGACTTAGTTTTTTATTAGTGGTTAACCGCAATCATTAAGCGTGAATTAATTTGAATTAATGTGATATTTGTGATTGGATCTGTCTTTTTTCACGGGCGTTCCTCAAATTATTACCATTTACTCGGGTATTGTATACAAAAGTGAGTATATTTTGTGGTACTAAATAAAAATACTTTAATATTGGTGAAAATATTTTACATAGTTTGAGTTGATTGGGTATTGGTGGGTAAATTTAAATTGGCTCCTATTCTGAAATGATAAATGCTACTACTTATTTTGATCATGAAATATATAGAGTTGTGTTTTTATTTTTGTAAATGATTTTCATTTATTAATTTTTGCAATAAAACACTGCGACTTATATACATTTTTTGAGTTAGTATAGTATTCGAGAATTTTAATTAACTTCATTTTTTTCCTACAGTTGATGAAAGGACAATTACTTATACAGATGGCGATGGAGGCTAGCACAAATGAAGAAAAAGAGAGCAGTAATACAGAGAAGGAGCTTCGAGAGAACTCCACGACGAGCACCAAGGTGACAGAAGAAACCTCGGTGAAAGAAACTATAGAATTACAAAATAACCCAAAAACGTCAGCATTGTCACCAACCAGCACCCAGGTAAAACAATCGCACTACATTTCACCGGTTAGCAGCGATGTCGACGATTCGGATGCGGATCCGCTCTTCAACCCACCTTCTAAAGCGCGAAATCATCGTCCACCTCTCATAGTTCCAAAAAAAGGTCTCTTCCCTCCAGCACTACATCTTCCAGTAGTTCTACGTCCTCATCTAGTCATTCCAGCAGCTCTTCAAGCAGTAGTAATGGAGGATTAGGTAGTAATTCTGTGCTAAATGCCATGCCAGATTCTGACAATCTTTTAAACGTGATGCCGTCACCCATGCCAGATTCTGCCAATCTTATAAACGAGATTCCCTCTGCCGAAGCTTCCACCTCTCAATCGATCATACATCAGTCTGCTGATCCGGAAAGCCGTCAAAGGGGTAGGAAAAAGACTAGAAACCCTGCCGATTGGTCGTCGAATGTTAAGAAATTTCGTCGAAATACTGGAAAAGCCTACTAAGAATGTTCCAGAAAGAGCTGTCAAGCCTCCATGCCGCGATAAGTGTAAATTAAAGTGCAAATCAAAAATAGGTGAAATATTACGCAAATCTTTGTTGGACAATTTTTGGAATTTCGGCGACCTTCAAAGGCAAAGAGAGTTCATTGTAAGACACACTCAAGTTATTAAGCCTATATACAGATACAGCAGTACCCAAAATTATAGGTCACTCAATTCTGCATTTTTCTTTGAGGTTGAAGACATTCGTATTAGAGTTTGCAAAGCTTTTTTTAAAGCTACCTTAAACATAAGTGACCAATGCATTAGGACAGCTCTTTCAAAACGCCAAGAGGGCGGTTTCGTAGAAGATGACCGAAGGGGTAAACACGGTCAGCACTCAACCATAGATACTGCAATAAAAGAAAGTATAAGTAATTCCTAGAATGTTTATCAAAGATTTGCTGTGTTTTTAGATGTAGTTACTACATTTATAGCGATTTACAGACTGATATTGTTATAGTATTATTAAAGAGGTGTTAGTACGTATTTTTTTGAAGAAATGATAACGTTTTAGAAACCTTTTCAAAGTTAAATGGATCTTAAATTAGAATATACTCGTACATATAAGTTCCTTCTATTTTCAGGGCCATTCCTAAACAAGTGCTGAGTTTTTGATTATCTTTGTTTGTTACTTAAATACTAAATAAAAATATATTTTAACTAAAAAATTCTTTTTTTTAATTCGTTAAGGTATAAATATACATAGCATAAGTTAGCGATATACGACTCTTTCTGAAAAAACATATAAAAATATAGAGATTAAGAGTGCATTAATTCAAAATATTTCAGTAATATGGAGTCAATTTGAGTTGATAATATTATTAAAGAATGTTTTAGTCACGATAACTAACATAACGTGAAAAATATGAATTAACAAGTGAACGAGTATTTAAGGGTAATTTATCAAATAAATATCTTAATAGAATAATAATATATACCACATTACGTGACATTATTTTGAATTGAACAAACGGAAATCGAATTAAACGTTTTTTGCTGTTCCTGAAAGAAGAGGTATTTTGAGTTGTGCTAATCTTTATCTAGGTGTGCGATATATCAATGATGACGAGATATTTGTCGAGAAGGAACTTTTCAAGGTAAACATACAATACAAGTCACCAAAGGTTTACTTCAGGCAAAGTAGCTAGAACTAGCAACAAAAAGAATATCGCTACCGCGTTGCCACTCCCGCTGCCAACACAGCAACTCCTCATCTTCTGGTGACCTCACTAACTCTACAACAACTAACCAGGCAGTTGTTATTTAGCTGCCGTCTTCTGCGAGGTGACAGTGTTTCCCCAGTCGGGCTAACATCGTGCCCTACCTCTCTTTCGCCAGAGCCTTGTCTATTGATAAGCAGAGTGCATCACGTGTAGGTGAGGTTGGCTTTGGTTCTAAAGGTAACGTAGAGCCACTTACACCCCAATCCTTATTTTATTTCTTACACCCCGATGTGATTGCTGGCATGGATTGCTACCCCACTGCAAACATGGCAACTCCTCGCTAACATAAGATGCCCTTAGTCATTCGAGTCTTATCACTCACAGCATAACAATGAACCATCGTATTCAATATTTGATTTATTATATTGAAATTTTATTTACCACATTTTAAAGATACAGAGCCAGAAAAAACCTTCTGTATATAATAAACTTTTGGGAACTACAATTGCTAAGAAGTTTAGTACATAAAATAAGTTACATGAGGATGGACCATTTATTTATTACAGCGCAAAATTGGTAAGGGGAGGGCCTCAAGGGTGATTATTAAATCCAATTTAATGTTGATGTATAAAAAAAGAAAATATCATTCATATGCGGACTATTTGAACTTTTTTAAATGGACATAAACTGGAATATGTTTCTAAAAAACAAACAACTTCATACTCGGTCTAGCTCCTTATGTTCTAATACACCTAAAAAAAGAAAGAAAGTAAAAGAATAGCTACTATTATAATGATTCAAAAATTTCAAGTACTGCTTTTTGCCATGTGGCCAATGTGGCCTGCCAAAAGTCTTCATTTCGCATGATGGAAAGCGTCAATGAGAACCAGATGAGAGAACAGCCATCACAGTGATTAACGCTGTGCTGGCTGTAACTAATATATAAAGCGGAAGGGTATGTTTGTTTGCACGCGTTAATCTATGTAACTACCAGTTGGATTTGAAAAAATATTTTTGTAATTGATAGCCAAATTCTTGAGGAAGGTTACAGGTTCTTCAACATTATGATGTGACGCTTAGCAGTCGAGAAAAAAAGGAAAAGTAGGAGAGCTCCAGCACGGCGATACTGACGGTTAGTCGGAACATTCATCATCATAATTTCAGCCGGTACTCAACCACTGATGAAGACAGGCTTCTCTTATAGAGAAATACTCTCCTGGATCCCGAGCCACCTGCATCTATCGACTCCCTATAGATCTTTTCAGGTCATCACTCCATCTAGTGGGGGGTTATCCCACGCTGCATGTGCCAGTATACGGGTATGCTATTTGAAAACTTTTCCCCCATCAGTTGTCTACGAGCCATGTAGCCCGCCTACTGTCACTTCACCTTGCTTGTCCTTTGGTTTAAGTTAGTTACTCTAATTCTACTGGGATATCCTTATCTCTATCACGCAGTGAAATATTTCCGTAGCACGCTGAGCGACCTTGAGCTTCTCCATACGGCCTTTAGAAAAGGGCCACGTCTCATTTCCGTTTATCATCACTGGTATGACAAAGACTTAAGTCTTCAAGTGTTGAGGTCCGAACCCGAACACTGCCTGGACGAGTAAGTTGTGACCTAAATAAATAACCTATTCTAGATATACATATTCGTAAACAACTTAGTCGAAATATTAAAATAAAATATTATGTTCTAGTCTTATGATGAGGTTCACCTTGAGGCATTTGAATGATAGTTTGGGTGTCCCGTGGGCTCTTCCTTGACAAACTGTTTATCCTTATCTAATCAACTGTAGTGTATAAATTGTTGTTTTTTCCATTTCGTTTTCATAGTAAAAATATATCTAATAAAATATCCAACAAAATTAAGCGTACCGTCATGTATTTTCTTTTGGCATGTAATTACTATTTCCTGATTAACTATTCATATAAATACGCAAACATAAACGTGTACATATATCCTACGCATCCGTTGATTGATTTATTCATGGCCAAGGCAAATTATCCATTAGGAGGCATGGATTATCTATTGAAATTAGTGTCTGATTCGGGTAGCTTGCTCGTTAATAAGTTATGTAGTACACCTACACATAAACATAGCTTTTATTTGAATATATTCTAAAGTAATCGAGGTGTCATTTTGCGAATTAGTAGATAAGCTGTAAAAACTTTAAGACACGAAAAAATCCTTTTTGACCTTGTCCCTTCTTCTCCCATTCTCCTCCGAAATACTCACACCGTACTGAGATCACATTCACATAGAGTTAGGTTGCTGACCTTCTGTACTAAGAATTTCAGCGACTCATTTCTATGTCGGACAGTCAAAATGTGGAATTTCGTTCCGACACATGTGTTCCTCACCTCCTACAATCCCGAGTCGTTCAGACGAGGTGTGAAGAGGCACCTTAGCGGGCCGCTGGTGGGACGGCCGTCAAGGAGGGGACAGCCAGCACAGCGTTAATCAATGTAATGGCTGTCCCCCATCTGGTTCTCATTGACGCTTTCCATCAGGCGTCCAAAGAGACTATGTACACTTTAACAAATCTACTGCATTAATTGAGCAGTGCTGAAAAAAATTGAGATCAAACTTTCTATCCATCTATCCACACTGTTCTCTCAAAAATAGTATAGAATGACGCAACAGACCTAACTTAAATAAAGCAATTAATTTTAACTTTTGGTGCAAATACAATAACTTCTCTTAAAATGGAAAGATATTAAATATTAGTTTCGCTAATTGGATATTGACGATATAAAAGTCAATAATGTTAATTTCGATATGGATGATATTAAATTCAATAATTCGATTTGGATATTGACGATAGAAAAGCAAAAAAATGTTGATTTCGATATGAAGAATATTAAATTTAATAATTCGATTTTGATATTGACGATTTAAAAGTCAATAATGTTGATTTCGATATGGAGGATATTAAATTCATTAATGTGTGAGACACAGTTCGTTGGTCGCAGTTAATTTTCTGTAACTCACAGTTTCTTTCATTGTAACCCGCCACGTGCCAGTTCCAGCTGTAATCGCGTTAAACTCTGAATTGCATTTACGAGGTGTTCCCTCGGATCCCGCCGTACATTGTCTGCAGCCAGACCTATTCCAGGATTTATTGCCGGGAAATTAACAGAAGCGTCACTATATCGGAGTCACGCTTCAGTTTATGTAGTGTTTTCTGAAGTTTGATTTGCTTTTACTCTAAAAAAGAATATTATGATTTATACTTAGTCGTGTAGCAAGTACGGGTAATGTAAGTTTGATGAGAAATAGTTACCATATTACAAGGTGTATCACTTGCATTGCGACTTCCAGAAAATACACTAATGTAATTGGTAAACCTGCTCAAGGAATGGATCCCTCCAGGGAGTTGTATGGGCGTCTTCTGTGAAGAGAAATCTTTATCAATATTGTTACTAATTAAAGATCTAGATAATAGATTCATGCGTTATTTTGCGAAAGTCAAATTTACAATGAATCTGATCTAAACTACTTTGCATGCTTCCGTTCAATCAAACCAGCGCCAGCCAGCACTTACCCACTACCATTAGCAGATACATGACGTTGCTGACATGCTGCCCCCGCCCGTCTCTGCCTCGGCAGCTGTTATCGTCTATGGAACATGAACCACATGCCCTCGCCACTGTTGCTGCCCTGATAGCTCCGATCGTCGCTGTGATATGCGTTTCGACTCTCCACGAGGCATCCTCAGGCGCTGTAGATGTTTTTAGAATAACATTCTACGAAATTAGGGTTAATTAAATATTTGTATGATCTCTATTTTGCTCAAACCTTGTTATTTTTGTCATATACTATTGAACTAGTATCGAAATATCAGATGTAAATAAACTTTTGCACATTGGCTGCTACAGACTTCCTCTTCTCACTTACCTGCTTTCTCCACATCAACACTAATATATAAGTACGTAAAATGCGATGTATCTTTATGCACGTTACATTATCTTGGCAAAATCGATGAAAAGATTTGGCATATGCTTTTACATAGTTAACGAGGTCCTACGCTTATTATTATTTCCAATATTTATCTCATAACGGTACAATATACAATTGAATACTGAAATATTTTAAGAAGCTAAATTCAGTGACTATGGTGGGTGAGACAACAATTTAAAAAGTTTACTCACAGCATATAGTAGTGCACTCGTGCATTGTAATGGTGAAAAAAGTTTTTCTTCTCTGTCGAATGTATCTGATTTCCCACTAAAACTTTGTTCAAATTATCCAAATAAATTGACATTCTATTCGCTGGTAATCGATTTACCCTTCTCAAAATAATGAATGTGAACCTCGCGCAACCCAAAAACTGTGGCTATCGCTATATTGGCCGATAAAACTACTTTAGTCTAAGCTCGGTGCAGGTTTGGCAGAAGCGATCCGTTGTTTTGATTATACTATGGTTTTTAGTTTATATCTTTGGTTTATAGAATGCCCGATGCGCATTGTTTCATAACTGATCACGTTTCATCTACAGTTATGAAACAATGCGTAAATCATCGGGCATTCTATAAGTTATTATAGATTTTGATGATCATTTCTGGTGTCATAAGTTCAACTGTGCTGCACGTTCAGGATTACCTGTGCTGTACCACCACAATGATATTTGTTAGAATTATTTTTAAATTTGTACAAAGTTTTATTTAGTTTCTGTTTCTTAACCCACGCTATTTATGTTTCTTTATATTTGCACGAGTCACAGTTTCTCTTCAATGGATGGCGATGTACTTTTCATGTTTTGTAAAAGAGAAATGTGTCACGTAACTTGAACTAATATTGAAATATTTGCTGCAAAAAATGCAAACAATAATGGCTGCTGCAGATTTGGATATTTTTGGCAAGTATCGAGATGTTTACTTTAGAAAATCCACTCAGTTGAAAGCTGATATCAAATTACGAGGATGTTAATGAATTGTGTTTTTGTATCTGCATTAATTGACTGGTAAAATGCAATTAGCATTCATTAATTTACGTACGCCGTTTGTGGCAACTGTAGTTATAAATAATTACCGCTCAATTTACTAGCAGTAACTACATGGGGCACACTAAAAGTTTTGCACTTCTAGCTAATCGGAACTATTTGAATTTCGAGTGTTATATTTTTTAAAACATTGCAACCTACTTAGTATTAAAAAAAATTGGCGAGAAATCATTTGTCAATTGTTTTTTATCACACATTAAAGTTCTACGTACGCAGTACGCAACGAAAATGGAATTGAGTCGAGAAGATTTTAAAGCGATGATTTTTTATGATTTTAAAAGTTCTCTCTCTCCGCAAGACTGTGCTGCGCGTCTTCAAAATGCTTTTGGGAGAGAAGCACCTTCTTTGAGCACCGTGAGGCGATGGTTTGCTGAATTTGAGAGAGGTCGAGTTTCTTTACATGACAAATTTCGAATATGAACGAAAATATGACATGAATATGTTTGTCTTGGTCTAGCTCAACTAAGGAAGTAAGCTTGCTTAGTATACTTGTATGATAAGCGTCATCAGAACTTTTAATTATGTTAATGATAGTTCATATTATAACCTATGATTATATATTGGGTGTTTACTGACCAATGTTACATGGTACTCATCCATGGACTCTAGTAACTTTGTTATTACTTAAATATAACTTTTTTAATATTGTATGGAAACCGTTAAGCATATATGACATTTTATTGGAGGATTTTTTTATTCACATGTTGTGAATATGTTTTTTATAAGCATAAATTGTATGTCTTGGAAGCGCTTTTAGCAGCAATGAAAGGTACACCGCTGATGTGGAAAGACGTGTGAGTGCATGGAACAGCATGAACGTGGACGTTGGGTAAACTTCTAGGTAGCCAGAAGGCACAACTCGCTGCAAATATTTATGTACACAATGCGGTAGCACCGCGTTGTGTACATAACTGTTTGCCCCGCACTGAAGTCTCTACTCTCACTGCCTACCCCGCAAGGCATGAAGATATACATACAGAAATTGACTATGGACCTTACATGTATCACCCCGTGTGCGCTATATGATTAAGACTAGCGGATGACGTATAGGATTGCAGTCTGTGGGTCAGAGGTACGTTTAGTAGATTGTGAAAATTATAAAGTTCGTATACATAAACTGAGCTTATTTTCACATACGTTTACAAATTATTAGATTTCCCCAATATTCAATATAACAGTCACATTACCGACATGAATATATTACAGCCATACGAGGTGATGAGGGACCTCTCCGGAGGCGACTGCCTGGAGACTCCCTCATGCGCCCGCTCGTAACATTTTTTTTATACTAGGGAGGTATACAAGCATACGGCCCTCCTGATGTAAAGCGGGTACCGTAGCCTATTAACGCTTGCGATATATTAAGTATCACTCGCGCGATGCCTCCTCTTACTTACACAGCAACTCCTTGGGAGCTTACTGGTGACCTCACTCACACCCAGGAACACAACAACCCTCTAGGGAGTTGTTATTTGGCTGCGGTTTTCTGTGACGTGAAGGTGCTTCCCCAGACGGGTTGCTTTGATGCGCCCTACCTCTCTTAAAACATCCAGGCCAAGAAAAAAAAGACATGTTCATGCACACAAATGTTTGAAAACATTTCCTAAGAAGCAGCTTGCCTAATCGTTGTGCGGTCGAACTGCTGGATATAACGCTATAGAAGCTTCCACATACGTTCTGTAAAGGATCTAAATGAAACTGAGAATGGATTTTTAATGCAAATTCTCTAAGGGATTAAAATTGTGGGTTGAAACATTATCGGAAATGTCATATTTTTTCAGAAAGGTATGTAAACATTTGTGTGGACATAGCTTGGCAATTAAAGTCTCTTGTACTTTATTTTAAATATTTCTTTTTTTACAACGTCGGAAGCCATACAAGCATACAGTCCACCCAATGTAAAGTGGTCACCGCAGCCTATGAATGCTGGTAATAGATTAAGTATTACTCGCACAGACATAATGTTCTAATTACGTAGACTCTTGAATAATAGGTTAATAGTAATAATGAATGGTCTTGATGTTAAAAAAGCGAGTGAGGTTTGCAAGGGCGGAGTCATGTCGGTCTCGGTTGTCTTTGCCTACCTCTTAAGAGACGTGACGTGAAGTTATTGGCTTAGGAGAGGTAGGGGATATCAAAGCAGTCTGACTGTTGAAGTACCTCCACCTCACAGAAAACCGCAGCAAAATAACAAACTCCCTGGAAGGTTGTTGTGTTTCTGCTTGTGAGTGAGGTCATCAGGAACTCTTAGAGTAGGAGTAGCTGTGTTAGCAGCGGAGGTGGCATCGCGCGGTTGATACGTAACGTATTGCAAGCATACATAGGCTCGGTAAATAAAAGCAGGGGTTCTTTAAAAAGGCGTGAAGAGATCTACGATATCGGCAATATATGAGTCATGAATTTTACACATGAGTGACACCCCAGGTGTTGCAAATGTCCATAGGCCACGATGACTGTTTGCCATCACACTTGCCGTATGCTTATAAATAATAACCAGTTGAGAATGCGCAAGCTTGCATTGCCAGGGAAACACCTGGCTCGTCAATTATATAACTACGAGTATTCAATTATTTTTTTTAATTTGTCGGCCATTTTGACCATATTCCATAAGAGATAGACACGGTGTTCCTGAACACTCCTATTCTAATTTTTAATGCTGAATCCGAATCTAAATTCAAAATTCGAATATTCGAAAAAAGCGACAGACACGCACACACAGACAAACATAGACTTCATATAGGAACGGTGTTCCTGAAAATATGTAATGATTGTGTTACTACTCGTATATATAAATATTACCTATAAACTTTCATTGTTACAACCAAGGCAAAGAGAATTATCGAAATGCCAATTAATTCAACGTTCATAATTCAATTCTCCTTTTACGTAATCACGTGTCCATCATAATTTGGTCGCGTAATCCTGTAAATTAAAAGTGACAATTATCAGGTCACGTTTGTGAAGGAGACAGCTCGCAATTAAACCCCTTTTCACGTCACTGGCGAGTTACCGCGGCGCGCGGGCGTGACGTGTTTTAAAATGATAAGCCAAGGGATTTAGGATCGGCGCACACCTGGCGGAAGATGCGCCGGGATGTCAAACGCGTAAAGCTGGTACGATCCCTTTTTGTTGCAGTATCTAAAAATAATATTAGCGTCACTAATTGTCGTTAAGATATAATTAGTGTGGTTGCAAAATAATATAATAAATTGTATACTTTACGCAAATGACTATACTGTACAGGTATAATATCTTTCGCCATATATTTTTTATACTACGTCGGGAGGCATATAAGCATACGGTCCACCTGATGTAAAGCCGGCCTATTAACGCTTGTGATATATTAAGTAACACTCGCGCGATACCTTCTCTGCTGCTTACACAGCAACTCCTTGGGAGATTCTTGGCGACCACACTCATACGCAGGAACACAATAACCCTCTAGAGAGTTGTTATTTGGCTACGGTTTTCTGTGAGGTAGAGGTACTTCCCCAGATGGGCTGCTTTGATGCGCCATATCTCTCTTAAAAATCTCTATATCTGAATAAGCAATGAATTTTACAGAGAAATAAGCTCTATTTGCGGGTTTCGTCAATTTAAAAAGTATTCTGTTAAAGTAGATCCGAATTTGACCCATGTATATTTGGTGAATACCTGATAGTTAGTTTAAAAGATATAAAAAATGTAACGCTTACTGACCTCGTTCGTAATGGCGACGTGAGAGAAAGAGTTGGTCTTAAAGAGAGGGTCGGTGTTAAGATAAGAAATAGCATGCTGCATTGATTCGACAAGGAAAAAGAATGCAGGACGAAAGAATGACGAAACAGATATACAATGCAAAAGTGGAAGGGTATAGGAGCCGAGGAAGACCGAGATTAACCTATCATTACCAAATTGGTCGTGTCTTATCAGATGGTGATGTCAGGATCCCCAGAAACCGGCGAGCGAGCATGAAAAGAGCTACGAATGTTAGAGAAGCGAGCGAAGTATGTAAGGACCACGTCTTATGGCGCTCGATTCTCTCTACCTACCACAATGGACCTGGCGTGAAGATATACATACGTACTTTATTAAAAAACACTTGCAAACCAATTTTCTTCGAGACTTAGTTTTGTTTACGATTCGATTTTTATTTTCCTTACATAAATGTAGATTATTGACGGTTCCATGAAATATGCCTGAAGATTTAAGGATGATGTGATAAACATTAATTAAATTGTTTTCAAATAATATATTCTATAAAAAAAAGTAGAACATACTTGATCTAAGTCGTCACCGGAAATTATATACATAGTTGCTAACGAAACGACAATGGAGGCGTTTCTATTAGTTTGTTCAAAATGTAAATTTTTAGTCGTAAATCTAAATTTTTAGACAAATAAATTTACATAAAGTAGCTATTTTTAGGGTTCCGTACCCAAAGGGTAAAACGGAACCCTATTACTGAGGCTCCGCTGTCCGTCCGTCCGTCCGTCCGTCTGTCACCAGGCTGTATCTCATGAACCGTGATAGTTAGACAGTTGAAATTTTCACAGATGATGTATTTCTGTTGCCGCTATAACAACAAATACTAAAAAATAGAATAAAATAAATATTTAAGGGGGATCCCATACAACCAACGTGATTTTTTCGCCGTTTTTATAGATAATGGTACGGAACCCTTCGTGCGCGAGTCCGACTCGCACTTGGCCGATTTTTTTTTAAACCTGTCTATCTATCTATAATTTCATGCCAAATTCCTTGCGGGGTAGGCAGAGAGAACCGAGCGCCATCAGTGAGCCGATCCTTTCACACCTCACTCGCTTCTTTCACATTAATTGCTATTTTGCAATTTCGCCGGTTTCTTGGACTCCTGACATCACTTTCTGATAGAACACGAGCAATTTGGTCATGGTAGGTAAATCATGCCTTCGTTGGCTCCTTCCACTTTTGCATTATATATATCTGCTTCGTCATTAAATTTTTGCATACTTTAGACATTTTTGAAATATAAGTGTTAACACTTTCATAATAGTCAAACTTAGGTTACACTCTGAAAACTACACTGCTAGTTGGCGGTATCGCGTGTTAGAATTGACACAAGCATTAGATCACGCACATCACCACCCTGGCCAGTAAAACATACTAAATTGTCATGATATAAATCGAATCGAAAGACAAAGTCATAAGATAAATTCTTTAATAAAGTAAATAATAATACCGTAAGGCCAAATTTTTATTGTTTGGAATCGATTACGATTAAATGGCGGCCATTTTAGTAACATGCAATGCCACAGACTTTGTTTCCATGAAGCATCTTATGCTGTATAATGATGATTTCTCAACAGACTAAAGCATAGGGTTCTTAAAAAAATACATAGTTTATTAGGCAGATCGTACATTTATTTAGTTGTTACAATGATGCAATTAGAAATATGAAAAACAAAGAATAAATATTTTTGCTGATTATTATATATTTAACATTTATCCTGTTATTTCCTTTACGTTATCTCTTACATATCCTTTTCTCAAGAAAATAACGTTGTTAATATTTGACTAAAAACCCTCTTAATATCAATAACAAATCAATATTAGATTGATATAGAAACATGTAACCTGAAATATCTCGACCGTACGGTGTTTGTGGACGCGTCTGAAGAAGTTTTAAACCGCTGATACTAAGTATTTCTTTTTTGGAATAATGTATATGTTACTTAAATTTTTTTGAAATAATCTAGAGAGTTGGAAGCTTCAACCCAATGAAAGGTTTATTTCTAAAAACGTAACGTAACATTTATATGTTCGAAAAAATATATAACGACAAACCGTATTTAGGTACCCTTGTTTACACAATTCGTGAACGTATTGAGAAAATAATAATGTCAGACTTCATGGAATTGTTCAAATTAATCATTTTATGGAATCACAAATAGGTTTTCTTTTAATATGGTTTCATTTGACTAATATAAAGGTTCATTCGTTTTCATTATTGATTTAAAGGCTTTTTTACAATTTTTGTACACGACTCACAGGACACAGCCCCAGGTTTCGCGTGGTCATTACAGGGGAAGACGTTGTATAAACTTAAGGGTAAGTATCACTCGCGTGATGCCACCTCTGCTGCTAACACAGCTACTCCATAAGAGCTTACTGGTAACGCCACTCACGCGCAGGAACACAACAATCCTCTATTATAGTGAGTTGTAATTTGGCTGCGGTTTTCTGTGAGGTGCAGATACTTCCCCAGATGGGCTGCTTCATTGCACCATACCTCTCTCAAAATACTCAGACCAAGACAAACAGACATATTCATGGACACAAATGTTTGACCTGTGTGGAAATCCAGCGTTGGTGTCAAAGTAAAGTAACAGCGCGTTTCGCCACTGCGCCACTGAGCTCGTCGAAATGATTTATAATAACATAAGTGAATCACGCAGGGTAGCTTGTGGCGAGCTGCTTGTGCATAATGATACCATGGGTACCCAAGTGCTCCAGGGAGTCGATCAGGCTTTCATTTCGTCTTCGTCGGTCGGAGTGGAAACTCGAGGAGGCCGCAGGACAGGACTCTTAGCTCTGGCTTACCTTCATTGGCCGTCCATAGAGCATATTGCTCTATCAGGTTATATGCTCCAGGGATGGAAGTGTTAAAGTGCATAACCCCGCGAGTAACTTCGGAGAAGGCATAGCACACCTCTCGACAACCCTGCATGAGTCACTCACACCGGTGTTGCCCCCGGTCGACTTTCTCTGACGCAGGTCAATCCAGTGAGTGGTGAGCCACCGCCTACCGGAAATAATATCAGATATGATAGTTACGGCAGGAATCCGTCCCCCTTCTGTTACAGTTCAGTACTAATAATCCCTCTAGATCTCATTTCAATAGGTCAATCATTTCCGGCACATTCGCAATAGTCCCGATACCTGCCGTGACCTGGATCATGGGTATATTGTCACATTGATATCCCCTGGAGAAGATCACAGCGGATATAATACATTACATTGATGTTTTCGAAGGGCTTCTACGTATCGGATAAATATCCCCACGCATACCTATCAAATGAGCGGAGTTAACGTCCGTGGTTAACGAGATATAAGTGAATTTCATTTAAGTAAGTTACCTACGTTACCCAAAATTATTTTGCTTACCTATTTTAATGAGGGGAACATGATGTATATATTTAATATCTTCAATTATCATGGATATGTTTCATGTTCATCATTTTATGATGTACACCAAGGGTCCGCCATAAATTGGAAACACTATCGAGATCAATTCTGATTTATTGTTATTATATACAACGTCAGGAGGCATACAAGCATACGGCCCACCTGATGGAAGCCTGTTACCGTAACCTATGAACCTTGTAACACATTAATGCTTGTTATCACACGACACCACCTCTGCTACTAACATAGCAACTCTTAGGAGCTTACTGGTGACCTCACTCACGCGCAAGAATAGAACAAGCGAGTTGTTTTTTGACTGCGGTTTTCTGTGAGGTGGAGGTACTTCCCTAGACGGGCTGATTTGATACGCCCTCTCTTAAAAATGCCCAGACCAAGACAAAGAGACGTGTTCATGCATATTTATCTTGTGTAGGAATCGAACCGCGAGCATTTAAACATTTGCATAAGGGACAAGGAAGTTGGTCGCCATGCAGTACACGATATGTGTGTGCTGACGAAGGGGAATTTCATAAGTCAAGGAATATAAAATGTTAAGACACTTCCACATGCCATAACATCATTTAACTGCGTAAATGGAAAGGCAACAACCCGTCACATAAATTTCAGGTAAGTGAACCTTTAACTCGTTCCTGCTCGCTAGGAACTGACATTAATACCAGGCATTGTATAATAACCGTTGTTACAGGAGTAGCTTTGTGCAGAGGGATGCTCCGTTTGTTCGGACATGTAGAAAGAATGCAGGAAGAAAGAATCAAGAAACAGATGTACAACGCGAAAGTAGGTTGTAGGAGCCGAGGAAGGCTAAGACTTACCTGTCATGACCAAATCGATCAGAATGTGATATCAGCAGCCTTAGAAACCGGTGAGCGTGCGTGAGAATAATGTTAAATATGCGAGTGAGGTGCATTAGAACCAAGTCTTGTGCCGCTCGGTTCACTCTGATTTCTCTCTCATAACATAAATACTAGATATAAGCATAATCTTGTGTTACATCCAAGCCGTCTCCACAAAATAAGTAATTCTTTTATGGGGCAATGTATACGGTTCTATAACAAACTTCCCAGCAATATAAGAGAATTGTCAATAAACAAATTTAAAACTACCATTAAAGCCAAATTGTGTAGCAGGGCATATTATAAAGTATCTGACTATATTAATGATAAAAATTCCTGGGATTGAGTCGATCCAATTATAATGTAATTAATAAAATATGTAAATTTGTTTGGATACCAAAAGAGGGATGCCTGAGTTTTTTGGCAGTATTTTTATCAGTGCTCACCTAGTCATGAACTGCACGGTAGGGAAAAAAATTGTGACGATTCCAAACATATGTAGCCATTTTTACGGAATAAAAAGATTTTGACTTTTGACTTTGACTCTATAACTTGCATTACGTATCATTGCTCCACCTCACAGAATTTAGCAGCAAAATAACAACTCACAGAAGAATTGTTGTGTTCGAGGGAGGTTACCACTAAGCACCTGAGGAGTGGCTGTGTCAGTAACAGAGGTAGGCAATGCGTGAGTGATACTTTTTGCCGCAAGCGTTCATAGGTTCCGGCGATCGTTTTAAGTCTAAGGATTTGACTGAAGATACTGATTTTTACATGGACCAGCTACCTGGCCTCCTCAAAGTAAGGTAAGGTTAGGTAAGGTCACACGTTATTCGAAATATAATTACTTGGTCGTGCGGGTTTCCTCACGATGTTTTCCATCACCGCCGAGCTGGTGATAATTACAAATATGTACATAAATCCCAAAACAAGAATTTAGTGGAACATGAAAGGATACGAACAGGGAACCTGTTTGTCTCAGGCCGGTTCTTTATCCACTGGACCATCATGTAGACATATAAAAGTATATAACTAAAATAAGTATGCAATTTGATCTAACCTGCTTTGTGTGCTTCCGCCACCAATTAGTTCATGCGGCCTAGCACCGGCCGTACCCGCCCACTACTGTTAGTTGATGCAACGTGCCGACGCTGCCATGGCTGCTCTGGTAGCTTTTGTTACGATTAAGTTTTGACGTAAAGAAAAACATACACACTTTTACATTTATACTAATTATTAGTTAGGATTCTTTAATACCACAATGGATGCCAAAAAAGCATACTACCCGACTGATTAATTAGTAATTTGGCACAAGGAGTTCCGGACGTTGATACCCTCTATGTTAACGCAGCAACTTTGAGCTTCCTGGTAATCTCACTCAATCGTTGGAATGCAACAAAAGGAATTGTTACTTGGCTATGGTCTTCAGTGAGGTGGAGGTAATTCTATCTAAGGACTGTGGTTGTGTCCTACCTCGCCAGGGTGCATCACGTGCAGATTGGCTTTTTCTATTCTTATTCCGGATGTAATTATTTATTATTAGCATTTAATATATTTTATTATTTATTTAAATCCCCTATAGTTCGTGACATTGTAATTGATTACCTTACTTGCTGACACTAGACACTTCGGTTATTATTTTTATTTTATTCTTATTTTATTTCTATTACATAAATTAATTTCATCTGAATTTCTATTATTACATTTCAAATACCAATGACTAGACCCAACTGTGATAAATTATCCCACAACCCAATATAAAATTATAAATTGGCAACACTGCTAGTAGTAACCTCTGTGGATTAACCACAATCACTGATTGCACGGTACCGCCATATGTTATATAAAATACAATGATAATGACGTAAAGGCGAAGCCGGTCAGTAAAAATAATTAATAAATAAAATTGTGAAGTGGAATCTGTACAAGCGCAAGAATTAACATTAACGAGATTTGTCTATGAAGGCTAAAGTAATCCACTTACATCCTAATGTACTACTGATACTAGAACACAATTCTAATGTTGTCTTTTCATGGTACTTATTGATAATACGATAAAAATAATCGCTGTCACAAACGCGGATACTGCAGATATTGAACAAACAGTGAGATCTTTGGCAAAAAACATTTTATAATCATTACAAAACGTATATTTTGATGATAAATATCACCTTGCAATTTATTCCCATAAACAAAACACAATTATCAAAATTGGTCATACAAAATAGTAAAGCGTTAAGTTTCATACACAGAGCGTGCGCTCTTAATACAATGAAAGAATTACACAATTGATAAATATTAAAGACAAAACTGATAATAAACACAATTCTCTTTAATATCCGTTCTGCAGTTCTGCAAAAAAAGTTAGATGTTCATTCTGCAATCCCTCGGGATAACCTCGACAGCTCGTTCCTTGCGAAAGCTTCATCAAAACTACACAACACGCCGCCATTATCTGTTAGATATTTTTTTAATATCATAAAAATGATTCCGACGCAACATTTTACCAAAATGATGGATATATTTTATCGTAAAACTTTTATCGCCGTCTGAATATCCTCATCCAAATCTCCAGTGAGAAAAAGTTGCAATTTTAATCACGACTCAGCTCAGATGCTGTTAAGCACTTCCGAATTATAGAAAGAATATACGAACCAATATTACGTACTAAAACGCTGTTAACAATAATTATTAAATCGGCCTACATATTCATTGTTATATTGGCATTAGCATTCAAGAAGAAAATTCATATTTATTTACAATTAACTGATGTTATGCAAATGTGTCATATTTCTATTTTTAGGGTTCCGTGCCCAAAGGGTAAAACGGACCCTATTACTGAGACTCCGCTGTCCGTCCGTTCGTCTGTCATCAGGCTCTCATGAACCGTGATAGTTAGACAGTAGACATTTTCACAGATGATGTATTTCTGTTGCCGCTATAATAACAAATACTAAAAAACAGAATACATAAATATTTAATTGGGGCTCCCATACAACAGACATGATTTTTTTGCCGTTTTTGTACATAATGGTACGGAACCCTTAGCGCGCGAGTCCGACTCGCACTTGACCGGTTTTATCTTCATTCTTAGTTAGAATTTGAATAATTTCTGGGATAAATGTTCGTAACGGGTACAAGTAGTCGTGATTGAAGTTAGAAGGATACAGTTTCTACTTTTCAGTAATGACAATTAAAAATTAAAGTGATATGACATATCAAGCAATCTTAAATAAGATTTAATTTCGATTAACCGTTGAATAGCCTCCGCGGCCATCTCTGACTCTCATCACCAACCGTCTCGATGGTACTGATATGAAATTGTTACTAGAACTACTACTAGGAAGGCTTACTATTGAATGCGAAGAAAACAAAGATAATGGTATTTGAAAGAGAAGAAACCAGAACCAATCTAAGGATTACGGTAGATGATGAAGTGTTGGAACAAGTGGATGAGATTGTATATCTTGGATGCGCTTTCAGCAGGGATGGAAGGTACACCGCAGATGTGGAAAGACGAGTGAGTGCTGGGAATAGTGTGAATGGAGCGTTGGGAAAACTTCTTGCAGTAAAAACCTGAGCCAGAAGGCACAGCTGTCTATGCACACTGCAGTGCTGGTCCCAACGCTTACTTATGGAAGCGAGGGCTGCGTATGGCAGAGAGAACATGAAAGTAGGATAGACGCCGTTGAAATGCGAGCGTTACGCAAAATTTGTGGCGTAACGCTTGTAGACCGTATTCGCAATGATGAGTTTAGAAGCAGACTTGGTCTGAAAGAGAGTGTCTGTGTTAAAATAAGAAGAGGCATGCTCCGTTGGTTCGGACATGTAGAAAGAATGTAGGATGAAAGAATGACGAAGCAGGTATACAATGCAAAAATGGAAGGATGTAGGAACCGAGGAAAGCCAAGATTTGCCTACCATGATCAAATTGATCGTGTTCTATCAGAAGGTGATGTCAGGAGCCCTAGAAACCGGCGAGCGTGCATGAAAAGAGATATGAATGTTAAAAAAGCGAGTGATATATGTAAGGATCCAGTCATGTGGCGCTCGGTTCTCTCTGTCTACACCGTAAGGGATTTGGCGTGAAGTTATAGATAGATGATAATACCCTGAAATATGAATAATAGTGAATTCCTTCGATTACATTGTTACATGTCGGTACAAAAAAACTAATTTTATCTCCAGTGATGTGCAATATCGAAATCACCTGGAGGAGAAGGTCAAGCTGGCGTCGAAAAAACTTGGTGTGCTCAACAGGGCTAAGCAGTACTTCAGTGCGGGGCAAAGACTTATATTATATAAGTCTCAAGTCAGACCGCACTTGGAGTACTGCAGTCACCTTTGGGCGGGAGCACCTGGATACCAGCTTGGACCGTGTGATTCGATTCAGAGAC
Organism: Pyralis farinalis; assembly: GCA_947507595.1. Taxonomy (NCBI): domain Eukaryota; kingdom Metazoa; phylum Arthropoda; class Insecta; order Lepidoptera; family Pyralidae; genus Pyralis; species Pyralis farinalis. The sequence goes on along the minus strand of OX382261.1, from coordinate 38,130,332 downwards.
GAGCTGTGAGAATTGTCGACAATCCTAAGCTTACACACGGTATTGAACCCTTAAGTTTAAGGAGAGACTTTGCCTCCCTTTGTGTGTTCTACCGATTGTACAACGGGTTGTGTTCTGAAGAGTTGTTCGAAATGATGCCGACGGCTACTTTTTATAACCGCACCGCTCGCCGACGGCGGGGATTTCACCCTCACACGCTTGAACCGCTATGGTCGCGTACGGTGCGGTTCCAGAGAAGTTTTCTTCCGAGAACACTCAAGCTGTGGAATGAGCTCCCAGCCGAGGTTTTTCCAAGGAACTACAGCATGGAGTTCTTCAAGAAATGCGTGAAGAGGTTTTTAGAAGGTCGGCAACGCATGAGTGACGCCCCTGGTGTTGCAAATGTCCATAGGCTACGGTGACTGTTTAACATCAGGCAGGCCGTATGCTTGATTGCCACCTTAGTAGTATAAAAAATAATAATAATAATAATAAAAAATCAGCCCGTGTGTTACGGAATCGTCCCACATGAAGATCGCCGACGCGGCATATCATTGCACACGGCACCGATGCATGAATATTGCGCAAATACAGTAAAGCGCTGATACAGCAGCACGTGTTCGCATCGGCAGCCGGGCTCGCCGCGTCATGGACTCGGCCACTTGGGCTTCATACTTCGACCCATTCATTACTTTAAGTTAGTCGTAATTTTTAATTGTATTAAACTTTTAACATATTAAATTAGTTATAAAATAATTGGTTTTTTTTGAGACCTCCGGCTGGCTAATCCATATTTGGCGCAGTCTTAACGGTAGGAGGCTCGAGCTAGGCGCGCACGCGATCAAGATATCCGCTGGAATTGCAGCTTCGGGTCCCGCGTGACTAGCTGGTTCCTAAACCTTCATCGAGCCGACCTTCATCATATCTACGGGTCCAGCTGAGCCGCGAGGAGATATCCAGACATCGATATCATTCAAGAAGAACCAGGTATCGAGATCATGATACTGTAAGTACATTACGATTTATTGTGGTGTTGCTTTCCTTTAGTCCTTAATATAACCCCCATTATAAATCCTTCAAGATTTTTCATACCCGTAAATCAGCTCGTAGCTCTGCATCTAAGCAGGCTAGGGACATTTTAGTTGATAGTAATAGAGATATAAAATTAGACGATAGTTTTATAGAGATGGCTCAAGCAACTCCACCATCTGGTCAACAAGCCGGACAATCCGCCTTGGTTGACCCAGATATCATTTTAAAGGCCCTTCGATTGGCGCCGGATTTTGATGGCAATCCTCACACACTACCGAGGTTCATACAATTATGTGACCAGATTGTAGGAGCCTATGGCACGGAAAATAACCATCTCACAAATTTATACTTAATTAATGGTATATTAAATAAAATTACTGGACCCGCTGCTATGACTATAAATTCCAACGGCATACCATCTGATTGGATAGGTATTAGAAATGCCCTCATTAATAATTTTAGCGACCAAAGGGATGAGACCACTCTGTACAACGATTTAGCCATGCAGATCCAAGGCAATAGTTCTCCGCAAGAGTTCTATGATCGATGTCAGACTTTATTTAGTACGATTATGACGTATGTTACCTTACACGAGACCGTACCCACTACCGTAACTGCCAAAAGAGACTTATATAAAAAACTCACAATGCAAGCTTTTGTGCGCGGTCTTAAAGAACCATTAGGGTCCCGTATAAGGTGCATGAGGCCAGATAGCATGGAGAAAGCATTGGAATTTGTCCAGGAAGAGCTGAATACCATATACCTACAGCACCGTAACGAAGGACTCCCCAAAAATAGCCAGGGGCCATCCGCCCCAAAACCTGTACAAATACCAATGCCAACACCGCAACCTCAAATGCCTAAAGCATTTACCTTTGGTCCTATGACACAAGTCCCACCTCGGCATGGGTTCAATTTACAGCAGCCTAAACCACTATTTTATCCAAATCAACCCCGCATGCCTTCACGCACCCAGCAAATGTTCGCAGCACCACCGCGAAATTATAACGCTAACAGTAATACATTTAGATTGCCACCCCGAAATTTTAATAACAACACGGGTCCCCGCCCAATGAGCGGAGTTAATCATTACACCCCGAAAGTGCTACCACCTAGTGGCCACGATTGGACCAAGTACTGGAATCCGCCTCCCAATAATTACTTTAAATCTCGGGATGTAAATCTGAACGAATGTTATAACTATGAGCCTGACTATACTTACTACCCCATGTATTACGAACCTAACTACTCTTTGGCAGACTATACTAACTATAATAATTACACCGAGCAAACTGACTACGACAGAACCAATTACACATATGAGGAAACACCCTGTATTGAGCAAGACCCAGAATTCTCTTATAACGAACAGACGGACAACGTACCCCAACCCTCGTCTAGCCAAGACGAGGATTTTCAGATAAAAGCCCGTACAAGAAAGTCAAGATAGAAGTAAATCTGCATACACAAAGACAACTACCTTATGTACAGATATCTCAACCCCCTCTTAAGCTTTTATTAGATACTGGAGCAAATCAGTCCTTCCTTTGTCCCGACGCTGTGGAAAAATATTACCCTCATATTCCATTAAATTATGATCCCTTCGAAATAACAAATGTACATGGCACCTCTAGGAATGACTACTCTGTGACAATTCCGTGTTTCCAGGAGTTTAATTGCACATTACTTAGACTCCCTGTTAACACGCGTGATGGTGATGCATATATACCAGAGCAAGTATTATGTAATTGCCTAATTCACGAATGTGTTACTTCCGTCAAGGGTAACCGTGGCATAATTGAGATAGAGAATCGATCTGACCATGACGTAATACTATCGTTAGACCGACCCGCAGAAGCAGAATTGTTTAATGCTGAATGTATCAGCACAGAACAACCCCCACCATCTGGGCGAACGCAAGAGGTTTTATCTCGATTACGCACTGACCATCTGAACCCTGAGGAGAAGGCTAACTTGATCCGTCTGTGCTCACAGTACTCCGACATATTTTATTTAGACAATGAACCTTTAACCTTTACCAATAAGGTTAAGCACTGCATAAAAACTACAGATGAGGTTCCTATATACACTAAAAGCTATAGGTACCCTTTCATCCACAGACAAGAGGTCCAGGAGCAAATCCAGAAAATGCTAGATCAAGGTATAATACGACCTTCCGAGTCTGCCTGGAGCTCCCCTATCTGGGTAGTCCCGAAAAGAATGGATGCATCCGGCAAAAGAAAGTGGAGGATAGTCGTCGATTTTCGTAAATTAAACGAAAAAACAATTGACGACAAGTATCCTATTCCCAACATCACTGACGTACTCGATAAGTTGGGAAAATGTCAGTATTTCACAACCCTCGATCTAGCATCCGGATTTCACCAATGTGAAATGAACCCTCAGGATATACCAAAAACAGCGTTTAACGTTGAGCATGGGCATTTTGAGTTCTTGAGGATGCCAATGGGTCTGAAAAACGCGCCGTCAACTTTCCAAAGGGTGATGGACAATGTGTTGAGAGGGCTTCAAAACGAGATATGTCTCGTTTACCTCGATGATATAATTGTTTTCAGTACATCCTTACAAGAACACATTCTTAACCTCGAAAAAGTCTTTCAGAGGTTACGAGAATCGAACTTCAAGATTCAAATGAATAAATCTGAATTCTTGAAGCTCGAAACTGCTTACTTAGGACATGTGATAACTCGTGAAGGTATAAAGCCCAACCCAGACAAAATCTCAGCGATAGTTAACTATCCTATTCCAAAAACTACCAAAGAGATTAAACAGTTTCTCGGACTTCTCGGATATTACCGAAAATTTATTCCCGATTTCGCCCGAATCACTAAGCCGATGACTCAATGTCTAAAGAAGGGTAACAAAATCTCATTAGACAATCCCAACTACGTTAACTGTTTCGAAACTTGTAAAAGTCTGCTAACAAATGACCCTATCCTAAGCTATCCCGACTTCAAAAGGGACTTCATTTTAACGACTGATGCTAGTAACTTCGCGATTGGCGCTATATTATCCCAAGGGCCTATAGGTTCCGACAAGCCCATATCATATGCATCTCGCACCCTTAATTCAAGTGAAACCAACTATAGCACTATAGAAAAAGAGCTATTAGCTATAGTGTGGGCCACTAAGTATTTCAGACCGTATTTATTTGGGAGGAAATTCAAGGTAGTGACAGACCATAAACCACTTCAGTGGCTAATGAGTCTGCGTGAACCCAACTCACGTCTCACAAGATGGAGGCTAAAACTGAGTGAATACGACTTCTCAGTCGTGTACAAAAAAGGCAAAAGTAATACCAACGCAGATGCCTTATCTAGAGTCGAAATTCACAACGATGAGTTAGAGTCACTACTTGAAGAATTAGAATCTTTAATCGTTAACCCGTCGGAGAAACCACAAACTTTACAAGGTTCGTCAACTGCTACAGCTCACACTAGCGAGGAAAACCCTATATTGGAGATCCCAATTACTGATGATCCTCTTAACAAATTTCACAGGCAATTAATATTGACTATTGTGGGTGACGTAAAGAAGCGACCGGTTGTGTCAAAGCCATTTGACACACACACTCGTGTCTCAGTCCAACTTTCTGAATCCAACCTTGAACAGGAAGTTATTAATTCCATCAAAGAATATGTCAACCCTAAAGTAAAAACAGCTATCTTAATAAATCCCCCTCTTGCAATGTACACAATCATACCTATAATACAGAAGAGTTTCAGTAATTCCTCTATGAATCTCGTATTATCCAAAAGCGAAATAGAGAACGTGAAAGAATACCTCAGACAACAGGAGATAATCAGTAATTACCACAATGGTAAAACAAATCATCGCGGTATCACCGAGTGTTTCCTGTCTCTCTCCCAACGTTACTATTGGCCCAAAATGAAAGATCACATATCAAAATTTATTAGTGAGTGCACAATTTGCGGTCAAGCTAAATACGACAGAAACCCCATAAGACCACAGTTTAATCTCGTTCCGCCGGTATCTAAGCCATTTGAGGTAATTCACATGGACTTATTTACCGCTCAAAACGAAAAATATCTGACCATTGTAGATGTCTTCTCTAAATACGCGCAAGCGTATCTCCTCAGGGACGGTACAGCTCTCAGCATCCTACAGGGCCTTTTAACATTTTGTACACATCATGGGCTCCCCCTAACAATTGTCACAGATCAAGGTCCCGAATTTAACAACCAAATATTCTCAGAGTTCGTCAGACTACATAAAATAACACACCATAAAACCTTAGCCCATACGCCTAGTGATAACGGCAATGTAGAGCGTTTTCACTCTACCCTTCTCGAGCACTTACGTATCCTTAGCTTACAACGAAAAACGGAACCCGTTGTTAACCTAATGCCATATGCTCTAATAGCATACAACAGTTCTATACATAGTCTTACTAAATGTCGTCCCTATGATCTAGTAAACGGACATTTCAACCCCCGAGATCCCATAGACATGGACGTCACCGGGCACTTAATGCAACAGTACTTGCAGACGCACAAAGATCGGATGAAAACAGTATACGACCTAATACGCGAGTCCACTTCTATCGAAAGAGCAGCTATAATAGAGAACCGTAATAAAAATCGCGAGCCTGAAATACAATATGAACCCCAACAGCAAGTCTTCATAACGAATCCCTTAGCCAATAGACAAAAAATTGCTCCACGTTATACACAAGACACAGTATTAGCAGACCTACCGATACATATCTATACCACTAAGAAACGTGGTCCCATTGCAAAAGCCAGACTGAAAAGAATACCCAAATCAGCAAAATTGTTACAGGTTCTTCCTAATGTTAACCCTGACCGGAGCACACGAGATACAAGTTGACAGCCTAGAAGACGGACCGGGACTTTTACCCTTTAAACTGGGACCGACTAGACTGGTGACACATTACCATTCCTTTCTCCAATACGTCGAACTTAAAGATATAGAAGATCATATAAACCTAGTTAGACATCAGATCGTAGAGCTGCAGAATAGATTACCAAACGATACCTACACATTATTTGAGAATCAAATAAACTATTTAGGTAACAAATTAACCAAAACAACGCTTGAATTAAATAGTTTGGAACCCCACCGTTCACGGAGAGGTCTCATTAATGGTCTAGGTTCAATAATAAAAGAAACTTAGACTATGCAGACGCTATTAATTATAATAAGGCCATCGAATCTCTTAAATCTAACCAAGTCAAAATAATTCAAAATTATAACGCACACATTTCTTTAAGTAAAGATTGGATGGAACATCACGCGAGCGTGTTAGTCAGTTTAGTAGAAAATCAAAAGAATATTAATAAGACACTAAATATGCTCTTGGACGACGAAATCTATAGAGGTAGTAACCTCATTAAGTATGCTAAGTTAGCTCAATCCTTATTCATTATCACCAATAACGTAGAAGAACTGTCAGGTGAATTGCGCAGAATAGAGGACATACTAGCATTTACCCGTTCATCAAGCATTCATCACTCAATGTTGAGAGTAGATATATTAGGTAAGACTATTAGGAAACTTAAGGGATTATATAATAATAATCAGTTACTAGATATAGATTTAAGGGACTATTATAATGTTGTACAAGCTGGTTCATACTTTATGAATAGGCAGATAGTGATAGTTTTCAAATTTCCGATCCTCTCCGCAGAAATCTACGAGCTCTATAAACTACCTATAGCACCCAACCGGGATAACCAAATCCTGATTCCGCCCTATCCCTTACTTGCAACTAACAGTAAAAAGTATATGTACATAGAGGCTGAATGCCCGAAGATAAGATCGCGGTACCTATGCCAAGAAAAATCATACCAGCAAACAAGATCGGACTCCGATTGTATCCAGACCCTCATTTCCAAGCAAACCTTAGACGACTCCTGCCAGCAGACAACTATAACGCTCACCAGAGAAACTTTGGAGAAGCTAGACGACAGGCATTATATCATCACTTTACCCCAGCCAACCAAAGTAAGACTCACATGCGAGCGAGATGAGTATCGAACCCTGCACCGCAGCCACCTTGTCACTATACCATCTCAGTGTTCAGTTCAAACAGATGAATTCACAATTTACAACACGCAAGATCGAATCGAAGGACAACCGGTTAAGATACTCAATATTCCAACGCATCCAGAGCGACAAACTCCATCTCAACCAACAATAGCACTTAACTCTATAAACTTGAAAGGCCTACGAGATATACAAGACAAGATCCTATCACAAAAGACTATGAAGTCAGATGTGATCGCCACAACATCCCTGTACCACACTACGCTACCACTATATGTGATCCTGAGTTTCATTTCCATAATCGTTGCAGTCCTGACATACAAGAAATATACGAAACGAAGACAGAATCCGGAAACATCCAACGACAACCCAAAACTCGAGGAATCTCCAGAAATTACACCGGTATACAGCATCCCGAATCCTGCAAATAGACTACAGAACGCAACATTTTCGCTAAACGCCTTAAAATAGTTGCGTTTCTAAGGGCGGAGGTGTTACGGAATCGTCCCACATGAAGATCGCCGACGCGGCATATCATTGCACACGGCACCGATGCATGAATATTGCGCAAATACAGTAAAGCGCTGATACAGCAGCACGTGTTCGCATCGGCAGCCGGGCTCGCCGCGTCATGGACTCGGCCACTTGGGCTTCATACTTCGACCCATTCATTACTTTAAGTTAGTCGTAATTTTTAATTGTATTAAACTTTTAACATATTAAATTAGTTATAAAATAATTGGTTTTTTTTGAGACCTCCGGCTGGCTAATCCATATTTCGTGTATACCCACTTCCTCCTGGAACACCCAGGGGTGTGTTACGTTTTCGAGCCAAACTTTGACGTGTGTGAAAGAACCACCGTTCGGGGAGCTTACATAAATAAATGTGAATCCTTTTAACAAGAAACCCACTTTTTATAGATTTATTTAGCATTTAAGTCTATTTAGTTTGTAACGAGGTGAACAAACACTTTGAATTGTATAGAGTAAGTCAAGTCGAAGTTTCCATTACGAAAGCGTTTAAACCAAAAACGCACGGTACGTTCATTAGCAGTCTCCACTCTAAACGCAGCATTGATATTGCGAGCCGTTTCTGCCGCATATTCAAAAATTACTCGGATTTTCGAAGTATCCGTCTTTCCCGTCTAAACTGAATAAAAAGAAATAATTGAACGTCGAAAATCAATTGCATATTTTTTAAAAGAAAATCATCATAGCTTTGACAACATGATAATGTGAAAAACGTTTCACTCTAAAATCTCACGCCATGAAGGTTTAATGTAAGTTCAAAGTACCTATTATTATGAAACACCAATTTCATACTTTAACCCCTATTATTAAACAGTAACAATAGTATACATTAAATATACCATCTTCTACTTCTTATCCAGCAGATGCATAAAAGCTGTGTTGGAAGGTATTGCTCCCATTGCATGATATCAATGCAGGCCATTGCATGATATCCCACAGGGCTCTGGATTGTCTCCGATATCATATCAATGGTATGATAGTATTCATTGTTATGCGGACGACAGCACCGGGGACAGTTATTATATTATACAGGCCGTGCTAACACCCCTCGTTCTCTTTTTGAGAATAACCGCGTTAAAATTGTTTCTGACTAAGAACGGTTGAACTTGGTACAATTGAAACCTATAAAGACACAAGATAACGCGTTCACCGCTAACAAAGCCATTTTCTTTATTTCCAGAACACGCCACTTACTTGGAATAATTTGGAATTCTCGATGTCGAGATTTCCAGAGCCGTTTAGTATCGAAGTGACCTGGAAGAGAAGGTCAAGCTGGCGATCAAGAATCTTGGTGTGTTTGACAGCGTCAAACAGTGCTTCAGCTCAGGGCAAAGACTCATGTTTTATTAGTCTCAAGTCAGACCGCATAATGTACTACTGTAGTCTCCTTTGGGGAGGACCTTGGGGCTCGGTGCAAAGACGAGCTGTGAGGATCATTGTTGTCCTTAACTGACCTACTTACCACGGTATTAAGCCCATGAGTTTTGAGACATTTTGCCTCCCTATGTGTGTTATACAGATTGTAGAATGGGTAGTGTCCCGGGGAGTTCTTTGGCATGATGCCAATAGCCTAATTGTACAATCGAACCTCTGGCCGACACCCAGCCGTATGACAGTTCACTCACATACACACACATAAGCCTAAGTTTACACACGGTATTGAACCCTTAAGTTTAAAGCGCGATTTTGCCTCCCTTTGTGTGTTCTGGGTTGTGTTCTGATGAGTTGTTCGAAATGATGCCGACAGCTACTTTTTATAGCCGCACCGCTCGCCGACGGCGGGGAGTTCATCCTCACACGCTGGAACCGCAATGGTCGCGTACTGTGCGGTTCCAGAGAAGTTTTCTTCCTAGTACACTCAAGCTGTGGAATGAGCTCCCAGCCGAGGTTTGTCCAAGGGACTACAGCATGGAGTTCTTCAAGAAATGAAGTGAAGAGAAGACGTGAAGAGGTTTTGAGAGGTCGGCAACGCATGAGTGACACCCTTGGTGTTGCAAGTGTCCATAGGCTACGGTGACTGTTTACCATCAGGCAGGCCGTATGCTTGACTCCACCTTAGTGGTATAAAAAGAAACACACTGGAGTCGCAATGGTCACCGACAGCGGTGTTCTCGAGAAGTTTGTTCGTTCGTTCGAAGAGCTAGTCTGTATACCCATACTGTAGTCCGTGGGAAAAACCTTAGCTCTCTGCTAAGGTTTTTCCTACGGACTACAGTATGGGGTTTTTCAAGAAAGGCGCGAGGAGGTTTCAGGCTCGGCAAAGCGAGAGTGATATTCTTGATGTTGCAAATGTACTTACGCTACGGTAACTGTGTGCCATCAGGGAGGTCGTACGCTTGTTTGCTACCATAGTGGTATAAAAATAACATGATGCATCAACTAACGGTAGCGGATGGGTACCGGTCGGCGCTAGTTTTCATGAACTAATTAACCGCGGAAGCATACAAAGCAGGTTAGATCAAATTGCATATTCTGCTACAGTCACATATTCCGTACTTACTACCTGTGTACTACTATTTGTAAAAAATGTAGTACACAGGTACAAAGAACATAGTTTTATTGCAATTTTGACGAGCTCGGTGGCTCAGTGGTGGAACGCGCTGTTACGCTACTTTGACACCAACGCCCGTGGGTTCGATTCCCACACAGTACAAACATTTGTGTGCATGAACATGTCTGTTTGTATTGGTCTGGGTATTTTCTATGTATAATAAGTATGTATTTACAAAAAAAAAATGTATTTACGTTTATCAGTTGTCTAGTACCCATAACACAAGCTTCGCTTACTTTGGGGCTAGGTGGCGCTGTGTAATTTATCCGACAATATTTATTATTATTATTTATTAATTTACTTTTAATTTAATACATATGTTAGAACTACAACTATCAGATATTGAAATAATGTGATAGAAACCAATCAGTTCAATAAAAATATATCCTATGTCGTACATCACTGCTTCACTATCATTCATCTTGTTTCGGGAGCGGAGTTTCAATTCGCCCAAGCGATTCAATAGGCAGAGATTACTATTCAGAGCTTTCGAAAAAACTAAATGTGCAGTGAATTTGTAGTATCTATTTGTAAGGTCGAATTATATTCTTTATTATTTATACGTACAGAGAGCTCTATGGCATCTAATCGAATACGCACGTTAGGCAGTGCCGACCGTACCTCGTCTATTGATGGGTTTGCCTATCTTGAGTTCAATCGAGGTACGTTAAACCGTCGATCCCAAATCGATAGAAGACAGTCGGTAAGCTGAATTAGTGACCTTCGGTCGGCTTAAAAACACTGGCTTTCGCCGGTCAATTGAACAGCGTTGCAGAATTTAGAAGGGAACCCACATCCTTGCAGACGTGTGACTAACGTTCTGAAAATAACTTTCTTTACATCCTGAATATCTTCACGCCAAGTCCCTTGCGGGGTAGGCAGAGAGAACCGAGCGCCATAAGACGCGTTCCTTGCATACTTCACTCGCTTCTGTGACATTCATAGCTCTTTTCATGCACGCTCGCCGGTTCCTGGGGCTTCTGACATCACCTTCTGATAAAACACGACCAATTTGGTCATGGTAGGTTAGTCTCGGCCTTCCTCGGCTCCTACATCCTTCCACTTTTGCATTGTATATCTGTTTCGTCATTCTTTCGTCCCGCATTCTTTCTACATGTCCGAACCAACGGAGCATGCCCTTTCTTATCTTAACACCGACACTCTCTTTTAGACCAACTCTTTCTCTCACGTCTTCATTATGAACGCGGTCAGCAAGCGCTATGCCACAAATTTTGCGCAATGCTCGCATCTCGACCGCATTTATTCTACTTTCATGCTCTCTCTGCCATACCCAGCTCTCACTTCCATAAGTTAGCGTTGGAATTAGCACCGCGTTGTGTACAGCGAGCTGTGCCTTCTGGCTTAGATTTCGGCTGCCTAGAAGTTTACCCAACGCTCCATTCACCCTATTCCCGGCACTCACTCGTCTCTCCACATCAGCGGTGTACCTTCCATTGCTGCTAAAAGCACTTCCAATCTTTACATCCTCATAATATTTAATAGAAGAATTAATTTCTGAAAACAATTTTTAAAGTAAAACTTCTTTACGCACGCTTGACTTGGGGAGTACGCTGGTGAATGCGTGACGAGAGCGTTACGACAAGTGTGATCGGGCGAGGTGAACGGAAGTTGAGAGGGAGATATAAGTCAGTGAAGATAGAAATAGAGAGAGTTACGTTTCCTATATTAATGTAGGGGCAAGAGAGAGAGGTGCGAGCACACATTTCCTTTATCTCTTTCTCTCATAGTGAGTTAAGTTTCGTATATGTAAGACACAGTGCAGGCCTATTGTCTGTATCACACTATGGAGCTAAAGAAGTTTTACTTCAGTCGTGTGGTCTAAAGCACACTCGTTTTTAGGGTTCCGTACCAAAGGGTAAAACGGAACCCTATTACTGAGACTTCGCTGTCCGTCCGTCCGTCCGTTTGTCACAAGGCGGTATCTCATGAACCGTGATAGTTAGACTGTTGAAATTTTCACAGACGATGTATTTCTGTTACCGCTATAACAACAAATACTAAAAAATAGAATAAAATAAATATTTAAGGGGGCTCCCATACAACAAACGTGATTTTTTTTCTCATCTTTGCTCGATATTGATCAACAGGTAGACGCTTGAAATATTCACAGAATATTTAGTTGTATATTCACTTTAAGAATAAATAATTAAGTTAAATAAAACAAGTATTTAAGGGGGGCAGTATTTCTAATTTAAATCGGGTTGAAGATCCAAGTAATATTAATAAAAATTATGTAGGTAAGCAGCAAGTACTAAGAATATTATAATGATTCAATCTACGAGTACACAGTATTACAACGCAACGTTGTACTGAGAATTATATCAGACTAGTTCTACCATATATTAAACAATGCATAGATAATTATTGCAGTTAGCCGTTAGTAACCAGCGTTAGGTGAATCCGAGAAACAAATGTGTACTGCTTCGTTATTTTGAATGAATCATTTGAACGAATTCGACTGGATCTGAGTAAGATACCGAACGATAGAATAATCGAGATTTGAAAATTGTAGACGAACCGATTTTCTAGAGGCTTCGCGGTTGTAAAATCTAAATTTGGAATTATTTTATAAGAGAATATTAGAATTAAACATATTTTAAAGTAACTTGTTGAATTTTAATTATTAACCAGTTCAGAATACGTAAGCTTGAAATTTTAATTTGTCGGCCATTTTGATCATATTTCTTGAGATAGGAGCGGTGTTCCTGAAGAGTCCTATTCTATTTTTTATGCTGAATCCGAATCTGAAGTCAAAATTCGAATATTCGAAAAAAAGCGACAGATACACACAGACAAACATATAGATTTCATATAGGAACGGTGTTCCTGAAAAGTAATAGTTTCAACCAGGCGTTCTGTATCTGACCACAGACGTCATAACGACGTCTGTGGTCAGATAGCATCGATTAATAATTATACATATTATGTTCATAGTGTGCATTTAACCGACTAGATGGCACTGGTTGTAGTATTTTAGGATACCTAAGATTTGAATGAATTTATTTTGTTTACGTTTATTTAGTAATTATTTTGGTTAGAAAATTTTTAATTGAGGAAACTGGGATTGTTATGCAGTTTGTAACTGATAAACCGTTACAATATTTCAATATAAAGATTTCAATCTTCAACCTCCATAATCAGACCAACTCAACATTCACATGCTCAATATCATTTCACTAGAGTGGTGTTTAGATTAGCTAGTTGGGGTCGATACGTGGTTGGCTTGAAGATATATAGACAGCATATTGTAATTATCGCTAGTTCGGCGATGAAGGAAAACGTCGTGACGAAACCCGCAAATATAAGAATCATATTTCAGCTGTGTAATTTAACCTAAGAAAGGCTTTTCCCTCTAGGTTGTGGAGGTCTGACGGAGTCGTTTCATGTCAGAAACTACGCCAAATCTTTAGGCTTAGGTACCAGGCCCCGCCAATACTAAGGAAACGGAATAACGCTAAGATGAAAAAGAAGATAAATACTTTTAATGATTTTCATTTCAAAACTGAATCACTTAATAAAAAACAATTGAGAATGCGCAAGCATGCATTGCCAGAGGAACACCTGGCTCGTCAATTATATAACAATTCAATATTTTGTTTTTTTATTTATCGGCCATTTTGGCCATGTTCCTTAAGAGATAGGAACGGTGTTCCCGAACATTCCTATTCTACTTTTTTATGCTGAATCCGAATCTGAAGTCAAAATTCGAATATTCGAAAAAAAGCGACAGACAAACATATAGATTTAATATATAAGAACGGTGTTCCTGAATAATGTATGTTGTACTGGTAAGTGGAACACAATTAAAATAAACGTCGTGACAAATATACTCGTAAACCATAATTTATAATTTCAACGTTTGAAAATTTCATGAACTTCAGCGAAGTTTTTAAGCGACGAAGAATCATTTAAGCCCGCTGAGTGTTTTGATTAAGGGAGGGTTGTGTTTCATATTCTTAAACCACTTAGACGGTTTAAAATTCATGAGAGATTCGCGTAATTATTTTTAGTTGGTAAAAGCCGTTAGCGTTGGCATAGTTTATGTTGATACTAATCCTATTAATTAAACGAGCGAATGCGAGATATGTATATATATATATATACTATATATATATTATATATATATTTATCGGGACAGGCCCACCACTGTGTCTCTTGTGTAGTCAGAATTAACAGCGGCGACCACAAATAAGGCAATGAACAATGAAGTCCATTGCTGTCCCGGGGGTTAAACTACAGCTACCTTGGAACTCACAACGAATTTAATCAGAAGAAATTTGTAGAAGTAGGAAGTTTTATATATACGAGTATATATATATGCAGGCAGTAACGGTGGCGGGTGCATGCGGTTCACATTTCAGATGGCGAACACTCGCAGAGAAGACCGGAGCAGCCATGGCAGCGGCGGCATGCATCTACTGACGGTAGTGGGTGGGTGCCGGCTGGCAGTAGTTCTCACGAACTAATTGGAAGCGGAAGCACACAAAGCAGTTTAGATCAAAATGCCTGTAAATTTAACTTACGCAAAGGAACGCCTGATAATTCTTGTATCTTGGAAATGACTAAAATTTAGCTCAAATTTTGTATTTAGATAGGGTTTTACTCTTAAGTTTATATATAGAGTTGTATTTCCTGAACGCATGGCTGTTAACGTGGATAAAACGCTGCAGGTCTAAGGCACCACCTCTCCTAATGCTGCGTGGCAATTGCTTGAGACCGCAGAGTGTGATATTTGGGGGTCACATATACCGATCACTAAACATGGTATCGCTACATGCGATCTTGCGAATCACGCGATCACACAGGCCAAAGCGGCCCGTGCAGCTCTGCAACCGGTATTAACATGACGGGCCAATTCAAGACCTGTGGCTCTAGACTCACCTATGCAGCCTCTCCGTGGTACGCACTCTATTCTCCAACAATGCACCACATATTTGGTCTCGGTAGGTCGTCTGCCCTGCGTGTAACCAGGGTCGTTATCTGGAAACATAGGTACTGTACGTATTTGGTGCAGTGCCACGGACGTCCCCAATAGCTACAGGGATCTATAGGTAGGAGGCTTATTAATCGCAATTAATGCAATCTAAAGTACTTAGTTCCTTCTATGTACATTGTATTGTTCTGAGTTGTTCTTTCTTCGTAATGTATGCTTTCGCACACATTATATTTGGCTCAAATGTCCGTATATGTTAGCGGCACACATCCCATCAGATTAACATCTTCTTTCCACAACCGCGTTCTCGTGGTTTTATTTACCTGGCTGTGGGATGCTTCTGGAGGAGGCCCGGGCAAAGAGTTCTCGCCCCAGCACTCGCCATGCACACCCGCGCGCAAAAACTATTGATTGACTGACTGGAAAAATGGGATTTCACACAAAAAATAACACTAAATACGGCGATCGAAGTTCGCCCAGGTACAGACGATAAAAAAGGTCATAAAGGTTTAACTTGCAGTCATATTATGGTTAAAGGCTACCTTATATTTTAATAGAGGAAAGATGCATCATAGCAAATATAAGGAATTACCTCCACCTGACAAGGTCTGCTGTCGACGACTCCCTATAGTATTGTGTTACTGCGAATGAGCGAAGTGCTATTAAGCTACTGACGAATTGCTGTCTTAGTGGAAGAAGTGCCTCTGCATACTATGCATACTTTCTGTGTTGCCGTGTTAGCAACCAGTGGTAGCAAAGCACAAGCGATACTTCATATACCTGCCTTCATATATTTATAGGCTATAATAACTACTTTATTACAGGTGGGCTGTACGATTGTATGCCTTCTGTAGTTGTTTAAAAAATATATGTCAAGCAGTATCCGTAGTTTATGAACTATTACGATACAAGGAGTATCTAAATACGATCAATTTCAATCTTTGACAGACAGGTTAAATAAGAAAATATTTTAAACCGAAAAGTTAAATCGATTTCTTCTAATCGACGCTTATTTATATAGTTGCTTCTCATTTACATGTAGTATTCGTTTTCTTTTTAATTGTTAAAAATAATTAAAAAAAAAACTGAACAATTTTCCATTTTTTATGACAAATCCTCCTTAAAATTACTAATGGTTCTATTCATCAATCATTTTAGATTCTTTTTCTTCCCCAGTTATCCCGTTTCCTAAGGATTGATTGATTGAAGAAACATTTTCGAAATATCAATGTTGAATGTTATCCTGAAGATTGTTGAATATTTTCTATTAAGATTGGTGGCTTCTGTAAAAGAGAAGGAGGCAGAGGCCAGCGCCAGACTTTTGCTTCAAACTAGAGACCGTCGTCTGACTATCCTGTAATATTGAATGTCTAAAACCCTCGCTATAAGTCCCGAAAATCTACCCTTAACTCTTAAGTATATAACTTCGGACGTTGTAAATCATTTTAACTATAGTGTTCACAGCTTCTCCTTAAAAGGCCCATTTATTTACGAGCCTAAAGCCGTTGACAAAAGCATCGCATATTCATGACCCAATCCATTGTTGCCTTTATGAATAAAAGTGAAGGCGAATTTATGCTTAACAGAGATTGTCAGGTTTTTTCTCACTAAAAGACTCTTGAGTATACTTGT
The DNA here is from genome assembly GCA_947507595.1 of Pyralis farinalis. NCBI lineage: Eukaryota > Metazoa > Arthropoda > Insecta > Lepidoptera > Pyralidae > Pyralis > Pyralis farinalis. Next base: position 38,113,602 of record OX382261.1, on the reverse strand, counting down.
TTTAAAATTAATTCATTTAAACTAGATTTTCGGCAACTTTTGTTGGCTTTTGATCATTTAATTTTAACCTTTCATTAAATTATTACAAACCCATACGCCCGTTTTCATAATCATTTAATGAAAAGCGTTAGAATTGAATGATCAAATGGAACATTATATACAAGGCGTTAGAATTAAATGATCGAATGGTAGTACACGTTACGGTTAATTTATTAAAAATCAATTTAGGAATAAATTTCTTTGATAGAAAAGATTTTGCTTATTTTAGAAAAACAGAAGCCGCTACAGTTTGACCGCTTAGCAAAATATGCGCATAAACGAGACATAAACAGCTGTATATTTTGATTGAGTTGACTTAGAAATTTAACTTTTTCACTGCTCAAAGGGACCAGAGTATTTGACATTAATGTCAGCTTGATACTTCCACTCGTCCCTGAGAACCTTTTTCTCAGGGACAAGGGGAGAGTCTTAACAGATGGACAGACAGACAGACAGACGGACAACAAAGTAATCCTATAAGGATTCCGTTTTTCCTTTTGATATACGCAACCCTAAAAATCGTTGAAAGCCAAAAAGTGAAACCAATTTCAATGGAGTCGATCTAAATAAGCGTAGGTATTTAGATAGAAAACCGGTTGAATCTAGCCAATCTAGCCGACAAATAAAAAAAAATGTTATATCATATTCGAAAAGTAAATTAAAAAGTAGAATAGGAATGTCTTAAACCAATATCATATTTCTTAAGGAACATAGTCAAAAAGACCGACAAAGTTTTAAAAAAAATAATTAAATTGTTATATAATTGACGAGCCAGGTGTTCCTCTGGCAATACAAGCTTGCGCATTCTCAAATGGTTATTTGTCAACACAGTGCAAAAACTGCACTATAATACCAAAGTAATAAAAATTAAAGTAATTCCCTTTTTCCATTTCATACATATTTTGTTCTATCGATAACTACCAAACAATCTGAAACCTTCAATTTCACATTAGCCTCGTTTACAGAAGAGACATTTTTTTTCCAAATACGCCAAATGGGACAGCAATCACTATGGATTCGGGTTGGAAACCTTCATGTTTATTATTCAATATTGAACTTTATTGCTAAAGGGATAAGCGTGTGGATACCTCATCTACGTGTACACGGGCGGACGTGGGTGCAGACATAATTTTCCGCTCAATCACCATAAGAGCGGGGATTCAAATTAATCCCCACTCCATCACTAAGCCGTCAGTATACCAAGCCCTACAGTGCTGAGTCCGGCGATGTTTCCTTAACATAGATTTTGCTTATAAAATGCATACTTTAGTAGAATTATGCGGTAGAATTATTTAGTAGAATTATACGGTGAAATTATTTAGTAGAAATGTACATTATTTCTAAATTTAAATGCCTTGAACTAGCTATTTCCCGTGACTACACTCGCGTGGTTTTTCGTGGGATTCCTAAATATTTCCATGAGAATGCAACCGAAATAGAATAGGAACGTATGCTATCATTTTAATTCGACGAGCTCGGTGGCGCAGTGGTGAAACGCGCTGTTACGCTACTTTGACACCAATGCTCGTGGGTTCGATTCCCACACAGTACAAACATTTGTGTGCATGAACATGTCTGTTTGTATTGGTCTGGGTATGTTCTATGTATAATAAGTATGTATTTACAAAAAAAAAAAATGTATTTACGTATGTTTATCAGTTGTCTAATACCCATAACACAAGCTTCGCTTACTTTGAGGCTAGAAGACGCTGTGTAATTTGTCCGGCAATATATTTATTTATTAATAATGTGCACTCTACTATTCTTTGTATGGCAAGCAATAATAGATTTGGTCAACCATTTCACATGAGGTGGGTCGCTTGTCCATCTTCCTACTTTGTAAAAGTGCTATTACTTGTCTTTAAAATCCTCTTAAATGTTTTGGTGCAGTGAGTAGTCGATAACCGGACAGATTAAAAAAAAACATAGCTCGATAGTTGCCGAAAGTCAGTTGCAATACTAGCGACATCGCTCGTGCTATGCCTAACGTAGATTTTTTTATACCACTAAGGTGGAAATCAAGGGTACGGTCTGCCTGATGGTAAGCAGCACCAGGGGTGTCACTAATGCGTTACCGACCCTGTAAAAACCTCTTCACGCCTGTAGTCCCGTGGGAAAACAAAAAAATGTCTGGCTTTTTCTTTGGGTTGTAGAAATCAGTATCTTCACCATATGCTTCCGCTTAGGCAGCGACACCGCCATTTCTAATAGATTAGGAAATGGAATACCGCTAAGAAGAAGGTGTATATAAAAACTCTATCTACAAGCCGAATTTGACGCAAAATTCAATATTTCATCACTTTACATTCAACTAGCGTCATTAATATACATATAACAGATAGTAACCATTAGTTTCGTAGTATCTAGTTTACTTACTCGTTGAATATGTCTGTATAGAACGCAATAACATAATATTCTAACATTCCCAACACGGCATTCCACTCGCGGGTACATGCCAATGGCATTAACTTGGGACTCGAGTGCGGCCTTTAGTAATATGGATTCGACAAGTTTCATATATAGCTGCATTAATACACCTTTTCTTGTAGTAATACCATCCCATTATCGTAACTGATATCGTGGTAACTAATATTGTTACTAATATCATCTGTAAGTCGTAGTATTTTTTTTTTTGGCTACAGGGACATATCTTTAGACCGACCCATGAATAAAAGAACATAGAGACCCAATAATATGATTACTGTGTCAAAAAATCTCATCACTACGGGTCGAGGGGTAAGGAAGAACGCGCAGCTATTACTGGCTAGTTCATGAATCAACGTCGTGTCACTTATTGGCTTATGAGAGCATTATTAGCTGTCAATGCCATATCTTGGCAATATGCCCCGCAGTTCCTTTGGCTCAACCCTATCAAATGCTTTCTCAAGATCCACAAAACCGCAGAAAACCTTCTGGTCTATGGCCAGATGCTTTTCTATGATACTGCGGAGCGAGAAAACTTGATATGTATATCCTTTTCCATTCCGGAATCCTCCTTGTCTCTTCCACAGCATTGCATCGCATTTAACCCTCATTCTCCTTTGAATTTCCTTTCCATATACTTTTGTTGCTAAGCTTATCAAACTGAGGGCCCTAGAAATGGAGCAGTTCATGCCTGATCTTTATACAAAGGCACGATGACTGCGTGTCTCCAGTCCATTGGGACCCTTCCAGTTCTCTAGCATAATGCTTAAGTACCAGAAGGCGTCCTTGACGTAAGTGCCACCTAGTTTGATTATCTCAGCTGTGATCAGATCAATTCCCGCTGACATTTCATGTTTTAAGCTTCGTATCGACCATTCGATGTCATCCATAGTTATACCTTCGTCGGACGCCATCAACGTGGAGTAAGCATCAGACTCACTCTCATTACCAGCGTCCGAGGCTTAGTCATACATTTCTTCAAAATATTCACTCCACCGTTCTAACACTTCTTGATTGTTAGCAACAACAACACCAACTTTAGACTTAATCTTGTCCATTCTGAATGCCGAAGAGCCACCTTCTTCGACACTTCTTTACCTCTTTCTAAAAGAGTTTGGTATTCTCCTCGAAGTTTTTCATCAGCCGTTCTTCCTCCTTCATAATTTGTATTTCACGTGTCTCTTTCACTAAAGCCTTGGTTTCATTATTGCATAAACGGTAAATTTCTTTCTTCTTCTCTCTCATATTTTCATTTAGGGGCAAAAATGATACAAAATCCTGCCATGCTTTTCTGTCTTGCTACAGAGGATCCAACCATCGCGTCCTACCAGGCATCTCCTTTCAATGTTTTATGTCTTTTTCTACCTTCTTCTTTTGCACTATCCACTATACTTTCTTTCCAAACTTTCCAGCAATCATCCACATCTGAGCCTGAAAGGCATGTAAACCTTACACATTCATCTTGAAATTGTTCGTTTCTTATCCTTTCATGATCTCCTAAAGGGATACGTACTCACCACTGCCTCTACTTCATGAAAAGTTCCAAAAACTGGCTTAACACCATGTAGTGGTCCGTTTCCAGAGTGGGATCTGTAAAGGCTCTTGCAACCATTATAGTATTTCTATCTAGTAGTAGACGTCTGTCTATTAAAATCAAATCAATCACACTTTTTTGTTCATTCCGCCTACGTATACGTGTGAATATACTTACGATGAAATAAAGTATTCGATACGAGGAGGTTCCGTTCCATACATAAATCTAGAATTGACTTACCTGCTTCGTTCACCAGGTCACCAGTAAGGTCCCAAGGAGTTGCTGTGTAAGCAGCAGAGGAGGCATCGCGCGAGTTATACTTAATATATCGCAATCTCTAATAGGCTACGGTACTCATTTTATATCAGGTGGACCGTATGCGTGTATGTTTCCCGACGTAGTATAAAAAAAAACACCAGCACTGGCATGATCGTCCCGGTCTACCGCAGACATAGGGCCATCATCCCACCGGGCAGATCATCGGTGTCACTCCCCTTGCGCTTAGTCTCTATCACACATAAAGCATCTAAGTGTCTCTCATTCATTACGTCTATTAGTTCGTTCATATTATCATTTAATCCACCTCTCACATTCCACGTGCCTATTCAGCACTCGGCTCTCCTCGACCCGCTCGGCTCTCGTCAGTTCCACTGACGGTGGATGACGCTCTCGCATGCAGCTACATCGGTGCACTCATAGTCCAGAATTGCAATCTGATTGATTGACAAGCGTTGCGAACGAGCAAACTTCTGGGGCATAACCCTCAATTAATTAAAATTTTATTAAAATCAACATATGGCATAAGAGACTTGTCAATTAACAAATTTAAAACTATTATTAAAGGTAGCGGGGCATATTATAAAGTATCTGACTATATTAATGATAAAAATGCCTGGGAGCGAGTCGATCCAATTATAATGTAATTAATAAAATATGTAAATTTGTTTGGATACCAAAAGAGGGATGCCTGAGTTTTTTGGCAGTATTTTTATCAGTGCTCACCTAGTCATAAACTGCACGGTAGGGAAAAAAATAGTGACGATTCCAAACAAATGTAGCCATTTTTACGGAATAAAAATATTTTGACTTTGACTTGGACGTTGGTTAACTGAGTTTAAGCGATAAATTTGGAGCAATCGTCTTAACTTTTTGACACACCAGCTAATGACTACGGTACATCTGTATGCCCCGGCACATGCTTATCGGTACACTACTCTGTTTAGTCTATATTTGTATAGCCTATGAAAGATTTGTGAATAGGAAAACATGCGGAATCACTAACATATTGACATATACCTAAATTGTATATAACTGTTACAATACCTACAAGAAAATACACAATAACTGTGCAGTCATCAGCTATAATTTACTTTACTTATATTTCAATGTAGACTTCCAATCCTGTGGGAAATCAGAACTCAACAGGCGCCTTTCATTACGGGTAAAAATTGGGAGACATAATCTCTCCTGGCTTCACTATTACTTCCCGGGGCTCTCGTGGCGTGGCGTAAGATGTCTCAAATTAATTTTTACAAGCTTAAAACGTAAGCGAATTTATCGCTTTACTGGCTTTCCTGTCGCGTATCGAAATCTGGATCGCTGCAAAATGAGGGATGTTATAAATTTGATCGGTTGTTAAGTATGTTGTGTAAGTGTCTGTCTGTGCACCGTAGCTCTTAAATGGGTGAACCGATTTAGATGCGGTTTTTTTATTTGAAAGGTTTTCTAGCGGTGGTTTTTAGACACGTTTTATCAAAATCAGTTCAGCCATTTCGAGGCCTTAAACGCTTGGTGTTTACTTGACTCTCAAACATATGCGTGACGTGAATGTAGGAAACACCCATGTAAGCTACATAACTATGTAAGATTAAGGTTTTTTTACTTTTTATAGGTTTTTTTTATGTCGGGGGTTTAAAAAAAATGGGTGCGTGTACTTATGTATGTGCGTGAGAAGTTATACTTCTTTGGAATCATTAAATAAAGAGGTTACCTCATATAAATTTTCATTTTATTCAATTGGAAATGCTTGGTAGCATTTCCAATTTACTCCAAGGGTTTACATGTGTAGCGTAAGTAAAGCGCCATCTGTTACAAAACTGTTCAACTACTTAACGATAACATCTGCTACCTACAAACAAACACAACAATACAAAAGCATGCTTCGCTATAGTGCTCGAAGAGCGGTTTAGCTGCCCTTCAACCTGTTACTTTTGTGTTAGTGATGCGCAAGCATTTTAAAAATTTCACTCTCATCATTTTTTCATAACGCGCCTGAAGAAGTATATCTTCATTAATAATAGCTTATAACACGATATTCTTATATAGATATGTTTTATATGATACAATTAAAAAAAAGGGTTTTAAAAAGCCCCTATCACTTTAAACACAAAAATCCTCGCACGCTGGAACGACTATAGTTACATACTGTGCAGTTCCAGAGAAGTTTTCGTTCGAGAACTCTCAAGCTGTGGAATGAGCTCCCAGCCGAGGGGTATCCAAGTCTTTCGAAATATGATCTTGAAGCGGATTTCCTCACGATGTTTTTCTTCACCACCAAGTGATAATTACAAATACGAGTATGTACATTAATCGGAAAACAGTCGTTAATAGGCTAAGTTGAGGTTTCGACGAGTTCGGTGGTGCAGTGGCAAAGCGCGCTGCAACATTACTTTGACACCGACGCTCGTGGGTTCGATTCCCACACAAGACGAACATTTGGGTAAATGAACATATCTGTCTTTGTTTGGGTATTTTTAAGAGAAATACGGCGCATCAAAGCAGTCCTTCCTGGGCAAGTACCTCCACCTCACAGGAAACTGCAGCCAAATAACTACTCCCTAGATGGTTGTTGTGTTCCTGAGTGTGAGTTAGGTTACGATTAAGCTCCTATGGAGTTGCTGTGTTAGCAGCAGAGGTGGCATCGCGCGAGTGATACTTAACTGCAATATTTATAGGCTACGGTAGCCGCTTTACATCAGGTGGGCCGTATGCTTGTATGCTTCCCGACGTTGCATGTAAAAAAAAGTTGTCTGTTACTACTCTTTTGCATGCATAATGTTGGGACTAGTAATTCCCAATGAGAATTGGACTTCACTGAGGGCACTGGAAGTTGTAACACTAATATTTAGGGCCAGGGTACGAGTCCCTTGAGAGTACATGGGACGTCGCTCAGTTTATCCACGGTGGTACAGCGAAGGGCATGTCAAATTGGATATTTTGATCTTTATGCCGTCCTTATGCTGAAAGTGACGTAATAGGTATTATATTGCACGGTGTTACAACATTGGCTTCTGCTTACCATCACCACAGTTGATCACGTGCTAATAAGGTTTTAAATATAAGCCTGTCTATATCTTCACAACAGGACTCTTGCGGGGTAGGCAGAGAGAATCAAGCGCCAATAGACACGGTCATTAAAAACCTCGCTCGCTTCTTTAGCATTCATAGCTTCTTTCACGGGTAGAAATTTGACTCGCTGACTCCTTGACTTTCTAATATAACTTTCTGATAAAAGATTAGCAATTTGGCCGTGAATATTGATCTTCATCAGCTTCTAAACATCCACATTTGCATTGTATATTTGTTTCGCCACTCTTTCATACCGCATTCTTTCTACATACCCGTACCAACGGAGAATGCATTTTATGATGTCTGGAAATAATTCAGCACAGACTACCTGTTCTTAATAATCTTTAATTTTACCATTTGATATCATTATTGTACCAATATGCTTATGTATTTTTTGTTTTTATAATATCTAATTGACAATTTTAAAAGAGACCTTTATTGGCAAGTTTCTTTCGGCATTTTCTTCAATCTTGTGAGCTAAGGATGTTTCATCGCAGTACCCAGTAATTTCTGTGCCACATCTCACCTTTCAAAACGGAACACAGCTATATAAATATAGCTATTTAGCGGTAGAAATAGGTGAGACAGAGGTACCATTACATACGACTTTTGTACAAAGTCTCCCTCTGGTAATTGCTTAAATTAACCTATGGGATATGTGACTGGAAGAGATTGCCAGGAGCATTGTAAATGAGCTCGTTATATTGTCAATCCTCTGTCATTTAACGCTATAGACCGGGTTCCACGCCACACTTTCAAATTCAAGAGTCCACCTGACTATTAATAAATTTTATTAAAGGGAAGGTACAAATATATGAAGCTCTACTTCTCTCCACGCCTTAGCCTCCTGAACATAAGTTCTGGTGTAAGTTATGTTCAGGAGAATTCATAGGGGAATATGTTAACATGTACATCACTCCATAACATTCGCCGAACTGTTTATGAAGGAAGTAAGTTTATATTAAAACATATTAGGTCAAACTTTGACGAGTGGGAATTCGTACCGAGATATCTAAATTTTAGAATTAACTAACTAATATTTTCCTAGCAATTGACAATATATTCAAATAGCACATTAAAAATATTCTCTGTATAAGGGCTTATTATAGAATTGATGAATATGTAACTGACAAAGATGTCTGGAAATAATTCAGCACAGACTACCTGTCCTTAATAATCTTTAATTTTACCATTTGATATCATTATTGTACCAATATGCTTATGTGATTTTTTTGTAATATCTAATTGACAATTTCAAAAGAGACCTATATTGATAAGTTTCGTTTGGCATTTCTTCTTCGCCAATGGCTTTTTCCGAAGTGCTAGTCGATTAAAAAAAGGCAAAAAGTAAAATCAGATAATTGAATAAGATACAATAAGATTATATTTCAAAAAATGTAAGACGTGTCTAATTGCCCGCGAGGGTCCAATGGCAAATAAAGAATTTTTATCTGTTTATCTGTTAATTAAACCGATTCCTGTAAATAGGATAAGGCTGCAGAAAGGTGTAAATAGGATATGGCACGGTCGAGTAACGACGGCGTGTGATACCCCTGGTGCAACATTATAGGATTTTTAACGAGCTCGGTGGCGCAACTTTGATACCAACGCTCGTGAGTACGATTCCCACACAGGGCAAACATTTGTGTGTATGAACATGTCTGTTTGTGTTAGTCTGGATATTTTAAGAGAGGTAGGGCACATCTAAGCAGCCTATCTGGGGAAGTACCTCCACGTTACAGAAAACCGCAGCGAAATAACAACTCCCTAGAGGGCTGTTGTGGTCCTGTGTGTGAGTGAGGTCACCAGTAAGCTCCTATGGAGTTGCTGTGCTAGCAGCAGAGGTGGCATCGCGCGAGTCGAAATCAATATAATGCAAGCGTTTATAGCCTACGGTAACTGCTTTACATCAGGTGGGCCGTATGCTTGCATGCTTCCCGACGTTGTAAATAAAAAAGCAATAGTTTTCAAGATCAGTCATTATTGTCATCAGAGACGCTATCTTATACAAATGACACCACTAAATTCATCGGCTGAAGTCTGAGTGAACTTTCCAGAAGCACAGAAAAAGAGGAAAAGTTTCAATATCACCCTGAAAGTGCAAATATACTGAATCCGCAGGATATGTAGCGACATTTTGGAATAACTGAACCACAGTCGACCCGTGCACAGACACTGGCTGTAAGGCTGATCCGTTCGACGAGCAAAGTTAATAGCTTCTTCTACCTATAAACTTAAGGTAGCAATGTTTTCAAAGATTAAATTCGAATTTTAGTATGAATTTTAACTTGGTATAAACTTCTCAAAGGAGCAAAAATTGCCAGTGAAACCAAGTTTATTCGAGTGTAAAATCGATACGAAGCTCGATTTGCGCGCAACATCGATATAACAATTTTGGGATCGCATCGGTGTATTCGAGTTTTTTGAATTTGACATAGACTTGGGCTTTGACGTAAACATTTGAGTTGAAGTATTAAGTTATATTATTCAACATCCAGATTAGAAGCAAAACTTGCTTCATCTCTAAGTAAAGTATACTTATCAGCATATAAGGCTCTAGCGAAGGTCGGTAAAGCACATTGCTATTTTACAAGTAACTCTGCTGTGAAAGTGTTCCCTTAATCGAGGATGCCAACATTTAGGGTACCCCAACAATATATCAACTTTTTTTGCAGTTATTTTGTTTCCGCGAGTATCTGTAAACGTGTCAACGCATTATTATGCTATTTTGCCATGTGTATGTTATTTGCTACTAAACCACCACATCAACCCTTACTTATCCCACTGCAGGAATACGAGTCTCCCCTCAACCGAAGGAGTTTAGAGCATATTACACCACGCTGCTCGAATGTGGATTGGCGGAGGCCAGTGTTTTCAAGCCACCCGAGGGCCACTGACTTAGCTTCCGGGACCGACGGCTTAATGTGCCCTCGGTAGCACGGAGAAACTCGAGATAGATAAACCCATCAATAGACAGGCTGACGTTGCTTAACCTTCGTGTTCGGTTAGATTGACACGCGCAACGACGCCATTTGCCACTCATTGCATATAAAAATATTTATCTTTACTCCATAAGAGACCTACATAAACTCTTTAAATCTATTCAGAATTACAATCAGATAATATATTTATTTTTAGAAAAAGTATCCATACAAAAAAAAATATTGTAATAAAATAATTTCTATAAATAAAAAAAAAAACATAGTCAACTGGGTTATGTGCCTAGGTTATTTATTGCAAATAAGTGCCACATAAAAACCATTTTACAGTGGTAGTACTGTGTGAAATCCAATAACTCTACGAAGAACTGTATGTTGAGTCTTCTTCTGATATTATAAATACATGCGTACACATTTAATATTTATCTTATTATCAAACAGATATATAGGAGCAGTTAAAGTACTTTTTACATCGAAGTTGTACAAATTAAAATCGTTTCTTGATACTATCAAAGGTGGTAAACAAGGATGTAGTTGTGAAGCGGTTACTATAATGTATGTACGTTTTAATTCCACGGAATATCGTCGTTGCTTCTGTTGTTAACACTTTAGTTGGCTAGTCTTTTTGCTCAATTATATGAATACCCAACCTTTCAGAGAATTGTTTATTCTTCAGCCTTTTCAAGCACTTATAATAAAATATTTTATACTTACATTCTATACATTTATTATATTTATATTGTATACATACACATTTCGTGAGTCGGACTACTTCTTATTAAATATCTTCCCATACTTCCCTTTATGAATAATTAAATCAATATAGTTTGTTTAATTAAATACGGTTGTAATACTAGAATGACGTTATAAACGATATGAAAGCAAAGTCAAAATTACAAAACAAAACTTAAAAAAATGGAGAATTTGAATTTTACAATCGAAGAAATTTTAAATTATTTGTAGATAAATAAACCAAAACTTGTTAAGATGATATTAAGTGATACCGATAATCTCTATATCAACACAGTTCCAATTCTTATATCCTTGCATTTATTATTAGAATTAACTAAATCCACCCACCGCTTGCAATATCAAGGGTCCAAACTTAAAACCGGAATGTTGCGATCAGACCTCAGCCCACGTGTTGGGACGTACTGAGAAGGTTTCCATCAATTTCAAGTGCATTGAAGAGTTTGATTTTAATCGACGTTGCTATTGAAATAGAATTTTTGTAAGTTTGCGAAAGCGAGTGACTTCCCGCCATCTGAATTTTATGCGACATGTTTTCGTGTAGGTATTTATTTTGTATTTGAAACACCATTTGTAGTATTTTGGGTAAAAATAAAGGCTACCCGATGTCCGTTTATTACAAGATTCTAATGCTGAACCGTAAAATATGAAAATCATTAACACACTCTTTAAGAGTCCTGAATAGCCTCGTGGATTAAGAACCAGCCTATTAACTCCACTGTGATCTTGGTGCGAATCTTGAGTTATGGCAGAGAAATTACTGGGTACTGTGACGAAACAGGCTTAGGTCACGAGATTGACAGCGCCCGAGTAACATCCCCGTGGTGTTGCGTGCGTTAATGGACTGCAGTGACCGCTTACCATCTGATGCGGGGCGCATGCTTGTTTGCCAATCTAGTTGTATAAAAAAAATAGTACAGATTTACAATAAAGTAAACAGACATACGAATACGAAAAAAACATGTTGATGGCGACGGCAAAGTAAACATGTTTTCCTCACATTAAACAAGATTTATTATCGCTTGCCAGCGATTAAGGTTTCCACAATTTGAATTTTGTGCGAGTGAGGTATCCGTTTTTTATACATACGTCCGTTTGACCTATTTCTTTTTTTTATAACACTAACAAACAAGCGTACGGCCTACCTAAAGATAAGCAGTTACCGCAGCCTAAGGACATTTGCAATACCAGGAGTGTCATTCTTGCGTTGTCGATCTTGTACAAACCTCCTCACGCCTTTGTTGAAGAAGTCCATGCTGCAGTCCCGAGGAAAAACCTCGGCTCATTCCACAACTTTAGATTTAAATTTTAAAACTTCTCTCGAACCGCACAGTACATGACCACTGCGACCCTCAGCCATCGTCCAGCCAGCTCTTGGCATCATGTCAATCAACTCTCGGAACACATCCTATTGTACAATCGGTAGAACTGGCTGATGATGGCTAGCAGATGCTAAGCCCAAAATTATCTATAAAATAACAAATTGCATATCCAAATAAGCGACGCCAGAATGATTGTGGTATGCAAGTAAATCGTATCGAAGTATAATTAGCTGTTGGCAGAACAAAAACGTCATTAACGACCATTTTTAGTGTTCCGTACCCAAAGGATAAAACGGAACCCTATTACTGAGACTTCGCTGTCCGTCCGTCCGTTCGTCCGTCTGTCACCAGGCTGTATCTCACCAAATAGTTATAGTTAGACAGTTGAAATTTTCCCAAATGATGTATTTCTGTTGCCGCTATAACAACAAATACTAAAAAATAGAATAACATAAATATTTAGGGGGCTCCTATACAACAAACGTGATTTTTTTGCCATTTTTATAGATAGTGGTACGGAACCCTTCGTGCGCGAGTCCGACTCGCACTTGGCCCATTTTTTTTTTGTTTTTCGCCCATGAAAATGTAGACCCACAAAAGAAGGAATAACCCACACCCGGGTGTGCGTTAGTCATTCTTCCGTGAGGGGCACCCTTAAGGAACCGAGTGGAGGAAGGCGGTGAACTCTCATTAGTACCTTTTCAGACGGCCGAACGAGCTATGTCAGACTCCTACTGACTAAACACCGCCTAGGGAATGCCTTTAGCCGGGAAGGTTTTAAAGGCTTCATCGGAGGCGATTGCCCCAGGGGATGTGGGGCGACGCAAGAACGGCCACTTTTTTTTTTTTTTGAACTGACTATGTAGTTAGCCCCGAGTGGGCTGTTACTACGTCACCATCGCTTAGGCTTATATAGTTGCGTGAGAAACATTTCGTTAGCGCGATTTAGAACTTTTAGAATTTCTGTATGAACTATAAATCTCTTTTTAGTTGATATTAGTATGGAAGCCTTTAACATCGTATCTAATAAATAAGTAGTTGTTCAGTTATGATTTAAGGGTGACAGAAATTATATGGTTCCGTATATAAATAAGTTAATAATTTTTAATAAAGCAGTGCTGCATTAAACGCTGTTTCACTTAGTTCTCTCCATCGGTAGACATCTTCCGTATATGGCAACAGTAAACAAATTCGCGAGCGCGCAGCTACTGTTGCGCTTTAGGCAGGGTCGCTTTAAAAATGATTTACATATTTATATGCAGAACAATATAATTTAGCTAGCACAACAACTCTGCAGAGGTGGTATCGCGCAAGTGACACTTAATTTTACAAGCGTTCATAGGCTATGATAAACGCTTTACATCAGGTCATGGTTACATCAGGTTTATCAGGTGGTGGTGGTATAGTTGTATGTCTCCCAACGTTGTACAAAAAAAAACTCAAGAATTCGAACTAGAGACCAGTCGGTTAATAGACTGCTCCCTTATCCACTAGGCTATCGCTCTAAGTGATATTAATAGGAATATATTCCGAATATTGCTAGTGGAAACAACAAACACGATCATTTATCAGCCTTAAGTCTACATGAAGTGAAGCTGATCGGACAAGAACGTGGGGGGCGTACCGTGACGACTTGTACTCTCCTGATAGATGGTATCAATATCCGGTGTGTGTTTGTTAAGACAATAATTGTACAAATGATTACAGACGATCTTAATGCAATCTTAATACAGAAAATCTGCAACAGATAAATACGAGTATTACGGTTCTTAATAGATTACCACGATATCCTATTACCAAGGTCTTCTACTCTCTTTACTCACATATAGGTAAAAATTCACCAATCACAAGAATTATTAATGAATTTAATACGGTTAGTATCTCAGTGCCCGATATTGATGTTCATGTTGATTCTATTCTCAAATTTCGTTCCATAATAATTGAAACGCTCTATCCGAATTCTTAAGTTATTTGTAATTGTTACTTGTAATTCTATGCAGATTTATTGCTTTGTAAATTATCGCTCATTACGGTTGGTTGACATTGATAATTATGTGATTATGTTAATTAATATCATATTATAGTGATATTATATTCATGTAATTTGATCCAACCTGCTTTGTGTGCTTCCGCTACCAATTAGTTCATGCGGCCTAGCGCCGGCCGGCACCCACCCACTACTGTTAGTGCGTGCTACATGCCGACGCTGCCATGGCTGCTCCGGTAGTCTCTGCCTCGGCTGCTGCGGTCGTCCGCTATCTGGAATAGAATCCGCATGCCCCCACCACCACCGTCGCTGCCACGACTGGCCTGGTCGTCGCTGCGACACGTGTTTCGCCTCTCCACGAGGCATCATCAGGCGTTGTAGACGTTAATCGTAAGAATAACATGCTACAAGTTACGATTAACGTCTACAACGCCTGATGATGCCTCGTGGAGAGGCGAAACACGTGTCGCAGCGACGACCAGGCCAATCGTGGCAGTGACGGCATGTAGCACGCACTAACAGTAGTGGGTAGGTGCCGGCCGGCGCTAGGCCGAATGAACTAATTGGTGCCAGAAGCACACAAAACAGGTTGGATCAAATTGCATGTAGGTTTGACTTTCGCAAAATAATGCCTGAATCTATTAAATATTATATTCAATTATTATATTCAATTTGATAATTAAGTTCTTCATTTTTATTTATAATTGTGACAGCATACACTGTTGGTATGTCTAAAATAAATAAATAATGCCTGTGTGATGAATAATTTGGATAGCTACTATTTTAGGGATAATATTAAAGAAAAACACGTTATGTTGAGTCATCTCTTTGACTCATATAATGAGTCCGTAAGTCTGTTCACACGAACTGCACACTGCCTCGAACGAAAATGAGTTAGTATATAAATCAGTGGAGTAGTATGGTGTTTTAAGACGGAGTAAAAGTGTACTACGCAAGTTACAACCCTACAAATCGCTGTGAAAGACAAAACGTTCCTTTGAATATGTTGGTGTAGCATAGTTTGTACTTACTCTTTCCCCTTATCCCACCCTCTCCCTTCCATCATAGAATCACACATGCAGGCTTGCGATGTCATTGTTCCACTGTTGAGAACATTTCTTCGCATACCAAAAAGATCGGCAACTCCTATCTTTGTCGTAGGTACCATTAAAAAGTGGAACGCCTTGCCTGCACATGTGTTCCCTCCTTCCTACAATATGGGATCCTTCAAACGAAGCGTGAAGAAGCATCTTGCTGGTCAGCATGGCAGCATCAATTGACAGGACACTATGTAGTCTTTCGTCAGTTGGAGTTGCGATTTGGGCTCCTCTTTCGCTTACCATCAGGTAAAGAGAAGCTACTATGCAGAACTGAATATATAAATATAAAAGAAATACAAATCTTTAATAGCCAAAATGCTACCTTACGATTATTATAATTATTTTCTTTTATTTCATTGGTTTTAATCCCGGTCATTTGAAAGGCGTGCGTGGGGTTATGAATCCAGCGCGTAGAGGTCCCCTTCGAAAAGAACGATGTAATGTATTATACCCGCCGTGACCTGCTTAAGGGGATATTAATGGGATAATATACCCATGAACAGGTCACGGCAGGTATTGGGACTATTGGAAATATGTCGGAAAAAGCGGGCTATTAAAATGACATCTGGAGGTTTTATTGGAATTGGGCTATTGCAGAAGAGGGACGGATGCCTGACATAACTATCATTATATAATTTTACATTGAGTATGTTTTAAACATTTTAAAATTAAATAATTTATCAATTTAATTGTACTACGTACTCTCTCGGGTCCACTCTATATCTGCTGTGGTAATCGAAATTACGAAGTGACGGTATCGGCTTCATCTAAATTGGGGTAAAGAACCGCTCTTGGCTTAATTAAACCACACTAAACCGTTACACACGGGAGTGCTATTGTTTATACTGATTTTAACTAAAATAACATAATGAGAAATTATATGTTCAGAATAAAGTACTAAATAGTAATTAATTTCGTATGTAAGCTTTTTACACATGAAATTACCGATCCTTTTTTAGGGTTCCGTACCCAAAGGGTAAAACGGAACCCTATTACTGAGGCTCCGCTGTCCGTCCGTCCGTCCGTCCGTCCGTCCGTCCGTCCGTCTGTCACCAGGCTGTATCTCATGAGCCGTGATAGTTAGACAGTTGAAATTTTCACAGATGATGTATTTCTGTTGCTGCTATAACAACAAATACTAAAAAATAGAATAAAATAAATATTTAAGGGGGCTCCCATACAACAAACGTAATTTTTTTGCTCATGTTTGCTGGATATTGATAACGGCAACAGGTAGACGCTTGAAATATTCACAGAATATTTAGTTATATATTTACTTTAAGAATAAATAATTAAATTGAAATAAAACAAATATTTAAGGGGGGCTCCCATACAACAAACGTGTTTTTTTTTGCCGTTTTTATAGATAATGGTACGGAACCCTTCGTGCGCGAGTCCGACTCGCACTTGGCCGATTTTTTTATACAACGTCGGAAGGCACACAAGCATATGGTCTAGCTGATGTAAAGCAGTTACCGTAGCCTATTAACGCTTGTAACATATATCACTCATCATCATCTGCTGCTGCTTACACAGCAACTCCTTAGGAGCTTATTGGTGACCTCACTCACGCAGAGAGAGTACGCTTAGAGAGCCTATTTCCCTACGGAGTTGAAGAGGTTCTAGGTTTTTTAATGACCTATTTGTCGCCAATTATGCGGATAGCCCGTAGCTGCAACCTATCGAGAGCCTCGAGAAGATACTATGCGGAGCCGTCCCAAAGACGAGAACATTACTCCACGCAGGCTCGAACTTGAGTCTTATAAAGCAGACAAAGCTGGTCCGGCGCGAAGAACTGGCGCACCCTGTTCATGACTCCGAGTTTTCTTGAAGCTGTTGAAATGAAGCTCTCGATCTAATTACGTTGGATAAGGTCGCAACGAATATCCATGCCTAGCATATTCAGGTTATCTTACATACTGAGGGAAGCGCCCTGAAGACTGGGAGTGGTCAGGAATGGGGACATTTTTGTTGTAAACGCGCACACCTGAGTTTTCTCAGCATTAAACTCAACCAGGTCATTGGAACCACTTTTACTAATGAGATCCAATACCTGATTCATTTCAATGACAAGACTCTCACGCTTCTCATCGATTTCTGTTCGACCAGCACCAGGCCGACCGAAATATCGCTCACGGACCGTACTGTTATCTACATAGCAATGAATATTACCAAGTGGCAGCATGTCATTGATGAAAGAGCATTAAAAAAGAGGGTGAGGGTGTTATGTCGACCCATTATACAACGACAATAAAACAGCTTCAAAGCTTACCTTAACTTGTTGAATAGGCACGCAAATAATGGATATTGAATCGCATTGATACTTGTGATGATTAGTTGGCCCTGAACGCCAATCGTCATATTTACGAGTACATCTCATAAAAACCATAGCGAATTAAAAACAAATAAGTAACAAGTTTTTATCTACTATCTATCTATCAATAACTTGACGCCAAAGGCCTTGCGGGGTAAGCTATAGAGAGAACTGAGCGTCACGTGACTGGATCCTTACATACCTCACTCGCTTCTTTAACATTCATTGATCTTTTCATCCACGCTCGCCGGCTTCTAGGGCTCTAAACGTTTCTCATTCATTACGTCTATCAGTTCGTTCATCTTATCATTCAATCCTCCTCTCACATTCCACGTGCCTATACAGCACTTGGCTCCCCTCTTCCCGCCAGAATTGGCGCCGCGTGGTGAGTGGCGGCCCCCACCGCCGCATGCAGCTATATTCGCACCGACGGGGGCGGATGGGTGCGCGTCGCCTCCAGGGAAGCACTAATCCGCACGTCGGTGCGCTCTTGGTCCAGAATTGCAATCTGATTGATTGGCAGGGGTCGCGAACGAGCACGCTTCTGGCACGCTTGTAAATGAGATTGCCAGTGAGCTCCTCTGGATTTGCAGTGCTGGATATAAGAATGGCAACGTTCATGTGATACTCTAAGGTAAAGCTAAATTTAATTTACCCTTTTTTTTCAAGCCACAATTCAATAAATGAAGACGTCAGACGTAGCATTTCGTATCGAAACGTACTTGGTAACAAAGTGTTATGTGTAAGCACTTATTAAAGTTGGATTTATCACTGTCTTGCGTTCGCTCAATTATCTCTAGAGGGCCTAGTATTCAGTCAAAGAATATATTACACAGAGGGGCCAGTTTTACAATAGCTTCTTACCTATAACATTTTCGTCTAACTTCATTTATAAAACAAATGTAGAGCCAAGGAAAGAACTGGTTAAATTAATTTTTGACTATTTGATTTTCAGGAACACCGTTCCTATATGAAATCTACATGTTTGTCTGTGTGTGCGTTTGTCTGTCTGTGTGTGCGTTTTTTTCGAATATTCGAAGTTTGACTTTAGATTCGGATTCAGCATAAAAAAGTAGAATAGAAATGTTCAGGAACACCGTTCCTATCTCTTAAGGAAAATGGCCAAAATGGCAGATATTTAAAAAAAAAAATTGAATTGTTATATAATTGACGAGCCAGGTGTTCCTCTGGCAATGCAAGCTTGCGCATTCTCAACTGGTTTGTAGTGTATGACCACAAATCACTCTAAAATAAGGAATAAACTAATCTTGTCTCAAAATTAATTAGCTAAATGAAATCAAACATTCCTAGCAATTGGCTTAACTTTTGATTCAGAAAGCATTAGATACAGCTGTTGTTAAATCCTTTACTCTATTGCTCTTTATATTTTGTTTTCTTTTTTATAAATACTTTACAAAACACAGTGATCTCAATATTATACAGGTATTGCATTCCTTTTTAGGCACCAGTTCTTCACACTCAAGGTTAATTTTTCAACGATATTTTATTTTGTTTTTATTTATTTAGGACAACAAACAATTGTACAAAAGGCATATTATAGATACTAGTTACTAACAAAATAAACTTTAGGTATATGCATAACCAACACTATTGTCTACTAAATTAATAAGAAAATTCCAGAGTATTCTCCTACAATAATACAAATAGCATCTCTTACAACAAAGCAAATTAGGTATGAATATGTTTCGTTTCCTTATTATGTACTTAACTTGTGTGTGATAGAAAATAAATATATGTTCTTCTATATTATATTCTAATTTCTTCCTAAGAATAATCCTAAGAATAACCTATCTCGGAACAAAAGTACAAAGGCCTGCAAGATTAAAACAATGTATCATCAACCTGCAGCATAAGTCTATTTTACAAACTTAAAATATATGAACGGTCCCGCTGACATGTAAGATAACACAAATGTAAGAGGTATAAGCAAAGGCATGTGAAGTAATTCAGCATTAAAGTCCTGAACTTGTGTCCCGGACGATTAGGTTACAAATATGAAAAAAAAAAATGCTTTTTGGACTCGAATCGTCTGTGCTTAGAAAATGAGCCTAAGCCGTTTTTCCCTTTGGCCCTATAAATAGTTAACGTGCGGTTTGCGTTTGTAAATCAACATATTATATGAAAATCGAATTTAAAAAAATAAAAACCCTGATATAAAAAAAAACCTATGAAAAGCAAAAAAAAAAAAATTCTGGGACTGGTCCTTTAACTTCAATATTTAAATAATTAATTAGGAATATTTTGTGAAGAGAGCTCGATGGCGTCGTTGCGCGCGTCATTCTAACCGACCATGCAGGTTAAGCAACGTCGACCGCAGCCTGGCATTGGATGGGTTTATCTATCTCGAGTTTCTCCGTGCTCGGAGAGCACGTTAAGCCGTCGGTCCCGGCTGTTGTCGATAGATGGCAATCGTTAAGCTAAGTGAGTGGCCCTCGGGGGCGGCTCGAATACACTGACTTTCGCCAATCCGCATATAAGCAGCGTGGTGGGGTATGCTCTAAACCCCCTCGGTTGGTGGTACTAACCATAGCTTATCGTACATCATTCTTCACAGCTAATTGCCTGCAACCTGTAAATACATAAAGCAAATACATTTTAGTACAACCTAGCATACGGAGAACCGCTTTGAAGTGTGTTTTTAGTACTTTTCCTCTGTTTTATTGCTGTTTTTCGACAATTTTGGCGTATTGACTCGATTTTTGCGTCCATACCTTGTCTTTTAGCGCCGTTCGTCGGTGCTAACCTCACACTGCATCAGTTCTCGTCATCCTACGTAGATTCCGATCAAAAAATCGCCCCCCCACCACACCCTTTGTTGGCTGTATTATAAAAACTAGGGCAATACCAGTAGGAAAGCAGGTGCAAATTGCAAATTATAAACAATATTTTTTACGACTTATACAAAATTTTAAATCTTATTGACTGAAACGACGCGGCTCCTTTACAGCCAAAAATTTTATTTTAATCGTATTTTTTTTTTTTTTTTTTATTTAAATTATTTTTTACAAAATAAATCCAAAATTTTATTTTATTATTTGACATAAATAGACGCGGCCCCTATACAGCCCAGGCTGATATTAATTATATTTTTATATTTTAATCACTTGACACGCACCCCTGCCAAATGTATAGAACGCCGGTGAAACAAGGAGACGCCCGGGACGCGGCCTCCCTGACCCCGAAGGAGCGGGCCGAGAATATCTCGGCCACTGATGTCAGGAAGAGTATCGGGGAATGGGAGGCCGGCGGACCGGGCAGTGCTACCCCCGTAAAAACAACAGGATCCGCCTTGGCATCGACAACGGTCACCAAGGCGCCCCGGGTCAAGTCTAAACCCACCCAGCCGCCCGCCAAGTCGACAAAGACCAGGGTGGAGGAGGCCAGAGCCTGCAGCAACAAGGCCAAAAGTGCCCTGTCCGTCTCCAGAAACTTGAAGACGGACATTAAACAGGATGTGCTGCAGGCTCTGGACCGCCTCGCTTACCAACTTGTGAAGGAAGCGGAGGCCGACTTGGCGGGCGGCAGGAAAGGGGCGGGGTTGGCGGGGGATGCTTCGACATCGGTCGTGGCATCCGTCGCTAACGCTGTCAAACCCTCCGGGGTGGACAACGGGGCGCAAGATAGGGATATTTTGGATAAAATAGGAAAAAAAACGGAGCTCCTCGTCCAAAACAACAAGATACTAGAAGAGATAAGAGAGAAGTTAATAAAACAAGAGAAGGCGATCGAGGGGGCGACATACGCGAGTGTCGTGGCGGCGGGCCAGACCGCGAAACGGGACGTGGAGCCGGCCGCACTTCACTCCGTAGTCGTCTCCTCGACCGTCGAAACAGAGACTGGGGATGAGGTGCTCCAGAAAATTAGGGAAGCGGTCGATAGCAAGGAGGGATGGGTTAAGGTCGAGCGGGTGCGGAAGGTGAAGGACCGCAAGGTTATAGTGGGATGTAGGGATGAAGGGGAGCGAAGCAAGATTAGGGAGAGATTGGCAGCGACGGGGAGCGGCCTGGTCATCGAGGACGCGAAGAACAAGGACCCGCTTCTGGTGGTGAGGGACGTGCTGAGCATCCACAGCGATGCAGAGCTCATACGCGCCCTTCACAACCAGAACCGGGACGTCTTTCGGGGCCTCGACGGCGGGGAGGACCGCGTCGCTGTCAAATATAGTAGGAAGGCGCGAAACCCGCACAACCGCCACGTCGTGCTGAGCGTCTCCCCCGTGATTTGGAGGAGGTCGATAGCGGAGCAGAAGCTGCGTATCGACCTCCAGAGGTGCGTCGTGGAGGACCAGACGCCCCTCGTCCAGTGCACACGCTGCTTGGGGTTCGGACATGGTCGGCGGTTCTGCAAAGAACCCGCCGACCTGTGTAGCCACTGCGGTGGCCCGCACCTCAAGGCGGAGTGCGCGGACGCCAGGGCGGGGGTGACGCCAGCATGCAAAAACTGCACCCCGGCAAAGCTGCCGAACGCGAAACACAATGCGTTCGGCGGCGAATGCCCGGTAAGAAAGAAGTGGGACGGGTTGGCGCGGGCCTCTGTCGCCTATTGCTGAGATTGCCACGGGGACCACCCGCCAGTATTGAATGGCTCAGGCCAACCTACAGAGAAGCCAGCTAGCAACGCACGAATTGCTGTTGGCGGCAGGTGAGCGCAAAATATCTGTCGCACTGCTGCAGGAGCCCTATGTGGGTCGGGTTGGAAGCGTAAGAGACTATCGTGGAGTGAGAGTCTTCCAGGCACTGGGGAACGGCGAGGGTACTGTAAAGGCGGCAATAGCCGTCTTCGATCACGACCTCGATGTCGTACAGTACCCACAACTCACCACAAACAACATCGTTGTGGTGGGGATCCGGACTAGTGCCTGGAAGATTACACTGGTCTCCTACTACTTCGAACCTGACAAACCCATGGAGCCATACCTGGAGCAGCTTAGACAGGTTGAGCGGGAAACCGGACCTGGAAGGTTGGTCATAGGCGGGGACGCCAACGCGAAGAGTTTCTGGTGGGGCAGCTCCCAAGAGGACTCCAGAGGGGAGATGATGGCTGGAGCCTTAGGGGAGCTGGGCCTCCAGATACTTAATTCGGGGGACGTCCCGACATTCGATACCGTTCGAGGCGGGAAGAGGTACAGCAGCCATGTCGACGTGACGGCCTGCTCTGAGGATATGCTGAGCCTGGTGGATGGCTGGCGCGTCTCGTACAGTACAGGCCGATTGGGCTTTTGCCTGTCTTGGGCAAGGTATACGAGAAAATGCTGATCGCTCGCCTCAAGCACCACATTCTACCGAGGATTAGTACTCGCCAGTACGGGTTTATGCAACAAAGGGGCACCGAAGACTCCCTCTATAACCTGGTGCAGCACATCCGCGCCAAGCTTGACGAGAGGAGAATGCTCACTCTCGTCTCGCTGGATATAGAGGGAGCCTTCGAAAACGCCTGGTGGCCGGCAATAAAACTACGACTGGCTGAGGAAAATTGTCCTCTGGGCTTGAGGAGAGTGATCGACAGCTATCTCAGCGATAGGACGGTCAGAGTTAGGTACGCCGGGGGGGAAACCTTGCGGTCCACCACCAAAGGGTGCGTCCAAGGGTCCATAGGAGGACCGATTTTGTGGAACCTCCTATTGGATCCTCTTCTGCAGCAACTCGACCTTGCGGGGGTGCACTGTCAGGCCTTCGCCGATGACGTCGTGCTGATGTTCGACGGCAAAACTGCGCTGGATATAGAGAGACAGGCCAATGCCGCTCTCGAGCATGTGAGGGCGTGGGGTGTCAAAAACCGGTTGAAGTTTGCGCCGCATAAGACCAGCGCTATGCTGGTCACGCGCAAACTTAGGTATGACACTCCGCGGCTTACCATGGGCGGGATAGACATTGGCATGTCTCGGCAGATCAAACTGCTGGAGTTGACGATTGACGCGGGTCTGACGTTCAACGCGCACGTGGCTACTGTCTGTAAAAGGGCAGTGGCCATATACGGGCGCCTTGCGCGTACGGCCCGCGTCAGTTGGGGTCTCAACCCTGAAGTAGTGAAGATCATATATTCAGCCGTAGTGGAACCTACGATATTGTACGCTGCCGCCGCATGGGCTCCAGCGGTCAATAAGCTGGGCATCCAGAAACAGCTCAACAGCGTACAGCGGGGCTTCGCGCAGAAGATCTGCAGAGCCTACCGCACGGTCTCCCTGAACTCCGCACTGCTGCTGGCCGGGGTGCTGCCTCTTGACCTCAGAGTGCGCGAGGTCGCCTCTTTGTACGAGGCCAAGAGGGGGCTACCCCATCCGCTGCTCGGGGACAGGGAGATCGAGCGGATGGCCTCGAAGATCGAGGCCCCGCATCCCGCGGAGCTAGATAGCTTGGAGTTCGGCAGCCTGGTGGACGAGGAACAATGCAGGGCACACTCCAACTTTGCCCTGCGAATTTACACGGACGGCAGCAAGATTGAGGGCCGGGCTGGCGCCGCTGTGTCCGTATGGAACGGCGACGCCGAAACCAAGGCCCTCAAGCTTGCTTTGTCGTCCTATTGTACCGTCTACCAGGCGGAACTCCTGGCTATCTGCACGGCGGCCGAGTACGCTTTGAGCTGCGATGGACCCAGTATTGGCATCTTCAGCGACTCCATGGCGGCGCTCCAGGCGGTGGCGAACGTCGAGTCCCCCCATCCCCTGGCGGTGCAAACACGGGGCACTCTTAAACTGTGCAAAAGCCAGGGTAAGAGCGTCTCGTTGTTTTGGATTAAGGCACACGCGGGGTTGGAGGGGAACGAACGTGCCGATGAACTCGCCAGGAGCGCCGCACTGGGGTTGCGGAGGCGGCCAGATTATGACCGCTGCCCTGTCTCATTCGTCAAAGGTATGATCCGCAAGGGGACCATTGACGAATGGGACAGAAGATACACATCGGGAACAACAGCTTCGACGACGAAGATGTTCTTCCCGAGTGCGGCGGAGGCGTACGGCATCGTGGGCAAAATGGTGCCGTCGAGCATGACCACGCAGGTCCTCTCGGGGCATGGTGGGTTCTCCGCGTACTTGCACAGGTTCAAGTGCGCGGATGACCCATCCTGCTTCTGCGAGCCCGGCGTGGACCAGACAGTGCAGCACATATTGTTTCGGTGTCCCGCATTCTCCAAACAGAGGTACGGTTTGGAGCAGGAGTTGGGAATGCGGGTCACCGAAACTACAGTCTCCGAAATAGTGATGGGGAAAACACGAGCAAAATTTATAAAATACTGCGTCAGTCTAGCCACGGCTACTATAGATCGGAATAAGCAGAGCAGCTCCACCTAGGGCTAATGCTGTATACTTCGGCTATACAGAGTATAGCCGAGGTATAGTACTTGTAATGTGATATTTAACGTGTTTCAAGCTTTCATAGGCATATTGGAACAGCGCGATCCTACTCTGCTGCTAACATGGCAACGTGCATGCTGCGTGAGTAAGGTCACCAGTAAGGCCTCAGGATCTTTACCTTACCTCTCTCAAAACATGCCGACCAAGACAAACAGACATGTTTATGCACACGAATGTTTGTCTTGTGTGGGAATTGAACCCACGAGCGTTGGTGTCACAGTCACGTTATTCACGACTGCGCCACTGAGCTCATCAAATAATAAAACCACAAAAACCAATGGAGTGTATGATTCCCTCAAACGCCGCAAACAATTTTCTAACGCAAAACGGTAGTGTGCATTCATAAAAGCGTTCATTGTTGCGTTGATTAAAAAGAATGTATCGCATCCGTTAGGTCTGAAAATTTCAGCGGACGTTGTCACGGAAATATTAATTTAACCCTTCACTTGTTCAACGCACGTCCATGTTTGACGTTCAATTATTTTCCTGCATTCGCATATTTTATCAACATGTTTTGTAACATGTCACAGATAACTCTGATTTCTCGTGTTTGCATGCAAATTAATCTGATTGCTTTTCAGAAATACTATTCATTATTTTGATACATAGGTAGTAGGCATAATTATTTTTTTTTGGTGATATATTATTTATATTTGTTGTACCAGAATACCAGAACGAACACTAGGATTACGGTTGATGATGTAGTGTTGGAGCAAGTGGATGAGTTTGTATATCTTGGAAGCGCTTTTAGAAGCGATGGATGGTACACCGCTGATGTGGAGAGACAAGTGAGTGCAGGGAATAGCGTGAATGGAGCGTTGGGTAAACTGTTTGTCAGCCGAAATCTAAGCCAGAAGGCACAGCTCGCTGTACACAGCGCGGTGTTAGTCCCAACGCTAACTTATGGAAGTGAGAGCTGGGTATGGCAGAGAGAGCATGAAAGTAGAATAAATGCGGTCGAGATGCGAGCGCTGCGAAAAATTTGTGGCATAACGCTTGCTGACCGCGTTCGAAATGATGACGTACGAAAGAGAGTTGGACTGAAAGAGAGTGTCGGTGTTAAGATAAGAAAGGGCATGCTCCGTTGGTTCGGACATGTAGAAAGAATGCAAGATGAAAGAATGACGAAACAGATATACAATGCGAAAGTGGAAGGATGTAGGAGCCGAGGAAGACCAAGACTAACCTACCATGACCAAATTGGTCGTGTTTTATCAGAAGGTGATGTCAGGAGCCTTAGGAACCGGCGAGCGTGCATGAAAAGAGCTATGAATGTGAAAGAAGCGAGTGAAGTGTGTAAGGACCGCGTCTTATGGCGCTCGGTTCTCTCTGCCTACCCCGCAAGGGACCTGGCGTGAAGATATACATACATACATATATATAACATAACAGTTTACTTTATAGTTATACACTAAAAGGTCAGCAACTAGCAAGGAGCTCATGGATTAATGATCTTGGTGTCTTCCATGATTCTAAGTTGATCTTCAACTGCCACATTGACAACATTATCTCGAAGGCATCAAAAGCTCTGGGCTTTCTGATGCGTAATTCCAAGGATTTTAAACGGGTTAAAACTTTGAAAGTTCTATACTGTGCTTTCGTACGAAGTAACCTAGAATACGCATCGCAAATATGGAATCCCAGATATATGACCTACGTTAACCGTATCGAAAACATTCAAAAGAAGTTTATTCGGTTTTTATGTTATCGTACCAGTCAACCATACTGCAGCGCCGACTATTACCGCGTCTGTATTAAGCATCACCTTCTACCGTTAGATAAAAGGCGAGAAATTGCGGATATAGGTTTTCTCCTCAAAATAACTACAAACGTCATTGATTGTCCGGACATGTTATCTAAAATATCTCTTAGAGTGCCAGTGAAATCAAATCGACGTTACGCACCTATCTCTTTACCATTCGCTAATACTAACTATCGACAAGACACCTTTATGTTTCGTGCGGGTACACTATTTAATGCAGTTGGTCCTGAACTCGATCTAGACCTATTTAATTCAAGTTGTGCGTCGGTAAGGCGGTCGTTGACTAAGAGGTTTGTTGAGCGCTAGGCAGTGTTATGTATGTTGTTATTATAATTATTTTATTAGTTCCTCTTTTTATACGATTTGTGTCAAAAGATATTAATGTCTTACATTCAGCATTATATCAATGGCACTGAACTTTGATGATCATGATAATGTACATATATTCGTACGCTTGTTGCATAATAATTAATTTCTTTAATGCTCATAGGTTACTTTGTCGAATATGTTGCTATTTGCGGAAACCTGTAACTGGCTCAATGTATTGTTAAACTGAATTTATAATATAGTTTTATGCTGTTGGTTTTCCAAATATACTAAAATAAAAATAAAATATTTGTTGTTATTTGGCTGCGGTTTTCTGTGAGGTGGAGGAACTTCCCTAGACGATCTGCTTTGATGTGCCCTACCACTCTTAAATATACAAATAGACATGCACACAAATTTTTGTCCTGTGCGGGTAATTATTATTTTTTGGTAATATATTATTTATATTACCAAAAAATTATAATTATACCTACTACCTACTAGTAGCTATATTGTTAATATCACAGCCACCATATTAACACATGTTAATATGGTGGTTAACACGGTGATGGAAAACATCGTGAGGAAACTCACACGTTCAAGAAATTTATATTTCGAAAGAAGTGCGACCTTGCCTAGAAAGGCTAATACTTAGGTAGCAGATCTCCGCAATCCTAATGGATTAGGAAACGGAGTAACCCGAAGAAGAAGAAGAGAAAGCGGTAATGTTAACAAAAGGCATAAACAAAACCAGTTGAGAATGCGCAAGCTTGCATTGCCAGAGGAACACCTGGCTCGTCAATCATATAACATTTTTTTTTTTTTTTTAGTTTGTCGGCCATTGTGACCTAGTTCCTTACGAGATAGGAACAGTGTTCCTGAACATTCCTATTCTACTTTTTTATGCTGAATCCGAATTTGAAGTCAAAATTCGAATATTCGAAAAAAAACGCACAGACAAACATATAGATTTCATATAGGAACGGTATTCCTTAAAATATAGCTTGTTGTACCAATGTTACGTGATATATCATTAATATGCTTTTGATATATATATAATGTTAATATGCTTTTAAAATTAAAAAGAGGTGGATATATTTGAATACTTTGTAAATAAATCATAACCATTTTAAGTATTCATTTACTACACATAAGCTAAATGGCGGGATCGGTGTGATACCCGCTGTGATCTACTCCAAGGGACATCAATTGGATAATACACCCATGAACAGGTCACGGTAGGTATTATGACTATTGGAAATATGTTAAAAAAGAGTGAGCTATTAAAATGAGATCTCTAGGCATTATTAGAACTGGGCTATTGCAGAAGAGAGATGGACGCCTGCCATAACTATTTTACTTATTTTTATTTTGTACATACTAAACATTTGTAACTGTATATGTTATGTATATTTGTGCACTAAAGAGATTACAACAACAACTATCATAATCCGATGTTATTTTCATCCGGCGGTGACTCGCGACTCACTAGATGGACCCCCGAAATGCCAGAAAAAGTCGGCCGGGGGCAACACTGGTGTGAGTGACTCAGGGGTGTCGAGAGATGTGCTGCGCTTTCTCCGATTTACTCGCGGCGTTATGACCTTTATGTAACACTTCCATCCCTGGAGCATATCACCTGATAAAGCAATATGCTCTATCGACTCTCCTCTCTGGACAGCCAATGAAGACAAGCCAGAGCTGAGAGTCCTACGGGCCTTCTTGACTTTCCACTTCGACCGACGAAGACACGCCAGAGACGAAGTCGATGGTCGACTCTCCGCAGCACTCAGGTAACCGTGGTGTAGTTACTCTGCCCCGCGGGGCAGTGTTTTGTTGTTATTATGAGTTACTATAAATAAATAAATATTGTCGGACAAATTACACAGCGCCATCTAGCCCCAAAGTAAGCGAAGCTTGTGTTATGGGTACTAGACAACTGATAAACATACGTAAATACATTTTTTTTTGTAAATACATACTTATTATACATAGAAAACACCCAGACCAAGACAAACAGACATGTTCATGCACATAAATGTTTGTACTGTGTGGGAATCGAACCCACGAGCGTTGGTGTCAAAGTAGCGTAACAGCGCGTTCCACCACTGCGCCACCGAGCTCGTCAATGATCAGATGATGTCGAGAGCCTAGCAATCAGCGAGCGTGCATGAAAATAGCTATGAATGGAAAAGCAACATAGACGCAAGCACCGAGTCACGTGGCGCTCAGTTCTCACTGCACATCCCCTTGACTTAACTTGGTGAAAATATACATAGATAGTAACAATAAAATTCTGTATTGTATTGTATGAAACCGTCCACGCGAAAGTTTATAACGAGTTGCCCTTCTACAAAATACTCTGTGCCGACCTTTGGTTACACCACCCACAGACATTAATCTAAGTAAGTGTCAATTAAGTAGAAATACGAGAGCAGTGAAACCTTGTAAATACGTTTGTCTTACTTTTTCGAAATGCAAATTCGGATAGACTTCACTTTGGGAAGTGGGGCACAGACTTGGCAATAACACTAGATCCATCCTTTATTTTCTTGTTAAGAAGATTCAGAGTGGAGTAATAAATTTCATAAATATTTCATTTCTGGTTCATCTGTATATGCCGAGCTCGGTGGGTTCGGTTCCCGCACAGGACAAAAATTTGCTTGCATGTACATTTGTCTTGGTGTATTCAAGAAAGGTAGGGCACATCAAAGCAGATCGTTTCAACAACAACAAACGTCAAACAACTCCCTAAATGGTTGCTGTGTTCCTGCGTGTAAGTGAGGTCATCAGTAAGCTCCTATGGAGTTGCTGTGTTAGCAGCAGAAGTGGCATCGCGCGAGTGATACTCAATGTATTGGAAACGTTTATATGCTACGGTAACGGGTTTACATCAGGTGGGCCGTATGCTTGCATGACTCCCGACATTGTATAAAAGAAAAGATGTGCCTCTCTACACTCTGTCATTCACTTAATTTCGAACAACTTTGCGAGTGGCGTGGAGGTACTGCGGAAAACGCTGCGATACGTGGGGAACAAATGTATAGCCATGGTATAGCTGCTGAGCGCTGACAGAAGGGATGAACCCATGAACTGCTGACTTGATGTCGTAAAGGATGAATGTGTGTCAAAAGTCTGCCCGTAAAGATGTCGAAGACCACGAGAAGTACGTTTTTTTTATACCACTAAGGTGGCAAACAAGCGTATCGCCTGACTGATGGTAAACAGTTACTGGAGCCTATGGGCATTTGCACCAGGAGTGTCACTCTTGCGTTGCTGACCCTGTAAGAACCTCTTCACGCCTTTCTTGATGAATTCCATACAGTCCCTTGGGTAAACCTCGGCAGGGAGCTCAAACCACAACTTACAGTGCGCACAGTGCGCGACCATTTCGGTTCCAGTGTGTGCGGATGACCTCCCAGCCATCGGCAACCTGTGCGATTGTAAAACGAGGCTGTTGGCATGATGTCGAACAACTCCTCAGAACACAACCCATTATACTCGTACAACCGGTAGAACGCGCAAAGGGAGGCAAAAGATTCAGATATAAAGAATATATTTGATTGATCAGTGATAGCCCAGTGGATAAGGAGGGCCTATTGAACAACACGCCCCCGGTTTGAATCCTAGCATGTACCATTAAATTTTTGTTGTTGTGTTCCTGCGTGTGAGTGAGTAGAGTACCTCCACATCACAGAATTGTAAAAATATATGTCGTTTGACGAGCCCAGTGGCGCAGTGATTAGCGATGCTACTTAACACCATTTAGTGGGTTCGATTCTCACACACGACAAATATTCGTGTGCATGAACATGTGTGTTTATGTTGGTTTGTGTATGTTTAAGAGAGGTAGGGTACATCAAATCTCAAAATGATTGGCGAAGTACCTCTATTTCACAAAAAAAATCTGTGAGATAGACGGTTGTATTCTTGCGAATGAGTGGAGTTACCAGTTCACAGTTGGTTCCTAAGAAGTTAGTGTGTGGCTGTGAAGCAGCGGGAGTGGCAGCGTGCGAGTGATACTTTCTGTATGGAAAACATTCATAGGCTACGGTGACCACTTTACATCAAGTGAACCTTCCCGACATTAAAAAAAAACTCATACATTTGCTTGGAGAACCCTAAACGC
Organism: Pyralis farinalis; assembly: GCA_947507595.1. NCBI lineage: Eukaryota > Metazoa > Arthropoda > Insecta > Lepidoptera > Pyralidae > Pyralis > Pyralis farinalis. The sequence continues at coordinate 38,082,279 of OX382261.1, read as the reverse complement.
AAACCAAACTCGCGTTCGAGTTGAGTTTTTCTAATTTTCTCTTTCTATTGTAGCTGAAAATGGGTTTAAAAATAATCTTAAACGAGAGTGTTTGAAAGTCATCACTTTCGAGGAACCCCTTGTGGGGGTGCTCGTTCTTAAATTGAATTTCGCTTTTTAAACATCAAAGAGGTTTCATTTTTTATGTAAATATCCATTAGTGAAGAGATATAGTACTTTAACCGACTCCAAAAAGAAACAGTTTTTAGATTGAAACCCTATTGTTTATAGTGTGGATGTTATCTTTGTCAATTATAAACCGACGTTATATTTGGTAGATTCGATTGGTTTCGCATAAATTTGGGTGACCTAGCAACTTTATTGAAGACATTTTTGAAGTGGAAACTTCTTTAGCGGCGTTGTGCACTTTTTGGGATGAGTAACAAATGTTAAACTCGCGTCAGGACACGTGACCCTGACCGTAAGATTTGGGTGAGATTTAGAACTTAAGTTCGCTGCGGCGTTAAAACATTAGTTACCTCTAATTAAACAATTAAAACATGATGCGCTAGATTGTTCATAGGGCATTATTTTCTCGCGACCAAAACGTTGTAAGCGCCATGGAATTCTTGGCGTTTATGCGTTTCGTTCAACGTAGTTTATCAACATCGCTGTTTGGGTTAAGCGTCGCAGGGCGCTTGCGCGAGTGTGTGTGTGTTTGAGTTTTAGAGATTGGCAATGATGATGCTGGTAATGATGATGGTGAAGGAGTCGTTGAAATTATGGATGAAAGTTGATTTTTCTGAGAGATAAACTTTTTAATGTAATAGTTCTGAAGTGTTAAATTTTTAATGTTATATAAATTGTCATGTTTGTGTACGATAGCACAATAAATGAATATTGTATTTTACCACATACATGATAGTACTTTTATACTGATAAATAAAGCAATTCGTGCGAAATTATTCCCTAACCATTCCAAAATATTCAAAAATGCACAACGTTAATGTTCAAGTTTTCACTTCTGCCTCCGAGTGCAACCCGTTTTTTTTAAAAACGTTGGGAGGCATGCGAGCATACGGCCCACCTGATGTAAAGCGGTTATTGTAGCCTATAAACGCTTGCAATACGTTGAGTATCGCTTACCTCTGCTGCCAATTCAGCAACTCCATAGGAGCTTTCTGGTGAACTCACTCACACGCAGGAACACAACAACCCTCTAGGCAGTTGTTATTTGGCTGCGGTTTTCTGTGAGGTGGAGGTACTTCCCCAGATGGGCTGCTTTGATGCGCTACCTCTCTTAAAACATCCAGACCAAAAGAGACATGCTCATGCAGACAAATGTTTGCCTTGTGTGGGAATCGAACCCACGAGCGTTGGTGTCAAAGTTGCGTCATTCACCACTGAGCCACCGAGCTCGTCATATAGAGTTCGTAGAATAGGCGGGGTCCGTTATCTAAGCCTAGGATTTGGTGAAGATAGTGGTTTTGTCTTGGTGAGGCAGCCGTCAGAGCCCTACAACTAAGATGGAAGCCCATCCCTACTTTAGATTAGCTATGTTGCCTTATCTTTGTCTATGTCGTCGGATGTATACATGGTTCATATACCAAAATGAATAATTTTACTATTTTTGTCTGTCTGTCTGTTTATTCCAGCTAATCTCTGAAACGGCTGGACCGATTTTGACGGGACTTTCACTGGCAGATAGGTGATGTAATAAGGAGTAACTTAGGCTACTTTTATTTTAGAAACTTTATTTATTTTTATTATTATAAATAAATAATATTCCACGCGGACGAAGTCAACAACACACAGGTACAGCTAGTAACAAATATGTCCGAATATTTACCTTATGTATACAATGATATTATAGTAAGTAGTATCACTCGCGCGATGCCTCCTCTGCTGCTTACACAGCGACTCCTTGGGAGTTACTGGTGACCTCACTCACACGCGGGAACACCCTCTAGGGAGTTGTTATTTGGCTGCATACATATACATAAATTGTTCTCTAAGAAGAAAACCCGGTATATCCCGTGCTAAGTTAATCGACGAATTTTTTAATTGTGACCAAGTGACCAAGTCGTGTTTTATCAGAAGGTGATGTCAGGAGCCCTAGGAACCGGCGAGCGTGCATGAAACGAGCTATGTATGGCGCTCGCTTCTCTATGCCTACTCTGAAAGGGACCTGGCGTGAAGATATATTGACGAGCTCGGTGTCTCAGTCGTGAATGACGCGACTTTGACACCAACGCTCGTGGTTTCGATTCCCACACAAGACAAACATTTGTATGCATGAACATGTCTGTTTGTCTTGGTCTGGATGTAGATCTTGGCATGAGGTAGGGTGCATAAAAGCTGGGGAAGTAGGTACCTCCATCTCACAGAAAATCGCAGCTAATAAAAAAAAATCTTAGTGGGTTGTTATGTTCCTGCGTGTGAGTGAGGTCACCAGTAAAGCTTCTAAGGAGTTGCTGTGTAAGCAGCAGAGGAGGCATCGCGCGAGTGATATGACTTAATATACTACAAGCGCTAATAGGCTACGATAACTGCGTTACATCAGGTAGGCCGTATGCTTGTATGCCTTCCGACGTCGTATAAAATATATATATACATGCATACATATTTATAAATATATCTATGTAAGGGACGGGATGTAGTTTTCATCCCGTCAGTATCATCAATATCAGTGAGCCGTCTAATAGTTTTCACTGCATAGACTCTGCACCTGGTCTCAAGTCATGAACTACCCAAGCCTGGCTCGAAACCAACGTTCCGTACTTTATAAGAGCTGAAGACTGGCCCTCGTGTAGTACACATCTGAACCACTTAGACTACAAATTATGGTCAGTTTTGGAGGACATTGCCTGCTCGAAACGACACGCCGACATTATGTCTCTTAGTAAACCTCTGGAGCAAGCAGTGGCTAAATTTCCCTTGGAAACAGTGCGTAATTCCATATATTCGTGGCCAGATAGATTCAAGGTCTGTATCAAAGTCAAAGATGGTCATTTAGAATAGAATAATTTCTTTAATTTTTTGCCGAGACTGCTAAATACGTAACCCTTTGGGAGAAATGTACAATTTCTTACAAACAATTATACATTTTTCGCTCACAATTATTTCAATATCCCAACAAATCTAATATAAATTATACCCAGCACGAATTCGCAACTCGGCAAGGATCATTAGTGTTCACAAAATTATTGCCCGCTACGACTTGATCACGTTTCCCGATGGCAGGGGAATCAATAAGTGGATTTGAATTTTCAATAAACGATAAGGCTGAATCTGGTCACGTTTAATTGAATGAATCTTGGTGAATGTAGATTGTTGCATGATTTTATATTACTAGCTGTTACCTGTGGATTCGTCCACGTGGTCAAAGGGGGGAAAAGCGTATTAATTCACGGGAGTGAGCTATTTTACAAAAGAAGCCCGTGTCACCCGGACCCTCCCGCTATCTTCGTACAAACTTGCAATACGTTGAGTATCGCTTACCTCTGCTGCCAATTCAGCAACTCCATAGGAGCTTTCTGGTGAACTCACTCACACGCAGGAACACAACAACCCTCTAGGCAGTTGTTATTTGGCTGCGGTTTTCTGTGAGGTGGAGGTACTTCCCCAGATGGGCTGCTTTGATGCGCTACCTCTCTTAAAACATCCAGACCAAAAGAGACATGCTCATGCAGACAAATGTTTGCCTTGTGTGGGAATCGAACCCACGAGCGTTGGTGTCAAAGTTGCGTCATTCACCACTGAGCCACCGAGCTCGTCATATAGAGTTCGTAGAATAGGCGGGGTCCGTTATCTAAGCCTAGGATTTGGTGAAGATAGTGGTTTTGTCTTGGTGAGGCAGCCGTCAGAGCCCTACAACTAAGATGGAAGCCCATCCCTACTTTAGATTAGCTATGTTGCCTTATCTTTGTCTATGTCGTCGGATGTATACATGGTTCATATACCAAAATGAATAATTTTACTATTTTTGTCTGTCTGTCTGTTTATTCCAGCTAATCTCTGAAACGGCTGGACCGATTTTGACGGGACTTTCACTGGCAGATAGGTGATGTAATAAGGAGTAACTTAGGCTACTTTTATTTTAGAAACTTTATTTATTTTTATTATTATAAATAAATAATATTCCACGCGGACGAAGTCAACAACACACAGGTACAGCTAGTAACAAATATGTCCGAATATTTACCTTATGTATACAATGATATTATAGTAAGTAGTATCACTCGCGCGATGCCTCCTCTGCTGCTTACACAGCGACTCCTTGGGAGTTACTGGTGACCTCACTCACACGCGGGAACACCCTCTAGGGAGTTGTTATTTGGCTGCATACATATACATAAATTGTTCTCTAAGAAGAAAACCCGGTATATCCCGTGCTAAGTTAATCGACGAATTTTTTAATTGTGACCAAGTGACCAAGTCGTGTTTTATCAGAAGGTGATGTCAGGAGCCCTAGGAACCGGCGAGCGTGCATGAAACGAGCTATGTATGGCGCTCGCTTCTCTATGCCTACTCTGAAAGGGACCTGGCGTGAAGATATATTGACGAGCTCGGTGTCTCAGTCGTGAATGACGCGACTTTGACACCAACGCTCGTGGTTTCGATTCCCACACAAGACAAACATTTGTATGCATGAACATGTCTGTTTGTCTTGGTCTGGATGTAGATCTTGGCATGAGGTAGGGTGCATAAAAGCTGGGGAAGTAGGTACCTCCATCTCACAGAAAATCGCAGCTAATAAAAAAAAATCTTAGTGGGTTGTTATGTTCCTGCGTGTGAGTGAGGTCACCAGTAAAGCTTCTAAGGAGTTGCTGTGTAAGCAGCAGAGGAGGCATCGCGCGAGTGATATGACTTAATATACTACAAGCGCTAATAGGCTACGGTAACTGCGTTACATCAGGTAGGCCGTATGCTTGTATGCCTCCCGACGTCGTATAAAATATATATATACATGCATACATATTTATAAATATATCTATGTAAGGGACGGGATGTAGTTTTCATCCCGTCAGTATCATCAATATCAGTGAGCCGTCTAATAGTTTTCACTGCATAGACTCTGCACCTGGTCTCAAGTCATGAACTACCCAAGCCTGGCTCGAAACCAACGTTCCGTACTTTATAAGAGCTGAAGACTGGCCCTCGTGTAGTACACATCTGAACCACTTAGACTACAAATTATGGTCAGTTTTGGAGGACATTGCCTGCTCGAAACGACACGCCGACATTATGTCTCTTAGTAAACCTCTGGAGCAAGCAGTGGCTAAATTTCCCTTGGAAACAGTGCGTAATTCCATATATTCGTGGCCAGATAGATTCAAGGTCTGTATCAAAGTCAAAGATGGTCATTTAGAATAGAATAATTTCTTTAATTTTTTGCCGAGACTGCTAAATACGTAACCCTTTGGGAGAAATGTACAATTTCTTACAAACAATTATACATTTTTCGCTCACAATTATTTCAATATCCCAACAAATCTAATATAAATTATACCCAGCACGAATTCGCAACTCGGCAAGGATCATTAGTGTTCACAAAATTATTGCCCGCTACGACTTGATCACGTTTCCCGATGGCAGGGGAATCAATAAGTGGATTTGAATTTTCAATAAACGATAAGGCTGAATCTGGTCACGTTTAATTGAATGAATCTTGGTGAATGTAGATTGTTGCATGATTTTATATTACTAGCTGTTACCTGTGGATTCGTCCACGTGGTCAAAGGGGGGAAAAGCGTATTAATTCACGGGAGTGAGCTATTTTACAAAAGAAGCCCGTGTCACCCGGACCCTCCCGCTATCTTCGTACAAACTTGCAATACGTTGAGTATCGCTTACCTCTGCTGCCAATTCAGCAACTCCATAGGAGCTTTCTGGTGAACTCACTCACACGCAGGAACACAACAACCCTCTAGGCAGTTGTTATTTGGCTGCGGTTTTCTGTGAGGTGGAGGTACTTCCCCAGATGGGCTGCTTTGATGCGCTACCTCTCTTAAAACATCCAGACCAAAAGAGACATGCTCATGCAGACAAATGTTTGCCTTGTGTGGGAATCGAACCCACGAGCGTTGGTGTCAAAGTTGCGTCATTCACCACTGAGCCACCGAGCTCGTCATATAGAGTTCGTAGAATAGGCGGGGTCCGTTATCTAAGCCTAGGATTTGGTGAAGATAGTGGTTTTGTCTTGGTGAGGCAGCCGTCAGAGCCCTACAACTAAGATGGAAGCCCATCCCTACTTTAGATTAGCTATGTTGCCTTATCTTTGTCTATGTCGTCGGATGTATACATGGTTCATATACCAAAATGAATAATTTTACTATTTTTGTCTGTCTGTCTGTTTATTCCAGCTAATCTCTGAAACGGCTGGACCGATTTTGACGGGACTTTCACTGGCAGATAGGTGATGTAATAAGGAGTAACTTAGGCTACTTTTATTTTAGAAACTTTATTTATTTTTATTATTATAAATAAATAATATTTCACGCGGACGAAGTCAACAACACACAGGTACAGCTAGTAACAAATATGTCCGAATATTTACCTTATGTATACAATGATATTATAGTAAGTAGTATCACTCGCGCGATGCCTCCTCTGCTGCTTACACAGCGACTCCTTGGGAGTTACTGGTGACCTCACTCACACGCGGGAACACCCTCTAGGGAGTTGTTATTTGGCTGCATACATATACATAAATTGTTCTCTAAGAAGAAAACCCGGTATATCCCGTGCTAAGTTAATCGACGAATTTTTTAATTGTGACCAAGTGACCAAGTCGTGTTTTATCAGAAGGTGATGTCAGGAGCCCTAGGAACCGGCGAGCGTGCATGAAACGAGCTATGTATGGCGCTCGCTTCTCTATGCCTACTCTGAAAGGGACCTGGCGTGAAGATATATTGACGAGCTCGGTGTCTCAGTCGTGAATGACGCGACTTTGACACCAACGCTCGTGGTTTCGATTCCCACACAAGACAAACATTTGTATGCATGAACATGTCTGTTTGTCTTGGTCTGGATGTAGATCTTGGCATGAGGTAGGGTGCATAAAAGCTGGGGAAGTAGGTACCTCCATCTCACAGAAAATCGCAGCTAATAAAAAAAAATCTTAGTGGGTTGTTATGTTCCTGCGTGTGAGTGAGGTCACCAGTAAAGCTTCTAAGGAGTTGCTGTGTAAGCAGCAGAGGAGGCATCGCGCGAGTGATATGACTTAATATACTACAAGCGCTAATAGGCTACGGTAACTGCGTTACATCAGGTAGGCCGTATGCTTGTATGCCTCCCGACGTCGTATAAAATATATATATACATGCATACATATTTATAAATATATCTATGTAAGGGACGGGATGTAGTGAACACTTAGCTTTTTTGATGCAAAAGCTTTTTCCATATTATTGTCCCCAACACCTGAACTTCAGATAAATATGTAACCGGATGTCCAATCTATAAACATAAGGATGCGAATAGTACATGTGGGGCTTTACTATATCTGGGGAAAACAAGTACGCAGCCAGCCTTTTTTATTTTCATACAATGTTGGAAGGCAAGCAAACGGCCCACCTGAATAAAGCGGTTACCATAGCATGTGACCACTTGCAACACATTAAGTATCGCGCGATGCCACCTCTGCTGCTAACAAAGCTACTCCATACGCTTACTAGTGATCTCACTCACTCGTAGGAACGTAACAACCCTCCATCCAAGCAATGTCAACCGCAGCCTCTCTATGGACGGGTTTATCCACCTTAAGTTTCTATTTACTCGGAGTGCACGTTAATTCGTCGGTGCCAGCTACACGATAGAAGACAATGCCGCCGCCAATCCACATTTGAGCAGCGTGGTGGAGTATGATCTAATGGCTTCGGTTGAAGGGAGACTCGTATCCCTGCTGTGGGATGAGTAAGGGTAGGAGTTGCGGAATCCTAAAAAAGTTCATAATGTTTAACAACAAACGAAAGTAAGCCGAAGTTTTCTCATTTCCCTTAAAAAGATTAACACGTTGTACGCTAGACGTGCCCCGAAATCTAATTGCTATTGGTTAAAAATTCGTTTACCGATATTTCTACTTCTTTCTGATTCTATCTGTAAGCTAGGTACACTCACGTACAGAAATCGTTTACTAATTTGTTTTACTCTCGTTTATTTTACAGCACTTAAGCACTTTAACCATGTTTAATTTGCAAAAACGATATATTTTAAATTTAGAGTGATCGATAATGTAATATCCTCCTCGACTTCTTTGATAGAAATATATCGGAAGTGTTGATGAAGGGACAAAAATTGTATCAATAATGATAAATGTAGATATTAATGTATGATTTAAAGCAAATCTGATCTGTAGACAAGATGTAGATTCATCTGTAGATAAAATCTGTACATAATAAAATACAAGAGGTATTTTGCCACAGAATTACAAAAAAGGGTTTTCGTACGGAGGTTATTTTCTTTCACTCAGGACATTCTCATAACTGAGTATCGCAACCAGTTATCGAAGAGGTTTGTTTCTTCTTTCTTGGCAACTAGTAGCGATGGAAGAATATGGTTCATTGTGAAAATCACTTTCATCCAATAAGCATGGATGGAGTCACACAGGCTGGCAAAAAGTTATTTTACTCTAGAACGAATACATCACGCTACCGCGGATGCGGGAAAATTGAAGAGGTTTGTCAAGCGCTAAATATAGTGAGGCATGGTTGCGTACGCGTGGAGAGAACCAACGCTTAAGTATAAAATATATTATATCATAGGAAGCTAATAAATAATTCCATCAATAGAAAAAGCATTAAAATAGCACAGAGCAAATAAGCATCCATAATATGCCCCGCAATGAACACATTATAATGATTAATTTCTAATATTAAATATCATGCCTATTATTAACAGTTATTAACCCTTAGAAATTTCCCGCGTAACCGATGCCTTATACATACAACGCTAGAGCTGAACGGGTCCAGGTCAGAATCAGTTAAAGCTTTGCTTCTGTTTACAATTATTCGTAGAGTGAATGGGAGACTAAACGTAGCACATGAACAATAGTTTTTAATGGAGTATGCGCATATGTCAGGTGTCAATAACACGAATCGCGTGGGAACGATCTCACTTCTTCATAACGCGACTCGGCCAGTTTGCCTTATATTCTATTTTAATCACATTAGATATAGTTTAGTACATTGTATTATTTGATAAATTATATGTAGTGACAAATAAACATACCACCCAATGGATATTAAACAGTTATAGCAGTTCATACACGTTTGAAATACAAAAATAACCATCTTCCTTATCGCGTTGCTCCTTAGAAGCGCATCGTTAACTTGGCAACTTCTTAGAAGCGTATTGTTAACGTCACCACAACAAGAAGAAGAAGAAGCACAACAACTCTCCAGGAATTTATTATTAAGCTTCAATCTTCTATAATTTAGAAGTACTTTACTCAGTCAGGTTACTTATTACCTAGAAACTATAAATATACGTAGCTATAATATAAAGTGTGACAACGTATTTTTTTCCTCTACATGCATGTCTAAGTTGAAACATAAGAACCATATTTTTTATTTAGAGCGAGATAGCACGTCATCTTACGATATATTATAGGCATATATGTGACGTGCTTAACTATAACAACTTGCATTAGTCATATTCTCCTTAATTTTTTATTTTTTTTATACTACGTCGGCAAGAATACAAGCATACGGCCCACCTGATGTAAAGCGGGTACCGTAGCCTATTAACACTTGCGTTATACTAATTATCACTCGCGCGATGCCTCCTCTGCTGCTTACACATCAACTTCTTGGGAGCTTACTGGTGACCTCACTCACATGCAGGAACACAACAACCCTCTAGGGAGTTCTTATTTGACTGCAGTTTTCTGTGAGGTGGAGGTACTTCCCCAGGCAGACTGTTTTGATGAGCCCTACCTCTCTTAAACATCCAGACCAAGATAAACAGACATGTTCATGCACACAAATGTTTGCCTTGTGTGGGTATCGAACTCACGAGCGTTGGTGTCAAAGTCGCGTTATTCACGACTGAACCACCGACCTCGTCGAAATCTCTTTTGTAGTTATATTATTCACTTACAACGAAAACTTACCTCTGTGTCTCATTTATTATCAATTGTTGAATTCTATACGTTATAGTAAATGTGCAATATTTCTATATCGCTGTATCACTAATGCACGTGACTGTACTACAAAATAATCGCAACGGTGTCGAGTAAGACGTTAATTGCATGATCACGGTCTTAATAAGGTTACTTGAGATCTCCATCTTTCTTATTATGGGGGGATAGAGTGAAAATTAGCATAATTATAATCGCAAAGTAGGAATTTATTCCATCGTACGTTTTTATTACTCTAACATTTTCTTTGACCTTTTCTTCGGATAATTTATTATTATATAGTGTAATTGATATTTCATAAATTTTCCCAGCCCCTTTGACCGCGAAATGTGACTGTTAAAAACCCATTTTTATATGCGACTCTATCCTACTAATATTATAAATGCGAAAGTTTGTATGTATGGATGGATATTAGTTGCTCTTTCACGCTTAAAGGGCTGAACAGATTTGAATGAAATTTGGCACGTAGATAGATTATGATCTGGATTAACACATAGGCTACGTTATTTGACTACACGCGGGCGGAGCAGCGGGCAGCATCTAGTAATAAATAAAGGAAGAAACAAAAGAAATAAAACCAATAATTTGACCATGAAATCAACACCATGTACATTCATGTTTAAGAAATGTACACGAAAATTATACGGTACATGCGAATGTCGTGCGATGTCTCAAGTAGGTCTGATATTAGTGTATTTTCAGGGTCTGCACGAGGCCTTGGGCCAGTTTTCAGACTAGATCTTATCAATAAAGTAGAATAAATGCGGTCGAGATGCGAGCATTGCGCAAAATTTGTGGCATAACGCTTGCTGACCGCGTTAGTAATGAAGACGTGAGAGAAAGAGTTGGTCTAAAAGAGAATGTCGGTGTTAAGATAAGAAAGGGCATGCTCCGTTGGTTCGGACAAGTAGAAAGAATGCGGGACGAAAGAATGACGAAACAGATATACAATGCAAAAGTAGAAGGATGTAGGAGCCGAGGAAGGCCGAGACTAACCTACCATGACCAAATTGGTCGTGTTTTATCAGAAGGTGATGTCAGAAGCCCCAGGAACCGGCGAGCGTGCATGAAAAGAGCTATGAATGTCACAGAAGCGAGTGAAGTATGCAAGGACCGCGTCTTATGGCGCTCGGTTCTCTCTGCCTACCCCGCAAGGGACTTGGTGTGAAGATATACATACATTCATACATACATATACATACATCTTATCATTTTTTTTATACAACTAGATTGGCAAACAAGCATGCGGCCCGCATCAGATGGTAAGCGATCACCGCAGTCTATTGACGCTCGCAACACCACGGGGATGTTACGCGTGCGCTGCCAATCTTGTGACCTAAGGATGTTTCGTCACAGTACGCAGTAATTTCTCTGCCATATCTCACCCTAACCGGAACACAGCTGTATAAATATAACTTCTTGGCGGTAGAAATACGTGAAGAGAAGTACTCGCGCAGAAGACTTTTGTATGAAGTCTCCCTCTGGTATCTATATCTATGTCCATTACAGATGGACAACAAGTACTCTACAGAATACAAATATGCTCGAGAAAAGCAAATAACAAATCTATAGTACTATATGTATACGTGATAGGTATGAAAGCAATATCAGATATGATAGTTATGGCAGGCGTAAACTATATATAGATATATATATATATATATATATATTTTGCCATATATATATATATATATATTTTGCCATATATATATATATATATACATGGCAATCTTTGTATATATATATGGCAAAGATTGCCATGCACCACGGTTTATCAAATATCTAACACTATTGGGACCTAAATTCTGAGTTGTTACCTAACACATCGATTCCAATAATATAGATTGCAGAACCGTCTAAACGCCTGGTAATTCTCCCTTGTGGCCACCAAATCAGAATAGTATACTACCCCGGATGTGACACGCAAGGAATTTAACATGTCGTCCCGCTCCCGACGCCAGAAATCGCACTCCCAGAGAACATGATGTGCTGTTTGCTCGAATTCATTCATTGCTTTGTGTGTTCTACCGATTGTACAACGGACTGTGTTCCGAACAATTGTTCGAAATCATGGCGACAGCTACTTTTTATAACCGCACCGCTCACCGATGGCGGGGAGGAAGCATGCTCGGAAGCGTGGGTGACCTCACTCGCTTCCGAGAACTCTCAAGCTGTGGAATGAGCTCCCAGCTGAGGCTTTGATATCCCCTAGAGTAAGGACACATCGAGTATAATACATTATATCAACATTTTCGAAGGGCCTCTACGCGTTGGATCCATATCCCTGTGCACGTGAAATGACCGGGGATAACACCCGTGCTTTAAGAGATACATATAGTATTAAATTATTGTCGATAAAAATTAATAACACTTTGAAGTTACACATATTAAGTACTCATAAATGCTTTGTTAAAATACTCTTTGACCTCAAGACTTCTTAGTAATGACTTACTTTGAAATGTCATTGGCAGTTGCGTATTTTTCTTGAACTTTAACAAAATGGATCACAATATTTGTGCCATTCGTGCGTTGGCGAAGCCAATATTATGCATATTAGATCAGAATTGTAAAGATAAAAATTCTTTATTAGCCATTGGTCCCTCGCAGACACTTAGACACGTCTAACATTTTTGGAAATATAATCTCATTGTATCTTAATCGGAATGGCCATTGGCGAAGAAGAAATAAGGAAATTCCAAAATAGGTCTCTTTTAAAATTGACAATTATATATTACAAAAAATTCACATAAACATATTGGTACAATATGAAATGGTATAATTAAAGATTTTTAAGGACAGGTCGTCTGTGCTGAATTATTTCCAGACATCTTTGTCACTTACATATTCACCAATTCTATAATAATCCCTTTTACATGGAGTATTTTTAATGTGCTATTTGGTATACATTGTCAGGAAAGCACAGAACTGTTTCAGGCTATGTTATTTTGAAATCGAATATAATTTACAAGAAGTCCTAGCAAGCCGATATTATTACGCTAAATGTCGTAATCAAGCGTTTTGTATGTAATTATTACGAGTTCAATTAGTTTGATTTGGTTTATGTAACGAGGTAGTAAGTACAAAGCTTACGTACAAAAAAAAATGATTTTGTGTAGAGACATCATAATAAAACAAGGCATGCAAGATTAAGAGAAAGAATGACGAAACAGATATACTATGCATCGATCTAGGAATGGAGAAAGACTAACATACTAACCTACCATGATCAAATTATTGCGTTTCACCAGCCCAGAAAGGAGAATGCATGGGAATAACAATAAAATAAAAAATAAAATAAATATTGTCGGACAAATTACACAGCGCCATCTAGCCCGTAAGTAAGCGAAGCTTGTGTTATGGGTACTAAACAACTGATAAACATACGTAAATACATTTTTTTTAAATACATACTTATTATACATAGAAAATACCCAGACCAATACAAACAGACATGTTCATGCACACAAATGTTTGTACTGTGTGGGAATCGAACCCACGAGCGTTGGTGTCAAAGTAGTGTAACAACGCGTTTCACCACTGCGCCACCGAGCTCGTCAGAATGAATGTTAATTAATGAGTGGGTTATGTAAGGATCGAGTCACATAGCGTTCGGTTCTCATAATCACTTGTCATTAGCTTGCATTCTTTCTACGTGTCCAAATCATTACATTACCTATGAAAGCTTCTAATACATTAAGTATCACATCTCTGCTGCTAACATAGCAACTCCTTAGGACCTTACTGGTGACCTCACTTACACGCTGGAACACAACAACCCTCCAGAGAATTGTTATTTGGTTGCGGTTTTCTTTCCCTTTCTAACCTTACCTTTTCTTATCTTAACACCGATACTCTTATTCTTACGTCATCAATCTAAAACAGAATATTGGTGTTGAAGCTATCACAAGTTCACTCGTGAAAATTAATACAAGATATAAGTAACCAGCAGCTTGACAATAGCTTGCAGTAAATTTTACATACAGCACTAAAGCGCGGAACTCGTCGTGCCTACCTAACTTCGTCGTAGTTGAGAACCAGATAAGAATAAACAACTTCACAACACACGACTTGAGGCAGTCGAAATGTAGTCGGAGATAGGATAAAAATTGCCACAAATAGGCAATGGTGATACGTAGTGAGGTAAACTAAGAATATTTATTTTCAATTCTCATAAAAAAAAAAATACCATGACCAAATTGGTCGTGTTCTATCAGAAGGTGATGTCAGGAGCCCTAGAAACTGGCGAACGTGCATGAGAAGAGCAATGAATGTTAAAGAAGCGAGGAGATATGCAAGGATCGAGTCACGTGGCGCTTGGTTCTCTCTGCCTACCCCGTAAGGTAATATATATATAATATAATAAGGTAAACACTGTAATAATAACGAAATCATGTTAACTGAAATACTAACTAAATATTTTTGTTTTTTTTTTTTGTAAGGGATTTAGCGTGAAGTTATAGATAGATAGATAAAAATAAAGATGCATAAAAACTCATATCTCGAAAATTTAAATGATTATTGTTATAAGATTAAAAGTGATTACTTATATGGCATACGTGTTATCTCCAGAGCGAATTTACGATTCCTACGGTATATATCCAACGTGAAGTTTTTATACGTAATTTGTTTGCAATCTCAGTCTACAGTAACCACTTTACATCAGGTGAATCGTATGCTTGTATGCCTCCCGACGTTGTGTAAAAAAAATATAATTGGCGAGACAACGAAAGTGACCACAATACGCATACCATTATTCCGTCTAATCATATAGTCTAATGGGAATGTTCAAAAGCAAAACCTCTAAATAAAAAATATAATTAAAATTCATACATGCAAAAAATTCTCATTTCAAGTAGTTCTTCCTGGTTGCCTTACTGATAGAAAATCTTATAGATAATAAATATGTGCCTGCGGTCTTCGCAGTCGGAGTCCTAATTAAATCCTTATTTTGCCACAACAGCGTTTGCAGCATTTTCTTAAACTCATGTGACTACAGTTCTGATTAGGGATGAAACGAATGTTCGGTAACTATCCAGTAACCGACCTGTCCGGCTCAAATTTTAAATCCGGCCGAATACCGAATAAGAAACGAGTATCCGGCCGGATACCGGATTTCAAATAAATACGTACGACATAAAGATTGAAGGCACTTTATTTAAATGCATGCATGCAAATGAAGCATGATTTTTTAATAACAGAACAAAAAAATTATACTGAAACTGCACTCCTTAGTGCAGTTTCAGTATCATTTTTATTCCGGTATCAAATTATGATGAATAAATACCAATTTCTCTGCGTTAAAAGGAAACAGTTTTTCGGTTTAGCTTGTCTTCGTATACAAGGCAAGCTTCCGAAAAAAGTCTTTCGCCATACACACTGTTGCAGGGCGCTGAAAGGTAAACAAACTCTAGTCAACTTCGTTAAGTTTGGGTAATATACATCATTAGCTGATCACCAAATTTAAGGATCACGATAGCGACCAATGCGCACTGAATTCAGATAAGAATCAATTTCACACGTAATTGCGTTTTTTTCTTGATCGTGACATTGTCTTTTCTGTCGCTACCTCATTAAAGCAATCCTAAAAGGTATCATGATCTTCGCGAGATACAGCCGAGTCTTCTCTTCTACTTTTTTTGACTGACGATGAACATGAACTGCTGCTAGAGGCTTCTTCACAAGACATTTTCATAAATGTTCTGGCGAGCTCTCTCCGCTTCAATAACACCCAAAAAGTTTGTTTTAAATCTGGGGTCTAGGTTAAGTTGCAACCAAGTAGTTGGAGTCTTGATTTGAGAAGTTGAAACGACTTTCTAATTCTGCTCTCAATGAGACCCTCATGTTTGGTAAATCAGGTGTTCTTTGCTTAGTTTTATCGTATTTGCAAACAATTTAAGAAGACAATAAAGCGCTAATGTCACTCATAAACAAAAGGGCCCGAAATCACCCGAGTCCACCCGATCGCTTAGTCGCCACTTGACTATGTTCGGCCGGATATTCGGCCATCCGGCTTCAAGGTTGGCCGAATATTCGGTATTCGGTATCCGGCATAACGTCTATCCGTTTCATCTTTAGTCCTGATACCCCAGATTTTTACCAGAGAGAGACTTTGTACAAAAGTTGTCTACATGGGTACCTCTGTCTCATCTATTTCTACCGCCAAGCAGCTATATTCATATAGCTGGGTTCCGGTTTGGAGGGTGAGATATGGCAGAGAAATTACTGGGTACTACGACGAAACATCCTTAGGTCCCAAGATTTGTAGCGCGCGAGTGACATCCCCGTGGTATTGTGAGCGTCAATAAGATGCGGGCCGCATACTTGTTTGCTAATCTAGTTGTTTAAAAAAAAGAATAAAACGATTATTGTTCAGCTAACAATATGCTATCCGATAATCGTGTCGTGAACAATAAAAGTCATCAAGTGAAGTGAATTTCCCGGAGACATTAGGCCAAATCGCACATCTCGAGGGGTGGCCAGATAAACCAGCGTAAAATATAATGTCAGCCGAAATAAGTTGCGACTCTCATGCTGATAAAATTCTGAAGGTAATTTTGGATAGTGTGGGAGGATGGCGGGCGATACAAGATACAGGTATCTTGGAAATGTCCATGGAAATGTGTTTTATTTATTATTCTACTATACGCATGTTTTGAATGAATGAATGAATGTGAAATAAAGCGAGTGAGGTGTGTAAGGAACGGGTCACGTGTCGCACGGTCTCTGCCTACCCCTCAAGAGATATGGCGTGAGATTATATAGATAGATAGACGTATGTTTTCTAAGATGTTTCAATAGGACTATGTTCAGCGCCGTACAATAATGTACGCCATCAAAGTACATAGATTGTGTTCCTGCGAGTGAGATTACCAGTAAGCTCCTGAGTAGTTGCTGTGCAAGCAGCGGTGGTAGTAAAATGGTAGCATAATAACACACATCAATAGCCTAAGACGTCGTTTTAATTTTGACGAACTCGTCGACGCAGTGATTAGTAACGCTATTGTCACACCAAAGTTCGTGGGTTTGATTCCCACACAGGACAAACATTTGCTCGAGTTCGAACATGGTCTGTTTGTCTTAGTCTGGGTATTTTGAAGAGAGCTAGTGGCATCAAAGCGACCCGTCTAGAGAAGATCCTACATTACCTTCTTCTTTTTAAAGAGAAGTTTTACATCCTTCATCTTATTAAAGAGAGGTAGGGCGCATCAAAGCAGCCCATCTGGGGAAGTAGTTCCACCTCACAGAAAACCGCAACCAAATAACAATTCCCTAGAGGGTTGTTGCGTTCCTGCGTATGAGTGAGGTTACCAGTAAGCTCTTAAGGAGTTGCTGTGTAAGCAGCAGAGGAGGCATCGCGCCAGTGATACTTAATATATTACAAGTGTTAATAGGCTACGGCAACTGCTTTACATCAGGTGGGCCGTATGCTTGATTGTCTACCGACGTTGTATAAAAAATACACAGAAAACCGTAGCCAAATAACAACTCCCTGGAGGGCTAATGTGTTTCTGCTAGTGAGTACGGTCACCAGTCAATTCCTAAGAAGTTGGTGTGTTAGCAGTATCGGTGACATCGTGTGAGTGCTTAATGTATTGCGTGTGTTCATAGGCTACGATAATCACTTTACATCAGGTGGGCCGTGTGGTTGTATGCCACCCGACGCTGTATAAAAAAAAACGAGTGTGCTTTAGACCACACGACTGAAGTAAAACTTCTTTAGCTCCATAGTGTGATACAGACAATAGGCCTGCACTGTGTCTTACATATACGAAACTTAACTCGCTATGAGAGAAAGAGAGAAAGAAAATGTGTGCTCGCACCTCTCCCTCTTGCCCCCACAGTAATATACGAAACGTAACTCTCTCTCTTTCTATCTTCAATAACTTATATCTCCCTCTCAACTTCCGTTCGCCTCGCCCGATTACACTTTTCGTAACGCTCTCGTCACGCATTCACCAGCTTACTCCCCAAGTCAAGCGTGCGTAAAATAGTTTTACTTCAATACTATAAACGTTTCACAACAGACGGGTCGCATTATTTATTATTTACCGCTCGGCGCGATGTGACAAATATCCACGTAAATAGTTAATGGATTATAAATAAAAAAAATAAAAATAAAAATTCTTTATTTGCCATTGGGCCCTCGCGGGCACTTAGACACGGCTTACAGTTTTTGAAATATAATCTTAATGTATCTTATTTAATTCTCTTTTTACTTTTTTCCTTTTTTTTTACTAGCATTTCGGAAATGACCATTGGCTAAGAAGAAATGCCGAAAGAAACTTGCCAATATAGGTCTCTTTTAAAATTGTCAATTAGATATTACAAAAACAAAAAATTCATACGCATATTGGTACAATAATGTTATCAAATGGTAAAATTAAAGATTATTAAGAACAGGTAGTCTGTGCTGAATTATTTCCAGACATCTTTGTCAGTTATATATTCATCAAATTCAGACAATATTTCGCGAAAGCCTTTACAGATGTATTTACTTTGTGTGCTTACGCTAAAATAAATAATATAAAAATATATAAAGAAATAGTATTGGGAAAGAATTTTGAAAGATATTAAAATTTAATGAATAAATATTGATGGACATAAATTACACATCGCCATGTAGTCTCAAAGGAAGCGAAGCTTGAGTTATGTTTACTAAACAACTGATAAAAATACGTAAATACATTTGTTTTTTTTTTGTAAATACATACTTATGATACATGGAAAACACCCTA
Source organism: Pyralis farinalis (assembly GCA_947507595.1). Lineage (NCBI taxonomy): Eukaryota > Metazoa > Arthropoda > Insecta > Lepidoptera > Pyralidae > Pyralis > Pyralis farinalis. The sequence continues at coordinate 38,063,424 of OX382261.1, read as the reverse complement.
TCAAGACAAACAGACATGTGTATGCGCACAAATATTTGTCCTGTGTGGGAATCGAACCCACGAGACGAGCGTTGATGTCAAAGTAGCGTGACTAACCACTTCGACAATGAGCTCGTCGAAACAAAAACGAGGTTCTAACCTGTGAATGCTTCTGGTTTATTTGGTGGTAATACAGAGCAAATAATTGGTTCATGCGAAATAGCGTCGGCCGGCACCTAACGCCTTCCGTCAGTAAAATCATGCTAATGCTGCCATGGCTGCTCTGCTTGTGTCTGTCTTGGCTATTGTGACTGCTTCTACGATTGTCTGCTATATTAATAGAAAGCAATAATAAATGCGTGAAGAAATAATGCGTAAAGAACAAGAAATGCGTTAATAAGTTTTTAGAGGATCGGCAACACATGAGTGACACCCCTGATGTTGCAAATGCCCATAGACTACGGTGACTGTTTATCATCAGGCAGGCCGTATGCTTGATTGCCACTTTGGTAGTATAAAAAAAAGAAAGTACTCTCACCGGTAATTTGCAAATAAAGGATCAGAACAGCCAGGAAGGAACGGTGACGAAGATATTCGTTTGTATTCCAGATGGCGAGCAATCCCAGAGACGACTGCAGCAAGCGAGGCAGGAATGACCAGAGCAGCCATAACAGCGACGCCATGCGTCTACTTTAAGAGGCGCGTTAAGAGAGGTAGGGAAGAGATGTAGGGCGTATCAAAGCAGCCCATTTGGGGAAGTACCTCCACCTCACAAAAAACCGCATCCAAATTACAACTCCCTAGAGGGTTTTGACGAACTGTCTGCTTGTCTTGGTCTGAGTATTTCTAAGAGAGGTGGGGCGCATCAAAGCAACCCGTCCGGTTAAGTATCTCCACCTCACAGAAAACCGCAGTCAAATAAAATATCCCTAGAGGGTTTTTGTATTTCTGCGGTGTAAGTGAGGTCACCAATAAGCTCCTAAGGAGTTGCTGTGCTAGCAGCAGAGGTGGCATCGCGCGAGTTACATTAACGTTCATAGGCTACGGTGACCACCTTACATCAGGTGGGCCGTATGCCAGCGGTGTCACTCGTGAGTTGCCGACCTTAAAATGTATACGAACTATGTATATGCCGTATGGTTATATGCCACCCGACGTTATATAAAAAACTTAATGTTACCAAATGGGTACTGACTGAATCTAGTATAGGTGAAATAACATACATACATATCGTCACGTCTGTCTCCCATTGGGGTAGGCAGAGACTATACAACGCCTGGTGTAGCGATCCAAACATACCGCTCTCGCTTCTTCCACACTCATCAACCTCATGCATGCTCTTCGGTTTTGGGTACTTTTGACTTGGCCCTTTTTCAACACAACACCAATTTTGATCTATATGTGTGCGTCTAGGGCGGCCCCTACCGACGTCACCATTCACTCTTGCTAGATACACTTCTTTCGTAATTCTTTTGTCATTCATTCTTTCTAAATGACCAAACCAGTTCAGCACACCCTTTTAAATGTTTGTCACTACATCAACTTTCTTTCCACATAGTTCTCGTATCGTGGTATTATTTATTCTATCAACCTTTCTCACTTCACACATACTCCTCTGCGCTCTCGTTTCTACGGGGTTCACCGTTATATATGTATGTATGTATACCTTCACGCCAAGTCCCTTGCGGTGTAGGCAGAGAGAACCGAGCGCCATAAGACGCGGTCCTTACATACTTCACTCGCTTCTGTTACATTCACTCTTTTCATGCACGCTCGCCGGTTCCTGGGGCTCCTGACATCACCTTCTGATAAAACACGACCAATTTGGTCATGGTAGGTTAGTCTCGGTCTTCCTCGGCTCCTACATCCTTCCACTTTTGCATTGTATATCTGTTTCGTCATTCTTTCGTCCCGCATTCTTTCTACATATGCGAACCAACGGAGCATGCCCTTTCTTATCTTAACACCGACACTCTCTTTCAGACCAACTCTTTCTCTCACGTCTTCATTGCGAACGCGTTATATATGTATATATATACTAGCTGACCCGGCGAACTTCGTACCGCCTCAGGATCAATAAATGGTGTGTTAACTTATTAGATGGTATAAATTCTTTTAATACTTATTATCCTATTCCGGACGAAGACAAATCCAAAAACACAAAAATCATATAAATCGGTCTAGCCGTTCTTGAGTTATAAATGGTGTATCTAACACGACTTTGTTTTATATATATATAGATGCCAATTCGTACTTGAGATATCATAAAAAAAGAATTTCATATAAAATGTATGAGAAATGTAATTTACTTTATTATTTTTTTTTTGTTATTTTTTTTCATGTTTTAATACTTATTATCCTATTCCCGACGAAGACAAATCCAAAAACACAAAAATCATAAAAATCGGTCCAGCCGTTCTTGAGTTTTAAATGGTGTAACAAACACGACTTTGTTTTATATATATAGATATAGATATATATGTTCGTTCGTTGCATTCGTGTGAAATAATTAGTGACGGAATCATACAAAGTGGTTTAAATCAAATTACAATCTGGTCTAATAAACATGTACCAACCTATGAGTTTAATTGCTTCTTGAGATTCCAGAGCAAACGTAATACACTATCGTATCTCTGTTAACTGGCTGTGCTACGAGGAGTGAATGCAGGCTCCGTATTAACAAGATTAGTCACGTCTGTTATTAACATAGGCATGAGTTATATAAATACAAATATATAGTTTGACGAGCTCGGTGGCACAGTCGTGAATGACCCGACTTTGACACCAACGCTCGTAGGTTCGATTCCCACACAAGACAAACATTTTTGTGCATGGCTGTTTGTCTTGGTCTGAATATTTTAAGAGAGGTAGGGCGCAAAGCAGCCCGTCTATGGAAGTACCTCCACCTCACAGAAAACCGCTTAGGCTACGGTACCCGCTTTACATCAGGTGGGCCGTATGCTTGTATGCCTCCCGGCGTAGTATAACAAAAAAAGTTTATGAAACATATCTCTGCATATTTCAGAGCCGTGGATAAGAAACCGGTCTATTGACTAATAGATCCCAGGTTCAAGTCCTGGCCTGTAACTAAATTCATGTTTTTGGATTTATATACATATTTGTAATTATCACTTGCTCGGCGGTGATGGAAAACATCGTGAGGAAACCCTCACGTCCAAGAAATTATATTTCGATAGACGTGTGATAGGTCTGGCGTCCCTCTGAGTTGTGGAGGACTGTCTGAACTGTCTGGTCTGACAGCAGTCGCTCCATGTCAAAATCAGTATTGTCGCCAAATCTTTAGGCTTAGATAGCGGACCCTGATAACCCTAATGGATTAGAAAACGGGATAACGCGGGAAATAAGACCTGTTTCAATGTTACTTTATTTATCACTCAATAACAATATGTGACAAATGTATGAGTTTATCGAATAAAAAATATATTTTTTTTATACACCGTCGGTAGGCATACAAGCATACGGCCCGCTTGATGTATGTACAGCAGTTACCGTAGGCTAATAACGCTTGTAATATATTAAGCAACAATCGCCCGATGCCTCCTCTGCTGCTTACACAGCAACTTCTTAGGAGTTTACCAGTGACCTTACTCACTAGGGAGTTGTTATTTGGCTGCCGTTTTCTATGAAGTGGAGGTACATCCCGCGACGGGCTGCTGTAATGCGCCCTACCTCCCTTAAAACATCCAGACCAAGACAAACAGACATGTTCATGCACACAAGTGTTTGTCTTGTGTGGGAATCGAACCCACGAGCGTTGGTGTCAAAGTCGCGTCATTCACGACTGAGCCACCGAGGTCATCAAAATCGTTTATCTGCTCTATCCAAGATAATAAATCTTTCTATCTATCTATAACTTCACGCCAAATCCCTTACGGGGTAGGCAGAGAGAACCGAGCGCCACGCGACTCGATCCTTACATACCTCACTCGCTTCTTTAACATTCATTGCTCTTTTCATGCACGCTCGCCGGTTTCTAGGGCTCCTGACATCACATTCTGATAGAACACGACCAATTTGATCATGGTAGGTAAGTCTTGGCCTTCCTCGGCTTTTACATCCTTCCACTTTTGCATTGTATATCTGCTTCGTCATTCTTTCATCCTACATTCTTTCTACATGTCCGAATCAACGGAGCATGCCTCTTCTTATATATTTTAACACCGACGCTCCCTTTCATACCAACTCTGCTACTAACCTCATCATTGCGAATACGGTCTACAAGCGTTACACCACAAATTTTGCGCAACGCTCGCATTTCAACCGCGTTTATCATATCGTATATCCTATCCAAGAAATCTTTAGTAAGAATATAAGCACAACATTTTATTTTGAAGAGAATACTAGTCTCCCTGTATTACAGGTCGCCCTTTCCCCTACTAGAGTACAGCGTTCTGGACATCTGATTATCTATATAAATGAGATAATACGATAGATACGAGCTCGGTAGCGCAGTCGTGAATGACCATTCATCCAATCCATTGAAAACTATTAAGAAATGTTGACTGTCTGTCAACCGTTATGGTTGATTTTATTCCATACATGAAAGGAATGACCGATAAAATCGGAAAGCTACATTAATACTGCATTTACACTAGGTAGACAGGAAGAAAATGGAACACATGCAGTCACCCAAAGATGTTTTTCCCACTTGAAAAATCTGGAGTCTATATAATTGACTGCGATTGTGGAAGCTCATACATAAGGCAAACCAAGAGATCTGCGACGCTAAGGATCAAGGAGCACATGGCTGAAGTTAAGAATAGAAAAATTGAGAAATCCGCCATAGTTGAATACCTCCTGCAAACGGATGTCAATCACTGGATTGAGCTGCATAATCCCACGATACTCACAACTGAACGAGGCTTCACACCGCGACTAGTCAGGGTTGATTGAAGTAAAGAAGCATCGTAATTTTAATCGTGAAAACGGTTTCAAGTTGTCGGGAACGTAGAACCCAGTTCTGGTTGTTATGTGCTGGCTTCGAATAACAAACTCCAACACCCTGAGTGTAGTGTATAAGGTGCCGAGTAATAAGCAACGCAGAAAGAGTGTAGACAGATATGTTTGCCCATAACTACTTTATCTAATCGCCGATCTCCAATCATCCCGTGACCCGTGGTCACGGGATGACTGGAGATCGGCGAGTACGTCTGCAACGTCGCCGAAATATCGCGGAAACGTAAAAATAAATTGGGAACATTACTATCGATTAAATTACCAGTATATTCCCGTACAGGAATATTCCCAGTAACTTACCCAGTTGCTGGGAATATTCCTGTATGGGACCTACTTGCTCCAACACTACATGATCAACCGTAATCCTAGTGTTAAGTATATCCGTAGGCATTGAAATCTCCAACATAGATATACCTAGATATATATATACCTATGCACATATATACAATTATTGTACATCTTTTGAAGGAATGCAAGCAATATTTTTTTTTTTCATTTTACCATGTGAGTGACAAAACTGTACGAGAATGTACTCGTAAATAATCAAATACCTTCGGGATTTTTTTTTGTAAATACGACTCACGCTTGATTGTTTCTGTTTTTGAATGTTTATTCAGCAGTACTAGTGTGCAATATAAACTCCGTAAAGCGCTTATTGGCACCAATTGTGTACCTTTTTATTTTGGGCACGCTAAATTGGTCTCAAGTGGCCTATACAGAGACTACCACGCTTGTACATTTCATTATGTATAAACAGCCTTAACATAAATCAGGCACTCTTTGTTGAAAATAAATGTTTATTTTACTTGTAAAGTATAAAGTATACCCTATGAACGCTAAGTAACACTCGCGCGATGCCACCTCTGCTGCTAATACAGGAACTCTTTAAGAGTTTACTGGTAACTGGAGCTAAATAACAAGCTATAGTTTTTTGTGAGGTGGATGTACATCCACCAGACGGGCTGCTTGCGATCCATCTCTCATACCCAGACCAAGACAAACAGACATGTACATGTACAAAAATGTATGTCCTGTGTGTGAATCGAACCCATGAGTTGGTTTCAAAGTCACGTTATTCACCTCTGTACCACCGAGCTAATCATAGCTTTTATATCCTGGTGACAGTGTTCATCATTATGCCGATTATTCAAGGATGAAATTTTAATGAAAAATTAATTAATGGGATTCTACTCGTATTAAAGTATATATTTCAAGAATTTGCTTGTTTTGTAAATCAATAACATTTAATAAGTTGACTAATGGAACAGGCCAAGTTGGTGTCCAAGAAATTTTTGATTTGACGTTTGCTGAACAGAGCGAAGCGGTACTTCAGTAGGTCAAAAAACCTGTTAGAGAAGCTCTGTGGCATAGCGGTGCAAGCCTATTTTCCAGCGCGAAGCAGCAAATTTTGTTGTTTTTTTGTTTGTTGTGACTTTGTTAATTTTAATACTAGATATCCTGATAAGTTGGTCCGTCCAGTAGGGCGCACAACGCTATTTTGACGAAATTGCTACGCCATGGCAGTAGAAATTTTTAATAAGATCCCCAAAAATATCAGAAATCTCCCAATTAAACAATTTAGTCGAGAGTTACGCGAATGGTTAACGGCACAATGCTTTATTCAGTCAAAGAATTCTTGAACTCTAAATGGGCTTGAATTAATATAAGTGATGTAGTCTATTTTTACTATTGTGTGTGAGTATTGAAACGTGAATATAAATATATTTACTTTATATAGTTGCATTGAATAATGTTGTAGATGGTATTTACAGATTATGTAGCTTGTAATTGTATTTAGAATGAATAATGTTTTTATTAAACGGTTGTTGTTGTCTTAAAGTCTTGTATTGTAATAATATTTGCATGCCAAAATTGTCGGGTGAAATATGCTGTGCTTATATAGTTTTAAGATCTCGTATATGGTATACGAGATCTTAAAACTATATAAGTTTGAAGCAAATACATTCTGAAATTCTGAATAAATTCCCATCGAAATAAAATATCAATTAAATCAATATTCCATAATTTCAATTACAATTACATACTTTGAGCGCTCGATTTATTAATCTTTTTAATTCAGCGGACGTTCCGCTACTAAGCTAGTTTTAATTGCTGTAGTTCAATTATATAAACTCTCGATTGTCGATCAATGATAAATCGGGCACTGAGATAATGAAATTGTGATTTATATTACGGAATATTAATGTGATTTTTTTTTTGGTTTTTTTTATCCCCGAGGGGAAAGGCAAAGAGATCTAGCCCATACAGCCAAGTCATCAGTTTAGAACCATTTGAAAATCTTAATTCTATGTTCCAGCTTCAGGAACTGTGCTGAAAAAATACTTGGGAAGGGTACTTAGATCCAATTAACCCAATTTAAATAGCACCCGTAAAACGATAGTGATTTTTACAAGGTTTTCTTGATGAACTTATTCACGTCTTCCAAAAAGTGCATAAACGTGTTATATTTGAGTTTTTTCATTACTGTATAATTTCACTAGCGCTTATGTTACAAAATACTATCGAAATTGTCGCACAAAACTAATTTTATACTGAATTGTAAAAAATTCAAGTAAAACAACAATGTCACTCGTCAAAAGCGCGGGAAGAAGTCTCATATTAATGTGATCGATATATCTTTTTTCTTTTTGGCAGTCCATGTCTTTATATTGTAATATTAATATATATACAACCTTTTTTTTTTGTCTTTGTACGTATCTATAAAATGTCATTGTCAAAATTTGTAATAAAAATTAATTTGGAAAATTTAAATATTGAAAATAAAAATGTTCTGTAGACGACCGACGAAGAAACAAGGGGAGTCTAAGCCGAGATCTGATCAGGAACGCACGGTGTACCGACTACCGCGTCTGTGACCTCCAGCCAGCCCTTGCTGTGTTGGCTACGCGGTGTACTTCGGCGGCGGCACCTTTTGACCGCTGCGGTGTTCACCGACTCCTACTTTCTACTGTGTCTTGATCTTCGACGTCCGTGAGCTCCTCACTGAGGTTCGCTGGCGAGCTGTGCAGTCCGCGGCCTGCTACAGCCGGCGGCCGACTACATGCCGGCGAGTTCCCAAGTACTAAACTAGCCGAACTTTAGATTCCGTTTTTTTTTTTCATATCTTACTAGCTGCTGCCCGCGGCTCCGCCCGCGTGGAGTCAACGTAGCCTATGTGTTAATCCAGATCATAATCCATCTACGTGCCAAATTTCATTCAAATCCGTTCAGCCGTTTAAGCGTGAAAGAGCAACAAACATCCATACATACAAACTTTCGTATTTATAATATTAGTAGGATAATGTAAATGATGATAACTTATAACGTAAGAGACGAGCTCGGTGGCGCAGTGGTGAAACGCGCTGTTACGCTACTTTGACACCAACGCTCGTGGGTTCGATTCCCACACTGTACAAACATTTGTGTGCATGAACATGTCTGTTTGTCTTGGTCTGGGTATTTTCTATGTATAATAAGTATGTATTTACAAAAAAAAATGTATTTACGTATGTCTATCAGTTGTCTAGTACCCATAACACAAGCTTCGCTTACTTTGGGGCTAGATGGCGCTGTGTAATTTGTCCGACAATATTTATTTATTTATTTATATTATTTAAATATTAGTTTCCAATAAATTTGTTATTCCCTTTTTTAGTAGCCCCTTTTTCTTTTTATTAAGTAATATTACAATATTTAATATTGTAGAGGGGACTCTAAGAAAGATATAGCTTACGCCATGTAAAAACGAAGAATCCTTTCGTCACAACTTTTATCTTATGGAGTCATTACCTAAATTAATTCTGAAAAGAATATCCCGACCACCGCCTTGATCCTTTGATACCGCACAAAAACGATTTTGGCGGACCCTTCCAAAACCGTTATCCAAAATTTTATAAAGTAGGTACTCCCTGAGCCCTCATGAGCGCCGCTAATGGAGTTTCATTACTGACCGGAAGGACTTGTCAGAACGTATTATCTGCTGTACCTGGCTCGGAAATTGTGAGCAAAGCTTTGAGAGACATTGTTTATGCAAAAAATAAAAATGTTTTAAAGCTCAGACTTTTTTATAAAATTAGGTCCCAATGAAATTGCCATTTATGTAGGAAAACATTGTTTAAATAAAAAGCTTGTTGGTTATTCTTGTTGATGATATTTTGCGGGTTTGAAATTTTTCTTTCTTAAATTATATCGAAATTAGGACAAATATTGAAATCAGTTGAAGCCAGCTCTGTACTTTTCTGATGGTCCCTAGTGTGGCGTGAACACGAACTTTGTCGTAAAGAAGTTGACTAGAGCATCAGTTGTTTGATTGTCTCTCATCATTTGGATTTCTACAAAGTACATCTTGGTGAGATATTGCCCAAGAAGTCCTTATGTACAATCCCGGCAATATATATAGGAGCCCTTTTGCCTCAATATGCGATTAGACCATGTTGGATTACACCTATGTTTAATCAGTGAAATAGATATTTACGATTGTTATACTTGAACCAACTTCATTATCCACATTAAAAATTTCCTTATTTACCGCAGCTATGACATATTTCATTTACGACCATGGTGTACTGGATAGTAAACCGGTCTATTAACCACTTTTATTATTATACAACGTCGGGAGGCATACAAGCATACGGCCCACCTTATGTAAAGCGGTTACCGTAGCCTATTAACGCTTGCAATACATTAAGTATCACTATCGCGATGCCACCTCTGCTGCTAACACAGCAACTCCATAGGAGCTTATTGTTGTCCTCACTCACATGCAGGAACATAACAACCCTCTGTGGTGTAGGTGTTAGGCATAAGTACGAGTACTAATATGATATATATCTAAGGAATTTAGGTTACACGTGCCTTTAAGTATAGACAGTATCATATTGAATTCTTTAAATGTAACATTAATATGATATTATTTGTCTTTAAGTAGTAACTGGATTCCATTATAAACATTGTAATAAGATACAATATTGACCTATTTTCCCGTATGTATAAAAGGGACTAATTATCTTACATATATCTCAGTGTATAAACAATCTCGACTTGTTTCATTGCACTCCGCTCCGTCCGTACATAACACCTCTAGGGAGTTGTTATATGGCTGCGGTTTTCTGTGAGGTGGAGGTACTTCCTCAGACGGGCTGCGTATACGCGCCCTACCTCTCTTTAAACTGATTGCAGGCTCGAATTTAGGTGTGAGCATGTAACAAATTATTGTTTTCGCATTTACGGACAGTATATATTTGCAATTATCACTTGCTCGGCGATGAAGGAAACATTGTAAGGTAATCCTCACGTCCAAGAAATTATATTTCGAAAGCCGTGTGACGTAGCACTCGCTCCATGTCTAAATCAGATTGCCTCAGACGTAGGCAGCGGGTACAGCCAATTTTGAATTGATTAGGAAACTGGAAATTGGTCGGAAGATGAAGATCACCACAATAATCCACGACTAGCAAAAGCATATCATTCCGAGTTTGTACCCGTTTCTGTCTTCTTGGTTAGCTACATAGTATTTCTACGCGTGTGCCGTCGAGAGGCATACAAGCATACGGCCCACCTGATATAAAGCGGCTATCTATAAATGCTTGCAAAACGCTAAGTATCACTCGCGCGATCCCACTTGTGCTGCTAACACAGCAACTCCTTAGGAGCCTACTGGTGACCTCACTCATACGCTAATACAACAACCCTCTAGGGAGCTGTCTGTGGCTGCGGTTTTCTGTGAAGTAGAGGTACTACCACAGACGGGGGCTGATTCGCCATATATCTTTCAAAAACACAAATATTTGTTCTGTTTCGATTATTCGATCCCACGAGCGTTGGGGTCAAAGTAACTTTACTAACTATTGCGTCTCCGAGTTTGTCAGATAACAAATAACAATGCTAGGATAACACCCGTTACAAGTATCTCCTATTTCCAGATTAAAATATATACTAATGAATGGCAGCAAAATAAAACAAACGGCTGATATGTCACCGACCTTAGGATACACAGGGACGACTCCAATACGGCTAGAGGCGACTGCAGTTGCTGTTATTTAGAAAGTATGTACAATACAAGCCGGCTCTACTTTGCTTGAATTATCTAATTGCGCAACTATATAAAGTTGTGTTTTAATTCTTCTTCGGGTTATCCCGTTTCCTAAACTATTATGATTAGCAGGGTCCGCTATCTAAGCCTAAGGATTTGGCAAAGACTTGGATTATGTTGCGGGTTTGGAATAAGACCAGTGTTTTTAGGAACGTATGTATATTCTGTCGTCTATGGACTGACTAACTTACATAATAATAAACAGTCTATATATATATTTGACACAACAAAGAAATATTACTATAACAAAGGGATATTGATCTGGACATCTCAACGTGATGTTTGGTGCTTATAATTTCCGTAAACATGCTATATTTTAATTTGCTACATCTGTTATTTTACTCACGTATTCCTAAAAAGGAGGATACATACTTGTTGAGGATAGCTTTTATATAACCTTTTTATACTTTTGTAAACTCTGTTTTTACACTCTGGTATTATGGCTTCTTTTGTTTTCTGCTGTCATACTCGTATTATTATTGTGTCATCGTTCGTCTTTTGGTAAGCATTATTTTATTGTAACTCCTATATCCTAAATAAATAGAAAATACTCTGATATCTGGTCTTTACCTATTTATTACATACAGTCCACCTTTCTTTAAAACCCATTCTTTACAATACTTATTCTAAAGGTACGAATACATTAATATGCTGTATCCCATAGATTACATAGAGCGACTGCGGTCAGACCTCCACAAGCCAGAGGGAATAACTCTTAGGTTAGGTCACACTTCTTTCGAAATATAATTTCTTGGACGTGCGGGTCTCCTCACTATGGTTTCCTTCACCATCGAGCAAATATACATAAATGCGAAAACACAAATTTATTACATGCCCCCGCCATGATACGAAACGAAGACCAGGTGGTCGATATACCGGTTCCTTAGCCACTGGACTAGTACTGCCTTAACCATATAAAGCAGTATAAACTGAAAATTTTTTTTTGTTGGATCTCCCAGATTCATAATAGAATTCACTAAAGTCGACGGTTGAACTGGGTCCTACCTTTGACTTAAGTTGATTTTACCAATCAAAAAAGGTTAATGAAGTACCAGTAAAAATAATAAAATTTATTATTTAGTATGATAAACTGTACCATATTATATGTACAATCCATTTATTAGCGGTAAATTATACATTTAAAATAGTGATAGCTACAAAATACTTTTGTATGAAGACCAACCGTAATATATTTATAAATTTAACTACAAATTATTCCATTAATTAACAAAGTTTACTAGTAATATAGCCTACCTTTGCTTCTTTGGTAAATTCAACTAATCTTTTTTTTAGTGTACTTGCCTTAAAAAGCGCGATCGAGAGATATCTTTGTGTTACACAAAAGTTTCATTAGATCTGGGAGCGCAACACAGGGTGCATCAAATGGAGCATTTGCCTCTAAGAATGATTTCTAATCGACATATGTTCTCCTATATCCCAAATGTTTTCTAACATTACATACACTATCAAAGTACTAAAGCCATAAAGCTTTCGTTCAAGCTTAATGGGCAATTATTAAAATGTGTCGACACATAATTTAATAACACTTATTAGTAATAATGCAGCTTTATGACCGAATTCGTAACAATTATAACGAGTTATGCGAGGGTTGTTTAATTGGAATTGTTTTGTTTTATAGGTTTGTATTACTATATAAGATTAAGGTTAAGGAGTGAATAAACAATCATTATTCTATCTATCTATCAATAACTTCACGCTAAGTCCCTTACGTGGTAGGCAGAGAGAACCGAGCGCCACGCGACTCGATCCTTACATACCTCACTCGCTTCTTTAACATTCATTGCTCTTTTCATGCACGCTCGCCGGTTTCTAGGGCTCCTGACATCACCTTCTGATAGAACACGACCAATTTGATCATGATAGGTAAGTCTTGCCCTTCCTCGGCTCCTACATCCTTCCACTTTTGCTTTGTATATCTGCTTCGTTATTATTTCATCCTGCATTCTTTCTACATGTCCGAACCAACGGAGTATGCCTCTTCTTATTTTAACACCGACGCTCTCTTTCGGACCAGCTCTGCTTCTAACCTCATCATTGCGAATACGGTCTACAATCATTATTATATGCACTAATATACAGAAGATATGAGAATCAGATATAACTTTATATCTGAAATCTGTGGACACGTGGCTCTATGTAGATGGATTCTTAATTTTGCCAATGGGACCCTAGAAATCTATCTATAAATTGTCCGAATCATTTTATCGTTTTCTGTATTCCCTTGCACATTCTTAATTTTATATATTTTTTTATACAACGGCGGGGGCATATAAGCATACGGCCCACCTGATGTAAATCGGTTACCGTCGCCTATAAACGTTTGTAATACATTTTACTTTATACTATTTACTTTTATTTACTTTTACATGTACGAACCAACAGCACATAACTTTTCTTGCCTTTCGAGCCATCTCTCTTTCTTACACCACCATTGCGAACGCGGTCAGCAAACTTTATGCACATCTTCAGTCTTTTTTACATTTCAAAATATATAATAAACATCTGTTTTGAAAAAACTACAAAAGAAACTTGATAATAAATTTTATAAACAGAATAATATATTTACTTTATTTAGATAAAGATTTGGGCGTCATGTGCCAGAAGCGTGCTCGTTCGCGACCCCTACCGATCCATCAGATTGCAATTCTGAACCAAGAGCGCACCGACGCTCGATTAGGGCGTCCCCCGGACCGCGTACCGATCCGCCCCCGTGGCTGCGAATATAAACGCATGCGGCGGTGGGGGCGAATTTTTGACGTGAATGTGTTGAACCTTTAGTATAACACAAAAGGGAGGACTATTTGATGTAATACTAAATTAAATACTATTTACAACAAAAAATCTAATTTGCATGTACGTAGGAGAGTATCGATGTTAAGATAAGAAAAGGCATGCTCTGTTGGTTCGGACATGTGAAATAATGTATGATTGAAGAATAATGAAATAGATATACAACGCGAAAGTTTAAGGATACAGGAAATAAATGTTAAAGGAACGAGTGGGGAGTGTATGGATGGCGTCACCCAATACTTTGTCTATTCCGCAAGGGATCTGGCGTAAAGATGTACACACATACATACATACAACAAATGTGTCAACAAAGTTGTCAACTTAAAACACATAAAAAATGTACTTATGTTAAAAAAGCCAAACCGCTATATTTATATAGCTGTGTTCCGTTTTGAAGGTTGGGATATGGCAGAGAAAATACTGGGTACTGTGACGAAACATCCTTAGGTCACAAGATTGGCAGCGCGCGAGCAACATCCCCGTGGTGTTGCGAACGTCAATAGGCTGCGGTGACCGGTTACCAATCTACCTAGTTGTATTAAAAAAAAGTACTTTTATTTCAGCCAAAAATTTTATATCGCTCGACTATGCAGTAACGATATAATAAGTTGACATAATAACATCCACGGCACAAAATGTGTCAAACTTTATTACTTGCAATTGACATGTGTCAATACTTCCACGTTCCCTCATCAAGATATACAGGTCGGCCGATAACCTTATTAGCAGAATATCCAAGGTCTTTAAATATTAATGTCTGAGAAAACGTGTGTCAGGCATTCAGGGGTGCGATTATTCTATATAGAAACGTTAAACAATCAATGATATTCCTTGAACAGAATAGCAAGCCTTGTCTAAATAATATGTGTTGATAGAATGTCAAGTATAGAAGATAAAAAATTATGTGGTTGGAACGATATGCCCAATATCAGTCTTTAAAAGAAACTTTGACTTACTAGCACTACCTTCAGCAGTTTTAGTAATAAATGTTACAAAGTAGGCAATAGGCACAAAAAGTGACGAAAAAAATTACAGGCCCATATCCTTATTAACCACTCTTACCATTTTTTTTAAAGCTATTACAACATAATTAACGAAGCATCTTTATCTAAATAATATATTGAATGAAGGGCAATTTGGATATCAAAATTATAGAGGAACAAGTGAGGCCATAGATGCATTAGTTGATAACATCATTGCAAATCTAACTGAAAAAAAGAGAGTTGCAGGATTATTCTTGTACCTGAGCTCAGCTTTTTATATGGTGGATCACATTATCATCATTAAAAAGTTGGATTGGATTGGAATATTATGGAATAAGGCAAAATATCCTGCAGTTATTTGAATCTTATTTAAAAAATAGGTATCAATTTGTCAAGATTAAGTGTACGGATAGAAATAATGAATATTTCATTATATCTATCTGTACACTTGACATGTAAATCTAAATTAATAAATATTAAAAGAGGTGCTCCACAAGGTTCTATTTTAAGGCTGATATTCTTTATAATCTTTGTAAATGATCTGATTTCATTCGTATACAATGCCATACCAGATATGAAACTAGTACTTTTTGTTTGATGACACGAACGCGATAATCACGGCACATAATATTAATGATCTAAATAATAGAGTAAATTGCGCCACCTCAGCCTTTTTCCAGTAGCTCGATGCAAATAATTTAAAACTCAATCATGAAAAAAATACGGCTCTGCTTTTCAAGACTACTGCTATGTCAAAAGATACGGTAAACATCAGATTAAAAAAAATACTGTCTGTGCGCCGTAGAATCGACAACATTCTTAGGTAAACTGGAAGGAAGAAGCAAAACACGTACAGAACTTAGTCAGTGCTGCATGCTATACCATAAGAAGTTTAAGAGAAGAATTGACCATGAAGCAAATAAAAATAGTATATTATGCTCCTGTAGAATCTGCGTTCAGATACAGCATCAAATTATATGAAAAAGTAATATTTGAAATTAAACTATTTTTAACGGAAGTATCGCGTGTTTTATTTATTTTGTTGAAACCTGACGTTTCGAACGCTTTGCAGCGTCCGTGGTCGCAGGAAAGACTAAGGTGGTATTTGTCTTACATTAGTCATTAAATTATTACATCTACCGACATGGATGGATTAATTATATATGTTCCGATTCACACAAAAATCGCTCACAGTGTCCGAACATTTTTTAGTAGATCTTTGGATTTGTGACTTGATTATTTTTAGGACTGGATCCCAAGCAGGTGGTACTTGCCAACCATCTTCTCTATTGAAATTGGGGTGTTTTCTTATTTCAATAGCCTCGCGCAACATTCTCGGCATGTAGCGATTTTCCTTGGCGAGGATTTGTGGTTTATCGAACCGGATGTAATGGTTTGGTTGGTCCAGTGTATGTTCACATACTGCAGAGTTTTTATCGCGCCTATTCTTCATGTCAGCAATGTGTTCTTTCACACGAGTACCTACGCTTCTCTTTGTTTGCCCTATGTATGATAAACCACATTCGCAGTCTAATTTGTATACTCCTGCATCTTGTAGGGGGATATTAGACTTGATAGGTCTTAGAAATTGACTGATCTTCTTATGGGGCTTGAAATAAGTTTTAATTGAAGCTCGCCGTAAGATGTTTCCATCAACAATAAAATCAAATTCACCATGGAATTAGAGGCAAATAATTCACTAGCATTCCTTGATATATTAATCACCAGGAAACTTGACAACTCACTTACTCACACAGTGTATAGGAAACCCCCCCATACAGACAAATATCTCAATGGTAACTCACACCACCATCCATGTCAGTTAGCTACCGTAGGCAAATCTTTGTTTCAGAGAGCACACGGCATCTGCGACGCTGAGCATCTAGAGGAGGAACTCCAACATGTCAAACAAGTACTGCGGAGCAATAGTCACACACTCCCTCGCATGCGTCACAGAAGCCGCCCGAAGCCACCTACAGTTGAACGTCAACCTGCCAACTTACCATACTTAAAGGGAGTCACAGACAAAATTGGCAACATCTTACGGCGAGCTTCAATTAAAACTTATTTCAAGCCCCATAAGAAGATCAGTCAATTTCTAAGACCTATCAAGTCTAATATCCCCCTACAAGATGCAGGAGTATACAAATTAGACTGCGAATGTGGTTTATCATACATAGGGCAAACAAAGAGAAGCGTAGGTACTCGTGTGAAAGAACACATTGCTGACATGAAGAATAGGCGCGATAAAAACTCTGCAGTATGTGAACATACACTGGACCAACCAAACCATTACATCCGGTTCGATAAACCACAAATCCTCGCCAAGGAAAATCGCTACATGCCGAGAATGTTGCGCGAGGCTATTGAAATAAGAAAACACCCCAATTTCAATAGAGAAGATGGTTGGCAAGTACCACCTGCTTGGGATCCAGTCCTAAAAATAATCAAGTCACAAATCCAAAGATCTACTAAAAAATGTTCGGACACTGTGAGCGATTTTTGTGTGAATCGGAACATATATAATTAATCCATCCATGTCGGTAGATGTAATAATTTAATAACTAATGTAAGACAAATACCACCTTAGTCTTTCCTGCGACCACGGACGCTGCAAAGCGTTCGAAACGTCAGGTTTCAACAAAATAAATAAAACACGCGATACTTCCGTTAAAAATAGTTTAATTTCAATGTATAACAATCGCGAAAACCTAAGACAATACTAAAAAGTAATATTTATAATACGGAGAAAGCTGTTACTATACAAAAGTGAGTAACACATCGATTCCAATAATATAGATTGCAGAACCCGCCGCCTAAACGACTGGGAATTGTTGCCCTTGTTGCCACCAAATCAGAATAGTATACTGCCCCGGATGTGACATGTAAGAAATTTAACATATCGTCCCGCTCCCGACGCCAGAGATTGCACTCCCAGAGAACATGATGTGCTGTTTGCTCGAATTCATGATTTGTCGTAGTACACTCACATAAAGGCGATGACACAAGTCTAAACGAAAAGAGCTTAGCTCTAAAGTTTCCAAATCCAGTTAGTTTACTTAATCTGTCTCGCACTGATTGAAAGAACAGATGCAAGTGGTGTCCTTTAGTAGAAGTTTCACATCTTTCTTGCCATTCAGACAGTAAAGTTTCAAATACCTCGTCAATTGGTTTGAACAATCTAAGTATTTTGTCCATGTCGCGGTGTTTTAGAAAGTCAGGGTGTATGTTTTTAGAGGTGTAGTACATTGAAGCCCGGCGTTGATTTTCTAAGTCAACTGGTAATACGCCTGCCAGCACTAGTAGTGCCTCGGTGCTCACAGTTCTATACGACTTACATAAAAATATTAAAGCGAGACGCTGACTTTGCAGCAACTTACGACGCGCAGCGCCTATGGTAGCCCTATCAGCCCAGGCAGGTAATAAATCCTAAATATGTGGTGGTGTAAATAATTTATAACGTTTTACATTTCTGTGATAGTGAATGCGCTTGTTTATATAAACCGCTAGTGACGCAATCACACAAAATGGTATAAATCAAATTGCCTATAAATTTATTACCAAAAAGGCCAAACAGTTCATCATAGAACAGCAAAATTCAATTAACAGAATCGTTGAACTACACTTGAGTCGAATGTTTAAAATTTAATTAAAGTAATTGCAAATTTCGCGAGTCAAGTGACAGAGGAGGAAAATGTAAATAAATTATAATTGAGTGGAGAAAATAATTGACACGCAATTCGTAGATTTTAAGAATGTTGACGGATTTTACGCACGAGTATTTGACTCCGCAACTCACGCGAGTTCAACTCCCACCCGTTATGTCTGTTAACATGAGCTAAGTATGTATTAATGTACCACGGGAACGAGGAATCCTTCTTAAATGGCATATTTGTACCAATGAAGGAGGGTGTTTTCAAACACAACGTATGTATGCATGTAACTTAAAAAATCAGCTGTATGAGGTTTGAATGCTTATGCTATCCCGGATAACTGAGGCTATGTAGGGTATTTTGACGAGCTCGGTGACGCAGTGGGAAATGACGCAACTTTGACACTAATAATCGTAGGTTTGATTCCCACACAGGATAAACATTTTTTTATACAACTAGATTGACAAACAAGCATGCGGCCTGCATTAGATTGTTAGCGGTCACCGCAGCCTATTGACGCTCGCAACACCGGTGATGTTACTCGCGCGCTGCCAATCTTGTGACCTAAGGATGTTTCGTCACAGTACCCAGTAATTTCTCTGCCATATTTTACCCTTAAAATAGGAACACAGTTATATAAATATAACTGCTTGACGGTAGAAATAGTTGAGACAGAGGTACCCATGCAGACGACTTTTGTACAGTCTCCCTCCGGTAAAAAATGTTGTGTGCATGAACATATTTGTTTGTCTTGACCTAATATATGGTTATATAGGCAGGGCGCATCAAAGCAGCTCGTCTGGCGAAGTAGGTACCTCCACCCCACACTTAACTACACCCAAAGAATAACTCCCTAGAGGGTTGATATGTTCCTGCGTGTGAATGCGGTCACCAGTAAGTTCCTAAGGAGTTGCTGTGTTAGCGGCAGAGGTGGCATCGCTTGAGTGATACTTAATATATTACAAGCGTTCCTAGGCTCATAGGCCAACAGGATGCCGGTTCGAATCCTGGCATGAGTGATTAATTTTTACAGTAAAAACAAACGTACTCTAACTAAAGACTCAGATGTCAGGTTACATTGAAGAGTTGTTAGCGATACGCCGTAATTATATGACAAGCGTTCCAAGGCAACAGTAGCTGCTGTATATCAGGTGGAATTTATTCTTGTTCGCCGTCAAATATAAAATATATTAGCCCTTAATTTGTTAGATTCGTGACTAGTGACTAATTTCCACATGTCGTAAGGTCATGAATCTACTATAATTATATATCATAAATACACGATTTTAAATTGAATTTTACATACAAATGAAACTAATGTAAGACTATACTATTCTACTATTCTAACGACTAACATTTACAGCGCCTGAGGATGGCCCGTGGAGAGGCGAAACACGTGTCGCAGAGACGACCAGCCATGCATTTCTGTAAGAGCAAACATCCTCACATCCTCGGAAACATCGGCTGTTATAGCCTTGAACACAAAATTGCAATTCCTTAGTGTCGCTTTTAATGGTTGTGCGACACTAGCGCTGCAAGGCTGCGTTTGGAATTGGAATTCTACAAGGCAAACAGCCTCGCGTACGCTTACAGCCTCATAGAATACCAAATAATTTAGCCGTGATCGCAGTAGACGATGTCAAAGCTGTGACATCTGTGATCACAGCGACGCACACAGCCATTACGAGTCGCTTAGAGAATTGCATGGCAGAGCAGCCATGGCAGCGGCGGCATGCATCTATTAACGGTAGTGCGTGGGTGCCGGCCGGCACTAGTTCGCACGAACTAATCGGAAGCCGAAGCGCACAAAGTAATTTAAGTATTAGTTCGTCCGTGATTTTTCTATATCCTGCATTATTCTTACCGACATCCGTCATTCTAGATAAGCGGCCCATTGACCAAATACTCTAAGTAAGAAAGGTTCTGAAGACAGCACTGTACAATACTTTTAACAGCTGGATGAAATATTTAAATGTGTTAAACATGTTAAACAGACGTATAGTGGAGAGAGCAGTATTACAAGTCAAATTTCAACTCTGCAAGTCACTAACAAAGTTACAGCGAGTTGGTCAGGTAACTTTGATTGCGAGTTGCACGCTTCAACTGTAAGTAAATTATGCCGATTGATACGAACAGTCAGAGTTTGTAGTGAAATACAAGCAAACACAAAGCAACGTTTAGATGCGAGGCAGCGTCGGACTGGCCATATAGTCGAGGTGGCATTTGCCAGCCGGGCCCCAGCCTGCGCGGGCCCCCACAGGCCTGGCTTGCGAGGCTTGCGACAACCGTAGGATAGGAGGCCCGCGCAGGCTAGGTCCCAGCTCTTGCGACCTAAATGTAAAACTAGATCAGATATTTCGTACATACAATTAGAGAGAAATGATATAGAAAAATTCGGCCCCCTGAAACTAGTATTGGAATTTTTTGTTGAACGGCAATAACTTTTGATCGAATCAACTTATTTAGACGTGTATCATTATAGCGTAATGCAATCATTTAAGCGCACATCTCTATGGGTGGACAAAAGTTCAGAATTAACAGCTGAACAAGAGAAATTGAGACGATTACAGACGAATTGGAAAAACGAGATGGTGGGCTAAAGACAACGCCTTGACAACTGTTATGGAGAAAACTCGATACGTCGCGTTAATAAAAACTTTAAGTACCATATCTTCAAGCACGGAGTTCGGGCCAAAGGTTTCGTTCCAAGCAAAGGCATTGATGGATTCCTTTTTGAAATTTGAAACTATCCTGACAGCCTTCACATTTAAGAAAATATTTGACCTATCAACCCTAGTAAGCCAATATCTCCAAACCCCTACATTGGATTATCTTAAAGCATAGGGATTCCTCAAATGTTTAAATATGAATTTACGAAGATATTTAGATACTTTTGATGATGTTTTCAAAGCTGCAAGTTTATTTGCATCCGATGTTCAAGACTTGATGCACGCCGAAAACATTGATCTCGACATACAAACCACGTTGGCGTTACGAAGAATTTCGAAGAAGTTATGCCAAGATGTAGTAACATTATTGGTTACAGACCCAAAGAGATTCTATTTCTGTCTACAAATTCATTATTAATACAGCTTTAGCTAAAATAAACGAATAATTAATCTGCAACGAAGATTTAATGAAAGATGCCGCTTGGATGGACCCGAAGAACTTCAATAAAATCAACGAAAATGGGATTCCTAATGACGCACTAAAGTTTCTCGCATCAATTGCAAATGTCGATCGAGAGTTGCTGTCAAAAGAACTGGAATCTTTTGCAAATAATTTTAATGTACTGTCTAAAACTCTTTGGGATGAGCACATTTCTCTTAGCATAAGCATAAGCAAGACTCAGATTCACAAAATGAAGAAGAAGACGACGAAGGTGTCTTAGACTTAGACCAAACAGCAAAGGACGCCATGTGTTTTTCCAGAAGTGTTTTGGACGTCTGTCAAAGTTGCATATAAACTTTTATCACAGTATACCATGCCTATAAGCACGTACACCACCTTATATGTTGCATATTGTGTAATTCTCACAATTTCATTCACGCAAGTGACTTGTGAGAGACGATTTTCAGCGTTGAAACTCATTAAAACGAGACTTCGCTCTCTACTGGGGCAAGAACTGTTGGATTTGTTGATTATATTAAACACAGAATCGGATCTAATCAAGGATGACGAGCAGCTTTACGATCGAGTCATTGAGCAGTCAGAACCCGTTATATACGTTTTCTCATACATTTCGCGTTCGTATACGACCACCCGGGTTTCGAAGGGTTAACGGCTTAGCTGAAAGTTCTCCTCTTTTAAAAAAATGTTGATTGGCTAGCTTTATATACTATTTGTTATACTTAATATTTTATTTTATTATTGATTGAGATATCCAAGAGCTTATATTTAATATACATGTTTGAATTGTGTTATACATAATACAAAAGCCAATAATAGGACATCATTGCCAAAGTAACCAAGCACTCTATGGTTGCTATTTTATGTAAGTGTAATTTAAAAACAAAAATAATATGTAAAGGTATGTAGTAGGTAATGTAACATGTATATTAAAAACTAGGAAAATAAAATAACCTACAGCCCATTAATGTTAGAGGAGAGACTATATAATTAATATCAGTCTCTTGTGTCAAACAATTTACAAAGAACGCCTTCCTTAAATGTCTGTTTAATATAATTAATAATTATTATCTACTATCAGGTTACTACTACACTTTGACCTTGAACTGAGCTCGAGTTTTTTGTAAAACTCGCCTATTAAGGGAGGTCCTTTTATACTGGTAGTGGGTAACCTGATGTGGTATTGTCCATGCCTAATAATTTATCATCTAATCTATCTATAACTTCACGCCAAATCCCTTGCGGGGTAGGCAGAGAGAACCGAGCGCCACGTGACTCGATCCTTACATATCTCACTCGCTTCTTTAACATTCATTGCTCGTCTCATGCACGCACGCCGGTTTCTAGGGCTCCTGACATCACCTTCTGATAGAACATGACCAATTTGGTCATGGTAGGTAAGTCTTGGCCTTCCCCGGCTCCTACATCCTTCCACTTTTGCATTGTATATCTGTCTTCGTCATTCTTTCATCTTGCATTCTTTCTACACGCCCGAACCATCGGAGCATGCCTCTTCTTATTTTAACACCGACACTCTCTTTCAGACCAACTCTATTTCTAACATCATCATTGCGAATGCGGTCTACAAGCCTTACGCCACAAATTTTGCGCAGCGCTCGCATTTCAACCGCGTTTATTCTACTTTCATGCTCTTTCTGCCATACCCAACTCTCGCTTCCATAAGTTAGCGTTGGGACCAACACTGCATTGTGTATAGTGAGTTGTGCCTTCTGGCTCAGAGTTTTACTGCCAAGAAGTTTTCCCAACGCTCCATTCACACTATTCCCAGCACTCACTCGTCTTTCCACATCTGCGGTGTATCTTCCATCCCTGCTGAAAGCGCATCCAAGATATACAAACTCATCCACTTGTTCCAACACTTCATCATCAATCGTAATCCTTACATTAGTTCTGGATTCTTCTCTTTCAAATACCATTATCTTTGTTTTCTTCGTATTCAGTAGTAAGCCTTTCTCCATACATTCGTCTTTCATCGTTGTGACCAGTGTTTGCAGTTTAGATGGTGTATCTGCTATTAGCACGGCATCGTCTGCATACAGCAGACAGTTCACCACTTGGTCACCCATGCGCAATCCCACATTCGTTGACCTTATTCTCTGCAGACAACTATCGAGATACAGGATAAACAGCCTAGCAGATAGCATGCAGTGCAGCCCTGTTTGACACCAATTTTCACATCAAACCAGGGTGACATGCCACCGTCTATCCGCACACATGCTGAGCAATCCTTGTAAGTGGACTGCACAGCACGGAGCAGTAAACCGTCGATCCCATATCTCGGCAATATGTCCCACAGTTCCTTTCGCACAATCCTATCAAAGGCTTTCTCAAGATCCACAAAACCGCAGAAAACCTTCCGGTCTATGGCCAGATGCTTCTCTACGATATTGCGGAGCGAGAAAACTTGATCCGTACATCCCCTTCCATTTCGGAAACCTCCTTGTGCGTCCCACAGCATTTCATCGGATTTCACCCTCATTCTCCTTTCAATCACCTTTCCATATACTTTTGCTGCTAAGCTGATCAAACTGATGGCCCTATAGTTGGCGCAGTCCATGCGTGATCCCTTGCCTTTATACAAGGGCACGATGACTGCGCGTCTCCAGTCCATTGGGACCCTTCCAATTCTCCAGCATAGGTTGCATAGGTACCAGAAGGCGTCCCGGACGTAAGTGCCACCTCATTTGATCATCTCAGCTGTGATCAGATCAATTCCCGCTGATTTTCCATTTTTCAAGCTTCGTATCGACCATTCGATCTCATCCATAGTTATGCCTTCGTCGGACGCCGTCAACGTGGAGTAAGCATCCGACTCACTCTCATTGCCAGCGTCCGAGGCATACTCATACATTTCCTCAAAATATTCACTCCACCGTTCTAACACTTCCTGAGTGCTCGCAAGAATGACACCAGCTTTAGACTTTATCTTATCCATTCTGGATGCCGACGAACCACTCCGAGACTTCTTTACCTCTCTCCAAAAGAGTTTGGTATTTGCCTCGAAGTTTTTCGTCAGCCTCTCTTCCTCATTCATAATTTGTCTTTCACGCTTCTCTTTCACTAAAGCCTTGGTTTCATTCTTGCATAGACGGTACATTTCTTTCTTCTTTTCTCTCATATTTTCATTTAAAGGCAAAGATGATACGTAATCCAGCCACGCTTTCCTCTTTCTTGCTACGGAGGATTCAACCTCCGCATCCCACCAGGCTCTTCTCTCTCCTTTCGCTGTTTTACGTCTCTTTGCGCATCCACAAGCTTCTTTTGCACTATCCACTATACTTTCTTTCAAAACTTTTCAACAATCATCCACATCTGAGTCGGAGAGGCTTGCATTTGCAAGTCTCTCACTTACCAGATGCACATACATTCTCCTTACACTTTCATCTTGCAATTTTTCGCCTTCTTTAAATCATTGAAAATACCTAACGCTAATTGTTTCTCATCAATACTAGTTTTAGATATGTAAATGAAAGTGCAGCAAAAGAGTAAATTAACGTTACATATCGTTGATAAATGATGAAATGAGCTTAGAGAGCAGCGATGCTACAAACGAAGGTATAAATCGTTGATGTATAATTGTAATATTAAATAACACGGTGTGTTTCTGAATGCATCGGACGTATCACTGCAGATTACATCTTATTTTTATATACAAAAGCCGTTTACTTCACTAGAAAACAGTGTACAAGTAAAATAATAAGATCAAAGACCCTAAGAGTGTTCAAACCTTACACTAGTGATGAATATTTAAACCTTACACTAGTTACGTGTAAAGTGTATATATACAGTGCAAATTAACTGTTGATAATTTAGTTGGGCGCTAGATATCAGTTAGATTTGTTATTGCTTTGTCCTTAAGTGACTAAGCATTTAACCGACTCTTCCCTTGTTCGAACAGTGCCCGCTTGTAATATGATATTAAACCTGTTGAGACTGTGTCTACATAAACCTTTGCATTACACATTGAACTCCGATCGATTCCCACTAGCTACCATATTATTTTTGAACTGTAATTTTTTTGTGTAATTCCTTTTCTCCATAATGCCTGCTGACGACGTTATAAATGGGTACGCGGGATGTCTGAAACCTATAGGAGATGGTGGATATCTTGGTTGAAGTACCTGTGGGAAAAAATACAACCTCCCGTGCGCCAATGTATCGAGCAGCGGTTTTACAATTCAATGACTTATGTTCTAGTCAGTATGGAAATTACAATAAGGCTTGGGGGAGGTACTGAACCCTGATGGACAACTTAATTTCTTATCTATCGTTTTGTCGCTATGTAATCTAAACACCACATGCAATAAAACTATAGAGTTATCGGATATTCAAATTCTTGCCTATGAAATCCGTCAGTATAGGTAAGAAATGTCTGCTACGCGTTAGCAAATGAAGCTGCTTGATGAGACATTGCAAAGCGTCGCCGTGAGGGTGGATGTCTGCGAGATCTAAATTGTGCAACAATTATCGTTGAGTCCATATGCCACATAGCGATAACCTCGTGGGCCAAGTCCAAGTACTTATAAACTTTCTCTTTCTCAGCTTTCAGTACCCCAGAGCTCACAAGATCCTATTTAAGTGCAAGTTGCAGGTGGATAATCCTAGCTACTTGTAAATGACGAGCTCGGTGGCTCAGTCGTGAATGACGCGACATTGACACCAACGCTCGTGGGTTCAGAACAGAAGCGCTGGGAGTAGCAAAGGTTCTGATGGAGGTACAAATTAGCAAAAGTGAAGATGGAAGTGTAAATTTTGACAAATAAATGTACAAAATCGCAAGGAACAGTGGGACTTCAAGCAAAGTTTGTCAGTAAATAGGTAGCACAACAATCAGCAAAGGTGTAAATAAATTGACGAGAAATAAATGTCAGGAAATGCAATAAGGTAGATAAATTATTGAGATTACAGTCAAAAAATGCAGTGACGTAGATAAATTCTCGAGTAATAAAAGTCAGGAAATGCAGTGAGGTAGATATATTGTCGAGAAACAAAAGTCAAGAAATGCAGTGAGGTTAATAAATTTTCGAGAAATCAAAGTCGGCAAATGCAGTGAGTTAGCGAGGATCCATATGAAATGTATGATGCCGAAGACAAATAAATGTATGGAAGAGCACGTAACAGTGAGATTCAATTTAAAGGAATACAAGAAGCTTGTACTGTGTTAACTGATTCACGTGTATAGGCAAACATGCGGTTGTGTTATCCGTAGAAATTTCCTCGAATTTCCCATCAGATATCTCAAAACACTCTACTTCTCAACATTATGATAGCTTTATATACCAACGACTTGTACCTCTACGCGGTATACACCATACCACCATAGAATTGTTACTGTGTTCCGAATTTAAAATTTCTGATAAATATATAAACAACAGAAATTAAAAAGCACACCAGATGTTAATTACTGTGGTTTCCTTTAATTTTACATACAACATGCTACAGATAAGCAGCTGCTAGATATTGATACTATATATAATAAATACAGAACCTTTTGGGTTGTATTTATTGATCACCAAACTAAACCTTTCTTACTACTCCAATTCTAACTCATCCTACTGCAGGGGGTAGATGGGTCCACCTTCAAGCGAAAGAGTTTAGATTAGAGCATACTCCATTAAGCTGCTCAACTGCGAATTGACGGAGGCCAGTTCATTTTGTTTCGAAAATATTTCTGAATCTTTTTTTTCTGAAAGATAAGAAGAATATAATAATTTCTTCCATTAAATTTATAGCTATGAGTATTATAAAATATAGTTGTCTATAATAGGTACAACACGAAATATTCGTGTAGTTTGCTTCACGCTTTTTTTCACCTGTCTTTGTAATGTGGGAACTAAGAGTAGACTCCAAGGAATTCATAAAAATGTGCTCTGAAGCAGGAGAGGATTGCTTTTGTGCCACCATTCACAAGCGTTGCGCATCCTTGCTCTGCAGAGTTCGTAGCAGACCCCACAAGTTCCTGATGATTATAGACAAATGTAAATATGAATATAAATATCAATACGAATATGAATATAAATATATAATAATAATACAGCAAAATCCCACTTGCATTTTGCTTATAAAACTTCTTGCATTTGTTTCAATCCAATTAATTCTTGTTTATTTCCATCGACTTCTATGTAAAAAAGTTTTCAATAATTGTCCTCTTGTAGCTTGCTACCCGCGCTGAGAAATGCTCCGTTTTCTCTGATTTGATTCCTTACTCAAACTTGATACTGAGAATAATAGATGAATGGACAAATAGATCGAACTGCAACTAGTTACAAACTTTAACGCTGCTCCCTTAATTCTGAACTGATTTCATTACTTACAATCTTTTGAGCTGAAGCCAATCTGGCTTACAATGCAATTAATGCATACGTTCTACGTTTTCTTCAAACTAGACTCTGTCAAAAGAGAGATAATATGTCAAATCGTATTCACATTCAACTGCATGTGTATTGGTGTGTATATGTTTGTATTTATTTTTATAAGTATATATGAGATTAGTAGTTTATACACTTTTTGCCTGTTCCATCTCGATATTATTTCCTCTACTTTGATGTTGTCTCAAACAGATGGATTTGCGATTAAACCGGCTTTCGTGTTTTTTTGTGCTCGTTTATGTAAAATGATTTACATTGAACGCATTTTTATATTGTATGGAGAACATATGTGTAGAATATCCATTCAGGATCCAGCACGACATTTCAGAAAACTGCAACCAAAACTGAAGACAAACACCGAGGCCGACATGGCGACGGGATTAAAGCTCCCCAAAATGTACGCAATACTACAGGTTCGTGATGGCACAGGTGTATTCCAGTTTGTACTTTGATTGTACAAGTGGAAAATCTCTACTGAAGAGGATAATTCGTGTCATTTATAAATGGTGAAGAATAGAGTTGAGAATTATGTTATTACGAAGCTATTATTTCTTGCTCTATTTGTGGTTGATATTATCGATCGGCATATCCCTTCCAGAATACGTCGGGTGACCTGAGCTATAGAACTGAGGGAGGGTATTTACTTGAATGACGGTGTCTTCCTACAACATTAGAAAGCCCACTAACATGATGATAATATTTACAACAATTCTTAACAAAATGGTTATCTATGTTTGAAATAATGATACTTTCATTTGTGACTTCTGCCCCCATGTTCCATGTGCTAATTCTTTCTCACATAAAATATTAACATATTGAGATACTTTGTGTATCATCGCATCTGTATTAATATCGCGTACCAAATTCAAAAGAAAATTAAAAATAAGTTTTTAGGTAAATAAATATTCGCTCGATTCTGTGGTATATAAGTATATAGTGTCTAGCGTTCCTTTTATTCCAGAATTTTACGTCATAATCTCGTTATACAGTTACAATCTGCGTATGACTTGCTATCTTGTAAACGAGACAAGTTTGTCGCTGTCGTAAACATAATTTAAGATGCCGTCTCCTTTCGCGATTGCTTCGTAATTGGGTATACATACTATGATACGAAAGCTGAAATAGTGATGGATATTTCCCAGAGATATTTCTTTTATCTAACCTGCTTTGTATGCTTCCGCCACCAATTAATTCTTGCGGCCTAGCGCCAAAATACCCAGACGAAGACAAACACACATGTTCATGCACACAAATGTTTGTCCTGTGTGGGAATCGAACCTATGAACGTTGGGTGTCAAAGCAGTGTTACTAACTACTGTGCTACTGAGCTCGTCAATATGTACATGTGGTTAAAGTATGAAAATGCCTTTTCATAGTAATAGATACTTAGAATTGACATTAAACCTCCATGGTGTGAGATTTCCGAGTGAAACTAATTTCACATGATACCTATGAGGTTTTCCTTTTAAAAACTGTGCAACATTTGATTTTCGAATTTCAATTATTTTTTTTATTAAGCTTAGACTAAAAATAGAAATAGAAAATATTTTATTCCAACTTCACACATTTCACAGAGATCATGCACTAAAACAAGAAAAAAAAAATAAAAAAGAAAAAAAAAATAATATTTTAAACATAATAATTACATTTGTAGTAATTGTGAAGTCAGAACTTGGCTTACACTCAGGGTCTAATGCCAGGATCTCAATGATCCCAGCCCTGGTTTTCAGTGTGGCCAAGACTGACAGCACAGACATCACAGAAGAAAAAACGACACTATTTTACAATATATTTTTAAATACAATACGATAAGAAAAAAGAGAGAAAAAAAAAAAAAAAAATTCGTATGGCCAGTGCAAGTGAAGAAAAGATGGATACTTCGAAAATCCGAATATTTTTTGAATACGAGTTCCGACGCGGAACTAACGAGGCAGAAACGGCTCGCAATATATATGGGGTAAATATTTTGATTAAATAAAATAATGTTACATCTAAGAAAAAAAAATTTTTTTTTCGGTACAAATCGGCAATTTCATACTTTAATCCCCTCATATATAGATATACACGCAAAATATATATATGTACATAGTGGGGTCATAAGTTCTGTAAAAACCTTATTGTTTTAACTTTGGAATTATTTATTATTGGCTTATTGGTTATTAACTCCGCCGACATTAACACCATCTTTTTATTGCAAAAGAGAGCCATAAGAGCTATCTACAAACTTGGTCCCCGGGAGAGCCTTAGAGAAAAATTCAAAGAAATAAATATTTTAACAGTCGCATCGCAATATATCTATGAAAATCTTTTGTATGTCCATAAAAACATAGACTCATTTTGTAAAAAGAGTGATACTCATAGCATAAATACTAGATATAAGCATAATCTTGTCTTACATGCAAGCCGTCTCCACAAAATAAGTAATTCTTTTATGGGGCAATGTATACGGTTCTATAACAAACTTCCCAGCAATATAAGAGAATTGTCAATTAACAAATTTAAAACTACTATTAAAGCCAAATTGTGTAGCAGGGTGTATTATAAAGTATCTGACTATATTAATGATAAAAATGCCTGGGAGTGAGTCGATCCAATTATAATGTAATTAATAAAATATGTAAATTTGTTTGGATACCAAAAGAGGGATGCCTGAGTTTTTGGCAGTATTTTTATCAGTGCTCACCTAGTCATAAACTGCACGGTAGGGGAAAAAATTGTGACGATTCCAAACAAATGTAGCCATTTTTACGGAATAAAAAGATTTTGACTTTGAATACTGGCCAGAAATACTTTAACTAATTTTAAAAATAGAACGTTCCCGCTTGCCGAAAAAAATAAATTCGCTTTCATTCATTATTCAAATATGGAGTGGTCGAAGAAGGAAGATAGAGTCGCGGTTGTCGCGTTGCACCGCTGTGGTTACGCGCCAAAAGAGTTTTTCAACATTCTACAAAAATTGAAAATAACACTACGGTTTATTTATGGCACTATCAAACTCAAATCATTCGCTTCTCTATCATTCATAGCTCTTTGCATGCACGCTCGCCGGTTCCTGGGGCTCCTGACATCACCTCCTGATATAACAAGACCAATTTGATCACGGAAGGTTAGTCTCGGTCTTCCTCGGCTCCTACATCCTTCCACTTTTGCATTGTATATCTGTTTAGTCATTCCTTCGTCCTGCATCCTTTCTACGTGTCCGAATCAACGGAGCATGCCTTTTCTTATCTTAACACCGACACTCTCTTTCGGATCAACTTGTTCTCTCACGTGGTCATTACGAACGCGGTCAGCAAGCGTTATGCCACAAATTTTGCGGAATGCTCGCACGTCGTCCGCATTTATTCCACTTATTATCTTCTTCTTAGCGTTATCCCATTTTTCTAATCTATTAGGAATGCCGAATGGTCGTTGTTGGGAATACAGCAGGTAAACGAGCCCGTAGCCGCTCCCCAATCAGATGGAGCGATAAAGGATTTTACCTCAGCCAAGTTTTGCTCGATCATCAGAGACGCCATGGACAAAAGCAGACGGAGGCAGATCATCGATCTAAGTCACCATCCACATCCATCGATGCTCACGATCCTCAGTCATAAGGGAAGGACAACAGGGTGAAAGGAATGCCGCTGTCCTCTACCTAACTTTAAAAATTTGGCGAAGATACTAATTTTTACACGGAACAACTGCCGTCTCTGGTTTATATTACCTAAACAGGTTAGATAGCATACGAAATATAGTTTCTTGGGCATGCGGGTTTCCTCACGATGTTTTTTTTCACCGTCGAGCAAGTAATTACAAATATGTACATAAATCTGAAAACACTTATTTATTAATAGCGTGAATGGAGCGTTGGGTAAACTGCTAGGCAGCCGAAATCTAAGTTAGAAGGCACAGCTCGCTGTACACAACGCGGTGCTAATCCCAACGCTAACTTATGGAAGTGAAAGCTGGGTGGGTGGCAGAGAGAGCATGCAAGTAAAATGAATGCGGTCGAAATGCGAGCACTGCGCAAAATTTGTAACATAACGCTTTCTGACTGCGCTCGTAACGATGAGGTACGAAAGAGAGTTAGTCTAAAAGAGAGTGTCGGTGTTAAAATTAGAAAAGGCATGCTCCATTGGTTCGGACATGTAGAAAGAATGCAAGATGAAAGAATTACAAAATAGATAGACAATGCGAAATTGGAAGGATGTAGGAGCCGAGGAAGACCAAGACTAACCTATCATGACCAAATCGGTCATGTTTTATCAGGAGGTCAGGAGCCTTAGGAACCGACGAGCGTTCATGAAAAGAGCTATGAATGTGAAAGAATCGAGGGAAGTGTGTAAGGACTGCGTCTTATGGCGCTCGGTTCTCTCTGCCTACCCCGCAAGGGCTCTGGCGTGAAGATATACATACGATTTTATTCACTTGACTGTTTTTGTTTTATGTCATACTAGCTGCTGCCCGCGGCTCCGCCCGTGTGGAGTCAAATAACGTAGCCTATGTTTTAATCCAGATCATAATCTATCTACGTGCCAAATTTCATTCAAATCCGTTCAGCCGTTTAAGCGTGAAAGAGCAACAAACATCCATCTATTCATACAAACTTTCCCATTTATAATATTAGTAGGATTACTAGCTGCTGCCCGTGGCTCCGCCCGCGTGGAGTCAATTAACGTAGCCTATGTGTTAATCCAGGTCATAATCTATCTACTTGCCAAATTTCATTCAAATCCGTTCAGCCGTTTAAGCGTGAAAGAGCAACAAACATCCATCTATTCATACAAACTTTCCCATTTATAATATTAGTAGGATTACTAGCTGCTACCCGCGGCTCCGCCCGTGTGGAGTCAAATAACGTAGCCTATGTTTTAATCCAGATCATAATCTATCTACGTGCCAAATTTCATTCAAATCCGTTCAGCCGTTTAAGCGTGAAAGAGCAACAAACATCCATACGTACAAACTTTGGCATTTATAATATTAGTTGGATTTTCACTAATTTTCCTGAGATCAGTGCAGTACAGCCATGCAATTCTCTAAGCGACTCGTAATGGCTGTGTGCATCGCTGTGATCACAGATGTCACAGCTTTGCCATCGTCTATTGCGATGCGGCTTTTTATTTGGTATTCTATAAGGCTGTACGCGAGTCTGTTTGCCTTGTAGAATTCCAATTCCAAACGCAGCCTTGCGGCGCTAGTGTCGCACAACCATGAAAAGCGACACTAAGGAATTGCAATTTTGTGTTCAAGGCTATAACAGCCGATGTTTCCGAGGATGTAAGGATGTTTGCTCTTACAGAATTGCATGGCAGTTCATCTACGTCACTCTGAAATTCCTAGGTTTATTATTGGAAGTCATAAATTTTATCTAAGTAAAATTGGAGGGCCGTATTTCACACCCGCATAACTTTATTTGTCGTCGTATATTAGTCATCCCTTTTTTGACATTTTAATATGATATCAAACGTATTCATTCTATTTCTTCCTTGGCTTGGATTTTGATTTGGCAAAGATATTGGCAAAGATATTGATTTAGACACGGAGTGACTGCCGTGTGACCTCCGCAACCCAGAGCGAAAACCAGACCTTCCTCATGTTAGATCACACGTTTATCAACATATAATATCTTGGACGTGCGGGTTTCTTCACGATGTTTTTCTTCACCGCCATACTAGTGACAATCTACACATCTATACAGATAGATAAAATTGGAGTGTCTGTATGTAATATTAAAATAACCGCTTTTTACTAAATGCATATGGATGTATACACGGTACATGTACCAAAATGAATATTTTTATAACTTATCTCTGTCTGTCGGTTTGTTTCGGCTAATCTCTAAACAGCGGGATCGATTTTGACGGAACATTCACTGGCAGATAGCTTTTGTAACAAGGAGTAACTTAGGCTACTTTTGTTTTAGAAATTTTATTTATTTTTATTAATATAAATAAATAATAAATTAGATATGCGACGAATTTTAAAATGAAATAATATGACATTGTCTGTTGCCTTGTACTTAAAAATATTTGCATGCCTTTAGAATATAAGGTGAACATACTATACCTGAATACTTGTAACACCTTTGTAAACTGTTGTATGTTCTGGCAAATAAAAAGATATTCTATAAAAAATAACTATTCCGCGCGAACGAAGTACATAATACATACCTATTATTATTTTGCTTTCGCTAGTTTACTCTGCTTATTTAGGTACTTATAATCAAATCAAATAAATAAAATTATAACTGAACAATAACTTTTTTGTTAAATTCCGCGCGGACGAAGTCGCGGGCACAGCTAGTTACAAATATGTACATAAATCCGAAAGCACGGATTTAGTGGCACATGCCGAGATTCGAACCATGGACCTATTGCTCAATAGGCCGGTTCCTTATCCACTGGGATATTTTTTTTTATACCACTAAGGTGGCAATCAAGCATACGGCCTGCCTGATGGTAAACAGTCACCGTAGCCTATGAATATTTGCAACACCAGGGGTGTCAATCATGCGTTGCCGACCCTGCTCTAATATTATATCAGCCATGTTATTATATAACATATACTAGCTGCTGCCAGCGGCTCCGCCCGCGTTGACTGAAATAACGTAGCCTATGTGTTAATCCAGATCATAATCTATCTAGTTGCCAAATTTCATTCAAATCCGTTCAGCCGTTTAAGCGTGAAAGAGTAACAAACATCCATACATACAAACTTTCGCATAAATTTATAATATTATATAATTAATAGGATATAACGGCGCGTGACATCGATTGATGATTACAATCAAATTACGTTGTCATTTTTAGAACAATTTATTTTGTGATTGTTCGGAGTGTATTTTATTATTATTCTGCCCCGAAGTATTTTGTATTCGATTAGTCGTAATTTTAATTGAGAGCGGGTAACACCGAATGGAGTTGCATGTGACATGGCGGGCGGCGAACGTAAGCACGTCATTCGTTTGGCGGGAATCGCACGGTGTGTTCGTGTGCTAACCCATTGGCTCTTTAAATCTTTCCATATCATTGTAATCACTAATTATTTACGTAATTTCTAATCTCGTGTGATTAAAGTAGTGACAGACCGACATTGCAGTGTATTTATTTCAACGCTTCCTGAGATTTAACGCCCATCATGGCTACCCGTGCGGACGAGATCACGGACCAGCAAACGGAGATAACAGCCCGGCTTCCCGACGTCCCGTTATATATAATATTCACCTTCGGCCTCTATCCCCGGTACATTGTTCAACCGCCACCAGCACAAATTAGACATTTCAAGTCTATGTCGTCAGTTTTGAATAGACCACCCAACATTGCCTGGGAATATTTTTTTTATACTACGTCGGGAGGCATACAACCATACGGCCCACCTGATGTAAAGCGGGTACCGTAGCCTATTAACGCTAGCAATATATCAAGTATCACTCGCGATGCCTCCTCTGCTGCTTACACTCCTTGAGAGCTTACTGGTGACCTCACTCACACGCAGGAACACAGCAACCCTCTAGGAAGTTGTTATTTGGCTGCGGTTTTCTGTGAGGTGGAGGTACTTCCCAAGACGGACCGCCTTGATGCGCCCTACCTCTCAACATCCAGACCAAAACAAATAGACATGTTCATGCACACAAATGTTTGCCTTGTGTGGGAATGGAATCCACGAGCGTTGGTGTCAAAGACGCGTCATTCACGACTGAGCAACCGAGCTCGTCAATTATCATCTGGAATATCTGGAAATAATTAAATCATGTGTGCACTCGACTCGATGAACTCTGAACAACACCTCACATGTCAGGTTGAGAAAATATATTTTATTTATTTGGTTCCATTTTACACATGGCACCAAAAAGTAATGAAATTGTATTTTTTTTTAGATAACATTCCATTTTGAGTTAACATTCTTTATTCTTATATTCATTTACATTATATATTCATTAACATTCTACATATTTATCTAAATTACAGCTAATATTACTTACGGTTTAAAGTCTACTAGCTTTTACCCGTGGCTTCGCTCGCATTGATAAAAAATATTTTTTTTTTAATAAAAAAGTATCCTATGTGTCTTCTAATACCTCCAAGAATATGTGTACAAAGTTTCATGATGATTGGTTGAGTAGATTTCGCGTGAAAGCGTAACAAACAAACGGACATTCACATTTATAATCCCTAACCCATAAAATAGTACAGTTTCTCCCTCTATTTCTCTGCACTGACATTTTGGCCTCTAGAAATAAAACTATAAATGCGATTGAGATGCGGTTTTCACCAGAAAGTCAAACTAAATTGCATCTTTCTAATGGTATCAAAATGGAGTTAATTTGATAACCGGAAGTATTTAAAAAAGTACATTTTGTAAAAGCAGTGGTGGGATTTGCGCGAAGCGCGAACTCTAGCACTTGTATTAGTAGGATGATACACTGACAGACCGACGAGTAGATACCAGAGTGGCACTAACAGTATCTGAGGCTTTTTGCCTTAAAAACTAAATATTTAATAGGCACATAAATGTGAAGCTTCTAAATCGAATTCTAACTTGTGTGAAAAGGCAGATCCCGCATGACAAAAAATATGTCACACGATTAGAAGGAACATAGAGAAGATACCTATACCATAGTTTACCAGAGGGAGACTTTGTACAAAAGTCGTATGCATGGATACCTCTGTCTCACCTATTTCTACCGCCAAACAGCTATATTTATAAAGCTATGATCCGGTTTGAAGGGTGAGATATGACAGAGAAATTACTGGGTACTGTGACGATACATCCTGAGGTCAGATTGGCAGCGAGTAACATCCTCGTGATACTGCGAGCGTCAATAGTCTGCGGTGACTTACCATCTGATGCGGAGCGCATGCTTGTTTGCCAATCTAGTTGTATAAAAAGAGATAGCCAAACCATTTCCCAACTTGCAAATAGGACCAAAAT
Organism: Pyralis farinalis; assembly: GCA_947507595.1. Classification (NCBI taxonomy): domain Eukaryota; kingdom Metazoa; phylum Arthropoda; class Insecta; order Lepidoptera; family Pyralidae; genus Pyralis; species Pyralis farinalis. The sequence goes on along the minus strand of OX382261.1, from coordinate 38,026,496 downwards.
AATCTGCTTGCACGGTGTACATTGCCCATTGTAGCTAGTTGATTTTTGGTACAACAATTACTACATAGCAATTGTAAATGATGATAGACAAGCTCTAGACTAATCAATTACTCTAGTCTAATCGGTCACGATAATGCACAATGAAGCGTTTCAAACGTACAGAAATATGACTGATAACTCTCGTCTCACCCACGATATTCACTGGACTATGTTACAACCGATTTCCATATATTATTACATATATTATTACATTTAGAATACTGTTTACACTATGTTATCAGACTATGATTTCCATTCTCGAATAGAATTTGGAACGCTTATTAAAGATACACTTTTTTTTTTAAATAATAAATATTGTCGGACAAATTACATAGGGCCATCTAGCCCCAATGTAAGCGAAGCTTGTGTTATGGGTACTAGACAACTGATAAACATACGTAAATACATTTTTTTTGTATATACGTACTTATTATAGATAGAAAATACCCAGACCAATACAAACAGACATGTTCATGCACACATATGTTTGTATTGTGTGCGAATCGAACCCACGAGCGTTGGTGTCAAAGTAGCGTAACAGCGCGTTTCACCACTGTGCCACCGAGCTCGTCAACTTTGAAATTCAATGAGGCGCAAAAATGGTTCAAATAGATTATCAATTGCGTTGTATATTTTTTATTAGCCGAGGCTTCAATATAATTCCATTAAAAAGGGCAAATTTCTCTATAATATCTAATACTTCCAATAATATCATAACACTATTTGGATAACCGAATTCCGCTCTGCGTTTTTTTTTTGTAAGATCACGCCTTTTTCATTTAATATTAATATAATTAATTTTTCATTTAATAAACAATGTAACATTTTTTTCTACGTAAAACGGATATTTCTTTATGTTTTCTTAGCGTTAACCCGTTTTCTCATCCATTGGGGTTGGCGGGGTACATTACCTGAGGCTAAGGATTTAGCTAAGATACTGACTGATTTGTACATGGAGCAACTGCCGTCTGACCTCCGCAACATTCTTAGGTAAGGTCACACGTCATTCGAAATAAAACTTCTTGGACGCGTGGGTTTCATCACGATGTTTTCCTTCACCGCTGAGCAAGTGATAATTTCAATATATATACACACATCAAAAGTGTCTAGGGATCAACATATATTTTTGCAATAACTTTTCTCCTGATTGATATTAATTAAAATTTTCTTTAAGGATTCATCAAATAAAGTGTTTTCGTTTGTCTACAGTAACGATAAACCAAGTCACCTTTGCATTAATAAAGAAATTTGCAATTTTCATAATAAAGGGATTTTTGACATTTGAACCACTAACATTAAAGTTCGAAAAAAAGACTGAAATGACAGTTTTCTTTAAAATTTTATTGGGTAACTTAAACAATTAATAATCCGTGTTTCTACCGCGAACACTAACAACACAAGAACATCGGTTTGGCATACTCAAAATGAGTTCATCCAAATCACGCTGTGGAATGGCCGCCCATGTTCGTTGCAACAACAAAAAAAGGTCTTCTTGCGACTGGATACCCTCCATATTCGGCAGAGCTCTTCTCTGTAGCATATCCCATGCATGCTCAATCGGGTTCAAGTCTGGCGACTGAGCAGGCCAGGGCATGACATTGATGTTAGCTGCGGCGAGAGTCTGTCTTACAACTCTTGCGGTGTGCGGTCGTGCATTATCATGCATTAACTGAAATAAGGGACCGATTTGCACTTGTAGAGGAACGATGACGTCTGATACAATCGTCTCAGCATAAATTTGAGCGTTGAGGTTGCCTCTGATCCAAATCAACTCAGTTCTTCCGCCGATCCAAATACCCGCCCATACCATGATGGTTCCACCACTATAAGGATGGACGTCCTGGCAGGATTTTAATCGCTGTTGGCGTCCAGGGGTTCTCCGGTGTCGTATACGTCTTGTATCCGGTCTCATACCAAAACGAGACTCATCAGAAAAGCACACGAAACGCCATTGTTCTTCTGCCCAATTTCTGTGTTCGAGAGCCTATTGATATCGAATCCTACGATTGTGCATTGCTATAGGTGGTACTCTTAGCGGTCTTCGGGAATGAAGGTTCACTTCATGCAAGCGGTTTCTGACTGTTTGGTCGCTAATTAAGTTCCCTGAAGAGTGATGAAGCGTCACGGCTAACATCATGGCGGTTATTGTTGGAGCTCTTCGAGTTGTGATTTGAATGTATCGGTCTTGTCTCCGTGTGGTGCAGCGATACCGTCCGTTTTTTAATGCTACAGAGAAGAGCTCTGCCGAATATGGAGGGTATCCAGTCGCAAGAAGACCTTTTTTTGTTGTTGCAACGAACATGGGCGGCCATTCCACAGCGTGATTTGGATGAACTCATTTTGAGTATGCCAAACCGATGTTCTTGTGTTGTTAGTGTTCGCGGTAGAAACACGGATTATTAATTGTTTAAGTTACCCAATAAAATTTTAAAGAAAACTGTTATTTCAGTCTTTTTTTCAAACTTTAATGTTAGTGGTTCAAATGTCAAAAATCCCTTTATTGTGAAAATGGCAAATTTCTTTATTAACGCAAAGGGTACTTGGTTTATCGTTACTGTAGACAAACGAAAACACTTTATTTGATGAATCCTTAAAGAAAATTTTAATTAATATCAATCAGGAGAAAAGTTATTGCAAAAATATATGTTGATCCCTAGACACTTTTGATGTGTGTATGTATATAAATCACGAATTTTAGTGGTACATGCCAGGATTCGAACTCCGGTGCTTTATTCACTAGGCTATCACTGCTCATGCAATGTTTCGTACGTCAATATTACATATTAAAGCCATATAAGTATAAATAGCTACTTAAATTTTGCTACATCCTGGCATGAAAGTTTGACACACTCAAATACACTTTCGTGTAATGCATATTACTTTTTCAAGATATTATTTTATTTATAGCATGCTCCGTTGGTTCGGACGTGTAGAAAGAATGCCGGATGAAAGGATGACGAAGCAGATATACAATGGAAAAGCGGAAGGATGATGTACCGTGACCAAATTGATCATGTTCTATCAGACGATGATGTCAGGAGCCCTAGAGCGTGCATGAGAAGACCAATGAATGTTAAAGAAGCGAGTAAGGTATGTAAAGACCGAGTCTTATGGCGCTCGGTTCTCTCTGCCGCAAGGGATTTGGCGTGAAGTTATTAGTTATAATTTTAAAAATATTACGTATTTCGAAGTTTTTTTCTCATTAAATGACTTTTCTCTTAGTTCTTTTCAGCAATTTTCCATTATTTTATCGCTCATTTTTAACAAAATTCGGTCGGCGAAGTAACCCTTTTGTCGTCATGCTGGGACCTTGAAGGAAATTGAAAATATACTGAAAGGGCTCGTAGTTGGAGTGCCTTTTACGGGACCCTTTTGGCGGAAAAATAAATTGCAACCCCATGTTGCTGAGGGGTTTGTATGGTAATCTAAATCATTTCGCTGGAGTAAAGAGTTTGGAATGGTTTCAAATTAGAATTAGGGAGTGTTGCTGACACAATTTTTCGGTGAAAGCAGTACAGAAATTACTTACGTTCTTTCCAAAAAACAGTAGAATTGTTGTTGGACACCATTATAGTTTCCGTGTTGATGACAGTTAGTTACAGCCTGAGCTATCGAGATCTTTACGTATTTTTTAGTAATCTCGTGTTTTCAGAAGGGTTCCTATAGAGGTAACCATAAAAACCTTATCGAAATATAAAATTTGATCCAAATCGTTAGAGTGGTATCCGAGATAAACGAAATATATATATATATATGTACAAGATAAACCAGGTCGTAAAGTGAGCGTTGCACAACATTGTGGCGTAACGCTTGCAGACCGCATTCGCAATGATGATGTTAGAAACAGAGTTGGCTTGAAAGAGAGTACCACTACCACCACATCAACCCTTAATCATGCCACTGCGATACGGGTCTCCCTTCAACCGAAGGAGTTTCGAGCATACTCCACCACGCTGCTCAAATGCGGATTGGCGGAGGCTAATGTTTTCAAGCCGCCCGAGGGCCACCGCCTTAGCTTAACGACTGTCATTTATCGACAATAGCCGGGACCGACGGCTTAACGTGCCCTCCGAAGCACGGAAAAACTCGAGATAGATAAACCCATCCATAGATAGGCTGCGGTCGATCTTGCTTAACCTGCGTGTTTGGTTAGAATGACACGCGCAACGACGCCATCGAGCTCTCGAACGAGAGTATCGGTGTCAAAATAAGAAGAAACCTTCTCTGTAGTTTCGGACATTCTTCCTGCATTATTTCTAGAATGCAGCAAGGTCATCGATATACAATGCGAAAGTAGAATGCAGATGTAGAGGCCAAGTAAGGCCAATACTTACCAACCGTGGCCAAGTTGACCGTATTTTATATATATAGGTGAGAACCCTAGAAACCGGCGAGCGACCGTGTATGCTTGAGAAGAGCTATGAATATTAAAGACGCGAGTGAGGTGTGTAAGGACCTACTACTACTAAGGCAGCCGGTTCTCTCAGCCCACCACGCAAGAGATTTGCCGTGAAATTATAAATAGATTAGATATATAAACCAGTTGAGAATGCTCACGCTTGCATTGCCAGAGGAACACCTGGCTCGTCAATTATATAACAATTCAATTTTTTTTTTATTGACGGCCATTTTGACCATGTTCCTTAAGAGATAGGAATGGTGTTCCTGAACATTCCTATTCTACTTTTTTATGCTGAATCCGAATCTGAAGTCAAATTTCGAATATAAAAGCGACAGACAAACACACAGACAAACGCAGAGACAAACATATAGATTTCATATAGGAACGGTGTTCCTGAAAAGAGTTGCACGTTTAAAATAATAAGATTTAACTGCACTGTGAGGGGTTTAGAACATAACCGCCATGCTGGTCAAATACGGACTGGAGTAGACCAGAGTTTCAAACCACATGAAGGTTACTGCTTTAGTTTAACTACTGCCATATGTAGATACGTGACACGCGATGAATACACAGGTTAACAGGCTTGCGATGTCATTGTTCCACTGTTCAGAACATTTCTTCGCGTACCTAAAAGTCCGGCAACTCCTACTTTGTTGTACCATTAAAAAGTGGAACGCCTTGCCTACACGTGTGTTCCCTCCTTCCTACAATATGGGATCCTTCAAACGAAGCGTGAAGAAGCATCTCGCGGGTCAGCACGGCAGCGTCAACTGACAGGACACGGTGTAGTCTTTTGTCAGTTGCAGTTGCGATTTGGGCTCCTCTTTCGCTTACCATCATGCAAACCGGAGCCACTATGATGAAGTCATATAAAAAAAAGGTCTTATACTGCAGATGAACAAGATTACTAGAAAGATTTTGGAAAAGTGCAGCGGCGGCTATCAAATACAAAGAATATCTCCGACATATACAGCATATTCCTTCTATTGAAATTTTATATTATATAGTAAGTACATATTATGTATATCTTCTCGTCCAGAATATCTCAACGCCTGAAGAGCAAGGTCATCGAAAAGTAGGTGTTACCAGTGATGACATACGGAACATGGCCCTTCAGTGTTGGCCATATCGGAAAGCTAAGCATGCTATGGAAATAGCTATGTTCGGGGTATTTCTGCGCAATGGAATTAGAAATGAGGATATCTGCAGTAGAACTAAGATAAATATTATATAATAACCCAAAAGATAAGCAGGCTGAAGTAGTAGTGGGCCGGCCACATGGTTCGTAGAACCGACAACCGCTGGGGTAGAAAGGTTTTCGAATGGCGACCCCGTACTGGTACATTCAGTGAGGGACGACCACCCACTAGATGGAGCGACGACCTCAAGAGTCTTATAAGAAGTCGATGAATGCAGGTGGAACACGATCGAGACGAACTCTCTCTCCAAAGAAGAGGCCTATATCCAGCAGTAAACGAATGGCTGAGATGATTATGACGAAGATGATTCCATCGCTGCCATTAGCAGCAGTGTATTTTCTTCTATTACAAACATTTATAGGCTACTGCAACTTTTGATTTACGGTACGTCATACCCTTGTTTGCCAATAGTTCCTATAACCTCCTTTCTCTCCAAGGGATGGAGCGTGTGATAAACACATGACTCCTAGGATACCTAGAGGATCACGACTTGGTTAGCTACCGTCAATACAGTTTCCGCCATAGTCGCTCAACCGGCAATCTTCTAGTGTATCTTGCACACCGCTAGGCCTTGGCGATAGAGAGTCAAGGTGAGGCATTGGCTGTCAGCCCAGATATGGGGAAGGCGTTCAAAAGGGCACCAGGGTCTTCTATCGAAGTTACCATCATACGGGCTGCCCGAGGGTTTGTGCAAATGGGCCGCCAGCTTTTTATTCAACTAAAATTTTCAAACAAAATTAGTTGACGGTGGATGCTCCGATAGTATAGATATCAATGCTGGCGTCCCTCAGGGTTTTGTACTGTCTCCTACGCTGTTTCTGCTGCATATCAATGATATGTTGTCAATTGATGGCATTCATTGTTATGCGGACGACAGCACCAGGGACCCTTACTACACAGGCCGTGCAAACATCCCTCGTTCCCTAGTGGAGGAAAGCCGCGATAAACTTGTGTCCGAAATGGATGGTACTTTTTCTAAAGTATCTAACTGGGGGCGGCTTAACTTGGTCGAATCCAACCCCAAGATGACACAAGTTTGCGCGTTCACCGCTAAGAAAACTCCATTTGTGTGTTCACAACACACACACACACTGTGGTTCCTAAATTCCAGAACACACCTCTCACTGTCATTAAAAGTATTAGGATGCTTGGTGTCGAGATCTCCAGTGATGTGCAATATCGAAATTACCTGGAGGAGAAGGTCAAGCTGGCGTCCAAAAAACTTGGTGTGCTTAACAGGGCTAAGCAGTACTTCAGTGCGGGGCAAAGAATTATGTTTTATAAGTCTCAAGCCAGACCGCACTTGGAGTACTGCTGTCACCTTTAGGCGGGAGCACCTGGATACCAGCTTGGACCGTGTGATTCGATTCAGAGACGAGCGAGTAAGAATTGTCTATAATCCTAAGCTTACACACGGTACCCTTAAGGGTAAACTTAAGTTTAGGGCGAGATTTTGCCTCCCTTTATATGTTCTACCGATTGTACAACGGGTTGTGTTCTGAAGAGTTGTTCGAAATGATGCCGACAGCTACTTTTTATAGCCGCACCGCTCGCCGACGGCGGGGAGTTCACCCTCACACACTGGAACTGCAATGGTCGCATACTGTGCGGTTCCAGAGAAGTTTTCTTCCGAGAACTCTCAAGCTGTGGAATGAGCTCCCAGCCGCGGTTTTTCCAAGGGACTACAGCATGGAGTTCTTCAAGAAATGCGTGAAGAGGTTTTTAGAGGGTCGGCAACGCATGAGTGACACCCCTGGTGTTGCAAATGTATATAGGCTACGGTGACTGTTTACCATCAGGCAGGCGGTATGCTTGATTGCCACCTTAGTGGTATAAAAAAAAAGTCCTTTTAAACAACGTCTTGAGACATACAAGCATACGGTGCCTGCTTTAAACTGGTTATCGTAGTCTACGAGCGCACATGAAACTTCCAGGGTAGTTGTTATTTGGCTACGTTCTTCTGTGAGGTGGAGGTAATTCTCCAAGTGGGCTTTGATGCGCCCTATCTCTCTTTAAATGTATACACACTGAAATGAAAAAAAGAAACAACAAATGTTATCAAATTGAAAATCTCGGGAATGTCGGTGAGTTTTAATCAATCCCGGTATTTGACGATTTGGCAATTTGTATGTAATATCTTTGGACAGGAAAAAAATAATCGAGATGATATACGAGTGGCGGTGGGAATCGAATCGGCGGAAGATCGATAGCGGCCCGAGGGTTCCGTCCACTTGATTGATTGCCCACTGGGAAACCTTCCGGGAATTCCCACATTTGTCACAATCTGGCGATTACATGTGTCAGTGCAATTACACACGGCCGTAATGGCTTTTACATCCGTATTTGGACGTGTTCATGTTTAGGGCTGCGCGGGCACAAAAAAAAATTAGAACCTTTTTTTGATACTATGTATACAGATTTCGAGTATCGTGTACAAGGTTGTTTTGACGTGGTCGACGGCGCAGTGATGAAGCGCGTTACTATAACAACGCTCGTGGGTTCGATTCCCACACAAGCCTAACATTTTTGAGAGAGATAGGGCGCATCAAAGCAGCTCGCCTGAGGAAGTACCTCCACAGAAAACCGCAGCCAATAACAAATCCGTAGAGGGCGGTTGTATTCCAGCGTGTGAGTGAGGTCACCATTAAGCTTCTAAGGAGTTGCTGTGTTGGCAGCAAAGGTGGCATAGCGCGAGTGATATTGAATATATTACAAGTGTTAATAGGCTACGGTAACCACTTTACATCAGGTGGGCCGTATGCTTGTATGCCTCCCGACGTTGTATAAAAACAATAAAGGCATAACATGCGGCTCACCTGAAGTGAAGCTGCAACTATAAACAGGCCGCAGTTGAAATTGCTTTATCTACATATTCGATTAGAGGGACACGCGTATAGACGTCTGTCATCTTATTGATGGAAGGAAGCAAGACCTTCGACGTACATTTAAATTGTAAACAATAAAATTAAGTATGAAGCAGCACAGCGATAAACTTAAAACAAAACTTTGCGAAAGTTCAAAAATCCAAATTGTTGGACCCGTTTCCAAGATACACGAAATATATTCAAGTTAGCCTGTTGGGAGAGGACGTCCGGAGAGTGCACCGCACTCGGGCGGTATATTCAGGGCGGGGAACACGATAATCTCTTCATTGAACTCATTTTCATCATTGAATTAAACAATTTTTTAACGGAAATATCGCGTATTTTATTCATTTTGTTGAACCTGACGTTTCGAACGCTTGCAAGCGTCCGTGGTCGCAGGAAGACTAAGGTGACATTTGTCTTACATTGGTTATGCAATTATTACATCTACCGACATGAATGGATTAATTATATATGTTCCGATTCACACAAAAATCGCTCACAGTGTCCGAACATTTTTGAGTAGATCTCTGGGTTTGTGATTTGATTATTTTTAGGACTGGATCCCAAGCAGGTGGTACTTGTCAACCATCTTCTCTATTGAAATTGGGGTGTTTTCTTATTTCAATAGCCTCGCGTAGCATTCTTGGCATGTAGCGATTCTCTTTGGCGAGGATTTGTGTCATTTTCATCATTTACACCTGTTTTTTCGTCTCGATGGGAAAATGCTCATGTTATATCGGACTGCTGTTACAGTCAAAAGGGTCTACTGCTCTGGACAGACCTACCTACTAAAAACCCATCGGTGTTCCTTCTCGGCGCTTGTTGGCGGAATTTCGGGAACGACTTTGGTATCACCTCTGAAACCCCACCGGCGGGGGACCGCAAATGTAATTGCAGCCTCTTCCACGTACAAATAACCATGTTTGGGCACACAAATGTATGTCCTGTGTGGGAATCTAACCACGAGCGATGGTGACAAAGTCGCTTTATTAACCGCTGCAACAGCGAGCTCGTTAGATTCTTTTTATGCCTTAACAATTCTATTTATTGATCTTAAAAAATAAATCCGAAACACAGGTTCGAACCATTTAAGAAGGATTGATCTCTAAAACAGTGTTGTATAAGGACAAAGAACGTAAAATTAAATTCCCAAGATTGACGTCAAATTTATTCTGTAAACAAAAAAGACCATTCCAGTTTGATTTTAGAAAAAATATTAAAGTATTTAGACGTCTAGTTAAGGAGAATTATACATTTCTATGTTAAACATAGTTATCGCAGGAATGTAACAACCCTCCATGGAGAGAGACTCATCTAAAACTTCTGTGAACACCGATAACTGTGCTGCTTGTCCAGCGCACCAAATGGTTTTCTTGTGTAGGTACGATTTATACGTTATTTGTTTTACATGGAATTTGATCTAACCTACTTTGTGTGCTTCCGCCAGCAATTAGTTCATGCGGCCTAGCGCCGGCCGGCAGTCACCTACTACCGTTAGTATAGTAGACGCAACATGCCGACGCTGCCATGGCTGCTCCGGTAGTCTATGCCTCGGCTGCTGCGGTCGTCCGCCATCTGGAACAGAAACCGCATGCCCCACCACTGTCGCTGCTGCGACAATTTGTAGCATGTTATTCTAACGATTAACATCTACAGCACTTGAGGATGCCTCGTGGAGAGGCGAAATACGCGTCGCAGAGACGATCAGGCCAGTCGTGGCAGCGACGGTGGTGGGGACATGCGGTTTCTGTTCCAGATGACTGACGACCGCAGCAGCCGAGGCGGGGACTACCGGAGCAGCCATGGCGGCGTCGGCATGTTGCATCTACTAACGGCAGTAGGTAAGTGCCGGCCGGCGCTAGGCCGCATGAACTAATTGGTAGCGGAAGCGCATAAAGCAGGTTAGATCAAATTGTATGTAAATTCGACTTTCGCAAAGTAACTCCTGAATCAATTTACTTTTTTTTTTTTTATTTTGCCATATGTCCATAGTTATAACAATAAATTCTTTGATTATAAAAGTGTTTTTTATATACTCCCATAAATAACTAAAGTCAGAAAGTACAAGATAAGGGAGGGTGCGACATTGTCTGTTCTGCACGCGGGTGCTGAAGCGGCTAGCGGCGTGCAAGAAATGCTCAGTTAAAATAATAATATATAAGACACATATATGTCGAGATCTTATAGAAGTCACCAGGACGAGAAAATCAAGCTGGTGTCCAAAAAACTTGGTGTCCTCAACAGAGCAAAGAAGTGCTTCAACGTTGGGCAAAGAGTTATGTTATATAAGTCTCAAGGCAGACCACACATGGAGTACTGCAGTCACCTTTGGGCGGGAGCACCTAGATACAAGCTTGGACTATGTGATTCGGTTCAAAGACGAGCGGTGAAAATTGTCTACGATCCTAAGCTTACACACGGTATTGAACCCTTAAGTTTTGGGAGAGATTTTGCCCTACATTTGTATGGTCTACCGATTGTACAACTGGTTGTGTTCTGAAAAATTGTTCGATTTGATGCTGATAGCTTTTTTTAGGGTTCCGTACTCAAAGGGTAAAACGGAACCCTATTACTGAGACTTCGCTGTCCGTCCGTCCGTCCGTCCGTCCGTCCGTCCGTCTGTCACCAGGCTGTATCTCACGAACCGTGATAGTTAGACAGTTGAAATTTTCCCAAATGATGTATTTCTGTTGCCGCTATAACAACAAATACTAAAAAATAGAATAACATAAATATTTAAGGGGGCTCCCATACAACAAACGTGATTTTTTTGCTCGTTTTTGCTCGATATTGATAACGGCAACAGGTAGACGCTTGAAATATTCACAAAATATTTAGTTATATATTCACTTTAAGAATAAATAATTAAATTAAAATAAAACAAATATTTCAGGGGGGCCCCCATACAACAAACGTGTTTTTTTGCCGTTTTTATAAATAGTGGTACGGAACCCTTCGTGTGCGAGTCCGACTCGCACTTGGCCGATTTTTTATAACCGCGCCGCTCGCCGGCGGCGGAGAGTTCACCTTTATACGCTGGAAATGTTATGATCACGGTTACTGTGTGGTTCCAGAGAGGTTCTCTTTCGAGAACTCTCAAGTTGAGGAATGAACTTACAGCTGGAGACGACAGCGTGAGGGACTACAGCGTGGGGTTCTTTGAGAAAGGCGTGAACAGGTTTATATATACGAGTATATAAATAAATAAAATACCCTGGTAAGCTATTTACGCTGCAAATAAATTCAATGAGGTAATTACCTATTTCCTGGAAACAGATTAAATATATTTTTTCACACTGTAAAAGTGTAATTAAGAAAAATTCTCTGCCAACGATATAGTCAAGATTAAAAAGAAATATTGCTTAGGCGAGATTTTATCGGACTTGACGAAAATTTAGCGAAGGAAGGGAACACGTAACTTTACCTTGAAGGTTCCTCGAGTATTTGATAAGTTTTTTATTGGGGCCCAAAGGGTACTCAAGTCATTAGTTACAGGGAAATTTTGATAAAAAAGTTTTTTTCCCACCCATCCTAATAGTTTCGAGTTTATCTTTGTATAGATTTCTTTATTCTTATATAGATAGCCTTGATTAACATATTCCTAACACTTTTATGGTTTCGTAGGTAAAGTAGAAGATAGATTGGAGGCCTGAAGCTTTTAGGCTTTTTTATAGTTTTTTTTATACAACAATACGCAAGAGACCTGGCGTGAAGATATACATACATACTGTTGACGACAGCCATCGTCGAGGAACATTGAACATTTATATTGTATAAAGCCACCGTCAAAGAACGCGAAACATCTTGTATTGTATATAGTATATTGTATTATGTATAACTACGGTCGATGAACGAAGAATATTGTATATAACTACGAGAAATATTGTATATAACATAGCACCCGTAGTGAAAATCGAACTAAGAATAAAATATTTTTGCATAATGTAACAACCAATCACAGAGCGTACATTTCCACCAGTCGGGCGCGATTACCCCGCGCGCCTTCCTCACCCCGCCGGAAACTACGCGCTGTGATTGGTCGAACCGACTCGCCGGCCCAGTAGCTAGTGAGTCACCCGAGTTTAGTACCTAAGCACGGCCGATCGCCGTGTTTAGTGACTCTTGTCCCACCGAACAGAACCGTTCTCGGATGCGCTATTTACAACGCCAAGTAAAGAAGCACATCAAAGAGTTCAGGGATGAACGGTGGGCCAACTTTGTTGGAGAAATTAAGCCCTCGCACACGGCGTACTGGCGAGTTGCTAAATCTCTCCGTTCCGACCAAATAACCCAATGCCCTCCCCTGACCCGACCAGACGGTACGATAGCGTTCGATGATGACGAAAAGGCTGAATGCTTTGCAGACAGCCTGGAGAGCCAATGCTCTCCTAGTCTAGAACCAACCGACGACGAACACGTGCAGATGGTTGACTCAGAGGTGGAACGAATCCTCGCGACACCTCCCACGATCCCCCTCGAACCTACAACGGTTGAGGAGGTCCAAACGATCATCAGGGACCTTCGGAGCCGGAAAGCTCCCGGAGCTGACGGCATCACGAACTCGGTCCTCAAACTCCTCCCAGGCCCCCTGTTAGTCCTTCTCGTGGCGATATTCAACGCCGCTCTCGCGAACTGCAGATTTCCAGACTCCTGGAAAGATGCAGACGTAGTTGGCATCCCCAAACCAGGCAAATGCCTGAAGAACCCCGCCTCTTACAGGCCCATTAGTCTCCTCAAAAGCCTGGGGAAAGTCTATGAACGCATCATAGCCATTCGCCTCAAAAAGTTCGTTGAACTTAGAGGCCTTCTCATAGACGAGCAGTTTGGGTTCCGTCCCAAGCACTCGGCAGTCCACCAAGTGCACCGCATCACGGAGCACGTCCTCTCCAATTTTCAAACAGGGCGCCATACCGGTGCCCTGTTTTTCGACGTCGCGAAAGCGTTCGACAAAGTCTGGCACAATGGCTTAATATATAAGCTACACCAAATGGAAGTGCCAGACAGTCTCGTGCACATCTTACGAGACTACTTGTCGAATCGCTCCCTCCGCGTCAGAGTCCACGGCACTCTCTCGAGGCCGCACCCTATCCGAGCCGGGGTCCCTCAGGGCTCCGTGCTCGGCCCTATCCTATACACGTTGTACACCAACGATGTTCCCAAGACTCCCTTCGTGGAGCTAGCCCTCTTTGCCGATGATACGGCACTTTACACTTCCGAACGAGCCAAATCCAACATATCGGATAGGCTCCAGAGAGCGGCTAACGCTCTAGGCGAATGGTTCCGACGTTGGCGAATCGAGGTGAATCCGGAGAAAAGTGCCGCAGTGTTCTTTTCTCGGGATCCACGAGGTCTTACGAGACCCGATTACCAACATAGGACCGTACGCCCCATCTCATTGTTCGGCCGACCCATCCCATGGGTCGAGAAGGCCAAATACCTAGGTGTCATCCTAGACTCCAGAATGACGTTTGGACCTCACATCACCGCTGTTAGGAACAAAGCCGCGTTCTATCTAGGCCGGCTCGGTCCGATATTCAGGAATCGTAGAATGTCACTTAGAAATAAGTGTACACTCTACAAAGCCTGCATCCGCCCCGTTCTCACATACGCCAGTGTAGTGTTCGCACACGCTGCGCGCTCCCATCTGGCTAAGCTCCAGATTATCCAAAACCGGTTTGCCCGTAATGCAACCGCTGCCCCTCACTATCTCAGGGTCGCAGATCTCCATCTCGACTTTGAACTCCCTTCCATCATTAGTTTCATGAAGAAAGCGTCTAGACGCTACTTCGAAACTGCCTCTCAACACCCCAACCCATTGATAGCCCGTGCTGTCAATTACACCCCGCGGATCGACGCCCGGGGGTTCCGGCGCAGACCGCGAAATTCACTCTTTGATCCCGATGATCGCATTACTGTTGCGAACGCCCCCTACCTCTCCCCCTCCAACCCCAACACTCCAGACACACACCGCGCTCGGCGGCTCCGGGCGCGAAGAGTAAGGACTTCTGCGCGATACACCAGGTACCGGTAGCCCACGGTACCTGGGCGCCTCTCTCTCCGACAGGCCCTTAAGGCACGAACCCGCGTGTTCGATTTGTTTCTCCAGCGACGTCCTGAGCCGAGGTCCGACCCTTCTCGGGGGCCCTTAGGCTGTCGCTTAACTTTGTTTTTTAGGCTGTGGCGCCTCACGCCCGCCCTCTAGTCCGGTGACGTAGTGACAGCCCACTCGGGGCTAACTACATAGTCAGGTCACAAAAAAAAAAAAAAAACCGTGTTTAGTCAGTCGCAGACAGTCACAGCAACAACAAGTCAGAACAATAAAGAGAAGTCCGATCCAGAATTTGAAGTTTCGATTCGAAGAATCCTACAGTCCTACAGTCCACTACGATAGCAGCGACCTACTCCGTCAGCCGAACGTTGACAGCGTGGTCCTTCTGAGCCGGATCGAAAAATCAAGAAACAGTGAAACGGAACATCATGGTGACTACGAGAAGCCAAAATGGAGCTGAAGAATCCCGGCAACGTGTCTTCAACGAACCACCACGCTCGCCGTCACCATCGAACGCGACAGCACCGCCGCCGCATAGGAGCGCTACCGACGCCGCTCCGCGACCGCACGCCGCCGCACGCACGGAACAGACCGAAGTGCGCCCCACCGCCGCATCGACACGTGGGCATTACCGAACACTGCCGGCGTCGACGACCGTACCGACGACCAGCAAAGCCCGGTCACGCACCGCCCGCTCGACACGATCGACGTCGAGCGCCGCCGCCCGTCTACGGTTCGAAGCGGAGGAACGCCTCGCCATTATTCGGCGCAAGGAGTTAGAAATAGAAGCTGAGCTCATTAAGAAGAAATTGGACGCCGACCTCACCGAGCTCGAAGATGAAGACAGCTCTCCAGAGGAAGGAAACGAGCCAGCCGAAAATATCGAACGAGTGCACGCCTGGTTGAACGAGACTACCCCAGACGCCGCAGCGACTGAACGGGGGGAGCCGCCAAGCGCTCACTCAGTACTAGAGCCAGTCGAAACAACGGATCAAGCTCAAGCCACCACTTTCACGCAGGAGAGAAGAGCGAGATTCGATTGGAAGCCGACGCCTCAAGTACAAACACAACAAGTACGGAAACGATCGCCAACGCCGAGAAGCCGCAAAATAGATCAACTAGCCAGCACTTTCGAAAAAATGATATCGTCACGCCCGCCGCCACGACAAGCAACCGATCTACCAATGTTCTCGGGCTCACCATCGGAGTTGATTCAATTCGCCGCAGCGATGAAAGAAACTACGCAAGCATACAAGTTCACAGCGACAGAAAACCTTGCAAGACTTCGCAACTGTCTACGAGGAGAGGCCCGCGCTACAGTAGCGCCGTTATTAAGCGCCGCTACACATCCAGACGTCGTCATGAAAACACTAGAACAGTGTTATGGAAGGCCAGAAATCTTACTCGACTTGGCCTTCGATGATGTACGACGTCTGCCACGACTGGGTCCGACCGCAATGGACCTGAACGCCTTCGCCGTGAAAGTGCAAAACATCGTCGCCGTCCTGAGCAACATCGAACGCAACTACCTACACAACCCGCTGCTTGTTCGAGAGGTGCTTGAGAAAATCAGCCCATATTTAAAATCAAGATGGTGTGACTACGCTGACGAACATCCAAGCTCCGATGCAGACGTCGTCAAACTGGCTGCCTTTTTGATGAGGGAAGCCGACCGCACCCTCAAACATGGATTCTGCACGTCAAGCCAACAGAAGCGAGAGCCGCCTCGCATCGCCTCATGAACAGAAGCGAAAAAGAAGCTGACGTACACCGCAACCACAACCAACGAAGAAAGCCCACATTGTCCGGTGTGTAAAGAACCACATACACTACCGGACTGTGGGAAATTCAAGAACCTGCATTCCGACGAACGATGGGAAGTCGTCAAAAAGGAAGGGCTGTGCTTCAAATGCATCGCCAGTCGCCATCGTCGTAACAACTGCAAAAGGAGAGCGTGCGGTAAGGAGGGCTGCAAACGACCACATCATCAACTGCTACATGCCGAGAAGAAAAAAGAAGACGTCACCACAGATGAGAGCGACACCACGGAAGCCACACGCAACGATGTGAAGCTCAAGATCTGTCGCGTGACAATCTCGGGAAGGCACAACAGCGTCGAAACCTACGCGCTGTTTGATGAAGGCTCCACCGTCACACTGATGGACGACGAACTGGCGCAACAAATCGGTGCAGATGGACCAAGTACGCGCCTCGAAGTGAAAGGCATCAACTCAGAACGATGCGACATGAAGAGCCGCCGAGTCAACATCACCATCAGGGGGACGAACAGCAGAAACAGCTTCAACATCGCCGCGAGAACGATACGAGGCCTAGATCTCACGCCGCAGTCCATACCGGCTGAGGTGCTGAACCTGCGACACCTCAGCGGTCTCAACGCGGACGACGTGGTCTACACCAACGCGAAGCCTAAGCTGCTGATCGGCATCGACAACTGGCCACTCATTGTAACCAGAGAGCTGCGCTGCAAAGGACCCAAAGAACCGGCCGCCTCGAGAACCGAACTCGGCTGGGTGATTCACGGGACAGCGAAGAGCGTAGCACTGAAACCAAGGCAGCACGTCTTACACACCACCGCCTACACCACAGAAGACGAATCATTGGAAGATTTGGTAGCGAATCACTTCCAACTCGACGCATTGGGAGTCTCGCTCACTTCACAACACATGAAAAGTGAAGACAAGCGAGCCGTCGAGTTATTCGAGAAGACGATACGCTACACAAACGGACACTACGAAGTGGGTCTGCCGTGGCGAGAAGACGACGCCAAGCTGCCGCCAAGCTACAATGCCGCATTAAAGAGACTGAAGAATCTCGAAGCAAAATTAGAAAAGAATCAAGAAAAAAAAGAACAATACTACGCGATGATCAACAACATGATCAAAATTTTTTATTATTACTTTATTTAAAAAGCTTTGTGAAGTCGTTAGCTTTCCTATACAGGACAATAACATTCAGGCCTGTCGGAGAGTGGCTAAAATGGATACCACTTCTAAGCGTCCTAGAAATATATTAGTCACCTTGTCCTCTCCCATTCTTAAGGACTCGCTGCTGTCTAGCACTCGTAGTTTTAATAAAGCTAACCCTAGTGACTCACTTAGCTCGCGCCATCTTGGAATCACAGCTGAGAGTCAAAGAATATACGTTGTTGAACACCTGTCACCAGAATGCAAACAGCTCCATGCTGCAGCTAGGCGTTTCGCCAAAGATAAAAAATATAAGTATGTTTGGACGAAGTACGGAAGAGTATATTTGCGTAAGGATGACAGCGGTAATAGCATCTATATTAAAAATCTAGATTCCCTTAAACATTTACAATAATATATATTTTATTATCGTTGTTATTAGTATTATATATATTTTTTTTATATTATATATATAATCTTGTAGTTTTAAATTAAATTATTTCCTAATGTTAATTTTTTATCAAAATGTCAATAGAGTTCGCTCTAAACTTAAAGACATTTTTCTTAATGTATTGTCCTCCAACTATGATATTATCTGTCTATCAGAAACTAATTTTAATAGTAGTGTACTTGATTCTGAATTATTTGACGCCCGGTACAATGTTTACCGACGCGATCGTTGCAGCACCTCTTTGAGTAAAAGTGAGGGTGGGGGCATCGCCATTGCAATAAAGAAAAACATTGAAGTTATTCGACAATCATCATGGGAAAGTAATGTTGAAGACTTGTGGTTGTCTATTTTACCTAGTGGTCAAAATAATAAAAGAATAAACATTTGCCTGTGCTATTTGCCTCCTGACTTACCGCGATATCTGCTAGAAACATTCTATGATAATTTGTGCAAAGTAGTCTTAAGTCTTGATAATTGTGGGGAGTTTCTTTGTATTGACGATTACAACACACCTGATTTGTCCTGGACGATGGCAGGTGACTCTTGTCACATGATAAGCAATATTTCCCTCAATTGGAAGCCGGTATTGTTGCTTGACGCTATGGCTGTATGTCAACTCAAGCAATTTAATACCATACCTAATGCAAATAATCGATTTCTCGATCTTGTCTTGTCTACGCTGGATGTTCAGGTATACGGCGCTGATCCTCTCAGTCGAATGGATAAACATCATCCTGCCATCGTTGTGAATGTCGACTGTAACGTAGGTGTTGCTGCTAGATTTTTGAAACCGCATCCCCGTAAACGCTACAACTTTCACAAATGTAATTACGATAAAGTCAAAACGGAGCTTTCATTGGTCGACTGGCCGTCAATTCTGACATCCTCTGACATTGATGTGGACTTGAGTAACTTCTATAACATCATCAATGAAATAGTAGGTAAATACACACCTCTTTCTAAAAACAAGAACTATAGCTGTCCTCATTGGTTTAGTCCTACATTAAAGCACTGCCTTAAACTAAAGGCAAAATACCACAAACTCTATAAAATATTCGGCAACCCACGAGATTATGACGAGTTCTCTTATTACAGGAACCTGAGTAAGCAACTAATAAAATCATGTTACAAAAAATATGTTTCATCAGTGGAGGATTCTGTGGAGAATGATATTAAGTCATTCTGGAGGTATGTAAATGGCAAGATAGGTATGAATTCGATTCCCACAACAATGAAGTACCGTGATACTTCTACATCTGACCCATCAGAGGTATGTGAATTATTCTCTGAATATTTCAGTTCCGTCTATGAATGCGATCCGCAAGTGGATAACTCTAACTCTACGGAGAGCACACAATATACTAACACACTCGGGTCTTTAGGTATCACAAGGGAAATGGTCTTAAATAAAATGAATAAGTTAGATACCAACAAGGGACCTGGGCCTGACAATATACCAGCCATTTTTATTAAAACATGTGCCAGAGAGCTTTGTATGCCATTACACATTCTATTTTGCAAATCTGTGCAAACTGGAAGGTTCCCAACACTTTGGAAAGTTACTCACGTTGTGCCCATCTACAAGTCTGGTGACAAGACTTTATGTCAAAATTATAGGCCAATTAGCATATTGTCCTGTTTTGCAAAAATCTTCGAAGGAATTGTATATGATGTTCTTTACAGCCATATAAAACCTTATCTTCACCCACAACAGCATGGTTTTGTCGCCCATAAATCAACTACCTCAAACTTGCTTGAGTATAAGAATTATCTGTGTAACGCTTTTGCCAAAAGACTCTATTTATACAGATTTTTCTAAGGCCTTTGACAAAGTGAACCATAGAGTGCTCTGTAAGAAATTAGCTGGTTGCGGCATTCATGGTAACTTGTTACGATGGATTCGATCTTATCTGAATCGCAGGAGCCAGATTGTTGCAGTTGGGGGTTACACTTCAAGGCCTGTTACAGTGAAATCTGGAGTTCCACAGGGAAGTCATTTGGGGCCTCTACTATTCGTCATTTTCATAAATGACCTGATTGAGAAACTCTCGTGCCCTTGTCTCCTATATGCCGACGATCTCAAAGTTTTTACCACCGTGGAAGACGTGTCTGACTCACATAAACTGCAAACTGACTTGTGTGTTGTCTCGGATTGGTGTGATCAAAATTACATGCAGCTTAATATAAATAAGTGTTTTGTCATAACTTTCACAAGAAAGCTCAACATAAGCGCTTATGATTACACCCTGAATAACAAAACGCTGGAACGCAAGAATGTGGTAAAGGATCTTGGTGTTCTATTCGATTGTAAACTTTCTTTTCACGATCACTATGAGTATATCGTCGAGCGTAGTTCGCGTCTGCTTGGTTTTATCTTCAGAGTAACAAAAGGTTTTAAAAAGACTAAAAGCTTTATCTATCTATATTACTCTCTTGTACGCAGTATTCTGGAGTACAACTCGACGATTTGGTCCCCCTTCTATGTTGTTCACAGTGACAGAATTGAGAGAATCCAGAGGCGATGCTTAAAGATTCTCAGTTACAGATGTGGCATGGGCCGTAAGCTGGCCACCTATGACGAACGTTTAAAGTACTTTCAGGTGACTTCTCTGAGCATGCGACGAAACTATATTAACCTCATACTCCTTTACAAAATTATCCATGGACTTATTGAATCTCCCACTCTTCTTTCACTGCTTAATTTTAATACTCGATTTAGGTCTCGTAACCGTAATTATAATGCATTCGCTTTACAGGTTTACTCAAATAACACCTCATATTATAACCCCATCGTTAGGATGTGTCGCCAATATAATGAAATTCTTATCTCCAATAGGGATATAGATATTTATCACTTCTCTCTGAATAAGTTCCGGCGGCAAATAATGACTCATTTAAAAAAATAACATATTTGTGACACTATCCAACTTCTTAACTATTTATTGATTTTCTGTTCAGTATTATGTACTTCTCAAAATTGCATGCACATTGTGTAGTTTAGCGTATTTTAGTTTTATTTAACTCAAGAAATTGTAAAACTTTCTAGGCATACGTTTTGTTTGGATTACAATCCAGATCAACACTATAATTTATCTGTTAATATGTATTTTGATGATTGTAATCTGTTATGTATGCTAATAATAAATAAATAAATAAATAAAAGGGCTACGCTGAGCGATGCGACGGAACGGAAAAAACCAGCCCTCGAGCATGGTACCTGCCTCACTTTGCAGTACGCAACCTGAACAAACCAGGCAAAGTGAGAGTGGTACTGGATGCAGCAGCGAAGACTCACGGATCGTGTCTGAACGACCACCTACTACAGGGACCTGACATGTTGCGATCGATCATTTCGATCATGTTCCGGTTTCGAGAGGGTGCGCACGCCGTGACAGCTGACATTGAAGAAATGTTTTTAAGAGTGAAAATCCGAAAAGAAGATCAACCCGCACAAATGTTCTTGTGGCGCGAGCATCCGACCGATACTCCCATTGAATACAAAATGACATCGATGATCTTCGGAGCTTCCAGTTCACCATTCCTGGCGCATAGTGTGCGAAACAAGAATGCACACAATCACCGGGACACGCACCCAGCTGCTCTACGGCCTATAACGGAGTCGCATTATATGGACGATTTCGTAGAAAGCTTCGACGATATCGAACGAGCGAAAGCAGTCATCGAACAAGTGAACGAAGTCCACAAGAAAGCTGACTTTCACTTACGCGGATGGAACAGCAACAATCGAGAGCTTCTAGCCGTCACCAAGGAAGATAGACGCACGGAGGCTGCGACCACATCGCTTGGAGGAACAGAGAAAATGTTGGGGTTGCTGTGGAATTCAGAAACAGACAGCCTAAGCTTCAATACGGCGTTGCACAAAGTCCCGGAAGCAGTCCGAACGAGAGAAAGGCCACCGACGAAACGTGAAGCTCTATCCACAGTTATGAGCATTTACGATCCGCTCGGGCTACTAAGCTGCTACACCGTCACAGCCAAAATAGCGCTCCAGAGACTTTGGCGTCTCAAGTTAGCATGGGACGAACCACTATC
The DNA here is from genome assembly GCA_947507595.1 of Pyralis farinalis. Taxonomy (NCBI): domain Eukaryota; kingdom Metazoa; phylum Arthropoda; class Insecta; order Lepidoptera; family Pyralidae; genus Pyralis; species Pyralis farinalis. The sequence continues at coordinate 38,004,512 of OX382261.1, read as the reverse complement.
GGAGGACATCGCGTCCGACTTCGATGCATGGCTCGCTGGCCTACAAGAAATACGACGTCTGCACATTACCCGGAGCTACGACGGGGGGAGCGACGTATGCCGCAGGGAGCTACACGTATTCTGCGATGCCAGCGAGGAAGCGTACGCGACAACAGCATACTGGAGACTGCAACTGAGAGACGGCGGAGTGAAGACGGTATTGGTAGCGGCACGAGCGAAAGTAACGCCATTGAAGATGCAGACGATACCTCGCTTAGAACTCCAAGCGGCACTGATCGGAGCGAGACTCGCAAAAACGATTAGAGAGGATCACCGCATTCAGATAGATGACACGTACTACTAGAGCGACTCTCAAACAGTACTCCATTGGTTGAGAAACGGAAGCCGGAAGTACACTCCATTCGTCGCTCATAGACTCGGGGAAATAACAGAATCCTCGAGAGCGTCAGACTGGCGATGGGTTCCCACTCATCTGAACGTCGCCGACATCGCTACGAGAGGTGGGCACATCCCCACAGAAGAAGACGTTTAGTTCAGCGGACCGGAGTTTCTGAAACGGCCGAAATCTGAATGGCCGCGATGGGAAACTCACCAAGACGACGTTCAAGAAGAAGAAGTACACGTCGTCACAGAATCGAAGAAAGATTCGGCGCTACCCGACATAGAACGGTTTTCTTCGTACGACCGTTTGATTGGAACGACAGCTCAAATACTGCGGTTTATCCAACGCTGTCAAGGCAAAACAACCGCAATGTCACAAGAACATATCGAGCGAGCCACTCATTTATGGCTACAAAGAGCGCAAGAAGACTCATTCGAGCAAGAGCGACAGAACGTGAAGAGGGGACTCGCCGTACCGAAATCGAGCCCGTTATACCGCTACGACATAATATTAGAGGACGGGCTACTGAAGATCAACGGACGGGTGAACAAAGCAGATGTATTCGACGCAATGAAGCGACCCGTCGTGTTGAGCGGACGACACCCTCTCACGAAACTGCTCATAGCGCGAGCTCACAAGAGAGCCGGGCACGCTAACTCAGAACGAGTAGTGAACGACCTTCGCCAACAATATTTCATCGTGCGTCTTCGACCCACCGTCAAATCGATAGCAGCCTCCTGCCGGATATGTCGACTGAGGAAATCACGACCGATAGTCCCACCGATCGGGGACTTACCGAGAGAACGGTTGGAAGCCTTCAAGCGACCCTTCAGCTGCTGTGGCCTAGATTACTTCGGCCCGATGAACGTGACGATAGGACGACGACACGAGAAACGTTGGGTAGCGTTGTTCACGTGCCTCACTACGAGGGCGATACACTTGGAGTTAGTATCGTCGCTCTCAACAGATTCTGCGATTATGGCGGTCCGAAGGATGGCGGCTCGGCGAGGTTGGCCCGCAGTAATATACTCTGACAACGGAACGAACTTCAAAGGGGCAGACGCAGAGTTAAAAAGAGCCTATCAAGAATGGTTGCCGGACTTGTCGCGAGCAGGCCTTACATACGGAACGACCTGGAAGTACATCTCACCCGGGGCGCCGAATCAAGGAGGAGCTTGGGAGCGGATGGTGCGTTCAGTGAAGACTGCACTATCAACAACTCTGCACCAGAAGGCGCCGAAAGAAGAGGTGTTAGCGACGCTACTAGCTGAAGCCGAGAACACAGTCAATGCTCGACCACTGACTCATGTTTCAGTCGACCCAGAAGACCCAGAAGCGCTGACGCCAAACCACTTCCTGCTGGGATCGTCAACGGGCCTGCCGTACGTTGGGCCCTGCAGTGAAGCCGACCGAAGAACATGGCGAGCCGCGCAAGCACTGGCTGACAACTTCTGGCGTCGCTGGCTACGGGAATACCTGCCGACGCTTGTGCCACGCTCCGACAACCACAAACGTCGAAGCGAAACGAAGGTCGGCGATGTAGTCATCATCGCTGACCCTACTCTGCCACGGAACGTCTGGCCTCGGGGAATTATCACACGCACGTTTCCCGGGCCGGACAACGTGACACGTAACGTCGAAGTCTCTACAAAGGGTGGGACCTTTAAACGTCCCACGTCCAAGATCGTCGTGTTAGAGTCTTCATACCGCACTCTCCCCGGACCAGAGGGAGAGGACGCGCTGCACGTCGCAACGAGGCTGCCTTCCAGTAGAGGCTACGGAGATCCTTCGCCGGGGGGAGACTGTTGACGACAGCCATCGTCGAGGAACATTGAACATTTATATTGTATAAAGCCACCGTCAAAGAACGCGAAACATCTTGTATTGTATATAGTATATTGTATTATGTATAACTACGGTCGATGAACGAAGAATATTGTATATAACTACGAGAAATATTGTATATAACATAGCACCCGTAGTGAAAATCGAACTAAGAATAAAATATTTTTGCATAATGTAACAACCAATCACAGAGCGTACATTTCCACCAGTCGGGCGCGATTACCCCGCGCGCCTTCCTCACCCCGCCGGAAACTACGCGCTGTGATTGGTCGAACCGACTCGCCGGCCCAGTAGCTAGTGAGTCACCCGAGTTTAGTACCTAAGCACGGCCGATCGCCGTGTTTAGTCAGTCGCAGACAGTCACAGCAACAACAAGTCAGAACAATAAAGAGAAGTCCGATCCAGAATTTGAAGTTTCGATTCGAAGAATCCTATAGTCCTACAGTCCACTACGATAGCAGCGACCTACTCCGTCAGCCGAACGTTGACACATACATTTTTATACAACATCGGGAAGCGTAGTAGCGTACGGCCCACCTGATGTAAATCGATGACGGTAGCCTATGAATACTTGCATCACATTAATTATCACAAGCGCGATACCTCCGTTGCTGAAACAGCAACTCTATAAGAGTTTACCGATGATTTCAGTAACACGATGGAACATAACAGCTCTCTAGGGAGTTGTTATTTGGATGCGGTTTTCTATGAGGTGGAGGCACTTTCCCAAACTCTTAAAAATCTGAGAGGTCCGATGGCAGTAGCTACATGTAAAAATCTGTATCTTCGCCAAATCTTTAAGCTTAGGTAGCGGACTCCGCCCATCCTAGTGGATTAGGAAAACGGGATAACGTTGAGAAGAAGAAGCAGAGAGCGCTTACTAAATTAAGATTCAGCGTTAGGGTAGAGGGGTTAGGTTGAATAAAATTTGATGGTTGTCCTGAGTGAAATTTGATGTTAAATTCTTCTTCTTTCTGGCGAAGATATTGATTTTTACACGGAGCGACTGCCGTCAAACCTCCGCAACTCTGAGGGAAGACCAGATCATTCTTAGATAAGGTCACACGTGTTTCTAAACATGATTTCTTGGACGTGCGAGTTTCCTCACGATGTTTTACCTTGTCTTAAAAACCAAACCGAATAGATTTTGATAAAATTTTATGGGACCAATCTGAAGGTATATCCTTTGGATTAAAAAAAAAATTCAATTAATTTATAAATGACGGAGTTATGAGGTAACAAACATAAAAAGAGTACAACCAAATTGATAACCTCCTTATTTTTTGAAACCGGTTGAAACTGATGGTAACAAAATCTGAGGATAGAGTTTGGTGACGTAGCTATCGTTTATATTAATTTAATTACACCACTTAATAACTAAGTAATCGAAGAATTCGCTACATTGAGCGAGGGCTGTGACGCATCGCGTGCCGTTACTTTGAGATCATTGCTCGCAACCGCTGCGTCATACAATTTCCTTTTTGTGTAACTTATTTTCGTTTACCCGTTACGAAAAGTGTGCACGTAAAACTCACGGCCGTGTCTACGAAACAGACACAACCCGTAGCGAAGACGACCGGAGCAGCCAGGGCAGCAACGGTGGCGGGTGCATGCGGTTCACATTTCAGATGGCGAACACTCGCACAGACGACCGTTGCAGCCGAGGCAAATACGACTGGAGCAGCCATGGCAGCAGTGGCATGCACGAACTAATCGAAAGCGGAAGCACACAAAGTAGTTTATATCAAATTTCTTTTCTCTCTTTCTCTCATAGCTCAAGTTTCGTATATCTAAGACACAGTGCAGTCTATTAAAAGAAGTTTTACTTCAGTCCTGTGGTCTAAAGCACACTCTTTTGTTTCTTGTTCGTGAACACTTGACTTGATGACATGACGTTTTGAGTGGCAGTAGCTTGCGATCGACTATAACATTCAGTAAGTAAACAGCAGTCGAGTCCAGAACCGATAATCTCGAGAAGTCGATTACACAATAACAAAGAGGCCCCGGGGCGAATTATAAACAACTCAACATTATTAGTATGAAAACAATGAGCTCGGCAATTTCCAGTTCATAATCAATTTCGTATAATTGGTAATTGCGATGCTTCATAATAATTATAGAGTTGGGTTTAGACTGCGAGCGTAAATGAATAACAAAATAGGATAAGTAAAAATAGTTCAGTACTGTCTGATCCTTTGTTCATCGACCGATGTTTTTTCAGAAACACCGTTCCTATATGAAATCTATATGTTTGTCTGTGCGTTTGTCTGTCGCTTTTATTCGATTATTCGAATTTTGATTCTTCTTCAGATTCGGATTCAGTATAAAAAATTAGAATCGGAATGTTCAGGAACATCGTTTCCTATCTCTTAAGGAACATGGTCAAAGTGGCCGACAAATTAAAAAAATAAATTGAATCCATCTATCTATCTATAACTTCACGCCAAATACCTTACGGGGTAGGCAGAGATTGTCAGCGTCCGAGGCATATTCATACATTTCTTCAAAATATTCACTCCACCGTTCTAACACTTCCTGAGTGTTTGCAAGAATGATACCAGCTTTAGACTTAATCTTGGTCATACTGGATGCCGACGAACTACCCCGAGACTTCTTTTCCTCTCTCCAAAAGAGTTTGGTATTTGCCTCGAAGTTTTTCGTCAGCCTCTCTTCCTCATTCATAATTTGTGTTTCACGCTTCTCTTTTACTAAAGCCTTGGTTTCATTCTTGCATAGACGGTACATTTCTTTCTTCTTCTCTCTCATACTTTCATTTAAGGGCAAAGATGATACATAATCCAGCCACGCTTTCCTTTTTTGTTGCTACGGAGGAATCAACCTCCGCATCCCACCAGGCATCTCCTTTCAATGTTTTATGCCTCTTTGCGCATCACATGCTTCTTTTGCACTATCGACCATACTTTCTTTCAGAGCTATCCAGCAATCATCCACATCTGTGTCGGAAAGACTTGCATTTGCAAGTCTTTCGCTTACCAGATGTACATACATTCTCCTTACACTTTCATCTTGCAATTTTTCACTCCTTATCCTTTCATGATCTCCGAAAGGGATACGCACTCGCCAATGCCTCCAGTTCTTGAAAAGTCCCACAAACCGGCCTACCACCAGGTAGTTGTCCGTTTCAAGAGTGGGACCTCTAAAGCCTCTTGTATCCATTATAGTATTTCGGAGACGTCTATCAATTATAATCAAATCAATCACACTTGTTTGGTCATTCCGTCTCCATGTATACGTGTAATATCCTTGTGACGAAATAAAGTGTTATGTATGTATGGTATGGTGTTATGAGTATGTTAAAAAAATTAAATAGTTATACGAGTATAATTGACGAGCCAGGTGTTCCTCTGGCAATGCAAGCTTGCGCATTCTCAACTGGTTTTATTTGGAGCCACCAATTGACGAGCTTATTAATAAACAAATTGGAAACAGTAGAAAAAAGTGAGGGTCAGGTGAGGGAAACACTCACGATGCGATCCCTGCTAAACTACGGATTGCGGTTCTGGAATAAAATTCACTGAAGTGCCAACTATGTATCCGCCTTCTCATAGTGTCAATTCCGGTAAACACGTGGAATGTGAGAGGTGTACTGAAAGATAAGATGAACGAACGGACATAAAGAATTATCGACGCTTATATGCTTTGTATATAATGGAGGCTAAGCGGAAGCGGAGCTACACAACTAACTTGCTGGTAGAATTACCAGGACGATCATGCTGATGAGGGCGTATGAGAAATCTCTCTCAGTGTGGTCTCTTGATTCTCTGGGTTCGCTGAAACAGGTATCATGAAGAGAGTATTTTCTATCTTAAAATATTTCATAATGTATGGCAAGGCATGATTGAAAACTATTGTTAATAATCATAAATCCTTTTTAAAGCATCCATTTCTTACTTCCACCACGTGCTCATGTTTACAAGGCATGATTTGTTTTCTTGTTCAACTGTTAATTGTCTTACATTCGCGTATTCTGTTTAATAATTTGTACAGCATTTTCCTGAAATTAAAAAGGAAGTGGAGCACTTCCTATTTCATCACAAAAATAAGTTCGAACACAAGGAACTCCTGTTCGACGATTCGATGGTATTGCAGCCAATATGGTATTCTTGTATCGATTATTGTTTAAAGTGGAATCCATTCCACAACACATTTCGAATTTACACGAACATTCCACCCCATTCCAATAGGGTGAAATGTACGTGTAAATTCGAAAATGGTTCACGAGTAAATTTTTATTTATATATACTATACTATATGACGATATTTTATATTTACGACAGACGTGTTCAACGTTATCCATCGTAATATAATTTCTCATAATTGTCAGAGCACTCACTATTTCAGAGGCCACAAAATTCTCATGAGATTATCTTGCAGTAAAAGCGTATGCTGATGGTTAATGATGGCTTTCTTCCAAAAGTTCCTGACACAGATGAGCATTTTCTGATGTCAATAGTTGTAACTTTGTATATTTTAGTCACATTCTGGCAGTCTTGAAAAACATTGTATTCAGAAGCATAATAAATACCAGTAACCTCATGGTTAGATATTGGCAATTTACTTCTTCCATACTTTCAACTGGTACTTCACCGATAACTTGATTCACGTAATCATCGCCGAAAGGTTGTTTTAGATCCTTGCCAACGGTATCGGCAGATGAAGTATGTTTCTGAAGTTCTTTCTGAAAGTAGTACCCATTGCTAATGGCAATGGGTTAGGTAGCATTACTAGTCTAGGAAAGATTCTTGATGAGAATTTCTCACCAGCAATCATTGTATAATTAAATCAACTTATACATTTCTTTATACTAAATAAAGTGCTAAAATACATGCAAGATTTATATTCAGATTTTTGTGTGTTATAAAATCAAATTTGAAAAATATTACTTACTAGCCGTGCCCGTGACTTTAGCGGGATATAGGAAGCCCAAGAATCACCTACCATTACCAAATTAGTCATGTTTTGTCAGTAGCTTTTGAGATAATCCTTGCTTGTTCGTTGTCCATTACCATAATCAAGATATGTACTTATGTAAACATACAAGTTAATATTCAATAGAGTAGGCACTTTGAGATTGGATATTATCTTATAGCTTTAGTGTAGCAATAAAAAATATTTATTGTTACGCACTATCCTAATAGTAAGTTTAATTTATTTGGCCGGCACTTTCAGAATTAGCCCAGTAATGTATGGAGGTTCACTGATGAATACGATATTTGCCTCACTGGGAAACTATTACTTACTATTAATGTACAGAAGCTTTTCCTAAAACGGAGATCGGAGGTATGTATATGACGAAATCTAAAGGGTCTGACGTGTTCGGTGGCGCAGTGGCGAAAGGCGCTGTGACGTTACTTTGACACCAACGCTCGTGGGTTCGATTCGTACACAGGACATTTGTGTGCATGAACATGTCTGGTTGTGTTCTGTGTGGGTGTTTTTAAGAGAGGTAAGGCGCATAAAGCAGCCCGTATGGGGAAGCTCCTCCGCTTCACATATCAGTACCTCCACCTTACAGAAAACCTCAGCTAAACAACGACTCGCTAGAGGCTTGTTGTGTTCCTGCGTGTGAGTGAGGTCACCAGTAAGCTCCTAAGGAGTTGCTGTGTAAGCAGCAGAGGAGGCATCGCGTGAGTAATACTTAATATATTACAAGCGTTAATAGGCTACGTTAACTGCTTTACAACAGGTGGCCCGTATGCTTGTATGCCTCCCGACGTCGTATACAAAAAAAAAACATTTTCGACGAGTTCGGTGGCGCAGTAGTAAATGACGGGACTTTGACACCAACGCTCGTGAGTTCGATTCCCGTATACGACAAAGGTTTGTGTGCAAAAAACATGTCTGATTGTCTTGGTCTAAATGTTTTAAGAGAGGTAGGGCGCATCAAAGCAGCCTGTCTAGGGAAGTTCCTTTGCTTCACATAAAATCGTAAATCACATCGTGATATTCAATAGCCTCATATATATCATAACACAATAATTGGGCTATCAAATGCAAAAAGAATTTCCCAAATCCGCCGAGCATTTCCCGAGATTAGTGCGTTCAAACAAACAAACTCTTGCTCTTCGTATATTAGTATAGATCTTGTATACACGGCAAACGCGTTATATCAAGCGAGCCTTACGCTTGTTTGTCACCCGAGTAATCAAACTGTTAAGAATAGTTTTGTCTATAAATGGCCATTCGCTTCTCCAATAAATCAATAACCAATCATCTCTCCTTTTGTTAATGTAAATTAGAACGTGTAACATTGCTGCTCGCACATACCAAGTTGCGATAATTAAACAGTATTGTGCAGTAATGTTGATGATGTATAGTGTTGTCTTCATAATCACTAAGCAATTTAGGTGCATTGACTCGTACCTCGGTACAAGGCATATGGTGAAATATTATAATTAATATTGACCAGAGGAAGACTTTGTGCAATAGTCGTCTGCGTGGGTACTTCTCCTATTTCTACCGCAAAGCAGCTATATTTATATAGCTGTGTTCCGGTTTGGGGTGAGATATGGCAGAGAAATTACTGGGTACTGTGACGAAACATCCTTAGGTCACGAGATTGGTAGTGTTGCAATAGGCTGCGGTGAGCGCTTACCATCTAACGCGGGCCGCATATTTGTTTGTCGATCTAGTTCAGAAAAAAATCAGATATATAAAAAAAATACGGAGTGGGTAGTATCACTACACTAACGTAACATTTTATACGTGAAAACGTCAAAGTCAAAATCTTTTTATTCCGTAAAAATGGCTACATTTGTACATTTGTTTGGAATTGTCACAATTTCAAGTTTTTCGTGGTCCCAGGTATATTATCTTAGGCCGGGACTCCACCAAAGCGGAGATGTGTGCGGTGTGCTGTGTGCTGTGCGAGAAGAGATGTTTTTCAGCTCAGGTGAATCCACCGAAGCTGTGCGGAAATGCGTACTGTGTAGCAGAGATGTGTGCTGGCTAGCCTTGCGAGTGTGCGAGGCGTTCAGTGCTCAGCCATGCAATTCTGTAAGAGCAAACGTCCTTACATCCTTGGAAACATCGGCTGTTACAGCCTTGTACACAAAATTGCAATTCTTTGGTGTCGCTTTCCATGGTTGTGCGACACTAGCGCCGCAAGGCTGCGTTTGGAATTGGAATTCTACAAGGCAAACAGCCTTGTGTACGCTTACAGCCTTATAGAATATCAAATAATTTAGCCGTGATCGCATCAGACGATGTCAAAGCTGTGACATCTGTGATCACAGCGACGCACACAGCCATTACGAGTCGCTTAGAGAATTGCATGGCAGTGCGCGTTCTGACTCGAAAGGTAGACGATGTCGCTATTATTACAAAAAAAGTATCTTCTTTTACTTGAAGAAGAAGAACTACAGTCTGAAGAAGCAGAATTGATAGCTTTATACTACCTAATCAAAAGAAAACATCGGTTTTGGTTTCTGGCGGGCGGGTGGGGGGAGGGTGACATCGCTCACTGCACGCTTCTCACATCTCTCGTGTCCGCTGCGCGTCGCCCGCGCACAGCTCACATCTCCGCTTCCATCGCGCCATACAAATTTTACACATCTCCGCACAGCGATCTCCACTGAAGCTGAGCGGAGAGGAGATGTGTCAATAACGAAATTCTATTGGTTGTTTAAAAAACATCTCCTCTCCGCTCGACTCGTCTCCGCTTTGGTGGAGTCCCGGCCTTAGCGCTCGTATCCATTTCCGCTGCCGCTGGCGCTGTATACTCTTGTTAATGCGTGTCATAACCTAAAACAAACGATTTCATAACATTTTGTAATTTATCACCTGGCACAGCTTTTTACTCTAAAACTTATACTATTATCTATTTAACTTACTTTTTAGAGCTTCTATATCTACACGACAATGTACAAATATTTCGTCTAACCCTCTCCATTGCGGAGTTATGGCTAATTCATTGGTCGTTTCGTCGTTTGATCGATCGTCGCTGTTTTTGTATAAATGTATCACTTCCTCAGCGGCGAAGGAAAACATCATGAGGAAACCCACACGACTGAGAAAAAATATTTCGAAGGACCTAATCTAAGATTTTGATTGACTGGTTTTCCCTCTGGATCGTGGATATCTGTCTGATATCGGGATGCATACAAGCATACGGCCCACCTGATGTGAAGCGGTTACCGTAGCCTATGAACGCTTGCAATACATGTAAAATTCGATGCCACCTCTGCTGCTAACACAACAGGAGCTTACTGGTGATCGCACTCACACGCAGGAACACAACAACTCTCTAGGAAGTTGTTATTTTGCTGCGGTTTTCTGTGATGTGGAGGTCTTTCCCCAGACGGACCGCAGAAAAAAAAGAATCCAGTTAAAGCGTCGCTCATTTTTGCCTCGGTACCCTAAAAATATATTATATAAACCGCTTGCGCGAATCTATAGTGAAAGCGTGGGGAGACCGTAAAATATCATATTTTTCAGAGTCCCAGAACTTATTGTCTCATATTTTCGGCCCCTCAGAAATTGAACACATGAATTCTGTCAAAATTTATCGCTCTCAGTTCGTACTGTCAGCGGCACACACGGTTATTCCAGGATAAAATAAATCTGATTTATTTTCGACATGTTTTCTTTTTTTTTTCGACATGTTTTCTTTTTTTTGACGAATCCATTGGTGGAATGGCCAGCGATGACTACTTTAGTACCTTGGCTCGTGGGTGCAATTCCCGTGCAAGACAGATATTTGTGTGCATGAACTTTTCTATTTATTTCGGTTTGAGTGCTTATTAGTATGTACGTATGTTCATTCATGAAAATATTCATATTCATGGAAATAAAACTTGTTCTCGTATGTTTATGAGTTGTCTAGCTTTGCTTAGTTTGATGGCACCGTGTAATTTTGTCCTACAATACTTATTTAATAGTAGTAGTGGAGTACTTAGCAATTTAGTTTTTAATACTAAGGCTCGTGGGTTCTATTTCACAAGACAATTTTTTTACCGCAGCCAAATAACAACTTTCCAGAGGGTTGTTATGTTCCTGCGTGAGTGAGGTCACCAGTAAGCTCCTAAGGAGTTGCTAAGGACCTATCTGTGGATAGATCATGGAGCTGGTGTGACACTGAAGATCAGAGATCGCAATGGGAACTTGGCAGAAGTTGGCCCTAAGTTTACAATGTTTATTCTCATTTGGTTCATTTTTCTGGACCCTTTAGCCATCCACTATGTCAGCCTTTACTCTTTCCACTACTGGTACTGGGCTTTGCGGATTGGCAGAGACATTTAGCCATACAGTCTAATGCTTTTTAGCTTTTATACACTGTACCTAATTATATTTTTCAATTACATGACCAAATTAGTTGTGCTTTATCAGGTGGTGATGTCAGGAGAACTAGGAACCGGTGAGAGTGCATGTAAAGAGCTATGAATGTTAAAGAAGCGAGTGAAGTGTGTAAGGACCGATTCCTATGGCGCTCGGTTCACACTGGCTGCCCCGCGAGAGACTTGGCTTGAAGATATACATACATACATGCCTAATATTTTTTCTCCTTTGTATTTATAGGCGATGAAAAATGAAACAGATATATAATGCAAAAGTGGAAGGATATAGCAGCAGGGGAAGACCAAGGACTCACATATAAAAAGATAAAAAAAAAATCGGCCAAGTGCGAGTCGGACTCGCGCACGAAGGGTTCCGTACCATTATCTATAAAAACAGCAAAAAATCACGTTTGTTGTATGGGGGCCCCCTTAAATATTTATTTTATTCTATTTTTTAGTATTTGTTGTTATAGCGGCAACAGAAATACATCATCTGTGAAAATTCCAACTGTCTAACTATCACGGTTCAAGAGATACAGCCTGGTGACAGACGGACGGACGGACGGACGGACAGCGGAGCCTCAGCAATAGGGTTCCGTTTTACCCTTTGGGTACGGAACCCTAAAAATCACGTTTGTTGTATGGGAGCCCCCTTAAATATTTATTTTATTCTACTTTTTAGTATTTGTTGTTATAGCGGCAACAGAAATACATCATCTGTGAAAATTTCAACTGTCTAACTATCACGGTTCATGAGATACAGCCTGGTGACAGACGGACGGACGGACGGACGGACGGACAGCGGAGCCTCAGTAATAGAGTTCCGTTTTACCCTTTGGGTACGGAACCCTAAAAAAACAAATCAAAATGATCAAATTGGTCGCTTTTTATCAGAAGGTGATTCCAACACTCATAGGAACCGGGTAGCGTGCACCAAAAGAGCTATGAAAAATCCTGTGCAAAAAAGCCGTTAAGTGCAAGTCCGACTCGCGCACCGAGGGTTCCGTAAAAAAATATTTTCTCAAATTATTTTTGCAAAAAAAGTATTATTTTTTGTGATGTAACTAAAAATTTAAGGTTTTCAGATTGTTTCTTTTACATGTGCTACGTGACATTGCTTCTTACTAAATTTCATGATTCTAGGTCAAAGGGGCCTAAGTACCCTATGGGTTTTGATTCTCTTGCGAATGTCAAAATATGCGCCTGAACGAGGCATAAATAGCCTTATCTTTTGATCGCGTTGACTTAGAAGTTTGATTTTTTCACTGTTCGAATGGATTGTAGACCTGAGTATTTGATATTAATTTCAGTTTGATAGCTCCACCCATCCCTCAGAAAAAAGGTCTTGACAGACACACAGATGGACAACCAAGTGATCCTATAAGGTTTCCCTTTTTCCTTGTGAAGTACAGAACCCTAAAAAGCGAGTGAGGTGTGTTTGGGCCGCTTCTTATGGCGCTCAGTTCTCTCTGCCTACCCCGCAAGGTACCTTATATACATACACGTGAAGATATACATACATTTGTCAGCGAATGATTTGCAAATATGTACTACCCAGTTTCAGACATATCTGAAGCACTTAATTATCTAGAACCTGGCAACTATTGCTGATCGATCTGACCATTATAGCCTCGAAATAAATGCTTCAAAGTCTTTGAAAGCGTGAGGTAGCGTAGGTAATCCATCCAGTAATCCAGGATTGACCCCGCTAATTCTAATTGATTAGAAAACGGGTTAACTCACTAGGTAGAAGAAGAAGCTTGCAACCTTGTATCTATAAAACAAAACATTATATTTTAGTAAAAGTTTAGTATCCATATTTCTATCACAGACCTCGTCCAATATCGGCCAGCTATACGGTGTGTCACGACCACGCTCTATCGAATCCTCCGGTATAACAAATAGATCTTATTACTCCACCCTTCGACTAGATAGATGCGAGTTTTTTTGACAGCGGCCTCCAAGTAAATATGGGTACGGAACCCTTTCCTACGGCCTCTGCCACGCATATTATTGAGCACAAAAATGCTTTTATAAAATTAGTTGAATGGACTCTCCGACGGCCATTATGTGCGAGAGTACAAAATGAAGACCAAGGGTATTGCACCTAATATGTTATTGTTGTCGAATTATGAACTAAATTACGGTAAAGTGTGTGTCGGACATGCGATCTGAGGCCCTGTGTGTTCTTTTATTTTTAATTTTATTCATTTATGTACATTGTAGTGGCGAAGGAATAAAATTTGGGGGTCATGTGCCAGAAGCTTGCTCGTTCGCGACCCATGCCAATCAATCAGATTGCAATTCTGGGTTAGGGCGTCCCCCGGAAGCGAAACGCACCGATCCGCATCCGTCGGTGCGAACATAGGTGCATGCGGCGGTTGCGGCCGCCACCTACCACGCAGCGCCAATTCCGGCGGATCGAGGAGCCGAGTGCTGAATAGGCACGTGGAATGTTAGAGTTGGATTGAGTGATAAAATGAACGAGCTGATGGACGTAATGAATGAGAGATGCTCAGATGCTTGCACAAGCGCAAGAGGAGTGACACTGATGATTTGCCCGGTGGAATGATGGCCCTATGATCTGGAGTAGAACGGGATAACTATGCCAGTACTGGTGTAGGTGTCGTACTCTCCTCTCGCTTAGCCTCTGGTGTAAAAGATTACTGTTTGGTAACGCCTAGACTTCTCTGGGTTCGTATAAAAGTGGACATCACGCGATATTTCTATAACTTCACGCCAAATCCCTTGCGGGGTAGGCAGAGAGAACCGAGCGCCACGTGACTCGATCCTTACATATCTCACTCGCTTCTTTAACATTCATTGCTCTTATCATGCACGCACGCCGGTTTCTAGGGCTTCTGACATCACCTTCTGATAGAACATGACCAATTTGGTCATGGTAGGTAAGTCTTGGCCTTCCCCGGCTCCACTTTTGCATTGTATATCTGCTTCGTCATTCTTTCATCTTGTATTCTTTCTACATGCCCGAACCATCGGAGCATGCCTCTTCTTATTTTAACACCGACGCTCTCTTTCAGACCAACTCTATTTCTAACATCATCATTGCGAATACGGTCTACGAGCCTTACGCCACAAATTTTGCGCAGCGCTCGCATTTCAACCGCGTTTATTCTACTTTCATGCTCTTTCTGCCATACCCAACTCTCGCTTCCATAAGTTAGCGTTGGGACCAACACTGCATTGTGTATAGCGAGTTGTGCCTTCTGGCTCAGGATTTTACTGCCAAGAAGTTTTCCCAACGCTCCATTCAACACTATTCCCAGCACTCACTCGTCTTTCCACGCGCGATATTTCTGGTTGCTGTATATGCTCTCGTAAGCTCAGCGTGTGCTCAAGAACTAGAGAAGTTTTGGGAGTATGTGAGGGATGTTCTGGATTTAGCTGCAGGGAATGAAAGAGTGATTATGAGTGGAGATTTGAATGGATGGGTTGGGACAAAACGAGACAGCTATAAAGCTGTTCTTGAGATATGAGAGTGAACGAAGCGGGTAAGTCAATTCTAGATTTATATATGGAACGAAACCTCCTCGTGTCGAATACTTTATTTCATCACAAGGATATTCACACGTATACATGAAGATGAATTGACCAAAAAAGTGTAATTAAATTGATTTTAATAGATAGACATCTCCGAAATACTATAATGGATACAAGAGCCTTTAGAGGTCCCACTCTTGAAACGTACCACTACCTGGTAGTAAGCCGGTTTGTGGGACTTTTCAAGAAGTGGAGACATTGGCGAATGCATACCCCTTTCGGATATCATGAAAGGAAAGAGCGAAATATTGCAAGACGAAAGTGTAAGAACATATGCATATCTGGTATGCGAAAAAATTGCGAATGCAAGCATAAAGTTCTGAAAGAAATTATCACTATATTTTCTTTCAGAACTTTCCAGCTATCATCCACATCATAAGATAAGATAGTGCAAAAGAAGCATGTGGATACGGAAAGAGGTATAAAACATTGAAAGTAGATGCGTAGTGGGATGCGGAGGTTGAATCCTGCGTAGCATGAAAGAGGAATGCGTGCATGAATTATGTATTATCTTTTCCCTTATGTGAAAGTATGAGAGAGAAGAAAAAAGAAATTCACCGTCTATGCAAGAATACAACCAAGGCTTTAGTGAAAGAAAAGCGTGAAATACAAATTATGAATGAGGAAGAGAGACTGGCGAAAATCTTCGAGGCAAATACAAAATTCTTTTGGAGAGTGGTAAAGAAGTATCGGGGTGGTTCGTCGGCATTCAGAATGGACAAAATAAAATCTAAAGCTTGTATCATTCTTGCTAACACTTAGAAAGTGTTGGAACGGTTGAATGGATAGTTTGGAGAAATTTATGAATATGCCTCGGACGCTGGCAATGAGAGTGAGTCTGATGCTCATTCCACGTTGACGACGTCCGGTGAGGGTATATGAGATGGAATGATCGATACAAAGCTTGAAAAATGGAAAGTCAGCGGGATTGATATGATCACAACTGAGATGATCAACCTAGGAGGCACTTATGTCTGGGACGCCTTCTGGTACTTAATCAATTTATGTTGAAGAACACACGTACAATGCTCGAATCCTGACTAAACACTGTATAATGGCTTCTATCTCATTCTTTCGCATGTTAAATCTTATATGTGGTTGTCTCTTTTTACTGTCCCTTTTGCTTCATCGAATTTAAATCGCAACGTATTCAATTTAAGGTAATCACTTAATAAGCTCGATGGCACAGTGATTTGTAACGCTTTGGCACCAACACTCGTGAGTTCGATTCCCATACAAGACAAACATTTGTATCCATGAACATGTCTATTTGTCTTGGTCTGGGTGTCTTTAAGATAGTTAGGGCACATCAAAGCGTTCCATCTAGAGCAGTACTCCATCTCACCGCCAAATAAGGACTCCCTCGAGGGTTGTTGTATTCCTGCGTGTAAATGAGGGCACCAGTAAACTCCTGAGGAGTAGCTGTGATACCAGCAGAGACACGTAATGTATTTCAAGCGTTCATAGGCTACGGTAACCGCTTCACTTCAGGTAGGGCGTGTGATTGTACGTCTCCCGACGTTGTGTATAAAAAAAAACACTTACCTACTACTCCAGTGAGCTTTGAGTCTGTTGTTGCCAAGTTTTAACTAAGCGGCTACTGTAGATCTCGCCGCAACGGTTAAGTTAGTTAAGTAAGTAAGTTAGTTAATATAAACCCATCCCTCAATCAATAGTCTTTGCGAAATGGGAAACAACAAAATTTTGCCTGGACCGGTGGTCGAGCAGTTAGCAAAGTTGTTTTTATGCTACGACGGATAGCAAACAAGCATACAGCCCGCCTGATGTAAAGTGCTTACCGTAGTCTAACGTAAGCAATAAAAAAATGATGCGATCCTCGCTGTCAACATAGCAACTCCTCATCTTCTGGTGACCTTACGCACTCGCAGGAATACAACAAGGAAGTTGTTATTTGGCTGCCGTCCTCTGTGAGCTGGAGGTACTTCCCCAGTCGGGCTAACGTAGTGCCCTACCTCACGTTCGTCAGAGCCTCGTCTGTTGACAAGCAGGGTGCACCACGTGCAGGTGAGGATAGCTTTGGCTCTAAAGTTAACATTGAGCCACTTATACCCCAAAATGTGTACTTCAACACCATAGCTCGTGGGTTCGATTCCCAAATAACATTTCTCACTTCTTTTTTCCCAAATAACATGATCCATGCACACCTCACTTGCTTCTTTAACATTTAGTCTTCTCATGCACGTTCACCGGTTTTTAAGGCTCCTGACGTCACCTTCTGATAAAACACGTTCAATTCCTGTATATAAGTTTTTTCATACTACGTTGTACAATGTCCGATAACATCATTCTCGGAGTTTGTCTGCGAGATTGATTCAGAAATGAGCACATCAGTAGTGGAACTAGAGTTACCGACGTGGCTCTGGGGCTTGGTAATATGAAGTGCCAGTGGATAGGCCGTATTGCTCAAAGAACCGGTAGTCGTTGGGGCAGAAAGATTTTCAAAGGGCGACAAACTCCACGGTTCCACGAACGGTATTCCACAAATGAGTAAATGCAGCGTAGGACGGCCTCCCCACACTGAGGAACTTGTGAAAATCGCACGGAACCTATTGATGCAAGCAACATGGTACTGATTGCTGAACATGTCTAAGGTTAAGGGGAAGATCTTTGTTAGAATTAGATAGAAATTAGCTATCCCTATGGGTACAGTTGCTAATATGTAAATTTCATTGCAAAGTAGCTACAATTAATTATTACATACATACATATCATCACGCCTGTCTCCCATTGGGGTAGGCAGAGACTATGGAATACCAGGTGCACCGATCCAAATACACCCCTCTCACTTCTTCCAAACTCATCCACCTCTTCATGCATGTTCTTCGGTTTTGGGTACTTTTGATTTGGCCCTTTTTCAACACATGAATGAATTATTGTTCTGTTATTTCGTCAAATGCGTATCAGCGATTACATATTCGTATTTCCAAATTATTGGCTATTGGCTAAAGGTAACCCCCATGTGGTGTTAAGTCAGTAAGAGTCTGATATAACCTATTCGGCCGACCGTACTCCTAAACGTTCACCACGTCCTTTATGTTCCCCTCAGAAGAATAACTAACCATTTCAGTAGCTCAACCCTTCTTTTGTTGGTCGTCGTTTACATTGAGCACTAAAACAAAAAAAATCAGCGATCAGATCAGACATTTTTAACCGTCTCTTCTTCTTCATTCTCTTAGCGTTATCTTGTTTCCTAATCCATTAGGATTGGTGGGATCTGCTGCCTAAGCCTAAGGCTCTGGCGAAAATACTGATTTTGAAACTGCAGTCTTCAGTAAGGTGGGAGGTTCTTCCCCAGACGGATATTTAGAGGAATAAGTCATGTTAAGCCCCACCATAACAGAAAAAAAATAACCTGAGGGAGTGGAGCAGAGTACGATTTCTCGCTGGGTCCTACCTCTCTCTCTTAAGTTAGGTCACATGTTTTTCGAATATTTCCATCACCGCCGAGCAAGTGATAATCACAAATAAATACATAAATCCGAAGTCGCGCATTTAGTGGTACATGCCAGGATTTGAATATGGGACTAGTTGATCAATATAGCGGTTCCTTATCACTGCTTTTGCTATCTATTCCATAAGGATTTTTACCATTATTATGGTATTCACCGAACCATACATTTCATTCACTTAAATCGAGCATTTCTAATTATTTTGATTAAATAAAAATTCCTTTGTGGGAACTTTCAACGTACTTCCAAGGGTTGCATTCACAATAGAAATGACTTTTACAAAAATGCAAGACTCGAGTAACTTGGAAGTTAATTGTGCATAAAAACTTCAGTCAACATTTATTTGAGTTCTGCTAGGAGTTAATTAGAGACTGTATTTTCCTCGTTCATTGTTAAAATATTTCTTCATGTTATTTTATGGAGCGATTTAATGTCTATCAAACCATAGGGATGTTGGTTCTTTTTGTTGTTGTTGGTGGTTTGGAAATCACAAAACCCAAAGAGTGCTTATAGTTGGTATGTTGACGGCTGGGAGTTCATCCTCATACACTGGAACCGCAATGGTCGCGTACTGTGCGGTTCCGGCGAAGTTTTCTACCGAGAACTATTTAGTTGTGGAATTAGCTCCCTGCCGAGGTTTTCCCAAGGAACTACAGTATAAGGTTCTTCAAGAAAGGCGTGTAGAGGTTCCTACAGGGTCGGCAACGCAAGAGTGACACCACTGGTGTTGAAAATGTCCGTAGGCTGCGGTAACTGCTTACCATCAGGCAGGCCGTATGCTTGTTTGCCACCTTAGTGGCATAAAAAAACGTGTTGTACTCCGGGAGTGCCGGCAGAAGTGAAAACTTGAATATTAACGTTGTGCATTTTTGGGAATAATTTCGCACGAATTGCTTTATTTATCAGTATAAAAGTACTAACATGTATGTGGTAAAATACAATATTCATTTATTGTACTATCGTACACAAACATGACAATTTATATTACATTAAAAATTTAACACTTCAGAACTATTACAATTATTTTACATTAAAAAGTTTATCTCTCTGAAAAATCAACTTTCATCTATAATTTCAACGACTCTTTCACCATCATCATTACCAGCATCATCATCGCCAATCTCTAAAACTCAAACGCATACATTTCATGGAGCTTGCAACTTTTTGGTCGCGAAAATAATGCCCTATGAACGATCTAGCGCTTCATGTTTTAATTGTTTAATTAGAGGTAACTAATGTTTTAGCGCTGCAGCGAACTTAAGTTCTAATTCTCACCAAAATCTTACGGTCAGGGTTACGTGCCCTGACGCCTGAGACGAGTTTAGCATTTTTTACTCATCCTAAAAAGTGCACAACGCCGCTAAGTTTTTACTTCAAAAATGTTGGTCACGGAACGTAGCATGAAACAATGACTCGCAGCACAAATGTTTGTTTCTTTTTAATAAATCTCAAATCTAAACCTGAACTTCCAGTCAATCTGGTATCCTCAAATTTGTCATAAAACAGATTTCATTCAAATAGATCTAAAAGCCGCCTCGAAAGAATGTATCTCACCACAAAACCGCTTTTTCCATTCCAACCAACTACGAGTAGATTAGTTCAACTAGTTGTGCCAAATGGCACTCAAAAGTGTCGTTTGTTCCAAACGAACTAATTTAATTATTATCTTGCCAATTGCATGATGGTGTATTCCAGTTAGAACAACTCTGTTGTTTTTAGTTAAGATAAAGATTATTGTTGAATATCTTACTTGGTAAATCAATTCAATTCAATTTATTTATACAATATATAGATGTGTAGTTCTATGTCCCGCCAAAGGAAATACAAAATTCATTAAAATATAAATAATTTAAATATAATACAATGGCAAATAATATTGTCAATTTAATGAACAACAATCGTGAACTAACGTCAATTTAAATTTCTCTATGATAATGTCAATGAACAATGTCAATTTTATAGAAGATAATAATAAAAATGAATTTATAATGTCAATCAATATCTATCTGTCTATCTATAGATAATAGATCTTACTTTGTCAAACTGCAAAAGGCGTTTGGGCGTGGCGAAAGATCGACTGCGGCTTACATTCTAGTTCTGTCATCGAGTCCTGTATTTATGAATATGTAGACAATATAAATGAAGAAAAGATTTTTTTGATGGAAGATTCTTACTTCATTTTTCATTTTTTATACAACGCCGAGAGCATGTTAGTATACAGCCCACCTGATTCAAAACAGTTACCCATGAACGCTTCTAACACAGAACAACACAGAATATTCTTCTTTGAAGTCGGTTAAAGTGACATTTGGAAATGGTAATGCACCACATACACCGCAAAATGACAGTTACTAAAATATTTTACAATGACAGCCTGTAACTGTGAAACAACTAGTTAAAATACTCGTAATATAGAAAGTGACTCGACGTCACAATACAGCTAACACCTATCTTTTACTCAGCTAATGCAACCATAGTATATATATATATATATATATATAATTATAGTGTAGTGATACTTCGTGTACGGGAAATATTAATAGGTTTAGATAATAGTAACCTCACACGTACATGCTTAACATAAGGGTGGTAAGTTGTGTGCTTTCTGAAGTTCTTAAAAAAAATACTTGTTGGATCTCGATCACGAACTGTAAATAAATAAAATTGATGATAAGAGTGAATAGAGTGTGTATCCCGGTATCCCGTGGGAACATCTTTTTCTTACTTTCCTTCTTTTAACGTGATAACGTCTTATAAATCGATGAACGCCGGCTGCACGCACGAAAAAGCATGACTCATTGTCACGTTCCGCCTGAGCCGAGCGTGCAAGCGAGAGCGCAGAACAAGCGATAGAGAGCCACGATCGGCCTAAGCGTTCGGCTTGTGACGCATCTATCTCTCTTCCACTCCATCGGCCGATGCGTCCGAGTAGAAGAGAGACAGCGGCAGCACACAACCTACACGTGCACTGTTTTGTCAACTGTTTTCTTATGACGTTATCACGTAAAATTATCGTCCGTAAACCGACTTTACAGACAAACAATTTTTTTTCTCGGCTTCTAAGTGTCCTATCGTGTTGTTGAATAGCCTTACAGCCTTCCTCAAACATTGGGCTATCAAATGTAAATCGAATTTTAAATCCAACTGGTAAATCCAGAGATTAGCGCATTTAAACAAACAAATACCTCGGCTTTATACATAAATACATACAATGTCTGCTTCGACAACCATTCTACAGTTCAATATTTTTTATTTTGTACTACATCGGGAGGCACACAAGCATATGGCCCACATGATGTAAAGCAGGTACCGTAGCCTATTAACGCTAGCAATAGATTAATTATCACTCGTGTGATGCCTCCTCTGCTGCTTACACAGCAACTCCTTGGGAGCTAACTGATGAGCTCACTCACACGCAGGAACACAACAACCCTCTAGGGAGTTGTTATTTGGCTGCGGCTTTCTGTGAGGTGGAGGTAGTTGCCCGGACGGGCTGCTTTGATGCGCCCTACCTCTCTTAAAACATCCAGACCAAGACAAACAGACATGTTCGTGCACACAAATTTTTGCCTTGTGTGGGAATCGAACCCACGAGCATTGGTGTCAAAGTCGAGTCATTCACAACTGAACCACCGAGCTCGTTACAATTTCAATATCTCTCATTAATCACTTTACATTCGGCGGAGCGCATGCTCGTTTGGCACCGAATATAGTATGAATATGCGATGACAATTGCCAGAAAAAATAAGGTCGACTATAACAGTGTAAGTAAAAGGGAATTTACAACAATAGTAAACGAAAGTAACAAGTATGGCTAAAACTTTTGGGCGAGGAAAGTTTTGGCACAAAAGTGTGCTTTGGGCGAAACAACACTAGCCGCCCCCGGACTTGGAATACTATGTTCTGTACACAGACCTTTATACGCTAATAAACTGATAGACCGAGATCCCAGGGCTGGCAAACGTTACTTATTTTCTCATAACTAAAATAAGCGGGATAAAGTAGCGTAGCGTAGTGCTTAGTAAAGCTACTTTATCACCAATGCTTGTTCGATTCCTGCACAGGAGATACATTTATATGCATGAACATGTATGTTTGTCTTAGTCTGAGTGTTTTTAAGAAAGTTAGGGCGCATGAAAGCAGCCTGTCTGGGGAAATACTTCCATCTCACAGAAAACCGCAGCCAAATAACAACTCTCTAGAGGGTTGTTGTGTTCCTGCGTGTGAGTGAGGACTCCAGTGAGCTTCTTGGGAGTTGCTGTTTTAGCAGCAGAGGTGACATCGCGCGTATGATACTTAATGTATTGCAAGCGTTTACAGGCTACGGTAACCGCTTCGCATCAGGTGGGGCGTGCGCTTGTATGGATCCCGATGTTGTATAAAAAAATGAACTTTGAGTGTGGGTATACTTGATATTACTTGGGCCTACGGCCAATTTACAGGTAGGTGCTAAAGGAAAGGCTATACACTTTTCTTAAATTCTCATGGTTGATTTTTATGTATGTTTCAGAGAATATTGTTAGAAATTAGTAGACAACACTGCCATACACTTCCCATCGGCGGGAACTTTTGCTAGACGCTTTAAATACTATAACTTCACGCCAAATCCCTTACGGGGTAGGCAGAGAGTACCGAGCGCCACGCGACTCGATCCTTACATACCTCACTCGCTTCCTTAACATTCATTGCTCTTTTCATGCACGCTCGCCGGTTTCTAGGGCTCCTGACATCACCTAAAATCTAAATCTAAATCTCCCTAAAGATAATATGATTTTACTTGAAGTTTCAAACTTGTTTTTTACATTTTTATATTATTATCCCGCATATTCTATTTAATTAAAATAAGTGCGTCTGACGGCCCTGGGCTCTCGGACTATGAGTGTACATTTTATGTCCACTTAGTATATATATGGATTGATTATTTTTATATTATTTTATTATTATTTGATTATTTTTTTTGATGGTTCGGACATGTAGAAAGAATGCAAGATGAAAGAATGACGAAGCAGATATACAATGCAAAAGTGGAAGGATATAGGAGCCGGGGAAGGCCAAGACTTACCTACCATGACCAAATTGGTCGTGTTCTATCAGAAGGTGATGTCAGGAGCCCTAGAAACCGGCGAGCGTGCATGAGAAGAGCAATGAATGTTAAAGAAGCGAGTGAGATATGTAAGGATCGAGTCACGTGGCGCTCGGTTCTCTCTGCCTACCCCGCAAGGGATTTGGCGTGAAGTTATGGATGGATGGATTATTTTTATACACCAATTACGAATTTACAAATTCTATTACTTTGATTCTTGAATACATATAAGTCATATCCTCACATCAACCCTTACTCATTCCACTGCAGGGATACGGGTCTCCCTTCAACCGAAGGGGTTTAGAGCATACTCCACCACGCTGGTCAAATGCGGATTGGCGGAGGCTAGTGTTTTCAAGCTGCCCGAGGGCCACTGACTTAGCTTAACGACTGTCATCTATCGACAACAGATGGGACCGACGGCTTCACGTGCCCTCCGAAGCACGGATGACGTCTGGGGAAATATCTCAGCCTCACAGTAAACCGCATCGACATAACAACTGGAAAGTTGTTGTGTTTCTGCGAGTGAGTGGGTTCACCGGTGGGCTCAAAGGGTAGCTGTATTAGCAGCAGAGGTGACATCGCGCTAATGACACTTACTGCGTTGTTGGCGGTCATGTGACGAAATTATTGTTCACAAAAATCGTTAGTCATTTCCGAGGTACACAAAATATATTTATATATTTTTTTTTATACAAAGTCATTTATTTATTACATAAATGTTTATTTTTTACACACGCATACGGCCCACCCGATGTAAAGCGGTTACCGTTGCCTATTAACGTCTGTAATACATTAAATATCACTCGCGCTATGCCACCATTGCTCCTAACACAGCAACTGCTTAGCAGCTTACTGGAGACCTCATTCATACGCAGAAACACAACAACTCTCTAAATAAATAAATAAATATTGTCGGACAAATTACACAGCGCCATCTAGCCCAAAGTAAGCGAAGCTTGTGTTATGGCTACTAGACAACTGATAAACATACGTAAATACATTTTTTTTTTGTAAACATACTTATTATACATAGAAAATACCCAGACCAAGACAAACAGACATGTTCATGCACACAAATGTTTGCCTTGTGTGGGAATCGAACCCACGAGCGTTGGTGTCAAAGTCGCGTCATTCACGACTGAGCCACCGAGCTCTAAGGAGTTGTTGTGTTTCTGCGTGTGAATGATGAGATAACATTGACCTGTACAAACGTTTCACACTGCGCCAGTATCTGAGGTAACGTGTATGTACTTGAAGTGGTCCCCTTGTCATCAAGTCTGGATCTTATAAGGGGATCTCATGGAAATCGAGGAAAATCCTCAGGCATATATAGCATGTTTATTTTCTTTTCTCAAATTATTGAGGAGTTTGCATTTGGAAGTCATCATTACATGCTGTTACAGTGTCCTGTCGGTTGACGCTGCCATGCTGGCCCGCAAGGTGCTTCTTCACGCTTCGCTTGAAGGATTCCATGTTGTAGGAAGGAGGATAAGCATGTGCAGGCATGGTGTTTCGCTTTTTAATAGTACGACACAGATAGGAATTGCCGATTTTTTTGG
The DNA here is from genome assembly GCA_947507595.1 of Pyralis farinalis. Lineage (NCBI taxonomy): Eukaryota > Metazoa > Arthropoda > Insecta > Lepidoptera > Pyralidae > Pyralis > Pyralis farinalis. The sequence continues at coordinate 37,979,313 of OX382261.1, read as the reverse complement.
TACGCGAAGAAATGTTCTTGACAGTGGAATAATGACATCGCAAGCCTGCACGTTTGGTTTGTAGCGGCCCTCGGCAACCGAAAGTGCAACATAAGCAAATTCGTGGAATAATACAGTCCGTGCGAGGGCAAAGCCAGTCGCTTACCGAGAGCCGTATCGTCAGGTTCCCAGCTAGTTATAATATCAACTTATGTATCGTGAAATCAAGTATATATGTGCCTGTTGGCTTAGACTGGACATTGGGTTTTATTTATGAACACGCAGTAACCCCATATAGAACTCCTCAACTAGGGCAAACACCAAAGGTTCTACGTTTGTTTTGTTTACGTTGGGAAATTGATGTTTCTGATGTATCATTCTTTGATGATCCTATTTATTTCTACTGAAGATTCGATGTACATATGAAGATTTAATGATAAGCTAATTTATGGAATAACTTTTTCAATAAAAAAGTGGAACTAATTAATTGCAGTCTGTATTCCACCGTGGTACATTGCCTTTAAAGTTATTTGTTTCATGTACGATTAAGTTAATAAATACAAGATGTCTGACTGAACAAACTTTTTTTTGTCTATACAACTAGATGGCAAACAAGCATGCGGCCCGCATTAGATGGTAAGCGGTCACCGCAGCCTATTGCAGCTCGCAACACCACAGGGATGTTATTCACGCGCTGCCAATCTTGTGATCCAAGGCTGTTTCGTTACAGTACCCAGTAAATTCTCTGCCATATCTCACTCTTTAATCCGGAACTTGGCTATATAAATATAGCTGCTTGGCGGTAGAAATAGGTGAGACAGAGGTAGACGATATATATACGCAGACGACGTTTTTTACAAAGTCTCCCTCTGGTAACTACTTTTACGTCTACGTATTTACGTATGAATTCCACTTCCTTCAACGGTATTTTACGAAAACTTCGTCACGTCGTACAAGTGTATTTATTTTCATCAAAGGCTGACGACGTAATGGCGACCTACGGTGTAGTTGATACGAGTATGAAGAGGGCAGTGATCCGTTACGTTCAGGTAAACCACAGTGCTCGTTTGCCCCCTCTAATATAAGAAAGAAACATTTCCTCCACGGCACGTTCCTTTCTTCTACCCTGTTATTGTTGACGACCAGCAAACTTTGTTTTTGAGATATACGTGTATTTGAAGTTTCCTTTTATAAAGACGCCTCAAGAAAAATTAATTCTAAACTTTGATTTTATTTTCCATGCAAAAAGTTTTACAATCAAACTTCTTTTATGTACGTATAATGAGGTCAATGGACGTCCTTTTTCTTTCAGAACACAGTCGCTCGTGAAGTGGCTCTCTTTTATTACTGCATTGTTTTACAGTATGGCTGTATTTTGAAAATTTCTACTATTTTGGTAGATTTTGAGCAAGTAGTAATTATTAAATCTCCTACTCCATATGTATAATGTAACATATTATATATTCGAGGCAACTAAATTCATCTGGAGACCTCATACAAATTACAGCCATAATAGTAATACACCGCGTAACATAGTAAATACGCTTAACAACGATTTTATGCAGCAGTGGTTACAGTTAACATAAGAATTTTCAACACGACAGCATGTGTTTGGATCGCCATGGCAGCGGTTCAACAAATTACAAATCGTCCCTGTCTAAACGTCCTTTGCGTCGTCACAGTTCAATATGGCGCAATAAGGGACGAGGTGAATTGAATCTGTTATTTTTTAATTTAACGGTCCTAGTTATTTATAGTTAATAGATTTAGGCTTTATTTTGCGAAAGTCAAATTTACATGCAATTTGATCTAACCTGCTTTGTGTGCTTCCGCCACCATTAGTTCATGCAGCATAGCGCCGGCCGGCACCCACCCACTACCGTTATTAGATGCAACATGCCGACGCTGCCATGGCTGCTCATGCTACAACTTGTAGACGTTACTCGTTAGAATAACATGTTATAACGTTTACAGCGTCTGAGGATACCTCGTGGAGAGGCGAAACACGTCGCAGCGACGACCAGGCCAGTCGTAGCAGCGATGGTGGTGGGGGCATGCGGTTTCTGTTCCAGATGGCTGACGACCGCAGCAGCTGAGGCAGAGACTATCGGAGCAGCCATGGCAGCGTCGGCATGTTGCATCTACTAACGATAGTGGGTAGGTGCCGGCCGGCGCTAGGCCGCATGAACTAATTGGTGGCGGAAGCACACAAAGCAGGTTAGATCAAATTGCTAGTTCTTTATAGCCGGACTTAATTAATTTATGACTAGATCTTTGTCACCGTTAGTAAAGGAGAAAAGTAACTCAAGAGCAAAAGTTACAGTTAGTCGAATCGGTTCGATTTCCACACAGGACCCCAAAGGGTGGACGATGATATCAAAAAAGCGGCCGGAAACGACTGGAAATCGACGTCCGTGCATGAGGAGAGCTAGGAATGTTAAAGAAGCGAGTGAGAGTGTGTATGGACCGTGTTATGTTCGCTCGTTTGTCTCTGCCAACTCGACAAGGGATTTGGCGTGAAATTACAGTTAGTATTACAGAAATTTCACTATCAACAACTCTACATAATGTACATTCTTGTATACATCTTTTTCTTATGTACGTATAATGAGGTCAATGGACGTCCTTTTTCTTTCCGAACACACTCGCTCGTAAAGTGGGTCTTTTTAGGGTTCCGTACCCAAAGGATAAAACGGAACCCTATTACTGAGGCTCCGCTGTCCGTCCGTCCGTCTGTCACCAGGCTATATCTCACGAACCGTGATAGTTAGACAGTTGAAATTTTCACAGATGATGTATTTCTGTTGCCGCTATAACAACAAATACTAAAAAATAGAATAACATAAATATTTAAGGGGGCTCCCATACAACAAACGTGATTTTTAGGGTTCCGTACCCAAAGGGTAAAACGGAACCCTATTACTGAGGCTCCGCTGTCCGTCCATCCGTCCGTCCGTCTGTCAGTTTAAATTTTCACAGATGATGTATTTCACGAAAACCTAAGACAACAATATGATGTATTTCTGTTGCCGCTATAACAACAAATACTAAAAAATAGAATAAAATAAATATTTAAGGGGGCTCCAATACAACAAACGTGATTTTTTTGCCGTTTTTATAGATAGTGGTACGGAACCTTTAGTGCGCGAGTCCGACTCGCACTTGGCCGATTTTTTATTATTGCATTGTTTTACACTTATTTTTTTTTTTTAGTGTACTGAAGAGAATTGACGAGCTCGGTGACTCAGTCGTGAAAGACGCGACTTTGACACCAACGCTCGTGGGTTCGATTCCCACACAAGACAAACATTTGTGTGCATATACATGTCTGTTTGTCTTGGTCTGGATGTTTTAAAAGAATATGGCGCATCAAAGCAGCCCGTCTGGGGAAGTACCTCCTCCTCATAGAAAAACCGCAGCCAAATAACTGCTAATAATCCCTAGAGGGTTGTTGTGTTCCTGCTTGTGAGTGAGGTCACCTGTAAGCTCCTAAGGAGTTGCTGTGTAAGCAGCAAAGGCGGCATCGCGCGAGTGATATATGTTACAAGCGTTAATAGACTACGATAACTGCTTTACATCAGGTGGGCCATATGCTAGTATGCCTCCCGTTGTATAAAAATAAACCAGTTGAGAATGCGCAAGCTTGCATTGCCAGAGCAACACCTGGCTCGTCAATTATATAACATTTTTTTTATTTTTTATTGTCGGCCATTTTGGCCATGTTCCTTAAGAGATAGGAACGGTGTTAATGAACATTCCTATTCTACCTTTTTATGCTGAATCCGAATCTGAAGTCAAAAATCAAATATTCGAAAAAAACGCACATACGACAAACGCACAGACAAGAAAAAGTCCTGAGTCCTGAAAAAAGTTTTTAATGTATTATCATGTCACTCGTTAATTGCCAGTATCGAAAACACAACTTTCTCAAACGTCACATGCTGTTTTCTTCTATATTAAGAAGGCATTTGTCAATATATGCGTATTAGTTTTTATCAACTGTCACAAGTTTGACAGTATCCTTGCTATGTCTGTCATTCATGTTAGGTGAAATAAAAGGAATAGGGACTTCTCACGTCACAAAGGGAGCCAACATATTGCAATGTCAACGAAAAGGAAGACCTTTCACATGGGTATGCGTGATTACAATTCGGTAGGGCAAAGGGTCTGCTTGAATATTTTATATATGATTATATGATTTATAATTTAATTTTTGTGAACACATTTTTACCTGTGAATTAGTAGTTTGCTTTTCTAGCAGCCCAGTAGTGAGTAGTTAGCAATGCAACTTCAACGGCTCATGAGTTTAATTTCGACATACGACAAAAATTTGTGTGCATAAACATGTCTGTTTATCTTAGTCTTTGTGTTATTAAGAAATTAGGACACCTCAAAGCAGTCTGACTGGAGAAGTATCCCTAACTCGTAGAAAACTGAAGATAAATAACAACTCTCTCCTTGGTTGTTGTGTTCCTGTTATTAAGTACGTACCAGTAAGCTTCTAAAAAATTGCTGTGTCAGCTGTATGGCTGACAACGCGCCAGTCCATCCAGTAAGCGCGAGGTTGATGGGTACCGGGAGTAGCGATAGAAGACAGGCATTGTAATACTTTAAGAGAAACTTTTTTACTCTTTGTATATAGAGATCCTTCATTCTGAATGTCATGTCAAAATTTGTCGTAGTTTTAATTGTTTGTACTATTTAAATTTTAAAAAATTATAAATTTGTAGACGTCCGAGGAAAAAGAAACTGGTCAGTCTATAATGCGTTTCAAATAAGTTGATAACTGTCATAATGACATTTTGATACGTGTCGATAACTTCATTGTGTAACGTAAGGTCAGCAAATACATTTTTATATTTCACTGTTGCTGGACACTAATAATAGTACTTAATATATTTCCAATTAAATATTTATGATGATTGTTGAACCATATTCCCTTTTTAAGATAGATAAGGATAGGGTAGGATAAATACATACACAATAAGTTACCATACACGTATGAACCTGCTCGAAATGGAAATTTTGTTTAAGCTGTACATTTTTGATGAATACGGAATGAAGTTGCCGCGGTCGCGATTATCTTCTCATTTGAAACGCATAGTACTCTGGCGATCCAGTGAACAACGGACGGGTGCCTTTTGGGTGCCTTACGTCTTCTGTGTGTATTGTGCTCCTCTGCCCCTATTGCGTTGAGCCACGCGTTGTGAATCGACGGCGTCGAATCTGCGTTCGACTTCTACTCTAAGATGTTTTTATAGTCATAGATACGTCGTACACGCTCTAGAATGGCAATACGAAAGTAAGGTAATTGCCCACCTCGCATTCAGTTAGGCACGCTCTCGCGTCACGTCTATACGTACTTCGCCACAAGGCGTAAATAAGTTATTTCTGGCAAAAATGCCTTCCTGTGTTTTTAGATGGTCCACAAATTACACGGCAACTGTTAAAGACAAGGAAAACGTGTCATTTCATTTGTAAGTACAGTTTTTTTATTAAAAACATAGTAAATGTATTAAGTGTTTAGCAATATTAGAGCGAGGCTAGTGGGAGCCGTTGCTAGGGGAAGTTGAGGAAAATTTAACTATCACGTTATGAACACAGAATTGTGAATTAAATTTATTTCCAACTTTGTTTTATATTAAGTAATACGCCTACCTACCTTATTTTTAATTATTAGATACTAGTAATACAGAATACTACACGTTCTAGAATAGAATATTACTTATCATTTATTCCATTTTAGATTACCTAGATGGTTTGATGAAAAAAAATGGTTAAATATTTTTTTATACTACGTCGGGAGGCATATAAGCATACGGCCCACCTGATGTGAAGCGGGTACCGAAGCCTATTAACGCTTGCGATATATTAATTATCACTCGCGCGATGTCTCCTCTGCTGCTTACACAACAACTCCTTGGGAGCTTACTGGTGACCAAACTCACACGTAGGAACACAACAACCCTCTAGGGAGTTGTTATTTGGCTGCGGTTTTCTGTGAGGTGGAGGTACTTCCCCAGATGGGCTGCTTTGATGCGCCCTACCTCTCTTAAACATCCAGACCAAGACAAACAGACATGTTTATGCACACAAATGTTTGCCTTGTGTGGGAATCGAACCCACCGAGCTCGTCAAATTTCGAGTCGTCATTTAAAGTCTTTCTTATATCGCAATGATGTATTTTCCTCTTTAAATTGTCATTCCCTAGCTTTAGAGCAATATCCGACTTATAATCACAGGCTTCACCTAATACGCGCTATTATAGAGAAGTTAAAATATATTTCGCGCATAAAAATAATCTAGATTAGAAAACTGATTAAAAAATACATAAATGGAATAAGTTAAGTTTATTTGACGAAATAATATTTTATTAAATACGTATTTTCTTTATTCACTCACAGACTGACTCGATATTATTTTATAATTTCATTCTTCACAATTTATATTACGAAAATAGATGTTTTGTACATAATTGGTTTTATTATTTTAAACACTAATTAAATCCAGAGCTTTTTCCCCAGTCTCCTCCATATCGGTAAATCAGCGCTCGTGCCAATGAGCGCTCAGCAGCAATCAATACGTAACTAAAGATGTATATTCATCTCTTTCCAACGACAGGTATTCCCTATCATTTGTCTCTTTTTAGAGCAAAGTGTGATAATAAATAACTGTACGTAGATATAGTAGTACTTGCGCCATTTTAAAATACAATAATGTTCGTGTATAACGTGTCTACCTTTGATATGTCGCTGCTTCTACTTGTTCTCGGCACCTCTGACCGCTGCATCAACTGCGCCTGTGACCTCCGACGAACGTGAGCCCCTCACGGGCCTCCTCCCTGGCTGAGGTGTGCTGGCGAGCTACTCTTCAGCCGGCGGCCTACATCTCCGCCCGGACCGTGACCGCGTGCTGTCGGCCACCTCTGTCCGGGCACTCAGTGAACTTTGGTTACATAGATCCAAGCGAGTCCTAAAAGACAGTACTAGCCCGAACTTTCAGAATGTCTTTTTTATATTCTTATTTGTAAATATTAGTTTTAATAAATTTGTTATTTTCCTTTTGGTAGACCTTTTTTAAAATTAGTAATCCCACAGCATCCATCACTCTTGTCTGCCTCACTTAATCGCCATAATTAATTTCATTTTCGATACGTTTCGCAATAATCCCAACAACTACCAAGGCACGCGGGTGTAGTTTTCGATGGATACCCCCTAGACCGGTCCCGGCGAATGTACAATACAATAACCTTCTTCATGTTGTCTCTACGTTTGGATTAATTTTCCCTTGTCTGATTTTAAAAAGACGTAATAATAACAACTGGATTCATATCTATATAACGTAAGCCTATCAAATAATCGAGAGTTAATACCAATGATTTTAGAAAGATAAAACAGTAATAACTGTATCCATATCCGTATGTACAAGTATCCAATCAATGGTATTAATACCTGTGATTTTAAAAAGGCCTAATAATAATAACTGGATTCATATGTAAAAAAAGCTAACAGACAGGATAGAAATCCTGTCTATTAGTTTTTTTTTATTCAACACCGGGACCCACTTGATGTAAAGGGGTTATCGTAATCTATATACGCTCACAATATATTAAGGCATGGTACCAACTATTGGCACGGCACGCCAAGGGATCCTTCGACAAACTTTTGTGCAGGCGCACACAGCTGACAAATATTGTCGAGGCGTTCTCAGGCATGCCGAGGTATGCTTGGGAATTTCGAAGCATCCTTAGATATGACGATGGGTCCTCAAGCATTCCGAGGGGTCCTTAAGCATGTCTAAGCGTCCAAAGACAGCGATATGTTCTTAGGCATGCCAAGGCGTCCTTTCCCATGCCTAGGCGTTTTAGGTATGCCACCGCTACAGCCTGGGCCTCATATAAACATTCATATGATTGTATAAGATTAATTAATTTTTCGTCTGCCATAGTTTCAAAACCATGCGCCTACACACGCGTAACCAGTGAGGGTGTCATCGAGGAAATGAGAACGCGCGCGGGGTCCGTACGATTCCCAATTTTGCTTTGATTTCACGAAGACTGTCAAAGCTATCCGAGGACTGCTTCGACGTCTTGAGGTATGCCTTGGCTGCTGAAGCAACCCTAAGTCTGCCAAAGCAACGCGAAGGCTACTCAGGTAACCTGAAGATTGCCGAAGCTACCCGAGGACTGCTTCGGCGTTTATAGGTAAGCCTTACGCTGCCGAAGCGACCTGTCCTTAAATATACCTTGGCAGTACGAGAGCTGCCGAACCGTGCCGATAGTAGGCGCTGGGGCTTAGTATTGCTCGCGCGATGTATCCTCTGCTGCTAACACAGCAATTCCGTAATAATCTTTCAGGGAATTGTTATTTTATTGTTTTCAGTTAGATGAAGGTACTTCTCAAGTTGGGCTACTATGATTCGGCTAACATCTCTTAAAAACAACCAGATCAAGAGAAACAGACTTGTTCTTGCACACAAAATGTTATATCCTGTATGGCAATCGAACCCACGAACGAGCCTTCATGTTAAAGCACCCATTGCTAACCAGTCAGTCACGGGGCACGACAGTTCTTACAATGTGACAAACCATGATGGATGTTTTGTCGAGTTAACATGTCTGATTGTTTTGGTGTGAGTATTTTAAGAGATGCCAATTCGAAAAGATTACTTTCACCTATAAGGCCGCTTTGTTCTATAATAAGTATTCATGTTTTGCCATTTGCAAGGAATTATCTGTAACCACAATCATTATTATCTAAAAAAGCTTATTCTCTCTATCGATCTAATAGACTGAAGAAGTGCCTCCACTTTAGAAAGAGGAGAATTGTTGTGTTCTTAAGATTTAGTGCCGTGTTGCCGCGTACTAAAGAGTTGATGTATTCCTTTCAATGTTTAAAAAATATATACATAACATTACCGTTAGTTCCCAATAGTGTTAGATATTTGATAAACCGTCGTGCACGGCAGTTGAGATTCACTTGACTAGCCATCTCTTTGAGGTTTTTAAATGCCTTATTTGGCATATTGCTGTCTCTCACTTTGTCAAGAGGGGAAGTCAATTCCAAACCTTCCTACTCCTACAAATTTCTTCTGATTAAATTCGTTGTGAGTTCCAAGGCAGCTGTAGTTTAACTCCCGGGACGGCAGTGAACTTCACTGTTCGGTGCCATTTTGTTGGTCGCCGCTGTTAATTCTGGCTACACAGGAGACACAGTGGTAGGTATGAGTGGTGGGCCTGTCCCGATAAAAAAAAAAATAACATTACCGTTTTACCATACCGACCCGATTAAAGTGAAGTTTGACGAGGTACAGTGGTGAAACGCGCTGTTATTTTAACACCAACGCTAGTGGGCTCGATTCCCACACAGGGCAAACAGTTGTGTGCATGTGTTACATTTGTGTGTGCTAGCTCATTAGGTAGGCAAAGCAAGAGGGCGTGTGTTCGGATTATTTTGGTGGGCAGAACCAGTAGATTAAATCTAGTTTGTCTCAAAGACTATAGATAAGAGAAAGAAAGGGCGCCGCGTGATAAATCCAAACCAAAAGAGAAACGTGGCCTTTGCCAAGCCAGAACTTATCTGTCAAACCAAATCTACCAATTCATCTTCTTCTTAACAGATGACGCTGGCAGTAGTATATACTATAAGTACACATGAACATGTCATGTTTGGCTTGGTCTGGGTGTTTTGAAGAGAGATAGGGCGCATCAAAGCGGCCTGTCTGAGACCTCCGCCTCACAGAAAACCGCAGCCAAACAACAACTCCCTAGAGGGTTGTTGTGTTCCAGCGCGTGAGTGGAGTCAAAGTAAGCTCCTAAAGAGTTTGCTGTGTTAGCAGCAGAGGTGGCATCGCGCGAGTAATACTTGTACGGATGTATGTATATCTTCACGCCAGGTCCCTTGCGGGGTAGGCAGAGAGAACCGAGCGCCATAAGACGCGATCCTTACACACTTCACACGCTTCTGTGATATTCATAACTCTTTTCATAATAATACTTAATGTATTGTATGCGAATATAGGCTACAGTGGCCGCTTTACATCAGATGGGCCGTAGGCTTGTATGCCTCCCGACGTAGTATAAACAAAAAAGTCCCAGTAAGCTGCTAAAGAGTTGCTATGCTAGCAGCAAAGGTGGTATCGCACGAGCAATACCTAATGGTTTGTATGCGTTTATATGCTACAGTAGCCGCTTTACATCAGGTGGGCCGTATGCTTATAGATATATCTCCCGACGTCCTGTATATAAAAAAAAACGGGTTGCACTCCGGGAGTGCCGGCAGAAGTGAAAACTTGAACATGCGGACCAAATAGCGATGTTGATAAACTACGTTGAACGAAACGCGTAAGCGCCAAGAATTTCATGGCGCTTACAACGTTTTGGTCGCGAGAAAATAATGCCCTATGAACGATCTAGCGCTTCATGTTTTAATTGTTTAATTAGAGGTAACTAATGTTTTAGCGCTGCAGCGAACTTAAGTTCTAATTCTCACCAAAATCTTACGGTCAGGGTCACGTCCTAACGCGAGTTTAACATTTTTTACTCATCCCAAAAAGTGCACAACGCCGCTAAAGAAATTTTCACTTCAAAAAAATGAAGCTCGACTCACACTTGACCGCTTTCTGTAACTTAACCCATTTACGTGAAGGGGAGCAGCGAGCTGCACGGTCTCGCACACGCTCTAGTAAACACCGTCGTTAAATACGTCATCTCCTTTCCGGTCAGTTGGCTGATGTTTATTCCCTTTACTAACTTTATGTGTATCCAGTGGTTCTCAACATGCTGATAATACTCATTTTTGTGTTCTATCTATCTATAACTTCACGCCAAATCCCTTGCGGGGTAGGCAGAGAGCACCGAGCGCCACGAGACTCGATCCTTGCATACCTCACACAACTACGACGCTCGTCGGTTTCTAGGGCTCCTGATATCACCTTCTGATAGAACACGACCAATTTGATCATTAGGTCAGAATTGGTCTTCCTCGACTCCGTAGAAGAAAGTAGAAGGATGTACCTTCTACTTTTGCATTGTATATCTGCTTCGTCATTCATTCATCCTGCATTCTTTCTACATGCCCCAACCGACGGAGCATGCCTTTTCTTATTTTAACACCGACGCTCTCTTACAGATCAACTTTGCTTCTAACATCATCATTGCGAATACGGTCTACAAGCGTTACGCCACAAATTTTGCGCAATGCTCGCATTTCGACCGCGTTTATTATACTTTATCTTTGAGTTATTAATGTGAAACATGCATTAGTGCGCCAATGAGTAAAATCGAACCGTATGCCGTGAGTGCCGTGACCGAAAATGGCATGACGCTCTATCATGCCGTCATGCCCTCTTTACCTCTGTCTCACCTATTTCTACCGCCAAGCAGCTGTATTTATATAGCTGTGTTTCGGTTTGAAGGGTTAGATATGGGTACTGTGACGAAACAGCCTTAGGTCACAAAGTTGGCAGCGCGCTAGAAACATGCCCGTGGTGTTGCGAGCGTCAATAGGCTGCGGTGACCGCTTATAATCTAATGCGGGCCGCATGTTTGTTTGCCAATCTAGATGTATAAAAAAAATATGCAACCACTCTCAACTCTCTTGTGTATGTGGGTGCGCATACTAGACACTCCGTTGCTTCTCCGCATGAGCTGTTTATAATAAACATATCTCTAACCTATGGTTTTAATTTTTATTTATTAAAAATTTGAATATACGCTAAGATGTTTAACATCTGCCGGGCGTGATGTGACGGCCACCATTGTTTTTATATACCATCGGGAGGCAACATGCATATGGACCATTCGTAAGAAGAAGCAGGTCCACTTGCTTCTTCTTACGAACTCGCTGGTATCCTCACTCACTCGCAGGAACACATGTAGTGTTCCTGCGAGTGAGTGAGGATCACCAGATAATTGTTATTTGGCTGCAGTTTTCTAATAGGTCCAGGTTCTTCCCGTCGCTGCTTTGATGCGCCTCGCTCTGAAACATCCAGTTCAAGAAAAACAGACATGCTCCTTCACACAAAAGTTTGTTCCGTGTGGAAAACAAACCCACGGGCGTTTGTATTAAAGTAGCATTGCTAACCACTACGCCACAGAGCTCTCTGTTAATCCTTCTTCTTCTCATCTCTCGGTTCTCTCGTACACCCAAATCACATAAAACCACGGCGATATAATATCTCCCTAGAGGGTCGTTGTGTTTTTGCGAGTGAGTGTGGCTACCGGTGTGAGTGAGATGACCAATAAGCTCCTAATAAGATGCTGAGTCAACAGCATGTGTAGTGCAGCAAAGTGATACATTAGGAATCTATTTTACATCAGGTTTCTTTTACGCAACGTCGGGAGGTATACAAGCATATGAACCACCTGATGGAAAGCAGTTCCCACAGGCTATAAACGCTAGCGAACCATCTTCTATATCTATATTATATATATAAAAGAAAGTCGTGTTTGTTACAACACTTATAACTCGAGAACGGCTGGGCCGATTGCCATGGTTTTTGATTTGTTGGATTTGTTTCCGTCCCGAATAGCAGAATACATCTTAAAACAATGAAAACTCGATATGTGTAATGAATACTTAATCATTTCAATAGATGCTGATTTGTTTATTACATGTCAAACATTTGTTGTCCAATCCTGTCAAATAGTGTAACAACTATTTTTTTTTTTTGGAGCTTATGGCCTGGTTGCTGAGACCTTTAAGCCACAACTTTATTTTTTTCTGAAGACATTATGTGTGCGTTCAGAAATTTATTTTTTGTAAAATGTCTACAAAGTTCTTTTTTTTTTTTTTTTTTTTTTTTTTTTTTTTTTTTTTTTTTTTTTTTTAATAGTAGTCATATCCACAGGCTCTTTGGCCCGTGCCTTTGTTTGTTTGTCATTTTTTTTTTGTCAGGTTGTTAGTTTTTTTATTTATCGCTCCGCAAGTGCGATTACAATAAGTGCCTTATTACTAGTTTTTATTTTAGTTTTTGTTTTAAGCAGAAAGAGGGACGAGAGACGCGGGCAGACCAGTCCCTCCGAGCGGCACCCGTTCACGAGTTGACGCAGAGGGCAGCCATCACCGTGTTCAACCATATTTTAGGGAACTCGATGACCCGCCCCCCAACGCCGCCGCCCGTCTAGACATTTTAGTGAGCACGACTGCTGGCATCTCTCATCTCTATCTCTGCTTTAGTCACTTTTATTTCTTCCGGAAAGGAAGGGAGATGGCATCCCGGAGCCTTGCCATGACGCTCTTCCCCTCTCTCAGTCTACTGGTTTGGGAGGAGGAGGAGAGACCGCTCTCTGGGTTTTCGGAGCTTTGGGTCAACTTTTTGATGACCTTCTCGTCTCTCGCCCTCATCGCCATCTTAAGGTTATAGTCCCTGATATGTTCCGTTGTCGCGGTCTCGGCTCGCTGGATAAACCGAGCTGTCGCGTCGTTATCGAAACAGTCTGTGTGGTATACACAGCTGTCCGTGTGTCTAGAGACCGCGACAACGGCATGGGGGACACTTTGGAGGAGGTGGGATTTTTTGGAGGTTGTGCGCACAATAATCACTGACTCGCACGTTAGTCCCTGTGCTTCATGTATGGTTAGGGTGCGGGAACCCGAATTTGCTCCATAGCCCTGGCTGATAAGGAGTGCCTTCTCAGCCTGGGTGTGGACAAGGTAAAGCGTGTTGTCCTGTTTCGGGATCCGCTCCCCTGTAAACCGCTTCAGCGATAGGGATTTAGTGCGAGTCTTGGCCGAGTATATGCCACTGTAGATTTCTCTAAGGGCATACGCTACGTCCTGTGGATTCCTGTACGTACAAAGGAGATTTTGGGAGATTGACGTCACAAGGTTGGGTCTGTTGTCGTCTCCGATCAGCAGGGCTTCACTGGCTCTGGCTAGTTGTATTGCCATAACTATGGATCCGAAATGATTCATAAGGGCTTCGTCCACCATTAGGCGTGTACACGTTTCGCCCTTATGTAGTCCATTTACTAGTAGGGATGCCATAGTCCGCACTCTCTTTTTGGCTAGGTCGCCAAAACGCGTTTCCAGTTTTCCCCTGAGATCAGTGGCGGCCTCAGTTGTCGTTGTCACTATGATGTCTCCAGCCAGGTCGGCTTGTGACACCACCCACGTGGATTTCCCGCAGCCGGGGACTCCGTTAACCCACGTGATAGTGGGTCTCACCCAGTGCTCCGGGCTTACGCCTTTGAACAGGTCCCCCGCTATGGCTTCTGCCATATCGAGGATCCTGTCGTCCAGCATTACCCTTGTGCACTTGGCTACCACCACCACCGGGTCCTCGGTCGGTGTTTCGAATGTGATTCTCCCTTCCTCGCTCTTCTCGTCCAGGGGAACAAAACCACTGGTTGCGCTGTATGCTGCCATGTACGACCCCGACATGTTACCCAGTATTACTAGGTTCCTGTCGCTGTCGTAGATCGCTGCCTCAGCTTCGCCTAATTTTATCCGTAGCAGTTCCTGTGAGCCGCGGTGATAAGTCTGCAAGATGGAGTTGCAGGTATCCATGTTGACTTTCCGCGTTGCTCTGGTGACTGCCACGAACTCGATGAAGGCGTTTACCATGTGGTCTTGCGGCTCCCGAGCCGGTCTGAGTTTGGGGGGGATCACTTGTCCCATGTCTGCTCTGGTGCGGGGGCCAGCGGGAGGCTCCGATCCGTGGCGAGGAGGCATCTGTATGAACTTTTCGACCGCCGCTTCCATAGACAGAGCTCTTTCCACTTCTCTTTTTTTTCTTGCGGAAGGTTGGGCCACCGATTGGACACTCCTGTTGAGGGTCGCCAATATGGTGGAGAGTATGTGGCTGGGTTCCTTGCTCTTCTGTTCTGCCAGGCACCTTTCTCTACAAAGTTCAGGTAATGTTATGTTTGTTTGTTTTAGACATTAATTTTCGAAAATTATATATTAATTATTTAATTTTTAATTCCCGAAAATAATACCTAAGATTTATTCTACAGTAAAAACATAAAATCATCGGAAAGGAACGGAATTTAGGGGATAAAAAATTAGTTGGTAAAGGTTATAAGATTAAGGAAAAAAAATCTACAGGTTAACAAAAGTGTAAATGACTTTTTATAGGTTGTCTATGATTTTTCTTGATAAGCTATTCATACGTAGTGGTTATATACTCTTTGAGCTATTGTCTATGTCTCGAAAGTTCAGTCACTGTTATTATATTTGGTGGTTTTATGCGAGTGCACATTTTAATAACAATGCCGCGTCCTAGAAGATCTAATCTTTCCCAGCGAAGCCGTAATGCAATTAGACAACGGAATCTCGCGAGTCAATTATCTGATGGAGAACGAGAAATTGCACGAGAACAGCGCCGCGTTAGTATGGAGCAAAGAAGGGCCTTAATTCGTGCTTCTCAAACACAAGAGCAAAGAGAGGCAGCCCGTGAAACGGCTAGGTTAGAAACGAGAAATCGTCGAGCTTATCGTACAGATGAACACAGGAATAATCTTCGAAGTGCAAGAAGAAATGGTTCAAGTATTGATTTGAATCGAGCAGCGTTTCTGTATGATTGCACCATCGACTACAGCTTGCATCGTTTAGTTTGCATTGGTCCAATGGACGTTGTTTGCCAGCATTGTGGAGCATTGAAGTTTGCTGGTGAAACGCCTGGTTTGTGCTGCCTTAGTGGTAAAGTGAAATTGCCATTATTGGTCCCGCCACCAGAGCCATTGTGCTCCCTGCTTTATGGCGAAACACTAGAATCACGACATTTTCTAGCGAACACTCAAAAATACAATGTCTGTTTCCAAATGACTTCATTTGGGGCGGAAATTATCGAAGAACACGGATATAATCCGACATTTAAGGTAATTTACGTTAAAAACTTTATTTTCTATCATTGTAAAAAAAATCTGGAATGTAGTTTGTTAGATTTCTGTATTTGTCTCTGAAATAAAAATGGCATGTTATTATTTTAAAAAAAAAGTGTTTGTAAAAAAAGTGTTTGTATGGTTTTGACTTTACAGATTCAAGGCCAGATTTGCCATCGCATTGGATCATTGCAACCTATAGAAGATGCACAGCATAAATTCTTGCAAATATACTTCATGGGCAATATGGAAGAACAACTTGACCGGCGTCAAGGGATCAACACAGCTACGAAAAGAGCAATTCTCCAAGATCTGCAGCAAATGCTTCATGAACATCATGCATTGGTCAGGCTGTTCAAGACTGCTTTAGAGCGCATGCCAAGTGATGACTATAAAGTTGTGATCAGAGCAGATAAAAGACCAGCTGGAACACATGAACGCACATTTAATGCTCCAACAATCGATGAAGTGGCAATCCTGATTGTTGGTGAAAACTTGGAAACACGTGATATTGTACTTACACGACGCAATACTGGGCAACTACAAAGAATATATGAAACACACCGTTCATATGACGCGTTACAATACCCGCTGATGTTTTGGCAAGGAGACGATGGATATCACTTTAATATCAAAATGATTAATCCATTGAATGGTAAGATCAATATTGTTGTTTTCATTTTAACTTGATATACATTTTATTCTGTTTGCTTTTAGTACTCAAAAAAAGTTGTAATTTCTAATTTAGTAGAGAGTAGCTGTAACAGTCGTTAACCTATTACGGGTTCTAAAATACAATTTTTACTGCATTTGTTTCAGGTGAGGAAACTACCAAGAAGGTTAGTTCGATGAATTATTACGCATATCGTTTGATGATTCGTGAAAATTCTGACAATTATTTGTTGCGATTTCGTCGACTGCTTCAACAATATTGCGTTGACATGTACGTTAAAATCGAAACGGAGCGCCTGACTTTCATTCGGTTGAATCAAGCTAAATTGCGTTCGGAAGAGTATATCCATTTACGCGATGCAATTAGCACAGAAGGAGATTCAGAAAATGTTGGTCGATTGACTATTTTACCGGCGACATACATAGGTAGCCCGCGTCATTTGCATGAATATGCGCAAGATGCAATGACATATGTTCGTCATTATGGTCGGCCAGATCTATTCATTACATTTACATGTAATCCGAAATGGATAGAAATTATTCAATTGCTGCTTCCCGGACAAACATCAAGTGATCGACACGACATCACCGCACGTGTTTTCAGGCAAAAAATTCGGTCACTAATGAATTACATTGTTAAGCAACACGTCTTTGGGAATACTCGATGCTGGATGTATTCAATCGAATGGCAAAAACGAGGCCTACCGCATGCTCACATTCTGATTTGGTTAGTCGAAAGAATTCGGCCAGATCAAATAGATGACATCATATGTGCGGAGATTCCTGCTCCTGAAACCGATCCAGACCTACATGATGTTGTAGTCACGAATATGATTCATGGACCGTGTGGCACTATCAACCGACAATCACCGTGCATGGTCGACGGCAAGTGTTCCAAACGGTATCCACGAAAATTGACGGCAGAGACCATTACAGGCAACGATGGTTATCCATTGTATCGGCGTCGATCGCCCGATGATAATGGTAGAACTATCACAACTAAAGTGAAAGGAAACGATTTCGTAGTTGACAACAGTTGGATTGTTCCATATTCGCCACTTCTTTCCAAAACATTCAAAGCACATTGTAATGTTGAGTATTGCAATTCGGTCAAGTCAATTAAATACATTTGCAAATATGTCACGAAAGGGAGCGACATGGCGGTTTTTGGTATCCAAACATCCAATACCAACGATGAAATCACGCGCTATCAAGTTGGTAGATATGTGAACTGCAATGAAGCAATTTGGCGTATATTTTCATTCCCTATTCACGAACGTCATCCCACTGTTTTACATTTGGGGGTGCATCTAGAGAACGGTCAGAGAGTATATTTCACAGCGTCGAATGCTGCTCAACGTGCCGAAACACCTCCAGCGACAACACTGACCAGTTTCTTTGCGATTTGTCAAAGCGATCCGTTCGCACGAACTTTGCTTTACTCAGAAATACCACGTTATTACACTTGGAACGCAACATCGAAGAAATTTCAACGTCGGAAGCAAGGCGATGCAGTTCCTGGTCATCCAGATATGCGTTCTACTGATGCTCTTGGTCGTATTTACACAGTTCATCCGAAGAATGATGAATGTTTCTATTTGCGGTTGTTGCTGGTACATGTTCGAGGGCCAACATCATTTGAATCACTACGAACTGTTAATGGTATCGTGTGCCCCACATTTCGTTCAGCATGTCAAGAGCTAAATTTGCTTGAAAACGATACTCATTGGGACACGACAATCGCTGAAGCAATTATTTCTGCATCTCCAAGTCAGATACGCACATTATTTGCTATCATCATTTCAACATGCTTCCCATCGAACCCACGTGACCTGTGGAACAAATACAAAGATAACATGTCAGAAGATATTTTACATCGAATTCGCGTCAGCTCAAGAAATTCCGATCTTGAGGTGAATGAGGAGATCCATAACCAGACTTTGCTCTTGATCGAAGATATGTGTTACCTCATGTGCGGCAGTTTGTTAGTTAGGTTAGGAATGCCAGCGCCAGATCGCGGAATGAATGACGCATTTAATAGAGAATTGGAACGTGAACGTGAATATGATCCACATGAACTAATCCAATCAGTTCAAACGAATGTACCTCTGTTGAATCCTAAGCAGAGGGAAGTCTATGATACACTGATTAATGCAATTGATGATGGAAATGGCGGCTTATTTTTTTTGGATGCCCCCGGTGGAACTGGGAAGACATTCCTCATGTCATTGATTTTGGCCACTGTACGTGCGAGATCCGAAATTGCGGTAGCAATTGCTTCTTCTGGAATAGCGGCCACATTGTTAGACGGATGCCGTACGGCTCACTCAGCGTTAAAATTGCCATTAAACCTTCAAACTACTGAACAACCGACATGTAACATTTCGAAACACTCCGCAATGGCCAAAGTTTTAGTAGCATCAAAAATCATCATATGGGACGAATGCACAATGGCGCACAAACGCGCATTGGAAGCACTAGACCGAACATTAAAAGATCTGCGCAATGACTCGAGATGTTTTGGTGGTGCAATGATTTTATTATCTGGCGATTTCCGACAAACACTACCAGTCATTCCAAGATCTACTGCTGCCGACGAAATAAACGCTTGCCTCAAAGCATCAAATCTGTGGCGATATGTAAAGAAACTTCAACTGTCTGTAAATATGAGAGTTGCATTGTTGAACGATCTATCTGCTGATGATTTCTCGAAGCAATTGCTGACTATCGGTAATGGCCGTGTTCCTGTTGACAAATCGAGCGGTTTGATTTCATTTCCTCCAAATTTTTGCAATTTCGTATCATCAAAAGACGAGCTTATCAACAAAGTATTCCCGGATATCATTGCTAACCACAAAAATACTAAATGGTTAAGTGAGCGAGCAATTTTGGCCGCTAAAAATAAAGATGTAGATGACCTCAATTTTATAATTCAAAATCAAATCGTAGGTACTCTGTATTCATTCAAATCTATCGACTGTGTAACAAACGAAGAAGAAGCCACTAATTATCCAACTGAATTTTTAAACTCCTTGGATGTGCCTGGTTTACCACCGCACAATTTAAAACTTAAAGTTGGCTCGGTAGTCATCATGCTTAGAAATTTAAACCAACCAAAACTGTGTAATGGAACGCGTTTGGTGATAAGAAAACTGATGAGCAATGTGATTCACGCGTCGATACTTAAAGGAAAATTTAAAGATGAGGAAGTTCTTATTCCAAGGATTCCGATGATCCCAACGGATATGCCCTTTGAGTTTAAACGAATTCAATTTCCGATTCGTCTTGCCTTCGCCATGACGATCAACAAATCACAGGGCCAATCCTTGACTATTTGTGGCCTCAATCTAGAAAATCATGTTTTTCTCATGGTCAATTGTACGTGGCATGCTCACGTGTCGGCAAACCATCCGCTTTATTTGTTCTTGCGCCTGACCAAAAAACAAAGAATGTCGTTTACCACAAAGTGCTTGAATGAAAATCCTATTAATGAATTAATCCGAGTTTTTTTTTTTCCCCAATCTGCACAACATAGTTTTCAATCATTTTTTTCTGACATGAGTTTGAAGTACTTAATTATTTTTTTTAATTTTTATTCTCATTCTGTATGTATGTTTTCATAATCATTCATCATAATAAAATACTTTTTTGTTTCTATCTATATAAATATATTATTTTGTATCATTGTTTTACGTTCATCAAAGCCTAAATTAGTTCAGCTAAAAAGTAACACGACATTCATTGACTGTTAGGCGGTACGAAGTTCGCCGGGTCAGCTAGTTAGTATATATGTAATACCTATAAGTATTAGTCGCGCGATGCCATTCTGCTGCCAGCGCATCAACTCTTTGGGTGCTTACTGGTGACCTCACTTACACGCAGGACCACAACAACCCACCAGGGAGTTGTTATATAGCAGAGGTACTACCCCAGACGGGCTGCTCTGTAACTCCCTACCTCTCTTTAAAATACCCAGGCCAAGACATATACACATGTTCACGCACACAAATCTTTGCCCTTTGTGGGAATGTAACGTAACAGGCCATTGCACCACTGCGCCACCGAGATCGTCAAAGGTGGGCCGTAAGCTTGAATGCCTTCCCGTGATGTATACAAAAAATCGGCCAAGTGCGAGTCGGACTCGCACACGAAGGGTTCCGTACCATTATCTATAAAAACGGCAAAAAAAAAAAAACATGTTTGTTGTATGGGAGCCCCCCTTAAATATTTGTTTTATTTTGATTTAATTATTTATTCTTAAAGTGAATATATAACTAAATATTCTGTGAATATTTCAAGCGTCTACCTGTTGCCGTTATCAATATCGAGCAAAAATGAGCAAAAAAAAATCGGCCAAGTGCGAGTCGGACTCGCACATGAAGGGTTCCGTACCATTTTCGATAAAAATGAGCAAAAAAATCACGTTTATTGTATGGGAGCCCCCTTAAATATTTATTTTATTCTATTTTTTAGTATTTGTTGTTATAGCGGCAACAGAAATACATCATCTGTGAAAATTTCAACTGTCTAACTATCACGGTTCATGAGATACAGCCTGGTGACAGACGGACGGACGGACGGACGGACGGACGGACGGACGGACGGACGGACGGACGGACGGACGGACAGCGGAGCCTCAGTAATAGGGTTCCGTTTTTACCCTTTGGGTACGGAACCCTAAAAATCACGTTTGTTGTATGGGAGCACCCTTAAATATTTATTTTATTCTATTTTTTAGTATTTGTTGTTATAGCGTCAACAGAAATACATCATCTGTGAAAATTTCAACTGTCTAACTATCACCGTTCATGAGATACAGCCTGGTGACAGACGGACGGACGGACGGACGGACGGACGGACGGACGGACGGACGGACGGACGGACGGACGGACAGACGGACGGACGGATAGCGGAGCCTCAGTAATAGGGTTCCGTTTTACCCTTTGGGTACGGAACCCTAAAAAACGATTGTGCTTTAGACCACACGACTGAAGTAAAACTTCTTTAGCTCCATAGTGTGATACAGACAATAGGCCTGCACTGTGTCTTACATATACGAAACTTAACTCGCTATGAGAGAAAGAAAATGTATGCTCGCACCTCTCTCTCTTGCCCCCACAGTATTATACGAAACGTAACTCTCTCTTTCTATCTTCACTAACTTATACCTCCCTCTCAACTTCCATTCGCCTCGACCGATCACACTTTCCGTCACGCATTCACCAGCTCACTCCCCAAGTCAGGTGTGCGTAAAGAAGTTTTAATTCAAAAATAATGGAAACGATCAGTATAGTTTGACATGCCTTGGACAAAAGTTTCACGCGACATAATTTCTTTGGCCGAGTTCAAAATATTATTATATGGAGCATTAGAGTCGTGGATAGCTCTGAAGGAAATTTGACAGAAAGGGAAGGAAAGTTTCTGACGATTGAGACATTGCAATTTGCACGTCTTTTGTTCATTTATTATTAATTTCCATTTTTAGGGTTCCGTACCCAAAGGGTAAAACGGAACCCTATTACTGAGGCTCCGCTGTCCGTCCGTCCGTCCGTCTGTCACCAGGCTGTATCTCATGAACCGTGATAGTTAGACAGTTGAAATTTTCACAGATGATGTATTTCTGTTGCTGCTATAACAACAAATACTAAAAAATAGAATAAAGTAATTATTTAAGGGGCTCGCATACAACAAACGTGATTTTTTTGCAAATTTTTGCTCGATATTGATAACGGCAACAGGTAGACGCTTGAAATATTCACAGAATATTTAGTTGTATATTCACTTTAAGAATAAAGAATTAAATTAAAATAAAACAAATATTTAAGGGGGCTCCCATACAACAAACGTGATTTTTTTACCGTTTTTATAGATAATGGTACGGAACCCTTCGTGCGCGAGTCCGACTCGCACTTGGTCGATTTTTTTTATACGTCGGAGAGTTCGATGGTGTCGTTGCGCGTGTCATTCTAACCAAACACGCAGGTTAAGCAACATCGACCGCAGCCTATCTATGGATGGGTTTATCTATCTCGAGTTTCCCCGTGCATCGGAGGGCACGTTAAGCTGTCGGTCCCGGCTGTTGTCGACAGATGATAGTCGTTAAGCTAAATCGGTGGCCCTCGGGCGGCTTGAAAATACTAGCCTCCACCAATCCGCATTTGAGCAGCGTGGTGGAGTATGCTCTAAATCCCTTCGGTTGAAGGGAGACCCGTACCCCTGCAGTGGGATGAGTTATGGTTGATGTGGTATGTGTATACGTCGGAAGGCAAACAAGACATCCCATTTGATGTAAGAATGTCACCGTAGTCGAGAATCGCTAGCGCATTGTCACCCCAGCACCCAACACAAAAAGGACCCTGCAGCAGAGTGATTACGAACGCAATTCGCGGTGTCAATTCCTACACAATACAAATAATTATGTGCATGAACATGTTTGTTTGTCTTGGTCTGAGTGTTTTTAAGAGAGGTGGGGCGCATCAAAGTAGCTCGCCACACGACTCTTTCCTTACACTCACTCACTCATTGCTCTTCTCATGCACGCCCGCCGGTTTCTAAGGGTAAGGTCATGGTAGGTAAGTTTTGGCCTTCTTCGGCTGCTGCATTCTTCTACTTTCACGTTTTATATCTATATATGTAAAGGATTAGACCTCCTTTCTTTTTGTTTTTTAAATTTGGCGCTAGCTGTCGCAGAAATAGAGAACAGTGTTTCTGTCCAAGATGGTGACATTTCACTTAAGCATTATAATAGCTGTTTTCAGAATATAATTATTGTTGATTGTGTTAAGGAATAAACTTTAAATGTCGTTTCTGTGTTTCTTCAGGTAGGATATCTTTGAATTATAATGTTCATATGTTATTTTGTGTGTTTGTACAGAAAATAAAATGACTGTGTTATTTCAGAGCAACGCATGGTTTTAATTCTAATCCACAATCAATAAAAGTATACACACGACACACACACAGAGACAAACGCACGCACAGCCAAAGATTCGATATTTCATATAGGAACGGTGTTCCTGAAAATTCAAACGAAATTATCATCAACGCTACGCCAAGTGCTATCAAATTATCATGCTATGAATATTAATATTATTTTTTTACGAGTGGCAACTAGTATAACAGAGTGAGTATAATATATTTTTATTAACAGTTTTTGCAAACGCAATGGAGTCAATTAAAACTGTTGAAATTGCTGGACTCCATTTATTATCGAAATCACATTTATTTACAGCTAATAAATACAAGAATATAATGCAACTTATATAGGTAATTGGAAATTAAAGTAAAAACACCTGAACTTATTTGTATGACAGACAGTTTTTACGAGTTCGATGGCGCAGTGGTTAATAACACTACATTAATACCGACGCTGCTTAGTATGGCTGTTTTAAAGAGAGGTAGGGTCCAGTTAGTAAGCTCCTTAAGTGTTGCTATATTAGCAGCAAAAGTGGCATCGCGTGAAGATGCTTAATGTATTGCAAGCTTTCATAGGCTATGGTGACTGTTAGGTGAGCCCTATGCAAGGATGCCTTCCGACGTTAAAAAAAAGGTATTTGAATATATGAGATTTGAATGCAATTTTTCTTAGTAGGCTGCAAAACATGTCGGTTCTGCTTCATCTTTCTTTCGCTTTCGCATCATCATCATCATCTCAGCCTGTATTCATCCTCTGGTGAACATGGGTCTTCCCTCTAGAGTGCCATTCGTCTCGATCTTGTGCCACCTGCATCCATCGACTCCCTGCAAACCTCTTGAGGTCGTCATTCCGTCTAGGGATGCCATTGAGAGTTTCATTTTCATATATCTTAGCAAATACGGAACCCTACACTGTGCGTGGCCCGACATGCACTTGGCCGGTTTTCTATTTCAAATCAAAACGGAGCCACGGTTTGATGTATTTTTTTGTATGGAGATTTATCTTGTATGGTGTGCCCGACAGTGACGTGGGCTGCTTTTTACCGCGGCAAAATACCTTACTCCGACAGGAAAACACGCTTTGTTGCCATTTGACCACGCGGGCGAAGCTACTACAGCTAGTATTTACATAAATGCGAAAATACGAATTTATTGGCACATGTCAGTTAAAATAAGAAGAGGCATGCTCCGTTAGTTCGGGCATGTAGAAAGAATGCAAGATGAAAGAATGACGAAGCAGATATACAATGCAAAAGTGAAAGGATGTAGGAGCCGGGGAAGGACCTACCATGACCAAATTGGTCGTGTTCTATCAGAAGGTGATGTCAGGAGCCCTAGAAACCGGCGAGCGTGCATGAGAAGAGCAATGAATGTTAAAGAAGCGAGTGAGATATGTAAGGATCGAGTCACGTGGCGCTCGGTTCTCTCTGCCTACCCCGCAAGGGATTTGGCGTGAAGTTATAGATAGATAGATGACAGTATTTGAACCTGGGACCGGTTGGTCAACAGACCGTTTCTATATCCACTGGGCTATCACCACTACTTTTAAATATATATGCCTTAAATCTTTATGATTCAGAGTGTGATATTGATATACGGCAGTGAAACATGAGTATGGCAGAAGAAGCATGAAAGTAGAAATGCTGTACAAATGAGAGCGCTGAGGAGTACGTGTGGCGAAGAATGATGGACAGATTAAGAAATAACACGATACGAGAACCGTACGGAATGAAACATGATGTAGTGATAAAATTTTAAAGACTGAATGTCAAAAGTGTTACTAAGGAAGTGTATCAGGCAAGTGTGAATTGAGATATCGGCAGGGCCCGCCCTAGAGGCACACATATACTCGTAAAACGAATTCAAAAGTACCTAAAACCGAAGAGCATGCATGGGGTTGATAAGTGTGGAAGAAGCGAGAGAGGTATGAACCTGTCGTTCCGTAGTCTCTGCCTACCCCATTGGGTGACAGGCGTGATAATATGTATGCATGTATTACTACTGATTTATACTCGTACATATATGTATGTGTATATACTGATTTTAAATATATAATTCTATCTATAAATCTATAACTTCACGCCAAATACCTTGCGGAGTAGGCAGAGAGAACTGCTTCTTTAACATTCAATGTACTTCTCATGCACGCTCGCCGGTTTCTAGGGTTCCTGAAATATAATAATATAATATATAATAAAATATAATATGTAATTCATATGAATATATAATTATATATTATTTCTCCTGAATATATAATTCATTTTATATTATTCATTTACATTTATCTTTCTATTCCAGTGTCAATATTCTCATGTTATTCGTAAGTCTAGCTAGTATTTGTCTGAGGACAATTTGTACGTAGTCTATTTTCGCCACGCTTGGAGGTATTGTAGTCTTCTGCTCTATATTGCATGTCTGTGTTTAATAAATGATGTTTCTAAAAATATTTCTATTCGCCATAGCTAACAATTCTGTCTCTCGAGATATTCGCTTTGTCTATGCGACTGCAACTGACGGCTAGAGGTTTCGCTTTGTTAGCTTCTCTTTGTTTGGTGTAGTTGTTATTTGTTTTCAATTTATTCAGCATACAGCAAACTTCCTTTGGATGAAAATGAAACGCATTTGTCGCGATATTGCTTAAATTAAAATATTATATTTATATAAGGAAATAACCAATTAATAATACTTGAAGCAAAAACTTTGTACCCCTTTTTATCAAAATTACGCGGACGTAAGAGTATGAAATTGACACAGTTTATATGGAGAAGAAGTGCAAAAAGCTAACTTTTTCTATAATAATTCTTATTAAATATAGTAAGTTGTATGGGGTCGGTACCAGAAGCGTTCACGTTGCGACCCTGCCAGCCCAACACTGGATTGCAATTCTGGACCTAATTACAAACCGCACAGACGCGCGGATTAGGGCGTCCCCCGGAGATGACGCGCACCGATCCGTCCTCGTCGGTGTGGGTTTTAGTGCATGCGGTGGTGGGGGCTGCCACCCACCACTCAACGCCCAACCTTGGGGGTCGAGGAGAACTGAGTATCGTATAGGCACATGGAATGTGAGAGGTGGATTACAAGATAAGATGAATGAGTTGATAGATATAATGAACGAGAGATGCCTAGATGTTTTGTGTGGGTCTGAGACCAAGCAAAAGGAAAGCGACATCGAAGATCTACCCGGTGGCATGATGGCCCTGTGGTCCGGGGTGAACTAGGACGCTCATGCTAGGGCTGGCGTGGGCGTCGTGCTTTCTTCTCGCATGGCGGTGTGAGAGATTACGATTTAGTAGGGCCAAGACTTCTCTGGGTTAAAATAAAACTGGGGATTACGCAAGTCTTTTTGGTTGCAGCATATGCTCCTGTAAGCTCTACTAATCCCCAGGAGCTCGAGTAGTTTTGGGAGACCGCAAGGCGTGTTCTGGATTTGGCTGATGCGAATGAACTGATAATTATGTGTGGAGATCTGAATGGATGGGTTGGGATCAAGCGAAGCAGTTATGAGGCTGTGCTTGGCCCATACGGAGATAAGAGAGTGAACAATGCTGGTAAGTTACTTTTAGACGTATGTATGGAACGAAACCTCCTTGTCACGAACACGTTCTTCCATCACAAGGATATTCACACGTACACATGGAGACGGAATGAACAGAAAAGTGTGATTGATCTGATTTTGATAGATGGACATCTCCGAAAGTATATAATATAATTCTTTGCCCCATACTGAAGTACTGCTTAGCCCTGTTGAGCACACCAAGTTTTTGGACGCCAGCTTGACCTTCTCCTCCAGGTGATCTCGATATTGCACATCACTGGAGATCTCGACACCAAGCATCGTAATACTTTTGGTGACGGTAAGAGGTGTGTTCTGGAATTTAGGAACCACAGCAAATGGAGTGTTTTATCAGAAGGTGATATCAGGAGCCTTAGGAACCGGCGAGCGTGCATGAAAAGAGCTACGAATGTGAAAGAAGCGAGTGAAGTGCCTACCCCGCAAGGGACCTGGCGTGAAGATATACATTTATTTTTTATAAAAAAAAAACATAATCTTGCATAATTATGTTGCATACATAGGTGTTTCAAATTTAAGTCACACATATGTTTGACAGTAAAGAAAATACCCATTATGCGTCTAAGATCCCTACCGCAGCTAACAAAAGAGCTACTCACCTTCTAGCGGCTGAACCCATTTTGATAAAGCATATCTAAGGACCACCGCTAAAAAACCAGTTTTCAAATCGGTTCACTCATTCAAGAGCTACTGTGCCACAGACACAAAAACACGCATTCATAGCGGTCAAACTTATAACACCCCCTTTTGCGTCAGGGTTTAAAAATAACACATGTTTAAACTCCGATGTGCATAAAAAAAACTAAAACGCATCACACGCTGTACCTTCAACATTGTTGACTGAAGTCTTGTCTGATCCATGCCAAGTTATTCTACCGCAAACCAGTTTCACGTCAGATTTGAAAATAGCAAGGAACAAGTATAAAATCCCTTTGTCTTTATTGTTAGAATCCAGTGCGGAACTATGCAAATATGAGAATATCCAAACGGGATTTCCTCAAACATCAGCCGGGGGCGTCGCTGACTACTAAATTTAATTCCGAATGGAAATATGCGTGAGCTCGTCGCCAGATTTCCCCGAGGTGTTTCAGATGGCAGGCAGAGCTGGTCTTTAACACGGAAAGATGGTTACGAGGCCTTTACAACTCGAGTGGAAAGAGTTTGGGCATTCATTACATTTGTTAAATAAATTTTCTTCTTCTTAGTGATGTGCCGTTTCCTAATCGATTGGATTGGCGATGTATTCCTTCACCGCTGTGCAAGTGATAATTACAAATATGTACCTAAATCCAAAAACACGAATTTAATGGTACCTACATGGTTTTTAATCAGGGTCCAGTTGGTCCCCGGTTCAAAACCTAGTTCGCGGGAACACATTAGGCGGCGTCCTTATCCATTTGTTGTAATGAAATTTCTCGGATAAATAATACAGTGTCATCTAGAAAAAGTTTGTATGATTATCAGTTGTCTAGTAACAATAGGTTACTAGACAACTGATAATCATACTTTAGTACCTTATTTTGTAAATATATAGGTAATTAAGTTCTTAGAAAACATCCAAACATTTTACGGGAACCGATCGCACGAATCTTGGTGCTAAAGTAGCCATTACTAGCTTTTTTTTTTATACAACTAGATTGTCAAACAAGCAAGCGACCCGCATTAGATGGTAAACAGTCACCGCATCCTATTGACGCTCGCAACACCACGGGGATGTTACTCACGCGTTGCAATCTTGTGACCTAAGGCTGTTTCGTCATAGTACCCAGTAATTTCTCCGCCATATCTCACCCTTCAAACCGGAATACAGCTATATAACTAGGGGAGCTGGGCCTGCGGTGCATTGGCAGAGCTGCTTCTGCACAATAAGTAAATAACAGCAAGCTGCGTAAGCAGAGCTGCTAACCCTAACCCTAACCCTAAACCTAACCCTTGTGTCAATAAATATTTTGACAATTAATTTGACCCGGTGTTGTTGTTTTTCAGTGGTCGCCATACGCGCTCCAATTGACTTTGTATTGGAACGGTTTTTGGGGCGATAACATCACTTATCGATATTCTTTATTGAGCTAATCGAAATTTAATCTATTTTAGTGGAATCTACAATACTTAAGGTACATTCACGTCGAACAATCAGCTCTCTAGCTTCAAAACTGAAGGAGTACTACGTGTACCTAACAGTCGACAACCGCAAAACTGCAAGACAATTTTCTCGGTTATAAAGCTTCGCTGGCTAACGCAGCTCTGCAAATATAGCTGCTTGGCGGTAGAAACAGGTGAAACAGAGGTACCCACACAGACGACTTTTGTACAAAGTCTATGGTATGTAAGTCAAAGGTATGATATTCTACCTATTCTACCACCGAGCTCGTCACTATCCATCTAGATCTGTGTATATATACACGCAAGTCCCTTGTGACGTGGGTGGAGAGCACCGAGTGCCACATGACTCGGTCCTTCCACACTTCTTCTATCTTTAGAATTATTATACCATCTTTAACATTATAAAACTTGTTATCATTTTTATATAATGTTGCGAGGCATGCAAACATACGGCAGACCTGAAGTAGACTACGAAAGCTTGCAATATAAGAATTATGACTTAAAATGTGTCGAAACCCCAGCTGATACCACAGCAACTCCTTAAAACCTTATTGGTAACCTCACTCATCGCAGGATCACAACAAACCTCCAAGAAGTTGTTATTTGGCTGCGGTTTTATGTACTTCACCAGAGGGGATTTTCGCGCGCCGACTCTTGAAAACACCCAGACGATGGCAAATAGAAATGTTGAGGTCTACAAATGTTTGTTTTGCACGGAAATCGAATGCTCGCGGCGTTGGTAACAAAGTAGCCATTTCTGCCCAAGCTCATTATCCACACTCGGCTCACTTTCGGTTGAACCTAGTTCTCATGTCACGAAATGGACACAAATTAAGGATCGTCCGGTCCACTCCTTATTTATAGACTGGAAAGTTTAATTTGCTCTGAGTGGCTGCCCGAATCTGCCAAGGATTGGACCAAATTTAAGTTTAGTTAACTCCCATGTTACACAGTAAACTTGTAACTAATTTGCTTGGAAAATATCTTTTAGGGAGGTAAAGAACAGATAAATTACACTCATTGATATTAGCTATAAGAGATAAAAATTGGAAATTTCACAATGCGAGCGTTACGCAATGTGGCGTTACGCTTGTAGCACATGTTCGCAATGATGATGTTAGATGTTAGAGTTGGTCTGAAAGAGAGTTAAACTCAGAAGAGACATGTTCCGTTGGTTCGGACATGTCGAAAGAATGCAGGAAGTAATAATTACGAATCAGACATGCAACACGAAAGTAAAAGGATGTAGGAGCCGAGGATGGCACAAGACTTACCTACCATGACCAAATATAATCTGTTCTATCAAAAGGTGATGTCAGGAGCCCTAGAAACCGGCGAGGGTGCATGAGGAGAGCTATGAATGTTAAAGAAGTGAGCGAGGTGTGTAAGGATTGAGTCATGTGGCGCTTGGTTCTTATGGGATACAACATATTAATGTATTCGTACCTTTAGAATAAGTATGTATCCTCCTTTATAGGAATACGTGAGTAAAATAACAGATGTAGCAAATTAAAATATAGCAAGTTTACGGCAATTATAAGCCAAACCAAACATCACGTTGAGATGTCCAGATCAATATCCCTTTGTTATAGCAATATTTCTTTGTTGTGTTAAATATATATATATAGACTGTTTATTATTATGTAAGTTAGTCAGTCCATAGACGACAGAATATACATACGTTCCTGAAAACACTGGTCTTATTCAAACCCGCAACAGTTCTCTCTGCCTACATTTGGCGTCAAGTTATAGATAGATAGATAAAAAGTCTTTATTTGCCATCGGGTGCTTCATACATTTTTTTAAATAAAATCCTATTGAATTTATTCATTTCTTTTTTAATTTACCAGCATTTCAAAAATGGCAATGATAAAGAATGAAGAAATGCCATCGGAAATATTTGCTAATATAAGTCTTTTTTTTAAAAGAGCAATTGATATTATATACTTGTATATATAAACCTACAGCTAGCTAGCTACAGCTAGTAAACATGTATGTAATCAGGGATCATCAGTCAGTCAGTGATTCATCAATTTTATAATAAATTTTACTAAAAGTTTCTGTTAATTAAAATCCTTACATAAATATCGTTGTATATCTGTTTCGTCATTCTTTCATCCTATATTCTTTTTACATGTCCGAATCAATGGAGCTTGCCTTTTCTTATCTTAACATCGACACTCTCTTTCAAACCAACTCTATTTCTTACATTATCATTACGCGGTCAACAAGCGTTACGCCACAAATTTTGCGCAATGCTCGCATCTCGATCGCACTTATTCTATTATCATGTTCTTTCTGCCACACCCAGCTTTCACATCCATAAGTTAGCATTGGGATTAAACCGTTTAAAGCTTTATTTGTTTATTGTTGTTATGTAGTTCGTTGTTTGTTTACAGCGAGTTCTGGCTTAGATTTCGGCTGCCTAGTAATCAACGCTGCTCCTAGTATCAGTCGCCTATCCACATCAGCGGTGTACCTTTCATCCCTGCTAAACACACTTCCAAGATATACAAATTCATCCAATTATTCTAACAATCCCAACCAACTTGTCAACCGTAATCCTCGTGTTCATTCTGGTTGTCTCTCTTTCAATTAGCTATAAATATGACAAATTTAAATTAAGCTACGTCGATCGCAGCCTGTCTATGGATGGATTTACCTATCTCAAGTTTCTCCGTACTTCGGAGGGCACGTTAAGCTGTCGGTCCTGGCTGTTGTCGATAGATGACAGTCGTTAAGCTAAGTCAGTGGCCCTCGGGCGGCTTGAAAACACTGGCCTCCGCCAATCCGCATTTGAACAGCGTGGTCGAGTATGCTCTAAACCCTTCGGTTAAGGGGAGATTCGTATCCCTGTAATAATCATAACCATAATCATCATTTATTTGCAATGAGTACATAAATACATATAATGATCTTAATAATGTAATTAATGTATTAAGCCTGCTCGCATGCGTACAAATATTAATTGGATTCTAAGCACGACTTGACAAGATTAAAATAATATAATTAAAATAATATAACATTTCAAGCATTTAAACTGTCTAAAATTTAGTCAATAAAGTATTGTGTTATAGTCACTGTAATTTTATAGTATGTCAAAATTATTATTCTTCGTTTTATTTTCGATATAGTTAGTTGGATATAGGGAAATAATTATATAAAAATAATTGTAATATATAATAGTATAAATTCCATTAAATTTTAATTATGTAAATATATCATTCATGTTTAGTGTCCATGAATTCTTTGACGCTGTAGAAACATTTATCATGTAACCAATTCGTTAGAGTAGTTTTGAATTTGTTTTTATTTAAACATTTTATATTATTCGGCAGTTTGTTAAATATATATATACAAATGTTGTACGCATTTTTCCTATATACATCTATATGTAGTGGGATGTGTAAGGGTTGATGTATGCTGTGATGATGAAAAATTTGCTAATTGCTGTAATTACTATGCGCTCAGCGCGATGCCCGTTAAACTCGGAGAAAAGAAATCAAAATATATTTGTATTAAGTGGCTACATTTCTGTCGCTGTGCATTCCTAAACAGCTGTCAATTGCTGATCAAAAACGTGTTATATAGAGTTAAGGATATGGAAGTGACAGATATCAATAAGGTTGCCCTGGAAACGAATTTCGATACATGGAATTAAACTATTAAATCACGGGGGAAGACCCAGATTAGATTAATCTTTGTCGTCAATTATCTAGTTTGACACTAGTAATAAGATACAATCACGTGTTAATCAAATTATATTCTAGATTACGAGGTATTACTTCACACACACTTCCTCGTCGAAATTAGCATTAAGGTCACGGAATCGTATTCTCTCGGCGGCAATCTAGCGTTTAGTTAAGGCTGATCACCAGAAGTAAAGCTCAAAAGGGAATGATTTTACTTAAGAGGACGCACAAAGCTTAGTGGCGCCCTCATTTTGTTTTTATTAATAACGCTGTATTTAAGACCGATTCCAAAAAAAAAAACGCTCTATAGGGCACTGAAGAACCACATTTACGTTTTTTTTAAACATATCTTGTATTTATTATCTATGACAAGTAACCAAAATTTTAATTATTGCTTATTGTGGCCACTTATAGCAATAATCAAAAGCATGACTAATTCTACATAAATAATAAAAACAGAATATGTCTCAAAAAACATAAATAAGGTTCTTCAGTGCCCTATAGAGCGTTTTTTTTGGAATTGGTCTTAAATACAGCGTTATTAATAAAAATAAAGATAATGGTATTTGAAAGAGAAGAATCCAGAACTAATGTAAGGATTACGATTGATGATGAAGTGTTGGAACAAGTGGATGAGTTTGTATATCTTGGATGCGCTTTCAGCAGGGATGGAAGGTACACCGCAGATGTGGAAAGACGAGTGAGTGCTGGGAATAGTGTGAATGGAGCGTTGGGAAAACTTCTTGGCAGTAAAATCCTGAGCCAGAAGGCACAACTCGCTATACACAATGCAGTGTTGGTCCCAACGCTAACTTATGGAAGCGAGAGTTGGGTATGGCAGAAAGAGCATGAAAGTAGAATAAACGCGGTTGAAATGCGAGCGCTGCGCAAAATTTGTGGCGTAAGGCTTGTAGACCGTATTCGCAATGATGATGTTAGAAATAGAGTTGGTCTGAAAGAGAGCGTCGGTGTTAAAATAAGAAGAGGCATGCTCCGATGGTTCGGGCATGTAGAAAGAATGCAAGATGAAAGAATGACGAAGCAGATATACAATGCAAAAGTGGAAGGATGTAGGAGCCGGGGAAGGCCAAGACTTACCTACCATGACCAAATTGGTCATGTTCTATCAGAAGGTGATGTCAGGAGCCCTAGAAACCGGCGAGCGTGCATGAGAAGAGCAATGAATGTTAAAGAAGCGAGTGAGATATGTAAGGATCGAGTCACGTGGCGCTCGGTTCTCTCTGCCTACCCCGCAAGGGATTTGGCGTGAAGTTATAGATAGATATTAATAAAAACAAAATGAGCGAGCCACTTAGCTTTGTGCACCCTCTTAATATAGGTAAACATGTGCGAAATAAGAAAATATAAAAAAAGTGTGTGTGTGTCAGCTACGACGCACGGCCGGAGTTGACTCCTTACGAATGATAATTATGATATATATCGAATAGAAAAAGAGGGTAAATGAATGCATCTTCTGAAATAATAAGAATACAATTTATATTATTCACTAGCTGTGCCCGCGACTTCGTCCGGGTGGAATATTATTTATTATTAATAATATTTCTAAAATAAAAGTAGCATAAGTTACTTCTTATTACATCAGCTATCTGCCAGTGAAAGTCTCGTCAAAATCGGTCCAGCCGTTTCAGATATTAGCCGGAATAAACAGACAGACAAAAATTGAAAAATTATTCATTTTGGTATATGTACCATGTATCTACATCCATATGCATTTAGTAAAAAGCGGTTATTTCAACATTACAAACAGACACTCCAATGTTACTTATCTGTATAGATAAATGTGAACTATAGTTCATATACTACAGGCTACGAATTACCCGCATTCACGTGTTTTTCGGATTTTTCTTCGTTACGACTCGAATCAATTTCTTTCATATTTTCCAATGTTTTCTTAACTTCAACTATTTGTTAATTTGTTTAACTGTACATAAAAATATACGTTAAATATACCAATATTCGTAATAATCCGGCGCGCACACACACGTACTAACACACACACGTACTAACACACGTACAACGCTCGGTCTGTATCTTTGTCTTACCTTTTGCCTTCGCCTTTGCCTTCATCTTTGATTTTTCTTTCAAGTGATACTTAATATATACATTTGTATATTAATGTATATTACAAGCGTTGATAGGCTACAGTAACCGCTTTACATCAGATGCGCCGTGTGCCTTCTGACGTTGTATAAAAAACTCGGTTAAATCCTTAGATTTAAAAATTTGTTATCAAAGCCACATTGATGTCACAGAAAAGGGTTAACCAAGTGCAACCATAAATAAAATGAAAACATGAACACAATAGCACATTATCAGGACTCTGACCTTTAGAAAGACGTGGGTACACCGATGTTCGAAGATTGGAAATACGATATGAAGGTTATAAAGATATTCTTATTCTTTTGCAATAATATTGAATGTTGCACACGAAGCATCTTGAAATGGAAAAGTACGCTGTAAACTGAAAGTGAGTTTTGAAATATATATCTATATAATGTTATCGTAAAGAAAATCTCGTTGCCTTTGTGACATTGAGGTAACAATGACCTCCGAATTCACAATTAATCCAAATCACTTGAAAATGTATTTAAAAGATCATTACAATGAAACAGGATGCATTAGTAAAATCAAGAACATAATTGATATTGAACTTGCGAGATCAGATTTTAATGAAAGATAGCACAAAAGTAAAACTCAAGTAGTGCTAGGCGAGAAGAGTATAAACTAGCTAAATATAAACCTGAAAACATTGCTAGATTTTTCAATATAATATGTTGCAATCATTAAAAATTTTATTGATTGAAAAATGCATTCATCAAATTACATTTGCCCTCAACTCTAATATATTATGTTGTAATTCTATCTAAAACATAATGTGCAAAATGATTATATTCGTAATATATTTCTTCATTAATTTGTTAATCTAGAAACAAAAGTGCACGTCAACACTGATGAATGGAAGATAATGATGTGCGCTATTGACCAAGCCGGCCCTTTGGATTTCAGTTTCATAATAAATCATGATAATACTATTAGTACCTCCTCCATTCACCTTTGTACAATGTTCCGCAATCTTGTCCAACAATACCCTTTTGGAACCTGAAGAATGAACAATGAACAAAGAGTGCGTGACGAGCCGCGTGATTTACGAGTCTTGCGTGGAATAGAACAATGTGAGTGCTCCTTTAAAGCATTACCGAGGTGTAATGGGCTGAGGGTACCTTATACAAATAATTATTAACGCGAAAATGGGTGTCTCTGGCCACTTTAGTGGAGCATAAGTTTTTACGGGCAGGAAGGGACGGATATGGGAATTTAAGCTGCTATTTGTCAGTGTAAATGGAATTTTCTTGCTCTGGCTGTATTTTGAGTTACTGAAACAATATACAAGTTTACTTGCCGCTTGTCTGTGAGTATAATCGCGAGGTTATTTGTCAATAATTCTGTTTTGCATGTAAAATTAAGCATTCGTTTGTATGTTATATGTGGGAATATCCTCATATGTGAAAATAATTCAACTAAAAAGATTGCGTTCCATATATACGTCTAAAACTAAATTGTCTAAATAATTTACTATTATAATCTTATACGTTATCTCAACGTATAATTACCGTTTTGTTCCATTCAACTAAATTCAAAATCTGGCCTCGTCATGGTGGCGGAAAGACCATCCGTGAAGATCACACATTTATCAGCTCTTTCATGTACTCGTTTAATGTATCTCTTATATTTCATGTGCTTGACTCTACTCGACTTATCGGACTTGGCGCTGCGTGGCAACCCCAATTATCGCACGCGCAATCGTTTGTACTGACGTGGGCGGATTGGTGAGAATCATCAACGAGGTACGCCTTAATTCAGTCTTAACCTTGCCCCATAAACAGCGCAAAAGAAGGTTGTGTTCAAAGCGTGTGTTGTCCTCATTGTATTTAAGCGTTTAGGCTACAGTATATATACGCCTGCTTACTGACGTATAAACAAAATAAAATTTTCAGCAAAAATACTACCGATACGAAAAATCTGTAGCGTAATGCTTGCAGACCACGGTCACAAAAGTGAAGCTAGAAATAAAGTTGGTCTGAAAGAGATAATACACTGTTTCAGACCAACTCTCTAGTTGTCCTGTCTTAAGATAAGATGCCCCGTTAGTTCATCGTCATCATCGTATACCTACCAATATCTAGATACCAAATTAGAGTAGGTACGATAAACAATCTACCCCTACTACTGATCTAAAAAAAACTCAAGAATTTAAGGGTTAATATGGATATTTTGAGTAATATTTCATAATCTTTATGAAATATGTATATTAGACAATCGTCCTCACAGATCAAATTTAATTAATTGAGAGATAATTTAAGAGTTTAAGTCAAATTTTGTTGTATTGGAATTATAAATAAAGTAAAAATAAAAATACATTGCAAACTTCGGAACAAAAGATTCACCAATTGTCAAATTTTGAACATTTCTGATTATTACTTGGAACTCAAACGTATGCAATATTATTTAAGATGTAACAGACGGTGATGGAAAACACCGTGAGGAAACCCGCGCGTCCAAGAAATTATATTTCAATAAACGTGTAGCCACAGAAATAACTCGTGACGTCACTTGTGTGTAATCAAACTACCACCCGTAAAAACTTTTATTGTATTCTTAATATGGAAACTATTTGTAAGTTTATCGTGCCTAATTTGTATTCTTTTTTTGTTCTTATTTTTAGCGTTATATTAATTCTATTAGGATTGACGGAATCTGCTACCTAAGGGTTTAAGGTAAGATTTTAACATGGAGCGTCTACTGCCCGAACGTTATGGCCGAGAGGGGAAATCAAATCACGTTTAGGTTAGATCGCCCATCTTCCGAAATGTAATTTCTTCTACGTTCAGATTTCAGGTCATGACGTTGTCCTTCATCGACGAGCTAGCGATAATTACATCACATTATTAGTTTAATTTATCAGAATAAAATTTTATACGGTAAAAATAAAAGTGGAGGTAAAACCCCTTTTAAGAGTTCATGAAATCCGTCCAGGATTTCTGTAGTGCAGTGTCAATGTACTTTCAACTAAAAAGCAAAAGGGAAAAAGGAATCGAATGGTCAATTCAGTATCATTAAAACTTTTTATTTAACAAAAAACCTTTTTTTTATATACACCTAATATCCCATCACTATGACTACGTTATACACGTACTCGTAGTCTTTGTTATAAGATTGGCAACGCGCAAATAACATCTCCGTGGTGTTGCGAGCGTCAATAGCCTATTGACGCTCGTATCGCTCGGTGACCGATTATCATCTGATGCAGACCGCATAGTTGATTGCCAATCTAGTTGTATAAAAAAAAATGTTATGTAGGTTCCTAAATATACTATATATATAGGCTACTAAAACTTTGCTATTTTGTAATTAAAACACCGACCCTACGCAAATTAAAATCGCGGCAGTAATCTGCTCTTTTTAAAAAGGATTTAAAATAGACTGCTATACCTAGTTAGAAGTGTTTTCCACACTTCTAACTTCGTAATAATGTTATGAGACCTGATAACTAACTTTTTCGCCCACTTACAAGTTGTGGCATCGATGAAAGTTATAAACTAATACAATTTTAGTGATACATTGTGGTTTATCGTGAGATATTGAGACCAAATCGATTGCGTAGTCGAGTTCATCTCAATACCCTGAGGTGGAAGGTGGGTTTAATTATATTTTCTAGAGGTCGCCCGGTGGCTGAAGTTCGACAATGAATCCTCGATCTTTAAGTGTGAACGTTATTAAGGTTCTGTTGTCAAAGAATATACCTCTATAATCATAGCACATATATATATTTTTAATTTAATCTATTACGTAAGCAGGTTTGAGAGTGTACGTTAGTTTGCGCATGCGGACTAGAGAACAATGGAGAGGTTTTGTTTTTGAAGACGTGTAGATGTGTTGAAGGGAGTGATTGTTGAGATAGGACGAATTCGTGAGTTCGTATACAGCTTACGGGGATTCTCTTATTTTAGCGGGATGAGTAGGTGTTCGGTTTGTTATTACGTAAGCATCAAGTATCTACAAATGCGTCATAGGAAAAATATGGTATAGCTTGGCTAAGCCCTATTAAAAAAATCGGCCAAGTGCGAGTCGGACTCGCGCACGATGGGTTCCGTACCAATATCTATAAAAACAGCAAAAAAAATCACGTTTGTTGTATGGGAGCCCCCCTTAAATATTTGTTTTATTTTAATTTAATTATTTATTCTTAAAGTGAATATATAACGAAATATTCTGTGAATATTTCAAGCGTCTACCTGTTGCCGTTATCAATATCAAGCAAAAATGAGCAAAAAATTCACGTTTGTTGTATGGGAGCCCCCTTAAATATTTATTTTACTCTATTTTTTAGTATTTGTTGTTATAGCGGCAATAGAAATACATCATCTGTAAAAATTTCAACTGTCTAACTATCACGGTTCAAGAGATACAGCCTGGTGACAGACGGACGGACGGACGGACGGAGGGACGTAGTATAGTATAGTATCAGTAATAGAGTTCTGTTTTACCCTTTGGGTACGGAACCCTAAAAAGGCGTTGTTCGACATTTTTTTGGGTTTTTTATTGCTGTACCTGTGCACAGTTAATTTTTCTATTTTAATATAATGGTATATTATAAAGTGTACTCACTTTTATCCAGAATAAGTCAATTCACATTGCATATCACACTCTGACTCATTCATTCATGAAATATACAATGTATCAGCGACGTATCAAAACGTAGACACGAAACGTAGATCAAGATTATTGTATTTTAAAATGGCGCAAGTAGTACTATATCTACGTACAGTTATTTATTATGACACTTTGATCTAACAAAGAGACAAATGATAGGGCATGCCTGTCGTCAGAAAGAGATGAATATATATCTTGAGATATTTATGCTTTGTGGCGAAGTACGTATAGCGCGACCATTCTAGAGCATGTACGACGTATCTATAATAAAAAAAGTTAACAATGTATTGTACAAAGAAAACTGCATATTTTATTTCAACAATATTATTTAAAGACACTTCAGCGATAATCTATAATCTCAGTGTAAGTGTTTGATCACGTGATATGTATTTGACTTTGACATATTTTAATTATGAACATTTTCTGTTTCACTCTGAAGAGTTTTATTTTGTTTAATTCAGTATATTTTTAACACATATATTGTACATAATTTTTATTTTTCTGTACTTATTTTTCACATGCATTTTAATTATGCCAAGTATCATACTCCTACAAAGCTGTTCATTCACGTATTAATATACAGCTATAGAGCACAAATATCTATTAAGTATGCAAAATATGGCATTATCATAATTGCGCAAAGACTTCTATGTATACTACTAGACAGGCTGAGTAACATAAATATTGTGTCGTAGCTCGGGAGCGCGCTGGCTGAGGTGCGGGGTAGCGGGAGAGGGTTGCCGGATGCAGTGAACAGGCTGCTCACGCAGACGTGACAATCGATTGAACTTTACCTATTACCAATTTGATTTCGACTGTTACTAATACCATTTTAATATAATGGTAAATTAAAGTATATTGTACATAATACTATATACACTAATAATACATAATCCAGAGAAATCTATCTTTCAATTATACTGTCTATAGGAAAGTATGTTTTTAGTTTTTTGATTATGTCTGTTAGTTTCTGATTTTTTAATTTATGATATCCATTTTGCCGTTTTAATTTTTTATTTTTTTCAACTAAAATCCTTTTAGCAGCTGTAATTTTTCTTAATTTCTTTTTTAATTCAATTTTTCTAGGAGTGTCTAATATAGATCCTGTATCAGATAAATGCACATTTAATAACGAAGTAGGTGAACGGTTTGGGTTATCTTTCGAAACTTGAGGGTTTTCAAATGGTTGAAGGTTTTCAAATGGTTGAAGGTTTTCAAATGGTACAGCAGACTTTGTGAGACAACGTCTTATTTTAGTAATATAAAAATCTTCCTTACGAAAATGTTCAGAACAAATACAAGTATGATCCGATGGTAGCCAAGTGTCTTCACTTCTGTTATTTTGTACAAGTTTTTTCCACTCCTCTCTTTTTCCTTTCCCAAGGCGAGGAAGTCTAAAAGAAAAAACATATAAATTATTTTCAAGAGATTATACACACTTGCGTCAACAAAAAATAATACAAAATAAATTAAAATGAATATTTTAAATAATATAAATATAATTTAAAATAATCATTTTAATTACATATAGTACATACAGTAAAATATTAAAACTTACTTATGAAAAGTTATTCCTTCAGAAAACTTTTTTGTTCTTTGAGAATAATTTTTGCAGTATCTAAGTATGCAATTCGGCATTATTCTGAATATATTGCGATTCAATGGGATAAAATACAAAATCTTAAATTAAGTTTCTACCTATTTCCATATCTGTTTGAGCACCTATTACATAGATCTATGATGTGATCGTCGGTAGCGCTACTTACGCTACTAGAGAGTAAACGAGATGGCAATAGTGTCATGGCTATTATTCATGTTAGGTACAGTTTCATAGTAAAATACAAAAAAAAGTAGTTACTTACCAAAAATAACAGTTGAATCACTTGAACAAAGTATTCACGTAAATATAATAATGATTAACTGTTATTTCGCGGCATTTAAAACAAAAAAAGAAACTTATTTGTAGACCGCAACGTTCTCGGTTAATTACGAAACAAAGGAGAGCTTGTCTCGCTTGCTCGCAACCGACTAAAGGAGTTGCGGAGAATTGACCGTAACTTGATGTGCAAAATCCGAGTTCCGCTCAGCCGGTCTAGTAGTATACATAGAAGTCTTTGGGTATACATGTATTTCTGTGTCAAACGCATGGTAGGGTGTGTAATGTTTTTTTTTTCAATTTATTAATTTAATATATTTTCCAAGTATTATTATAAAAAAAATGCTTTATGCACTTCTTCTCCATATAAACTTTAACTGTGCCAAATTTCATACTCTCCCGTTCGCCTAATTTTCGTAAAAAGGGGTACAAAGTTTTTGCTTCACGTATTAATATAACGATTCTTCAAAAGGATGTTCTTCAAAGAATTTCCAAAAGGGGTTGAAACAAATTGAAATTTGCAGGCAAATTAAACTTCTTTTTTTAATACTACTTCGGAAGGCATACAAACATACGATCCACCTGATGTGAAGCGGTCACCGTAGCCTACGAACGCCGGTATATACATCAAGTATCACTCGCGTGATGCCGCCTCTGCTGCAACACAGCAACTCTTTGGGAGCTTACTGGAGTCCTACCTATCAAAAACAGGTAAACTAAGACAAACATATTATATTTTCATGCATCCAAATGTTTGTCCTGTGTGGGCATCAAACCCACGAGCCCTGCTGTCAAAGCAACGTTATTAAACCACTGCGTCACCGAGTTCGCCAAAATAAATTAACAACAATTTTCACTTCACACTATCCATATTATTAAATGTGAAAGTATGTTTGTTTGTCCTTCTTTCACATTAACATGGAGCAATTGAGTGATGTGGTTCTTTGTACGAAGATAGCGGGAGGATCCGAGTGACATGGGCTACTTTTGTAAAATAGCTCACTCCCGTGAATTAATACGTTTTTTCCCCCCTTTGACCACGTGGACGAATCCACGGGTAACAGCTAGTAATATAAAATCATGCAACAATCTACATTCACCAAGATTCATTCAATTAAACGTGACCAGATTCAGCCTTATCGTTTATTGAAAATTCAAATCCACTTATTGATTCCCCTGCCATCGGGAAACGTGATCAAGTCGTAGCGGGCAATAATTTTGTGAACACTAATGATCCTTGCCGAGTTGCGAATTCGTGCTGGGTATAATTTATACTAGATTTGTGGGGATATTGAAATAATTGTGAGCGAAAAATGTATAATTGTTTGTAAGAAATTGTACATTTCTCCCAAAGGGTTACGTATTTAGCAGTCTCGGCAAAAAATTAATGAAATTATTCTATTCTAAATTACCATCTTTGACTTTGATACAGACCTTGAATCTATCTGGCCACGAATATATGGATTTACGCACTGTTTCCATGGGAAATTTAGCCACTGCTTGCTCCAGAGATTTAATAAGAGACACAATGTCGGCGTGTCGTTTCGAGCAGGCTATGTCCTCCAAAACTGACCATAATTTGTAGTCTAAGTGGTTCAGATCTGGGCTAGACGAGGGCCAGTCTTCAGCTCTTATAAACTACAGAACGTGGTTTCGAGCCAGGCTTGGATAGTTCATGACTTGAGACCAGGTGCAGAGTCCTTTTTTTTTTTGTGACGCGTGGATAAATGCGTTACGCACACCACCGGTGCCTGGGTGGCCTCCGGTGGTAGTGTGGGACTCCCCGTCGGCTGTCCGACGGTATAACCACTAAACGACCCCGCGAAATGCCATCGGCCGCGTTGGTGTGGTGCCCCGGATCTGTCAGCAACAGGACACCACTGCGACTGGCCAGCCCCTCAGAAAGCGCCGGACTTCTTCAATCTAGGGGCCGTCCCGGCAAATTGGGACAGCCCCTTCGGTGGCGGGACCATTATGGGGCCAGGTTCCCATCCTGACCAGATGCAGAGTACTGCTGGAATACGCACGGTACATTTTTAAAAAGTATATTGCTAAAAGGTTTCACATCACGATCCATGATAGTTTCTTGATACACTTTGGCTGAAGTCTTCACTCCTTTTTCAC
Organism: Pyralis farinalis; assembly: GCA_947507595.1. NCBI lineage: Eukaryota > Metazoa > Arthropoda > Insecta > Lepidoptera > Pyralidae > Pyralis > Pyralis farinalis. The sequence goes on along the minus strand of OX382261.1, from coordinate 37,935,820 downwards.
AAAAACGAAGCTTTGTGACTCCTTGATGAGACATCCCACACCAAACCATTACAGACGCAGGATGATGACCACTATGTACCTTTCCGACCACTTGAGCGGCTTCTTTAGAACTGTGTGCGTACACTTTGTCATTTTCTTCTTGTAGTGTTCTTTAATAGTGTTTTTTTTTATCAATAAAGAGAATATTTCTGTCCCTTTCGCCTGCGTATCGAGACAGAAGGCGTTTTGATCGATCCACTCTCTTCAACTGCAGGGATTGAGTTAGTACATATCCTGTAAATCGACGATAAGTATCTAGCTTCAGATCTTACTCGTATTTTATTGTACGCGATAGAGTCCAAGCGGGAATCTTCATTTCTCGCGATAAGATTTTTTGTTTCGGCGAATTCTGGCTTTATGGTCTTCAACAGAGGAAGTGTTGGTATATCTGTCGATAGTACTATATGCGATTATACGGCTGATACAAAGCCTTTGAAGTGTCCTGAATATGACTGACAGCTCCATACCCACTTTGTGCAAGGCAATCACTGCAATCCTATTTTGCATTCCATACTGTATGGCAAACACCGCATTCGATATTGTGATTTGTGATAATAAACGAAAACACGAAATAAATACGTAAAACGGCGGAACATCGAAACAAGTTTTTAATATAATAAACGCGTTCCAAATTCAGAATAATTAAAAAGATGAAAAAAAGAAAAGATTCTATGTAACAGTTAGGCCGTGAACTAGACGCACGCGGGCGGAGCGGGCGGCGCGAGCGGTGCGAGAGGTAACCGTGGTCCGTACACGACGCCAGCGGCCAGATCGCTCGGTTTGTTGCGGACATTATGTAAAATACCTATCTAGAACGTCACTACGACTATACGAACGCGCGGTCACCGCTCGACAATAGCTCGACGCGCGTGCCGCCGCCCGCACCGCCCGCTCCGCCCGCTGTCGTCCAACATAGTTTCATACAAATCTATGAACTTTCATCAAGACGCGCATGTCGCCGCCCGCGCCGCCCGCTCCGCTCGCGTGCGTCTAGTTCGAGGCCTAAGGCCTGACTAGTTATACCAAAAAAACCATTCATAAGAAATATAAAAATATTACTTGCAATTATTTACCTATTAACGTTGTAGCCTATTAACGTTTGCAATATATTAATTATCACTCGCGCGATGCCCCCTCTGCTGCTTACACAGCAACTCCTCGGGAGCTTACTGGTGACCTCACTCACACACAACCCCCTAGGTGGTTCTTATTTTGGTTGCGGTTTTCTGTGAAGTGGAGGTACTTCTCCAGAAGGGCTTCTTTGATGCGCCCTACCTCTCTCAAAATCATCATTAAAATCATGAGAATCGTTTCACAGTTTACGACGATATCAAGTTGAAGGGCGGTTAAAACACAGCTGAATTTAGGTTTTCAAGGTTTCCTGAAAAACTATACAAGCTGTATCACTGAAAATTATGTGAGGTATGATCTATACAACAAAAAGAGAATCATCAAAATCAATTCATATTTTTTTTTGAAACTATATTGGCCAACAAGCACGAGGCATTACATGAAAAGCGGTCACCGCAGTCTATCGACGCTCGCAATACCACGGTTACTCGCGCGCTGCCAATCTTGTGACCTAAGGCTGTTTCGTCACAGTACCCAGTCATGTTTTTTTTTTTATACTACGTGGGGAGGTGTACATACGGCCCACCTGATGTAAAGCAGTTACCGTAGCCTTTTAACGCTTGCGATATATTAAGTGTCACGCGCGCGATGCCTCCTGTGCTGCTAACACAGTAACTCCTTGGGAGCTTACTGGTGACCTCACTCACACGCAGGAACACAACAACCCTCTAAGGAGTTGTTATTTGGCTGTGGTTTTTTGTGAGGTAGAGGTACTCCCCCAGACGAAATGCTTTGATGCGCCCTACCTCTCTTAAGAATGTCTCTGCCATATATCGATTGGCGAATATATCGTGTAGCTTCTTCTTCTTAGCGTTATCCCGATTTCTAATCCATGGTAGGGTCCGCTACCTAAGCCTAAGGATTTGGCCAAGGTACTTAGATACAAAAGATTCAAGCTGTAGAACGAGCTCCCAGCCGAGGCTTTTCCATGGCACTTGGAGAGGAGGGTCGGCAACGCATGAGTGACGCCCCTGGTGGCAAATGTTCATTGGCTGCAGTGACTGTTTACCGCCGACCGTATGCTTGATTGCCACCTTAGTGGTATAAAAAACTTATTTCAACATACAGCGACTGCGTTCTGACCTCCATAATCCAGAGAGGAAGCCAGACGTTTATTAGATTAGGTTACATACATACATGTAATCACGCCTCTATCCCGTAGGGGTAGGCAGAGACCACTTCTTTCCACTTACTACGATCCTTACATACTTGTTTCGCTTCGTCCACTCTCATTATTCCATTCATACATGACGAGCTCGGTGGCGCAGTGGTGAAACGCGTTGTTACACTACTTTGACCCCAACGCTCGTGGGTTCGATTCCCACACAGGACAAACATTTGTGTGCATGAACATGTCTGTTTGTATTGGTCTGGGTATTTTCTATGTATGATAAGTATGTGTTTACAAAAAAAAAATGTATTTACGTATGTTTATCAGTTGTCTAGTACCCATAACACAAGCTTCGCTTACTTTGGGGCTAGGTGGCGCTGTGTAATTTGTCCGACAATATTTATTTATTTATTATTTATTTATTTATTATTTATTTATTTATACATGCTCTTCGGTTTAGGGTACTCTTGTCCTGGCCGTTTTTCAAGACGTCCCTGACGTCAGTAGGTGACATGTATTTCGAAACGTAATTTCTTGGGACCAGCTGCTCGTCACCCCGGTTCCTTCTCCACTGGGCTAACACTGCTTTATCGCGTAGCATATGTGCAATATAAAATCGGACGAATTGAGAATCCTTCAAAATACGAAGCTCATCGCTTGGGCACCAACTTTCGTTGTAAATACTGTAACTTCTCAATTTGATTCTCGTTAATTTCACTTAATCGTGTGGTACAAGTCATGGTAATTCCCTATAGGGTATCTAGATGTGGCTAAATTCTCTTTTGCCATTTACTATATTTTTTTTTCGGACAAATTACACAGCGCCACCTAGCCCCAAAGTAAGCGAAGCTTGTGTTATGGGTACTAGACAACTGATAAACATACGTAAATACATTTTTTTTGTAAATACATACTTATTATACATAGAAAATACCCATACCAAGACAAACAGACATGTTCATGCACACAAATGTTTGTCCTGTGTGGGAATCGAACCCACGAGCGTTGGTGTCAAAGTAGCGTAACAGCGCGTTTCACCACTGCGCCACCGAGCTCGTCAATTTGACAATGTGCCAAGTACGACTGCATTGGGCGCTAATAATGATTTGATTCTCCACTTAATCTCATTCCGGGTCGATTGTTAATGTCCGTTAAAATCACACTTGTCTCCTTACTAAGACGTCCATGCCTGAAAAGTCATGATAACATGGCACGGCACCGAGTGTAAAATGAAGGTACTTCCCCAGTAGGGTTGCATTGCTTGACTGGGCTCGGTGGCACTCGTTAAGGCGACACCTCGATCGTGAAGCTTTAAAATGGCTCCGCCCAATCACCCCGCGCCCCTCAATTGACACTCGACGCTCGATTTGTAAAATTTGAAATTAGCGCCTAATAGGTAACATGGGGTCAACGTATAGTCAATGCAAACGAACAGAAAAGCTACAGAGTCGCGTCACACTTAAATAAAATTTATAATATCAATATTTAATAAAAATTATTGATTTAATTATTATTTAGCTTTATACATACTGAACCAAACATATTTATTTAAGCTAGACGGAAAACAATAGTAATAATAGTAATAAAAAACTACAGAAACGTATTCACTTTTAAAAGTTTATTGAAAGAGAAATCAATGACATCGTTTTATGTTTATATCTCTACAAGTTAACATGTCTTGGTATCTATGTTGTTCTTACTTAGGTCTCGTCCAGTGGCGCCCTCATTGAATAAAAAAACATATTATAGCATAGAAGATAAACATTATGAAATCTTATGTTGCATTTATTACGAAGATAGTAAAGTATTTTTACGTCATTAAACCAACACTCAAAATATTCCACTATCGTTGTTATAAGCAAAAGTGCTAAAAGAGGCCGTTTTTGGCAATTATGCCTATAACAACGAAAGCAAAACATTTCAATTGTTGGTTTAATGACGTAAAAGTACGTTATTGTATTTGTAACACACGCAACACATGAGTTTATAATGTTTATCTTCCACGCTAAGATACGATATTTTATTCCTTGAGGCGCCACTGGACGGCATGTATCCCCCTTAAGAAGAATGAAACACCAGCTACATAATACAACATTGTTTATCGAGAGGCTAAAGCGGGCCATTTGTTGATTCGGACACATATGTTTAGTTAGCAGATACACCATCTAAACTGCAAACACTGGTCACAGCGATGAAAGACGACTGTATGGAGAAAGGCTTACTACTGAATGCGAAGAAAACAAAGATAATGGTATTTGAAAGAGAAGAATCCAGAACTAATGTAAGGATTACGATTGATGATGAAGTGTTGGAACAAGTGGATGAGTTTGTATATCTTGGATGCGCTTTCAGCAGAGATGGAAGGTACACCGCAGATGTGGAAAGACGAGTGAGTGCTGGGAATAGTGTGAATGGAGCGTTGGGAAAACTTCTTGGTAGTAAAATCCTGAGCCAGAAGGCACAACTCGCTATACACAATGCAGTGTTGGTCCCAACGCTAACTTATGGAAGCGAGAGTTGGGTATGGCAGAAAGAGCATGAAAGTAGAATAAACGCGGTTGAAATGCGAGCGCTGCGCAAAATTTGTGGCGTAAGGCTTGTAGACCGTATTCGTAATGATGATGTTAGAAATAGAGTTGGTCTGAAAGAGAGCGTCGGTGTTAAAATAAGAAGAGGCATGCTCCGATGGTTCGGGCATGTAGAAAGAATGCAAGATGAAAGAATGACGAAGCAGATATACAATGCAAAAGTGGAAGGATGTAGGAGCCGGGGAAGGCCAAGACTTACCTACCATGACCAAATTGGTCATGTTCTATCAGAAGGTGATGTCAGGAGACCTAGAAACCGGCGTACGTGCATGAGAAGAGCAATGAATGTTAAAGAAGCGAGTGAGATATGTAAGGATCGAGTCACGTGGCGCTCGGCTCTCTCTGCCTACCCCGCAAGGGATTTGGCTTGAAGTTATAGATGTTCGAGTGTCATAATGGCTGATAGCGCCGAGTAAACACAGGATTTTTTTATTTCGAATAAATAAGAGAAATAAAATTATCAGATTGAATTAGATTGAAATTGAAATAGAAAATTGGAATTTTTTTGCAACTCCCTCCTGGTGAAGATTCACAAGTTATTTTACACAGTTAGGTATAGCTCTGGTAGGGATCCTAGCTTTTTCCCTAAATATAATACACTCTCGAATGACTAGGTATGCGCTTTCACTAACAGTCAATTTAACTTCGCGAATTTTATAAAAAGTACAGGAAGAACTTGACGGTTAGACGGTAATTTTGCGCCTATTATTTGATAATTTACGTCTCCAACTAAGAAAATACTTGATTTATTGCTTCTCAATTCCACTGCCATCTTATAAAAGTTAAAACATTACGTATTAATCACGAGAATAACTGACATTCAAAATTAATAGACGGTTAGGTAATTATGACGAAGTTAACGATGCTCTCTCTAAAGTTATTCATTGGTTTAGTGTTAATAATCTGCTTTTAAATGATAAAAAGACTAAAGTAATTAAGTTCTCAACACCTAATGTAAGGCAGGTGGCTACCAATGTACATGTTAATGGAACTAATTTAGCCTCTGTGGAGACAACTGTGTTCTTGGGTATAACAATTGACTCCAGACTACAAAGGGGCCCACAAATTGAAAAATTATCAGGAAAACTAAGTTCTGCAGCTTATGCAGTGAAAATTATTAGACGGCTCACTGATATTGATACGGCTAGAATAGTTTATTTCAGCTACTTTCATAGTATTATGTCATATGGAATTCTTCTTTGGGGTAACTCCGCGGATATTAACACCATCTTTTTATTGCAAAAGAGAGCCATAAGAGCTATCTACAAACTTGGTCCCCGGGAGAGCCTTAGAGAAAAATTCAAAGAAATAAATATTTTAACAGTCGCATCGCAATATATCTATGAAAATCTTTTGTATGTCCATAAAAACATAGACTCATTTTGTAAAAAGAGTGATACTCATAGCATAAATACTAGATATAAGCATAATCTTGTGTTATATGCAAGCCGTCTCCACAAAACAAGTAATTATTTTATGGGGCAAAGTATACGGTTCTATAACAAACTTCCCAGCAATATAAGAGATTTGTCAATAAACAAATTTAAAACTACTATTAAAGCCAAATTGTGTAGCAGGGCATATTATAAAGTATCTGACTATATTAATGATAAAAATGCCTGGGAGTGAGTCGATCCAATTATAATGTAATTAACAAAATATGTAAATTTGTTTGGATACCAAAAGAGGGATGCCTGAGTTTTTTGGCAGTATTTTTATCAGTGCTCACCTAGTCATAACTGCACGGTAGGGAAAAAAAATGTGACGATTCCAAACAAATGTAGCCATTTTTACGGAATAAAAAGATTTTGACTTTGAATTTGAACAAATGAATACCGCGAGTACGTGCGGCACTGCCGCGCAACTTGTATGAACATGTTTCGATGTAATTCGGCACGGATTATCGTAATCCAAATAAGTTAAAAATTAATTTCCGAGTGTTTTAAAAGCAAATGAACAAAACTAAGACATATGCGTTAGAAAATAAAAACTTTGAAAAATAAGGGACACCCTAATATACATATATACAAATAGATTTTATAATCTATTCATATTTAAAAAAAACATGTGACAAATGATTTTCTTGCTGTTTCATAACTTTAACTTCAGTATAATGACATTTATTGTATTTTACTTATGTATACTCTGTGTTTTGTATTGTTGTACGTTTCCTTGTTATTTATTAAACTCTCAAGAAGAAAGAACCAGGACCATCTCTGATGTTGCAAAATAAATCTAATCCATACAATAGTTCAATACTAACCACAATGTATAGAATAGATGATTTTTTTGTGTTTTCAGTGTTGGTTCATAGTAAATATTATTTGTTTTCACGAGTACCATGGGTATAAGTATACTATCTATCTATATCTTCACGCTAAATCCCTCGTGAGCGCCACATGACTCGGTACTTACACACCTCGCTCGCTTCTTTAACATGGAACATACCGCGTTTTTTTAAAAACTATCAAAATATACTATTTTACTAGTAATTATTTTAATACAAAAAAAAAAAAAAACCTCCACTGGTTTTCTATCTTCTGATTGGATAAATTTCCAACGTAAACTAACCTTCACCTACGTACAATGTCTAAGTCGGAGTTCGGTGAGCTTATAATGGTTACTATGAGTTTGTCGTCCCGTATGACACTTACGTTAAAGTAGCATATAAATCGAGTAGTGATTCTTCTAGTGGAATATGTTTATTTAGTAAGTTTCTCCTAAAAAACAAAACAGCAAAAATATTCTATTTTATAAGTTTTTATTTTAATACAAAGAAATAAAGAGTCTCCACTGGTTGCTATGTGCTGAGAGCGCGAACCTTATTGGTATAAATTTCCAACGTAACCTGACCTCCACCGACGTACAACTTCTAAGTCGGAGTTCGGTCAGATTATAATGGACATAATAGGAGTTTGGCGTCCTATATAGGTACGCGGTCAGCCTGTGGATAATGTATACCAATTATCAAATGTTACTGTTTATTCCTGCAAAAAATAACTCTTATTTAATTAATGCAGTTTTATATAGAGTTATTAAGTAAGCAAAATTAAAAAAAAGTTTGAAGAGGAATTAAATAGCTTGGGCCAACCATACCTAGGAACTGTTCTAAAAACTAGAAATATGTCTACACAATGTTATTATGATATGTTTAATGAATACAATAATAAAAAAAAAAAAATACCTTGTCTTGTTCGCCTCCGCCATTCTACGAACATTTTCTTTGTATTTTTATTCTATATATTTTCTTTTTAGTGTTCCCCATTATTACAACAGTATAATAAATATATATAAACCTATAATATTATTTACTACTTATATCTAATAATAATACACTTACGCTAAATACTATAATATTGAATATTTACAACTATTAATTATAAAAACTTCGGTGTCGCGATGTAAATGGAGCGAGCTCGAGCAGACAGTCGACATAGGTCTCACCTCGAAGCGGGCTGCAGCCGGACTGGCTGGATGTAGTTAGTCAACGCGTTTATAATCCTCATTACCGCACAATAAGGTCGAAAACACGTAGCACCTAAGACGAATGTGATCGCTTAGAAATTGTCAGAAACTTAAAATATTTTTAAAAAATTTCATGTTTCACTTATCAAAATATGCAGCAACCATATTATAAACATAGATATTACTAATAGATTTAAGTAATTTTGAAGCGTATAAACAGAACAACTTCGTTGTAATTTCATAAATAATGAATTTCAGGAGGTGTTTTCGAAAGTAATTATTATCGAATCAATTTTACACAATCGCGTATTTGAGCAAGCAAATTCAAGATAAAGAAATGAAGTTATTTATATTAAAATCTTAGATCCGTCAGTTTAGTCATTAGCCTATACTATTCGATGAAAGTTGGTCTAATTTTTCGATGTGTCGCCTTAAAAACCTACTATGACTTCAACGCTCCTGGGTTCGATTCTCACACAGGACAAACATTTGTGTGCATGAACATGTCTGTTTATCCTGTGTGTTTTAAAGAGAGGTAGGGCGCACCAAAGCCTCCGCCTCACAGAAAACCACAACCAAATAACAACTGCTTCGAAGATTGTTGTGTTCCGGCGTGTGAGTGAGTCACTAGTTCACTTCTAAGGAGACTGATGACTTACTGACTTAACTGGTTACGGTGACCGCTTTACATCAGACGAGCTATATGCTGCTACATAGATAGAGAGTTCGAAGGCATTGTTACGCGTGTCATTCTAATTGAACACGCAGGTTCCAGGTTCCCATTCATAGACAGGTTGCAGGACAGCAACCTGTCTATGAATGGGTTTATCTACCTCGAGTTTCTACGTGCTTCACAGGGCACGTTAAGCCGTCGGTCCCGGCTGTTGTCGATAGATGACAGTCGTTAAGCTAATTCAGTGGCCCTCGGGCGGCTTGAAAACACTGGCCTCCGTCAATCCGCGTTTGAGCAACGTGGTGGAGTATGCTCTAAATCCCTTCGGTTGAAGGGAGACCCGTATCCCTGCAGTGGGATGAGTAAGGGTTGATGCGGTGGTAGTGGATATGCTTTTATGCCTCTCGACCTTCTATATAAAAAAAAGTTTGATTGACAAATGAGTTGGTTTATACCACCATCTACAGGTGGTATAAACCAACTCATTCGTCTATCAAACTATTTTTTATATAGTCGTTGGTTTATACCACCTGTAGATGAGGTTAGAGAAATATTATATGAAAGTCACCCCTTATGTAATATCTCAACGTAAATGTAATTCATATGACTTTCAACCTAGGTTGAACACAATAAAGATTAATGCGTTATCTTGGGACAAGACGTACGGCAGCACATCTAACAAACTAATGAATAAATATTTTTTTTTTTTCTCCTGGCGTTATGTCATTTCCTAATTCATTAGGATTGGCGGGGTTTGCTACCTAACATCCATCTCTTCCACAACTTCCACAAGCTAGAGGGGAGAGCAAACCTTTTTAAGGTTCCGTACCTTAAAAGGAAAATCGGAACCCTTATAGGATCATTTTGTTGTCAGTCTGTCTGTCAAGACCTTCTCCCGAGAATGGATGGAGCTATCAAGCTGAAATTAATGTCAAATACTCCGATCTGTAATCCCTTTGAGCAGCGAAAAACTCAAACTTCTAAGTCAACGCAATCAAAAGATACGGCTGTCTATGCCTCGTTTATGCGCATATTTTTACACTCGCAAGGGAATCAAAACCTACAGGGTACTTCTAGTTGACTTAGAATCATGCAATTTGTTAAGAAGCAATGTCATGTAGCACAAAGTAAAAAATCCTAAAAATATTTTTTTACGATACCCTCAGAGCGCGAGTCGGACTCGCACTTGACGGCTTTTTTTTTTAAATTGAACACACATTTCTAGAAACATAATTTCTTGGATTTTAAAATAGGCTTTAGTTAAAAATAATATTTGAGAGTTTAACCCAAAAACCCGTTGGGGCCTAACATTCTTTGTAAATAATTGAAATTACGTCTGATTGTTGGATGAGGATCATAATAAGAAATAAAATATAAATAAGTGAAACTGCCGAAATTCCAAAATCTACGCGTGCGAAGCCGCGGGCAAAAGCTAGTCATATCATAAACACGATATTACTTGGCTCTATTAACATTTAACAAGTTGTTTTTGTGTTATTTCAGCGTGTGTGTGAGTAACCGTGGCCGGTACATGCCTACGCCGGGACTCGAACAGAGAACAAATTGTTAAAAGACTGGTTCTTCATCCACTGGGCTATTACTCGAATATTTAATAGATAAATAATTAATATGCGACCGTAATAGCCCCATTGCGAAAGCCACTGAAGAACGTCCCGTTCTGACCAGTCGAGGCGAAGTAACCAAGAGTGTAACAATCAAAGTTTTGATTGGCGCAGTGTAAACAACTCTGATAACCAATTAATATTCAGCAGATTAGCATAATACTACCCTCTGGTGTTTACTAAGAAGCGGACCGTGTATTTTTAATCAGCTTAAAATGTAAAGGTTGTCAAAATAAACTGGTCTTGGAAAGGGTGAGAGTCCGTTGTAGCTACTCGTATATAACCAGCAGAATATAATATCTATTTTGTATCACTAACTTGACAAGTATACGGCCTAATGGCAGAAATTCACGTTTCTTTTTTGTAGTGAAAACTTCTTTAGCGGCGTTGTGCACTTTTTGGGATGAGTAAAAAATGTTAACCTCGCATCAAGACACGCGTAAGGGTCACCCCATATCGAAAATTCGTAAGATTTTGGTGAGAATTAGAACTTAAGTTCGCTGCAGCACTAAAACATTAGTTACCTCTAATTAAACAATTAAAACATGAAGCGCTAGATATCGTTACGCGTGTCGTTCAACGTAGTTTACCAACATCGCTGTTTGGTCCGCATGTTCAAGTTTTCACTTCTGCCGGCACTCCCGGAGTGCAACCCGTTGTGCCCAGTGGATAAAGAACCGTTCTATTGACCAACTGGTTCCGGTTCGAATCCTGGCGTGTACCACTAAATTCGTGTTTTCGCGTTTATGTACATATTTGTTATTATCACTGGTTCGGCGGTGAAGGAAAACGTCGTGAAGCCTGAAAGAAAGGTTTGGTTTACCACCTGAGTTATGGAGATCTGTTCTCTTGTAACTCCTCTGGAACCCTCTTCTCTACTCACAGTATGTAACTATTGGGTTTTGAGAGAATGAGCGTAAATTCAATTTTCTCGGTGGCGCACACATGACAAACATTTGTGTGCATGAACATGTCCGTTTGTCTTGGTCTGAATGTTGAGAGAGCGCATCAAAGCAGCTCCTAAGGAGTTGTTGTTAGCAATAGAGGTGACAATTACAAGCGTTCACAGGCTAAGGTAATGCCTTCAGTCATTGTATATAAAATTAAAATTGGTTGTCTGTAAAGTCGGTTTACGGACGATAATGATACGTCATAAGAAAACATTCAACAGTTGACAAAACAGTTCACGTGTAGGTTATGTGCTGCCGCTGTCTCTTTATAAACTAGCCAATTTCATACAAGGCGGCGACCTCTGGTGTTGAAGGAAGGTAAAACTACCACAAATTAGAGACAAAGTCCGTAAGTTTTAATTCCATGGATATTTAAGGTGGAAATCATTATACAGCTTCTTCACACAACATTGTGGTTTAGAAAGACACATCTATACATCTATACAGATAAATAAAATTGGAGTGTCTGTTTGTAATATTAAAATAACCGCTTTTTATTAAATGCATATGGATGTATACACGGTACATATACCAAAATATATTTTTTAGAATTTTTGTTTGTCTGTCTGTCTGTTTGTTCGGGTAATCTCTGAAACGGCTGGACCGATTTTGACGGGACTTTCACTGGCCGATAGCTGATGTAATAAGGAGTAACTTAGGCTACCTACTTTTATTTTAGAAATTTTATTTATTTTTATTAACATAAATAAATAAAAATAAAATAACTATTCCGCGCGGACAAAGTCGCGGGCACAGCTAGTAATATACAAAATATCGAATGGTTTGACGTGATTTGTAGTTGATTCATCATTTTTTGTCATATTCCGTGACAATTTTCTCACAATAAATAGTAATATGCTACGTGTTACCCCAGACAATCAGTTATCAATATGTTCACTTTCATCAAAATCCGTTCAATGTTTTTTGTCAATGTGATGCAGTGACAGACAAAACATTTTAAAAATGTATATTTATTATTGTCCTCTTTATTTTGAATATAGAGGACAATTAATATACATCAAATGCGAGCGTTGCACAAAATTTGTGTTGTAACGCTTGTAGACCGTATTCGCAATGATAATGTTGTAAACAGAGTTGGTCTGAAAGAGAGTGTTGGTGTTAAAATAAGAAGAGGCATGTTCCATTGGTTTTGACACGTAGAAAGAATGCAGGAAGATAAGAATTACTAAACAGATATACTACACAAAAGTAGAAGGTTGTAGGAGCCGAGGAAGGTCAAAACTTACCTATCATAACATAAATTGATAGTGTTTTATCAGAAGGTGATGTCAGGAGCCTTAGAAACCGGCGAGCGTGCATAAGAAGAGCTATGAATGTTAAGCGAGTGAGATATGTAGGGATCGAGTCACGTGGTGTTCAGTTCTCTCTGCCTACCCCACAAGGGATTTGGCGTGAAGTTATAGATGATGTACATCAAAACTTGTTCAATGGTTTTCGTGTGATGCTTCAAACAGATCAAACAAATGTATATTTGTCCTCTGTATTGATAATAATGACTATCACAATGAGATGTTCCAAAAAAAATATTCAATGTACAGATTCTACGCCATTACAGTTTAATTTTATGCATATAGCTTTGTAAATAGAAAATAATTTACAATTCTATTATTCATTTAATTCACGTCCTTGGGACAGGAAACGGTGAACTGTTGCGGTCGCATTATTTTCTGGGTATTATTACAACGCAGTAGTTTCGTGAAGATATATGTTTGCTAAATTCAAATTTTTGTACAAAGGGATTTTAAAATGAGCGAGAATTTCTTGTGGACAATGGCGACGGGCTCTTTGTTTAACGTTTGATATTGTTTTATATGGATTTAGCGAGTCCCAGCGTTCTTTTGTGCCTGTTAATATTTATTCTCATCATCATTGCAGCCAAAGAACATCCGCTGCTGATCATTTGTTGCGTACTGTGCGGTTCCAAAGAAGTTTTATTCGTAGAACTCTCAAATTGTGGAATATACTCCCAGTTGAGAGTTTGCCCAAGGGACTACAGTATAGGGTTCTTCAAGAACGACGTGAAGAGGTTTTTATAGGGTCCTAAACCAAGATGTAGGCTAAGGTATACACAGGTCTGGTTTTCCTTCTAGTTAGTGGAGGTCTGACGGCAGTCAGTGAGTCAGTAAAATCAGTATCTTAGCCAAATCCTTAGACTTGAGTAGCGGATGTCGCCAATCCTAATAGAAAAGGAAACGCGATAACGCTAAGAAGTTGTATGAAAGATTTAAAGATGGTGCTTGGTGACGGTGGATTCGAAATTTAGAGCCAACCTACTAATAAACCAACCTAAGGAACCAATCACCTGACCAACCAGTCCACGATTTTTGCAAAATCTGCTCCAAAATTTAATACCTAAACTAAAACTTTTTAACCGAACAACATTTAATATACAAACTTATTTTTTAATTATTCTCCTACATTCTATACGCAATCTAGTACTTAATTATCGTTCAATTACTTTATGTAAGCTAAAAATCAGTTCATTAGAAACTTAACTATAGTATTAAGTAAACTAACACGTTACTTAAGGCGCTTCTTACGGGACTACTTTCACCACGCAAGAAAAAAAAAACGCAAAATACACAATAAAAATAATGAATTACACGATTGTTTAAAAAGAATTTTAGTTTTATAAATGTAATGAAATGTTTTTGATTCGGAAAACCTGAAGTTTTTGATTCGGAATGTGAAAAAAATGGCCGCTTATGGACCTTTTCGTTTATTATAATTCCACACCGGACCTTACTCGTCTCACTGCTGGGATGCGGGCATTGAAGCATAGTCCGCCACACTGCTTAACTGCAGATTGTCGAAGGCATGTGTTTCAAGACGCCCGAAGACCACTGACCACAAACCAATAAAACTACTTGACAACCAATAAAGGCACCCGTCACTCAAAACTATTTAATCTACTTACCAGCAAGAGAATATTTTAACCAATAAGCCGGTAAATGGCGCAATGCCGATCTATAAACTAGCCAATCAGGGCTACGCGTCCTACTTTACCACCCGATCTGTAGCAGTGAATTGAGTTACGATTACAAAATAGTGTCGTGCGTTCTGCATAGTTTTTTCTTATTACTGCGTTTTTTTTATTACTGCGCTACTTTCATCATGCGACGTTCACTTCTATTTCAAGATATTCTTTATGTTCTGGCCTATTCTGATTGTATATTAAATGTTGCGGTTAAAGTATGAAATTGCCGTTTTATAGTAATAGATACTTTGCATCGACATTAAAACTTCGTGGTGTGAGATTTTCGAGTGAAACTCTTTTCACATGATACCTATGAGGTTTTCGTTTTATAAAATGTGCAACATTTGATTTTCCATTATCAATTGTTTTTTTTATTCAGCTTAGACGGGAAACATGGATACTTTGAAAATCTAAGTAATTTTTGAATACGAGTTCCGATGCAGAACTAACGCGGCAGAAACCGCTCGCAATATCAATGCTGCGTTTGGAGAGGAGACTGCTAATGAACGCACTGTGTGTTTTTAGTGTAAACACTTTCGTAATGGAAACTTTGACTTGAAGAACGAATCACGTGGAAGACTGCCGACACAGGTGACTAACGCTGAATTGAGAGAGCCGATGGAAGCCGATCCGAGTCAAATTACCCAGGAATTAGTCGGGAGTCATACGAGCAAACGGCCCACCTGATGTAAAACGGCGTAGCCCATGAACGCTCGTAGCACATTAAATATCACTCGCGCGATGCCTCCTCTGCTGCTAACACAGCAACTCCTTAGGAGCTTACCGGTGGCCTCACTGACACCCATGAACACAACAACTGTCTGGAGAGTTGTTATTTTTGGACCCCAGGCGGGCTGCTTTGATGCGCCCTACGTCTCTTATAAGATCCAGACCAAGACAAACAGAGATGTTCATGCACACAAATGTTTGTCTTGTGTGGGAATCGAACCCACGAGCGTTGGTTGGTCAATGTCGCGCCACCGAGCTGTAAAAGTCACATCACATAACAACGCACATACTTTTTCAACTGATTGGCGTCAGTAGACTCGTAAGGACTTCCTTAAATATTTATCTGCGGTAATTTACTTAGAGCTCATACTGCGGAGGGAAGCCATTAATCATTCGTGTTCTCGCTGGAGTACATGAGATAATTGTAGGAGTAGAATTATGTACGAAACATAGCTAGGAGGTAATAATAATGGTACTATGAATATCTATGCTTGGATATTATTAAGTGGGTAGACATATGAATACATAGATAGTTAGATGGTGTCGTTGCGCGTGTCATTCTAACCAAACACAAAGGTTAAGCAACGTCAATAGCAACCTGTCTATGGATGGGTTTATCTATCTCGAGTTTCTCACACACTCTTTCACAGTTCCGGCTGTTGTCGATAGATGACAGTCGTTAAGCTATGTCGGTGGCGCTCTGGCGACTTGAAAACACTGGCCTTCGTCAATCCGCATTTGAGCAGCGTGGTGGAGTATGTTCTAAACCTTTGGTTGAAGGGAGACCCGTATCCCTGCAGTGGGATGAGTAAGGGTTGATGTGGTATATATGAATACATGTATGTATGTATATCTTCACGCCAAGACCCTTGCGGGGTAGGCAGAGGGGACCGAGCGCCATAAGACGCGGTTCTTACATACTTCACTCGCTTCTGTGACATTCACAGCGGTCGTCATGCACGCTCGCCGGTTTCTGGGGCTCCTGACATCACCTTCTGATAATACATGACCAATTTGGTCATGGTAGGTTAGTCTCGGTCTTCCTCGGCTTCTACATGAATATATTAATTGATTATAACTACATATCCATAAACTTTACAGTGCTAACCGATTGTTCTAGACGCAAGAAATTTTACAGAAACTTTCTTTGAGTGATATCGAGTACTAAGTCTATCCATGTATCTACCTATATCTCGATGCAGTAGGATAGACAGAAAGGTAGGTGGCACAGTTATTAGTAACGCTCGTGGGTTCGATTCCCGCACAGCACAGACATTTGTGAGCATGAACATATCTGTTTGTCTGGGTGTTTTTAAGAGAAGCAAGGCATGCTTGTTGGTTCCTGCACGTTGTTGTGTTCCTGCATGTGAGTAAGGTCACTAATAAGCTCTTGAGGAGTTGGTATGTTGGCATCGCGCGAATGATACTTAATGTATTGCAAGCGTTTATAGGTTACGGTTGTAGCTTTATATCAGGAGGACCGCATACTTGTATGCCTCCCGACGTTGCATAAAAAAAAGAACCGACATGACTCGGTCATGATTGGAGATTTTTGGCCTTCCTTAGCTCCTTTATTCTTCCCCATTCTCGATATATATCTCCATCATCATTTTTTTCCCCTACGCCCGAACTAACGGAGCATGCCTTTTCTTGTCATAACATTCTGTAGACAACTACTGTTTCTCACATTATAATTGCAAATCATCATTCACTATTCACATCAATTAATAATCTCCTTGTATTGTAAGCTATAAGGCTGAGGTAATCTATTTCTATTTTTTTATATACAACTAGATTGGCAAGCAAGCATGCGGCCCGCATTAGATGGTAAGCGGTCACCGCAGCCTATTGACGCTCGCAACACCCAGGGGGATGTTACTCGCGCACTACCAATCTTTTGACCTAAGGCTGTTTCGTCACAGCACCCAGTAATTTCTCTGCCATATCTCACCCTTCAAACTGGAGCACATCCATATAAATATCGCTGCTTGGCGGTAGAAATAGGTAAGACAGACCACGCAGACGACTTTTGTATACTCCCTCTGGTAATGGTATTAAATGGGCTGTAGGTTTTTATGCCATACGTTATATTAATAAAAATTATCAGGCGTCATTTTTGGAAAGTTTAATTCACAAACGATTTGATCTAATAGTGACTACTTCGTGTGCTTCTTCTTCTTTATCTGTTGGAAACAATTAGTTCATATGAACTGATACCGGCCAGCACCAACGCACTGCCGTTAATAGATGCTCTGGTCACCTGCACCTGGACTGCCGTGGTCATCTCTACGGTTGAAAGATATCTGGAACCTAATCGCATTCACCCGCTACCGTTGCTACCCTGGTTGCTCTTGTCATCTCTGCGACACGTGTTTTGTCTCTCCACGAGAAATGCTCAGGTGGCTGTAGATGTTGGTCGTCAAATGACTACGAATGAAATCCATATTTCCATATTTTTAACACAGGCTTCGCTTACGTTGGTGCTAGATAGCGCTGTGTAATTTGTAAAAAAATATATAATTTGATTTAATTTATATTTTACCTTAAACAGTGGTTTTATTGCCATATAACCCAGAGATTGTCCAAATGGTACCCAAGAATAACATTAAAGATAACATAAAACCTTTATTACGTCATACAGGTAAGTGGCACTTATATTGACATTTGATATTACTCATATACGAGATCCACGCACAAAAGCGACGTAATAACCCTAAAACAAGTCTTCACCATGCTTAATCTGTAAATAGGCTCATGTTATACATTTTAATTTGGACCATTCGCGAGAGGAGACACGTTCTTCTTAATTAACTCGGAAACTGTGGCTTTATTACCTACACACTTTATTTTGGTCTTTCGTAGTGATGTGACAGTATGACGACGATATTGCACGATAATCTATTAAAATTTTATGCAACGTCGGATAGTATACAATCAGACGTTCGACGTGATGTAAGGTAGTTATTGTAGCCAACAGCTTCTTAAAAATATATTAAATCTAAGATAACAACTTTACACACTGTATTTTGGCAATTAAATAATTTATGATTTCCAAAAATGCGGAGAGAAGATTTCGTACCTGATGCTGATACTATTTTTTAAAATCCACGCTATATTCTCTTGGCTAAAGTTCAGAAATGAGTGTAAAAATAAAACCTCTGTGCAAGTCCTAACTTATAAATAAAAAATGTTAAATGTTCATATTTACATACTGCAATGATTTTGCGACTCTGACAAATTGCTGACAAACACTTGTTTTGCAAATTGGAATTTTTTATGGATTTTTTTTTCGAGAGAAATTTTTTGATTTGAAATTCATTGAATTTCTCAAGATACCGGTATATCTTGAGAAACATCAAAAAATTTCTCTCGAATAACTCATGAAATAAAGATGTAATATCACTGTATTTTACGAAGAAGAAAATACAAATATTTATCCTCTTGTTTGATTGTAATATCATTAATGTACCTTATAAAATAAAGAATAACATATAAAATATAAGTAACATTTATTTAAGTGCATAGACAATTTACTTTAATTTACTATTGATATATGATATTGAAGCGAGTGAGTTATGTAAGGACCGCGTCTTACTGCGCTCGTTTCTCCCTATCTACCCCGCAAGACCTGATGTGAAGATACACATACTAAATATGTTTATATATACTATCCTATGACATGACATATGCGCTTCTTATGCCTAAAACGTGATTTTCGCATTCACACACACGCACACCTAACTTCATTCACAAAAAACCAAACACTCACCACTAACAATTCACTTACATAAAATTCTTACCCATGAACTCTATGACAATTAGATCTACTTGCCTGCGTAAAGAAAAAAAATCAAGTTGCGAATACATATTGTTCATATTTGGAGTTAATTGTGATCATATAAAAAGCCTGGAACATACACAATGGTCATGTTGCGGGGTGGGAACCTGGCAACTTGTAAATCAAATTATTTATTTTAACCTACCACCGGTACCAGTCTCCCACTTACTAAATATAATTAATTAAATATAGTTCCAATTAAAGCTGTAAACATATTGTGGAGAGATAATAAAGAATTATTATTATTTCCTAGCTCGCAGATCCAAAATGAGTCATGATCTCTCACACTAGAGCGCGTCGGCGTCTTAAATCCTATGCAAGTTCCTGCGCTTACGAATTGTAGTCTATATGTTTTGACCTTGTGTTTTTAGACGCTACGTACAGAAACGGCCGCCGAACAGTGCTAAACTTCTCGATTTAAAACTACTATATACTAAGTTTCACTATACTTTACGGGTTAGAAATAAATTACATGGACCGTATAATTGCCTTGCTTATTTATTTTGTTTTCGCTGCAATGATACGTGCATCCCCTCGTCGGAAGGGGTCTAGAGCATACTCCGACATGCTAATCAACTGCAGATAGTGGAAGCCAGTATTTCCAAGCCGCTCGAAGAACACTGACTAACTTAATGACCGTCAGCTATCTGCAACAGCCGGAACCAACGACTTTACGTGCTCTACGAAGGAGCTAGAAATAGATAAATCTATCCGTAGACAGATTGCGGTCGATATTTCTTAATCTGTGTATTCGATTAGAGTCGGTATCTCTATCTATCTATGTATAACTTCACGCCAAATCCCTTGCGGGGTAAGCCGAGAGAACCGAGCGCCACGTGACTCGATCCTTACATATCTCACTCGTTTCTTTAACATTCATTGCTCTTCTCATGCACGCTCGCCGGTTTCTAGGGCTCCTGACATCACCTTCTGATAGAACATGACCAATTTAGAGTCGGTATGCTTTGGTTATATATATAGTATATTGATGTAAGATTTGCGTTACTAAATTCATGTTTTAAATTTTGTTAAAAATTAAATTTCATACGATAAATAATATTTAGACACATCACTAATCGTACTAGATCCAAGAGTCAGCCAGTGTTTGTGGATTATATTGTCAGGACATAAAAGATTGCAGACTGTTTCTTCATTTAAACACTAGGAGAGTTTCTGAGTACATTTTCTTTTTGATTAATATCCGGGTATTAAGGTTTTAGTTCATCTTACATAAGCTAGATTAATCACTGAAAGGCATGCTTAATTGCTACTGGAAAGGTCAGAGTGAATTAATTATTTTTTATTAAATTGTTAGGTTCTTGCAGTTAGAAGGAGCTCGCTTTTATTTATTTCACAGAGTTTAGGGTTGTACACTTAAATGGAACCCTATTGCTGTCACTATGTGCGCACGGTGTGTCTGTGGTCTGGTCTATCGGTACAAATGTCACAGCTTTATAACTCATTTTACTAGCTTTTTAAAAAGTTATCGACCTGAAATTTGGATAAATTTTGTAGAACTCTTTACACAAAACTGACTACATAAATATATATCCTCATCCACACATCAACCCTCACTCATCCCACTGCCGGGACACGGGTCTCCCTTCAACCGAACGTGTTTAGAGCATACTCCACCACGCTGCTCAAATGCATTTTTTTTTATACTACGTCGGGAGACATGCAAGTATACGGCCCACCTGATGTAAAGCGGGTACCGTAGCCTATTAACGCTTGCGATATATTGAGTATCACTCGCGCGATGCCTCCTCTGCTGTTTACACAGAAACAAACTCCTTGGGAGCTTACTGGTGACCTCACTCACACGCAGGAACACAACAACCCTCAACCCACAAATAAATTTAGATCTATTTCCCCCCAAAACTATTTCGGAGACTGTGGTTTCGGTGACCCGCATTCCCAACTCCTGCTCCAAATCGTACCTCTGTTTGGAGAATGCGGGACACCGAAACAATATGTGCTGCACTGTCTGGTCCACGCCGGGCTCGCAGAAGCAGGATGGGTCATCCGCGCACTTGTACCTGTGCAAGTACGCGGAGAACCCACCATGCCCCGAGAGGACCTGCGTGGTGATGCTCGACGGCAACATTTTGCCCACGATGCCGTACGCCTCCGCCGCACTCGGGAAGAACAGTTTCGTCGTCGAAGCTGTTGTTCCCGATTTGTATCTCCTGTCCCATTCGTCAATGGTCCCTTTGCGGATCATACCTTTGACGAATGAGACAGGGCAGCGGTCGTAGTCTGGCCGCCTCCGCAACCCCAGTGCGGCGCTCCTGGCGAGTTCATCGGCACGTTCGTTCCCCTCCAACCCCGCGTGTGCTTTGATCCAGAACAGCGAGACGCTCTTACCCTGGCTTTTGCGCAGTTTAAGAGCGTCCCGTGTTTGCACCGCCAGGGGATGGGGGGACTCGACGTTCGCCACCGCCTGGAGCGCCGCCATGGAGTCGCTGAAGATGCCAATACTGGGTCCATCGCAGCTCAAAGCGCACTCGGCCGCCGTGCAGATAGCCAGGAGTTCCGCCTGGTAGACGGTACAGTAGGACGACAAAGCAAGCTTGAGGGCCTTGGTTTCGGCGTCGCCGTTCCATATGGATACAGCGGCGCCAACCCGGCCCTCAATCTTGCTGCCGTCCGTAAACATTCGCAGGGCAAAGTTGGAGTGTGCCCTGCATTGTTCCTCGTCCACCAGGCTGCCGAACTCCAAGCTATCTAGCTCCGCGGGATGCGGGGCCTCGATCTTCGAGGCATCCGCTCGATCTCCCTGTCCCCGAGCAGCGGATGGGGTAGCCCCCTCTTGGCCTCGTACAAAGAGGCGACCTCGCGCACTCTGAGGTCAAGAGGCAGCACCCCGGCCAGCAGCAGTGCGGAGTTCAGGGAGACCGTGCGGTAGGCTCTGCAGATCTTCTGCGCGAAGCCCCGCTGTACGCTGTTGAGCTGTTTCTGGATGCCCAGCTTATTGACCGCTGGAGCCCATGCGGCGGCAGCGTACAATATCGTAGGTTCCACTACGGCTAAATATATGATCTTCACTACTTCAGGGTTGAGTCCCCAACTGACGCGGGCCGTACGCGCAAGGCGCCCGTATATGGCCACTGCCCTTTTACAGACAGTAGCCACGTGCGCATTGAACGTCAGACCCGCGTCAATCGTCAACCCCAGCAGTTTGATCTGCCGAGACATGCCAATGTCTATCCCGCCCATGGTAAGCCGCGGAGTGTCATACCTAAGTTTGCGCGTGACCAGTATAGCGCTGGTCTTATGCGGCGCAAACCTCAACCGGTTTTTGACACCCCACGCCCTCACATGCTCGAGAGCGGCATTGGCCTGTCTCTCTATATCCAGCGCAGTGATGCCGTCGAACATCAGCACGACGTCATCGGCGAAGGCCTGACAGTGCACCCCCGCAAGGTCGAGTTGCTGCAGAAGAGGATCCAATAGGAGGTTCCACAAAATCGGTCCTCCTATGGACCCTTGGACGCACCCTTTGGTGGTGGACCGCAAGGTTTCCCGCAACAACCCTCTTGGGAGTTGTTATTTGGCTGCGGTTTTCTGTGAGGTGGAGGTACTTCCCCAGATGGGCTACTTTGACGCATCCTACCTCTCTTAAGACATCCAGACCAAGACAAACAGACATGTTCATACAAACAAATGTTTGCCTTGTGTGGGAATCGAACCCACGAGTGTTGGCGTCAAAGTCGCGTCATTCACGACTGAGCCACCAAGCTCGTCAAAATCATCGCGTATTGGGGAAAGACAGTGTTTTCATGCCGCCCGACGACCACTGACTTAGCTTAACGACTGTCATATATCGATAACAGCCGGAACCTAACGGGAGCCCATGTGAGGGAGTACCTCCACCTCACAGTAAACCGTAGCCAAACTAACAACTCTCTAGAGGGCTGTTGTGTTTCTGCGTGCGAGTGAGGTCTCCAACAAGCTCCTAAAGAGCTGCTGTGTTAGCAGCAGAGGTGTATTGTTTATAGACTACGCTAACCGCCTCCCGACGTTGTTTAAAAAGAGGACAAATATTTGTATGCAAGAATATGTATGTTTGTTTTGGTTTCAGTATTTTTAAGGGAGTTAGGGCACATCAGCCTTTGGGACTTCCACCTCACAGAAAACTGCAGCGAAATAACAACTACCTTGAGGGTTGTGTATCCCTGCGTGTGAGTGAGGTTACCAGTGAGCTCCTAAGGAGTAGCTGTATGAGCAGCAGAGGTGGCATCGTGCGAGCGACACTTAATGTATCGCAAGAGTATGAATTACTATCTATCTATGTAGGCAGAGAGAACCGGGCGCCACATGACTCGATCATACAAACGGGGAATGTTCTGAGGAGCTTTTTGACCTCGTCCCTCCTTCTCCTTTCCTCCTCCGGAATACTCGCGCTGGACTGAAATCACAATCACATAGAGTTGGGTTGCTTACCTCTCGTACTAAGAAGTTCGGCGACTCGTTTCTTTGTCGGACTATCAAAATGTGGAATTCGCTTCCGGCGCATGTGTTCCCCACTTCCTATAACCCCGGGTCGTTTAGACGTGGCGTGAAGAGGCACCTTAGCGGGCCGTCAAGGGAGGGACAGCCAGCACAGCGCTAATCACTGAGATGGCTGTTCTCGCATCTGGTTCTTATTGACGCTTTCCATCTGGCGCGATAGGGACATTTTGATAGGCTACATTAAAAAAAAAAGCTTGTCTAACATTCATTGCTCTTCTTGTGCACGCTCGCCGGTTTCTAAGGCTAAAGGAGCCTTAGAAACCGGCGAGCGTGAATTATTATGAACCATAAATGCCGTTAGAAACTTATTGCT
Source organism: Pyralis farinalis (assembly GCA_947507595.1). Taxonomy (NCBI): domain Eukaryota; kingdom Metazoa; phylum Arthropoda; class Insecta; order Lepidoptera; family Pyralidae; genus Pyralis; species Pyralis farinalis. Next base: position 37,911,848 of record OX382261.1, on the reverse strand, counting down.
ATTCGAAACAGTTCTAGTTTGTGTAAATATATATACGTACTAATATAAAATTCAATGGTAATAATGGAATCCAGAAATTTGAATTTTATTGCAGATCATCTAATTATCTCGGCACAATCTGGTGTAAATTGCATCGTAAAAGATACCACAACGCTGAATAAATTAGCAAATGCTTGGTCAAAGATAAAATATAATGTAAAAACTTCATTCCATTTTAAACAGATATTGTTACGCTAAAGGGGATCTGCTTATAAACTCGGCAAATTAACGAAACTGCTGGATATGTCCTATTAAGAACACAGACTGAAATAATCTTTACGAATTTTAATGGTATATTTACCGTGAATAAAAGTTTCCGTAACGTTTTCTTTACTCTGTGTAACAAAAACCGTCATGGGAGCGTTTCTAATCTTAGGGTACGATCGTAATAACAGTAATTGTTGAAATTTTCTTAACAAGATTAGAGAGTTTTTGTTCCGCGACGAAACTTTTGGCTTGAACAAAATGGTTTAAGAAAAACTTGAATAAATTCTACGATTATATTTATGTTGAATTTATTTTGTGGGCGAGGTTTACTGTTATTGTTTTTGTTTTGGGCGTAACTTGAATGGGAATGTAAAATGCGTGGGCGGTCACACAATGTTTTGAGTATTCGTGAAAATTTAATCTGTTATTTTTAATACCCCTATTTCTTCCACGTGTGAACGAACCTTATTATAATATAGAAGAGGTTTACGGTTCAGCTCTGCGTGGGTTTATCGTACATGTTCTACAAATAGACCCTTGTTTTTATTAGGATTTATAATTGCATTTATGAAGAGTTATGTTTTGTAGGAGTCGAGGAAAGCCAACCATGACCAAATTGATTGTGTTTTATCAGTAGGTGACGGCAGGAGCTATAGAAACCAGCCAGCGTTGATGAGAAGAGCTATGAATTGAAATTAAACTATTTTTAACGGAAGTATCGCGTGTTTTATTTATTTTGTTGAAACCTGACGTTTCGAACGCTTTGCAGCGTCCGTGGTCGCAGGAAAGACTAAGGTGGTATTTGTCTTACATTAGTTATTCAATTATTACATCTACCGACATGGATGGATTAATTATATATGTTCCGATTCACACAAAAATCGCTCACAGTGTCCGAACATTTTTTAGTAGATCTTTGGATTTGTGACTTGATTATTTTTAGGACTGGATCCCAAGCAGGTGGTACTTGCCAACCATCTTCTCTATTGAAATTGGGGTGTTTTCTTATTTCAATAGCCTCGCGCAACATTCTCGGCATGTAGCGATTTTCCTTGGCGAGGATTTGTGGTTTATCGAAACGGATGTAATGGTTTGGTTGGTCCAGTGTATGTTCACATACTGCAGAGTTTTTTTCGCGCCTATTCTTCATGTCAGCAATGTGTTCTTTCACACGAGTACCTACGCTTCTCTTTGTTTGCCCTATGTATGATAAACCACATTCGCAGTCTAATTTGTATACTCCTGCATCTTGTAGGGGGATATTAGACTTGATAGGTCTTAGAAATTGACTGATCTTCTTATGGGGCTTGAAATAAGTTTTAATTGAAGCTCGCCGTAAGATGTTGCCAATTTTGTCTGTGACTCCCTTTAAGTATGGTAAGATGGCAGGTTGACGTTCAACTGTAGGTGGCTTCGGGCGGCTTCTGTGACGCATGCGAGGGAGTGTGTGACTATTGCTCCGCAGTACTTGTTTGACATGTTGGAGTTCCTCCTCTCGATGCTCAGCGTCGCAGATGCCGTGTGCTCTCTGAAACAAAGATTTGCCTACGGTAGCTAACTGACATGGATGGTGGTGTGAGTTACCATTGAGATATTTGTCTGTATGGGTGGGTTTCCTATACACTGTGTGAGTAAGTGAGTTGTCAAGTTTCCTGGTGATTAATATATCAAGGAATGCTAGTGAATTATTTGCCTCTAATTCCATGGTGAATTAGATTTTATTGTTGATGGAATTAAGGTGGTGTAGGAATATAGACACTTTATCTTTGGGTATGACAACAAAAGTATCATCTACGTACCGTTTGTACATCTTCGGCACAGCCGGTGCCATCGACAGCGCTTTCTCCTCAAGGTCTTCCATGAAAATGTCAGCGACAACAGGAGAAATGGGAGAGCCCATAGCTACGCCATCGATTTGGGTGTAAAATTCGTCATTCCAAAGAAAATAGCCAGATGTTAAGCAAAGTTCTAGAAGTTCTCCATATTCCTCAGGCATGTCATTTTCACGCAGCTTCCTCTTCACAGTTTCTATGCAGTCTTGTACAGGTAGGCAGGTGAATAGTGACTGTACATCAAAACTGACCATAGTTTCATCACTAGTCAATTTTAGGTCTTTTATTTGGCTAATGAAATGGTAGGAATCCTTAACATATGCACTTGTATGTCCACGAAGTTGTGAGAGTACCTTCGATAGATGTCGAGCCAGTTTGTAGGTTGGTGTGTCAATCTGGCTAACTATGGGTCGTAAAGGAATGCTGTTTTTATGTATTTTCGGTAATCCATACAGTTTTGGTGGTTTAACGCAAGAAGGTACAAGCATGTTTACGTCTAGATTCAGTTTTTCGGAGTGTTTCCTTATTAATTCTTTAGTTTTAGTAAGAATTTTTGCGGTGGGGTCTTTGTTTACCTTTTTATAAGTAGTATCATCCGACAAAAGTTGTTGAATTTTACTGATATATTCGGACGTGTCCATGATTACTGTTGCGTTTCCTTTATCTGCACGAAGAATTGTAAGGTCTGGGTTCTTGCGTAGGTTGTTAAGAGCAAGTATTTCGTCCATAGGAACATTCGGTTTGGGCGGACGGCTTTGACGCAAGACGGCAGAGACGTCTTGACGTATCGCTTCCAAATTTTCCTTTTTCATATTATTTTTCCACAGACAGTACTCGACTTCGCAGATAATTTGTTCAAACGGTACTTTCCTAGGTGCAAGTGCGAAATTTAAACCTTTATCAAGTGCCTGAAGGGCCGCGGATTCTATAGTGTGTGTTGACAGGTTGACAACTGATGATATTGACGTTTGTGAGTTTGACGTTTCATTTTTAGCATTGGATTTGTCGCGTCTCGAGTTTACCATAGATAACTTATTAAACTTCTTTACTTGTCTATTTTTATACTCGCTGTATTTTGAAGCGGCCCGTTTGTTCACAATGACCATGCATTTTTGAAAGTCATCTTCTGATAATGTCACCTGTATTTCATTGGTCTGAATTTCGATGGTTTCGGTGATTTTATGTAAATCGAAACGATGTATGCGGATGTTTCGACATAATAATTTTCTACTTGCTTGACGGAGAATGCCGGCGTTTCCAGGAATGTCCTTTTTCGGTGAAATTTTTACACAAACTGGAATGATGTTATTGTCACGACACCGTTTTAAGAAATTTAACGATGTTATTAATCTTGCGCACTTGGTTTTGAGGCACTCTAACCGTCGTATTTTGTTGGCTGTGTCTGGCCCGTACACCGTCACATAGTAATGTCTTAGGTTTTCGCGATTGTTACACATTGAAATTAAACTATTTTTAACGGAAGTATCGCGTGTTTTATTATATCGGTAGATGTAATAATTGAATAACTAATGTAAGACAAATACCACCTTAGTCTTTCCTGCGACCACGGACGCTGCAAAGCGTTCGAAACGTCAGGTTTCAACAAAATAAATAAAACACGCGATACTTCCGTTAAAAATAGTTTAATTTCAATGTGTAACAATCGCGAAAACCTAAGACAATACTAAGAGCTATGAAGTTTAAAGAAGTGAGTAAGGTATGTAACGACCGTGTTATGTGGCGTTCGGTTCTCTCTGCATACCCCGTAAGGGATTTGGCGTGAATTTATAGATAGTGTATTTTTTAACATCTTCATCATAAAATCTAGCTGTGCTCTTGTCTTGAGTCCGAACCCCCGATGGCGTCGTGTATCATTCTAACAAAACACGCAGGTTAAGCAACGTCAACTGCAGCCCGTCGATGGCTTTATCTATCTCAAACTTCTCCTTGCTTCGGAGGGCGCGTTAAGCCGTAGGTCCTGGCTGTTGTCGATAGACGACAGTCGTTAAGATAATTCCCTTCGGGTGGCTTATTACAATGAGCTCCGCCAATCCGCAGTATTGCAGCTTGGTGGAATATGCTCAAAACTCCCTTCAGTTGAAGGGCGACCCGTATTCCTATAGTGCGATGAGTTAAGGTTGGTGCATTATGCTCTTTTCTGTGAAGTTATTTAAATTTTATTATAAAAAAAATTTCTCTTTCTCTCTCTCGCCAATTCCTTTATATCTTGATACGACAATTTATTTCTTTATTTTCCACTGCAACCATACCTTGGTCTTTCTGGTCCCCTTTTGTAACCTGAAGTAAATCTCAAGGTGAGGTCTTGCGTTGTTATGTGTCATAAATCAGCACAAACTTAAGTATGCCATTAAGATTGCCATTAAGATGCCATTGTACTATCATAGTTCTCATAATCATTCTTATGAGACCTTCATTTTGACCTTTATAAAAGATTAGTAAAATTATCTCACGAAATAGTGTAATTGGTGAGCTCGGTGGCGCAACAGTTAATAACGCGATTTTGTCACCGACACTCGTGAGTTCGATTCCCACACAGGACAAACATTTTTGTGCTCGAATATGTCTGTTGGTCTTATCCAGGTATTTTTAAGAGAGTTGCTCGTCTGGGGAAGCACCTTCAACTCTCAGAAAACCGCACCCAAATAACAAACTCTTTGGAGGGTTGTTGTGTTCCTGGGTGTGAGTGAGGTCACCAGTAACCTCCTAAGGAGTTGCTGTATCAGCAGCAGTGGTGGCATCGCACGAGTGATACTTAGGGTATTAACAGCGTTCATTGGGTACGATTAGCAGTTTCCATGAGGCGAATGGTATGCTTCTTAGCTTTCCGACGACGTATAATAAAAAATTGTCAATAGAGCGGCTCTTTCTTCTTTGAACTATAATTATTAATAAATTTAGTGTGTGGTAATGTTGCATTAACAATAGTAAAACTGTCGCGTGCATATCTTGTAGCTGACCCTAGGTTGCAGCTGAAAACCAGTGTTTTGCTCTTGAGCAATACTGACACTGAGCTGCAGCCTTTTTGTCATAATTTGGCACATACATAATGTACTTGTACACATACACACACACACATTGTAATAAAAATAATTTTAATATAAGCATTTTATGTATGTGAATGAAGATGCCAATAAAATGATATCTATTGTAGCGGGCTGGCGACTCGGTACGAAAAGTGCATGCTCGACACTTTCGGCACAGCGAGCCGGTTGCCACGCGCACGCGGCTCCAGTCGTCCCTTGTCGCCCGCTCGAGTTAGGTTCCCCAATATATGTTTATATAAATATTGAATAGCATTGTGTAATTGTAAATGACATTTCGTGAAGTTTAGAATAAATAGTGAACTTTCTAACAACTCTCATTTACCTACCCTTCTGCCCAGAACACAGTTATAGTAGACATTATATAGACCAACGATAAGACCTCAAAAGTGGTGACCCCCGACAATTTGGACATGCACCCGGACCCCGCATTGTTGAACACATCAGCGCAGACAGTGAATAGTGACGTATAAGGCGTCTGGGCAGCGACCGAAAGGACAAGAGGCGACTCCCCTGGACTCTCAGGGTAAAGATAGAGATGTACACGTGGTTTAGAGTACAGACGAAAAATAATGGCTCTAACATTACCGACGACTGCACAAATGGGATTAAAAAGGAAAATAAAAGAACAGAAGCTGCCCCCAGCAACAAAGTTCGGATTCCTACTATTGCCAGCACTGGACCGCCTATACGAAGCGGGCGCATAGTTACACAGCTTAGTGCCGCTACGAGCAAGCGGGCACGTTTTTTCGCGACAGCAAGCAGCCATCAGCAAGCGGTCGAGTGTTAAGTGGAAACAGTGAAATAAATATATATTTTTAAAGTGAAATGAAAATGTGAAACCTAGTGAATTTAAACCGAGAAAATGAACTTATTATAGTGGACATTGGTGTAATATCTCCGACCTTTCATAAGCGAAAAATTTCGGTATAGAAATTAGGTAGCGTTAAGCGGAGTATTCCCAGTGTGCCACTGGAGGCCGTAGGTTCATATACCATTTTTTTTCGAATAGGGATACCTAAGTCGTTGTTACTTGTGAAAGACGTTGCATATGAGATTAAGATATGGAGACATGCTCGAAAGTCCACAACGAGGTTTAGGCGCTCGTAAGAAAAAAACGGGGTAGGAAGCGCTCGTCTTCAGTAACGAGGTTTTCCGGGCCGTGTGTGTGTGACATAAGGTATGATACGCTTATGATTATATAGAAATGAGGTACATGCGCTTGTTTGAGAGGCGAGTATGAAACATAAACATAATATTTGGTAATCGATACGTTCGTAAGCGACAAATCGTAGTGTATAATAGTCACGAATTTTTGTCAGCATATACACGAAGTATTCTAGAGCACGTCAGTATAGTAGAGGAAGCAACGACTTAGCGTCATAAGCAGAGCAGCTTATGTGTATATCAAATTGATATTCTGTTAACGTTAATTGAGAAATTTTTATTGGTTACATTTGCCACACGGGTAAAATATCAGGTAACACTCATGAAATGTGTAGTAAGTAGAAGGAAAGACGAGACAAAGATTGCGTCGAGAGAGAATGCTGAGCAGGCCTTCCACGAATGTACAGCGTGTCACAGCAAGCGGTCACGTTGGCTCACCTACGAGCAAACGCTTGCGTAGCACTTATATTGTTGCGATGCGGGCAGTGTGACAAAAGATCATACTAAGTAAGGTTTATTGCAAGAGTAATATTGAATTAGCATTGTATTGTTAAGCGTAAAAGATTGTTCTTGACAGTAAGGCTCCAGAAGAGAAGCCCTTTGATAATTATTAGAAACAGTATGTATAGATGTGATCTGTAATAACTTTAATTTCTGTGTTTAAAAATGTTCAATTTTACTTCGGCAAAAGTTTTAATTAATGTGTTGTCTTTAATGTAATGAAACATACATTGGGATTTCGAGCGAATTACGAATAAGCAATTTCATTTGTTATTGTGTAAGGTAACGTGTTATTGTAATTAGACACGTATAATGATGTCACCATGGCTTTCCGGTCGCACGGCTGCAGCGTGCTGACATTATTATTTCATTGAATTCAAATAATAGTTTGATTTAATGTTTTCATTTTTTCTAGGGTTGTGTCTAGTGGCATTTAAGTTCACGTTAATTGACCGATTCCAAGAGTTCTCTCGTAGGGCTAGACACAGCCCCAGAATGTTTTGCATGTTTGTGCGAATAACATGTTTTATGTAAAAAAAATTTTTTTCAAAAAGGAAGGGGTGTGGTGTAGCGGGCTGGCGACTCGGTACGAAAAGTGCATGCTCGACACTTTCGGCACAGCGAGCCGGTTGCCACGCGCACGCGGCTCCAGTCGTCCCTTGTCGCCCGCTCGAGTTAGGTTCCCCAATATATGTTTATATAAATATTGAATAGCATTGTGTAATTGTAAATGACATTTCGTGAAGTTTAGAATAAATAGTGAACTTTCTAACAACTCTCATTTACCTACCCTTCTGCCCAGAACACAGTTATAGTAGACATTATATAGACCAACGATAAGACCTCAAAATCTATCTATCTATTTTCATTATCATTCTTATATAACCTTCATTTACAGTATTTAAGGTCATTTTTTACGTCGGACGGCATACAAGCATACGGCCCACTTGATGTAAAGTGGTTACCGCAGCCTATTAATGCTTGTAATACATTAATTATCACTCGCGTGATGCCTCCTCTGCTGCTTACACAGGAACTCCTTAGGAGCTCACTGGTGATCTCCCTAACACGCAGGAACACAACAACCCTCAAGAGAGTTGTTATTTGGCTGCGGTTTTCTGTGAGGTGGCAGTACTTCCCCAGACGGGCTGCTTTGATACGCCCTACCTCTCTTAAAACATTCAGACCAAGACAAAACAGATATGTTCAAGCACACAAATGTTTATCTTGTGTGGGAATCGAACCCACGAGCGTTGGTGTCAAAGTCGCGTCATTCGCAACTGAGCCACCGAGCACGTCGTATTCATCTCAATTATCTCATAAAATTGTGAAATGTACCCTCGCAAAGCCGGCCCAAGCGCCCGGTATAATATGAGAGAAACTAATACTCTATCAAATTCCTGTCGTCGTGTTCAAGTAAAGCTAGACTCAGTCCTAACAAGCTCGCAGTTCTGAAACTTCATAATAAAAGCCTCTTACGACGGAGCGAACAAAGACGGGAGCTCTAACTCGATGCAGACAATAGCCTGGAAAGTAAATAGTGTTTTATCAGAATGTGAAGAAAACAAGCTTTTTTGTAGAGTTTTTTAGAAGCTTAATAAAAAATAATTAACAGCTTCGCTTCCATGTATTCTGCTTTTTATATACAAAATCTTGAGGTATACAAGCATACGGCCCACCTGATGTAATAGCAGTTACCGTAGCTATGAACACTTCTAATGCATTGAGTATCTCTCTCGATGCTACTTCCGCTGCTAATGCAGCAACTCCTTAGGAGTTTACTGACCTCTCTCATACGCAAAAACACAACAACCCTTCAGTGAGTTGTGATTTGTGTGTAACAAATGTATCTTAACCAATTTTAAGACGAGGTTGTAAAATTGAAACGTATGTATATTTGAATATCTCTGTATCTCATTGGAATAGGATATCTGTTTTATTTTACTTTTTCTCCCCTATAACGTCCCTCAAGTATTGGGCTAACAATACAAACAGTTTTCTTCATACCTGACAGGTAGTTCTAGAGATCAGGACATTCAAACAAACTCTTTCGCTTTCCATATTAGTATCGTTCAAAGTCTTATTTTTTGCGAATCTTATTTATACGTTTAACCTTTATACTTTGTGATTACCTGAATCAAAAGTCAATGTCAAGGGGAAGGTGAACCGAATTCCATCATTGTGAAGCATAATTAATCATTCAGAAACTTATTTATGGGAGTGACATTTTTGATGACATCTGAAAATTAATAAATACCTACATGGATCAAAATATCATATTTTTACGAGTTAAGCTAGACAAACTGATCGTAAATTCGTATGTCTGTCTATCATTTCATATATGTTTAGAAGCCAAGTCTCTTTTGTATAGAATTCTTCATTGACATTCGTAGATCCTAAAAATGGAGAACAAGTAGATTGCATTCCATTATTGTAGATAAGGGGAGAAAAGGACGAGGTTAATGGGAGATACACAAATAAACTGTCACGCAGACCATGTCGTGAGCGTAGCTTATATTAAATAAATAACTCTACCATCAAAAAGCCTGCAGAAACTTATTTATGATTTAAGTACGAAACACTCAGCAGTTCAGTTGGTATAAACTATTCAAGTGTTAAGTGATGCGGTGAGGAGTTTAGTACTCATTTATTATGTTTGTAACTCCTTTGATGAATATTGGTATGAATATTGGTATGGATATTGGACATGTGTTTATGTTTCATTATGCGTATTTGCTCCTTTCGTCTTACAGAATATTGTAGAAATGGGGAAGTATATTTCCTACAGACAGACTCTATAGTTCAGACGATGTACGTACATTGAGACTGAAAAATGTATTTATTTGGTCGGGCAGTATTTTGAATGATTTAGCACATCCTGAACACCAAGAATTGTATTATTATATCAGTTTGAATTAATTATATCAGTTTCTCATATAATTCATGCAATCATATTTTTTTTTTACTAAATTCCTCAAATCGTTAATAAATTATTATCGACACAAATATTTAAGTTTGATGTAAGAAAAAAATAACAAAAAAAATGAAACCGGTATTTTATAGCATTTTGATGAGGCGTTTCTCTATTCTCTATTCAAATTAGAGTTTTATGTTATGTAGTAGGTAGATTTTTTTGTGTATTTTTGTACATAAAAACTTTTTTTTAATTATTATATTTTTTTCAAAGGACTACTAGGCTAATATTGTTAATTTACGAGTGATTACTTTTTCTTTGAATAATTGCCTTAACCTAAGAAATATAATTTTCAATGAAATATTTTTTCATATCATTTATTCTATTAATTTCCTTGCAACTTTGACAAAAGCACTTTATTAACCTCTGCAGAAATTGCCTGTCTCGTATAATATACGTCCAAAGTTGCAGATCTGATCTAACAATACTCATCCAGCAAACGCCTACTTTTCTGGCCTTGCCGAGAATATGCTAGAGCAATATTTCAAATATCACATGGTAAATATTTTAGATGAAATTACTGAGAACAGAATTAATGAAGAATCCAAACGAATGCAAACTGTTTTGTAATAAATTTCATTTAAGGTCAACTTGACTAGTTGACCCAAGTTAAATTGACTACTGAATTGAATATTATCTATTGACTTTGTGTTTATACTACGTCGGGAGGCATGCAAGCATACGGCCCACTTGATGTAAAGCGGTTACCTTATCCTATATACGCTTGCAATACATTAAATATTACTCGCACTATGCCATCTCTGCTGCAAACACAGCTACTCCTTAGGAGCTTACTGGAGACCTCACACTCACACATAAGTACACAATAACCCTCTAGGGAGTTGTTATTTGGCTGCGGTTTTCCGTGAGGTGGAGGTACTTCCCCAGAAGGGCTGGTTTAATGCACTCTACCTCTCTTAAAAATACCCAGATCAAAACAAACAGACATGTTCATGGACATGTTTGTCCTGTGTGCGAATCGAACCCACGAGCGTTGGTGTCAAAGTAACGTAACAGCGCGTTTAGCCACTGCGCCAGCGAGCTCGTCAAATTAAAAGTCACATAGTGAGGAGTCACAAAAGTGTCTTTGGGGTCGCTATAGAACATGGAACCTGGAGTCAGGAAATTCAACTAAAGTAGTTCCCCTTATTTGTCGAGCTAGTGACTCTGGTAGACAGCATTAGGTAAGGGCTATTCGGTAAGAAGTGAAAAGATGAGTTCACCAATACTCAATATAACAGTTCAGTCACATTACCGACATGAATATATTACAGCCGTACGAGGTGACAAGAGAGCTCTCCAGAGGCGACTGCCTGGAAACTCCCGCGCGCCCGCTCGTAATGTCATAGCAATATTCCAAAAAGGCTTACACAATTATATGTGTCTCTACAATGTGATATGATGATGAAAAATTATATGTCACGATCATTTATAAAAGTGGGAGATATTTTTGTTATCTGGCAACATGGGGCGATTCTGCCGCCCCACTTTACACACTGGTTGAGTGAGTTGTTGAGTGGGGCGGAAGGACGCATTTGGCGGGCGGCAGACACTGTAGAGGGCAGACGAAACTGTAGCACCGATACGGATTGACGTGTCTAATGATATACGACACATTGTGATCTGCAAAGACATACCGATTGTAACTGTCTATCTAGAGATCTAATAAATCGTGAATTATTGGAAGTGGAGTTTCTTTTATAAGTATATATATTACGTCTAGGAAATATAGAGCAATGATTCAAGAAATTTAGTTAGTAGTTTATTTTGCGAAAGTCAAATTTACATGCAATCTGATCTAACCTGTTTTGTGTGCTTCCGCTACCAATTAGTTCGTGCGGCCTAGCGTAGGCCGGCACCCACCCACTGCCGTTAGTAGTTGCAATATGCTGACGCTGCCACGGCTGCTCCGGTAGTCTCTGCCTCGTCTGCAGCGGTCGTCCACCATCTGGAACAGAAACCGTATGCCCCCATCACCGTCGCTGCCCTGACTGGCCACGTGTTTCGCTTCTCCACGAGGGATTCTCAGGTGCTGTAGACGTTAATCATTAGAATAACATGCTACAAGACTACTTACGAAACACGTGGCAACGACGACCAGGCTAGTCTTGGCAGCGACGGTGGTGGGACCAGAGATTACAATGAGATAACAAATGACTTAGGTATGCAATCCAAGTCATTGTACGGAAGCTTGAATGACCTGATCACTTTTATTTCCCTACAAAATTTACTTTTGTACCCCAAATATCTCAGCCAAGAGTAAAATGAAATCAACTAAGCGTTATAAACTATTCGGGGTAACCACGCGCACATTTCGGTACGCATAATGTTAACTACATAAGTTCCGAAATGAAGTAATGCTTACAATAACACGGAGTACTCATAAATCTCGCCTGCACGAGCGAACACGAAGGTTCTGTTTTAGGCTTAATGTATTGTCCCGTGTTATGAGAAAGTTCCATGAATTTATGGTCCCCTGGTTAGAAAGAGTTTCGCCCTGACGGTGCAGTGGGCCGATGTACCCTGAATTTACAATTGAGGGTTATGCGACGGGCTGATTTATTATTTAAATGATTTATATTTAAAAGTTTTTATGACAACGTATTTTAGAAATATCACATGTGACATTTTGACATGGTTTTTATGAGATGGAATTGTATATAGAACTGCAATAAAACCATGCAAGCAGTATTTTAAGCCATCTAAATTTTGTATGATTCTTTTTACGGTAACCTCAAGTGTTTAGTGAGCAAAAAGGTTACTTGATGTTAACCAGTAACTGTAGTAAATATCAAGTACCTAACGGCTTAACAAGTTATTTTACTTATACGTTGCTATCTACCTAATATAGCAAAACCTATGAAGTTTTTTCTTTGTATATTTATTTCGATTCATTACATGTTATTACTAGAAAGTAGGGTTGAAGCACATAGGTGTTGAGGAATAAATACCAAATAACAAATTCCTAGAGGGTTATTTAAGAGAGATAGGGAGCATTAAATCAGCTTATCTGGGAAGCCAACAGACAACTCCCTAGGTTGTTGTGTTCCTACGTATGAGTGAGGTCACCAGTAAGCTCCTAAGGAGTTGTTGTGTTAGCAGCAGAGGTTCATAGAATACGGTAATCGCTTTACACTAGGTGGGGTGTATGCTTCCGGACGTTGTATAAAAAAATCCAAAGGAATTGTTATATTATTTTTATATCAGCAGCAGAGTTGATGGCAAGCATTAATACTTATAATGCAAACCCCATAGGCTAAGGATGTTACTTCACATCACGCGAAGTATATGCCATTTTATCACCCAATGTCGTAAACAGAACTAGCCAAGCCCGAATCGGGATCGCACACGGCGGGTTCTGTAGGCGTTATGTGAAGAAAACGCCTCAAAAACACGTTTCTTGTAAAGAAACCTATAGTGAGACAGACAGTGGATAATAGAGTTATGTTGGTGCTTTTTGATAGGGCATCCCAAAACTTTTTTGAAGTGAAAACTTCTTTGGCGGCGTTGTGCACTTTTTGGGATGAGTAAAAAATGTTAAACTCGCGTCAGGACACGTGACCCTGACTGTAAGATTTGGCGAGAAATAGAACTTAAGTTCGCTAAAACATTAGTTACCTCTAATTAAACAATTAAAACATAATGCGCTAGATCGTTCATAGGGCATTATTTTCTCGCGACCAAAACGTTGTAAGCGCCATGAAATTGTTGGCGCTTGCGCGTTTCGTTCAACGTAGTTTATCAACATCGCTGTTTAGTTTAAGCGGCGCGTGTGCGAGTGTGCGTGTGTGTTTGAGTTTTAGAGATTGGCGATGATGATGCTGGTAATGATGATGGTGAAAGAGTCGTTGAAATTATGGATGAAAGTTGATTTTTCTGAGAGATAAACTTTTTAAAATAAAATAATTGTAATAGTTCTGAAGTGTTTTTAATGTAATATAAATTGTCATGTTTGTGTACGATAGCGCAATAAATGAATATTGTATTTTACCAATACATGATAGTACTTTTATACTGAAAAATAAAGCAATTCATGCGGAATGATTCCCTAACCATTTCAAAATATTCAAAAATGCACGACGTTAATGTTCAAGTTTTTACTTCTGCCGGCACTCCCGGAGTGCAACTCGTTTTTTTTATACTACGACTGATACAAATAAGCAACTGGTCCGCATGATGTAAAGCGGTTGCCGTAGCCTATGATCGGGAGTAACAAAAATAATGTCGCTAGCGCGTTGCCGCTCCCGCTGTCGACACAGCCACCCCTCATCTTCTGGTGACCTCACTCACTCGCAGAAACACAACAACGCTGCAAAGAGTTGTTATTTGACTGCCGTCTTCTGTGAGGTGGAGGTACTTCCTCAGTCGGGCAAACGACGTGCCCTACCTCTCTTTCAGCAGAGCCTCATCTGTTGATAAGCTGGGCGCACCACGTGAAGGTGACGTTGGCTTTGGCTCTAAAGGTAGCATTGAGCCACTTACACACCGAGTTTTAATTTCATAAATTTAAAATAATTAGCAAAATAGTTTTTGAAGTAAAACTTCTACGCATGCATGACTTGGGGAATTAAGCTGGTGAATGTGTGACGAGAGCGTTACGAAAAGTGTGATCGGGCGAGGCGAATGGAAGTTGAGATATAATATAGTGGAGATATAAGTTAGTGAAGATAGAAAGAGAGAGAGTTACGTTTCGTATATTACTGTAGGGGCAAGAGAGAGGTGCGAGCACACAATTTCTTTCTCTCTTTCTCTCATAGCGAGTTAAGTTTCGTATATATAAGACACAGGCCTATTGTCCGTATCACACTATGGAGCTAAAGTTTTACTTCAGTCGTGTGGTCTAAAGCATACTCGTTTTTTTGTTTAGAGAAAGCAACTAACTTCACCCTAGAAGAGGTACATGCGGATAAAAGCCTTAAAATTCCTCGCACAAAATCCTAGGTAGAGCCTTTCCATGTTTGCTCTAAACAAACACGACATACATTCCCTTGGATGCATTTATGCGTAGATCTTCGTTAGCGCTGCAAGCTGTCACGGCGCTTTATTTCACACAACTATAGTACTTGGACAATTTATCATCTTAGCGCGAAAGCATCATGCAAATATGTAGAATACTCATTTAAATTTCATATTTTTTACAGGACGTAAGACATTTTTTTATACAACTTCGGGAGGTATTCAAGCATACGACCCACCTCATATCAAGCAGTTACCATAGTCCATTAACACTTGTAATATATAAAGTATCACTCGCGCGATGCCGCCGCTACTTACACAGCTAACTCCTTAGGAGCTTACTGGCGACCTCACTCACACACAGGAATACAACAACCCTCAAGGGAGTTGTTATTTGGCTGAGGTTTTCTGTGAGGTGGAGTTACTTCCCCAGACGGGCTGCTTTGATCCGTCCTACCTCTTTTTAAACAACCACATCAAGAGAAACAGACATGTTCATGCACACAAATGTTTGATAATGATAGATAGATTTAAAAAGTATATTTATGAATCACTTTGAAATGTTGTTCGATCTCTTATTATATGTATGGCCAAAAATATAATAGAAATACCCAATATAACATGTTCATACATACATTAATCGTTGTAGTAATAATAAAGATTTTCATTTTTTTTTTCATTTGCAAGAATTGAATTTGCATCCCATCCCATAAATTACCTGAAACAATTCTGTCCTTGCCTGACAATATGTTCAAACATCAAAAATACTCTGTGTAAGAAGGGTTATTATAGAATCGATGAATATGTAACTGACAGAGATGTTTGAAATGATTCAGCACATGTATTAATATATCTTTAATTGTACCACTTGATAACACTATATGTACACTCACATATATTTATTGTAACATATATTGACAATGAAAAAATAGACCCACATTGGCAAGTTTCTTTTGGCATTTCTTCTTCGCAAATGGTCATTTTCTAAATGCTGGTAGATTAAAAAAGAGAGATTAGAACTAAAAAAAAAACTATGGAAAATTATTAAGATACAATATGATCTAATTTAAATAATGTAAGACGTGTCTAAGTGCCCGTAAGGGCCTATTGGCATATAAATGATTTTTATCCTTTATCTTTTTATCATGTCTTTAATCACTAGGCACTCAATTTTGGAACCGAAACGATTGTTCATTAGCAGTCCTCAATCCTGTTCTTCTGGGTTTGCTGTAGTATATTTTCCCTTTCATTCATCTTATTGAGTCGTTATTGACTCCTTCGAATTTCAATCATATCATTCTTCTCAGTTCCGTTCACTGTCATTCATACTCATTTCGTGACATGCCTTTCATCCCATCTCATCCCACGCCCTTTCCTAGATAAAAATTTTCCTTTCACCTTTTCAGTTACAGATGCCAGTTTTTAACTTCCTCTTACACATAAAAAAGATCAGAATATAAATGTAAAATGATATAAAAATACGCTGAAAGGATTTTATATTTCACCGTATAAGTAGGACCGATCTCAAGGGATATTATAGATATATGTATGGGGAGGATACAATAGATTCATTTCAGGTGAGATATACGATATTTTGTATTGTTTCTGATAAAGGTAGACAGCCGGACTAAATGGATTTCGCAAATATCCTACTTGGTAACTCCTACAAAGAAAGCTAAAATTTTCTTTTCTACACAGTCTACGTAGGTACTACGTAGATATGGATTCTACAGTCAGACGAGAAAATTTTTGCAGTCCCCTCATATATCACAGATTTTTTTATAAATTCACACACATGGATTAACATTTATTAGCGCTCTGCGGGTCTAAGGTACGAGTGTTTCTTTTCAATTTAAAATATAGAGTATACTCCGTCACGCCGCTCAATGGCAATCAAGATTTTATATTTATCTTTTTTATACCACTAAGGTGGCAATCAAGCATACGGCCTGCCTGATGGTAAACAGTCACCGTAGCCTATGGACATTTACAATACCAGGGTTGTCACTCATGCGTTGCCGACCCTCTAAAAACCTCTTCACGCATTTCTTGAAGAACTCCATGCTGTAGTCCCTTGGAAAAACCTCGGCTGGGAGCTCATTCGGCAGCTTGAGAGTTCTCGGAAGAAAACTTCTCTGGAACCGCACAGTACGCGACCACTGCGTGTCTTTACTTATTGTACCCTGTTTCATAAATTCTGCGGATTGGTCGTTATTGTTTTCAAGTCGCCTGAAAACTACCGACTTTACTTAACGACTGTCATCGATCGGAAATGACCGGGACCGACGGCTTAACGAGCCCTCCGAAAAGCTCGAGATTGATAGCTTGAGCTTTTACCCTGCGTTCCATTACATATTACTAAAGTTATTCCATTCATCTGTCTCCTTGTACGCCTGTTCATCTGTCTGTCCTTCTGGGATAGAGAATCCTAATCACGGAAATGCTTGAGGCAGATAAGCCAATCCATAAGCTCGGTGGCGCAGTGGTGAAGCGCGTGTTATGCCACTTTGACACCAACGCTCGTGGGTTCGATTCCCACACAGTACAAACATTTGTGTGCATGAACTTGTCTGTTTGTCTTGGTCTGGGTATTGCCAATATACATATATTAAGTATGTATTTACAAAAAAAAATGTATTTACGTAAGTTTATCAGTTGTCTAGTACCCATAACACAAGCTTTGCTTACTTTGGGGCTAGATAGCGCTGTGTAATTTGTCCCACAATATTTATATTTATTTATATTTATTATAAGGACCGAGTCTCGTGGCGCTCGGTTTCCTATGCCTACCCTACAAGAGATTGAGACATGAAGATGAAAAAAAAAAAATGAAATATGAAAAAATATTTATTTTACATTAAACACACACACATAAAGTTTTAAAGCTATGGATCCACACACTAGGCATGCAAGTTTGGTGCCGGCTGACTTGCAAACATTAAATTAATTTATATAATTAATTTAATGTTTGCAAGTCTAATAACAATAATTACATTAAGTATATCAAGATTGGTTTCAAAATATTATAACTTAAAACATATACATAAATACATGCTACATATATATGTGTGTATATATATATATATATATAATACATACATATGGATCTTTCTACCTATTTCATATTTAGTACATAATTCAAACTATATTATTGAGGCATTATATTATTAGTAGTTTTGAACTATTGTTTCAATTACATCATATTCGAGATTGGTTAACCATTCTTTTATTAGATACTAGCTGCTGCCCGCGGCTCCGCCCGCGTGGAGTCAAATGACATAGCCTATGTGTTAATCCAGATCATAATCTATCTACGTGCCAAATTTCATTCAAATCCGTTCAGCCGTTTAAGCGTGAAAGAGCAACAATCATCCATCCGTTCATACAAACTTTCGCATTTATAATATTAGTAGGATTAGATAGATAGTTATTATATATCAAGTAAAACTAAAATTAACGATATCAACAATGGTTATATATAAAGTGTCACTCGTTGCCACCCCCGGTGGTAACACAGCAACTCCCCAGGAACCTACTGATAACATCACTCATTCACAAGAACCCTCTATAGAGTTGTTATTTGGCCGCAGTTTTCTGAGAGGTGTTCAAAAATGTAACGTGTTCCATAAACATACGCCGGGCAAATACTTGCACAATTACCCATCCCCATTTGTAACTCGCGTTCACATAAATGTCCACTCGAGAAAAACATTAGTTGTACCAAAAGTTTCGGGTCTTACCATTAGGTTAACGAGACGTATAATGCTGAAATACAGCGGCTGGCAACTCTAATTCGGTTTTATTTAGTGGAAAGGGTTCCTCTAATGGTATGGCCGTTTAATTGTTTCTATTTATTTGTTCGAGTTCGGATGTTTGGTTTGCTATGGATTAAGATTTTTTAATCTAATAATTTAATTAATTAAATTATATATGATAGAAAGAAAGAAGAAAATGGTTTATTTGTTGCCTCACATGTAATCATTAACATTTAAAACCTACAGCCAGTAAATAATATATAAGACAACAAATAGGCATCCACTCAGCATAAGCCGTGGGGTCATCTGACACCAAGGCGCTGGTCTTCCGTAGATGCCTGTTTGAAATATAACACTACTGTGCGCAAAACATACCTTGGTACTTACATAAGTTTAAACATAACAAAATAGTAAGTGGTACCTTAAATTTATAGTTTTACATATATAATTCTATGCTCCGTGGGAAGCAAAATTACTAAAAGGTAGACTAAACCTAGGGCAAAGTGAACGTGAAATACCTACTGCACTGAAAACCGAAACGCATATGTATGTATATTTTATATATTTCGACATATTAATCTGCTCCAAAACGATTTCGTTTGACGTCTTCTATACAGACAAATAAAATTGGAGTGCCTGTTTGTAATATTAAAATAACCGCTTATTACTAAATGCATATGGATGTATACACGGTACATACACCAAAATATTTTTTTTACAATTTTTGTCTGTCTGTCTGTCTTTTTGTTCCGGCTAATCGGTGAAACAGCTGGACCGATTTTGACGGGACTTTCACTGGCAGATAGCTGATGTAATAAGGAGTAACTTAGGCTACTTTTATTTTAGAAATTTTATTTATTTTTAGTATAAATAAATAATAAAAAAATAACTATTCCGCGCGGGCGCAGTCGCGGGCACAGCTAATTAAAAAAAAGCTTCAAAATACAATTTATTGGACGTGTGGGTCTCCTCGCGGTTTTCACCGCCTAGCAAGTGATAAATATGTACATAAATCCGAAAATACGAATTTTTTTGGTACATGTCCACGCTAGGACTCGAACCCGGGACCACATGATCAATAGATCGGTTCCTTATCCATTGGGCAATCACTGCTCAACTTACGGTAACTGCATATTACGGGAATGTCTATCCGCTTATCTTGTATGGAATTTTCTTTTGGGGAAACTCAGTCGATGTTATCAAAACATTTAAGCTGCAAAAAAGATGTCTTAGAATAATCTCCAATATGCGTAGTGACGAATCCCTTCGAACTGTCTTTAAAGATAAGTGCTTTCTAACTAGTGCTGACCGCGGTCGTAATGAAGACGTGAGAGAAAGAGTTGGTCTGAAAGAGAGTGTCGGTGTTAAGATAAGAAAGGGCATGCTCCGTTGGTTCCGACATGTAGAAAGAATGCGGGACGAAAGAATGACGAAACAGACATACAATGCAAAAAAAAACCAGTTGAGAATGCGCAAGTTTGCATTGCCAGAGGACCTGACTTTTTAATTTGTCGGCCATTTTGACCATGTTCCTTAAGAGATAGGAACGGTGTTCCTGAACATTCCTATTCTACTTTCTTATGCTGAATCCGAATCTGAAGTCAAAATTCGAATATTCGAAAAAAAGCGATAGACAAACACACAGACAAACGCTCAGACAAACATAGATTTCATATAGGAACGGTGTTCTTGATCAAGTAGATGTAGGAGCCGAGGAAGACCGAGACTAACCTATCATGACCAAATTGGTCGGGTTTTATCAGAAGGTGATGTCAGGAGACCCAGGAACCGGCGAGCGTGCATGAAAAGAGCTATGAATGTCACAGAAGCGAGTGAAGTATGCAAGGACCGCGTCTTATGGCGCTCGGTTTTCTCTGTCTACCCCGCAAGGGACTTGGCGTGAAGATATACATACATACATGCTTTCTAACCATAATAGGGATTTATATCCTAACAATAGGTGAATTTGTGAGACAAGCTAAAAATCTATTCAAAAATGTACCTATCAATTCAACACTACTGCATTATAAATAAATAGATAATTGCAAAATTTACGAAATCAATCTAATAATGAATTAAGAAAATTAAATTAATGCTATCAAGTGCGAGTTCGACTCGCGCACCGAGGGTTCCGTAAAAAAAATATTTTCGCAAATTATTTTCACAATATTTTTTGTGATGTAACATCAAATTTACGATTTTCGGATTTCCTTTACTTGTGCTATATGACATTGCTTCTTACCAAATTTTACGATTCTAGGTCAACGGGAAGTGTCCTATAGGTTTTGATTCCCTTGCTAGTGTCTAAATATGCGCGTAAACGAGGCATAAACAGCCGTATCTTTTGATTGTGTTAATTTAAAAGTTTGATTTCTTCACTGCTCGAAGGGATTGCAGACATGAGTATTTAGTATTAATTTCAACTTGATAGCTCCAATCGTCCCTGAGAAAAAGGGTCTTGGCAGACGGATAGATGGACAAAAAATTAACCCCACTAATGGACCCTACAACGATTCCATTTTTCCTTTTCAGGTACGGAACTCTAAAAAAGAAGAGTAAATTGATTAATTGAAACACATATCGTGATAATAACGGCATCATCACGGCGATTAATGGTGATGGAATGTACCACACTGAATTGCATTGTAGCATATCGCCATTCGTGCAGACAGCCAATACACTTGAACCGGGACACAAGATATTTACACCAATGTCGACATAAAAAAAATGTTTACGGGGTAGACGCAATTGACACTAGTGTCGACATTTGTGTCGAGGGTCAGTGCCGTCGTGTATCCTCACCTTTAGACATAGAGGACGCATCATAGCGACTCGTCTGGGATGTATATCCATCTCACGGAAAACCGCAGCCAAATAATAACTTCTTTCTTGTTGTATTACTGCGAATGAGTGAGGTTTCCAGGTATCCTGAAACCTGTCACCTTTGGGCGGGAGCACCTGAATACCAGCTTGGACCGTGTGATTCGATTCAGAGACGAGCTGTGAGAATTGTCGACAACCCTAAGCTTACACACGGTATTGAACCCTTAAGTTTGAGGAGAGACTTTGCCTCCCTTTGTGTGTTCTACCGATTGTACAACGGGTTGTGTTCTGAAGAGTTGTTCGAAATGATGCCGACGGCTACTTTTTATAACCGCACCGCTCGCCGACGGCGGGGAGTTCACCCTCACACGCTTGAACCGCTATGGTCGCGTACGGTGCGGTTCCAGAGAAGTTTTCTTCCGAGAACACTCAAGCTGTGGAATAGGCTCCCAGCCGAGGTTTTTCCAAGGAACTACAGCATGGAGTTCTTCAAGAAATGCGTGAAGAGGTTTTTAGAGGGTCGGCAACGCATGAGTGATGCCCCTGGTGTTGCAAATGTCCATAGGCTACGGTGACTGTTTAACATCAGGCAGGCCGTATGCTTGATTGCCACCTTAGTGGTATAAAAAAAAATCCTAAGGAGCTCCTGTGTTGGCAGCGCGGGTGGCATTGCGCGCACGATATTCAATGTCTTCCGATGTAGTATATAAAATAAACCAGTTTTAAGAGTCCAGTGTCATCATCAAATCTTCTTCATATTACATATGATCATACTACTATAGATGTAATAGTCTGAGCACCGTAGTAGCGTAAAAACTTCTACAGTTAGTAGATGAACCTAAATATAGCAACGAATTAAACTGAACATAAGCTTGTGAAAATGAAACCTATTTAAAACCATCCCACCTTCTCCTGAAACACGTTGTATGAAATAACTGAAAATTAAACATTACGCCGTTGTTCTGAAATTATATTCACCGCGAGTCCCGTATCCATTTCGTACTCAATTGAATGCGAAATGTATTAAATGCCAAAATGTGATGAGCTCTTGAAAAATGAAACGTAGTCTTACGCACGTAGTGTAAAAAACGTCAAAGTGCAGTCGGGACTTACATACAATGGGTTCCGTATCTTAATATTTCAAGCGTCTACCTGTTGCCGTTATCAATATCGAGCAAAAATATCCAAAAAAGTCACGTTTGTTGTATGGGAGCCCCCTTAAATATTTATTTTATTCCATTTTTTAGTATTTGTTGTTATAGCGGGAACAGAAATACATCATCTGTGAAAATTTCAACTGTCTAACTATCACCGTTCATGAGATACAGCCTGGTGACAGACGGACGGACGGACGGACAGCGGAGCCTCAGTAATAGGGTTCCGTATTACCCTTTAGGTACGGAACCCTAAAAACAGACTTGGTCTGAAAGAGAGTGTCGGTATTAAAATATGAAGAGTCATGCTCCTTTGGTTCGGACATGTAGAAAGAATTACGAAACAAATGCGCAACGCGAAGTAGAAGGATGTAGAAGACGATGAAACCCAAGACTTACCTACAGAAACTGGCAAGCGTGAATGAGAAGGGCTATAAATATTAAAGAAGCGAGTATGATGTTGTATGAGTGATGCGTAAGAACCGAGTCACATGGCGCTCGGATCTCTCTGCCTACCCTGCTAGGGATTTAGCGTGAAGTTACATACAGATAGATTTTAAACCACTAATTCTTATATATATGTGTATACATATAATTCTTCTGCGTGTATGTACTTATGTCACTGCAATTCGTTTCACAAAAACACACGCAATGGAACAATACAGTACAACTGGATTACAATACAATAATATTACAATATGAAGTGATGAGCAGATCGGCACTACATTCCTCACATCATCACTGCATTAAATTAATAAGTGTTAGAACTACAAAAGAATACTGAATTAAAAATATGAATAGAAAAACATACACAGTAATACAAATCAAGTTGACATATTATGTATAAGGTAATTGGTCTAATATCGTGTGTGTCGCAGAGAAACGAAAGGGGTACAGCTCAGTGTATTACTAGTTAAGGCAAATCATTGGTTTTTAACATAGATAACAGAAACAACGGGAGATGTGACGAGGGGGCGTGGTTGGTGTCGCCGCAATGTGCTCAAAACGAGAACATTGCCAAGAACAGCTAGTTAGTTGCAATCAAGTTCGATTGAGATACGTTGCTCCTTGTTTTAGCAAAATGCCAAGTTGTGCTGTTGCCTTTTTGCAAAAATAGAAGTGCAGTGGTTAACTTTAAATCAAATGGAATCACTTATCACCTATAAGTACAAATAATATTACGTTTTATAAGCATAAATACAGAATTAATTTCAAAAATTCTCTGACGCCATTTCTGCCAGGGCCTTACCACGATACAAATTATAAATATCAAATTTCTCATTCTTAATCATACATTGCTTTTCTACCATTACGCAGTCGCCACCGCTCGTTTACCAACACGCAATGTAAAGTGAGTAATATTATTCGTTCACTGTGTGTACAGTTTCGAGATACGGCCGCTTGTTTCTGCCGCTTTATAAATGTAGTAGTGCGTGCTTACTTGGGTGTTGTTTAAATAAACATCCAATGACAGCGTCTTAGCAAATGTGTGTCATTGTACTTGTGTGCGTAGAATGATATTTTTTATTTATTTAAGTGTGTGAGTGTTTTATGGTGGGGTGAAACTCGGCGACAACCGTCCCTGTGTAAACTCGCGTGGTATGTCACATCTCCCATTGTTTCTGTTATCTATGGTTTTTAACTATGACCCAGGAAGAATCGCGAGACGTAAGTAAGAAGCTTAAACAGGAGATGTATTGCAATTTATACAAGTGACGCCAACAAGTTCAGGTTTTCAAATTTTTTCCTTTACTTGTGCTACATGACCTTGCCTCTTAACACATTTCATGATTCTAGGTCAACGCGAAGTATCCTGTAGGTTATTGATTACCTTGCGAGTGTCAAAATATGCGCATAAACGGGACATAAACGGCCGTGTCTTTTGATTGCATTGACTTAGAAGTTTAATTTTTTCACTGTTCGAGGGGATTGCAGACCTGAGTATTTGATATTAATTTCAGCTTAGATAGCTCTAGCCGTCCCTGAGAAAAAGTGTATTGACTGATAGACAGAAGGATCGACAGACAGACATACGGACAACAAAGTGATCCTATAAAGGTTCAGTTTTTCCTTTTGAAGTACGGAACTCTAAAAATGAAGCAGAATTGAAAAGAACTAACTCTGTGTAACGCCAAGTTACATGCGCATCGAATCTCAATCCCTTCAGCAGAGTAAATTTTAATAGATTTATAACACGTATTTCGATGAGAATGTTCTTATTGGAGGAGGAATGTATTTCCAGCATTTAGTAGCTTGATTACTGAAACAGTCGGTAAAAACGACGGTTCCATGATGATGGTAGGCTAATATAGTGCACGTGTTAATCTTGGGACACCTATCCATAAGGACCAAACGTTAGGATCGCAAGAGGAGAGCGCCTCCGAGATTTCATATTTAGAATGGCAGCGTTGCTCAGAAATGGTGAAACTTGAGTTCGCGTTGGGATATTGTAACAAAATCGGCAAAAAGCATTTTATACTCATTGAATAATTCGTCGTTCTTTATACGGGTGACGAGAGCCGTAAACTATATCTCTGTAGTTGAACCTCGAAAGTATAAGAGATTGAGAACGTAGCTTCAACGGAAAGGAAGTTATGAATTCTGTGTATATTTTGGCTTTGACACCAACGCTTGTGGGTTCGATTCCCACACAGGACAAACATTTGTGTGCATGAACATATCTCTTTGTCTTGGTCTGGATATTTTAACAGAGGTAGGACGCAGCAGCCCGTCGGAGGAAGTACCACCACTTCACAGCTAACCGCAGCCAAATAGCAAGTAACTCCCTAGAGGGTTGTTGTGTTCCTGCGTTTGAGTGAGGTCACCAGTAAGGAGTTGCTGTGTTAGCAGCAGAAAAGGCATCGCGCGAGTAATACTTAATGTATTAAAAGCATTCATGGGCTACGGTAACCGCTTTACACCAGGTGGACAGTATGCATGTATGCTTTTTTGTTTGGGTTACGTAAACCAAACTTGTTCCTGAAATTTTTAAGACAGGGTTGGTGTCTAATATTTTTTTATTTGGTTCTTTGTGCTCAGTATTGTAACCTTCGATTTGGCATGTTTAAGGACTAGAGCGTTTAAATTAGACCGACCTGGAACATTTTTTTAGATATTGGTTCAACATCATCAGAGCATCTGCCAGTTCAGCAGGTACTAGAAATATACAGTTGAAGATCATCAGTGTAGTAGTGGTATTTAGCTTATTTTGCACTATAGATGATGAAAAGGAGAGTCCCAGGAATAGAACCCTATGAAATGTCACGTAGCATTAGTTTGCCATGTGGCATAGAAGCGAAACTAGAACCATCCTATTTCAAAAGGCTGATATATTGGTGACGATTAGTAAGCGTAGCTGTTGAATAAGTTTACAGAGCGATGGTCAAACCCATAGATTTTTTTTATACTTCATCGGGAGGCATACAAGCGTACGGCATACCTGATGTAAAGTGGGTACCGTAGCCTATTAATGCTTGCGATATATTCAGTATCACTCGCACGATGCCTCCACTGCTGCTTACACAGCAACTCCTTGGGAGCTTACTGGTGACCTCACTTACATGCAGGAATACGATAACCCTCTAGGGTTTCGTTATTTGGCTGCGGTTTTCTGTGAGGTGGAGGTAATTCCCCAGACGGGCTGCTTTGATGCGACCTACCTCGCTTAAAACATCCAGACCAAGACAAAGAGATTTGTTCATGTACACAAATGTTTGTCTTGTGTGGGAATCGAACCCACGAGCGTTGGTGTCAAAGTCGCGTCATTCACGACTGAGCCACCGAGCTCGTCTGTAATTTTAGTAAGTAAGAGCGGAACATTTAGACTTTCAATCGCCCGAGAAAAGTTCAAAATACAGTACTGTACCTAGTAAAGCATCAATAACATATTGATGTTATTTAAAAGCATTACGATTAACAAAGTAATATTTTTAAAGGTAGTTCGAAGGCCGGCCACACACTCGAGTTTTGTAGAGGGTGTACTTTGAGCAAAGTACCATCGAAGTACTTGTAAATTCGTACAGACCTAGGACACAAATACAATGGGTATTGCCGCATTATTTAGTGATGTGACAAGTCGCAGGCGAAGATCCAATTTAGATCTAAATAACAGTGACTTATTTATGTTATAAAACAAACCTCGTATAAAATAGTTGGGCCGATTTTGATTAAATTTATAGTGTTTAAGAGGATTCGAGATGGTTCAGTCAGTTCATCCAATTGATCCGGTAGGTAGGACTGCTATCGGGTTACAGGACTTATTGTTGTTGTTTCAAGATAAGAGATAGTCTGTTGGTTTAGCTAGTAAAAATATATTTCGTAGGTAATCTAGAAAATGGCTCCAACATTTCGGATCGAACTTTGTATTTAAACAAGGTTTGCTTGCGCGAAAGTACAATAACGAACACGTTATGTCCACATTCCGTCAATTACACGACAAAGGGGGGATAATGAGCAACAAAGGTTCAAATAAAACAATACAACAGAAAAGGATGAATCGATTTTAAAATTCATAGCATTCAATTTGTCCTCGCACCAATATAAATGGAAATGTTGAAACGTTTACGGCGCGCACGATTTGCCGCCATTCTGCTGGTCAAACGAACTGAAATCGTGTGAGATGCTTCATTTTTGAGTGGTTAAGAGGGCGCACAAAGCTAAGTGGCGCCCTCATTTTGTTTTTATTAATAACGCTGTATTTAAGACCAATTCTAAAAAAAACGCTCTATAGTGCACTGAAGAACCATATTTATGTTTTTTGAGACATATTCTGTTTTTATTATTTATGTAGAATTAGTCATACTTTTGATTATTGCTATAAGTGGCCACAATAAGCAATAATTAAAATTTTGGTTACTTACAAGTAACCAAAATACAAGATATGTTTAAAAAAAACGTAAATATGGTTCTTCAGTGCACTATAGAGCGTTTTTTCTGGAATTGGTCTTAAATTCAGCGTTATTATATAATAAAAACAAAATGAGGGCGCCACTTAGCTTTGTGCACCCTCTTAATTCATGTAAAACATGGAGGAAATAATCTATGGCGACGCAATGACACGTTTTTTCATAGTAAATATTGTCACCGCTACGGGTCGGGGGATAAAGGAGAACGCGCAGCACTTATTGGCTAGTTCATGGATCGACTTCGCGTCACTTGGTGGCAAGCTCGGTGCGCAGCGGTCAATAATGCGACTTTGACACCGACGCTCGTGGGTTTGATTCCTACCCTGGACAAACGTTTGTGTGCATGAACATGTCTGTTTGTTTTGGTCTGGGTGTTTTTAAGTAGGGCGCATCAAAGCTTCTTGGGAAGTACCTCCGCCTCACAGTAAACCGCAGCCAAATAACTACTTCCTAGAGGGTTGTTGTGTTCCTGTGTGTGAGTGAGGTCACCAGTAATCTCCAAAGACTTCTATGTATACTACTAGACAGGCTGAGTAACATAAATATTGTGTTGTAGCTCGGAGCGCGCCGGCTGAGGTGCGGGGTAGTGGGAGAGGGTTGCCGATGCAGTGAACAGGCTGCTCACGCAGACGCGACAAACAATCGATTAAACTTTACCTATTACCAATTTGACTTCGACTGTTACTAATACCATTTTAATATAATGGTAAATTAAAGTATATTGTACATAATACTATATACACTAATAATACATAATCCAGAGAAATCTACGATAGTAACAATTGTGTAATTATGAGGAAAAATAATTGGACTCATGACTTTGTTTTATTGAACAAAATGATTATACATAAGTAAACAATTGTAAACCTTATCTATTGAATTTATACAAAAACTTAAAGTACAGAGTAGTATCAATTACACAAATAAATAATATAGGTTACTTTTTTAATAAAAATTACATAAAATTATTATAATTATTCTGCGCCGGTCGTACTACCTCGAAACACCCTAAATCTAATACCGCCTTTTCCGCACTGTCTACTTACTTACTTAATATTATACTTAATTTGCTTACTGTATTATAAGGACAAACAAATAAAAATAAATCAGTTCCCTTCAAATAAAATTAGTTTTGTGAATATATTGCGATTCAATGGGTACCTAAAATACAAAATCACAGAAGTATCTATTTGTATATTAAAATTAAGTTTCTACCTATTTCCATATTTGTTTGACCACCTGTTACATTGATCTATGATGTGATCGTCGGTTGCGCTACTTACGCTACTAGAGAGTAAACGAGATGGCAATAGTGTCATGGCTATTATTCATGTTAGGTACAGTTTCATAGTAAAATACAAAAAAAAGTAGTTACTTACCAATCGATCGATCTAGAGAAAAAAACGAAAAAAACGATCTAGAGATTCATGTTTTAATTGTTTAATTAGAGGTAACTAATGTTTTAGCGCTGCAGCGAACTTAAGTTCTAATTCTCACCAAAATCTTACGGTCAGGGTCACGTGTCCTGACGCGAGTTTAGCATTTTTTGCTCATCCCAAAAAGTGCACAACGCCGTTAAAGAAGTTTTCTTTTCAAAAACATAACCTTTCATCTTCATAGCGGTCCCGTTTCCTAAGCCTAATCCTAAGGATTTGGCGAACATACACTTGTTTTACTAGGAGTGACTGCCGTCAGACCTCCCCAACCCAGAGGGAAAACCAGAGCATATTTAGGTAAACTCACATGTCTTTTGAAATATATTTTCTGGACGTGCGGGCTTCCTCACGATGGTTTCCATCACCGGCGAGTTAATGATAGGTAATTACAATTATGCAGCGAGCTATCAAAAGGTAGACACGTTATACACCAACATTATTGTATTTTAAAATGGCGCAACTAGTACTATATCTACGTACAGTTATTTATTATGAACCTTGCTCTACAAAGAGACAAATGATAAGGCATACTTGTTGTTAGAAAGAGATGAATATGTATATCTTAATACATGTAATGCTTTGTGGCGAAGTACGTATAGCTGCGATGCGAGAGCGTGCCCAACTGAATGCGAGTTGGGTAATTACCTTACTTTCGTATTGCCATTCTAGAGCGTGTACGACGTATCTATAACTATAAAAACATCTTAGCAATTATGTACATAAATCCGAAAATACAAATATTGTGATACTTGCCTGGATTTGAACCGGAGACCAGTAGATCAATAACGTGGTTCTTTATTCACTGGGCTATCACTATATCATTTTGGGGTGTAAGTGGCAGGTGCACCTACATGTGGTGCGCTCTGCTTATCAACAGGCGAGGCTCTGGGGGAGACGTAGGGCACGACGTTAGCCCGACTGGGAAAGTACCTATATCTCACAGAAGACAACTCTCTGCAGTGTTGTTGTGTTGACAGCGGCGGTGGCAACGCGCTACTGACATTCTTTTTGTTGCTAGTGTTCATAGGTAACCGTTTTACATCAGGCGGACCGTATGCTTGTTTGCTATCCGCCGTAGTATAAAAAAACTGCAGTTTACAAACCCGAAACTTCAGCGATCGCAAATACGGCGAGATTCTACACGCACACTGCAATACATGGTATCCTGGTGAAAATTGAGCGCTTTACGATTTAGTATTTACTCATTTTGATACTTGAGTTTTGTTTATGGAAATTTTAGGTGATATCATCAAAATATACGTTTTGTAGTGATTATAACGTATTTCTCTGACAACGATCTCACTTTTTGTTCACTATCTGCGTTTGTTAGAGCGTGCATTTCTATATTTCTATCTTATTATAAAACAAGATTACAATTCTATTCCAGTTTCAATAGTATTGAGAGAGATACGGCGGTGGAAGTACCTCCACCTCACAGAAAACTGCAGCCAAATAACAACCGCCGGGCCTGGCGGGTTGTTCTGTTCCTGTGTGTGAGTGAGATCACCAGTAAGTGAACAGGAAGCTCGAAGTTGCTGCGTTAATAAAGGGGGTGGCAGGGTGCGAAACTCCTTGTGCCGTAATCATTCATAGGTTATGGTAACTGCTTCACATCAGTCGGGTTGTATGCATTTTACCACCCAATGTGGTATTAATAAAGTCCATACTTATATTATAAATGTCAAATTGTGTTTGTTTGTCCTTCTTTCGCGTCAGAACGGAGCAACGGATTAATCGTAGCGGTGAAGTCCCAGGTAACAGCTAGTTAGCCATATTGAACATAATTTCTTTTACAGATTACATTTTTTTTAATTATTATGTTTGATTGATTTTGGGGTATGCTCGCAACTTCCGAAATACGAATCCCTCTGGCCAAAAGTCTTCTGTTATAAAGGTTGGCAGAGGACGAGTCGAAACCTTCGCCACAAAGGAACTAAAATTTACTCTATGGCGAGATTCCAATCATTCGACTCTGAAGATGTCATTTTTTTACAACGTCAGGAGGCATACAAGCAAATGGTTAACCTGGTGTATCAGTATCACTTGCATGATGCCACCCCTGTTGCTAACACAGCTACTCCTCAGGAGATTACTGGTGACCTCACTCACACGCACAATGCATATTAATAATGTTAAAACGTAATTTATATAACAATTTAATAAGCATAAGAGCTCCATGTGCCAACAGCAGTGGACTCCATCGTAACTCCCGCCTGACTAAATGATACACTTCGAGTGCAAATACATGAATTCTCTTAGAAGTCGCTATATGCCTGTATACAATATTCGGGGAGTTCCATTGATTCCTTATGGAACTAATCATCAGACATTCTTGATTCTATTGGGGCCGATCTAGTGATACTCTACCGATAATAAAAGAATCATAAATGTTCCGAGGTAAGTATCAAATAGTTACGATCGTGCTATATAAGTATTTGCTCGCCGCGCCGGCGGCGGTGGGTACGAATCCCTAATATTGGTCGCTACTGGGCGATGAGAGCATGAGCTACGTCCTGTACCTATCGCGTACTAAATGAAAATTGAGCGAACGCACGAGTTTATAGACCGAAAATCAAAATAATAGAGATAAAAAATACAATATGTTAAACAATACTTTATGTTTTCTGTAATTAATATATTAGTTATAATTATTGTCGAATTAATATACAAAAAAAAAACATGAAACGTACCTGTTTAGCCATTTTGTAATCAGGCTTAACTATATTAAAACGCAACATTTTTAAAATTTTATATCTATGACCCACCTACCTGCCTGTTCTTTTAGACTCAATTATTAAAATATGCATATGTGTATGGTGTAATGGTTAAATTATACCTAATAGTACCTCTGATGTAGATTTTTGATAAACAACGTAAAGTAATTGGGGTCGTAACAAACTGTCATTAAATGAATGTTTTTTCTCTATACTGCAATTAAGGAAGACTTTATCTGTCAAAGGCAGTATTTTTTTTAACTAATGTAGTCTCATAGCTACGTAATCATGTTTGAAAAATGTGTATAACACCGATTTTATCGATGTAGAGCGATGCACTCTCTTAAAAAATCGCGTAATAAATTATGTGTTCATTTATAAAAAAAAGATATAATACAATACCACACAAACATGTCAACAAAACATGTGACCTTGAAAATATTATACATCCGAGTTCGTTCGAGATACTCGTTTGTTGTTTTCTCACATCAACTCGTACAGAAAAAGATTTTTTTCACAAAAAAATCTTTTCTTTTTCATATTTACGACTCGAAGTTTACGAGGAGGCCTATTCTTTTCGTCTTGGTTATGCGTTGTGTGGTACAAGTGATAAAAATACGCGATTAGATGTTTTTTGTAGTGGCAATAGAGCGTTGGGGAAACGTCATACGAATGAGCGAGCTCCTTAGGTTTGGACATGTTCAATGAATACAGAAAGAAATAAATCACGAAACGGATATATAACGCAAAACTGCAAGGGTGTTGAAACTAAGGATGACCAAATCTCACTTACCATGGCCAAATTTTTGCCAGAAGTTGATGTCAGAGTCCATAGAAATCGGTGATCGTACATGTGAAGGACTATGAATGTTCAAAAGTAAGCGAGGTGTGTAAGGACCGAGTTATATGCCACTCGGCTCTCCGTGTCTACCCCGCAGTGGACTAAATAGCTATTTCATTGTATTCAGTGGCATGAAAATATGAAAATATAATTAAATGGTTGTCTATCATTCCTAAAGGTAGCTACAGCTGCATTTTAAGTTATTGAAGTATCTCGAAGGTGATAAATGTCATTCAGCGCCGGAGAGATGACAGATCGTGGTGATGCAATTGCATTAGCTCGGAAAAGTATTTTCCACTCATGGAAAACCGGCATGAATTAATAGAATACAATTTTGTTTCGTGTGATAAGTTTCGAAATTACATAATTACGAGAGCGGCATTCTAAAGAAGAATAGTCTATACCCTGTACTGTGATCATCGCTGAAGTAACTCGCATCACTACATCCTGAACTATTCTATAGCGGGCACTACGCCGCCGTGTAATATCGCCAAGAGTAAACAGAATAAGAAAATATTGGCGTCGCTTCTTACTATTTTTGTGGAGCTTCTGTAACATTAGGTGACTTCACTCGATTGTCAACATCATCATATAAAAACACAGATTTAGATCTCCTGAATTGTCTCTTTGGACTTTCCAGTGACTGTATTTTAAAGAAACTTCATGAGGCTCTACTATATTTATATGTTAAAGTAGCAAGGAAAGACCGAGACATATAGCGCATGAATCTTTCTGTCTATCCTGCAAAAAATGTCTTGAAATTATAGATAAATAGACAGATCTTTACTTCTAGTAAGGGAACTTAGTTTTATAAATTTTTCTCAAGTTTTTGTCATTGCATATAGATAGATAGATGTTACGAGTATTAACCACAAAACGCTATTAGTTTATAACTTAAGAAGCGTTGTTACGTCACGTAAGTCATAAGGATCGGGCCCCGCATAAAATGTGCATTAGTCTGAACAAATAAACGCTCTTATCCTTCCTTTCTGAAGCGGGATTTGTGGGTTGCCTTAGATTGCTATAAACCAAGTGTGTATGCGCCTTAAAGTTCTCTCCGATCCAGCGTTTAGTGAAGTTGGATGTTCGCTGTACACGAATGGTGCCGGGCTATTAAATGGGAATTTACTTTGACGTGAAAGTTCGAGAAGCGCCAAACATTATAACAGTGTGTTTGTTTTGACTAGCCCAGTGGTCTAACACCGAGGCTCGTGGATTCGATTCCCACACAAGATAAACATGTTTGTTTTGTATTGGTTTGAGTGTTTTTAAAAGACGTAGGGTGTACCAAAGCAACTCGCCTGGTTAAATACCTCTACCTTACAAATAATCGCAGCCAAATAACAACTCCAAGCATTTGTTGTGTTAGCAGCAGGAATGACGATCGCGAACGATACCTCTCGTATTGCAAGCGTTCATAGACGTAATTTCTTTTTTATATCAGGTATAGAACTTTTTAGGAAATTACTGATAACTTCAATTATTTGCAGGAACACGACAACCCACCAGGGAGTTGTTATTTGTATGTAGTTTACCGTGACATGGAGGTACTTATCCGGGCTACTTTGATGCGCCCTACCTCTATTAAAAACACCTACACCAAGACAAACATACAAAATGTTTGTCCGGGGAATCGAACTCACGAGCCTTCATATCAAAGTAGATTTACTAACCATTCCCCTACCGGGCTCGTCAAAGAGCCAGACTGGCCATTGTACCATTCTTATAACGCACGCAATAAGAGTAAAAATGGTGTGGCAAGTGTTTAACACGACTGGTAGTTGTGTGTACATTTAACATCTATCTATAACTTCACACCAAATCCCTTGCGGGGTAGGTAGAGGGAACAGAGCGCCACGTGACTCGATCCTTAAACACCTCACTCTCTTTTTTACCATTCATTTGTCTTCTCAATCACGCTCCCCGCTATTTAAATTAGTAAACCACATCATTTTTTGAATGAATGTAAAGTAAAATACAAGATACAAGTCTTGGGTTTTAATATTGGCAGATTACATGTAAAAAATGTTATTTCAACGGAAAAAATTTTCTTCATTGAATAATCGAGGAACAAAATTTAGCCCAGGAATTTATTGGAGGAACTCAATTTAATGGTTTGAATTTCTGAAAGCTGAATAGCGTCCTTAGAAAATTATAAAAAATAAGTTAATTTCCAATTTAAATATTTCATATAGATATTATATTCCGAGAACACCCGGAATTTTTTTTCTATACACCGTCGGAAGGCTTACAAGCATACGGCCCACCTGATGTAAAGCGGATACCGTAGCATTGTAACACATTATTATACGCGCGATGCCATCTATGCTGCTAAGAATACTTCTTAGAAGCTTATCGATGACCTTACTGACACACAGGATCACAAAAATTATCTAGATAGTGGCCATTTGGCTACGGTTTTCTGTGAGGTGGAGGTACTTCCCCAGACGGGCTGTTTGGAAGCGTACTACCTCTTTTAAAACACCCAGGCCGAGGCAAACATGGGTAAGAAGAACAGAGATAACCTAATGACATAGCCGTAGCCGATGGCTCTATGGAGGGTAATGATGTTCCTAAGAGTGAACGAGTTTACAACCTATATAGAGAGAGCTAGCTCGGCTCTAAGATACAACTCTCACTTCTTTAATATTTATACCTCTTTTCACGCTCGACGGTACCTAGGGCTCCACAGTCCACCTTAGATCAATCTGATAAATTGACCATCTATATATAACTCGTTGATGAGAGAGGGGAGATGGCAAGTGAGACTGATACTCCCCTGTATTGCTAGGGTACATCATTATTATTATTTCAACCCGTATTTGTCCACTGCTGAACATAGGCCTTCAATGCCATTCGTATTGATTCTATGCCATCTATATCCATCGATTTCCTGTAAACCTATTGAGGTTGTCGTTCCATCTAGTGGACGGTCGTCCCATACTGCATGTATCAGTACGAGAACGCTATTTAAGAACCTTTCTTCTCCAGCGATTGTGGCCACTGCCAGTTCAGCTTTGTTATACTTTGAGATATGTCGGTTGCCTTAATTCAACTGCGGATATCCTCATTTCTCGTAGAGAAACTTCGAGCATAGCTGTTTATACAGTATGCTGAGCGACCTTGAGCTTCCCCATACAGCCCGCAGTGAAGGGCCAACCGTTGACTTTCCATTTTTCAAACTTCGTATCGACCATTCAGTCTCATCCATGGTAATGTCTTCATGGTACGCTGGTACTGCCGAGTCAGTCACAAACTCACAGTGCCAGCGATGCTGGTAAGTTACATATAAAAGTACCAGCATCGTTCACTCTCTTATCTCCGTATAGACCAAGCACAGCCTCATAACGGCTTCGCTTGATCCCAACCCATCCATTTAGATCACCACTCATAATTATCCGTTCATTAGCTACAGTCAAATCCAGAACACCTCCTACAGCCTCCGAAAACTTCTCGAGCTCCTGGGGATCAGTCGAGCTCACAGGAGTACATGCTGCAACCAAAAAGACTCGCGTAATCTCGAGTTTTATCTTGACCCAGAGAAGTGTTGGACCTACTAAATCGTAAACTTTCACACCAGCGGTCAAGCGAGATGAAAGCACGACACCAACGCCAGCAGTGGTATGTCAAAGTCAAAGTCAAAGTCAAAGTCAAAATCTTTTTATTCCGTAAAAATGGCTACATTTGTTTGGAATCGTCACAATTTTTTTCCCTACCGTGCAGTTCATGACTAGGTGAGCACTGATAAAAATACTGCCAAAAAACTCAGGCATCCCTCTTTTGGTATCCAAACAAATTTACATAATTTATTAATTACATTATAATTGGATCGACTCAATCCCAGGCATTTTTATCATTAATATAGTCAGATACTTTATAATATGCCCTGCTACACAATTTGGCTTTAATAGTAGTTTTAAACTTGTTTATTGACAATTCTCTTATATTGCTGGGAAGTTTGTTATAGAACCGTATACATTGCCCCATAAAAGAATTACTTATTTTGTGGAGACGGCTTGCATGTAACACAAGATTATGCTTATATCTAGTATTTATGTTATGAGTATCACTCTTTTTACAAAATGAGTCTATGTTTTTATGGACATACAAAAGATTTTCATAGATATATTGCGATGCGACTGTTAGAATATTTATTTCTTTGAATTTTTCTCTAAGGCTCTCACGGGGACCAAGTTTGTAGATAGCTCTTATGGCTCTCTTTTGCAATAAAAAGATGGTGTTAATGTCCGCGGAGTTACCCCTAAGAAGAATTCCGTATGACATAATACTATGAAAGTAGCTGAAATAAACTATTCTAGCCGTATCAACATCAGTGAGCCGTCTAATAGTTTTCACTGCATAGGCTGCAGAACTTAGTTTTCCTGATAATTTTTCAATTTGTGGGCCCCATTGTAGTTTGGAGTCAATTGTTATACCCAAGAACACAGTTGTCTCCACTGGGGCTAAATTAGTTCCATTAACATGTACATTGGTAGTCACCTGTCTTACATTAGGTGTTGAGAACTTAATTACTTTAGTCTTTTTATCATTTAAAAGCAGATTATTAACATTAAACCAATGCATAACTTTAGAGAGAGCATCGTTAACTTCGTCATAATTACCTAACTGTCTATTAATTTTGATATTGTGATATTGATATGACCAGGTCAACCCGAAGCACAGTGCCATCATTCCACCAGACCGATGTTCGATGTCGCTTCCCTTTCGCTTGGTCCCTGACACACACAAAGCATCTAGGCATTTCACGTTCATTATCTATCAACTCGTTGATCTTATCTTTTAATCCACCTCTCACAATCCATACCTATACACTCAGCTCTCTTCTACCTACCGAGTAGGGCATTGCATGGCGGGCGGCGGCCTCCACCGCCACATGCAACTAATTCCGCACCGACGAGGGCGGATCAGTGCGCGTTGCCTCCAGACGCCCTAATCCTTGCGTCTGTGCAGTTTTAGTACCAAGTATTTTTCTTAAACTGAACTCTTGCCCAATTCAAATTTGGACAAAAAAGCTCGGTTGATCTACTATCATGTGAGTCGTTTGTTTGTGTATACTTTGAATGAATGAATGAATGAATGAATATTTATTTCTCAAGACATGGTAAACAAGGTCAAAAATATCTTATATCTAGGTCATACATATCTTGCCGCTCCCGGCAGCGTAGAAATATAATTTGAACATGATTACAATTTTATTTAAAACAGATTTGTCACCAGATACGTAATTACATAATTAATAATAGCTAATTAAATGTCCGTTGTTATTAATGAAAAGGTAAATTAAATACAATTCCGATATGTCATCTTACATTCTATTTGTGCAATTCGTCTAAATATTCTTTAATGGTATAAAAACATTTACATAAGAGCCAATTAAATAATTTACCTCTGAATTTATTAATAATAGAAATTTCCTTAATGTCATTAGGTAGTTTATTATATATTTTTATAGCCATGCAATATGTGTTGTCACTGTAAACTTTCAGTCGTTGTTTAGGTACGAATAATTTATTTGGGTTTCTGCTATTTTCTTTCTTTAACTTCCTGTCATGCAAGGGAAAGAGGTTTGCATGTTTCTTAACAAACATGCATATCTCGAGAATATATAGACTCGGAAGTGGAAGAATATTATATTTTTGAAAGAGAGGCTTACAGTGATCGAGGTAGTCCGCACCATGTAATGCTCTCATGCATTTCTTTTGTACTATAAACGCTTTTTGTACGTCCACTGAATTGCCCCAAATAATCAAGCCGTAGCGTAACATGGATGCGACATATCCGTGGTAAGCGAGTAAGGCGGTGTCTTTCGAAGCTATTAATGTGAGTCACAATTAATAGTCACAATTATTAACAATCACGAACACAAATTTATCTAGTTTGCTACATACATTATTGATATGCTCTTTCCAATTCAGATTCTTATCTATGTTAATTCCAAGAAATAAGTTGGAGTTGACTTGTTGTAGAATATTGTTTTTGTAATTTATTGTCATCTGTGTATTTAGGTTATTATAGGGTTGAAATTTCACGATTTTAGTTTTATCTATGTTTATTTTTAATTTGTTTTTCTCAAGCCAGTTGTCGATATTGGCGAGTTCAGATTTTGCGACTGTCTCTAGATCTTCTTTATTATTGCATTTGATCAGTACAATTGTGTCATCTGCAAACAGAATGCAGTCGTGTTTTAAAGCTTTTGGTAAGTCGTTTATATAGATTAAGAAGAGCAAAGGAGAGAGTACTCCACCCTGAGGAACTCCTCTTTTAACATTATTTTGTATTGGGGACTGAAACGTAATTTTTTGATCGTTCACCATTTTCGTTATCTCCGTGTATTGCTGACGATTGGCTAAGTAACTTTTTATCCAATCGTGTGCTTTCCCTCTGATACCATACTTTTCTAATTTGTCCAGAAGTCTATCATGACACACGAAGTCAAATGCCTTTGACATATCTAGGAATATCCCTAAGACCGTCATTTTTTCATTTAGTGATTCTGTTATTTGTTTCACTAGTGAAAAACATGCCAACGTTGTAGACATTTGCTCTCTAAATCCGTATTGATTAGGGGTTAGTACTTTTTTCATTTCCATATAATTATATACTTTATTACGCATTGCTTTTTCTAAAATTTTGGACATAACAGGTACTAGAGCTATGGGTCGGTAGTTTCCTATCTCCAAAGGATTACCCTTTTTAAATAATGGAAGTACTCTAGATGTTATTAATTTTTTCGGAAATTCCCCTTGCTCAAATGAGCTGTTTAGGATGTGGCATAACGGTGAAGCTAGATAGTTTATGTTATATACAAAAATATATGAAATAAAATTATTACGTTTTTATTTAAGCATACTGCATATTTCATAATACGCACATGTTTTTCTCAACGACGAAATAATAATTCTTGCTTTAATGAAATCTAATTTTCTTCTATTTCTAAGATTTCTTCAAATATGCAAACGACCCAACGGGAGCAGCCTCGCTCGATATTCCTCGGCGCTTCTCCGAGATATTGCAAAACTTAAATTAGTCAAGCAATACCAAGTTCTCGGTGCAAGTTATAAAAACATGTGCACAAAATGTTGCCACTTATATTGTTTCAGACGGCGCAATTGTATCGCAGGCGAATGAAATGAAAATTATAATTGAAGAACTTGTGCAGTTTAATATCTATACATTGCAACACTATAATACCTATTACGTATCTAAATTACCTATGAAATTATTGATATGTGCTAATGGGAAGGCGATTTGAATATTGATAGTTTAGTGGATATTGAACCGGCCTATTCATCAATTGGTCTTTTTGTTTGTTTGTTTCTATAACTTTATTGTATTATCCATAATTACAAAGTATAAAACTGACATGATTTGCAAAGGCGGACTTGCAACTGACTTGATTTTGCGGGCCAGCATGGTAGCGTCAACTGAAAGGACACTGTAGTCCTTTGTCAGTTGCCGCTGCAATTTGGGCTCCTCTTTTCGCTTACCAACAGGCGAAGCGGAGCCACTATGCTGAGCGAGTATAAAAAAAAACTTAATCCTTCAAGGAATCTAGCCGATCATTGCTTTCGAGTACTTGAATGGAGCAATTAATGACTGTGGGGAAAAAAGATCGAAGAGATGATAAAGTAGATAGAGAAAAAGCATGACAACATATGTGATTATTAACGCATTCACTGATAAAAACACACATTATATAATTACTGGTACATACGTATTAAATATATAATAACTACATACGCAAGCTGAATTCAACATGGGAGTACCATAGAATCCGTATAGTCGCTTTTTAAAAAGCTTCGCCTGTTGGTAAGCGAAAAATATAAAAATAAATTGCAGCGGCAACTGATGAAGGACTACATTGTGCCGTCAGTTGACGCTACCATGCTGGCCCGCGAGGTGCTTCTTCACGCTTCGTGGCATGCACCACTGAATGCGTGTTTTGAGATTTATGATTATTGATATTATCGATTTGACTTACTTAGATTTAAACTACTCCGAAAGACAAAGGAAAGCAAAACCTAAATTTTGTCCACCAAAATAATATTCGAAGCTTTCATGACTGTGAATCAAGTGGTACAATTATCTACATAAAAATAAAATATTGATGTATTACATTGTTTATACATTAATATATAATATGAGAGCTCGATGGCGTCGTAGGGCGAGTAATTTTAATCAAGCGCGCAGGTTAAGCAACGTCGTCCGCAGCCTGGGTTTATCTATCTCGAATTTCTCCGTGTTTCAGAGGGCACGTTAAACCGTCGGTCCCGGTTGTTGTCGATAGATGACAGTTGTTAAGCTAAATCAGTGGCGATCGGGCGGCTTGAAAACACTGGCCTCCGCCAATCCGTATTTGAGCAGCGTGGCGGAGTTAAACCCCTTCGGTTGAAGGAAGACCCGTATTCCTGCAGTGGAATGAGTAAGGGTTACATCAACCCTTACTCATTATACATTAATAATATTATTTTAAAAGATGCATGAAAATGTTTATTTTTCACTCCAAATAGTTACATAATCCGAATTATTATAATATATGTGGGGAGTGGGAATTATATAGAAAACAAATCGCGCGCGTATAACTGATTTATTAAAGACTTCAGAAATTAATTATTACTATTTTACACAGCGGAGCTAAACTAGTACGTCGTTCGTCGTGTTCGTCGTCCATTCGTCTACCTTCTCCCTCGCACACCTTTCAATCTCTTTCACACAGCACATTCGGATTCACGCATCATCAATTATACAACCTTTCATACATTCGGATACAATTCAAAATTCCCACATATATACATATTTTTCTTTTTTAACTTCTTTTCCATATTAACGTCAACTATGTCAAAAAAAGTTTTTCTTCATTATATTCAGTTTTTATATAGAGATTTCGCAATACACTTTAAATCAGAAAAGCTAACATGTACCAAATCCTGACATTCTGAATTTTAAAAAGTGAACAAATGAAGAGGGAACGAATTCAAAACAAGAGGTGAAACGCAACGGACGATGGCCTTCTACAGAATTCAGGCCAGTCGCGGGAATAGCAAAGAATGAATACATTTTACTAGAGATGGTTCTTTATCATTAATAATCAATCTATCTATAACTTCACGCCAAATCCCTTACGGGGTAGGCAGAGAGACCCGAGCGCCACGAGACTCGATCCTTACAAACCTCACTCGCTTCTTTAACATTCATTGCTCTTTTCACGCACGCTCGCCGGTTTCTAGGGCTCCTGACATCACCTTCTGATAGAACACGACCAATTTGATCATGGTAGGTAAGTCTTGGCCTTCCTCGGCTCCTACAGCCTTCCACTTTTGCCTTGTATATCTGCTTCGTCATTCTTTCATCCTGCATTCTTTCTACATGTCCGAACCAACGAAGCATGCCTCTTCTTATTTTAACACCGACGCTCTCTTTCAGACCAACTCTGCTTCTAACCTCATCATTGCGAATACGGTATACAAGCGTTATGCCACAAATTTTGCGCAGCGCTCGCATTTCAATTATATATCATTAATATATTAATCGATTTAATTGACGAGCTCGATGGCGCAGCGGTGAAACGCGCTGTTACGCTACTTTGACACTAACGCTCGTGAGTTCGATTCCCACATAGTACAAACATTTGTGTGCATGAACATGTCTGTTTGTCTTGGTCTGGGTATTTTCTATGTATGATAAGTATGTATTTACAATAAAAAATGTATTTACGTATGTTTATCAGTTGTCTAGTACCCATAACAC
Source organism: Pyralis farinalis (assembly GCA_947507595.1). Lineage (NCBI taxonomy): Eukaryota > Metazoa > Arthropoda > Insecta > Lepidoptera > Pyralidae > Pyralis > Pyralis farinalis. The sequence continues at coordinate 37,869,715 of OX382261.1, read as the reverse complement.
AAGCTTCGCTTACTTTGGGGCTAGGTGGCGCTGTGTAATTTGTCCGACAATATTTATTTATTTATTTTATTATTTATTAATTAACTAATCGAGCAGTGATAGCCCAGTGGATAAGCAACCGGCCTATCTACCAATTAGTCCCCGGTTCGAATCTCGCGCGGACATGTACCACTAAATACATGTTTTCGTATTTATGTACATATTTATCGCTTGCTCGGTGGTGAAGGGAAAACATTGTGAGGAAAACCGCACGCCCAAGAAATTAATCTTCGAAAGATGTGTGATCTAACTCAAGAAAGATCCGGCTCTCCCTCTGGGTTGTGGAGGTCTGAGAGCAGTCGCTCCATGTAATAATCAGTGTCATCGCCAAATCCTTAGGTTTAGGTAGCGGACCCCTACAATCCCTAAGGGATAAGGAAACGGGATAACGCGAAGGAGAAGAATCGATTAATTAATTACGGCACAGAAATGCAGTTCTTTACTATTGAATGCGGTGTAGAGAGTCATGCCAGAAGATTCTCTGCGAGATTTTTTTTATACAACGTCGGGAGGCATACAAGCATACGGCCCACCTGATGTAAAGCAGTTACCGTAGCCTATTAACACTTGTAAAATATATCACTCGCGCGATGCCTCCTCTGCTGCTTACACAGCAACTCCTTAGGAGCTTACTGGTGACCTCATTTCACGACTGAGCCACCGAGCTCGTTGGGATATATTCAGAAATGAACACCTCCGTAGCAAAACTGTAATAACCGACGTGGCAGTGAGCAGGTCACATGACTCAGAGACCGTTGGGGCAGAAATGTTCTAGAAGAAAATGGTCGTCACAGGACGCCCTGCAGATGTGAAACATCATAGCGAATATATAAATTTTACTAAACTATATATTCGCTATGATGTTTCACATCTGCAGGTTATTTTACTAACCAAACTTGAAATTTTTCGAAGTAACTTTTTAGAAGAAATTTGTATTATTTCATGACTTTGTGTCACGTAGAAGAAAATGCATCATTTTTTTAGAGTAAAGCAAGATAGGTAATTAGTTCGATCTAAATAGCGTAAGTCCAAGAGTGTACTAAATAACCAAATTTTTGTCGCCTCAAATAATGTCAATAGTCAAAAAAGTGGTTATATTATGGGAACCTAAGCAAAATTAAATTCAAAATATAGACTCGTAGCACGTTATTCTAACGACTAACATCTGCAGTCCCCGAGGATATCTCGTGGATGGGCGAAACACGTGTCGCAGAGATGATCAGGGCAGTTATGGCAGCAACGGTGGCGGGTGCATGCGGCTTCTGTTCCAGATGGCGGGCAATCGCGAGGACCAACGCAGCGGCCAAGGCAAAGGCTACCAGAGTAGCCACGACAGCAAAGGCATGTTGCATCTAGTAATGGCAGTGTGTGGGTGCCGGCCGGTGACAGTTCCCATGAACTAATTGGTGGCAGAAGCACACAAAGCAGGTTAGATCTAATTGCATATATAGTAGTCATATAACTCAGTATTGCTTATAATGTCGTTTCGATCACATAGCCGTTCAACTTTTGTGACTTTGCTGCCATTTCAAGTGATCTTTCTGAGCGATGATAGCCCAGTGGATAAGGAACTGGCCCAGTGAGCAAATAGTTCCCGGTTCGAATCCCTGCGGGGGGATGTTACCACTAAATTTGTATTTTCGGATTTATGTACACATTTATCACTTGCTCGAAGATGAAGGAACATATCGTGAGGAAACCCACACGTCCAAGGAAATATATTTCGAAAGACGCGTGACCTAACTAGACCTGTCTTTCTCTCTGGATTGCACAGGTCTGACGGCAGTCGCTCCATGTAAAAAATTTTGTATTCTTCAAATCCTTAGACTTAGATAGCGAACCCCGCAAATCCTAATGGATCAGGAAACGGAATAACGCGAAGAGGGAATTTACGTATAGTAATATTGCAGCATGATCCCACTGTATGCAAAACACGACTCACGCAGCACTGCCAGCATCCCTGAGAGAGCATCCCTCTATCTGCTTTACAATACATGAGAGTTGAGCGAAATGCACGACCGGTGCTCTTGTAGGTATTACCTATCTATCTATCTATAACTTCACGCCAAATCTCTTACGGGGTAGGCAGAGAGAACCGAGTACCACGTGACTCGATCCTTACATACCTCACTCGCTTCTTTCACATTTATTGCTCTTTTCACGCACGCTCGTCGGTTTCTAGGGCTCCTGACATCACCTTCTGATAGAACACGACCAATCTGATCATGATAGGTATTACCTACTTGCAAAATAAGCCAGGGGCACGTAAGTTCTGTCATGATCACACTCAGGACAGCGAATGTCCTTATTGACTGGAGTGGTAGTTACCCTACCATTGATGGAGATTAGAGACGAATTAACATTCAGGATAAATTGATTAACCACAAGCTTCAAAAGGCTTAAGAAATGCAGCAGGGTCCAGTATCAAATGCTTTACTATCAGATCCAAATATCTTCTTTTTTTTATACCACGTCGGGAGGCATACAAGCATACAGCCCACCTGATGTAAAGCGTAGCCTATTAACGCTTGCGATATATTCACTCGCGCGATGCCTCCTCTGCTGCAGCAGCTCATTGGGAGCTTACTGGTGACCTCACTCACACGCAGGAACACAATAACCCTCCAGGGAGTTGTTATTTGGCTGCGATTTTCTGTGAGGTTACTGAGGAGTTACTTCCCCAGACGAGATGCTTTGATGCGCCCTACCTCTCTTAAAATCTAAGAGCGTGGAAAATATTTAGTGAAAGTCAGTACTTCGGCTTGTTAAGATGTTAGTTGATGTTTTGTATTCGCTTCTATAATAAATTATCTGAAACTTTTTTGTCCTTTTCTGACAATATGTTTAAAAGACACGTCAAAAATAATCTACTCGTATGAAAGAAGTGTGTATTACAGAATCAACGAATATCTGACATCGTAATTACAGTGATGTATTTTTTTTAAATAGGAATTGACGATTTGAAGACAGACCTATAGTGGCCAGTTTTTGTTTCGTCTAAAACTATGATAAAATAATAGCATGCAATAAGATTTCATTTAAAGAATATAAGACGTGTCTAAATGCCTGTGAGAGGAAAGGAAAATGAATATTTTTTATCTTTTTATCACCTATCACGACTATAATGGTACTTTTAGAAGGAGGGAGCTATTTTAAGCCCGGCTCATGTGCGCTCAGTTCTACATGCCTGCCTCAGAAGAGATTTTGCGTAATGATATATACAGGTTAAATTACCATTGACTTTCAAAGGAATTTGCATTGACTATTGGGTTGCGGAACCCCAATAAAAAGAAAAACCCGGCAAATAGTTTCATGGCGCTGCCGATCCGCTGGAGTCTCGTAAAGTTTAATTGCAGCTGTTCGTTTATTTTGGTTGCCTCCGTAGAGTGCTTTTGAAAACTTTCGAAAACTGTTTCGACCATTTTCTGTCGATCTATTTGTGTATTCCGCTCTGAGAACTTCACATTTGTAGTATTTCTGAATGAGTCTTGAATTTACATTTGAATACGCAATGGTTCTACAAAGACTTCTTTTTACACTGCGAGTTAATATAAATAGCATTGTTACTAACACAGTAACTCTACAGCAGCTCATTGATGACATCTCGCATTCGCAATAACATATTTGCTACAGTTTTCTGTTAGACGGAGGTACTCCCCAGCCGTGTATGTTTTGATGCGCCTTACCTCTCTTGAAAAGGTATTCTATAGTATTATCGACAGTGATCAGGACCGCTGGATATTAATTTAATAATACGCTTAATTTTGTACGTCGTCTTTACTCAGCCAGAATAACAGCGTGAATGACTCGGCTAGAGCCGCCATTGCAACTCTGTTCCCTCCCTTTTACATCATTTCACAACCATTTAAAAGGCGCGAACATTCTAAGCCTGCAATCATGATACTAATTTACATAAATAGGTTATGCCATAAATTATTTGTACACCAAAAATACTTGTAATTGATACAATATTAAACCACCCTTATTGACTACACTCACTGTGTGATGTCAGTGTGATTATCCTAATTAATTATATTTTATGTGTGCTATATCCGGTCGAGAGCGAGCTGGTGTTGCCAGTAGTTTGTAACAATATCGTTTTTTAAGCTACATTTCTTGCAATCTAGGTATTGTCCCGATTTTATATAAATATAAAATTTATCTAAATCATAACATTTCATTGAAATAGGTAAAGCCGCTTCTGAGATATAAGAAAAGTTTGGATATGTAGGACGAAAGAATGACGAAACAGATATACAATGCAAAAGTGGAAGTATGTAGGAGCTGAGGAAGACCGAGACCTCGATACCACGACCAAATTGGTCGTGTTTTATCAGAAGGTGATATCAGGAGAGAGGAGAGGATAGGTTAGTCTTGATTGTACATCTGTTTCGTCATTCTTTAGTCTTGCATTCTTTCTACATGTCCGAACCAACGGAGCATGCCCTTTCTTATTAGCTATTTATATTATAGCCGACTTCACTAATAAAAGGGATTCAAGGTCACAGTTGGAGATAAACAAGCGGTAATGTTGGATATAAAAATCTTTGTATGTAGACTTTTTCTGTTTCGTATTCATCAAATTAATATTATACATTTTTACTGCGTAACAGTCCAATGTAAAATAAGTGAAGTCTTAGTCTCTAAAAGCCAATTTTAACCACTAATATAGTCAACTAAATATATAACATATTTGTTTTTTTTTAGTTGAAGTCAGAAGCTCTAGCAGCACAGGGAGCGTGCATGAAAAGAGTTACGAATATTAAAGAAATGAGGGCGGTATGTAAAACGAGTCATGTGGTGCCCAGTTCTCTCTACTTACCCCGTAATCATAAAGGAAATAACCTATGGAGACACAATGACGCGATTTGGCATTGTAAATAAAATCACCGCTACGGGTTGGGGGGCTAAAGTAAAATGAGCCGCTCTTATTGGCTAGTTTACCAATCAACGTTGCTTTTCTTATCGGTTTATTGGTTAAAATATCCCCCATTCATCCTGCTGACCGGATCGAATAGCTAAGATATTTAGGCGCTCAATCACTACGTTTTGGTGAGCGAGGGCCTTCATGCGCAGTCACGAGAGTTATTTGTTTGTCGCATTACTTAACTTGAAGATATAAAATGATATGAACATGCATACTATTGATAATAAGGAAAATGGCTGTTTTTGTTAGATCATGATAATAACTCGGTAGTAATCATTTTAGGGCCGGCAACGCATGCGTCATAGTATTTATAGTCCTGGTAAAGAGTCACCGTGGACCTATGGACATTTACAATAAATGTCCATAGGTCCACGGTGACTCTTTACAATCAGGCATGCTGTTCGCTTGTTTGCCACATTAGTAGTAAAAAAACCTCGCAGATGACTTTGAGCGGTATGTAATGAAGTTATGTACACAAAATGGAAGGGCTATTTCGTAAATGATTCGCTGGAAGACTTAGACACGAAACTGACTTAGTTTAACGACTGTCATCTATCGACAACAGCCGGGAACGACGGCTTAACGTGCCCTACGAAGCATGGAGAAACTCGATATAGATAAACCCGTCCATAGACAGGCTGCGGTCGACATTGCTTATACTTAACCTGCGTGAGCGATTAGATGACACGCGCAACGAAGCCATCGAGCTCTCAATCAAAAAAAGAAAAATTAAAAGTCAGTTTGCTAAATCCTTAGACTTGGATAGCGGACCCCATCATGCGGATTAGAAACGGGATAATACTAAGAAGAAAAGCAAGAAAGTTAAATAAAATAAATAAATAAATATTGTCGGACAAATTACACAGCGCCACCTAGCCCCAAAGTAAGCGAAGCTTGTGTTATGGGTACTAGACAACTGATAAACATACGTAAATACATTTTTTTTTGTAAATTGATACTCATCATACATAGAAAATACCCAGACCAAGACAAACAGACATGTTCATGCACACAAATGTTTGTACTGTGTGGGAATCGAACCCACGAGCTTTGGTGTCGAAGTAGTGTAACAACGCGTTTCACCACTGCGCCACCGAGCTCGTCTTCCGAGTTAAAACGCTAATGATGTAACGAACACAAATTAGTCAAGGAGCCAAAGGTAAATATTACGCCATAGGCCAGTGCCCATCCAATGTGCAATGTCCCTAAAAATATGGGAGACTCAAAATGTTTTATGCCACGAGTTGCTGCATTGACATGTGGTCAATTTTCGACTTATATAACTTAATATAATAGATTCAGGCGTTATTTTGCGAAAGTCAAATTTACATGCAATTTGATTTAACCTGCTTTGTGTGCTTCCGCCACCAATTAGTTCATGCGGCCTAGCGCCGGCCGGCACCCACCCACTACTGTTAGTGCGTGCAACATGCCGACGCTGCCATGGCTGCTGCGGTCGTCCGCCATCTGGAACAGAATCCGCATGCCCCCTCCACCACCGTCGCTGCCACGACTGGCCTGGTCGTCGCTGCGACACGTGTTTCGCCTCTCCACGAGGCATCATCAGGCGTTGTAGACGTTAATCGTAAGAATAACATGCTACAAGTGACAAATCCATCGCAGTGCCGTCCCTTATATTGAATTGAGGGTGGGGGTTAATATAATTTATGTATATCTGGTCTAGCCATAAAAACTTTTTTAAATTCTTTAATTCTTTCGATTTCCCGCCGTATTTTTGTTTTGTGTTTATTATCAAATTACAATATGGAATGGGGTGTTTAAGAAAATAGGATTGCAGTGATTGTCTTTCACAAAGTGGGTATGGAGCCGTCGGTCATATTTCAAGACACTTCAAATAGAGAAAATATGTATGTATTACTAGGGTCTTGTATGTATTATTGTGATTGTGTATTATCGTAGTTATTTATGTATTTTTATATTTATGTTAGGTGACCATATAAAGAACAAATTCTTTATAGGGTCGATTATTATTTTATTTTAATTAAAACCACAATCGCGTTTTTTCTCCACTTCCGATGGTTGACTGGTAGAGAATGCAATTAGCATTAAGTCCGCTTTTTGAACCAACTGTATTGTGGTCAATAAAGTATTAAATAAATAAAATAAATAAATAAATATGTCCGTATATCGTACTATCAACGGATATACACCAACACTTACTCTGTTGAAGACCATAAAAGATTAGAGCGACTGCGTGCTGTTGGAACTACAAAGGCTGTTAATACCATAATTCGTCGAAACACCATTAGGAAACAAAACTCGTATCGCGAGAAATAAAGATTCCCGCTAGGAGTATGTCTCTGAAGCTCGGCGCTTATCATCGATATACAGGACATGCCCTAAATCAATCCCTACACTTGAAGAGAGTGAGGTCGATCAAAACGCCTTCTTTCCCGATATGCAGGCGAAAGGCAGAGAAATAACCTCTTTACTGATGAAAAAATGTTGACTATTGAAGAGCACTAAAACAATCAAAATGATAAAAAGTCGTCCAATTGGTCGGAAAAGCACAACGTGGTCATCGTCTTGCATCTGTATTGTTTGGTGGGGGTTGTCTTATCAAGGAGTCACAAATCTTAATTTTTGTGAAAAAGTAGTGAAGACTTCAGCCAAAGTGTATAAAGAGACTGACTTGGATCGTGTTGTACAACCTATCAGTAATACCCTTTTTAAAAATGTACCGTGGACTTCTTTTTTAGGGTTCCGTACCCAAAGGGTAAAACGGAACCCTATTACTGAGACTTCGCTGTCCGTCCATCCGTCCGTCTGTCACCAGGCTGTATCTCACGAACCGTGATAGTTAGACAGTTGAAATTTTCACAGATGATGTATTACTGTTGCCGCTATAACAACAAATGCTAAAAAATAGAATTACATAAATATTTAAGGGGGCTCCCATACAACAAACGTGATTTTTTTGCCGTTTTTATAGATAATGGTACGGAACCCTTCGTGCGCGAGTCCGACTCGCATTTGGCCGATTTTTTTATACATCGTCGAAAGGCATTCGAGCATGGTTGCATGTCTCCCGACATTGTAAAAAAAAATATTTTCCTTTATTATAACTTTAAGAAGAATATTCGCAACTAACTGACAAATAAACCGGAAATAGCAATCCGTGAACAAACCAACATAATCAATGGAATTGACACAAAGTTTATGTAACAAAAGCTAAGAGTAATGTTTGATGACAACGCCAAGTTGGAAAGAAACTTACATCAAAGGCATCACTGACAAACGATGACAGCGTTGAATTATTGATGAGTAATGCTCATCACGTAACGTCTGTACAAAGTCACAATGTATGAATGTAACAGTAATATACTCATCAGTCCTATATTGGCAAGTTTCTTTCGGCATTTCTTCTTCGCCAATGGTCATTTCCGAAATGCTAGTAGATAAAAAAAGAAAGGAAAAAAGTAAAATAAGAGAATAAAATAAGATACAATAAGATTATATTTCAAAAAATGTAAGGCGTGTCTAAGTGCCCTCGAGGGTCCAATGGCAAGATTTTTTATCTTTATCTTTATCCATAAATAAACCAATGGGATGATATTTTAACCAATAAGCGGATAAGTGCCACTATGTCAATCCGCGAAGTACCCAATAAGAGCTGCGTATTCTTTTTTACCCCCCGACCTGTAGCGGTGAATTGAATTGCTACGAAATATTTTTCTCATCCATTCCCTGTAGGTCACTTTCTTCATTCGTGAAAATACCGTTGATCGTGATCTATACAATCTGTAATATATGAATCATCATCATAATTTCAGCCGTAGGTAGGGCGTATCAAAGCAGCCCGTCTGGGGAAGTCTCCACCTCACAGAAAACCGCAGCCAAATAACAACTGTTGTTGTGGTCCAGTGTGTTAGTGAGGTTACCAGTAAACTCCTAAGGATTTGCTGTGTATGCAGCAAAGGAGGCATCGTGCGAGTAATACTTAATAAATTACAAGCATTAATAGGTAACTGCTTTACATCAGGTATGGCGTATGCTTGTATGCCTCCAGACGTTGTATAAAAAAAAATACGAATTTAGTGGTACACGCCAGGATTCGAACCGAGAAACTATTGCTCAATAAGCCTGTTCATTATCAACTGAGCTATCACTGCTCTATATGTTAAATATATTATGAGGATAAAATAATATATATGTCGCAGAGGTAGCAACACTATATTGAGATGCCCGGAAGAAATCAATCCCCATGATGTTAGTTTTAATAATAACGGATCATAATGTCAAGTCGGCGCTTGGGTGGAATCGACATCGTTGAATTGGCAATACCGGTTGTGTTTGTTATGGTTTGCTCGAAATGTCGATTGTCGTCAGTTGTCAAAAACGTCAAGATGAGATCCCGTCATTGGAAGCGGCATTACGAATCGAGCAATGGAGCCAACCGTACGTGTCGCGTCCACCGTATTTTGAACCCGTTGTAACCTGCGATCTGAGCATAACTTTTGTTAAAATTATTTTTGTAATTGGCTGACTAAATATTGAGAAGATTAACTACGCTGGTATTTCACCTTATTCACCATGAACAACGAGCCACCTGACGACAATTATATCCACGTTACGTCATATAGATATATATGTATCAAATGCTTTACTATCAGATACAGATATCTTCTTTTTTTTATACTACGTCGGGAGGCATACATGCATACGGCCCACATGATTAGGGTTAAGACCGGCTCATGTGCGCTCAGTTCTACATGCTTGCCTCGGAAGAGATTTTGCGTAATGATGTATACAGGTTAAATTACCATTGACTTTCAAACGAATTTACATTGACTATTCGGTTGCGGAACCCCAATAAAAACGACAATTATATCCACGTGGATATAATTGCCAATTATACCTAGTCCGGCCATAAGTACTGTTACAAATGAATATGCATTTTTTTTTGCTGACACTTCCATAAATATGTACATATAAGAAGAGAATTGTTATAAAGTATTTACTAAACAATAAATAGACTCCTATCTCGATATTCGTCAATTACAGTTTACTATTTCGTTTACTATTTCTAGCAATGGCGACCACAGTGCCAAGGTGGCAGTTCAATTCGCGCACAAGGCGAATTTTTTTAAGCATGAACATTACTGTTATAAGTAACCTATCTATATAATGTCCCAAATATTTGTACTTAAACAAATTTAAGATACTGTTTTCATTTTTTGCATTGTGATCAAAGTTTAACATCGTGGCAGATAGAGTCGGCAAGTTGGAAAGTGAAAAGTTCCTGTGTTTAATAATAAATTTGACATTCAATACCGGCGCAGTAACAAAAACTATGTTGGGGTGTCTATATGATTGAGAGCTTTTGTATCGACTCGGTGTCTCGCTGTCTGTTTAGTCGATGACACAAGTTATAAATAAATATTGTCGGACAAATTACACAGCGCCACCTAGCCCCAAAGTAAGCGAAGCTTGTGTTATGGGTACTAAACAACTGATAAACATACGTAAATACATTTTTTTTTTGTAAATACATACTTATTATAAATAGAAAATACCCAGGCCAATACAAACAGACATGTTCATGCACACAAATGTTTGTACTGTGTGGGAATCGAACCCACGAGCGTTGGTGTCAAAGTAGCGTAACAGCGCGTTTCACCACTAAGCCACCGAGCTCGTCGTTAAACAATGCTGACTGCAGCCTGTCTTTTGATGATTTTAAATATGGTATGTTTGACCTTATCTTAGAAAAAATTGGTTTACTATCTGGGCTTTGGAGATCTGAGGACAATAGGTAGGAGGACATAGGTATATATGTAATAATAACATAATTAGATTTAAGAAAGATATCAAATTAAAGCAGCCTCTCTGTGGAAGTACCTCCACCTCACAGAAAACCTCAGCCAAATAACAACTCCCCAGAGTTGTTGCCCCCAGTTGATATGTTCCCGCGTGCGAATAAGTGCCAATAAGCTTCGAAGTGTTAGCAGCATAGAAGGCATCGCGCGAGTGATACTTAACGCATTGCAAGCATTCATGAGCTATATCCAGTGGGCTGTATGCATGTACGCATCCTTTTTTTTTACAACGTCATACATATCACTCGCGCGATGCCTCTGTTGCTAACACAGCGACTCCTTAGGAGCTTTTTGGTGACCTCACTCATACGCAGGAACACAACAACCCTCAAGGGAGTTGTTATTTGGAAGCTGTTTTCTGTGAGCTGGAGGTCCTTCCCCAGACGGGCTGCTTTGATGCGCCCTACCTCTCATAAAACATCCAGACCAATACAAACAGACTTGTTCATGTACTCAAATGTTTGTCTGACGTCTGTCCTGACGAAGAATATAATAAGATAATCTGAAGGAAAATGAGATGTAAGAAAAATGGAAGAGAAAAAAAAATGTTTGCGAACCTGAAGCTTCCACTTTGTCTGTGTCAAAGGAGCTGAGAAACTAGGTAAGGCGTTTCAGTTGAACCCACGAAGGAAACAGGGAGCTCCTGAACGGAACATTGCCTGCAATCGCAACTCTCTACTGCAGGCCGGGGAGGTGAGGTAGAATACTTAGCTCTGATTGGTTAATCAAGAAACAAAATCGTGTCGTTTCGGTCATGTTCGTGAGTGTTCGTGCCTATAATAATGTTACAGTGGGGTGCGACAAAAATGTATGATAATCATCAATATCTATAATATTTTTGATAACTCATCATAAAATACACATAGATAATACATAAATAAATAATTATTGTCGGACATAATATACAGCACCACCTAGACAAAGCAGGCGAAGCTATGGGTACTAGACAACTGATAAACATACGTGAAACATTTTTCAGGAACGCCGTTCCTATATGAATTCTATATGTTTGTCTGTGCGTTTGTCCGTGCGTTTGTCTGTGCGTTTGTCTGTCGCTTTTTTTCGAATATTCGAATTTTGAGTTCAGATTCGGATTCAGCATAAAAAGTAGAATAGGAATGTTCAGGAACACCGTTCTTATCTCTTAAGGAACATTGTCAAATGGCCGACATATTAAAAAAAACAAATGTTATATAATTGACGAGCCAGGTGTTCCTCTGGCAATGCAAGCTTGCACATTCTCAACTGGTTTTATATGTAACTAAATACTATTTCTCTAAGGCCGTACAGAAATTGCGTCAGGATAAAATATGCGTAAAATTTAAGCCTTTATTTGCGCAATTACTTACGGCCACATTTAGGCCCATTTATTTATCTTTCAAGATAATAACCAAAGGGCCGCAGATTTTATGAAATCGGGGTTCAAACAACTGAATGAGGCCCCAGGGTCAAATATAAATTGTCCCACATAAAGTAAGGACAAACTAATGAATATTGCGAGCAGAGTGCAAACTTTATGAATCTATTAGATTAGTTTGTTTGTCAACTATATATGACTATTATGAGTCACTTCATATGGACACTGGACCTTGTTTGAACCAGTGTTATGGCGTAGTTTTTAAGATGATTCATTTCCCATTACATTTGTAAGCGTAATATAAAACTACTCAGTCAATCACGACGAGCTGTATAAAGCTCCTGATGGTACAGCAAGCTTCGTGCCGCAGTGATTAGTAAACTAGTGGATTCGATTCCCACACAGGATAAACATTTGTCTGTATGAACATGTCTGTTTGTCTGTCCGTGTATTTTTAAGAAAGTACCTCCATCTCACAGAAAATCTAGGCCAAATAAATATTTCCTTGAGGGTTGTTTTGTTCATGCGAGCGAGTTAGGTCACCAGTAAGCTCCTGAATAGTTGCTGAGTTAACAGCAGAGATGGCATCGCGCTAGAGTAACCGCTTTACATCAGGTGTGTCATCGTATGCCTCCCGATGTTATATAAAAATAATGAAAAAAAAAAACAAATGTGTACAGTGTAACACACTTTTTATTTCTCAACCATGTTTATTTGAAATAATTACTAAAATGAGAAAAATGTGTTTTGAGCTTCTCTCTGGGTAGAGTACACATTACAAGCAATGATGTAGGTATGTAAAACAATGTATGGGAGAGAGGGCAGGGTTTGCCAGAGAGAGTGCAAAAATAGAATAAATATCATCGAGATGCTAGTTACACAAATTCAGCGCCATAACGCTTTTGGACCGAGCTCGTAATGAAGTCGTAAGAATGAGATTTGCTCTGAAAGAGAGTTGTTCCGATGATTCTGGCATGTAGAAAGAATGCCAGAGAGAAGAATGAGGAAACATCTTGTTTTCTAAGAGAGGTAGGGCGCATCAAAGCAGCCCGTCTGGGGAAGTACCTCTACCTCACAGAAAACCGCAGCCAAATAACAACTCCCAGGAGGGTTGCTGTGTTTTATTTATATATAACGTCGGGATGCATACAAGCTTACGACCCACGTGATGTAAAGCAGATACCGTAGCCTACTATCACTTGTATTATATTAAGTATCACTTGCGTGATTCCTACTCTGCTGCTCACACAGGACACCTAACTCCTTAGGAGCTTGCTGGTGACCTCACTCACACGCTGGAACACAACAACTCTCTAGGGAGTTGTTATTTTGGCTGCGGTTTTTTTGTGAGGTGGAGGTAATTCCCCAGACTTACTGCTTTGATGCGCCCTATCTCTCTTAAAATATCCGCTAGACACTTTCATGCACACAAATGTTTGTCTTGTGTGGGAATCGAACCCACGAGCGTTGGTGCCAAAGTCGCGTCATTCACGATTGAGCCACTGAGCTTGTCACTAGACTACTAAGAGCGGCTTGAGCGACCAGAAGGCCGCTCAAATTTTTTAGGGTTCCGTGAGAACAGCAAGGCAGGAAATGGTATTTAATATCATAAAATGAATTATATGATAGAGAGAGTAGCACGTGCGTTGTGCGTGCGTGTGCAGATATAGTACTGATATGATGCTTTTGTTTTATACAACGTCGCCAGGCATACACGCATACGGCCCACCTGTTGTAAAACGGTTACCGTAGCCTACGGATGCTTATACATTAAGTATTACCCGCGTGCCTCCTGGGAGATGTATGTATATCTTGTATGACAAGCTCGGTGGCGCAGTGGTGAAACGCGTTGTAATGCTACTTTGACACCAACGCTCGTGGGTTCGATTCCCACACTGTACAAACATTTGTGTGCATGAACATGTTTGTCTTGGTCTGGGTATTTTCTATGTATAATAAGTATGTATTTACAAAAAAAAATGTATTTACGTATGTTTATCAGTTGTCTAGTACCCATAACACAAGCTTCGCTTACTTTGGGGCTAGATGGCGCTGTGTAATTTGTCCGACAATATTTAATATTTATTTATTTATCTTCACCTCAGATCCCCTAAGCCGTAGGCAGAAGAAATAAGACTCAGTCCTTATTCACCTCACTCGCTTCTTTGATATTCATAGCTACTTTCATGCACGATAGCCGGCCGGCTCTGGATATGATTTTTGACAAAACACAACCAATTTGGCTATGAATTTATTGTACATCTGTTTCGTAATTTTTTCTTCCTGCATTCTTTCATATGTCCGAACCAACGGAGCACGTCACTTCTTATGAAACTACAAGCGTCGTCATCTATAAGTCGAGATAGCCGCTTTACATGAAAAGCAACATAAGCTTGTTTTCAGTAAAAAAAAAACATTTTAATAATATTTTACACTGAATAATCAGTGCTAAGGAAATAAACAATTCCAACATATTATTGAGCGGTGTTGCCGCGAAACTTATATTCTGCAAGCATTATTAACCCTTGCAGTATACGTAAACAATTTCTAAATTAAACTCGAAATTATAAGACCGTTAAGGCCGCGGACAGGGAGTCACAAAATACCTTCTGTTTCGGTAGCGTTTATGCAGGGTTAACTGAGCGGCCGTGGTTTAAGGGACATTCGACCCCTGAGCCTTTATGTGATTGGCGTAAAATGGAAGAGGTTGACACCCACGTTACAGAAAAGAGCCATTGGCAAGGTGGAAACAGTTCGCATTATATGTAGCTGTTACAGCGTTGATCGACTAACCTTTTTAAGAGAGGTAGAGCTCATCAAAGCAGCCCGTCTGGGGAAGTACCTGCACCTCACAGAAAACCGCAGAAATAACAACTCCCTAGTTGTTGTGTTCCTGCGTGTGAGTGAGGTCACCAGTAAGCTCCCAAGGAGTTGCTGTGTAAGCAGCAGAGGAGGCATCGCGCGAGTGATAATTAATATATTACAAGCGTTAATAGGCTGCGGTACCCGCTTTACATCAGGTGGGCCGTATGCTTGTATACCTCCCGACGTAGTATAAAAAAAGACGAGAAGTAGTGAATAAAGAATCGTTGGTTCGAATATAGGTACGTACCACAAAATTTATATTTTACCTAACTTAACCTAACCTGCATATTTGTAATTATCCCTTGCTCGGCGATGAAGAAAAACATCGTAAGGAAACACCATGAAATTATATTTCAAAAACATATAATATAAAAAAATCGGCCAAGTGCGAGTCGGACTCGCGCACGAAGGGTTCCGTACCATTACCTATAAAAACGGCAAAAAAAACACGTTTGTTGTATGGGAGCCCCCCTTCAATATTTGTTTTATTTTGATTTAATTATTTATTCTTAAAGTGAATATATAACTAAATATTCTGTGAATATTTCAAGCGTCTACCTGTTGCCGTTATCAATATCGAGCAAAAATCGGCCAAGTGCGAGTCGGACTCGCGCACGAAGGGTTCCGTACCATTATCTATAAAAGTGGAAAAAAAATCACGTTTGTTGTATGGGAGCCCCCTTTAATAATTACTTTATTATACTTTTTAGTATTTGTTGTTATAGCGGCAAAAGAAATACATCATCTGTGAAAATTTCAACTGTCTAACTATCATGGTTCATGAGATACAGCCTGGTGACAGACGGACGGACGGACGGACGGACGGACAGCGGAGCCTCAGTAATAGGGTTCCGTTTTACCCTTTGGGTACGGAACCCTAAAAAGGACTGGTTTTCTCTCTGGGTTGTGGAGGGCTTAGATAGAGGACCCTGGTAGCATGCCAAGTTGTTTGAATCAAATTGCCTGTAAATTTGAGTTTCGCAAAATAACGCCTGAATCTATTAAAATACTTTATTCTCGTACATTGCTATGACAATGGTCATGTACCGTTCTTGAGAATCACTATAATGTGAAATGAAGATCTTGCCTAGATTTTCCAAAGATACTACAGCACGGGTTTGTACAAATACCACGTGTAGATATTTTGATAGGGTAGGCAAGCCATCAGTGTTGTCCCTAGTGTTGTAAACCTCCGTCAGCTATGGAACTAGTTACGATAAAAATACACTGTAGAACTGTTTTCCCTTATCCCACCCTCACCCTTGCGGAGAACCACACGTGCGGGCTTACGATGTCATCGTTCCACTGTTGAGAATATCTCTTCGCGTACTAAAAAGTTCGGCAACTCCTATCTTTGTCGTACCATTAAAAAGTGGAACGCCTTACCTGCACATGTGTTCCCTCCTTCCTACAACATGCGATCCTTCAAACGAAGCATGAAGAAGCATCTTGCGGGTCAGCATGGCAGCGTTAACTGACAGGATACGGTGTAGTATTGTGTAAGTTGCAGTTGCGATTTGGGCTCCTCTTTCGCTTACCATCAAGGAAAGAGGAGCCACTATGCTGAACTAATATATATAAAAAAAAAACACTGTCATATTTTTCTTCCTGGCATTCTTCTAGTGAAGTTGGTGGGCCTACAAACCGACTGGTCCCCGATGGAATCGTAATTCAAATATACGAATTCAGATTCATGATTTCGAATTTATGTAAGTATTTTTAATAACCATTACAGAAAAGGGCCATTGGCAAGATGGAAAGAGTTTGCATTATATGTAGTTATTACATCATTGATCGACTAGTGAATAAAGAGTGGTCGCTGGTTCGAATGTAGGTACCACTAAATTTATATTTTCCCTAACCTAACCTAATCTATATATTTGCAGAGCTGCGTTAGCCAGGGAAGCTTTATAACCGAGAAAATTGTCTTTTTGCAGTTTTGCGGTTTTCGACTGTTACACGTAGTACTCCTACAGTTTTGAAGCTAGAGAGCTGATTGTTCGACGTAAATTTACCTTAAGTATTGTAGATTCCCCTAAAATATAATAAATTTCGATTAGCTCAATAAAGGATATCGATAAGTGATGTTATCGCCCCAAAAACCGTTCCAATACAAAGTCAATTGGAGCGCGTATGGCGAGCACTGAAAAACAACAACACCGGGTCAAATTAATTGTCAAAATATTTATTGACATAAGGGTTAGGGTTAGCAGCTCTGCTTACGCAGCTTGCTGTTATTTACTTATTGTGCAAAAGCAGCTCTGCCAATGCGCCGCAGGCCCAGCTCCCCTAGTTGTAATTATCCCTTGCACGGCGGTGAAGGAATTCATCATTAGGAAATCCGCACATTTAATATATATTTCGAAACACGTGTGAACTAAACCAAGAAAGCTCTGGTTTTCTCTCTGGTGTTGTAAAGGTCTGATAGACCAGTGATAGCATAATGGATAAAGTACCGGTCTAATGATTTTCCTATCCTGACAGATACCTTCGAGTATCGAGTACCACTAAATTGGTGTTTTCAGATTTGTACATACTCATTTGTAATTATTTGAGGATACCTAGGTGGTACTATCATTGAAACAGTAGTGAGGACTACTTAATACTGATGATTTATTTAACAAAATTTCACATATTTATAATTACAATGATGACTAGATATATTATATATAGATACCGTTCAGGGCGCTGGCCAATCAGCGCCTCGTTAGCACTGCGTAAATACTACGCTTCAGAATCATTACGAGCTAGTCTGCCGATGCGCGCGGCGTCCGATGCACATGCACCTACATATCACTTGCTCAGCCGTGGAGGAGATCATCGTAAGGAAGCCCGCGCGTCCAAGAAATTATTTATCGAGAGACGTACGAACTAAACCCAGAAAGGTTTGATTTTCCCTCTGCATTGTGGACATCTGTCACTTCATGTGAAAATCAGTATCTTCGAAAAAATTCTTAGGATTGGCGCTAAGAAGAAGAAAAAGTTGTATAACTCTGACTTCAGTCGCTCCATGTAAAAAAATGCATCTTCGCCAAATCTTTACATCATCAGGATTTACTAAAGATACCAAGTAGTTTACAAACGTCCATAGACATCACATCCAGCTATTTCAACACACCACCTATATTCATAACAAACTTATCAGCTCGTTTCCAACCTGCAATATCTTGCATTAAATGTTTACCAACAGGCAGATCTTATTCTTATTTGACCGCATGGTTGGATAGGAAATAGTTTGATGTGTTTCGATCTCCTTCAGCTCGTGAGTTGGGCCGCGCCGAAGCGCGAGGCTCAACTCGCCTATTCCAAGATTAATTCGTGAGTCTGGCTGTCACAAACAGATAACATTATTTTCTGTTTGTCACAGGTTGAATTAGATTAGTCGTGCATTAGAAAAAGAAAATCAACTGGGCGAAATGGCATTTTGTCTATTGTTAACATAATTTTAATACGTTAACTTATTCATTATCGTGTACATATACATTTAAACACTTCGAGGAACTCGTAAAGGGCTCTAACGATTTTTTTTGCACGACAACCCTTTAAGGTAGTTTTTATTTGGCTGCGGATTTCTGTGTGGAGACAGCTTTGGTGCACCCTACCTCTTTTAAACACATCCAGCTCTCGATAAACAGGCATATTTATGCACACAAATGTTTGTCCTGTATGGGAATCGAACCGCTGCGCCACTGAGTTCGTCGTAATGGAGCAAGTCGTACTTCCCGAAACTGGCTACTTTGATGCGCCCTCTCATTTTAAATCATTTATGTATTTTTTGCGTATAGCGGATGGACACAAAGTAGTTTAGATCGAATTTTCTATTAATTTGTCTATTTTATATATATTAGAGGGGGTCAACGGAACATGTGGGTCATCTGATGGTATGCGGTCACCACCGCCCATAGACATCAGCAACACCAAAGAGTCACTGATCCGTTGCCAGCCTTTTTAGGGAAACATAGGCTCTTTTCTTGAAGGCACCTATATCGTTATTGTTCGGGAACACCGCTGAGGGTAATTTATTCCACAATTTCACCGTACGTGGTAGAAAATACCTCAAAAAGCGTGGATTGTATAACGCTAAAGCCTGAATCTATTGACTATTAAAATTAAAAAAAAAAAACATTGTTGAAAAGATTTCTTAATTTTTTTTAATAATTAAAAAAAATTAAATGGTTAATGGACGAATTTTTTTTTACACTACGTTAGGAGGCATACAAGCATACGGCCCACCTGATGTAAAGCGGGCACCGTAACCTATTAACGCATGCGATATATTAAGTATCACTCGCGCGATGCCTCCTCTGCTGCTTACACAGCTACTCCTTGGGAGCTTACTGGTGACCTCACTCACACACAGGAACCCAACAACCCTCTAGGAAGTTGTTATTTGTCTGCGGTTTTCTGTGAGGTGGAGGTACTTCCCCAGACGGGCTGCTTTGATGCGCCCTACCTCTCTTAATTTCATCCATTGGGGTCAACGCTCGTTTATGTTTTCTTCTTCTTCGCTTTATCCCGTTCTCTAATCCATTAGGATTGGCGGGGTTCGCTGCCTAAGCCTAAGAGTTTGGCGAAAACACTGATTTGTACATAGAGCAACTACTCTCAGACCTCCACAACCCAGAGGGAAAACCAGATCTTTCTTAGGTGAGGTCACACTATCTATAACTTCACGCCAAATCCCTTGCGGGGTAGGCAGAGAGAACCGAGCGCCACGTGGCTCGATCCTTACATATCTCACTCGCTTCTTTAACATTCATTGCTTTTCTCATAGGTTTCGTTTCTAGGGCTCCTGACATCACCTTCTGATAGAACATGACCAATTTGGTCATGGTAGTTACCTACCATGTCTTGGCCTTCCCCGGTTCCTACATCCTTCCACTTTTGCATTGTCTATCTGCTTCGTCATTCTTTCATCTTGCATTCTTTCTACATGCCCGAACCATCGGAGCATGCCTCTTCTTATTTTAACACCGACGCTCTCTTTCAGACCAACTCTATTTCTAACATCATCATTGCGAATCCGGTCTACAAGCCTTACGCCACAAATTTTGCGCAGTGCTCGCATTTCAACCGCGTTTATTCTACTTTCATGCTCTTTCTGCCATACCCAGCTCTCGCTTCCATAAGTAAGCGTTGGGACCAACACTGCATTGTGTATAGCGAGTTGTGCCTTCTGGCTCAGGATTTTACTGCCAAGAAGTTTTCCCAACGCTCCATTCACACTATTCCCAGCACACACTCGTCTTTCCACACCTGCGGTGTACCTGAGGTCAGATGTCTATCGAAATATAATTTCTTGTACGTGTGGGTTTCCTCACGATGTTTTCCTTCACCGCCGAGCAAGTGATAAATATGTATATAAATCCGAAAACACGAATTTAGTGGTACATGCCGACGCCAGGATTGGAACCGGGGACCAGGTGATCAATAGGCTGATTCCTTACCACTGGGCTATTACTTGTTATCGATACTTTTTTTAGGTAATTTATAGTTAGCTGTTTACCACGCAGCGAAAATACAGAAGTATTTTGACGTTTGGTGGAACTGTGGTTAGTAACGCTACTCTGCCCCACACCTTTCCTAAACTATTAGGGTCTGCTACCTAAGCCTAAGGATTTGGCGAAGACACTGATATTGACATGGAACGACTGCCATCAGTACTCCATCGCCCATAGACAATTGTCTTGATCCCCTAACGATCTCTTGCTGCTTTGATCATGCGGGCGTATAGTGGGTAGTTGTGCAATGAGAAATTCAATGCAATTCGTATCTCATTATAATTTTAAATCAACACTTGTAATCAATGTTCAGGAAAATACGATACGAGAGGACAGTCCCAAGACGTCGTCACTTGCCGCCATTTGCACTAACTCTCCCTTTCTCCCAAGGTGCCAGTGTCGACCTCTTGATTCTGCCAAAGCGCGCCACCGTTCGCGCGCTTTCGTTTTGTTTTAAACATACATACTCATGACCGGATGCGACATATATTTATTACGTGAGCAAAAAATATGAATTACTGCAATTGTAGAAACTACGGTTAAAGTAGTTTCTACAATTGCAGTAATTCATATTTCTTGCTCTCGTCTTCTGAAATGAAAGAATATTAGAATGAATAAATATTCTGCAATGGAGACAGACGAGTGACAGGATTCAGTGTGAATGGAGCATGGACAAACTTCTAGGCTGTCGAAATCTAAGCCAGAATGAGCAGCTCGCTGTACGCAATACGGTACTAATTCCAACGCTAATTTGTGGAAGGTGAAGTATGGCAGAGACAGTATGAAAGTAGAATAAATGCAATCGAGAAGCGATCATTACGAAAAACTTGTGGCATAACGCTTGCTGACTCCATTGGCCATTCTTACCACATGCCCTAAGTCATGTGGTAAGAATGATGAAGGAATGACAAAACAGACATACAATGCGAAAGTGGAAGGATGTACGAACCGAGGAACACCAAGATTCACCTACCATAACCAAGTTGGTCGTGTTTTATTAGATAATGATATCAGGAGTCCTATGGACTAGCAAGCATGCATGAGAGGAACAATGAATGTTAAAGAATAGGTATGAAAGGGCCGCGTGTTACAGTATGCGAATCTTTCTGCCTGCCCCGCAAGGAACCTCGCGTGTAGATATATATATATATATGTCGCATCCGGTCATGAGTATGGATGTTTAAAACAAAACGAAAGCGCGCGAACGGTGGCGCGCATTGACAGAATCAAGAGGTCGACACTGGGAGAAAGGGAGAGTTAGTGCAAACGGCGGCAAGTGACGACGTCTTGGGACTGTCCTCTCGTATCGTATTTTCCTGAAAATTGTTTTTTTTTTTGTATATTTTTTTTTTATTGCGGTTATTTAAAATTACTACTATAAAGACATTGTTTGAGATCTCCTTTTAAGCATTATAAACACTTGTATTAGGAGATTTCGCTCTTCTATTTATACCAATTTAATGTTTAATTAGATAGTTTGTTTAACATTGTTAGTTGGGTGTGTGTGTGTGGACGAGTGCATGCATGCGAGCGTACCTGGGTGTGTGAGTGTGTGTGTGTGTGTGTGTGAGAGAGTATGTGTGTGTGGTATAGCGTGTATAATGTGATGTTATGTACGTTTGAGTGTGGTAAAGTAGAGTTCTAGTAAAATATTTCTGTCCAATTGAGATGAGTATGTGTGACAGCGTTAGTGAAGGTTAGTTGTATTGTGTCATCATCATATTTTCAATTTCATCATAGCTTTTTATTTTTAACCAGGTACCGAGAGTATTTTTACATTCCCGATGAGTTAAGGGGTAAATATTAAGCTGTTTGTTTATTAAGTTATATAGGTGAGCGGCTTGCCTCACATATTGTCTTTTGGCAGAAGTTGTCTTGGCAAATTGTACTGGGACAAGAACATTCTGTCTTCTTTTATTTACTATGATTGGCTTGTATGGTACGGATTTATGGAGTTTTAGAATGGTTCGTAGAATGTACAATTTTCTAACTGTAAGTAGGTCACATACTGAATAAAGGCTTTCCGTAGAATACCTAAAAGGTTTGAAGTGTATTACTTTTAACAATGATCTTTGAGCCCTCTCTAACTCCAAAAATTGTATTTTCGAGGCACCGCCCCATACCGGAATGCAGTATGTTATTATAGATTGAGCTAAAGAAACTGATTACAAGTGTTGATTTAAAATTATAATGTGATACGAATTGCATTGAATTTCTCATTGCACAACTACCCACTATACGCCCGCATGATATCGGATAGATCGAATAATCATACAAATAAGACAACGTACAATAAATATTTTCAGATTAAGTAAAACTTTACACTTTCCCACTGCAGAACTATTACATCTTTTACAAATAAAGCTTTAAGCAACATAATATGTAAGTTTGTCTCTTAAACAATCGTGTGCTTTAAGCTCTTGGTTTAAGCTAAAAGCATTTATGATCTCCAACTTCCTTGAACTAACGCCGCCTAAATGCTTTTGGAGATATGCCAAGTTCCAAACGAAAAATTAAAGTACAGTTAGACGCTAATAGTTATGTTGGTTTGTCTGTCTGTACAATGTGACGAGTTTAGTGATACTTCGACAGCAACGTTCGTGGGTTCGATTTCATCATACGACACGTATTTTTGCGCAAGACCATGTCTGTTAGCCTTACTCTGTGACTGTTTGAGAGCGGTAGGGCGCATCAAAGCAGTCCGACTGGAGTGGTACCTCCCACCTCATAGAAAACTGCATCCAAATGACACCTCCCTGGAGAGTTGTTGTAAGGAACTATGTCAGCAGCAGAGGTGGCATAACGCAAGTAATACTTAATTGCAAGCGCTCATGTACTACGGTTACCGCTTTACATCAAGTGGACCGTATACTTGTACGCGTTCCGAAGTTGTACAACTTCCTAAATAAAGTGTCTTTGATTAAATGGAACTTTACATTTACTGTATAAGCGACTAACAAAGATATAGTAGGCTTACTATTATATTTACCACCAAAGCCAACCGCCACACATCTACCACCACATCGACCCTTGCTCATCCCACTGCTGGCTGAGAACGTCGACTTCCTAAAACGACAACTTCCTAAAATGACAATTTCCGAAAATGACAACTTCCTAAAACGACAACTGATACGTGTCTCCCTTCAACCGAAGGGGTTTAAAGTATACTCCGCCACGCTGCTTAAATATCGGTTAGCGGAGGCCAGTGTTTTCAAGCCGTCCGAGGGTGACTGGCCTGGTGGTCCTGACTTAGCTTAACGACTGTCATCTATCGACAACAGCCAGGACTGACGGCTTAACGTGCCTTCCGAAGCACGGAAAGATAGATAAACCCATCCATAGACAGCTGCGGTCGCCACCGCTTAACCTGCGTGTTCGGTTAAAATGACACGCGCAACGACGCCATCGAGCTCTCAAGCCAACCTCACCTGCACGTAATACATCTCTATAATTAAACGTGGCTCTGGGGCAAGTACGTTCTCTTCGTACACGACCTTACTATTTTCTGCGTTAGCAGTAGGATATACAAAGCGCGAGTGATACTTCCTGCATTGCAAGCATTCATAGACCACGATAACCGCTTAACATCATGTGCGCTGAATTCTTGTATACCTCCTGACGTTATATAAAAAATGCAGCCAGTATCCCTTCATCTTTCAAGTAAAAATAAAAAATAATCCTGCAATGTATTAGGGTCTGTATGGCGATAATACATACATTAAATTACATCTATCTATAGCTTCACGTCAAATCCTTGGACAAGGCAGAGAGAACCGAAGGTCAAATGAGTAGGTCTTCACTCGCTTCGTAAAGATTCATAGCTCTTCTCATGCCTACATACTTCCTACATCCTTGTACTTTCTGCATTCTTCCTACTGGATTTCATGCTTCTCTGGCGTACCTAGCTCTATAACAACAAACAGATCTAACGACTACCCACGCTATGGGGTGGGCGCGAATAAAAAAAAATCGGCTAAGTGCGAGTCGGACTCGCACACCATGGGTTCCGTACCATTATCTATAAAAACGGGAAAAAAAATCACGTTTGTTGTATGGGAGCCCCCCTTAAATATTTGTTTTATTTCAATTTAATTATTTATTCTTAAAGTGAATATATAACTAAATATTCTGTGAATATTTTAAGCGTCTACCTGTTGCCGTTATCAATATCGATCAAAAATGAGCAAAAAAATCACGTTTTCTGTATGGGAGCCCCCCTTAAATATTTGTTTTAATTTAATTTAATTATTTATTCTTAAAGTGAATGTACTCGTATAACTAAATATTCTGTGAATATTTTAAGCGTCTACCTGTTGCCGTTATCAATATCGATCAAAAATGAGCAAAAAAATCATGTTTGTTGTATGGGAGCCCCCTTAAATATTTATTTTATTCTATTTTTTAGTATTTTTTTTACAGCAGCAACAGAAATACATCATCTGTAAAAATTTCCACTGTCTATCACGGTTCATGAGATACAGCCTGGTGACAGACGGACGGACGGACGAACAGCGGAGCCTCAGTAATAGGGTTCCGTTTTACCCTTTGGGTACGGGACCCTAAAAATCATTCCCACTTTACGTGTAGGTACTAATAAAAAAAAATCAGGATTTTATTCTACATCTTGTCATAGGTAATATGTGTATACATGCCAATCTACAGCTTTGTAGTATCAGATGGACATACGGAACCCTAGAGATACTTACAAAAATAAAAACGTAAACAGAGATTCCTGGCGCGGCCAACTGTCACACTGAATATATATCTGTATAATTTAGACGTTACAATAAATTCGTCTTTCATTTTAGACACGTTACAAAACGTAAAAGAAACTCAGAGCCCCATGTTTGCTGAGTAAATTAATTTTCTTTTACATTGAGGAAAAAGTATGATGCCATTTGTTAATCAAATTCAATGAGAGACTGTCGTTTTTTGAAACAATGCGAGAATAAACAAAGAGCAAGAGAGCAGTGGTGGCCCAGTGGATAAGAAACTGGCCTATTGATCAACAGGATCCACCGAAACCGTCGACTAGCACTTTGTTTCTAGATCGTATGAATACATTCTGGACTCATCAACTGCACTAATGTCGTAAACACACCGAGACGAGCCGGTTTCAAATTTGTTTGTCATATCACGGGACTATTCCACCTGAGCCTGCTACTGAGCAGTTTGCGGCACTCAGCGTGAAACTATCCTCTTCACTCGAAGATGTAAGTATAGAATCTCGTGAAGACTTCCCGATCCAATCTGCAGTATGTGCTGAATCTCATTATGTAACTCGCCCATTGTCTTGGATTAAATTTTTCACTGCTAACACGTTCTCTTCCTATGTTTGGGCGAAGATACTGATTTTTACATGGAAGGAAAAACACACCATTCTTAGATTATGTAACACGTCTTTCGAAATATAATTTCTTAGACGTGCATGTTTCCTCAGGATGTTTTCCTTCACAGCTTAGCGAGTGATAATTACAAATATGTCCCATAAATCAGTAAGCACAATTTTAGCGGCACATGCTAGAATAGCCACTGAGCAAAAACTGCTCTTTTCGAGTAATTATATTTTGAAAGACGTTGGCGACGATGGGTTTTGGAAATGTGACGGCAGTCGCTCTGTGTACAAATCAGTGTCTTCACCAAAGGCTCAGGAAGCGGACCCTGCCAATCCTTGCGAAAAATGAAACGGATAACGGTAAAAAGAAGATCATTAACTGAGATTACTACAATCGAAGAAATAAAGCAACGTTAAAGAGAATTTGTGTGCATGCGAGTCAGACCCCTTCTTGCAAGAAAGCAAGTACAGGCGCAGTCAAAACGCTTGTCACGTGCCGCGGCGTCGTTAACGTCTAACGACGTGAACACTTCAGAGACGGACGGCAGTAGGGTCTCCACGCTTGTATTGTCTTGTGGGATATTTCATCTTAATACAATTTCTTTTTGATCTATTAAGTATTTGACTGATATGCTAATGAAGATGTTATGCCTAAACAAGAGGTTTAGAAAGCTATGATGTGCAAGTGAAGCATTACGTTTGAAATGCAAAGTTAAGAAGCAGTTTGCCTAAAGTAAAGAATGCCTATAAAATAAAATGGTTTAGTGGTTAAAGCAAAACATTCTTTTAAAGCACAATATCCAGGTAATTGAACGCGGTGACAGCAAATTACCAAAAAATATCAAAGGCTACAAAGTAATACAGAAATCTAAAAAGGAAATTATTATGTAAATAAACACAGGTTATAAGTTTTGATTTCTAATGTAATTGCAACCCGCCAATTTAAAGATACACCTTACAAGTGTGCACTGTAAAAAAAATGATTTTTCAACAATTTTGTCTCTTTCGTTTAATGCTTTGGAAGTTAAATAGGCGTAAGGCCCATTTTGTAACCGTATCTTATGAATGAGCTTACTAATAACCTCAATCACTCGCAGGAATACAAAAACCGTGGAGTTATTGTCTGACTCTATTCTATAAACTCGAGGTACTTTGAAGCACCCAACCTCCCTTTCGTCAGGATATTGTTCGTTAATGGCCCACCTTATGTAAAGCGATTTTCTTAGCCTATGAACGCTTGCTAACTTAGATATATAAGATAGAGACTTAAGTATCAGTCGCGCGACGTCACACCTCCTAACACAGCTACTCCTTACTCCTGCTCACTGATAGTAGCTAGCAGACACATTGCATAACCATTCTCCAGGTAGTTATTACGTGACTGCGGCTTAAGTGCGGTGGTGGTAGTTTCCCAGATGTGTTGCTTTAATAGTTCCATTTTTAGGGTTCCGTACCCAAAGGGTAAAACGGAACCCTATTACTGAGGCTCCGCTGTCCGTCCGTCCGTCCGTCCGTCCGTCTGTCACCAGGCTGTATCTCTTGAACCGTGATAGTTAGACAGTTGAAATTTTCACAGATGATGTATTTCTGCTGCCGCTATAACAACAAATACTAAAAAATATAATAAAGTAAATATTTAAGGGGGCTCCCATACAACAAACGTGATTTATTTGCTGTTTTTATAGATAATGGTACGGAACCCTTCGTGCGCGAGTCCGACTCGCACTTGGCTGATTTTTTAAAAATACCCACACTAAGAAAATATGAAGGTGCAGTGATAGCCCAGTGGTTAAAGAACCGGCCTAGTGAACAGATCCTCGGTTCGAATCCCGGCGGGGACGTGTACCACTAAATTCGTGTTTGCGAGTTTATGTACATATTTGTAATTATCACTTGCTCGGCGGTGAAGGAAAACATCGTGAGAAAACTCACACGTACAAGAAATTTTATTTCGAAAGACTTGTGACTTTACATGAGAATGATCTGGTTTTCCCTCCGGGTTGCGGAGGTCTGATGGTCACTCCATGTAAAAATCGGTATCTTCACCAAATCCTTAGGCTTTGGTAGCGGGCTCCGCCAATCCTAGTGGACTAGGAAACGGGATAACGCTAAGAAGAAGAACACTAAGAAAAAAAGATACGACCATGCACACAAATGTGCCTTGGTGTTAGAGTATAAAAGTCACAAATAACAAAATAAGAACCATTTTGAACATCTGAACAGGTGACATTGATCACAGATATATTTGAAATTCTTAAACTTCTTTTAACATTTAAGTTCTTTTTCTTTAAATTCTTCACATTTGTTACTTTAGTTTTCGGTGACGTGTTGAAAAAGCGTCATCTAAAATCGAACAGCATACATGAAGAGGTTGATGATTGTGTAAAAAGCGAGAGAGGTACGTTTGAATTGGTACTCATGGCGTTCCTTATTCTTTGTCCCCCCCCCCCCCCCCCAATAGGTAACAGGTGTTACGATTTACGATATTTAAAATCCATCCGTAATACTTAATAGACAAAACGCGAGCAGATCCATGAGTTTCAGCTACTCTATAACACTAGGGGTATATTTTCAGCAATTAGACATATTAGGCTGCCGCCGGTATGTTTTGCGCAGTGGAAGCGCTCCATTTCAGTAGCGCACAGCTAAAATCCCATTTTTTTCTCCTTAATTTACGTCGCAAATTACCCTCATCTATATTCAGATATGCCCAAACAAATATGAATATTACATTTGATATGGTCGCAATAAAAATTCAAAGTCGACGGGATTGCGGTCAAGATAACAAACGAATTTTATTTGAAAAGGATTGAAGCGAGTCAGCGGCCAGATCAGCTCAGTTCGTGTAAATAAAGTTCACACGTAGTATGCAGGCGTTGAATTTTTGAAATGGCAATTTCGATACTTTGCGTGGAAAGATTTCGTTATTTTGCAGTGTATAGAAATTATTTAGTTTTCTATATTACAAAAGAGATTTTCTTGAGAAAAGAATACTAGTAAATGATATGCTAGATTTAATTCAGACCTTTATTATTGCAGACAGAAGTTCATACTTTAACAAGCAATTATTCACATCATCGTAACTGGTCTATCCGTAGAGCGGTTATAGAATGATGATCCTAAACCTATTTACTACACAGTAGGTCATCATTTTAGTCCATATTCGTACTGAATATAGGCCTCCCCTCTAAAGAGCTATTCGTCTCGATCCTGTATCACTTGCATTTATCAATTACCTAGAATGTTCTTTAGGATCTAGTAAGGGGTCGTCCCACGCTGCGTGTATCAATACGAGACGCTATTGAAAAACCTTTCTTTTCCAGCGATTGTCTATTCTACGAACTATGTGGTCGTTCCACTTTAGCATTAGCAAAAAAAGATTTTTTTATCTTTAATAATGGAATAAAACGAAGCAGCTGCCCAAACTTCATTTAATTTTTTTACGTAATCAGTTCCGGTCTCAATAGGCCGCTGGCTGGCCACACCTCAATAGGGTTCCTGGAGTCGAGGATTACTCAATCTCGACCCCGGAAGGTTCACCTTGAGACCTGGGAGGATCTGGCTGCTGCAGCAGGAGATTCAGGGACTCCTTTCGCCTATTGTATGGTGATGAACAACACCGCGTTTTTGTCGTCTACTCTGTAAGCTTAACGACTTCTCTTTTTAACCTCAATATTTTACTACGGCATAGAGCACTGTAAGTCAACAGAATGACATGAATTGCGTGAATTTTACAAATCGTACCGGTGCAGGCAGCTCTGCTAGCAAATTGGACGACATTAACTCCTGTGCAACCGCAGTTGGCGCGATATTGGAAGGGATGGAACACAACATTCTCAATCGCCTAGTGAGGATTGCAGGAGGTAAAAAGCCACCATGGTTGATTAAACCACGGTTGTTTTTTTTATTGTCGAACAAATTACACAGCGCAATCTAGCCCCAAAGTACGCGAAATTGTGATATGGGTGCTAGACACAGTACAAATATACGTAACTACATTTTTTTAAATAAATACTTATGTTTCATAGAAAACACCCATTAAGACAAACAGACAAAAATGTTTGTCCCGTATGGGAATTAAATCCAGGAACGTTGGTATCAAGGTAGCGTTACTAATCACTGCGCCACTGAGTTCGTCAAATTTATGTATATAATATATATTTATTTATTTATTTATTACTCAGATACTATAGTTATTACAGGTTACGTAGATAACAAATGCGACTTATAGCTAGATACGTAGTCGTCATTATAATACTACTACAAATTGGGTTACTTATATACCTACTCAAAATTATACAATGGCAAATATATATATATATATATATATATATAAATTACATTTAATACAATGTCCTTGTTTAATAATATATATCAAATAAAAATAAAATCGAGATCAATAGTAGTCAAGTAGTCAATGAATATTTACATATCATAGTCAATCTACTTTCACTCCATCTAGGAATCTATAAGCTCCGTCAAGTAAACGTAATTCACTGTCTGCAAAGAGATGCAAATCATCAAATTGAGTGAGCATGTCCCCGATCAGCTGAAATGCACGGGCGGTGGGTGCCTGGGAAGCGTGTTAAGTACGGGTGTGAGACCGCTGCAGCAAGCATGGCCATCTACGCGGCGCTACTGCTCCCGAAACATCTTGAAGAATGCGAGTGGGCACTAAAAGATATAGTTTCTCAAGTACTTGAGGACTATCAACTCTGTAATGCAGCATAGATAGATAATGCTTGATGAGAAGCATTTGTCTCCTAAACGCTAGCGTTTCTATCTCATCCATGCCAGAAACAAAAAGCGAGGGATACAGATAAGGGTAATATCCGTAACTCCTTTTGTAAAGCCAGCGAGCATATTTACGCTGCACTTTCTCCAACATAATACTATACTTAGCCTCATACGGAGACCAGACTATAGCTCCATATTCCAGTTTACTACGAACATAACCATTGTATAGTACCTTTGGTACGGTCATATTATCAAATTCGGAAGCTGTTCTTATAATGAATCCTATAGTTCTGCTGGCTTTTTTACATGTGTCTGTTACATGTTCATGGAAGTCAAGTTTATTATCTAACATTACTCCAAGGTCAAGAATATTATTAACTTTATTTATTTAGGCACCAAATAAACTATAGGTTGTCAGTTTTGGACAACATTTACGTGAGAAAGTGATGCATTTGCACTTGTCAATATTAAAAGGAAGACATATATATATATATATATATATATATATATATATATATATATATATATATATATATATATATATATATATATATATAGATATATATAGTTTACGTGTGTATATGTGTGTCTGTTATTCCTCCTATACATTAATGACCTACTAACCGAGAGTACTAAAGGAGAGTATTTTTAATGTACTTTTTGAATACATTGTCAGGAAACGACAGGCCTGTTGCAGGCAACTTATTATAAAATCGAATACAATTTACAAGAAAAGATCTACCAGTCCTAGCAAGCCGATGTATACCTAACTTATTTCTACTTTTTAAGTTTTTCACTGAAGTTTGAATAGGACTTTAATTT
The DNA here is from genome assembly GCA_947507595.1 of Pyralis farinalis. Classification (NCBI taxonomy): domain Eukaryota; kingdom Metazoa; phylum Arthropoda; class Insecta; order Lepidoptera; family Pyralidae; genus Pyralis; species Pyralis farinalis. Next base: position 37,838,292 of record OX382261.1, on the reverse strand, counting down.
TTTTAAATAATCTACCAATGGTAGTGAATGGGTGCCGCTCGACGTTAGTCCGCATCAACTAATCGGTAGCGGAAGTACAAAAATTCGTTCAAATGAAAATCATTACCTGTCTGTATTTACTGCACGCAGCGGTACATCCACTGGGATCCAGATCCACTCGGGTAGATGTGCATGATTATACGGGAGGAACTCCTTTGGTGTTAAAGTATTCCTTTGTACTGGACGCCGGGTACGTAACTAATAGAATATTCCTAATTATCGCAAAGTGTGGTCAGCGTTGTGTTTCCCCCGAGTCGTGACAAGCGCGTACGTAGTGCACTTTTTGTGTGCTAATGATACTCAAACGACGATCTCATATCTCTATGTAATACTTTTTATTACACCGTGGAAAATAACATTATGTGTTAATTTATACGTCGATAGGATAACAGTTACATGGAAAATTGATTTTATGAGTGTCGGGAGGCGTTATAAGGCCTATTTTATGCAAAGTGATTACTTCTAGTACAGGAAGTATAGCTTGTACGTTCCCACCCACTGCAGTTAACACAACAACTCCTTAGGAGCTAACTGATAACCCCCCATCACTTGCAGGAATACAACAACGGTGCTGATGCGCCCTACTTCAAAAATACTTACTTTGAATACAGGAGGATAACGGTCAGGATATTAATAAAATTGAACGTAGGTGATATGTTAAATTCTTATATTTGCGTATACGATGGAGCTGAGCTTATTGGCAAGTTTACTAATATGGGGCCCATTGCAATTTTGAGTGTACTGTAATTCCAAGTAATAAAATATCATCAACAAACCCTGATTTATAATCGTCACGAGAACCTTTGTATCAGCAGATGTTACATTTGAAAGATTAAATGTAACATATTTGGTTTTAATTCAATTTATTAATGGGTTGTCGCATGTGAACCAGTTTAGCATAGTGGACAATATTTTTGCATCGATGCATTTAATTCTTTGTACGAAACATACGACAATGTCATGATAAATATTTTTCAATCACTTCAAAATAAAACTTTTTATATGATTGAGATAAATAATGCGAAGATAAGCTGGAATGAACGACACTCCTTACCGGGGCTACTTAGGGAAGCGATTGACATGAAGAAGCACAATTCTAGAAGATGGTTTCAAGTTGTAGTGTACGTGGTATCTTTTGAGATATGTGCGGACTTCTAAAAGTGTGTAGGGCGCCAAGTAATAAACGACGCAGAAAGAGTGTAGAAAGATAGGTCTTCCCTTAACTCACTGACTTAGGTATATTCGCCATCTCCAGTCATCCCGAGACCGTGGCGTCCGCAACGTCGCCAGAAGAGCGGGAAAATACCAAATCAAATTGCAATAAACCCCTAACTTTCTTAAGTATCCTCCTTTTCGCAAGCTTTCGGCTTTTAGGTTTTATTTACATTCACCTGTCTCTTTTACAGCTTATATACTATATATTAATTAGTAAGACTTCTTACGATACATAATTTAAAAACCTAAAACGCTTAGTCAGGTTTGTAAGGAAATCTAGAACGGGACACTGGGATTTCACTAGAGAATATACAGAGAAGCGCTGTATATTAAACTTTATTAATCAAATTATTATTTGATTTTCAGTTTGTTTGTAATGGATAAACTCAAAAAATACTTAACCAATTTTAAAAATTGTTTTACATATAGAAAGTCACATTATAAGCGAGATCCTTTCGAAAATTGCTGTGAAAAATTGTAAACGTTTAGCTACAAAAGACATAATTAGCCGTGTGCTGCAAAAACTATTTGTGATTCACAAAATAATATTCTATTTTACCTCATCCAACTGAATAATTTGACAGCAATGAATTGTAATTATGTTCTATTTATAAAGTACCTATTAATTTATTTTTCTAGCTGTTACTCGTGCGAAACCGAAGTGGGTCGCTAGTATACTATAATTTTGATTTAGGATAAGAAACTCTTTATATTACTTCTACATTATTCTACTCAAATGAAAGCTAGTTTTATATAACTAGTCTGGCCATAAATACTGTTACATAGATTTTTTTCTTTTTTCAACTCTGTAATTATTTAGGATTTGGAACGCGTTCAGTATGATAAAGACTTCTTTCGATTTCCCGCAGTTTTAAATTATTTTTTTCATGTTGGGATGAAATGGGGTATTAAAGAAAATAAGATTGCTTTGCGAAAGTGGCTATGGATCCGTCGGTCATATTCAAGAAACTTCAAAAGTTGGCCGTATGTAAGCTGACAGCTGTATGTTAGTATATCGTAATATCGACAGATAAAGCAACACTTCCTGTGATGATCATAAAACATAGGGGCGACCGGCTGCTGTTGTTTTGTACAAACGCTGTTAATACTGTTATAGATAGAATTCGCAGAAAACCCAGAATTAGGAAACAAAAAATCTTATCGTGAGAAATGAAGATTCCCGCTAGGACTCTGTCGCGTATAATAAAACAAGCCCTGAAGCTCGAAGCTCGAAATGGATTGATCAAAACGCCTTCTCTCCCGATACGCAGATGAAAGACACAGAAATATTTTCTTTACTGATTAGACAAAAATTATGTTTGAAGAGCACTACAACAAGTAAAATGACAAAGTGTATACACGCAGTTCTAAAGAAGCCGCCCAAGTGGTCGGAAAGGTACAACGTGGCCATCATCCTGCATCTGTAATGGTTTGGTGTGGGGTGTCTTACCAAGGAGTCAGTTTTTTGTTGAGACTTCCGTCAATATGTACATATAAGTTTTATTAATATTACATTTTACCTACTTCATAAAAATAATTGCATATTTATTTGTAACAGAACTTTTATGGCTGGACTAGGTATATATCAATATTTCTCTTTGCCTATCCCTAAAGGGACTTAGTGTGATAATATAGTCATTACATATTGTACATGAAAAGACCTATGAATATTAGAGAAGCGAGTAAAGTGTGTCAGGGCTACGACTTATAGCGCTCGGTTCTCTCTGCCTATCCCGCAAGGGACCAGGCGTGAAGATATACATACGTGCATCGTTGCCTAAATTAAGGTCTAATCTACTCTTTTATGCTCATTTCTACCTGGCCATAGTAAGTAGTAGTATGTGATTCACTTCCCATCAAGCAGGTAGTAAGCTTTTTGTATCCCAACATTGTATAAAAAGAAAGTTAATACAATATAAACTTATTCTCACATCACACTTGTAGTGAGTAAAATCCGCAACATAGTTACTGGTACATTATATTACTGCAGTAATATCATAGTCTTTATTAGAGTAACTACAGTCACATGTACTCCAGTCAGGGATAATGCCCCCACTTCAGTGGTAAGGAAGCAATAACGCGCCGCTCGGATACTGCTTTCCTTTTTATTTTATTTCGACATTCGGCGCAGTACACTCGATGGCAAAGTATTTGGCACACGTCTTTATCGCTCGTTTGTAGTATTTTTATGGCATATAATAACAGTCAATCGCCAGAAAGTAAATAGTAAATTACTGCCAATTGAAAAAAAAATAATAATATGTGGGTGTGATTGAAGATAGACATTTTGCATAGCTAAAAATTTTCTTACAGATTCTTTATTTGCAAGGTCGTAAGTTAGCCCAAGGGTAGCCTAATGTGTATCACATTAGGCTACCCTGGCTAACCTGGAATGTTCAGGAACACCGTTCCCATCTCTTAAGAAACATAGTCAAAATGGCCGCCAAATAAAAAAAAAATTGAATTGTTATATACTTGACGAACCAGGTGTTCCTCTGGCAATGCAAGTTTGCGCATTCTCAACTGGTTTATGCTGAATCCGAATCTGCAGTCAAAATTCGAATATTCGAAAAAAACGCAAACACAGACACACGCACAGACAAACACATAGATTTCATATAGGAATGGTGTACCAAAATATTAAAAAATGCATATGTGTATGTATTAGTTCACGCCGTAATCGTACGTAGGTAGAGGGAACCGAGCATGACTCGATCCTTACATCAGTCGCTTTTTATTCATTGCTCTTTTGAGCAGTCAGAACCCGTTATATACATTTTCCCATACATTTCGCGGTCGTATACGACCACCCGGGTTTCGAAGGGTTAATGTACGCATAATTTACTACTTTACTAATACAGTTGAGATCTCAACAAAATAAAATAAAACTTAAAATATACAAGAATTGCTACAATAAACATAATGTATATTAAATTCTTGCTAATTGAATTTTACGAGTTCCAGATACTTTCATAGTATAATTTACTAATACTTTTCCATGGCCGCATTTGTATCACAAATGCTTTCGTCTTAATTTTTTGTTATTACACGAGCTCCCTTTGTTTGTATTCCAGAGGACGCGAGCAATTAAAATGTCTTATATGAACTGAAATAATGAACCAAAAATGGAGCTGTAATTTTGTAGCGAGCGAGTCAAGTAAATTAAAATAATGTGTATTTGTACTGTGGTTACAGAAAATTTAAGTTTCTGTAATTACAAAGTATTTAAGGAAATGTATGTTTCTGTGTTGCATGTTATTTAAATTTATTTGAGTTGTTATATATAAAATTCAACTCAATTTTTGGTTCATGATTTCAAGTGTTATGCGAATATTTTCATACAGTTGTTTTTGCTACGACTAACCAGGACAATCCTACATATTTTTGTAGTGTAGAATAATTCAGCTCACCCGCATATTCTTAAATATTTGTTGTTGTTGTAATATCTTTATTGTACGTTACATTCAAAATAAATTAAAATAACAATAATAGTACTAGTGTTACAAAGGCGGACTTATCCCTGAAAGAGATCTCTTCCAGCCAACCTAGAGTCTTTGATGGAACAATTTACATGGGCAAAAGAACACACGTACAAACCACTCACTACAACAATACTATAAATTACGAGTACTTAAAAGTAAAGTACAAGGTTATCTAATACGTATACCGAATTTGCTAATAAACAAAACAATACATAAAAATAAAAAAAAAGAACAAAAATATGAACATACATTAAATACATAAACTAAAAGCGAACAAACATGAGATACATTTTTAGGTATGCATCCATAAATGATCACAAAACACCAGTTAAAAATTTCTTTTTTGAAAAAGTTTGAAGCAATCTAAAGAGGAAGCCAATCTTACCTCTAGAGGAAATAATCTACCTTAGCTAGATGGCAAATAAATATTATTATACTTTAGTAATAAATGTAAAATGCAGAATCGGCTTTCGTATTATTTTTATAATTAGTTGTAAGATGTGTTCGGAGAAATATTATTTGTTTATTATTAAGTCTTTAGGCTTGTATTTGACAAAAAAAAACATACATCGAGTCAAAAATATCTATCTAATCACCCAGACATCGAACAACCCATCGATGTCTGGGTGACTAGATAGATATTTTTGACTTTTAGAATCGACATTAATATTTTTTTTGTTTTTAAGGTTACTTTAGTTCAAGTTATGCTTACATGTAAATGTTTTAAGGCTACTTTAGTAATTTATGAGAGGATTACTGCAAGTTTATGTGTGTTTATGTATTGTGCATGTGTACTCACGTGAATAAACCTTTGAGCTCAGTATGCTTCTGAACTAAAAGCAGTTATTTTACTTGAACAGATTTTCAGTAGCGGGTGTATCCTTACAGCTTTGTATATTTTCATCTTCATGAAACTAGTCTTTCAACTTTCCACTGGCAAAATGTCACCGCGTGTGCTGCCTAATTACGAAACGAAGTTTATAAAAGGAATCATCATTTTAATAAGTGAAACAAAAACTTTGTACCCATTTTTACGAAAATTACGCTAACGGAGGAATATGAAATTTGGCACAGTTGAAGTTTATATGGAGAAGGGCAGAAAATATTTTTTTCATAGTAATGTTTTAAAAATACATTAAATTAGTAAAAAAAAACATTACACACACTATGTACCATGCGTTTGATACCCAAACACATATACCGAAATATATATCTACTCTTTTGTTTATGGTTAAAGCCTGCGGTGAAACTAAGAAGAAGTTAATATTATTGGTCTCTAGTATTATTTGTCTATAGTCTTACTGAATGTCAAAAATAATTATGATAATGTCATAGTCATACGAGTAGTTTGTCTTAGATATTTGTACTTTATATATTAGTTATTCAAACTTAAAAATTATATGAGTTAAGGTCGTATTTCGATCACCAGGCGACTGTAGACTAGTATTAGAAAATATTTATGAATTAAGTTGAAAGCCTCATCTATCACGACCAAATTGGCCGGGTTTTATGTTTTGGAGGGTAGTGTCAGGAGCCCTAGCAATCAGCGGGCGTACATGAGAAGAACCATGAATGTTAGAGATGCGAGTAAGGTGCGTAAGAATTTTCTCACATGGCGCTCGTTCTCTCTACCTTCCCGCAAGGGACTTAGGGTGAAGATTAATATAGAAATTACTTATGAATTCTTAAAAACCCCCGGAAATACCAAGCGGGCAACGTAATTTCCATTATGTTGACATAGGACTGTTATGGAAGCAGGGGTCATTTTGTAGTAATAACAAATGGCCGGAAGTACTCTTGAATTTCGATAAAGTAATTGATTTTAAATTATAAGCGGTTTAAATATACTGCCTCCGTAATTTGCACTTACACTATTTAAAATGTTATGCAAAACCAGTCTTCAACAAAAATATACGAATTGGTATGAACCCTAAATATTTTTTTTAAATCGGGATATTAGCTGTGTTAAATTTGATGAAAATAATAAATAAATATTGTCGGGTAAATTACACAGCGTCAAATTTAAAGAACCATTGTCCAGGATAACATATCGGTAGAAAAGTTTAGTGCTAATGTTAATATAAAATTTTAGTATATAATATATGCGAAATTGAGGTAATAGGTTCCCTGCCAAACTCACATACCATGATAAAATTGGTCGTGTTTTATCAGCAGGTATTGTCGGGCCTATTCGTCCTGCGAGCGTATTTAAAAATCGCGTCATGTAGCGATCGATCCTCTACCTAACCAGCAAGGAAACTGACTGAAGATATAGATAGATATATTATACAATAGAGAAGCTAATTTTCTTCTGCGGCTCCGAGGTTGGGTTGGCTCTTGCAAATGAGGATCGTAAAGTATCTGGTTCACATTCGAACGGCATTAAGACTGCGATTCATACATAATTTAAGTTCTATCTCCATTTTTATTATAAACGAGATAAAACTTAAATTATGGATGAATCGAACCGGAAACGAATTTTAGTCTAGCAATCAGCTAGACTAAAATTCGTTTCCGGCGGTAGGGTTGGTGAACAGCTTGTCAGCATTGTCCATAAGATGTTTTCTGGTCGCTGACTACAGCAATTGAAGAAAACTTCCGCGTCCGATAAAGCCGATTTACTGGATAATATCTTTGTTCTGTACTAAAATACTAATATCGGAAAGACCGTGTCCGTAACTAGTGGTGTCATGTCTCAATGCCGGAAATCTCTATCACCCAGCGAATTGTCCGGCGGGAGCTACTCTGAAAGGTGAAAGGATTAAATTTGTGTTAATGATATGAACCATTTCCCAGTTGAAAAACAATGAAACCGCTTTTCATTGTTTCACATTTTTTTAATCCTTATAAGGTCTACAGAAGTTGGGTCAACAAATGTGTGCATAACGTATTGTATTTTATTGTATGTAACCCTATTGTATTTCATTTATTACTTCTTCTTCTTCTGCACTTCTACTTCTGCTAATACAGCAACTCCTTAGGAGTTTACTGGTGTCCTTACTCACACGGAGGAGCACAACAACCCTCAAGGGAGTTGTTATTTTGCTGCGGTTTTCTATGAGGTGGAGGTACTTCCCCGGACGGGCTACTTTGAAGCACCCTACCTTTCTTAAATCATCCAGACCAAGACAAACAGACATGTTCATGCCCACAAATGTTTGTCTTGCGAGGGAATCGAACCCCCGAGCGTCGGTGTCAAAGTCGCGTCATTCACGACTGAGCCACCGAGCTCGTCAATGTTTAAAATAATTAAACACATTTATAACCAATAATAACAGTGAACAGCCTAGCTTCTATAAAGTATGACCTGAAATAACCAACAGGCTTAACTTGAAAGCTCTAAATTTGAAACTATCCAACCTTATAAGCATAATCCTGGAAAATTTCATAACAACTTCTCGGAGCTTGTGGCACCATAAATACATTTTTGACTTTAAGAAAACGGTAGGTTTAGTCCGAGGATTATCGACCTTAATACGTTGCGTTAAGGTTTACATGACGGTGGATGAAGCCAAATATTTAGATAAGTTGGTAATATGGCGCTTTATTAAATTCTGTAAATTTTTTGATGTCATAACGTGCGGAAAGGTTAAATTTATGTACAACGTAATTTTATTAACTGTAGTAGACACAGGGGTGATACTAAAGCAACGACATATTAATATTTCTTCGAGAAGTATATGTATACATTAAAGCATGTTGTATTACACCTTACAATTAACTACTATATCTATGCTTACAATACAGAAAATTGTATATGACGCTGTCATCTATCGTTAATAGCCGAGACCGATGGCTTAACGTTCCCTTCAAAGCACGAAGAAGCATGATATATCCATGTACACATAGACAAACCCATCCATACATATAGGCTGTGGTCGGCGTTGCTTAACCTGCATGATCTGTTACATAGTGACGCGCAATGATGCCATTGGATAATTACAACGGAGCCTCGGCCGATTTAAGGGTCCGTACGCAAAGGTATCAACGGACGTTTATTAACAAGGCAGTACCGCTATCTGCCCATATGTCTATCCGTCTGTCTGCCTGACCATCCATCTGTCACAAATCTGTATCTATTCAATCATTACTGGAGAGATACAGAGATGTAGAACAACCTGAAATTTTCACAAAGTATGTATGGATATAGCAATCCACACTCGTCACACAATAAATGTGAAAGTGTGTTAGTTTGATCGTTTGTCATTCTGTCACATCAAAACGGAACGACGGAGTGATGTGATTCTTTACATGGAGATACAAGGACGGACTAAGACTGACATTATGCTACTTTCTATCGCGACAAAATAGCTCACTCCCACGAAAAAAAACATGTATTGTTTACCTTTGACCACGCAGACGTAGCCGAGGGTAATAGCTAGTAAATATTAAAAACTAGAAACATTTATTACGTTGATACTGTTAATTGTTGGCGCTTGGTGGAATTTTGAAGACATCTCGTTAATGTTAATACTTAGTATCAAGTATAGATACAGCATTTACTGCATATAATGGTTACATCGCATCTATTCTCCGCTATGGAATTATTTTCTGGGGCAATACTACCAACACAAAAATGGTGTTCAAGGCGCAGAAACGATGCGTTAGAGCGATATGTGGATTGCGTAAGACTAACTCCTGTGAACCTTACTTTAAATCTCTAAAATTGCTTACTCTTACGTATATTTATATATATGAAGTAGCAGTTTTTGTTAAAACTAATTTGAATCTATATACATTATCGTCACAAATGCAAGCGCGTAGTCTGAGGAATCCGACGAAACTATGCCTGGGACAGTCTCACACAGCACTTCTTAACCCTTCGAAACCCGGGTGGTCGTATACGACCGCGAAATGTATGGGAAAACGTATATAACGGGTTCTGTAGGCCGATTCTACTAAAAAACTGCAACTGCACTGCAGCGCGGCGTGTGTCAAAATGCGTACATTTTGACGTTTTATTAAACGTCGCTTCTGTCAGATCGCTTAAAATGCGTTCATTTTGACGTTTCGTTAAACGTCGCTGCTGTCAGATCGCTTAACGTAACGTCAAAATGAACACATTTTGACATACGCCGCGCTGCAGTGCAGTTGCAGTTATTTAGTAGAATCGGCCTACTGACTGCTAAAAGCGTGTTCCAAATGTCTGTAATTATTTTTAACCACATACCAAGTTACATGAAGGAGCTACCGTTATTAATATTTAAAAAACGATTGAATGTAATGTTAATTGATAAGGTCTACTATCGTGTCCATGATTTTTTGAAGGATAGAGATTTTTGACATTAGATTATTATTCGACAGATTATTTATTCACTGACACCATAGATTTGAAATTAGACAAATATTAATTGAATTTAGAAATGACATGACTCAATGAATTGATTATAATTTAATGCATGTTTCGTAAGTTGAGAGAGTTATATACTATCTCTCTCTATTGTAAGCCTAGTGGCAGGTCATAGCCGATCATAAATTGTACATCTGTAAGATCATTGAAATACCTATGTACCACAATAAAGTATTATTAGTATATTATTATATTATTTTGATTCACGGGTATTATCCCGGTCATTTGTTAGGCGTGCGCGGGGATAAGGATCCAACGCGTAGAGGCCCCTTTGAGAAGCTTGATGTAATGTTGTATAGCCGCCGTGACCTTGTCCAGGGGATATCAATGTGATACCCATGAACCAGGTCACGGCAGGTATTGGGAATATTGCAAATGTGTTGGAAATTATTGGGCTATTAGGTCTGGAGGGATTATTGGTACTGGGCTATTATAGAAGAGGGACGGACGCCTGTCATAACTATCATATCTGATGTTACTTCCGGCGGGCGGTGGCTCGCCACTCACTGGATGATGGACCCGAAATGCCAGAGAAATTCGGCCGGGGGCAACACCGGTGTGAGTGACTCAGGGGTGTCGAGAGGTGTGCTGCGCTTTCTCCGAAGTTACTCGCGGCGTTATGCCCTTTAACACTTCCATCCCTGGAGCATATCACCTGATAAAGTAATATGCTCTATCGACTCCTCTCTGGACGGCCAATGAAGGCAAGCCAGAGCTGAGAGTCCTGCGGGCCTTCTTGATTTACACTCCGACCGACGAAGACACGTCGGAGACGAAGGCCCTGATTCTGAGTCGTTACGCACCAACAGCTCGCCACAAGCTGCCCTGCGGGCTTAGTATTATTATTAACTTGTACAGATTCCACGTCACAATTGTGTATATTAATTATATGGTATAGTATGGTTTAAGGAAAAATATTTTGATAATGCCGTAAAGGTGAAACCGATCGGTAAAAACATAATTAATTAATACATTTGTGAAGTGTAATGTATACAAGCGTAAGTGTTAACATTAATAGGAATTAGACACAGTTGAAAATTAAAATTCAAGGAGTGTATTTCTACCAGCGTCCTTTCTTCACCGTAGTACGGAACACTTGGTGTGCGAGCCCGATCGTACTAGGTTGTTTGAAATCGGTTGTATATTCACACAGTCGTATACCTTTTGAATGCGTGTCTCGCCTGATACTTTATTCCTTCCACCATAGACACAATGTACGCTCGTCGTTTTAACGTATGCCGCAGTGCCTCCGCCGACTACTCCCAAGTTGCAGCGAGTTGCAAGCGTGACTGCAGTTTGTGCATTGTTCCCAACTAGTTAGCAACTTGCGCACCAACTATTTAACGTGTGCTAGTAAATACAGCACCAACTGTTGCTTGTTTACTGGCAAGTTTGATATTAATTTATTTCTTACCCGGTAACCAAAATGGGGGTTATGTTTGTTGAACATATAATATGTATATCCATTCAGTTGTTATCTCATATAGCATGAATTGAATTAAAGTATATCGCCGAAGTGATTATTTGTTATTTACCCGACTGACCAAAAAGGAAGACAGTGTGTATGTTTATCCGTTTCTTTGAGATTTCCAATAAAGTATTGTCTTAGGTTTTCGCGATTGTTACACATTGAATTGAACAATATTTAACGGAAGTATCGCGTGTTTTAATTATTTTGTTGAACCTGACGTTTCGAACGCTTTGCAGCGTCCGTGGTCGCAGGAAGACAACAAACGTCAGGTTCAACAAAATAAATAAAATCTCTATCTATAACTTCACGCCAAATCCCCTGCGGGGTAGGCAGAGAGAACCGAGCGCCACGTGACTCGATCCTTACATATCTCACTCGCTTCTTTAACATTCATTGCTCTTCTCATGCACGCACGCCGGTTTCTAGGGCTCCTGACATCACCTTCTGATAGAACATGACCAATTTGGTCATGGTAGGTAAGTCTTGGCCTTCCCCGGCTCCTACATCCTTCCACTTTTGCATTGTATATCTGCTTCGTCATTCTTTCATCTTGCATTCTTTCTACATGCCCGAACCATCGGAGCATGCCTCTTCTTATTTTAACATAAATAAAATAAATAAAACACGCGATATTTCCGTTAAAAATTGTTCAATTCAATTTCCAATAAACTTGAGCGGCTAACCCCGAATTTACACGACCTATGTGATGAAACTTCATGCTATTGAATGAAGTACCAGTAAACTGTTAGAAGTTGTTCTATTACCAGCAGAAGTGAAATCGCGAGTGAGACTTCAGGTATTGCAAGAATTCATTGGCTCATGGTATCCTCTTTACATCGGATGAGCCGTACTCTATTTATGCAACGTCGGGTAGAATGTAAGCATACGGCCCACCTGAAAGCTGTTTCAACTCCTTAGGAGCTTACTTGTGACCTCACTCACACGTAGGAATATGTTGTATTCCTACACTCTAAGAAGTTGTTCTTTGGCTGCGGTTTTCTGTGAGGTGGAGGAACTACATCAGATTGGCTGCTTTGATGCACTCTACCTCCCTTAAGAACACTCAGATCTAGACAAACAGACATGTTCATGCACACAAACATGTGCCCTGTGTGGGAATCGAACTCGTATGCGTTGGTGTTAAAGTGATGTAGCAGCGCGTTCCACCACTGCACCACCGATCTCGTCAGTTGTATAAAAAATGGTGCTCCCGTAGTCGGGCTGCTTTGATGCGCTCTACCACTCCTTGGTCAGAGTTAGTTAATCAGCGGGACGTATAACGTGCAGGTGGAGTTGACAAAAGATAGCGAGACACTTATGTCCCATATACATGTATGTATATCTTCACGCCAGGTACCCTTGCGGGGTAGGCAGATAGAACTGAGCGCCATAAGACGCGGTTCTTACGTACCCCACTCGCTTCTATAGCCGATTCCTAGGGCTCCGAGATCACCTTTGATAAAAAACGACCAATTTGGTCATAGTAAGTGAGTTTATATGGAGTTCTGTAGCCATCTTTGGGCGGGAGCACCTGGATATCAGCTAGGCCCTTGCCATTCGCAGATACGAGCTGTGAGGATCGTCGATGTTCCTCAAATCACACACGGTATTGAGCCCTTGAATTTGGATAGAGATTTTGCCTCCCTACACGTGTTCTACCGATTGTATATTGGGCTGCGTTCTGAGGAGTTGTGCGAGATTATGCCAACAGCCTCGTTTTACAATCCCACAGCTTACCGACGGTGGAAAATCTTTTTCTTACACTGGAACCGCAATGGTCGCGTACTGTACGGTTCCAGAGAAGATTTCTACCAAGATCTATTAAGTTGTGGAATGAGTTCCCTGTCGAGGTTTTCCCAAGGTATTACAGCATGAGATTCTTAAAGAAAGGCGTGAAGAGATTCTTACGTGATCGGCAACGCAAGAGTAACACCCCTGGTGTTGCAAATGTCCATTGGCTACGGTAACTGCTTACCGTCAAGCGGGCCGTACGCTTGTTTGGCACGTTAGCGGTATAAAAAAAAACGTGTGCTTTAGACCACACGACTGAAGTAAAATTTCTTTAGCTCCATAGTGTGATACAGACAATATGTCTGCACTGTGTCTTAGATATACGAAACTTAACTCGCTATGAGAGAAAGAAAATGTGTGCTCGCACCTCTCTCTCTTGCCTCTACAGGAATATACGAAACGTAACTCTCTCTCTCTTTCTATCTTTACTAACTTATATCTCCCTCTCAATTTCCGTTCGCCTCGCCCGATCACACTTTTCGTAACGCTCTCGTCATGCATTCACCAGCTTACTCCCCAAGTCAAACGTGCGTAAAGAAGTTTTACTTCAAAAAGTGTTGGACCTCCTCGGCTTCTACATCTTTCCACTTAAGCAATGTACATCTGTTTCGTCATTCTTTCATCCTCTATTCTTCATAGCCCATGCGCAAGTCACGTTATATTCCACATTACGACTCCATGAGATTTTCTAACTTAGCTTACATTTCCTCGTGCTTTACATAACTTAATGAACATTTCCCCATTTTCCTCGAAACATACTGCACTCAAAGAAACTAGGTGATCTCAACAGCACGGAGCAGTGCTACAGCCCGAGGAATGACTTCAGCTTTACAAGGTACGAATACAGCCTCTTGTGTCGTGCTGTGTTCATAGCTAGCTTATAACTGAACCTGTACCAGCTTGGTCTTTGTGACACGTTTCAGAGGTGAAAAGAAACGACGGTATTTACAAACAATTTAGTTCTGAGGAAACATTGGCGTTAGTGACGATCTCGTTGGCGCAGTGGTAAAACGCTGTTTTTAGGGTTCCGTACCCGGAGGGTAAAACGGAACCCTATTACTGAGACTCCGCTGTCCGTCCGTCCGTCCGTCCGTCTGTCCGTCTGTCACCAGGCTGTATCGCATGAACCGTGATAGTTAGACAATTGAAATTTTCACAGATGATGTACTTCTGTTGCCGCTATAACAACAAATACTAAAAATTAGAATAAAATAAATATTTAAGGGGGCTCCCATACAACAAACGTGATTTTTTTGCCGTTTTTATAGATAATGGTACGGAACCCTTTGTGTGCGAGTTCGACTCGCACTTGGCCGATTTTTTTTTATAAAACGTCGGGAGGCATACAAGCATACGGTCCACCTGATATAAAGCAGTTACCGTAGCCTATTAACGCGTGTAATATATTAAGTATCATATGACGAATATAGTGGCACACGGCCACGCCGGTGATCGTACCTAAGACCACCGAATAATCGGTCAGTTCTTATCTACTAAGCTATCACTGCATTTCTGATGATAGCCACATCCACCAACTACATAAACCCTCGCTCATCCCACTGCAGGGATACGGATATATAACCCTTCAACCGAAGTGGTTTAGAGCATACTCCGAATAGATAACCCATCTATAGACAGGCTGCGGTCAACGTTCCTTGACCTACGTGTTCGGTTACAACGATTATTGTTGCATTGTTACCAAAATTTAACTTAAGTTAACTCCGCGTTTAAATAATACGTTAAACAAAGGACCCTCCATCAGATAGCAAATTGAAGGGTGGTTTGTAAATAATTGCCCATTAATAGTGTAATTTTCACCCTAACAAGTGACTAATCACCCCGCTGCCCCGTGACCTGGAAAGTTCAAGTCGTGAACCGGACATTAACCAATGAATAGACTGCTATAACTGTTAACCGAGTCATTTAACTGGACGTCCTTCAACAAAATGAATACCATTTATACTATCCGCAAACTGTATTTTGTACGTAACCTGTATACAATATTTTGACAAGAGAGGATATGTACACCAAAGCAACCCGTCTGGGGAGGTACCTCCACCTCACAGAAAACCGCAGCCATATAACAACTCTTTTGAAGGTTGTTGTGTTCCTGCGTGTGAATGAGGTCACCAGTAAGCTCCCAAGGAGTTGCTGTGTAAGCAGCAGAGGAGGCATCGCGCGATTGATACTTAATATATTACAAACATTAATAAGCTACGGTGAGCGCTTTACATTAAGTGGAGCGTATGCTTGTATGCTTTCCGACGTAGTATAAAAAATCGGCCAAGTGCGAGTCGGACTCGCGCACGAAGGGTTCCGTACCATTATCTATAAAAACGGCAAAAAAAAAATCACATTTGTTGTATGGGAGCCCCCCTTAAATATTTGTTTTATTTTAATTTAATTATTTATTCTTAAAGTGAATATATAACTAAATATTCTGTGAATATTACAAGCGTCTACCTGTTGCCGTTATCAATATCGATCAAAAACTAGCAAAAAAATCACGTTTGTTGTATGGGAGCCCCCTTAAATATTTACTATATTCTATTTTTTAGTATTTGTTGTTATAGCGGCAATAGAAATACATCATCTGTGAAAATTTCAACTATCTAGCTATCACGGTTCATGAGATACAGCCTGGTGATAGACGGACGGACGGACGGACGGACGGACAGCGGAGCCTCAGTAATAGGGTTCCGTTTTACCCTTTGAGTACGGAACCCTAAAAAGATATAAAATGCGCATCAAAGCAACCCGTCTGGAGAAGTACCTCCACCTCACAGAAAACCGAAGCCAAATAACAACTCTCTTGAAGGTTGTTGTGTTCCTGAGCGTGAGTGACGTCACCAGTAAGCGAGTATTACTTAATATATCACAAGCATTAATAAGCTACGGTAATCGCTTTACATCAGGTGGGCCGTATGCTTGTATGCCTCCCGACGCAGTATATAAAAAAATATATGCAAACAGATATGTTCAAGTACACAAATGTATCTCATGTATGGAATTCGAGCCCCTCGTGAATTGAAAGCATAATCTTGTGTTACATGCAAGTCGTCTCCACAAAATAAGTAATTCTTTTATGGGGCAATATATACGGTTCTATAACAAACTTCCCAGCAATATAAGAGAATTGTCAATTAACAAATTTAAAACTACTGTTAAAGCCAAATTGTGTAGCAGGGCATATTATAAAGTATCTGACTATATTAATGATAAAAATGCCTGGGAGTGAGTCGATCCAATTATAATGTAATTAATAAAATATGTAAATTTGTTTGGATACCAAAAGAAGGATGCCTGAGTTTTTTGGCAGTATTTTTATCAGTGCTCACCTAGTCATGAAATGCATGGTAGGGGAAAAAATTGTGACGATTCCAAACATATGTAGCCATTTTTACGGAATAAAAAGATTTTGACTTTGACTTTGACTTTGAAAGTTGCGTTACTAACAACTGCGCCACACGGACCCTCTGATAACACACGACCAATTTGGCGTCGGTGAATCGTTTTCGTATCCTAGTGTTAATATCAGATAGGAATTTATTAATATAGCAGATGTTATTTTCGGCCCAGATTTGGTTATAATTGAATCAGGACCCAAGATGTTGGCAGCTGTTGCTAATGACCAGGCGTTATTTCGATCTTAAAAATTGTGGATACACTACTCACTTGACCTTTGACAAAAATATATAAGAACTAGCTTTTTTTTAATAAAATGTATCCTATGTTACTTCTGATACCTCTAAGAATATGTGTACAAAGTTACATGATGATTGGTTGAGTAGTTTTTGCGTGAAAGCGTAACAAACAAATGGACATTCACCTTTATAATATTATATATATATATATATATATATATATATATATATATATATATAATATATATATTAGGATATGGATGATATATGTAACAAAACTTGGTACTCGACTTCCTTCGTACAAAATCACCAGTTTAACACCTAGATTTGAATACAAATATCTATAATACAAATAATATGCAAATATATATATACAACATGGGATCCTTCAAACGAAGCGTGAAGAAGCATCTTGCGGGTCAGCATGGCAACGTCAACTGACAGGACACCGTGTAGTATTTTGTCAGTTGAAGTTGCGATTTGGCTTTTTCGCTTACCACCAGGCAAAGCGGGGCAATTATGCTAACTTACATAAAAAAAAATCTATGGAATTTTATCCCAATCCGAAAGTTTGCTTAATATAATATAAAGTACGTTTTTCACACACTCATACACAACAAAACTTTAAAAGAAAATACTACACATAATTGTACTCGCTTAACTCAAAGACACACAGATAACAAGAACACATACCGTGAATAAATGTGTTTTGTGTTTACATTATTTTTCACTCATTATTTCTTTTATGGCCTTTGTAAAAAAACAAACGCATTAGTTGGCCTATTCAAGAAGTGTAGACATCACTTCTTGAATAGTAGCCTATACAAAGTAATAAACTAAACAATGGGTCGGCAAAAGTGACATCCCTGGTGTTGCAAATGTCCATAGGCTCGGTAACTACTTACCATCAGACAGGCCGTAAGCTTGTTTGCCACCTTAGTGGTATAAAAAAGAACTGCCATATCACCAAGTTGTTCAACATTTTAGAAGTTGGAGCTCTGTAAACTCTCGTAACTCAATCAAATCAATCACACTTTTTTAATCATTAAGTACTAGCTGCTGCCCGCGGCTCCGCCCGCGTGGATTCAAATAACGTAGCCTACGTGTTAATCCAGATCATAATCTATCTACGTGCGAAATTTCATTCAAATCCGTTTAGCCGTTTAAGTGTGAAAGAGCAACAAACATCCATACATACAAACTTTCTCATTTATAATATTATAATAGTCTGTAGTCTGTAGGGGTCTGAACTGATGAGCTCCGTGGCGCAGTGGTGAAACGCGTTGTTAAGCTACTTTGACACCAACGCTCGTGGGTTCGATTCCCACACAATACAAACATTTGTGTGCATGAACATGTCTGTTTGTCTTGGTCTGGGTATTTATATGTATAATAAGTATGTATTTATAAAAAAAAAATATGTACGTATGTTTATCAGTTGTCTAGTACCTATAACACAAGCTTCGCTTACTTTGGGACTAGATGGCGCTGTGTCATTTGTCCGACAATATTTATTTATTATTTATTAATTTGTTGTCTACACTCGACTTCACAGGAAACCGCAGCCAAATGACAGCTCCCTACAGGGTTATAGTGTTCCTGCGTGTGAGTGAGGTCACCAGTAAGCTCCTAAGGAGATGCTGAGTTAACATGGCATCGCGTGAGTGATATTTAATGTATTACGTTTATACGGTAACCGTTTTACGAGTTAGTCAAAGTCAAAATCTTTTTATTCCATAAAAATGGCTACATTTGTTTGGAATCGTCACATTTTTAGGGTTCCGTACCCGTAAACGGAACCCTATTACTGAGGCTCCGCTGTCCGTCCGTCCGTCCGTCCGTCTGTCACCAGGCTGTATCTCATGAACCGTGATAGTTAGACAGCTGAAATTTTCACAGATGATATATTTCTATTGCCGCTATAACAACAAATACTAAAAAATAGAATAAAATAAATATTTAAGGGGGCTCCCATACAACTAACGTGATTTTTAGGGTTCCATACCCAAAGGGTAAAACGGAATCCTATTACTGAGGCTCCGCTGTCCGTCCGTCCGTCCGTCCGTCCGTCCGTCTGTCACCAGGCTGTATCTCATGAGCCGTGATAGTTAGACAGTTGAAATTTTCACAGATGATGTATTTCTGTTGCCACTATAACAACAAATACTAAAAAATAGAATAAAATAAATATTTAAGGGGGCTCCCATACAACAAACGTGATTTTTTTTGCCGTTTTTATAGATAATGGTACGGAACCCTTCGTGCGCGAGTCCGACTCGCACTTGGCCGATTTTTATAGATAATGGTACGGAACCCTTCGTGTGCGAGTCCGACTCGCACTTGGCCGATTTTTTTTCCCTACCGTGCAGTTCAAGACTAGGTGAGCACTGATAAAAATACTGCCAAAAAACTCAGGCATCACTCTTCTGGTATCCAAATAAATTTACATAATTTATTAATTACATTATAATTGGATCGACTCACTCCCAGGCATTTTTATCTATACATCTATACAGACAAATAAAATTTGTAATATTAAAATAACGGCTTTTTACTAAATGCATATGGATGTATACACAGTACATATACCAAAATAAATATTTTTACAATTTTTGTCTGTCTGTCTGTCTGTCCGTCTGTCTGTTGTTGTGGCTAATCTCTGAAACAGCTGGACCGATTTTGACGGGACTTTCACTGGCAGATAGCTGACGTAATAAGGAGTAACTTAGCCTACTTTATTTTAGAAATTTTATTTATTTTTATTAATATAATATAAATAAATAGTAAAAAGAAAACTATTCCGCGCGGACGAAGTCGCGGGCACAGCTAGTCATTAATATAGTCAGATACTTTACAATATGCCTGCTTCACAATTTGGCTTTAATAGTTAGTGGGCCATATGCTTGTATGCCTACCGGCGTTGCTTAAAAAAACTTGTGTATAAAACTAAAGATTGTGTTCGTTTGCGCTGATATGTATAACTACTAGATAAACTTAAAAAAATGGTTTTATTAAATTAAATTTTGTAGCTCAATTCTTAAGTTGGGTTATAGGCTACTCGACATTATGGCAGGACCCTTAGCAGTCGAGGTAAAAGAAAGAACGTAAGAAAAATCTGCTTCCACGGGACACATGGCAACGCAAGAATGACACCCCTGGTGTTTCAAATGCCCATAGGCTACGATGACTGCTTACCATCAGGCAGGACGTACGCTTGCTTACCACGACAGTTGTATATAAAATAAACCTGTATACGCGTACACGAAGTCGCGAGTTGCAGCCAGTCCTGTATATTTAAATACGTATCTCGGGTATTTATACTTATACTTTAGTAAAAAACCAGTTGAGAATGCTCAAGCTTGCATTGCCAGAGGAACACCTAGCTCGTCAGTTATATAACAAATCAAAATAAAAATGATGGCCATTTTGACCATGTTCCTTAAGATAGGTACAGTGTTCCTGAACTTTCCTATTCTACCTTTTTATGCTGAATCCGAGTCTGAAGTCAAAATTCGAATATTCGATAAAAAGCGACAGACAAGCACACAGACAAACATATAGAATTCATATAGGAACGGTGTTCCTGAAAACATCCCATACTAAACACATATCCGCAATAACATGTGGAAAGTTAGAATCCCTTTAAAGCAACCGAAATGCTCTCGAGTGTGTAGACCGGCTATTGGATCCTGTGTAGCTTCGGAACCGCGCAATGAAAAGTTCTTTGTAAGACTTTGAATGTATTTGCCAAACGCTTGAGACGGGAACGCTTTGCTTGCATTTCCGTGTTATTACATGTAGTTTTATTCAACATACATACATATCATTTTAATTAAAATTCCTATTTAATAGATGAAGTGGAGAGCGTATTGTACTGGGAAGCGACTTGTTTCCCTATCTTGCCGATACTTTCTCTTCTAAAAAAATGTCAGTAATCTGTAAAATTTGACATGTAAATATTATTGTACGGACGCGATTCCTATACATTTTCATAGTGCTAAAACACGACTAATTTGGTGATAGACAGACATTCTTAAACTTTCTCGTTCCAAAGTTTTTGCCATTATTTCATTCCACATTTTTCTACATGTTTAAACCAACGGAACACACATCTTTTCATATTTACTTCGATTCTATCATTAAGATCTGATTCATTGCGAATCGTTTTGGCATAGATTTTTCGTACGTAAGTAACGTACGTATTCATTTTACTTTCATGCTCTCTCTGTAAAGTCTTGCAACAATATAGTAATAGTAAAGTAGTGAGTAGTGCCTTCCACATTAATTTCTTCTGTCTCAATGTTTTCCCAGGCTTCACTCACACTATTTCCTGTACCCGCTCATCTCTACATATTAGGCGTTTATTTTCTGTCATCACAAATTCGTGCACAATTCTTCTTATTGCATTTTTATTATCTTTAGCCATTTGTCCAACAAATGTTATTTAGTTTTATGTACATACTATTTATAATTATCACTTGCACGTCGATGAAGGAAATCATCGTGTCCACGCGTCCAAGAAATTATATTTCGAAAGACTTGTAACCTAATCTAAGAAAGATCCGGTTTATCCTTTACATTGTGGAGGTCTGCCGGCAGTCGCTCCATGCAAAAATCAGTATCTTCGCCAAATCAATAGGCTTAGGTAGCGGGCCCGTCGATACTAATGTAATCCATTCAGAAATGGAATAACGCTAAGAAGATTTGTCTGACAATTGGCTGACAGTACGCAACCCTGTTTGATATTGATGTAATCGATGATATTGACGTAATCGACAAACTAGGGCTACAAAGTGCCGCCCTCGCCCACACATTCCACGTATGTTAGCACGCAATAATGCATCGCCTAAACCTTTTAAAATGTACAAAAAATCGAAAAGCGCCCAGACACTCGCGAGTGTCAGCTAATTTGATCATCTCAGTTGTAGTCACATAATCTTGTTCACAACTTGCCTTTGTCTAACGCTGCTACGTCACTACTATGGCAAAAGCGTCACCAGCTATAGATAACTTATTAACTTGTAAGTTTGATATTTGTGTTGTCTTAGGTTTTCGCGATTGTTACAGATTCCGAAGACCAAGTCTTCCTGCGACCACGGACGCTGCAAAGCGTTCGAAACGTCAGGTTCAACAAAATAAATAAAACACGCGATACTTCCGTTAAAAATTGTTTAATTTCAATTTGGAATTAGTATTTTATTTCGTCAGCCCCTCATAGCATCGTAACTATTATTCTTTATTATGAGTTATTTCTTTTTTCCATGGCTCTTCCTGCTTAGCGTTATTTGGGTTATATTTATTTGTAACCGTACAGTACGCGACTATTACGGCTCCAGTGTATAAGGATGAACTTCCAGCCATCAGCGAGCTGCTATTGTAAAACGAAGCCGCTGGCATCATATGCATGTGTGGCATCACGAAGACAACCCATTGTGCAATCGGTAGAATACGCAAATACGCAAAAGGAGGCAAAATTTCTTCTCAAACTCAAAGCCTTAATACCGTGTGTGAGTTTAGGATCATGATCACCGACGGCTCTCACAGCTCATCTTTGAGCACTCACTCCATTATAGTCTGGAAAGTTCTAAACTTCTACAAGTTCATGATCGCAAACATACGCTCCCTTAGGGCGTATTCCCCGAAAACTTTAGAAGTTTCATAAGTAAACCTTTATTTACTACAATCACAGCAATCTAAATTAGAAAAAGAGTTAGAATAAAGAAAACGAACGATACATTTTCGAGCGTTAATACTGTATATTAGACATATTATGAGAGCTCGATGGCGTCGTTGCACGTGTCATTCTAACCGAAAACAGTAACGTCGTTCAGTAACGTCGACCGCAGCCTGTCTATGGATGGGTTTATCTATCTGGAGTTTCTCCATGCATCAGCCGTTTTGGGTTAACAAAATTCGTTAATCGAAAAAACGCGAATTAAGCGAAAAGTGAACTTATTGACCCCAAGTCAAATGCCGCAACAGTGCCCTAAAGCAAAGCTTACCAATAAAAAGGTAGGTAATGGTAACTGTTTGGTGGTCTCTTTGTGGCGTTATTCGCTATAGCTTTCTCAGGTCTGGTCAAGTAATAACAGCGGATGTTTACTGTGCCGAACTTCGAACAATGATGGCGAAACTGGCAGTGAAACAGCCCCGACTCGTGAATTGATCTTCACCATTATTGCTCCATGAAAACGCAAGATCTCACACTGCACGAGAAACCATTGTAATTCTACAGGAGCTGCAGTTAGAAACCATATATCATCCTTCGTACTCACCAGACCTTGCCAACAGACTACCATTTTTTGTGATTCGGGCAATTGTCTACGTGGTAAATAAATTTCGTCCCAGGAGGCAGTATTAAAATGCTTTCACACATTTTGTCGAATCTAGATCCCTAGAGTTCTTTCGGAAAGGCATAAATAAATTTCCGATTAGATGGCAACAGTGTATAGATAATGTGGGTAAATATTTTGATTAAATAAATATGTTACATCTTAGAAAAAAAACGAGATTAAATTTTTCAGTACAAATCGCCAATTTCATACTTTAACAATATACCCATATTTTAAGAGGTAGGGCGCATCAAAGCAACCCGTCTGGGGAAGTACCTCCGCCTCACAGAAAACCGCAGCAAAATAACAACTCCCTAGAGGATTGTTATGTTCCTGCGTGTAAGTGACACTATCGACAACAACACCTATTTCAGACAATTTGATCTAAACTACTTTGTGTGCTTCCGCTCCCGATACCCAACCAATACCGTTAGTAGATGCATGCCGCCGCTGCCATGGCTGCTCCGGTCGTCTCTGACTCGGCTATTAAAATTCTTCGCAAACAGTAAGAAATATTTTTTTTTATACGACAACCCGCGGCCGAATAGCATCTACGTCATTCGTCGCACCTTGATCACTCAAGCGCTTTCACCGCTGAACTGCCTTGTATATTTTCAAAAATTATTTCGTATAGACAAAATATTTTTGTCAAAATTGGCACCAGATGACTGCAAATGTACTGGTTGTCGCCAACCTATCACCGCCAAGGATCTATTAACTTGTTTGGCTTGTGGTTCGAAATACGACCTATTGTGTGCAAATGTGGGCCTTAAACGCTTTAATTCAATGGACAAGGAGCAGAGACTTACAGCATAACTGAAGAGTCGCATATCAAAATATTATAAGAAGAATTTTCTTTTCAAACATGCATGAAAATTCTTCTTATATTATTTTGATAAGCGACTGTTCAGATGAACACCTCAAAAGTATTGATACGCGATTGACTAAATTCGCCGAGTCAATGGAATTTTATAATAAGCAGTATGAAGAATTGAAGGCTATCGTCGAGGAAAAAAATGTTTTAATTTGCGATTTGATAAGATTTGACAAAAATAATGAAAGCTTTAAGTCAAATATTAAAGATTCCCATCAACTAAATTTGGTGTAACAGAACGTGCGACAATCCAATTTAGAAATTAATATCCAAAACCGTTAACTGCTCCATTGAGGAAGGTGATGTGCTTCATATTACGAGACTAGTCAAGCTAGACAAACAAAGAAATCGGCCGCGCACTGTTATTGTTAAGTTGCCTTTTTGGCTGCAGTCATCAAATTTAACAAAAGCAATCCCAACGATAAACTTTCAACACTCCGTCTTGGCATGGCTGCGCCAGCAAAGCCAGTGTTTGTCGCTGAACATTTGACACCCTCAAACAAAGCCTTACATGCCGCTGCCTGCTTGAGAGCAAAGAAAAAATCTTTCAAATGTGTGGGTTCGGAATGACCACATCTTTATCTAGAAGGACGAATACAGCCAGTCTTTTTTGATTCGCAACTTTGACAGCTTGGATCTAACTAATTTCACGCAGCAAAAATCTTAATTAATATGAAAATGGGTACTACCAAAATGTGAGAGGATTGAGGACATATTGAGTGGTCATGTAGATAACAATTTATCTGATCATCAGCACGGGTTTAGAAACGGTTGCTCCACTTAAACTAACCTAGCCTCGTTTATCTCAGACATTGCAAAAAATATTGACTGTGCCAAGCAAACAGATGTTATATACACAGATTTCAGTAGTGCTTTCGACAAAGTAAGTCACACTTTGCTTCTCTCAAAACTGAAATCACAAGGGATAGACGGTGCATTATTACAGTAATTATTAAGCACGAGACCTCAACACGTTGCCATCAATGGTTTCAATTCACAAGAATACTATGCAACCTCGGGAGTTCCTAAAGGTTCCCATTTAGGTCCTACGCTTTTTCCTGTTTTTGTGGATGATATAACAGCACACATTTAACACAGTAAGTGCTCCCTCTTTGCTGATGATCTACGATTTTCAGAACAGTGCTTCGCATCGGGATATGAATCTACTTCGAAACGATTTAAATAGCATCAAAAAATGGTGTAAATCTAATCAAATGAGCTTAAACGTCAAAAAGTGTCCCCACATCAAACTCACTAAAAAATTATTTCTATCCATCAGAATTCAATACAAATGGCGTTGTATTGCCTGAAATGGATGAGATTCGCGACTTAAGCATATAAGTTGATAGAAAACTTAGTTTTGTTTCACATGTCGATAACATAGTTAAAAGGGCAGCAGAGCTGTTGAGATTCATAAGGAGGACAACAAAAGGCTTCCGTTCTATCACAGTACGGTTCATATTATTCAACACTTTAGTAAGGGGCGTTTTGGAGTACGCTAGTTTTGCATGGAACCCCGTATACGCAGTTCACTCTCAACTAATACGCAGTTCACCAGGCATTGGGGCATTCACACAGAACTCCTTACAACAATCGACTGACATTTTTCAATATTCAATCACTTCGACAGCGGCGGTCTGCCTATGAACTAACGTTCTTACACGGGCTTCTAAATGGCAATCTAAAATGTGAAGAACTCACGGAGAACATTTCTTTCTATGTGCCATCACGACTGCCTCGCCAGCCAATAAATAAAACGTTCGTGCTACCTTCATTTAAAACCAATGTTGGTCAAAACGTCTCTCTGGCCTGATGTTGCGCGAAATATAAAGAACTAACCAAAAGGACCACTACTAGTGCAGAAGTTCTCCATGACTCCTCATCCAAATTAAAATTAAATATTATGTGCTATTGGAGTCCCAAGATAGGTAACTCACCGTCATGGAGCTCCAGCTGTTAGAACGTCTAAACTTGGTTATATAATTTATTTTGTTAATAGTTTTTTACACATAATATTATCTCGGAAATTTATTAATGTAAGCGACATACCCAGTTCTTATAAATGCTGTGTACGCCTGTTATAGGTCTATATATAAGAATTATGTTTGTACAATGTCCTAGGCAATGTATGATGTATGTATAATGTGAGGTACCTTTTTCATAAATAGATAAAGTGAGGTCACCAGTAAGCTCCTAAGGAGTTGCTGTCTTAGTAGCAGAGGTGGTATTGCGCGAGTGACACTTAGCATTAATAAGCTACGGTAGCCACTTAGAGATGGGACGTATGCTTGTATGCCTCCTGACAAGGTAGAATATATATAATTTACGTCCATTTTCCGTTATGTTTACAATACTCGGTTCTATTCCCTTATAATTACTACAGTTAAATCTTAACCGCGACAAAATCTTACAACTTTGTCTTCACTAAACACAATTTTAAGATGAAAATAAAGAGTATTTCCCGATGCGCTTTGTGTAACACTTCTTGGCGTTATTGAGAAAATCGGGAGTCGTAACTTGAAAGTTTCTTAAAGACCGCAACGGAGCGGAAATACAGAGAAATGCATTTTGTATGTTCCAGCTTATAACTTTATAGTTCAGCTGTATGGCACACTTTTAAAATATCTGCTTATATATGAAAACCAATGTCAGTATGTACTTTTCGTATCGGAAGCTGCTGCTTGATCGAATTTAATGAATTTTTCAGGGAATTTATCGAATTTGAAGTATAAAAATGAAAGACGAAGTATGTATCTGGGATGTATGGAATCAAACGAAGACGATTGCAGAATGGCCCGTTATTTGGATTTACCCATGTTTACATGGTGCAGGGTAAATAACAAAAACCTAATATTAAACTACCATCGATACATAATATATTACACTCGCTCATAATATACTACTATAATATACTAGTAAATAACAGCAAGCTGTGTAGGCAGAGCTGATATTTTTTAAATTTAAAAAATATTTAAATATTTTATTTTTAATTTTTTAATTTTTTTAAAATATATGGAACCCTGTACGACATCTAGCGACGAGTGCTGTTACTTTTTCTGTTGATGGGAGTGCAGTGCAGACTCTGCACTGCAGAGTGGCCGGCCATACGTTTTCCTATATGTTTTTTTTTCTAATTGGAACGATTTTGGACCGTTCTTCCTCACCAACGAACATTTAAATTTCAAATTAAAGGATACAAAACTACAATATGTTAGCTATTAGTGTGTCGATTTTGGAGTTTCTCACTATTACCGTCTAAACGCTAGCTGGATGACATCAGTCTACCCCAAACGGCAATTTTGAGGGTAATGTGGCTCCGCTGGCTATCGCAGCTCTGCCAACTATAATCGGCGGCGGAAGCACACAAGGTAGTTTATATCAAATTGCCTACAAGAGGGATCTTTGCATAGGCCTGTACAGATGACTTATATATGACTTATCATACATAAAATCGAGCACTATCCTCACCCGCAGAGTGAATTGCAGCTCTAACGGGCTTCTAAATGATCGTCGAACATTTTGAAAGGCGTAGGTTAGAACTTTCTTTTTATACAACATGGGAGGCATACAAGCATACGGCCCACCTGATGTAAAGTGGTTACTGCAGCCTATGAACGCATCAACGTATCACCCGCGCGATGCCACCTTACTTGTAACCTCACTTACACACAGGAACACAACAACTCTCTAGGGAGTTGTTATTTGGCTGTAGTTTTCTGTGAGGTGGAGGTACTTCCCCAGACGGGCTGCTTTGATGCGCCCTGCCTCCCTTAAAACATCCAGACCAAGAGAAACAGACAAGTTCATGCACACAAATGTTTTTCCTGTGTGAGAATCGAACCCACGAGTGTTGGTGTCAAAGTCGCGTCATTCACGACTGAGCCACCGAGCTCGTCTCGTCTCTCGCTTATATTGCAATCATTATTAGGCTTTAGGTGATGTCAGAACCCCTAGAAACCGGCGAGCGTGCATGAAAAGAGCAATGAATGTTAAAGAAGCGAGTGAGGTATGAAAGGATCGAGTCGCGTGGCACTCGGTTCTCTCTGCCTACCCCGTAAGGTATTTACCGTGAAGTTATAGATAGATAGATAGATTATTAGGCTTTAGTAACTAATAGAAATAGGACTCTATACTCTGTGAGACGGTGCAAACACGAGAGATTATGTTAAGCTCTAATCAGTACTTGAGTTAATGGCTAATTAATAAGCAAGTCTTGAGAGCATTTCAGCTGATACTGATCTTAGAAATGGCGTCTGTCATCTCTAAGGGCTATATTGTTATTGTGAAATGTTTGATCAAATATGCTGCCCCATGCATAGCGTAAGAACAAATAATGTATTTTAGTTAATATTATTTTTAACAGGACAAACATTTGTGTACATTATGTCTGTTTGTCTTGGTCTGGGTGTTTTAAGGGAGGTAGGGCGCACCGAAGCAGCGCGTCTGGGGAAGTACCTCTACCTTACACACAGGAAAACCCGAGGTGACCAACGACCTAGGGTTGTTTTGTTGCTGCGTGTGAGTGTGGTCACCGGTAACTTCCTAAGGAGTTGCTGTGTTAGAAGAAGAGGTGGCATCGCGTGAATGATACACAATGTATTACACGTGTTTATAGGTGACGGTGACCGCTTTACATCAGACGGGTCGTATGCTTGTATACGTCCCGACGTTGAATAAAAATAAAAGTAACATTGCTAACTATTCTACCACCGGGCTTGCCAAACTTCTTCTGTACATCCACAATAGTCAAAGGAGGTGCTTCCTCAATGGATGTACTCTTAATTCAAAGGTGCTGTATGTTACTTCTAATTTGTCTTCTAAAGTTTCTTTCGTCCAATTATATATAGCAAATGATTACCACACATTCAAACTTTTTTTGTACAACGTCGGAAGGCGGTTACTGTAACCTATAAACACTTGTAATACATTATGCTCGACGAGCTCGGTGGCGCAGTGGTGAAACGCGTTGTTACGGTACTTTGACACCAACGCTCGTGGGTTCGATTCCCACACAGTACAAACATTTGTGTGCATGAACATGTCTGTTTGTCTTGGTCTGGGTATTTTCTATGTATGATAACTATGTATTTACAAAAAAAAAATGTATTTACGTATGTTTATCAGTTGTCAAGTACCCATAACACAAGCTTCGCTTACTTTGGGGCTCGATGGCGCAGTGTAATTTGTCCGACAATATTTATATATAATTTATATATAATTATGCATCACTCACGCGATGCCACCTCTGCTTCTAACTCAGCAACTCCTTAAACAACCCTCCTGGTTGTTATTTGTTGTCTGTGAGATGGAGGTACTTCACCAGGCCGGCTACTTTGATGCGCCTTCTTTACTTCTAATTTGAGTAAGTCTCATTGTCCAAATATCGCAAATAATTATCACACATTCAATTGAACCATAATCTAACGAAATCCTTTCATTAGGAATTTGTATCGAAATTGTTTAACAAGCAAATATTGAAAGGTATCGCACTCAGAATCTCGGTTCAATGAATTTATTAGCGAAGTTTGTAACTCCAACATCTGATAATATGTAAATGTTCGGAGATTTCTCTTCTGTGGGTTAATTGTGAAGAAGTTCAATGTTGACGTTTAGTCAATAATGGAGAAGTTGAAACAGGATCAGCATTCATTTGAAATATTACTTTATCTATACATATAAATGAAATTGATGTGTCTGTCTGTGATTTCAAAATAAAGCCTTTATCATAAGCTCATATTCTTATTTTCATGTTACCAAAGCCGATACATGCATTTTTAACTCCTTTGTCTGTCTGTTTGTTTGTCCGGCCTAATCTTCGAAATGGCTGAACCAATTTTGAAGGTCCTTTCACTGGTACGTAGAGGACTATTCAGAGCAGAATATGGGCTACTTTTATCCCGTAAATATATAGTTCCTGCGTAAAAAATGAAAAACTGTTAAAATTAGGTGGAAATATCGGTAACTTTGCGATTTTATTTTTATTATTTTCACAGAATAAGTATTTTTTGTGACATAACATAACTACGCATTTTTTATTATTTATTATTTTTTTAACGTATATCTATTTCATTTAAAAATATAATTGCCTCCCGTAAAGGTCAATATTAAGGTCATATTGGCAACTCAAAGAAAACGGTTACCGTAGCCTTGCAATACTTACTTTAATACGCCTTACCTGTTTTTGAAAAAAACCCTAACTAAAACAAAGAGTTCATGCACACAAATTATTGTTCTGCGTGGGTTTCGAGCCCAGGAGCCTTGGTGTTAAATTAGTCGTTAATCGACCGCCGAGTTTATCAAACATGTATGTATGTCTACCAGAGGGTGACTTTGTACAAAATTCATCAGCGTGGGTACCTCTGTCTCACCTATTTCTACCGCCAAGCAGCTATATTTATGTAGTTGTGTTCCGATTTGAAGGGTGAGATATGGCAGAGAAATTACTGGGTACTGTGATGAAACAGCCTTAGGTCACAAGATTGGCAGCGCGCGAGTAACATACCCGTGGTGTTGCGAGCGTCAATAGGTTACGATGACAAAAATAAAAAATGTGGGCCTACAAAGTATCTTCATGAATGGTTAATACCATGTATATGAAGTTCTAACAGAGAAAATTAAAATGTACTACTTGTTTCCAATTCGAACATCGGAGCGAAGGGAAAGGCATTATTGGTTTAATTTCGTATAGTCACACATTTCGTTAGTTTGCACGTGTCCCAAATTGGGAGCAAAATTGATTGTTAGATGTTCGGTATTGAAGGTTGTTCATGTACTTCTTTTTTATGCAATGACTATAATTGAACTGGGCTTACACCCTGTACTTAATTTCTTGTATAACATTTAGAATTTCCTCTTCTCTATGACAATTTGCCAATTTGTAAAAATATATGGCCTATAAATCATATTTTTTTACAAATTGGCAGCAAATTAAAAAGTGCCTGTCGGATGCGTAAAATTTGACCGTCGTGCGTTGAAATTTCGCTCCATGATTTATTGTGGTCTTAATCAACAATAATATTGCAATATATTTCGATTGGCATTTCATTACGTGGCCCGTCCCGTGCCACTATTGACAACTGGTTTAATGACTGCCAACATGGTCGGAGCAAGCTTACTGATTATTTGCGCAAAGGTTCTACGGCAACAATTGAAGATAACATAAAAACTGTGCCGCTAATGACAGAAGCTAATAAAAGAGTGACATATTAATAGATTTGGGCAAGTTAAGCTAAGTAGGAAAAGTATTATACGAACATTTAGGCGTCAGAAGCTTTGTACTAGATAAATAACTCATAATTTGTGAAAGATAAAGATAGCGTCATTTGGATTGGTGCTGTGAATGGATTGAAAGGAACAGTGGAGATGACTCGAATGCTATCTATAACCATGTCACAGACGACGAAAACTGGATTTATCTGTCGAATGGATGTTGGTACAAAAGTAGCGTTACTAACCACTGCGCCATCGAGCTTGTCACAGTTCTATTATATGCAATTCGATCTAACCTAGTTCAAGAGAACTGACGCTGGCCGGCACCCACCCACTACCGTTAGTAGATGCATCATGCCGTCGGTGCCATGGCTGCTTCGGTCGTCTCTGCCTCGGCTGCTGAGGTCTTAGCCGCGATTGCCCGCCATCTGGAACAGGAACAGTATGCACTCACCACCGTTGCTGCCCTGGCTACTCTGGACGTCTCTGCGGCATGTTTTTCGTCTTTCCACGAGCAATCCTCGGACGCTGTAGATGTTAGTGTTTAAATTAACATGCTACAAAAGTGCATGCGGTTCCTGTATCAGATGGCGGGTAATCGTGGGGACGACAGCAGCAGCCGAGATAGAGACAACATGAGCAGCCACAGCAGCGACGGCTTGCATTGACTAACCGTAGAGGGTGGGTGCCGGCTGGCGCTCGGCCGCATGAACAAGTGGCGGAAGCACACAAAGCAAGTTAGATTCCATGTAAATTTTAAAAATAGACAACGTGTCTAAATGCCCGCTAAGGTCCAATGTCAAATAAAAAATCTATTTGTCTTTTCATATACGAAATCTACAGATAAATTCCACAAGCCCACGTCAACGCCTCATGGATGCCCTTAATGTCTGCGGTGACATCTTGTAACAATATACGCACCTGTCCGTAACAAACAACAGTTTTGAGTTATGATAGTTTGTGACTAGAAATTATGGTTTAGTTAATTAGTTAAGTTGTTCTGTTGACGCCTGTCATCCGTTCCATTAGTGGTTGTTGTTACGAGAATGCATGTTGAGTTGATGGTTTTAGTCATGGGAGAACATTAATTTCCATTATAGTCGTGATTATTTTGATTATTCTGATTTGGGGATAATGAATTCATGGCTAAGCTTCCCGATGGTGACTATAAAGGAAATTATTTATTGTACATTATGTAAATAGCTTCAAATAAATAAATGTTTACTGAAATAATACACGGAGCCATTTTGTTTCTGACCAAGTAAAGCTAATAATATGTAGTTTTGTTGTGAAAGAACATGATGTTATTGTCTAAGGATGGGTTTAGTTGGCTCGTGTTGCTTCGTGTTACCGAAGTTAATTTATATTTGTCTTTTTATTTTTAAACTGAGCTTCTAAAATGATTTGTTATGCTGGTAATCACATTTTTTATATGCTTACTTGCAAAAAAGGGAGTTAATGATTTGCTACCCACGTTTTCATACTAATTTAGAATTACACAACTTTAGTTTTGTGATCCAAGTTAGATTATTTTATTTTACATTTATAAGAGCTGTATGTAATACCTTTTTTATTTATATTTATATTGATTACTTAGGTGTTTTCACTTACACCACAGTTAGCTTAACTACTCCTGTATAAATCAACATACAAAAATGTATTACCATTCTCCGTGTAAAGCGATAAATATTTCAATTTAGCCGACAGTTTGTCATTGATGGCCGATAACGTTTTACAGAATTCTGGCGCGGCTCCAGCGATCCGTTGGCTATGCTAGGTGTCAAGATTGCGATTCAGAATGTCACGGGCTTAGCTCTATATCACTTGTAAAATGCTATCTCTGCTGGCCTAGATAACTTGAAAAGTTATAGCGTCTGCGGAATGGCCATCTTATTCTTAATATTTGCACGGCCAGTATGTTAGTTTTTATTCGGATTGCAGGCGAGCACATACATGGCATCATTGTGCAAGAAAATACATATAATATTTATATAATCTCACTACACAAGTAACGCCGTCACAGCAAGGTAATAACAGCTTATACAGGTTCATTTATTTCAAACTCCTACATACTCTGAAAGGTTATTAGGCCTTTTATTAATAGATTAATTCGTACATCTGTGGATAATTAAAAAGTTTTGACAAATAAAAAAGAAAGAAATGACAATCAAGATATTACATCACAAACAAACAAACAACGATGATGATGGGCACGAAGGCACTACGCGCAAAAAAAAAAACATTGTGCTTTAGCGCATAAATATCTCAGCGATTTGAGCCTACTTACTTACCAATGAGAGAATATTTGAGCGTACTTACTTACCATTGAGAGAATATTTTAACCTTTAAAGATAAGTGCCGCAATGTTAATCCTCCAACTAGTCAATAAAAGCTCCACGTTCTACTTTTCCCCCCGACTTGTAGCGGTGAATAGAGTTACAGTTAATACCCTAAGTATCACTCACGCGATGCCTTCTCTGCTGTTAACACAGCAACTTCTTAGGCGCTTACTGGTGACCTCACTCACACGGAGAAACACAACAACTCTCAAAGCAGTTGTTATTTGGCCGTGTTTTTCCGTGAGGTGGAGGTACTTTCCCAGGCGGGCTGTTTTGTTGCGCCCTACCTCTCTTAAATCATCCAGACCAAGACAAACAGACATGTCCATTCACACAAATGTTTATCTTGTGTATCGAACCCACAAGCATTGGTGTCAAAGTCGCGTTATTTACGACTGCGCCACCGAGCTCGTCAAAACTTGATGTATATATGTATGTATCTATGTATATCTTCACGCCAGGTCCCTTGCGGGGTAGGCAAAGAGAACCGAGCGCCATAAGATGCGGTCCTTACTTGATGTCGTATCATATTGTACCAAAACTTATCAGGATCACTTCTATACATAAACTAGACCTGATTAAATCAAACTAAATATATATATTATATATTATAGGGTTATAATAAGTGTTAAAATTTTGTACCAATGCATTTTCTTCCCAATATTGAAATACCGCCATACCATTTAAAATTGGGAAGAACATGCTTTGTTATAAAATTTTGTTGTCCAGTGAATTGGTCGCAATCGATGTGTGCAATCAAAGTACAAAGCACGTTTTCAGGCAAGTTACACTACTTCAAAGGGATACTAAAAGTCACGCAATTAAGTTAAGTTGTCGATAGTAGATAATCAGTGATCTTTATGCAGCTTGAAAACAAAAACCCCTGTCAGTTTACAACTGTAAATTCCTTTAATCGAAGCAAAATCTGTATCCCAGCTGTGGGATAACGGGATTGATATCTTGTGTGTGATGTACGTTCTTAGTTTTTAATAATAATTAGGTGAATATGTCATTTCATTATGTTTTGCACACTACCGATCGGCTAACGATATCCCTGGTGCATTTACAGCTACGAGTAGTATAGCAACCAGCTTAAGACATATTCTGGGTTGTACTCAAAGCTGACTTTTGTTTTTGTTCACTCAGCGTATTGTTGGCAGCGCGCGGGTAACATCCCCGTGCTGTTATGAGCGTCAATAGGCTGCAGTGACAGCTTACCATCTAATGCAGACCGCATGCTTGTTTGCCAATCCAGTATCGTAAATATATATATATATATATACATATATATATATGTAAAATCCAAGCGTATTCCCAAATGCAGATAGTCTGGCATCAAATCTAAGCTTCGGCTATCGAGACTCGGTACAGGCTATAAGTCAATTGTCACCCATCGAGCTGGCTCTCTGCCAGAACACTGCCACGTCATTCCATGATGTATAGTGCTCTAGATATTTGAAACGGAAATACGGGATACAACAAAAACTCGTAGATTTTGCCAACAGATGCTGTGACCATAGTGGAACAGTATATTTGCTAGGATAGATGGTTGCTGTAGAGAGAACTTTATTCAATTACTACGAAGTGGGTGTAAATGGTTCTGGGTCACAGCCGGTTTCTTCTATAAGTGTTGCTATTCCAATTTAGGGTTTTGGTGGAATAAATGTGAACAAAACATTTTGTGCAGTCGGAAAAATACACAGCGGAATACTTAGTTACCTACGTCTGTGAAACCTATCACAGACTAGGTACTGTGTATATACTATAACTTCACGCAAAGTCATTTGTAGGGAAGTAGAAGAACCGAGCGCCACATGACTCGGTCCTTACCCACCTGACGAGCTCGGTGGCTCAGTCGTGGATGACGCGACTTTGACACCAACGCTCGTGGGTTCGATTCCCATACAAGGCAAACATTTGTGTGCATGAACATGTCTGTTTGTCTTGGTCTGGATGTTTTATGAGATATAGAGCGCATCATAGCAGCCCGTCTGTGGAATGTGGTGTGGTGTGGGGTTGTTGTGTTCCTGCGTGTGAGTGAGGTCACCTACTTGATATGTCGCAAGCGTTAATAGGCTACGGTACCCGCTTTATATCAGTTGGGTCGAATGTTTGTATGCCTCCCGACGTAGTATAAAAAACCTCATTCGCTATTTTAACATTTACAGCTGTTTTCAGTCAGGCTAATCGATACTGTGTGTGATCACTACCGCAGTATGTGATCGGCGTGGAGCTGGCTTCTAGAGTTGCATTCGAGTCTATATCGCAGACCACCAGGTCCATGCAGAGCAAATATAAATATATATATACACTACACACTTATATAAATGACTTGTTCTCGTAAAGTTCGGAATAATTATTACAATTATTAGGAGTGATGTGAAACTTATATAATATCACATTAAAACTTGTCATAGTTTGTAACTACGAGTATAACATATCGTAAGATAATGTGCTGTCTAACTGTCTACGTATGGAATAGGCTGAAACAGGAGTAATACATATTCATTATGTTTCATTTATTTAGTGGGAAGGAGAGGAAGGGAGTCATATAGCGCTCGGTTTTCTCTGCTTATCCCATAAGGGACTTGGCGTGAAGTTGTAGCAACCAATAGTAGTAGTAGAATGTATGTATGTCTTCCCGCCAGGTCCCTTTCGGGGTAGGCAGAGAGAATCGAGCGCCGTAAGACGCGGTCCT
The DNA here is from genome assembly GCA_947507595.1 of Pyralis farinalis. Lineage (NCBI taxonomy): Eukaryota > Metazoa > Arthropoda > Insecta > Lepidoptera > Pyralidae > Pyralis > Pyralis farinalis. The sequence continues at coordinate 37,801,848 of OX382261.1, read as the reverse complement.
TATATACTTCACTCGCTTCTTTAACGTTCATAGCTCCTTTCATGCACGCTCGCCGGTTCTTAGAACTCCTTATATCAACCTTTTGGTAACACGCGTCCAAGTTGGTCATGGTAGGTTAGTCTTGGTCTTCCTCGGTTTCTACATCCTTCCACTTTCGCATTGTATATCTGCTTCGTCATTATTCCATCTTGTATGTGTGAATTAGTCTCCTTTATTTTTCATAGCTGCTCATGAAACTTGGTCGCGACTCGAATATTTTACCGATTTCTCAATAAATAAATCGATCATAACTTAGTTGATTCCAGTGGTTCAAAGGCCACGGGCTTATATAAACTACCGCTGCATTTTCCACCGCTTTGAGGTGGCTTTGAAAGAGCAACTTCCAAAAGTGGTTATGAGGAAATGTGTGGAAAATGTTTGCGAAATAATATGAAAGACGAGAAATTAACTAAAAAGTGAACGGAGAACAACTTTTAAACACTTGAACGTTGGCAGTATGAATAGTTTAGAAATACTCCTTATTCTAGCCAATACAGAAAATCCTCAAAAATATAATAAATTTAAACGATGGCGCAATACGTTCACGTGCGATGAAAGAAGAGTACTTTTTTTACGCAAAGTCAGGAGGTATCCAATCGTACGGCCTATCTGTAAAGCGGTTATCGTAGTTTATAAAGGCGTATAATACATTAAGTACCACTCGCGCAATGCTACCTCTACTGCTACCACACCAACTCCAAGAGAGTTGTTATTTGGCTGTGATTTTCTGTGAGGTGGAGGTACTTCCCCAGACGGACTACTAAATTACTAAACTAAATTTGCTTTCCTAAAAGAAATGATACCTGTTTTAAAATTTGTATTATATTTTTAATTATCCTCATAAGATTTATGTCAAATAGTCCTTGTATTGAATGAGCACATAAGATTAGGGCGTGGCGCTAAGGTTGTCGCTCTAGCACGATCGAGCGGTTTCTGGCGTGAACTCAACACAACATATCCATCGCACTTTCCGGGATTCCTGTGTCGGGATCCCGACACCGGGTCTTCGGAATTGAGATCCCCCGTCCAATGTAGCACAGGTTTAGCTCAATACCTTTTCAATTTCCTTTTGTATTCCGGTTCCGCCGTTTTTTTAATGTTTCCTTTAGGTTTTTATATGGGGCGTCATTATTTTGACCTCAGTGAGTAATACAAACAAAGAGAAGACTCTCAGAAGTCGTCAGCTTTCAGCCCGTTTTCGTATAAGTCTATTTTAAAACCTGCTAGATTTTTTGTGCATCGTTGCAATTCAGAAGTACTATGTTATTTATGAGAAAGATTACGATGGCCTGTGTCCTGGCAGATAATTTATTTTTGTCATACACTCCGGAGTAATTACATTCACATCAAATCGTTTTTAGTAATTGCCGCAAATCTCAGGACTTAATCCTTAATTTTTCCAATAGTAAGTGTACCTTTTACGTTATTTCTGTTTTGATATTCTTAGTCATTTTCATTTCTATTCATTCTATTTCTTTTGATTCACCGTCACTTTCCTTGCGGTTTCTTTGCAAGTTATTAAATTAGCAAGTTAGTACTTTGAATTAAGTATGGGTTAAATGAAGTACTGCATTATGCATTGCCATTGGAATGTTTGCAAATACATCTAAATCAACTTAACCAAGATAAATAAATATATCGGTCGGTTTAATTTCCTTTGAAGGTCGCAAGTGAAGCCACAAAGCTTTACCAAACGTGTTTGTGCTTAGTTCTGCGGCTCGGCTGTTTGTTTAGTACTGTTTGTATAGAGAATTAATTAAATTCAGCCTTCAAAGTGAATTTACTGGAAGTAATTTTTGAGAATCTTAAACTGTCATCTGGTAAGTTAACAAAAAGCTATTTTAAGGAACATCGGCATTCTTTAAGTAGTTAATAAGTAGACTGAGATTGTCGTGTATTCGAACATAATTGAAAAAAAAAGTTAGCTATTTCCTTTGGGCATTGAAAGAAAGTCAGTGAGAGGACAGACTGACGACGAAACACTGTTCAAACAATAGCTTTGACTTGCTTGTGCATTTTTAAAATTTGTTTTTCAGTACAAATAATTTTTGCTGAAATATAGACGTGCAAACTTTACAGATAAAGACATTTTCATTTTTATTGCTCCAAAAAATAATGCACTATATTTGATAATAGTACTATATAGGATAATGGTAATAGCATTCTAAACTACTTAATACTTATAAAAACTTGAATGTTATATTTTCTAAAACGCACTACAATTTTAACTTTATAATATATTTTACGAACTCCGTAAATGTTGAACTTTGAGTGGATTTATATTTCAATTCGACATAAACTAACGGGCAAAATCATTACAATATAAGATAACCTAATTATATCATACTAGATTAATCAAAAAAGAAGATAATTAAGCACATACATCAAATCATCAAAATGTTTTGATTCTTATTTGTTTAAAAAATACTTATTTAAAAAATACAAAAAAATCATTGACTCCAAATATATCTACTATGAAAAAATGCACTAACATGTAAAATAATAATTATTTTATTTCCTTAAATGACTATAAACATATATCATTATTATTTATATTATATTTGTACTTAAACAGAAATTAGAAATATATTTTTTACTGCTTAGAATAAAATCAATGTATAATGCACAAATATTGTTATTTTTGGAGTCGGTGCTAGCAGAGGTTTTAAGATTTTTTGGGAAATTCCCTTCGATTTACAAAATATATTAAAGTTACCTCAATGCGATAATGTAGCAAAGCCTAATTAAACCTATTTACAAACATACACAACAAGTGAGCTGGCACCGATTCCAAAAATAACAATATATGTATATTATTGTCTTGTATACCTTGAACAAGCATTTGATAGGGTCGTGGAAAATAATCTCTGGACATTTTGCCCAGATATGGGGTTGACGGTGAACTTCTCCTTGCTCTGCCATCCACTTATGAGGATTGTACAGCATGTGTGCGGGTTTACGGTAGCTTATTGCCCTGGTTTGATATCAACATTGGTGCCAGACAAGGATGGGTTTTGTCGGTTTGGCTATTCCTTCTGTATCTGAACAGTTGTCTTCAGAGAATAAGAAATATGAATGTGGGAACGCGAAAGGGCGACTCAGTGGTCAAATGTCTGCTTTATTTAAGAGATTTTTAAGAGAGGTAGAGCGCATCAAAGCAGCCCGTCTGGGGAAGTACCTCCACCTCACAGAAAACCGTAGCCAAATAATAACTCCCTAGAAGGTTGTTGTGTTCCTGCATGTGAGTGAGGTCACCAGTAAGCTCCCATAGAGGGCGACTCAGTGGTCAAATGTCTGCTTTATTTAAGAGATTTTTAAGAGAGGTAGAGCGCATCAAAGCAGCCCCTCTAGGGAAGTACCTCCACCTCACAGAAAACCGCAGCCAAATAACAACTCCCTAGAAGGTTGTTGTGTTCCTGCACGTGAGTGAGGTCACCAGTAAGCTCCCATGGAGTTGCTGTGTAAGGAGGCCTCGCGCGAGTAATACTTAATACTCGTATATCGCAAGCGTTAATAGGCTACAGTACCCGTTTTTACATCAGGGTGGGCCATATGCTTGTATACCAACCTCCCAACGTAGTACAAAAAAAAAATATGCTGACGATCTATCCGAACTGCAAACACTAGTTAAGATGATTGTATGAAGAAAGGCTTACAATGGAACGCGAAGAAAACCAAGGTGGTATTTGAAAGAGATACAACCAACAAAACTTTTAGCAGCAATGTAAGGTACAACGCTGATGTGGAGAGACAAGTGAGTGCAAGGAATGGAGCGTTGGGTAAACTTCTAGGCAACTGAAATCTAAACCAGAAGTCACATCTCGCCGGACACAACGCGGTGCTAATGCCAACGCTAACTTATGGAAGTGAAGGCTGGGTATGCCAGAGAGAACATGAAAGTAGAATAAATGCGGTCGAGATGAGAGCATTGTGAAAAATTTGTAAGAAAGAGAGTTGGTCTGAAAGAGCGGGTCGGCATTAAGATAAGAAAAGGATGAAATAATTAGGAAACAGATATACAATGAGAAAGTGGAAGAATGTAGGAGCCGAAGAAGGCCAAGACTTACCTAACATGACCAAATTAGTCGTTTTCTTTCAGTAGTTGATGTCAGAAGTCCCAGGAACCAGCGAGCGTGCATGAAAAGGAGCTATGAATGTTAGAGAAGCGAGTGAAGTATGTAAGGGCCGCGTCATATGGCGCTCGGATCTCTCTGCCTACCCCGCAAGGGATCTGGCGTGAAGATACACACATACACATACATGTTAAAGTATTTTTTCTTCATTGTTCCTCCATTACACGTTTTAATCTTTTGAAGCCAATTATTCAGTTGTTTCATAAAAATGTAAAGATATTTCACCACATAATTTTCTTTCTTTGATATTTTAAACACCTTTTCGCCTTTTTGCTTCGGAAAACCAAATTTCATTTATAAAATACTTACATAAAGAAATTGGAAGGTAAAAAAATATTAAAGCGACTTGTTAAATGGCGTTCTTTTGAAATGTGTATTTAGTATTTCAAAAGCTTTGACGTAAAATATTCGAAACTGACAGTGCTTTTTTAGATATCATGCTGAATGAAACGGGATGGAAAAGAACTTTGAACGAGCCATTGACGGAAGTTCGTAAATTGGAACAAAGAGTACATTGGTTTATTTTTTATTATAATTTGTTATGTTAATATGCTATATATATGAAATAACAACAAATAGCCACCAGATATTGCACGAAGTAAGCGGGAATCTTTGAACACAAAAATTATGGCTACAGCAGCTTAATTCTATTTTCCTTCCTCCTAAACTCCGCTCATTTCAAAAATTTCGATCATGGCCTACTCACGACTGTACTTAGCTTTATCATTTCGTTTTCGTCCACTGCTCATTGTAGACCTCCCCTTTTGATAGGCATTCGCCTCGATCATGTGCCACCTGCATCCATCGAACACCTGCTCCCTTCAAACTTCTTGAGGTCGTCGCTTCATCTAGTACTGGGGTCGTCGCGCACTGTGGGTAACGCTATCAAGTTGGACCGTTTGTTCACTACTCGGTCGAAGTTGTACATATCGTCGACAACTTCGAGCTTAGTGCTCCCAACTGTGTCTGGCATAGGTGTAACATAGTCCATAGTCCACGTCGTGTCCATGTTCATTTTGACACCTACGTGGTTGGAAACGATAACGAGGTCATTGAGCATAACTAAGTTCCTCCAGTAACTTCGCTATCCAAAAGATTGAAAATATTTGCACGGACACATATTGTTGCCTCACTATATAAGCACTTCAACTCTTCGATGTGCAAGTGATCAATTCGCGATCGATTGATATGCGGTTTGTGGTGACTCTCGAAAACAGTACATGAATGCGATTCAGAAGCTATATCGGCCTATAGTTTTCAATAGGATCTTAGCACCCTTTTTGAAAAACAACATGACCAGATTTCTTTTAATTTAGAACTTTTTTTTGCTTTAGAAGGTCTCCATTCATCGCCTGTTCTATTCCCATTTTTAATCTGTTTAAGAGTCATTTGAATGTTGTACAGACTGATATCTGATATCTGAGATATTTGTTTATGTTGTCTCGTCAATTTAGCTTCTCGGTTGTCACTAGCATTGTTACTCTGATCCAATAACGATGTGTACAGCTGTCCAAAATATTTCTGCATTTTATTCAGAATCTCAGTATTTGTAGAAATCATGGCACCAACACCACCTTTTCCGATCTATCGACTCTTTAATATGAACTGTATTAAATTGGCGTACCTATATCTCGCCGTATGTAAGATCTACCTGCACTACTACCTATTTTGACAATTGACATTTCATAGATGTATAGAAAGACAATAAAAAAGGTTGCATATATTACAGAGGGTTGTTATATTGCCAGGTGCGCAGTATGCTTGTATACCTCTCGACATGGTATAAAAAATACGAGTTTAAATGTTAAAGTGACGATTACTTTATGCCAATGACTAAGCAATGAATGCCATGGGTCTTTGGAAGGCCAAAGAGTCTCTTACGATTGGTAAAAGAAAACTTGACTGGTGCTATTTCAAGTCTATATTGCTTTCCATGTGATAGCTACCCAGGGTTGGTGCATATTTTTTTATTTCCTTTTAAATTAGTACTGGGTTGAGAGAAAATATAGTACAAAGAAAATATAAGAAGAAAAAGGCGGAATTACTAGTGATTGCTGCTGAAACTGGTGATGGTCCGTCAAAGACAAATAATCTTAAAGATTTGGAGTAAGCGATATATAGGTAAGTATATTTTACCGCAGAGTATCGAGAGCCATATCTCCCTTAAACATCACACTCGCTTTTTTAAAATTCATAGCTCCACCACATAGTACCTTATCATTGCGATGCCAGTATATGACGATGAATTCTTTAACGGCCCTGAGTATTGCGATAATAGAATGAAGACATGGGCACCATCAATCAACTCAACATAGAATTTAACATATTGTACGATCGGTAGAACTCGCGAAGCGATACAAAGTCTCTCTTTATCCCTTTGAACCGAAATGAAGTTCTAGATTAGCCCTGGTACAGCTAACCTAAGACTAGGGTAACGTTAGGCTTATGTAGTTAATAGATTCAGACGTTATTTTGTGAAAGTCAAATTTACATGTAATTTTATTTAACCTGCTTTGTGTGCTTCCACCTCCAATAAGTTCATGCGAAATAACGCCGGCCGGCAGCTACCCTCTATCGTTAGTAGATACAAGACAGCTTCTACTTGCCGGATACAGAATGTGAACGTGTTTATATCGGGACGGCACTACGATGGATTTGTCAATTGCAGTATGATAATCTAACGACTTACATCTACAGCCGATAACATCTGCTGTGAATGCCTCATGGAGAAGCGAGACACGTGTCGCAGAGACGACCAGGGCAGACATGGCAACAACGGTGACGGGTGTATGCGGTTCTTGTTCCAAATGGTGGGCAATCGCGCTGACGACAGCTGCAGCCGAGGCAGTGACGATCATAGCAGCCCTGCCATGCAATTCTGTAAGAGCAAACATCCTTACATCCTCAGAAACGTCGGCTGTTATAGCCTTGAACACGAAATTGCAATTCCCTAGTGTCGCTTTTCATGGTTGTGCGACACTAGCGCCGCAAGGCTGCGTTTGGAATTGGAATTCTACAAGGCAAACAGCCTTGCGTACGCTTACAGCCTTATAGAATACCAAATGCCGTGATCGCAGCGGACGATGTCAAAGCTGTGACATCTGTGATCACAGCAATGCACACAGCCATTACGAGTCGCTTAGAGAATTGCATGGCTGGCAGCGACGGCATGTATGTAGTGAGTGAGTATCGGGCGGCGCTAGTTCCCATGAAAATTGACGGCGGAAGCACACCAAGCAGATTAGATCAAATTTCACGTAACGCTTATGATTGCTACCCCCTTCTAATATAGAACCAACAATTTTCCTATGATTATGTTCTAAGTTAAACCGATATAAGCTTTGGATCAAAATATGATATATGAAAAAATTAAATTGAAAAATTCACTACTAAAACTAAATCCCTTAGAGACGAAATAAGAAAAACTATATTTTTATAACATACAAGAAGCATTCTCCGAGTTCATGTTGAAAGTGCAAATGCAAAGAGCGGTGTCTGCGAAGCGCTCTCGTAAATAGATTATGAGGCAAGGCACGTGCGAAATGGTAGTGTTGGCACCATTGTATAGCAGTTTGTATTTTGGTGGATAATAAAGGATAAAAGGTAAATGATTTTAAAGAAAGCTTATTGTCCATTTAGTTCGTAAACAAAATGACCCTCAAGCCTTTGGTATGTTTAGAATATTTTTTATTTTGCAAAAGTGACTGCCAGCCTGCCATGCAATTCTCTAAGCGACTCGTAATGGCTGTGTGTGTCTCTGTGATCACAGATGTCACAGCTTTGACATTGTCTACTGCGATCACGGCTAAATTATTTGATATTCTATAAGGCTGTAAGCGTACGCGAGGCTGTTTGCCTTGTAGAATTCCAATTCCAAACGCAGCCTTGCCGCGCTAGTGTCGCACAACCATGAAAAGCGACACCAAAGAATTGCAATTTTGTGTTCAAGGCTGTAACAGCCGATGTTTCCGAGGATGTAAGGACGTTTGCTCTTACAGAATTGCATGGCTGATCGTAAAGAGTTATTGAAGTCTACAGATGATTGCAATACTAGGGAGATGATGATTGCCAACCTTGCAAAGGACATTACATGTCTTTTGAAAAAAAATTGTATCAAAATGAGCTTTTAAGAAGACCGAGACTAACCTACCATGACCAAATTGGTAGTGTTTTATCAGAAGGTAATGTCAGGAGCCCCAGGAACCGGCGAGCGTGCATGAAAAGAGCTATGAATGTTAGAGAAGCGAGTGAAGTATGTAAGGATCGCGTCTTATGGTGCTCGGATACTCTCTGCCTACCCCGCAAGGGACCTGGCGTGGAGATGAACAAATAAGATTTTTGAAGAATTGTCCAATTGAAAAATCTTAGGCATTTGAAAACGTAATCGTTCAAAGTAGGAAAGTATGCTATTATTTTAGTTCCAGTATGTAAGGAAGAATCGTAAAGATAAATCTCAGTCAAAGGCGAGCCGTGCAGATGTAGAAGGAGGCATTGGGTATCATGTCAAACACCTCGTCTGACCAACCCAAAATACTAAAGGTTCACAAAATTGTGTTAGTTTGGAATTATAGACAGGTCACAAGACCCAAGCTAGTGTCCATGTGTTCCCTCTTCATAATAACTGTTATTTCTACAAAATAAAATATCCCATCAATTGACTACATGTGTACATTGAATGGAGGTACATGTCTGGAATGTACTGGAATGTTTTATCTTTACCTTTGTATATATTCATGTATACAGTTGCATTGATTTCACAACTGTAAACTGGTATTTTATTTGTATAGGTGATATTGATGGTACAAATAACCAAGTAAAAGAATTTGTAACAACATTTTAACCCTTTTTATATCTCCCAAAAATATCCCGGCATTCCCTCTCCTACCCGTGTATCTTAATAACACAATTTGATATTGTTTCGATAAAGTTTCAACATCGTCCACTGAACCGATACAAAATTCAATATTGCCTAAGGACAAAGGAAAATTGCATTCTTTGTGTTAAGAATATATCGTAAAGTGGGATTAAGCAAGAAACCAGTTTTAATACCTACTTTCTAATGTTCACCCAAAAAATATTTTTGATTCTTCTACCTAAAGTTGATACTTTTTCTAATCCTAATTTCTAATGATTGGCGAAAAGCAACTGCCTAAACTTAGGGATTTAGCGAAGATCCTAATTTTGACATGTAACCACTGCCATCAGACTTCTACAGCCCACATGGGAAATCAGACCTTCTTAGGTCCAAAAAATTATATTTTGAAGGACGTGTGGTCCCACGACCTTCATTTCTTCCTTCTTGGATATACAGGTTTCCTCACGATGTTCTCCTTTGCCGCCGAGCAAGTGATAATTACAAATATGTACATAAATCCGCAAATACGTGATTATGATAGACCAGTTTGAAAGTATACTAGAATGAAAAAAAAAATCGGCCCAGTGCGAGTTGGACTCGCGTACTAAGGGTTCCGTACCATTATCTATAAAAACAGCAAAAAATCACGTTTGTTGTAAGGGAGCCATCTTAAATATTTATTTTATTCTATTTCTTAGTATTTGTTGTTATAACGCCAACAGAAATACATCATCTGTGAAAATTTCAACTGTCTAACTATCACGGTTCAAGAGATACAGCCTGGTGACGGACGGACGGACGGACAGCGGAGCCTCAGTAATAGGGTTCCGTTTTACCCTTTGGGTACGGAACCCTAAAAAATGAAAAAATATTTTATTGACATAATTTTACAGTATGTTACAAATGAACGGAGGCTCCTTTTAAGCTATCAATTGCTTGTGTTAGGAGCCTCCACTCTCCCGAGGTACATAATAGTGATACGTAATTGAATAATTTTAACCATTCTAAATTTATATAGGTATTTAAACTAAAATTGAAATCAACATAATTTCTAATTTTAAAAAGAAGATTACAAGGTTTTCTTATTCTAAATTTTACCATTTTGATAAAGTATACATGATTTAATATTATAGCTAATAACATAACACTCAACGCTAATTCAAACATTCGGAAATACATTACACTGTCTCGAGCGCATCACCAACTACAACTCAGTGCTCTGACGGCCGCCGCTCCATGTAATAATCTTTCCACTTTTTAGCGTTACCTCGTTTCTCAATCCATTGCGATGAGCGGTGAACACACTTATGTTTCAATGGGTTTTAATTTCATCAAAATTAACAGCACCTAGTCGGAATCTCAGTAGTAGAATAGTCAGATTACTGTCAATATAATGATGCTAGTAGTGGGAAGTTAGTGTATTAGCTTGCCTTTTGTAATCAGCGTCTGCGGTGCAATGATGCCTTCAATTATACATTAGTACCTTCTTCTTCTTCCTAGCGTCTCCCGTTTCTCCATTAGGGTTGGCGGGGGCCGATTTAAACCTAAGAATTTGGCGAAGGTACTGATTTTTACATGGAGCGACTGCCGTTAGACTTCCGCAAACCAGAGCAAAAACCAGATAATTCATAAGTGAGGTCCCGCGTCTTTCGAAATTTTATGATATTATTCTTGGATGTGGAAAAACATCGTGAGGAAACACGACGATGTTTGTCCTTCACCGCCGAACAAGTGTCAATTACAAATATGTACATAAATCTCAAAACACGAATTTAGTGGCACATGTCAGGATTCGAACCCGGAACCTGTTGGTCAATAGATTAGTTTTTTATCCACTGGGTTATCACTGGTATATGTAAAAATCTGTATCTTCACCACGATCCTTAGTCTTAAGAAGTGGACCCCGTCAATCATAATATTAGAAGGCGGGATAAAGCTAACAAGAAGAAACTGTCAAGCTGATTTTCTAGGCTAACGTGGATTCTAGGCTGGCTGTAGTAAGTTACGCCACGCAATGATATACAACACTGACACATTTTTATTAAATGTTAGCTGTGAAGCCGCAGCTTCGCCCGCGTGTTCAAAGGGAGACTAAGCGTGTTTTCCTGTGGAAGTATGACATTTTGCCGAGGTAAAATGTAGCCTACGACACTGTCGGGCCCTCCATACAAAATAAATTTCCATACAAAAAAATCACATCAATCCGTCGCTCCGTTTTGCTTTGAAAAATAGAAAAAACCGACAAAAAATACACTTTTACATTTATAATAGTACGAACCCGTTTGGTGATAAAATGGCTCTATGAATTCTATGATTCTCAACACTCTAAATATTACATCGTTAAACTATGTATTATATATTAAGTAGCCTATGTGTTACTCCAGGACCTTCATCTAACTATCTACCAAATTTCATCCAAAACCGTTCAGCTGTTGAGGCGTGAAAACGAAACGACTCTTGGGCATATCAGAAAAGATCTATTAATATATTCATATATTATATACTAGCAACAGAGGTTAACTCGGTGTTTCTTTATGTTTATTGTATAACAAAACCTATGTGGATAAATATAAAAAGGAAAACCTTATCTAAATTCAAAATTTGATCCCAACCGTATGATTTTGTTTGGATTTATGACATTTTATGTATATAATAAATAAATATTGTCGGACAAATTACACAGCGCCATCTAGCCCCAAAGTAAGCGAAGCTTGTGTTATGGGTACTAGACAACTGATAAACATACGTAAATACATTTTTTTTTTGTAAATACATACTTGTTATACATAGAAAATACCCAGACCAAGACAAACAGACATGTTCATGCACACAAATGTTTGTATTGTGTGGGAATCGAACCCACGAGCGTTGGTGTCAAAGTAGCGTAACAACGCGTTTCACAACTGCGCCACCGAGCTCGTCGATATAAGTACAATAATTGCTCGTTTAATGTAATAGGATAAAGTTAAGAGAGGTAGGGCACATCAAAGCTGGGTAAGTAACTCCACCTCATAAAAAACCACAGTCAAATAACTCCATGGAGGCCTGTGTACCTGCGTGTGAACGAGGTCACCAGTAAACTCCCAAGAAGTTGCCGCGTCAGCAGCAGAGGTGGCATCGCGTGATATTTAAAGTATCACATTCGTTCATAGGCTACGGTAACCACTTTACATCAGGTGGGCTGTATGTTTGTATGCTTCCCGACCTTATAAAAGAAAAAGAGCTCGATAGCATCATTGTCCGTGTCTTTATAATTGAATACGCGGATTAAGTAACATTGGGTGGCAATGGGTGGTTTTATCTTTCTCGAGCTACTCCTTGTTCAGGGAGCACATCTAACAGACTCACTTGTCTAAGCTTGGTTAGTGACCTTCAAGTGGCATAATCGAGAGCTCGTTGGCGTCGTTGGGCGTGCCATTCTAACCGAACACATAAATATATAAATTTACTAGCTGACCCGCCAAACGTTGTTTTGTCATATAAATTATTCCTAGGATTATTTTAGTATTATAAAAATAGGGGTTGATGGTAGAAGGGTAAAAATTTAGGGTTGTATGTATTTTTTAATGCCACATCATAAAAAATAATAATAAAAATTTTTGTCTAAAAGAATGACGAAGCAGATATACAATGCAAAAGTAGAAGGATGTAGGAGCCGGGGAAGGCCAAGACTTACCTACCATGACCAAATTGGTCGTGTTCTATCAGAAGGTGATGTCAGGAGCCCTAGAAACCGGCGAGCGTGCATGAGAAGAGCAATGAATGTTAAAGAAGCGAGTAAAATATGTAAGGATCGAGTCACGTGGCGCTCGGTTCTCTTTGCCTACCCCGCAAGGGATTTGGCGTCAAGTTATAGATAGATAGAAAAAAATTTGTCCAAAAAATAAAACTTTGAGGTGGTGGAAAAATAGATAGTAGCCGATTCTCAGACCTATTGAATATGCATATAAAATTTCATCAAAATCGGTCAAGCCGTTTCGGAGGAGTATGGTAACTATCATTATGACACGAGAATTTTATATATATGATATAATGCTGGACTTAACGCGTAATTTAGGTAAAAATATTACCTTTATATTTCCCCACGTTTCAGATTCACAACATAATTAGTTCAGAACACAATTATTTCATTAAATATGTGTTCATAAATTTTATTGTTTTGCTTATACTAAATATAAAATTATATTTATTTACTTGTATTTACGCATATATATCCACGAAACGTGCAACATTCAGTAAAAACCATAATTGTACATTACCAAACATATATTGTACATTTTTTTTATAATTAAATTCTTGTCATTTTCATTACAATAAAAATATAAATTGTATGTATGTATATCTTCACGCAAGGGACTTACCCTTGCGGGGTAGGCAGAGAGAACCGAGCGCCATAAGACGCGGTCCTTACATGCTTCAATCGCTTCTGTGATATTCATAACTCTCTTCATGCACGCTCGCCGGTTCCCGGGGCTCCTGACATCACCTTCTGATAAAATACGACCAATTTGGTCATGGTAGGTTAGTCTCGAAAGTCAGACGGCAGTCGTCCATATAAAAATCAGTGTCTTTGCCAAATCCTTAGGTTTAGGTAGCGAACACTGCCAATCGTACAGGATTAAGAAAACAGGCTAGCGCTAAAAAGAAGATGAGACGGGTATATATTATCTTACATACGCCTTCGAGCAATATTTAGAGTCACTTCACTCTTACACAGACAATGGCTGAGTTTTATTACCACGCTAAAACTTAAGCCGCAGCTTTATCAACCCATTCGGGTTAGTTGGTGAAATAATACCCCCTGTACAATGGCACAATACCGTGGAGTTTTAGTGTTTGTTCTAACACAAGAAGTATGACAGGTTTATTTGCTTTTGAAACAATTACGGCCAAGAACATTAACTGCTTACATACTTGTACATACGTTTCAGGGCACGTCCTTTTCACATTCGTTTCCGTACAAACATTTATACGACTTTATGGCGTTTTGCGTTTCATAAGGCCACATCTACGCGACTATGTAACAATATAATTTATTTAAAAATTAAAAAGCTGCAATAATTTCTAATGAAAACACGTAAAACATACATACATTATCATAACGAGTTTCCACTTGCGGTGGGCAGATATTGTTCTTCTTTGTCTCTGTTCTTCTCTTTCATACTCATCAACCTCTTCACGCATATTCTTCTGTTTCAAACGCTTTTCATTTGTTCATTTTTCAGCACATCAGCTATTTGATCCATGTGTACGTCAAGGATAGCCTACTGAGACTCACTTTTACTCGATATAAATAAATAATAAATAAAAGAAACTTTATTCATATATCATTCTAATAATCATTGGACTCCGTATTATGTTTTTTTTTCTAGATGCATTACAAGAGAGTTGTACTCTTTGTAAACCACATGTTACTTTCTACTACGTGAAAACGCTTTTACGAACAGTCTCCTGCAACTAACTTTTCGAACACTCGTTATGGGCATATTTCGTAAATTCCTTTCAACATTACTTACAATTTTCCCGAAAGATAGATATTGTGACCATTTAACTAAGCATATAATTATTTGCTATTTCTTTGACCTGATTAATCACTTCACTTAGTCATTTTCTTCGCGCATCGTGTGTTCCTTGTGTACTTTTTTGAATACCGTTCCGCACTGGCATGTCTCCTGATTCCGATAATGCTAATACCAATTTATCAATGTTATAATCTACAATATTTTCATCACTATTTTTAACACCATTATATCTATCTGGGAATCTCCTCTTACGATTCTGTCTCTCCATTGTAAAATCACAACTTGTTACAATAACCCTTCGAATGTCCAGTCTGCGCTGCCTTTCTTATGTCTCCGTTTTTTTTCTCTGTACCTAAACAGAATCTCCTTCACTATTTTACTCAGCAACATGAAGGTAGCGCGATTGCATTTTTTGAGATTAAGTCCCAAATCTATCACACTTATCCAGCGAGCGACATGAATAATTAGGGAGTTTCGCAATCCGATGTAATTCAAACCGACTCCATTCCGTATTATATTCTAGCTGTATATCGTTTATTTAAGGATAGTGAGGTCACCGTTGAAGACAGTGAAGACGAAAATGAAGCCATTTTCCTTCATCTGCCTAGAAGAATGCCTAGTACATTTTTTTTCAAGCCATACACATAGGTTGTATAAATTTTGTAGTCGCTCCAATTTGCCTAGCAAGTCCTCAGTTGGATCAAAGAAGAATATCACCATAGTTAATGAAAGTAAAAGCGAACGAGTCAACATCGTTTTGGTGGAAACCACCAAAAAATTCTAGAGTCGTTTTAACAACTTTCGACTGATTTCATCAATCTCAGGAGCCCAGAATAACGTTTGGTCCATGACTATTCCCAAATTAGTAATGGTAGAGGAGAAAGGTATTATAGTACCTTTAAAAACTACGTTGGGAACAGCCACAGTCCCAAGTTTGGCAACAAAATGAGGACTTATTAGTATTATAGCATGTGACTTGGAACCATTTATTTCAAGACTGAGGTGGAAACCGGCAAATAATTCTGAAGTCATTTTAACGAGTACAGAGATGCAAACATCTTTCGACTGATGTTATCAATCTGAGTAGCCAAGGACAACGTTTGGTCCATGACTATTCCCAAATTAGTACAAGAGATATTAATCCAGTTTAGTTTGCGGATTAATAGTGACCGGGGACGTACTGAAATGTACGTTTAATGCATTAAAATCAAAAGTATTGTCCATAATCGATTGTTCTTTCCCTATACCTAAACAGAGACTTCCATAATTTATTTAGAGGGCAACTTTCAATTGAGTTGTGTATGTGTGTTCGTCTCGTGGCTCTATAGTTAGCTGCATCTGTTGCACAAATCAATATACCCGATTCTCGTCCGAATGGTCATGACGCATTTAGATTTTAACCGTATCTTTTTTAGCCATCATCTTTCCCAATCTAGGAGTAAGCCAGGATGCTGGATAATACTTAACTCAGACCATCGTAAGAGGTGCATATTTGTCGAAGATAGACAATTTAATATCATTAAATGCTTCAATTTTGCAGTCAATATTCATTACTCCTCTGCACCTAGCAGAGGGGTAATGAATTCCAGTCAGCGTTATTTACGTCTTCTCGTAGTTTACTCAAATTTATAGCTGAAAAGTTGGACAGAAAAAGGATATTATGCCTCCTCTTAGGTGACCGTAGTTTAAAAGTGGCAAATATTAGGTCATGCGCTGAAAAGGCTGGTACATTACATTGGCCGTGAGTGACAACTAGATCAGAAGAGGACGTGACAATAAGATCAAGCAGAGCAGGAGGAACATTGCGAGAAAATGTGTAGGATCGACAGAGAGATTGAACAGGTTTAAAGAGTGAAGTAGCGCTAGGATTTTTTTAGATCGGCAATCGTTTTTTATTAAACACGTGTTAAAATCACTCATTATGATAATATAGTAAAAATTTGGGCACAAATCTTTTAATCAAAAACTCAAAAGAGTTAAAATAATCAATATTGAGTGAAGAGCTGTAATATACACTTAAAAAATACGGCTGTGATGGAAAGAAACTTCTGAAAATTAATATTCGGTTGCCTGGGGTACTGGGTCAGCTAAAGAGACCATATTACAAGGAATATCTATTCTAAGCTATATTGCAACTCCACCATAAGCTACCATTCTATCGGAACCATCCTGTGTTCTAACACAGATCCTGCCATTTCTAATCAGACGAAAACCAGGATTTGACAGAAGAGTAGGTTTCAAAAACGACTCGGAAATAAGTATGGTGTGTGTATCCTTAGACGACAAGATATCTAGTGCGTTGATATGGATGACGTTAAAACTTTTTGATAGCGACGAGAAAACTCTATCCAGTCTTTTACCCAAAATGAACAACCCATTGTCTGTGTCGACACTGCGGTTACTCTTAGATGATGAAGGAACGGAAAAATATTCGGTTTCATAATTGGGGGATATATATTTTTTTATAGCACTAAGGTGGCAAACAAGCGTACGGCCTGCCTGATGGTAAACAGTTACCGTAGCCTATGGGCATTTGCAAAACCAAGGGTGTCACTCTTGCGTTGGCGACCCTGTATGTACCTCTTCGCGCCTTTCTTGAAGAACCCCATACTGTAGTCCCTTGGAAAAACCTCCGCAGGGAGCTCATTCCACAATTTAATAATTCTCAGTAGAAAACTTCTTGTGAACCGCACAGTGCGCGACCATAGCGGATCCAGTGTATGAGGATGAACTCCCAGCCGTCGGCGAGCTGTGCGATTGTAAAACGAGGCTGTTGGCATGATGTCGAACAACTCCTCAGAACACAACCCATTACACAACCGGTAGATCACGCAAAGGGAGGCAAAATCTCTTCTTAAACTCAAGGGCTCAATGGCGAGCGTGAGTTCAGGATCATCGACGATTCTCACAGCTCATCTCTGCACTGAGTCACAAGGACCTAGCTGGTATCCAGGTGTTCCCGCCCAAAGGTGGCTACAGTACTCCATATGCGGTCTGACTTGGGACTTATATAACATAAGTCTTTGCCCCGCGCTGAAGTACTGTTTAGCTCTGTTGAGCACACCGAGTTTCTTGGACGCCAGGTTGACCTTCTCCTCCAGGTGATCTCGATACTGAACATCGCTGGAGATCTCGATACCGAGAATCCCAATGCTCATAGCAATTGCGAGTCGCGTGTTCTGGAATTGGGGAACCACAGCAAATGGGGTTTAAAAATGTTTACCGGTATATCACTTTTTTCGGAAGTGTTATCTGTATAGGTATATATATTTCGGAAGATACACTTTCGGAAGATAATGGTCAGCAACGTAAACAGGCAGTTTATCAAAACATGTCTCGAAACAATTTAGCAAAAATATCTAGTTTCACTCACTCTTCACTGTTTCTAGCCTAAAATGTTTTCTAAAACCCTAATTACTTCCTGAAACCACTTAAACTCAGTAAAACAAATCTACATATTCAACTACACTGAGGGCATAATCCCAATATTGACCGCTGGCCAAAGTACAATATATCGTTTAAACACAGCTCTGGATCTGAATTGCTACTATTTGACTCCAGAAATGCTTAAGACCAAGTTCTAAATATATTTGAACTTGCATTTTGGCTTATTTTATAAGCGAATCATTATTTTATGTGCATTTGTGTGCATGAACATGTCATTGCGAGTGGGTGGATTTGGTTACAGGTATTGTAGCCATGTACTGTCACAGTATTTCTAATATTATTAATATCTTGAGAAAGTATATTGAACTAGAGTCATTGATTTAACTAACAATCTTAGTTTTAAGAGTTTCCTGTTTAATTGTGTAAGACACGGGGGTTTTTTGGGAATTCTTAGATGGGGTGTTAAAATGTTAATGTGTAACCACTTTAAACATTTTTAAAACTTATGATCGTGAGAAATTGATTTGACAAAAAATATTTATGACTTGTTCCATGAAATAAACCCATTTAGGGGTGCGAGCGAGATCGTAGTGGTAATAACACAAAGTTGGATGGAGACGCTCATTTGCAATACGAGGAGTATATAACTCATGAACAACAGAATGGCGGGACGTATTTGGATCCTTTTCCTGGTAGGAGACGGACTACCTGAGAGTTGTCGTGGGGGAATGCAAGGCGCGTTTTGGGATCATTGGTATTACGGTCGCTTATAATAGAAGTCATGGGTCGCGATATGAGAGGTCTCCTTAGTTTTAGCAATCCGTATGGGTATCACGTGTGGCCCATCGTGAGAGCACTAAGTCTGAGATCTAATTACACGCGTAAAATTAAAATGATGTCACATGTACTATTTCCTCAGCTTTAATTCCGTTTTATTACAAATTTATTTTGCAATTTCTGACGTTATAATTGGATTGGATTGAGCGTTAGCGATTGCGTTAGAGGTTATTGAGCGGCCATAATGTAAGACTTACTATGTTATATTCATTTGGGTTTTACAGCTTTATAAAAATTCATTTTATATTATATTTATAACTACTTTGTGTTGATTAACGTGTGTTTTACAGTTTTTATGATTTTAGTTCTCCTTTTAGCATTTCTATTTACAGCTAGGGTCATTTTAGGGTAGTGTTCGGCCATAATTTAGTATATTACTTACATCGAAATAATTTTATATTATATTCAATTTAACAGGATAGGGAGTTTACAGTATGTTCCTGAGAAATTGTTATGTTGTGGGCAGTAATACGCGATTTTCTTCGCCAACTCTTACTTATCCCACTGCATGGAAACGAGTCTCCTTTCAATCGAAAGGGTTTAGAGCATACTCTGGCACGCTTCTCAACTACAGATTGACAGAAGCCGGTGCTTTCAAACCACTGACTTGGCTTAAATGACGTCGATTAATCGTCTATCGACAACGATAGGGATCTACAGCTTAAAGTGTCTTCCGAGAAGCTAGAGGTAGATAAACTGATCCCTAAACAGGCTGGGGTGAACGTTCCTTAACCTGAGTGTTCGATTAAAATGATACGCGCAACGACACCATCGAGCTCCTCTTGCCATGCGTGTATTTAAGTATGTGTAATGCAAACGTTGTTAGACATAACAAAACGTTAAAATAGAGTATAAAGCTCATAACTTACGCCAACCCTCTCGACATTCACAACGGTTATGGGAGTTGTGGTTCAGTTATCTCTGTTTGCGGTTTAACATTTGGTATGGTGTAATTAATAGCAATGCTTAATTATCACCATGGCTGTATCTTCCTATTACGTACCCTGAGATAGTAGTCTTACTCATTCTCCAGAACATAACAACCCTCAAAGATTTTTTTATTTGCACATAACTTCTTTGAATATGTCGGCTTTATAATAGCGTACAATTTAATATAACAGGACACAATGTCTTGAAAACTTTTTGTAATCAAATTAGACATACTAAGTCAAGAAATTTCACAGTTACACTATAGAGAAAGCCAATATTTTATTTAATATTATATATGAAACAATATTTAATAAGAAACCTAGGTCTGCATAACTGATAGTTTTTTTTTTTATATTACGTCGGAAGGCATACGAGCATACGGCCAACCTGATGTAATGCAGTTACTGTAGCCTTTATATTTATATATTATATAATAAGTGTCACTCGCACAATGCCTCCTCTGCTGCTTACACAGCAACTCCTTGGGAGCTTACTGGTGACCTCACTCACACGCAGGAACACAACAACCCGCTAGGGAGTTGTTATTTGGCTGCGGTTTTCTGTGAGGTGGAGGTACTTCCCCAGACGGGCTGCTTTGATGCGGCCTACCTCTGTTAAAACTGATAGAATAGATATTTTACAATAACCGCTATCTATCTATGTATATCTTTACGCCAACTCTGTTGATCGGTGGGTAGTGGAGAGAACTGAGCGAAAACTCGATCCCTACACAACTGGTTCACTCGCTTCTTTTGCTTTTATAGCACCATTCCGTACCTATATTATATTGTGTCAGATAATACTAATTGGATAAACCATTTTATCAAAATCGTAATAGGATAATATTGTCTTAGGTTTTCGCGATTGTTACACATTGAATTAAACAATTTTTAACGGAAGTATCGCGTGTTTTATTTATTTTGTTGAACCTGGTGTTTCGAACGCTTTGCAGCGTCCGTAGTCGCAGGAAAGACTAAGGTGGTATTTGTCTTACATTAGTTATTCAATTATTACATCTACCGACATGGATAGATTAATTATATATGTTCCGATTCACACAATAGGTTTAACAAAACAAATAATACACGCGATACCTCCGTTAAAAATTGTTTAATTCAACGTAATAGGAAAATTGTAAATTGTAAACTGTAAATTGGAAAAATATGTGAAAATTGGACAAAGTGTACCGCGATTGAAAGTGATACCTATTATACAGGCGGTGTTAACATACCCCGATCTCTTAAAGGAGGAAAGTCCTAATCTTTTAACTTGTGTCTAAATCTAGATAAGATTAAGTTGTAGTGGCTCTCGGCAACCGAAAGTGCAGCATAAGCGAATTCTTGGAATTGTACAGTCAGTGCGAGGGCCAAGTCTGTCGCTTACCGAGAGCCGTAAACTCAGGTCCACCGCTGTTCGTACTGGTACATAATATCACCTTATATACT
This sequence comes from Pyralis farinalis, assembly GCA_947507595.1. NCBI lineage: Eukaryota > Metazoa > Arthropoda > Insecta > Lepidoptera > Pyralidae > Pyralis > Pyralis farinalis. The sequence goes on along the minus strand of OX382261.1, from coordinate 37,780,700 downwards.
GTGAAATTATGCATACATGTGCCTGTTGGCTTTGACTGGACTTTGGATTTTTATTTGTGATCACTCATCAACACCTTGAAGGCCCCCCTCAAGATAGTGCAAACACTAAAAAGTATTTGACTGGGAATGGTTAAATGTGGTCCATTTGAAGCCCATTGCGACATAAGTCTGTACGTTCACCACTATTACGAAATACTCATTTGCTGTAATCCCTCACTTCCGAAACACGCCTCTTACCATCGCCAGAAGCACTCTTGATATCGAGATATCCGCCAAAGTTGAGTTCCAAAATCACCTGAAGAAGAAAGGTAAACCTACTGTCCAAAAATATTGCCGTGCTCAACAAATCGGGAACAACAGCTTCGACGACGAAGCTGTTCTTCCCGAGTGCGGCGGAGGCGTACGGTATCGTGGGCAAAATGGTGCCGTCGAGCATCACCACGCAGGTCCTCTCGGGGCATGGTGGGTTCTCCGCGTACTTGCACAGGTTCAGGTGCGCGGATGACCCATCCTGCTTCTGCGAGCCCGGCGTGGACCAAACAGTGCAGCACATATTGTTTCGGTGTCCCGCATTCTCCAAACAGAGGTATGATTTGGAGCAGGAGTTGGGATTGCGGGTCACCGAAACAACGGTCTCCGAAATAGTGATGGGGCAAAGTAGATCTAAATTTTTAAAATACTGCGTCGGTCTAGCCACGGCTGTCATATATCGGAACAAGCAGAGCAGCTCCACCTAGGACTAATGTTGTATACCTCGGCTATACTCCGTATAGCCGATGGGATCGCGGTGGCTAGGTGGAGCTGTGAAGCTCGCTGGCGCCCGTGGCTGGACTGATGCAGTATGGGGAGGGAAGTTGGAAACATATTAAGATATTTCACCGGCGTTCTAAAACGGGCAAATCAAAAAATTATTTTGGAAATTAAACTGAAAGATGATGAATGTAAGAATGATTGTGGAATATGAAAGCGAGTGTGATGTATGAATGTGTTTATTTATATTGTACAGTGATTTTTATTTTAAAATGTGAACAAAACTTTTTATATTGTGCAAAAAGTGCCTTGCCCACGGCAGGGGTGTAAGTAAAAAAAAAAAAAAAAAACCACCTCAGTATTAGAACCCAAAATAATTTATAATTTAAGATTACTTCCACAGTCGGGATGCTTTGATATAGCTGCAGTCGGACTCGGTAAGTATGAGGTTACTACCTCACAAAAAAACTGCAGCCATGTGATAACTCCCTAGAGGGTTGTTGTATTCTTGCGAGTGAGTAGAGTTACCAGTAATCTGGAGTTTCTGTGGTATCAGGAGGGGAGGCAATGCGCGACTATTATTCATGTATTGTCTAGCGTTCATAGGCTACTGTAAACGCTTCACATTTGATCACCCTCATGCTGTATGCCTCTCGACGTTAAAAAACATATATTACACGATATCCATTAGGGTTATGAAGGAACTAACCTATGAAGAACCGATATTACATTGTAATTCAATTCACCGCTATGGGTCGAGCGCACATATTTTTTTATTTTATTTTTATGCAACGTCGGGAGGCACACAAGCATACGGATCACCTGATGTAAAGCAATTACCGTAGCCTATTAACGCTTTGTAATACATTAAGTATTACTCGCGCGATGCCTTCTCTGCTGTTAATACAGCACATCTGCTGTTAACACAGCAACTACTTAGAAGCTTACTGGTAACTTCACTCACACGCAGGAGCACAACAATCCTATATGGAGTTTTATTTGGCTGTGGTTTTCTGTGAGGTGGAGGTACTTCTCCAGACGGGCTGCTTTGATGCGCCCTACCTCTCTACTCTACCAAGACAAACAAACATGTTCATGCACACAAATGCTTGTCTTGTGTGGGAATCGAATCCACGAGCGTTAGTGTCAAAGTCACGTCATTCGCGACTGAGCTACCGAGCTCGTCAAACATATGGAAACGCTTACTTCTTATTGGCTAGTCCTTGGGTCAACATCGCGTCACTTATCGGTTTATTGGTTAAAATATTCGCCCATTAGCCAGTAGGCTCGAATCGATTCGCGTAGAAAGCGCTTGATTTCGCGCGAACTCGCGTGCACCAATCAGCGTCGGTCGCACTGAGACGCGCGAATTTTATTGAATGCACGTGAATTGGCGAGCCTTTTTTAATTCAATATGTACACTACGTTGTGGAGATAAGGGTGAATTTGCTATTTTAAATTTCAGATTGACGATTCGATGCGCTTAGACTCTGCGCTAGTATGAATTGAGCATACGTTTTTGTTAGCGCGGAGTGTGATTAAGATATGTGAAACCAGAACCATTATCAATCTATTCTCATTAAAATGTGATGAGAATGTTTATCATTATAATATGTTATTCATGGTTATGGCAAAAACCGTCCAGTGACAGATGAATGAACATCCGTAAACAAGCGAATGACGGCGTACGTCATAATAAGTCGTCTACGGTGGACGCAAGATTAACGATGAAGCATTGAGATTGATTATAATTGAACTACGCGACCTGTGCACAAACTAACATTTCCATTTCTTTCTCGGAATGAAGATATATATGTTAAGATTTATCTTGACGCCTTGTTTCTTACAGGGTGGAGAGAAAATACTGTCATGTTAACTAAAATACATGAGCAAATATTATAAATAAATGAAAGGCCAACAACTCAAATTAAGTAAACGTCTAAATAAAATATGCTGTATATAAATGTTCATTTTTCTTCGAAAATAAAACCTATCTATAATATTCATCTATCTATAATTTTCAAATCCCTTGCGGTGTAGGCAGAGGCAACCGAGCGCCACATGACTCGATCCTTACAGACCTGATTCGCTTCTTTAACATTCAATGCTCTTATCGTGCACGCTTGCCGGTTTCCAAGGCTTCTGACATTACCTACTGATAAAACATGATTAATTTAGTCATGGTAGGTAAGTTTTGGCCTTCCTCTCATAATAAATTCATTCCTCCTACATTCTACATGTCCGAGCCAACGGAGCTTGACTCTTCTTATTTTAACACCGACGCTCTCTTTCAGACCAACTCTGTTTCTAATATCATCATCGCGAATACGGAAATAAAAAACATGTTCAAAAAATAAACTGAATATCTGAGCTGATGATGTTATGCAGGTACCATGGCTGTGTGGTATGTAGAGACCGGATATAATACGAAAATACAAAAATATGAATATTATTATTAATAATTTCTTACTCTTAAAAATTTGAATTTCACGCTTAGGTACAATTTTCCAGATGGCAGACGTCTGCAGCAGCCGAGGCAGAGACTACCGGAGCATCCCTGGCAGCGTCCGTCGGCATGTAGCATTTACTAACGGTAGTGGGTGCGTGCGGCCAGCGCTAGGCCGCATGAACTAATTGGTGGCAGAAGCACACAAAGCAGGTTAGATCAAATTGCATGTAAATTTGACTTTCGCAAAATAACGCCTGAATCTATTACCTAAATTGTATGTAACCTTTTTAAATTCTACGGAATACTACATAGGAATGTATAGTTCTAAACTCATAAAATATTAATGGAAATATGCCGGCTGCATGGGGAAACTCAAGGTCGCTCAGCGTGCTGCCACTGTTTCTCCTGTGTAGCCAGAATTAACAGCGGCGACCACCAAAACGGCAATGAACAGTCCATTGCTTTTCGGGGGTTAAACTACCGCTGCGTTAGAACTCACAACGAATTTAATCAGAAGAAATTTGTAAAAGTAGAAAGTTTTCGAATTGACTTCCCCTATTGGCAAAGTGAGAGACAGCAATATGACAAATACGGCATTAAAAAACCTCAGAGAGCTTGTTAAGTGAAGCTCAACTGCCGTGCACCACGATTTATCAGATATCTAACACTATTGAGACCTAAATTGGGAGTTGTTACCGAACACATCGATTACAATAATATAGATTGCAGAACCTCAGCTATGGAAAGGACTATGCTCGGGATTTCTTCGCATAACAGGATCAGAAATTAGTATATCCCCAATAGAACTATGGTAACGGGCATAGCCCAGCCACAAGCAAGTTGAAGTGCAGTGAGCCGGCCACTTACTTCGTAGAGCCGACAACCGCTGGAGAAGAATGGTTCTCGAATGGCGTCCCTGCATCATTGGCACACGCAGTGTGGAGATGGTACAGGGACGCCCCACTAGGTGGAGCGACGACCTTCAGTTATTTATGGGGAGTTGATGGATGCAGGTGACATGGGATCGTGACGAACGGCACTTTAGAGAGGTGGCCTGTGTTCAACAGTGGACGAATACGGGCTGAGAGGATGATGATATACAGGTGGTGGAAACATACAGAGTTGTTTGGGTCAAACTGCCCGTAATATATCTTGAAAAATTCCTCAAACTGTTTCAGAACTTACGTCTGTTTATCACAATATCCATTATACCGGTCATGTACAATTTCACGCCACGGCGTCTTCTGTAAATGCATAAGGCAAGCAAGTGCATATGATTGATGAATACAAGGCTCAGATAAGCTCGCTCCATCATATTTTATAGTAGAGCGGGCAGTGCATGATAAGTGATTTTTTAAATTTATTCACTGGCTAGCTTTGGTCGAACAATAGGAACTGTTTTTAAAATATATTACACCTACTTTATTTATAATGTTCAATCTATCTATAAAAACGCCAAAACAATAGGCAACGGGGTAGGCAGAAAGAACCGAGCGCCACATGACTCTTATGTACCTCATTTGCTTCTTTAACATACATAGATCTTCTCATGCACGCTCGTAGGTTTCTAGGATTAGGTTTCAGTTTCTATGTTTCAGAGCATCCAAACGAGTGGGTCTTAAAATGAACATGGACTAAACGAAGATTATGTCGAATGTACTGTACATGTACATGTTTACCCTAAATGTGTACCCACTCCAGTTTCATCAGTTGGGAGCTCAGTTCAAGAAGTTGTTGATGGGTATGTCTACCTATGACAAACAGTCCAGCTAGGTAGATCCAACTTCGAATAAGAGTGGTACCTACCACTCTGGGAGTGGTATCTACCTCTCCCACATCATTTTACATTATTGCGAAAGCACTCCACAAGCATTTATTTATTTATAACTATTACATAAAATATTTAAATTTCTTACTTTTAAAAATTAAAATTTCACGCTTAGGTACGGAATTATATTGGTTAGAAGTTCATGGAGGACGACTGCAGTGGCCGAGGCAGAGACTTCCCAGGAGGCAGTACAAAATTTTTTCACACAGTTTGTCGAATCTAGATCCCCAGAGTTCTGTCGCAAAGGCATAAATAAACTTCAAATTAAATGGCAGCAATGTATAGATAATGAGGGTAAATATTTTGTATAAATAAATATATATATCCTTTATTGCATAACAAACATATACAAAGTAGACTATACAGAAAATGGTGTACAAAGGTGATATTACATCTTAGAACAAAACGTGTTTTAATTTTCAGTACAAATCAGCAATTTCATACTTTAACCCTAATATTGTTATTACTATCAGCTCCTCTCAGTTCCTAACACCGAGACGTGTCCATTTGCGGTCCAGTTAGAGATTTGTACAGCATTGTAAGTCTTGAATTACCAGAGAGTACTATTCAAATTTCTTTACCCTCTAAGCGACTTCAAAAAGACGCAAATAAGCAAGTAACATGTAATACAGCTGCCATTATAACAGAAAGTGTACAGGTAATGAAAACGTTTTTTTTTATACAACGTCGAAAGGCATACAAGCACACAACATTCACTGGACATTCATGGATTACAATCTCTTGGGAAAAGCTCGGCAGTAAATACCTAACCACCTAAATACGTCTATGCATCTATATGTATATTATGCATCTTATTTAGTAGTATCTCCATCTTCCATTAACATCTCCCGGCGGATAATGGAAAACATGCGTGACTATCGATTTCCATTAAATGGGGAATGTAAAGTATTCCTCGTTTAAGCGAGTCATTACTTTTTCATGTGTCGCTGAGGTGTCACCTACAAGCGAGGGAGAATGCCATGGATTGTATCCTGCTTCAATGGTATCCCAGTTTTTGTGGGTATGAGACTTTAAAAGTTTTAGTAGCAAAGTTTAAATACTTTTATGTGTTATTTAATAGGTAGTGCTTCTACTCGAAAACGAGAACTTAGCAAAAATTTTGTAGGAGTAATGTTTTGAGGAGCTCGGTGGCTTATACGTGAATGAGGCGACTTTGACATCAACGCTCGTGGGTTCGATTCCCACACAAGACAAACATTTGTATGCATGAATATGTCTGTTTATCTTGGTCTGGATGTTTTGAGAGAGGTAGGGCGCATCGGAGCAGCCCGTCTGGGGAAGTGACTCCACCTCACAGAAAACCGTAGACAAATAACAACTCCGTAGAGGGTTGTTGTGTTCCTGCGTGTGAATGAGGTCACCAGTAAGCTCCCAAGGAGTTGCTGTGCTGTGCCAATCCTAGTGAATTAGAAAACAGGATAAAGCAAAGAAGAAGAAGAATTCACTGAAGCTGAAGACTATTCACCGCGTTGAATTTTGTAACTGGCGTCGACTTTAATACAGTCGCATTATTTGCTTGTCTTCACGGCATGTCCCTTGCGGGGTAGGCAGAGAGAACCGAGCGCCATAAAACGGGTCCTTACATACTACGCTCGCTCTAATCTCTTTTCATGCACACTCGTCGGTTCTTGGGGATTTACATCACCTTCTGATAAAACACGGCCAATTTGGTCATGGTAGTCTCGGTCTTCCTCGGCTCCTACATCCTTCCACTTTTGCATTGTATATCTGTTTCGTCATTCTTATGTCCTGCATTCTTTCTACATGTCGGAACCAACGGAGCATGCCTTACCTTAACACCGTCACTCTTTTAGACCAACTCTTTCGCTCAAATAGATCACTCTCGTAAAAGAAAAATCAAAGCCATTGTTCACTAGGCACTAGGTTCGCTCGAAGTGTAGCCTATACCGATGCTTTTTTATCTGGCACTAACTTCAATGAATAGGTTCTCTAAATTCGATGGTAGTTAAAATAGTAACGATATGTGTTGAATATTTGTTTTTTTTCGACCGTGTACATCACTGGGTTGATAATTAAATCACCTCCCTAACGTCGCAACCACAGACAATTGGTTCGCGCTTTTCGCGGTGGTGGCAAGCGATATGTAGTCGTTGGTCCACCTCCCGCCGTGAAACAATTAGCGAGTGCATCAACCAAATTAATTACATATTTTACGGGAATTTGAACACTACTTGTATCTCAAACTATATATGTATCTGTTATGCACGATTTAACTCAGGAACTGTATCTCTCAAGAGCACAAATCAGCTTGCCGGCCGGCCACCGAGTTTCCCGTAGCCTATTAATGCTTGTAATATATTAAGTATCACTCGCACGATGCCTCTTTCTGCTGCTTACACAGCAACTCCTTAGGTCTGTAAGGTGTAGACACTTTCCCAGATAGGTAGCTTTGATGCCTCACTTAAAACATCCAGACTAAGACAAACAGACATGTTCATGCATACAAATGTTTGTCTTGTTGGGATTCGAACCCACGAGCATTGATGTCAAAGTCGCGTCATTCACGACTGAACCACCGAGCTCGTCGCTAAAAGCGATGGTATCAATAACCTTCGAGTTCAATAAATAGGTTCATTGAAGTCGACGAGTATATCACACATATTAACAAAGTTGTCACAAGTATTTCATAATTTGCATGCAATTTGATCTAACCTGCTTTGTGTGCTTTCGCCACCAATTAGTTCATGAGGCCTAGCGCCGGCCGGCACCCACCCACTACTGTTAGTAAATGCAACGACGACGCTGCCATGGCTGCTCCGGTAGTATCTGCCTCGGCTGCTGCGGTCGTCCGCCATTTGGAAAAGAATCCGCATGCCCCCACCACCCGGGTGTTACTGACTGTGCTACCGGAGTAGCCATGGCAGCGTCGGCATGTTGCACTTACTAACAGTGGTAAGTGGGTGCCGGCCGGCGCTAGGCCGCATGAACTAATTGGTGGCGGAAGCACACAAAGCAGGTTAGATCAAATTGCATGTAAATTTGACTTTCGCAAAATAACGCGTGATTCTATTAACCATTCACATTGGCGGTGTTTTCTGGGTAAGCCTAAGATATTGACATGGAGCGACTGTCGTCACACCTCCACATCCCCCCCCCCCCCTCTCCCTCTGCGTAGTGGAAGTCCAGAACCCCTCAGCGTAGTGGAGAACGCCAGACCTCATGTAAGGTTGACTTTTTTAGTTTTTCGAATATAATTTCTTGAGCCAGCGAGTTTCCTCGCGACATTCAAAAACACGAATGTAGCATTGAATTAAACAATTTTTACCGGAAGTATCGTGTGTTCCAATTCTATGTATAACAATCGACAATAAGACAATACCAATTTAGTAGTTTTTTTTTATACAACGTCTTGAGGAATTGAAGCATACGGTCCACCTAATGAATTAAATTTATTTGCCAATAAATAAGGCATTAACAAGGTCTTAACATACATAAACATAATAGAACCTCTTATTTAGATGCATGGATAGCATGCAAATGTGTTAAAACAACATAACCTTTATAGAAATGCAAGAAACACAATATACATTGAAAGGTCACCACATAGTAATTCAATCATAATAGCATCAATTCAATGAAATTGCCCGTCTCTAATTTACAAAACTACTGTCATTAATATCATAATGAATAATTATTGTTGCTTTGTTCAAATTATGAAAAGGTATGTTTTGAGCCGGCGAGCTCAGTGGCTCAGTCGTAAAAGACGCGACTTGACACCAACGCTCGTGATTTCGATTCCCACACAAGACAAACATTTGTGTGCATGAACATGTCTATTTGTCTTGGTCTGGGTATTTTCTATGTATAGAAAGTATGTATTTACAAAAAAATATATATTTCCGTATGTTTATCAGTTGTCTAGTACCCATAATACAAGCTTCGCTTACTTTGGTGCTAGGTGGCGCTGTGTAATTTGTCCGACAATATTTATATTTATAATTATTGGTTCAATATATATTATGTTAATTATTTGTTGCGTTCATGATTGTCTGAAGAGAACACTAGTGTTTGCAGTATCGAGAATTTGAATAATGTAAATGAGTAATACTCTATGCAAACCAAAATTATATCATGCAGAATGATCGTGTTTACTGGCAGCAATATTATGTTGGTGACACACAGCCTTTCCCATGAGCAGATTTTAACCGAAAACGCAGTTTAAGCAATGTCAACCGCAACCTGTCTATGAATGGGTTTGACTATGTCGAGCTTCTCCATGTGGAGGACATGTTAAGCCGTCGGTCCTGGCAATTGTCGACAGACGACAGCTGTTACCCCGAGTCAGTGGCCTTTCGGCTTGAAAACATTGGCCTCCGTTGAATCCGCAGTCGAGCAGCATGGCAGAGTATGCTCTACATCCCTTCGGTTGAAAGGAAAGCCGTACCCCTGCAGTGGAATGAGTTAGAGTTGGTGTAGTAGCCCTTTTCGATCACCTTTGCGGTCCACCAAGGATTCGTTAACATTAGAACGAGTATTTCTTGTCAACGACATCACTGTATACCGTCACTGTGGTATCGTTTATAAGTTTTTTTTGGAATTAATTTAGTGCGAATTACTGATGTAATTTACTTTTAATAAAAATAGCTTATGTTGTCAGTTTTTTAAATACAATAAAATTAACAGAGGATTAATTGGTCCCCTATTAGAATCCTGACATGTAAGTACCACTAAATTTGTATGTCCGGATTTATGCACATATTTGTAATTATCACTTGCTCAGAGGTGAAGAAAAACATCTTAAGGAAATCCACACATCCAAGAATATATATTTCACAAACGTATGACCTTACCTAAGGAAGGTCTGGTTGTCCCTCTGGGTTATAGAGGTCTGACAGCAGTCGCTCCATGTAAATAGCAGTATTCTTAAATCATTAGGCTTAGGTAGCGTTCACAGTTAAATCTAATAGATGAGGAAACGGAGTAACGCTAAGGAGATGAAATTCACATGTATTTGATGAACCATCATTAAATTAAAATGCTGGTTTCGACTTCCTCGGCGTCGAGCTGGCGGTCGCCGGCTTGTACCAGTATTTTTTTTTTAATATTCTACGTCGGGAGGCATACAAGCATACGGCCCACCTGATGTAAAGTGGGTACCGTAGACTATTAACGCTTGCGATATATAAAGTATCATCGCGCGATGCCTCCTCTGCTGCTTATACAACAACTCCTTGGGAGCATACTGGTGGCCTCACTCACACGCAGGAATACAATAACCCTCTAGGGAGTTGTTATTTGGCTGCGGTTTTCTGTGAGATGGAGGTACTTCCCCAGACGGGCTGCTTTGATACGCCCTACCTCTTTTAAAACACCCCAGACCAAGACAAACAGACATGTTCATCCACACAAATGTTTGTCTTGTGTGGTAATCGAACCCACGAGCGTGGGTGACAAAATCGCGTTATAAATCGCTGCGTGACAGAGCTCGTCAAAAATATATAAATGTATATTTCTCGTTTATTAACCTTTAAATATAAGGTATTCAGTATGAATGAATCTACGAATAAATAATAAGTCGTATGAATAGAGATATAAGTGACTCTCTAATATTGCTATCAAGTATTATGTTCGCTGTCACCCAGGACGAGGATATGACAGCTTTGATAGAGATGAGTGCACACGCCCAGGGGCGAACGGCCTCGGTCTGCGGTGTCAGTCTCTCCGTAAAGGCTACTCGCTAGATTACAAGATTCTGATAATAAAATTGGCATATCGTGTCAAAAAATTGTTTTTTCAACATAAATATTATTATTTGGAAATAAAAATTTATCCAAATTATATGCATTTTTGACGAGCTCAGTGGCTCAGTCGTGAATGACGCAACTTTGACACCAACGCTCGTTGGTCTGATTCCCACACAAGACAAATATTTGTGTGCATGAACATGTCTGTTTGTCTTGGTCTGGATATTTTAAGAGAGGTAGGGCGCGTCAAAGCAGCCCGCCTGGGAAGTACCTTCACCTCATGGAAATTCGCAGCTAAATAACAAGTCTCTCGAGGGTTGTTGCGTTCCTGCTTGTGGGTGTCACCAGTAAGGTCCTATGGAGTTGCTGTGTTAGCAGCAGAGGTGGCATCGCGCAAATAATAATGTATTACAAGCGTTCATAGCTTACGGTTACCGCTTTAGATTAGGTGGATCATGTGCTTGTATTCGTCCCCACGTTGCATAAATTAAATTTCGACGAATTTCGAATTCATTTCAAATACAAATATTTTTTTTGCAGACAACAGGTTTTGCAAAAACAAGTCCATACATACCTTATGTATGTAAATATAGCTTCACGCCGGGGCCTTTCTAGGGTCCGCAGAGAGAAGCGCGGATAACTGCAAACAGACTGCAAACTTGATTTGATTATGTTGCTAGCATAATAAATAAACAAGTTTTGCACTTGTGAGTATAAACAAATCTGTATTTTTATTTTAAAAGTATACACGTAAAGTAGCAATCTGTACTCTACGTGCCCATTATAGCTGTAAGTTCCGGTATGTGGCAATGGATGGTTATCAGGTTAGATACACGTATTATCCTAGTTTAGCACTGGTTTTATAAATAAACTGAGTTTATTACTTACCGGGAAGATTTTGTTGACAAATATTAGTCGTTTCTGAATGAAAGTTCATTTGCCGTATCGCCCCTAGTCTTGTGTTGGCCTTGACTCACGCATCCCTTTGTGCGGATCGTATTGTAGCTATGGAAAACTCGTGTAAATTCATTTTGTAACGATACAATATAATGTTACTATTTGTTTTAAGTTTGAGTTTATGGTGAAATTACCGAACTGATAAACCCATAGGAATATTTTATTGTCTATTTTGTTCTTCCGTCTTGTGTCCGCTTTTTAGTTATGGCATTCAGTTCTCAAACGGAATATTTTTTTGTAGTTTTCCGGTTTAAGTATGTTTTTCTTGGCACTCAAATATAAACTCTAGCTAGTTCTAAAATATTATTTATGACTGTATTTGTTTATGTGTTTATCGTAGATTGTATTATTGTGGTATTCGTTATAGTGTACAGTATTGTACAGTAGAAATATTACTACTACTTTTTAAAATTACTAGATTTGGCTGACATAAGACAAAAAGATTGGCAAGCTGATTAAAACGGCCTGAGAGAGGTCTGCTTTTTCCTGTGGGTTACAGAGATATTATGGCAATAGCTCCTTGTCAAAATCAGTATCTAGTTAATAGATTCAGGCGTTATTTTGCGAAAGTCAAATTTACATGCAATTTGATCTAACCTGCTTTGTGTGCTTCCGCCACCGATTTGTTCATTCGGCTTAGCGCCGGGCGGCATCCACCCACTTAGTAGTAGTAGATAGTTAGTAGACGCAATATGCCGATGCTGCCATGGCTGCTCCGGTAGCCTCTGCCTCGGCTGCTGCGGTCGTCCGCCATCCATTATGAGTGAGCGGGAGAAATAGTAAGCAGTCGGCTAGCGTAGCGGTTGCAGCGGGCTCGGACCTCGTCGCGAAATAGCGAGATGTCAGCGCGTCATAGAAGGCAGTCATTACAAACATTTGAATGCTAAACAATATAAGCGTAATACTCGTAATACGTGTGACAAAAATCAGCAACAACACATTAACTGGCACAAATCGGTCACAAGTAAAGTGTATATAGCTATAAGCGGTTTAAAAAATATAAGCGAACGATTTAAATGAATGTAATAACTCACATGGTAAGAAATACATTAAATAATTTTGTTTAAATCTTTCTCATTTCGCAATATTAGCACATGTGACGTATCGTTCGTAAGTAGGTTTTGGCATATTTGACACAGATGTACTGATAGTCCCTCAATTTAGCTAGGATCTTGGTTTTCGCCAACAACGCCACTGGTGCTTTGAGACATTGTACCCAATTTTGCTGCTGAGGCTATCGATAATAGAATACAGATTCTCTTTCTTCGTGTGGGTACACCTTTTATTTCTACATTGTTTAGTCTAGCTCACTGATCCCTGCCACGTAGTTCACTGTGAAGCCTGATAATTTCACTCTCTGCCTCCACTAGGCGTTCTTGCGTCCGTTCTATATCAGGAAGCTTCTGTTCAACCGCAATTAGTCGGTTTTGGTGATCCTCAATTTGGAAGCTGTTAAATTCACACAAGTTTTGCAGGTCGGCGATGTCGCTCTTGATACCTCTGACTTCCTCTACTATGGCTAACAGATATAAAAGTTGCTTTTTGACATCACGAAGTTCAAGCATGATGGTTTCCAACGATATTGGGTCGGATTCAGACTTAGACTTCGGTGATACTCCCCTGCAAAAGGGGCCACCTTCACGATAGTCTTCGTTCAGCGCCGAGTTTTCGATAGTCGGCCTCTGTAATATTGGCGCAGGAAAAATCCAAATTCTTTCGACAACCTTGGCACTGAACTCCATCATTAAAGATTTTTATTACATGATGCGCACTTGTTCATTTTTATGAAAAAGGTTGATGATTTCTGACAACCCATGGCAACAAGAAATCAGTTCGAACTTAATGAATGCTCACAGCTAATTGTGAACTCATTATAAGCTCCTATGCCTCCTGACGTTGTATAAATGAAAGCTATTCAGTGACATAAATTGAACATCAATCTGTAAGTCTTTTTTTCATTTCCATTATCACGTCTAATCCACGCATTGTATCCAACACAATCGCATCAGTTGACGACATCAAAGTTTCAATCTCCACATGAAAAGAGACATGCACGTTCGAATTCTAACAAAATGGGAACATTACAATTTCTATCACGTCTCTACATAAAACTCTACCTTAAAAAGTTATCGTTAGAGTTTGTTTCAGATTTCCTTCGGGTTAATCCAAGATGTATTTTAAGAACGACCTTCTCACATTCATTGTTAAGGTATTCTTAGGTAACATAAAGGAGAACATTCGGCGGGTTAAACAAGATTAAGAAAATTTCTCTGTGTAATGCAGTATTGGGCTCTTATGTAGTTTTTTTTTTATACTACGTCGGGAAGCACACAAGTATACGGCCCATCTGATGTAAAGTAGTGATAGTACCGTACCCTACTAACGCTTGCGATATATTAAGTATCACTCGCGCGATGCCTCCTCTGCTGCTTACACAGCAATTCCTTGGGAGCTTACTGGTGACCTCACTCACACCTCACAGGAACACAACAATCCTCTAGGAAGTTGTTATTTGCTGCGGTTTTCTGTGAGGTGGAGGTACTTTCCCAGATATTACTATATTTCATGCACCCTACTTCTCTTAAAATATCCAGAGCAAGACAAACAGACATGTTCATGCACTCAAATGTTTGCCTTGTGTGGGAATCGAACCCACGAGCGTTGGTGTCAAAGTCGCATCATTCCCGACTGCGCTACCGAGCTCGCCAGTAGTATTTCATTCGTGGATGTAATTCGCCATTTTCAGGATCGCTTCTAATATTGTCCTCTTGTTAGTTGAACGTTTTCGGTCTAATAATTATTGGGGTTGTATTAGTTTTCTCGATGTTCCAGCATGTAGAAATACGTGTTATGAGTCATAACATGTATTTTTATATGTTGGAACATCGACATAAGGAGAAAACCAATTATGACATACATGAGTGAACATTATGTAAAGATTGGGGTTGCTATTAATGGCCGCTAAAAATAACTGCATGCTCAATCAGCTGTTAAAAAAGTAATCATGTTTGTGTGTTATTTGTTACCTTTCACGCCTATTAAGTGATTATAATTGATAACAATACATTGATAGATATTTTTTTATACAACATCAGAAGGCATACAAGCACACGGCCTAATGTAAAGCGGTTACCGTAGCCTATAAACGCTTGTAATAGAGTAATTATCACTTGCGCGATGCCACCACTGCTGCTAACTGAACGACTATTTAGGAGCTTTTTTATAACACTAAGGTGGCAATCAAGTATACGGCATGCCTGCTGGTAAACAGTCACCGTAGTCTATGGACATTTGCAACGCCAGGGGTGTCATTCATGCGTTGCAGTCCCTCTAAAAACTTCTTCAAGCATTTTTTAAAAAATTCCATGCTGTAGTCCCTTGGAAAATCCTCGGCTCATTCCACAGCTTGCGAGTTCTCGGAGCTTACTGGTTACTTACTGGACCGCACCCAACGGGAATACAACAACCCTCTTGAGACTTGTTATTTGGCTGTGGTTTTCTGTGAGGTGGAAGCATTTCCGCCGATGGGTTGCCTTGCCGCGCCTTATCTCTAGACCACCTAGACCAATATAAACAGTACAGCAAATTCATCCGCAACCGTCGGTGGCAAAGTCGCATTATTTAACGTCTGCGCCAACGAGTTCGTAAAAAACTGAAACAACTCCAATTCAGTGTAACGTTTCGATTCGAATGTGAATGTTCCGTGTCAATGTGAATGTTCCGTGTCAATGTGAATGTTCCGTGTCAATGTGAATGTTCCGTGTCAATGTGAATGTTCCGTGTCAATGTGAATGTTCCGTGTCAATATGAATGTTCCGTGTCTATGTGAATGTTCCGTGTCAATGTGAATGTTCCGTGTCAATGTGAATGTTCCGTGTCATGTGAATGTTCCGTGTCAATGTGTACGCCCCTGTGGTGAGTTGGTTCAAATTTTTTGTTCAAACACAAATTTTGCATAAGTTGTCTATTAGGAAGATGTATCATAAGCATATGAGCGGTTGATGGTAAATAATAGAATTTGGACTCACCCCTACTATTTTATTTTAACCTTATCAGTGACCACTGGGTCACAATAAAATACAACCACCTCACAGAAAAACACAGCCAAATAACAACTCTCTGAAGGGTTGTGATATTCCCGTTGAGTGCGGTTACCAGTAAGCTCTCAAGCTGTGGAATGAGCCGAGGTTTTTCCAAGAGACTACAGCATGGAATTATTTAAGGGATGCGTTAAAAGTTTTTTAGAGCGTCGGCAACGCATGAATGACACCCCTGGTGTTGCAAATATCCATAGACTACGGTCACTGTTTACCATCAGGCAGGCCGTATGCTTGATTGCCACCTTTGTGGTATAAAAAGCTCCTAAATAGTTGCAGAGTTAGAAACAGTGCTGACATCGCGCTAGTGATAATTACTCTATTACAAGCGTTCATAGGCTACGGTAACCGCTTTACATCAGGTGGACCGTATGCTTGTATGCCTTTCGACGTTGTGTAAAAAAAAATCTCTAGGGAGTAGTTATTTGGTTCCCCAGACGGGCAGCTTTGTTGCATCCTATCTCTCTTAAACAATGGTTAAAACAATTACTTATTTACCTACTCTTTACTCTCATTAACTAAGATTTAGTTGAAATGACGTCGCAGTTAACACGAGCCATAGCCATTGCAATATCCATTACTTTATATAAACCCATGGGGTGAGTTCTTTACCAATGTTTGCCGTATTTCCGCCTAACTTCAATTTGCGACTTTGAATATTGGATCTCTTTTACTATTTTACTGAAGAAATCTATACAAATGCACGAGAATGAAGAAGTAGTCAATACATTCAGGCGTTATTTTGCGAAAGTTAAATGTTTACATGCAATTTGATATAAGTTGCTTTGTGTGCTTCCGCCACCAATTAGCGCATGCGAACTAATCGGTGCCATTACAATATGCAATGTAAGTCAATACAAAATCATTAGAATAACATGCTACAAGTTCACAAGTCCACTTGTAGTATGTTATTCTAACGACTAACATTTACAGCCCCTGAGGATGTCTCGTGAAGAGGGGAAACACGTGTCGCAGCGACGACCGGGGCAGTCATGGCAGCAAGGTGACGGGTACATGCGGTTCGTGTTCCAGATGATGGGCAATCGCGAGGACGACCGCAGCAGCCGAGGCAGAGACTACCGGAGCAGCCATGGCAGCGACGGCATGTTGCATCTATGGGTGGGTGCCGGTCGTCGCTAGTTCTTATGATCTAATTGGTGGCGGAAGCATACGAACCATGTTAGATTACATTGCATATAAATGAAGAAACGGATATATAATGCGAAAGTAGAAAGATGTGACAGCCGAGGAAGGCAGGAAGGTGAGTCTTGTCTCACCTATCACGACCAAATTGGTCGTATTTTATCACTAGACGCTGTCTGAAGCACCCAGCTAGCGTGCATAAAAACAGCGATGAATAATAAATAAAAAAAGAAACTTTATTCATCTGTACAAATACATTGTCTGCGACCAAAGACATTATTACGCAGTGCACGAATATATATGTAGTAGACCTTACATACACGTATTGTACAGATAAGAGCCTCAGCAGAACCGCTGTTTTTCAGTCTTTGATTAATGATACTCCGCCAGAATAGACGCTGCACATGTAGGTACCAATAATACCCACATGTTTTTAAACTTTAAAAATAGACGACCATGAATTGAATAAAAAATGATAAATGACAATAATAGTAGAAAAATGATTATTAATTTCTTAATAAGACAACTAATTTGAGGAGATTATATCTAATCTATCATACAATAAAAACAAGAAACAACAAGAAACTGAAACATACAATAATAGAATGCTTAAATGGAAGGAAATTTTATCAGGAAGCTGGAGACAGTACTGTCCAACAACAGCCAGATTTTTGTTTCGATAACAGCCAGGTCTTATATTTATTTTTTGACTTAAAACTTGTTATAGATTTGGATGCTTTAATAGGAGGGGGCAAACTGTTCCAACATTTTGCCGCTGCAAAACTAAAAGCACCCCGACACAGTTCGAGGCGTGGCGGTGGCAGTACAAACAGCTTTTGGTACAAATAAGCAGGTGTGAGTATCTTTTAATTTAAATACAAGAGAGATTATTTGTACACGGAGATTTTTATTATTATCCTTTATTGCACAAAACACTATATAGATACACATTTAAAGTATTTCGTTCGCAAAGGCGAGCTTATCTCTAGAAGAGATCTCTTCCAGCCAACCTCCAACAGTGGGATATATTGTTAGGTACGGAATAGCTGTAAGTGCCTGATAAATGTTACGTACACAGATATTTAACATACATACATATACACAAACACATATATACATATAAATATATATATATATATATATAGATACATATACATACATACACACATATACTTATTTCTGAATAGATAAATAATAATCTTTCAATTTATTTTTAAATGAGAATACAGATGGGCTTTCACGAATTCGAGTGGGTAATTTATTCCACAGCTGGGCAGCACGGTAAGTAAAGGAGTTGTAAAAAAAACCCGTTTGCGCAGCTGGGAGCAGTAGCGTCTTGGTATGGCAGGGACGACGAGAACGAGTGGTAGGGGGTAGGAGGTTGAATCGGCGGCGGAGGTACGTGGGAGCAGCAGGATTATGGAGGATCTTATAAAGAAAAGTAAGGATATGGACGTTGCGGCGGAAACGAATAGGGAGCCATTTTAATCGGTTGCGGTACTCAGTAATGTGGTCACATTTCTTAAGTCCGAAGATAAACCTAATTGCAAGATTTTGCAAACGTTCCAGTTTATTTAGAAGTGTCTCACTTGCATCCAAATAGCATACATCGGCGTAGTCGAGAAGAGGTAGAAGAAGAGCATTGCTAAGCATGACTTTAGTTAAAAAGGGGAGAAAGTTCTGGAGACGCCTAAGGGAGTGAAACGAAAAGTGTATTCGTTTGCTAACCTCATTGACTTGAGCAGACCAAGATAAATTACTGTCCAGGATAAGGCCCAAGTTTTTCGATTTAGGAGTGTACGGTATCTCAGTGCCACTGTAAACAATTTTTGGCAATAAACCCAGTTTAGGCATTATCCTGCTGCTGCCGATAATCATTGACTGCGATTTTTGAGGGTTAACCAGTAGACCAAACGATGCAGCCCAGACCTTAACAGCATCAAGATCCGAATTCAAAGATTGGACTGCTAAGCACATATCTGATGGTACAAAATGGCGGTATATTTGTAGGTCATCTGCATACAGGTGGTAGGAAGAAGAAATAGCATGAGTAATTTGATTAATAAAAATCGAGAAAAGAAGTGGAGATAATACGCCGCCCTGTGGTACACCGACTTTTAAGGTGGACCAACTTGAACAGTTGTCATCAATTTTGATGCACTGTTGTCGATCTCGGAGATAGGAGTCAAACCATGAGATTGCAGTAGGAGAAACGTTAAGTGCACGAAGAGTGCCAAGTAACACATCAAAATCCACTGAATTGAATGCACTGCTAAAGTCAAGTAATATAATAACAGTAAGTTCTTGCCTATCCATTGCATTACGTATATCTTCTGTAACATGAAGCAAGGCACTGACAGTGCTGTGCGATGGACGAAACCCTGATTGAAACGGGCTGAGTAGATCGTTTGCAGCTAAATATGAATGAAGTTGCTTGTGGACAGCGTCTTCTAAAACTTTAGAGAGAATAGGAAGAATTGATATAGGACGATACTCTGACAGAGAAGAAGGGTTGGTAACTTTAGGATATGGAATAACGTAAGCCTTTTTCCATGCCGTCGGATAGATATTTGATGCCAGGGAGAAGTTAAGTATGTGCGTAATAACCGGCAAAATATCGTCCAAGACAAGCAATAGCATATCAAGACTCACGTTATCGCTGCCCACAGCTTTTGTTGATATCGACATTATGGTTTTCTTAACATCCTCCTCCGCAATGCTATGAAAAGAGAATGGAGTACAATTAGGTCGCAGCGTATTGGACAGAGCACGGAGGGATGACCCTTTAGTGGTGTCATCTAGAACTATAGGAGGTTTAGAGAAGTGACAGTTCAAGGCATCCAAATCATGAATTATCTTAGTCGAATTAGAGTTATTGCCCACGCCAATTGACCTCAAAAATTTCCAAACTTGTGAGGTTGATTTATTACGAAGACTTGTGTGAATATGACGACGTTTTTCATCCCTACACAACCTGTTGCAAATGTTACGTAGTTTTTTATAATTAGTGAGGTTGTCATCGGTGGGTTTTCTTTTGAATACAGTCTTAGCTCTGTCTCTCCTCTTCATCATTTTCTTGATAGTAGGCGTGAGCCAGGGTGCCGGAAAGTGTTTTAGTCGTACGGCTTTAACAGGAGCATGAGTATCATAGATATTAGTAAGCCATCGTGTGAAGATCTCAAGTTTTGTATCTACATTATCACAAGTCCAAACCTGCGCCCAGTCTACGCGGCGCACGTCCTTCCTCAAGCGTTCCAGATCAATATTTTTAAAGTCACGCTGAAAAATAAGTTTACGTTTATGTTTTATAGAACGTATTTTATACGATAGAAAAAGAAGGTCATGATATGAAAAAGGAGCAGTTAGTTGTCCGTGAACGTTGACAAGTTCCGGCTTATTGGAAATTATTACGTCAAGTAGAGAAGGTCTTGAATTAGGAGCGTGATGAGTAGCAGAAAGAGATAATATGCTTAAATTTAGCGAAGATACTATAGCATTAAGAGACCGTGATCTAAAATCATCCTTCAGGAGACAAGTATTGAGATCACCCATTACAACAACATGATCATAATTGGGAGAAAGACTTTCAAGGACAGTTTCAAAGTGATTAAAGTAATTAACCGTGTTGTTAGGACTGTACGCGACCCCAAGAAGAACTCTTGTGTGGTGTAACACAGCTTCGATGAAAAGATATTCAATAGACCCAGAGTAGTCACTAGGTGATTGGGCAACAATTGTGCAGGGAATGCTGCCACGAATGTATATAGATACACCACCACCTCTAGCCCCAACACGGTCATTACGAAAAAGTTTATAGCCAGGAAGAGAACAAAGTGTGGAAGGAAGTGTTGGTTTTAACCATGATTCAGAGATAAGGATGCAGTCGACTACACCATCTTCAAATGTTGCCAAGAAATCGGAGTAATGACTAATAATGCTCTGCGCATTGAAGTGTACAATATTGAAAGCTTTAGGAAAAGCAGAAAAAACAGAATGCAAGTTATCGTTAAGAGTAGAATTGTCAATACTCCGATCCGAAATGCCATCGCTCGTGTCATCACCAAAAGCACTACCGTAACTGTTTGACCCAGAGCATGATAGATAATCGTCATCACTATCGAAAGACATATATATATATACAATAAATACTTAATAGATATATAATACTTAATAAATATGAATATATGATATACAGGCCAAGCAAGAATGCTCAAATAACTAAATATCCAATAATACCCGACTCTCATTGGCATTGGTTGAAAGAATTAAACAGTATAAAACAGTGCACAACTCGGTTTTACAAAACCACAATAAGAATGATTTCACTTAACGTTAGTCAACGTTTACAGTCTTAAAACAAATGAATCCGTTACATAGACATAAGAACAAAAAAAAAATAGAAATAAAGACTATGCAATAGTAATTAAATAAAAACAAAACAAAAATAGAACGAGTGCCACAATAAAGAACATTAAAGTAATAATTTGAAATCTGTAAGCATTACACGCATACATAATCTGCGCAAATTGGAACGTATTTTTCTAGTTGACATTAGCTGCCAAATGAACCTGACATGACAAATCTGTCAGTTTACAATAATTTAAGTGACTTTAAAAAATTTAATTATACTTATCTACATTTACAAAAGTATATTGTGGCACAGCACAGTATTAAAACAAAAAGCAGGTATTTGATAGCAAAGTTTCGGTTAGTAGCAAAAAACAAAAGTAGCCAGTGAGTTATAATGAAAGTAAGCAGGTACCTACATACTAGTTACCTACAAAATACCTGCGACATTGATTGAAAAATGGATTTCGTGAACTTAAACAGATACTACCTAGATGGAAATCAGTTTCACTGGGATGGCGCAACCGGCGGAAATTGTACCATCAGTTGCTGCAGTTCGGCTGTTGCAACAACTTTTCGTCGACTTTTGTCAGGAAGCTGTACCACGATCACACCATCAGAGGACCAGCACTGCTTAATCCCAAAGTGCTTTCTGGCCGCCACAAACACCTGCTGCCTGGACTTAGTAAGGAACTCAGTCACCACAATACCGGATCCTTTGAGGGATGTTTTTGCAGACCACACAGCAGTTCGATGCCGCAAGGAAGCAAAGCGGACGAGGATAGGTCTAGGCTTGTCCTTCTTAATCCCAAGACGATGGCAGACCTCTATATCACACTCTGCAATCGATACCTTCATGGGTTGTTTAAAATATTTCTGTATTTTGCTCACCAAGTCCTCCGTGTTGTCTTCTCTTACACCGTGGATGAGCAGCACCTTACGCCGGCAGTGATTTTCTTGACGGTCCAACCCTTCCATCAGAAGCTCCATTTGTGACTTGATCATACTAATGGCTCTCCACATAAATGCCTTGAAAGTATGGTAATCGGAAGCAAGTGTCTTTTTCATTTGATTTTTCATGCTTATCAGATTATAACTATTCAAGAACGGGGTGATATGATAGCGTTTAGGAACATTATAGCAAAATCTGATACAGGAATGATAAAGAAGCGAACGAGGTGTGTAAGGACCGCGTCTAATGGCGCTCGGTTCTCTCTGCCTATCCCGTAAAGGACCTGAAGTTGCTCAGCTCATATATTCTACTTCTGTGTTCCGTTATATTTCAGCGTAATCGTTCTACATGCACGGACTAACGAAGCCTACCGTTTGTTACTTTACTTTTTAACTTTATTTCTTACATAGTCGCTGCGAACACGATCAGCACGCGATACAACGCATATTTTGCACAATGCACGCATCTCGATCGCGTTTATTCTACTTTCATGTTCTTTATGCCACCCTCTTTAATATAAGATTAGTGCAATGTTTTCTCCCATTTATACAAAGTATGAGTTCAATGGCGGTAACGCTACTTTGACACAAATGCTCGTGAGTTCGATTCCAACACAGGACAAACATTTGTTCAAAAATTTGCGTCACATTGCTGACATAAATGTCATCAAAATGGTATACTTTGTGTCAATCGTTAGTAAGCTACTGTATCACAGTGTGGGGAGGTTCATCAAAAACTAAAATGCTTAAGCTCGAAAGAGCTCAAAGAGCTGTTCTAAAAGTGGGCCTGTCATTACCTTTTCGCTTTCCCACAGAAGACTTATATTCTCTATCAAACGTTCTGACGGTAAGGCAACTTTTTGTACTCAACACGATACTAAAACAACACTCTCGGCTTAAATTTGATCCATCAATTTATGCGAACAAACGATTGTTCTCATCTCATCATTCTAGTGACTTTTGGTTAACATCCCTATCCCTCCGATTCTTTGGCTTTCTGGGGAAGTATTTATATAATAAAATCAATGAGAAAGTTGAAATTTATCCTATGACAAAACTTAACTGCAAAAGAACTGTATCTTCCTGGTTAAAGTCCGTCAATTACGAGGACACTGAAAATTTACTAACTGTCCCAGTTTGAATCCTATTCACTATACCAACATATTAACTACAAAACTTCCGTTCTCAAAATCTTCTTTTTTTATTCGGTTCTCATAAATGTGGTGTCAACTTCTCTCCGCACACTTACTACTAACCACTCATGCGTGCATACATACACACATACTCACACACCGTCACATACACACACGCATAAACACACATACACACAAACACATACACACACCACTAAACTCACTTTTAAATTCTAAAACACTTACCCTAAACCAAAACATGTACTTAATTTCACCTGGTCCAGAGTTGGAGAGGCTGGTAATCTGTCATACAGGTTCTCCTAGTACAGACACCAGTCTCTCACATAGATTGCTAATTAATAAGATACATTGTAATGTACGTCTAATTCTAAGGCATAAAAAAAATATTGTACAAATCTGTGTGAGAGAAGAAATAAAAAAAAAAAATATTTATTATTTGTGTGCGCATCAACATATTTATTTGTCTCCATCTGGTTGTTTTCTATGTATCATAAGTATGTACTCTTATACTTTGGGGCTAGCTTGGTATAGGTATGTACATACCCATAACAATTTTTTTTTTAATATTGACTGTACTCATTACAATTAAGTAACATGCAGGTGAACTTAGAAGCTCCATGGCGTTGTTGCGCGTGTCATTCTAACCGAACACCCAGGTTAAGCAACGTCGGCCGCAGCATGTCTATGGATAGGTTTATCTATCTCGAGTTTCTCCGTTCTCAGCGGAGCGCACGTTAAGCCGTCGGTCCCGGCTGTTGTCGATAGATGACAGTCGTTAATCCAAGTCAGTGGACCTTGGGTGGCTTGAAAACACTGGGCTCCGCTGATCCGCATTGGAGCACCGTAGCGGAGTACGCTCTAAACCCCTTCGGTTGAAGGGAGACCCGTGTCCCTGCAGTGGAATGAGTAAGGGTTGATGTGGATAGATTTTTTTTTAATACTACGCCGGGAGGCATATAAGCATACGGCCCACCTGATGTAAAGCGGGTACCGTAGCCTATTAACGCTTGCGATATATTAAGTTTCACTCGCGCCATGCCTCCTCTGCTGCTTCCACAGCATCTCCTTGGGAGCTTACTGATGACCTCACTCATACGCAGGAACACAAGAACCCTCTAGGGAGTTGTTATTTGGCTGCGGTTTTCTGTGAGGTGGAGGTACTTCCCCAGACGTGCTGCTTTGATGTGCCCTACCTCTCTTAAAAATGTGTGGATGTGGAAGTGAACTTAACATTTTATATAGCGAGCGAGAAATACAAACGTAAAATATGTAATAAAACCGAATACATTTTCATGGCATTAGAAGAAATCTTCCCGTGTGCCTAACAAAGTGGAAAGGAATTGCGTACGTATCTCCTTGGTATTCAAATGGTTTTTTAAAACTTGCGTACATTTATCATGAGACCGCAAGCTGTGAATCAACCCAGCCGAGTAGGCGTACGCTTGAACGCTTCCTAACTTGAATAAATGCCTCTTATACGTCTGCATAATCTGTACGGATTATATACGGCATAATCGTCATTACTCTCAAGAGTGATGGCCCCGCGGATAAGCCTAGCCGGCCAACGAGCAACTACTCTCCGGTTCGAACCCTGACTTGTACTACTAAATTCGTATGTTCGGATTTAATTACATATTTATCACCTGCCGGAGGAAGGAAAGCATCGTGAGGAAACCGGCAAGTCAAAGAAATTATATTTCTAAAGACGTGTGACCAAGTCTAAGAAAGATATGGACTTCTCTCTGGATCGAGAGGATCTGACGGCAGTCGCTCCTTGTAAAAATGTTCGCCAAATCCTTAGTCTTAGGTAGCGGACCCCGCCAGTCCTTATGGATTAGGAAACGGGATAACGCTAAGAAGAAGAAGAATCGCCATTACTTTTACAAATATTATTCCCCAATAATATTTGTAAAAGTAACGGCGATTCTCACCGCAAAACATGAACATGAAAAGCCGACAGATTTTTGAGGTTATTGCCTTTTTTGCCGTATTATTAGCAGAAATGCCAGCAGTACAAACACTGATTACGACAATGAAAGGCATTTGTATGGAGAAGGGCTTACTACTGAATGCATTTGAAAGAACCGAAATCAAAACCAAAGGAAGAATAACATTACACTGATTTGAACAAGTTGATGATGAAGTGGTGGGGCGAGTGGATGAGATTGCATATCTACGATGTACTTTCAGGAGTGAAAGTACACCGCTGATGTGGAAAGATGACTGAGTGCAGGTATGTGAATGGAGCGTTAAGAAAAATAGCTTGAGCCAGAAGGCACAGCTCGCTATACGAAATACAGTGCTTGTCCCAATGGTAGCTTCTAGAAGCTTCTGGGTATACGAGAGAGAGCATGAAAGTAGAATAAACGCGGTCCATATGCTTTGCGCAAAATTTGTGACTTACAGACCATGTTCGCAATGACGATGATAAAAACAGTATTGGTATGAAAGAGAGTGTTGGTGTAAAAATAAGAAGAGGCATACTCCGTCGGTTCGGGCATGTAAAAAGAATGCAGGAAGAAAGAATTACAGAGCATATATACAACGCGAAAGTAGAAGGATGTAGGAGCCGAGTAATGCCAAGACTTACCTGCCATGATCAAATTGATCGTGTTTTATAAAGGTGATGCCTAGTAATCGGCGAGCATGCATGAGAAGAAAGACAGGGATTTGACTATGAATGTTAACCGAATCATGGGGATCTCGATTCTCTCTACCTATCCCACAAGGGATTTGGCGTGAGGGTATGGACAGATTTTTTCCCGCTACGTACGTAGGTTAAGTTACCAGCTTGCGTAAAGTTCTAAGATTCACGGTATCAGGAAGTTTTATGAGGTTTATTTTCCTTACGTTATTCTGGGTAACATAGGCAATTTGAAGTTATAGTGAAAAATATTTGGCAGATTATGTATTTCATATTTAGCAGACTAAAGAAAATAATGGGGTATCAAAATTGAGGAATTTGAAAGGAAATCTCTAGGTAACGCTACTTATTAATTAAAAATAATGCAATTAATTAATTTGACGAGCTCGGTGGCGCAGTGGTGAATGACGCGACTTTGACACCAATTTTGGGATCGATTCCCACACAGGACAACCATTTGTGTGCATAAACATATCTGTTTGTCTTGGTCCCAGACCAAGACACATACATAACATATCTGTTTGTCTTGGTCTGGGTAATATTAAAAGATAAAGAAAATGACTTTAAAAAGGCAGTATGACCACTGTTATTGGTGTTAAGATAAGATGAGGCATGCTCCGTTGGTTCGGACATGTAAAAATAATGCATGATGAAAAAATTACAACAATAGTGGTGATAATATTTGGAGATATTTCACACAACACATACTAAATACAAAAATTATAAACGCCGACCATATTCTTTTAAACCTGTGCTGGTTTTTTTTTTATACTACGTCGGGAGGCAAACAAGCATACGGCCCACCTGATGTAAATCGGGTACCGTAGCCTATTAACGCTTGCGATATATAAATTATCACTCGCGTGATGCCCCCTCTGCTACTTACACAGCAACTCCTTGAGAGCTTACTGGTAACCTCACTCACACGCAGGAACACAACAGCCCTCTAGGGAGTTGTTATTTGGCTGCGGTTTTCTGTGAGGTGGAGGTACTTCCCCAGACGGGCTGCTTTGATGCGCCCTTCCTCTAGTTAAGAACATCATTCAATATTTTCTGATTCCTGGTTCGAATCTTAACGTAACATGTACCACTAAATTCATTACATCTCAAAATGAGTATCTGCACTAAATTCATTACATCTCAAAATGAGTATCTGCACTAAATTCATTACATCTCAAAATGAGTATCTGCACTAAATTCATTACATCTCAAAATGAGTATCTGCACTAAATTCATTACATCTCAAAATGAGTATCTGCACTAAATTCATATATTTAGGCAGCGAACCCCGCTAAGTCTAATGAAGGAATCGGATGATGCTAGGAAAAGGAATACTAAAGTTATAATATTGTAGATAATAAAATGAAAAAATATAAAAAAAAAATATATATTCGACATTGGGCCATCTTCGTAATCCTATTGTATATTATTCAATTTTTGTCTCTATTTTTTTTAAACTACACTTTTAATCTGCACTATACACTATCTAGCAAAAAATCGAGTTGGTTCTTAATGATTTCCACTACACGTTTTCATACAAATTTTTGATTTGAAGTTACTGACAAATCATGGTCATTTTATTACGAGCTTTACACTTTCCTCCTGAAATTCGATTCATCATCATCTCAGACCGTATTCGTCTAGTGCTGGTCAGCTTCCCCTACGGAGTGCCATTTCGATCCTGTCCACCCATCGACTCCCTATAAACCTCTTCAGGTTGTCGCCCCACACTGAGTGTGCTAGTATAGGGACGCCATTCGAGAACCTTTCTGCCCAGTGGTTATCGGTTCGATGAACTATGTGGCCGGCCAGCTGCCACTTCAGCTTGCTTATCCTTTGGGCTATGTCGGTTACCTTAGTTCTACTGCAGATATCCTCTTTTTTGATTCTATCAAACACAGAAACTCCGAGCATAGCTCTTTCCATAGCATACTGAGCGACCTCGAGCTTCCCCATACGGCCCGCAGTGTGTGATGAAATTCGGTTACATAAACATGTACAGGATGCAGCCAGAAACGCCAAGATTTTACACACCTTCACAAAATGAGAATATCGATTATGCTTTATTCAACCATTTGAAAATGTGACGAATATGAAAGTGCTGGTCATGAAATTAAGATAAACGCAGTCGAAATGCGAGCGTTGCGCAAAATTGGTTGCGTAACACTTGCAGACCATATTATTAGCAATGGTGTTAGAAACAGAGTTGGTCTAAAGAAAAGCGTTGGTGTTAACATATAAAAATGCAGGAGGCAAGAAATACGAAATGGATATACAACGCAAAAAAACTAGTAAAAAAGACTGTAGGACTTATATGTGATAAGTAAAATTGATCCCATCAGCAACATCTATATAGATCCATCTATATATTGCTTTACGCCAAATCCCTTGCGGGGTAAGCAGAGAGAACCGAACGCCACATGACTCGATTCTTACAAACCTCACTCGCTCCTTTAACATTCATTGCTCTTTTTCTAAGATGGCCGGTTTCTAAGGCGCCTGACATTACCTTCTGATAAAACACGACGAATTTGGTCATGGTAGGTAAGTCTTGGCCTTCCTCGACTCCTACATCCTTCTACTTTCGCGGTGTATATCTGCATTCTTAGTCCGAACCAACGGATGTTAAAAATGTTAAAAAAAAATGTTAAACTTGTGTCAAGACACGTGACCCTGACCTGATTTTGGTAAGGATTAGAACTTAAGTTCGCTGCAGCGCTAAAACGTTAGTTCCCTCTAATTAAACAATTAAAATATGAAGCGCTAGATCGTTCATAGGGCATTATTTTCTCGTGACCAAAACGTTGTAAGCGCCATGAAATCCTTGGCGTTTACGCGTTTCGTTCAAAGTAGTTTATCAACATCGCTGTTTGGTGCAATGGATAACAGTGATTTCATGAATTGGGAAGCGGCGGTGTTACAATTCTACATAAGTAAGGATTATAGTATTTCAATGCTTAGCAGGTCGGGCTTAGTTACAGCATTCAATGCTCTGTAGTCACCGCACGGACGTATACCACCATCCTTCTTCGGCTCCAAATCGGCGCAGGGCACTTGCACGAGTGTGTTTGAGTTTCAGAAATTATACCACATACATGATATTACTTTTATACTGATAAATAAAGCAATTCGTGCGAAATTATTCCCTAACCATTCCAAAATATTATAAAATGCACAACGTCAATGTTCAAGTTTTCACTTCTGCCGGCACTCCCGGAGTGCAACTCGTTTTTCTATTTATAGGTTTATATACTTTTACTAAGCGTTAACATGTGTTTGCAGCGCGGTGAGAAAACTCTAAATGAAATAAGTGTTACCTCAGTTTCAGCCGAACATAAAGTCGGTAGAACAAACTGACAATAGGTTTATGTTACTGAATTTCAGTATAAACGGGAAGGCTCTCATTATCACACTTCGCAATGGTGCTTTAATTGTCAGTCTCGCTTTGTTCCGAGACAAAAGGTTGAATTAAGGAGTGGACCAAAATGTTTGGGCTCATTGCGGCCTATACAGCCATTTCCATACACTGAATATAAACGATATCATATTTCTCTTCTAAAGCTTTCGTAATCTTTGCAAGTTGTATTTCCTTGTGGTCATGTATAAAAATAGAATATTACAGAATTATTTTTTGTCAATTATTGTGTTTTTTCAGGAAATATATTTATATAGATAAACTTAGATAGTTAAATTTTATGTTAACACAAAATTTGATCACTAATTGTTTAAAAATAGAATATTACAGAATTATTTTTTGGTCAATTTTTTGGTCAATTTTTTGTGCGTATTTTCAGGAAATATATTTATATAGATAAACTTAGATAGTTAAATTTTATGTTAACACAAAATTTCATCACTAATTGTAAGAATCGTTTTATCTTGGAAACGATAACGTTACGACAAATCCATCGTAGTGCCGTCCTTTACATGGGGATGGAGGAGGGGTGGAAGGGGTGTGTGGAAAGATATTTCATAGACGGGAGTTGCTTACGTCAGTTTGTTTGTTGATAAGAGTGAATTTTTATGTTAATTAATTTCTAATTATGCCCTAATGTTCTATTTTAGTCCTTTATCTATTGTGTATAAGATTTTACGATTTTCTAGATAAATGATTTTCTTTCTGTATAATATGTTCGGCGAAGTGTGACCTTTCTGGGCGATTATTTTTTATAAGCCGATTTGTGTTCATGAAATCATTTTTCAAAATTTCGTCCAGTTTGTTCGATATACACATGATCCATTCATCGCAAAACAACTTATAGATGCCGGATTTTTTATTCGACGGAATTTTATCTTTTTTTTATACAACGTCGGAAGGCATACAAGCATACGGCCCATTTGATGTAAACCCGTTAGCGAAGCCTATGAACGCTTGTTATACATTATCTCTCACGTGATGCCTCCTCTGCTGATAATGCAGCACCGTCTAGGGAGTTGTTTTTGGCTGCGGTTTTCTATTAGGTGGAGGCGCTTCCCCAGACAGGCTGCTTTGATGCACCCTACCTCTCTTAAAACATCCAGACCAAGACAAGCTCACAAATGTTTGGCCTTGTGTGGGAATCAAACCCACGAGCGTCGGTGTCAAGGTCGCGTTATTCACGACTGCGCCACCGAGCTCGTCAAAATCTTTACTTTTTACGTAATATTGCGATATTTGAGATAATTATAAGGTTAAATTAATAGGGTGATAACTTAAATTAACAAAAGTTAAGTGCAAAGAACTAATTCGCAAGAAGTACAAAAGAAAGGGCAGATTAAACTTGTCTGTGAATTTGACTTCAGAAGACACCTGGTGCAACTTACTATTTAAAAAACGACAATCTAGTGACATAAACGTGGGACACATCGTTGTAGTTCGACTACCGCCACCTCCCAGAAAACCGCAGCCAAATAACAACTCCCTAGAGAGTTGTTTTGTTCCTGCGTGTGAGTGAGATAACCAGTAATCTCGAAGGGAGTTGCTGTGTTATCATCAGTAGGATAAAAAAAACTTACAGCTTGTACAAAGATTTAGTTATTAACACTATGTAGTTGAAAGCCATTTAGAAGTTTTCACTGCTATATAGAAAGAATAAAGGTTTACACCAGTAGTCAAGAAATAATTTCAAATGCATGCTCTTAAAAAAAATGCAATAATAATTCTATCTAATCAATGAATTAGGAGGTTAACTATCAGTTATGCACCAAAAATACATAGCTCATAGATCCCCCCAAATACGATGTTTTATATGTCTAACTGTTAGTCAAAGTATGGGTAGAATCAAAAGATGTTGACATTCATAATATTAACCCTTATTAAATTATTAAAAAAAAAACTAAAATTGACATATAAAGTTATTTACCTTTCTATCTACCCGTGCGAAGTCGGGTCGGGTCGCTAGTCTAACTACTGTCTAAGGACATAAATTCACTCAAAAAACATTATCTCACTTTTGTGTTACAATAGTTGGGTAAAAACTATATGCCGATATACCGATGTGAATTTATTGTAATATCTAGTTGACAATTTTACAAGAGACCTATATTGGCAAGTTTCTTTCGGCATTTCTTCTTCGCCAATGGTCATTTTCGAAATGCTAGTAGATTAAAAAAGGAAAAAGTAAAATAAGAGAATTAAATAAGATACAATAAGATTATATTTCTAAAAATGTAAGACGTGTCTAAGTGCCCTCGAGGGCCCAATGGCAAATAAAGAAATTTTATCTTTTTTTTGTATCTTTTTACAAGCAAGAGAGTTTGGGCGTACGAAGCTAGATCAGTGATAGCCCAGTGAATAAGAACAGCCTATTGACCAACTCGTCCTCGGTTCGAATCAAGGCGGGGGACATGTACCACTAAATTCGTGTTTCCTGTACATATTTTTCACATGTTCGGTGGGGAAGCAAAACATCGTTAGGAAACCCACACGTCCAAGAACTTATATTTCGAAAGATTTGTGACCTAACGTAAGAAGGTCTGGTTTTCCCTCTGAAAATGAAAAATCAGTGCGTTCGCCAAATCCTTAGGCTACGGTAGCTGACCCCTAAAATCCTAATGGTTTAGAAAACTACACAACGGGATAAAGAAGAAGTAGAGAGTATAAAGCTGTCCTACAGAGGAAGTACCACCTTGAAGAAAACCGGAGCCAAATAAAAGCCCCCTATAGGTTTACTGTATTCTTTGCAAGTGCTGTTATTACATAACTCGCAAGGAGCTTTATTAGCAGCAGGAATCGCAATGTGCGAGCGATACTTCCTATATTACAGGCATTCATAGGTGATAATCTCACATCAGGCGGTTCTTGTATGCCTCTTGGAGTTGTAAAAAAAACCAATGCCAACACACGTTTGGTATTGACTCTATGGTAGAGATCTTTTTGTGGGATAAGTCCATCTGTATACCATTAGCTATTTTTGTATTTTTTAGTATTGTATATTTCATAATGTATTACAAGATATTTAAAAAAAAAACAAACTTAAAAAACATTTATTTCAATAAATAGCCTAAATGTCTCCAATTCTTTCTTCATGTAACCAATAAAAAACTGGTAAATGGCACATGAATAATGAATGGTACAGGGATCAAGTTATGATGTGAGCGAATGAAAAGGAATGAATACGTTTAAACGATGCTTGTTGGTATTCAAACATGTTTTTCAAGTATTTTTATCTCCGAGCGAGTGAACATTGAGTTCACAATAATTTTGAATGTCTATTACCTGTGATGTCATAACAGAATTAAGATTGAGTATATAGCTAGAGTACTTTTTTATAGTTTTAGTTCGTCGGGGCCTGTCTATGTGAAGTAATTGACACAGTCTTTTTTTTTGAAGTGAAATCATCTTTAGCGTGGTTGTGCACTTTTTGGGATGAGTAAAAAATGTTAAACTCGCGCAAGGACACGTGACCCTGACGGTAAGGTTTTGTTGAGAATTAGAACTTAAGTTCGCTGCAGCGCTAAGACATTAGTTACCTCTAATTAAACAATTAAAATAAAAAGAAGCGCTAGATCGTTCATAGGGCATTATTTTCTCGCGACCAAAACATTGTAAGCGCCATGAAATTCTTGGCGTTTACGCGTTACGTTCAACGTAGTTTATCAACATCGTCGTTTGGTTTAAGCGGCGCAGAGCGCTTGCGCGAGTGTGCGTGTGTGTTTGAGTTTTAGAGATTGACGATGATGATGCTGGTAATGATGATGGTGAAAGAGTCGTTGAAATTATGTATGAAAGTTGATTTTTCTGAGAGATGAACTTTTTAATGTAAAATAATTGTAATAGTTCTGAAGTAACAAAATAAATAAAACGTTTAATTCAATAGTTCTGAAGTGTTAAATTTTTAATGTAATATAAATTGTCATGTTTGTGTACGATAGCGCAATAAATGAATATTATATTTTATCACATACATGATAGTACTTTTATACTGATAAATAAAGCAATTCGTGCGAAATTATTCCCTAACCATTCCAAAATGTTCAAAAATGCACAACGTTAATGTTCAAGTTTACACTTCTGCCGGCACTCCCGGAGTGCAACCCGTTTTTTCGAAATCCAAATCTGGTGATTTCAGCGTTTTCAAAATTGTACCCCTTATAGGGTGTAATGGGGGTCAAAAGTATTCCTTGGCATTGGTATTTCTGGCATTCAGGTTTTTCATTTGGGTAACTCAAATGATTAACTGGATTAGATTGTCCGAATACGGGGAGCACTCAACTCTGTTTATTTACAAGACAACCGAATTCGGTTTGACAACCAAATGCAATTGAGCCTTTACTCATCTCACTGCAGGTATACCAGAGGCATCGCTTCCAAATTACCGACCTTATAAGTGTCGCGGCAGGCTTGCGGCCCGCCTGGTGTTTACCATAACATACATGCATATCATTACACCTGTCTACCATTGGGGTAGGCAGAGACCATGGATCCAAACATACCCCTATCGCTTGTTCCACATTCAACCTCTTCATGCATGCTTTTCGATTTAGGTGCTTTTGATTTAGACTTTTTGAAGTGATAACTTCTTATCGGAGGGTAAACCGCTTCGTTACGTAACGCGTTACGGCGCCAGTCTGTCTGGCTTCCCTTTCTCTCATGTATACGGCAGCTTTAATTATATGTAGATTAGTTTAAGTTATCACTTCTGTCAGGCGTACCGAGACGCCCACGTTTTTTCAACACATCACTAATTAGATCTATCAGTACAAAATCAGTAGGGGCCGTCCTAGACACACTCCAGGGCAGCCCCTACAGATTTAGTCATTCATTCTTTCTAAATGACCAAATCGTCTTAACATAGGTACCCTTTTCAATTTTTGAGACTACATCATCTTGCATTCCACGTAGTTCTAGCATCGTGCTATTTTTAACTCTATCAATCATTCTCACTTCACACATACTCCTCAGCGCTCTCATTTCTGCAGCCCTACCTTACTTTCATGTTTCTTCTGCCATACCTATGTTGCACTGCCGTACAACAATATTGGCGTTAATGTGCAAGGCGAGCATTGCTCGATATGTTACCGCTTCATACCAAATAAAAAATACAGATAAATGCCCGCAACTTTTGTCGAAGGTTTATTTTAAAGCGCCTTGAAATATTCACAGAATATTTAGTTATATATTCACTTTAAGAATAAATAATTAAATTAAAATAAAACAAATATTTAACGGCAAAAAAATCACGTTTGATGTATGGGAGCCCCCCTCCCATACAACAAACGTGATTTTTTTGCCGTTTTTATAGATAGTGGTGGTGGTGGTGGTGACGGAACCCTTCGTGCGCGACTCCGACTCGCACTTGACCGATTTTTTTTACTTTTTCAGTATAAATGAATCGGTGCCAGCAAAAATCAATTGATAATATCAGTATATTGTATAATTGTGACCTGGGTTATTGGGTGTTTTATGGAGTGATTTTTTTTTGTTTAAAAATAATACATTTTTTGCTTTTTAGTGGTGTAAATAAAAAAAATACAGACATTGAAAGTCCTAATCAAAAACTATTGCTGAAGGGAACCACACACCCAAACAATATCTGTATATATTTTTGTTTTTGTTGATTTTCTCAAAAAGCGCTGAATCAATTTCGAGAAAATTTAAATGGGACCTCCTCTGAAGTATGACATACCAAACAAAAAAAGAATCATCAACAAAATCATAGAGCCACACGTGCAGGCTTGCGATGTCATCATTCCACTGCTGATGTTATTTGTTCTCCTACTAAAAAGTTCGGCAACTGCTATCTCTGTCGTACCATTAAAAAGTGGAACGCCTTGCCTGCACGTGTGTTACCTCCCTCCAACAATATGGGATCCTTCAAACGAAACGTGAAGAAGCACCTTGCGGGCCAGCATGGTAGCGTCAACTGACAGTACACTGTAGTCCTTTGTCAGTTGCCGCTGCAATTTAGGCTTCTCTTTTCGCATACTATCAGGCGAAGCAGAGCCACTATGCTGAGCCAATATAGAAAAAAATATATATAAAACACCTCTCTGGTTCTTTAAACACTCGCATCTTACTGTGGGTTAGAATATGTTAAGGTTGTTTATATTTTGAATTCGACACGACGAGATCTAGTTTCGTGTGTATAATTACATCAATATGACTAATAATATCAGCCCGCCCCCCTCCCTCTACTTCCCAGCGATGTGACCCACGAAGTAATGATTTATTAATGTAACGCATGTGATATATTGCTATTTGGCGCTCCCGAAGATACAGGGAGCTCTTAATGACCTCCTCGATGCATTATGTATTTTTTTGTGTTATTTTTGGAACGTGTCTGTTATGTAACTAATGATATTATACAAGGGATACGTTTCGGATAGCACGCGGACAATAACAAACAGATGAAATACGAGAACGGCTAACCAAGTGGACATGAAATCAAATCGTTTATTTTTATCGTTTATTTGTAGAAGTAGGTACATTTTTTTTATACAACATCGGGAGACATACAAGAATACGGCGCACCTAATGTAAAGCCGTTACCGTAGCCTATAGACGCTTGCAATACAAAGCTACTCCTTAGGAGCTTACTGGCAACCGCACTCACATGCAAGAACACAATTACTCTCTAGTGACTACTTATTTGGCTGCGGTTTTCTATGTGGTGGAGGTACTTCCCCAAACGAGCAGCTTTTATGCGCTCTACTTCTCTTAAAAATATCCAAACCAAGACAAACAGACATATTCATGCATAAAAATGTCCTGTGTGGTCATCGAACCCACGACTTAGCCGCCGAGCTCGTCTATCTATCATCGTTCCAGGTGACTTCGGTGGAGAATTTCAAGCTGGCGTCCGAGAAACTTGATTTTTTTTTTATATTAGTTCAGCATAGTGGCTCCTCTTTGCCTGATGGTAAGCGAAAGAGGAGCCCAAATCGCAACTGCAACTAACAAAATACTACACCGTATCCTGTCAATTGACGCTGCCATGCTGACCCGCAAGATGTATTAAAGATAATAAAATACTACTTCGGGGCAAAGACTTATGTTTTTAGTCTCAAAACAGACTGCACATGGCGTACTGTTTTTCTCTTTAGGCGGGAGCATCAGGAGCTAGTGATTCGGTTCAAAGATGAGCTGTGTAATTTGTCGACGATTTTAAGCTTACATTAAAAGCTTTTAAGTTAACGGAGAGATTTGATGACAACAGCTTCGTTTTATGAGCACACCGCACGCCGATAGCAGGTAATTTCATGAGTGTGTGCAATGAAATTGCAATGGTCACGTACTGTGCGGTTGCAAGGGAATTATCTTCTAAGAACTCTTAAGTTGTAGATCCTTTGCCGCCGTTATCACAAGTCGTTATTTTTTCTATTTTCTTTAAGAACTTTTGTAAAGTTTATACCTATTTTAAATTAATAAAATAATTACATTAACGGAAACGTAAAAAATATTGTAATTTGATATATTATATGATATAACAAGCATTTTTTTTGCAACGCAAAACCTCTGTGTATAAAATTCATTTATTTACGTAACACATTCGTACTAAGGACACAGGATGCGCAGCAAATAGCGGGAACAGACGGACCAACAGACACACGAACAATCCTATATATAACCAGTTGAGAATGCGCAAGCTTGCATTGCCAGAGGAACATCTGGCTCGTCAATATAACAATTAATTCTTTTTTTTTAATTTGTCGGCCATTTTGACCATGTTCCTTAAGAGATAGGAACGGTGTTCCTGAACATTCCTATTCTACTTTTTTATGCTGAATCCGAATCTGAAGCCAAAATTCAAATATTCGAAAAAAAGCGACAGACACACGCACACACAGATACACGCACAGGCAAACATATAAACTTCATATTGGAACGTTGTTCCTGAAAAGGTTAGTTTATGTTATAATAGTGTCCTAACAACTGATTAATGTTCCACATAAACTGTTAATGTTAATTAAATGAATTCGCGTATTCGCACGAAGTGAATCATCGTATTCAGACCTGAAAACTAGAGATCATTAAACCCATACCTGTTCATAACTATCCTGGATCCCCTACGAGTCTTATATCGTATTATATAGAGTCGATATTTGCATATACTTCGAGCGGCATGACCTCTCGCTTGGCATTGACGCGAAAGATCGTAAGACATAGGTTTATTACTACTTTGCATAATAATTTGTTCTCAAATGAGATTATATTACCTCTCGAAATTTGAATTTTCAACATAGATAATGAAGGCTTGATCTTTTGCATGTAAGTAGGGAATTAATCGTGTTTAATGGAGATACTTTGGTGCGTAAGTAAGGGGGAAGAGTTAAGGGCTTATAATTGGCAGATAGGTGATATTTAAACTCTTAATGAGAAAGGGTGATTGAATCTCAGAGAGCTTATATCTGGCGAATGGAAACTAAGGTATAGCTATATATATACATATATTGGTTGAGCTTATACGTGGAATATTTTTATTAATATTGCCGTAACAAAATTTTATCTTGTCTATAGAATCCTCGACTTCTTAGTGTTATTCAGTTTACTAAACCATTTCTGATTGGCGGGGTCCGACATTTTTGGAGCGACTGTCGTCAGACCTCCATTCCATAACCCAAAAGGAACATCAGACCTTTTTTACACGTCATATGTCCATTGAAATATAATTTCTTGGTCGTGCGGGTTTCGCCACGATGTTTTCAATCACCGCTGACCAAGTGATATTTTAAGTCAGCATTTGGCATTTATTTTTTATAATTAATTTTAATCATGCATAACCATATTTTGATGTTGATTTAATTTAAGAATATTAAAATTAATTTTCTTGGTTGTTAAGAAGTTCTATGATAAAAGTTTTCTTAAAGTTATGGGACACTAACATATTGGCAATGTACAAAGATTTTGAGAAACACTCTAATAATGTCTTTGCATCTTTGTCAGTAACATATTCATCAATTCCATAACGATGCAATATGATATAACCCTGTGTGCTTTCGTTACCAATTAGTTCATGCAAACTTGGATACCTACAAACTAGTGCCACCGGACTCACCCACTACTGCTAGTAGATGGTGAATGGCGTTAATAGAATAACATGCTACGAATAATATTATGCTAATGGCTAACAACTACAGCGTTTAAATAGTCCTCGTGGATAGGCGAAATACGACGACAATAAAGGCGACCCCAGAGACAACCAGAGCAGCCAGAGGAGTAACGCAGGCGGGTGCATTCGGTTCTTGTTGCAATTGGGGGTAATCATAGAGACAACCGCAGGAGTCGAACCAAGACTGGAGCAGCCACGGCAGCGACTGCACGCCTCTACTAACGGCAAAAGGTAGGCGCCGCCAGACGCTAGTTTGCATGAGCTAATTGGTCAAATTTACATGCATGGTGTAACGGAAGCACCAAAAACAAAACTTTGTATTTAAATTTGACTTTCGTAAAATAACGCTCGAATGTTGTAATAAGCCTTTTTACAAAGCATATTTTTGATTTGGCTTTTGAAGATACTGTCAGGATAGAATATTAAAAAAATACAGTCGAATTGAGAACCTCCTCCTTTTTTGAAGTCGGTAAAAAAATCGGCCAAGTGCGAGTCGGACTCGCACACGAAGGGTTCCGTACCATTATATATAAAAACGGCAAAAAAATCACGTTTGTTGTATGGGAGCCCCCCTTAAATACTTGAGAGCCTCAGTAATAGGGTTCCGTTTTACCCTTTGGGTACGGAACCCTAAAAAAGGTTTAGCTGTGTGTGATTTTTACATGAGTACTTCTGCATAACGTGATTTAGAAACAACCATTGTCAATTTATGTAAATTTTTCAGGAAGCAAAAAATCTGTTTACTGTAAATAATATCAATTTATTAGCAGTTCGTTTGTTATTTGAATTGTAGATAATATTAAACACAATGGCTTTAGACATATTTTGAGGACTAAATTTCTAGTTTTTAGTAAAACTGAAAAATAAATTCGACATTGGTTTGTTTTCCAATAAAATAAGGGCATGGAAGAAAAAAAATTTTTTTTTCACAGTAATTATGCTTTTATTTTGTTTGAAGCAACACATTGCTTACTGTAATGCGCTAATTAAAAGACTTTGATCATTAAACGTTTTGTTACGATAAAAAAATTCAAATATCTCCTTTCGTCCATCTAATGAAACTTAACATTTTAGTCTCGAACATCTGTAACAATCAAAACAAAACCAAATTGTGTAGTAGGTAATATTCCTTAGATTCCTAACTACATCGATCGGCGATCGTTAGATAACTATACAATATATATAACTTGAAATGTATTTACCTGCAGTCTTCTCCCATTACGGGCTCACTTACTGGACGTCCTACATGGTTGAGATGGGGTTCCCCAGAAACTTTCCTCTGTTTTATAATATCTCTTTTGGACTCCTTTTTAAAGTCCACTGGACGCTTGAGTTTGGGTTTCGTGGTATATCACCATTATTCATTATTTTAGTGATAAAATCACAAACGAAATCGAGATATAAACGGTGTGAAAGAAACACATTAGCTTGACAGTACGTAAAGTGTGTTGCCATAATTTTTCGGGGAAAAAAAACAATGTCAACTGAATTAGGCAGTTCTTTCAAAACGCATTTTCAAAAAGTGGACATTGGTTGATTTTCCCCGTACTAATGACATTTTTCCTTAAATATCTCTGGACATATTTTGTTTATTAAAAACAGGATTTTGGTTTTTGCAAGAAATCTATCAAGCGAGCCGTAGACATTAAAATCTCCTTTTGGTTTTTTTTTATTATGGTAGTTTTCCAAACACAGCCTCTAAATGGGAAATTATGTGATGCGGAAAAATGACTTTGATATTCTCGGTGCGCGTGATTTTTCACAGTTCTCACTCAAAGTAATGAATTCTTTGATTCTTTAGCTATCAAGTGGTGTAACTAAATTTTGGATATAAATGATAGACATGTTGCTACATCACAAAATTGTATCCCCCGATTTTGTTATTAACAGCTTTCTGAATTGCCTCCCACTATCGAAGCACAATTAAAGACGTGTGAATACGTCTTATCTATTGACATCAAAATATCTGTACCTATGTCATGGATCATATGTCGCTTTTACTTATATATAAGTTATGCAAGACATACGCAAAGGCGGAATGAATTCTATAGAGAATTCTTTCCCCGCTAACTATACTATGAATCAGAGAATACTATTTCATATTACTTACCTTCCTTTGTACAAATAACAGTACATTCCTTAATTATGCAACAGTAATCTGAGTAAAGCCAAACACTACACCAAAATATGCCCCTCCTTAGCTACATTCCGATACGTGCAAACGCTATCCAAAAGGAAGATTTCGTTTGATTACTATATTTACGTATGGA
The DNA here is from genome assembly GCA_947507595.1 of Pyralis farinalis. Classification (NCBI taxonomy): domain Eukaryota; kingdom Metazoa; phylum Arthropoda; class Insecta; order Lepidoptera; family Pyralidae; genus Pyralis; species Pyralis farinalis. The sequence continues at coordinate 37,739,854 of OX382261.1, read as the reverse complement.
AATCCTGTACGTGGGTAGATCTGCAGTCTTTATTCCGTGCAATTTATTCTCGAGCTACACTCCCGGCTCGCATTATATACGTGACGCTGCTACGTGACGGGGGTACATAAGAAAATAAGTCGTGGCAATATTTTGTCATTAAATCTAAAGAATGGATGTGAGCTTATTTCTTTAGGCTGTGCTAAATTCTCATTGCTGATAAATGAAGTTGCGTCCTTGGAGACCGACGGCTTCGGAATTTTGGCCCTTCATTTTCCTTTGAAGGAGATTATAATAATTGAATAATGAACAGACTTACTGTTGGTTGGGGACTTTGCGCTGCGGTGTAAAAGTGATAAACTCTGTCCTTGAAATAATTTTCTTAACTTTACAAGTTTAGTGTTTATTTCTGTACTAATTTTTATGCACATGTATTTCCGAGTACTTGCACTTGTCTATTTGATTTTTAGCTAACACTTTTGTTTCTTTTGTTGATGACAGTACAATTCAATGTAATATAGATCTCGATTATCACAATATCTATATATAGAATCATCTCTATTATCACAATATCTAATAAGAGCAATGTATTATTTAATAAATCCTTTAATTTAATATCCACGACACAGCGAGACGTCCGGCCAGAATTACTTCTCCGAGACATAGTAAATCAAGTTACGGGCCTACCTCTAGTACCTCGATTTTCTCCAATATCAAGCGTCTATCGGCATATCTAGAACAAAGCAGCTTGATCATCATAAAATATACTGGTGATATTCTAGTATACTTTACGCATTGTTGGATTCTGACAATTCAGGATGGTGAGGTACAGTTGATTCAGTTGGACCTGATATTCTGATACTGGAGTCTTTTATAGAAATTGTCATTCTAACATGCTAACCGTAGTTTGTACAACAGGTTTTAGCAGATAGAAGTCACGTTGAAAATTGAAGTAAAGTCAATCAATCCACATATTTCAGACCTGGTTTTCTTAAAACTGATCAACTAGATATGAGGAGTTGTTCAGTATGGTTGCTTAGCCTCTTTCTATAGTTGTATCATTCTACTATCTACGTGAAATATTTCCCATTGGAATTAAAATAACATCATGTAATATATATTTTTTATTTTCTATTTATTCACATCATATTAGCATACACATTACATATATTGCCTTGACACGAAAGCCCGCAGTGTTTCCAGAGAGATTACTAAGCTTGTATAATGCACTATTTGGCACGGTTTTACAAGAGGTTTTTAAAAAAAACTTGATACAGCAAATATCAAAGTGCCTTGTTAACTACTTAGTATCAAGTAGGCCACACATTTGTATATTTATAGCGGCATAAGAACAAAACAAAAAAAAATAATACATTAAGTATCACTCTTGTATTGCCACCCATGCTACTAACGCAGCAACTCTTTAGTAGCTCACTGGTGACCTTACTGATACGCAGGAACACAACAACAGGGAGTATACCACATCAACCCTCACTTATTCCACTGCAGGGATACGGGTCTCCCTACAACCGAAGGGGTTTAGAGCGTACTCTCTTAAACACAACCAGATCAATACAAACAGATATATTCATGCACACAAATGTTTATCCCAAGTGGGAATTGAACACACAAGCTTTGTTGTCAAAGTGGCCAATAACCTCTGCGCCACCGAGCTCATCAAAGTACAGGGTAGCATTCTGAGAGGAACCTGTGTGCTGTCCGCTAATACCCTAGAATTCTCTAGTAAACCAGAGATCTCTACTCACATGTTACAGACAACACCGCATAATTAAATTGATGTTTCATTAACTCAGATAGAGGATAGGCATACAGTACCGGCTCCATCTGTCGCTAAACACACAATCCTGAAACTCGTTAAAATTCAACGCTGGTCCGAATCAGTTTCGTGAGTTTTAACACCGGGGGAAAGTCACGGGCGACGGGCGATGGGACTTTTACTTAAGAAAACTCATTATACTCTGTGATTACTTATGTAAACAAAATTCGGGCTGTACCGGAGTTATTGTTGGTGCAGCGTCGAATGTCTATGTTAGCAAAACTTACCACGTCACGTTATGACAGCTTTGCGATGCGCAGAAGCCTCGCTCAGCACTGGACAATGGCATTGAAGCGTTTACGATAAACGCATCAACTAAGGTGTTTAGGGAAATTGCGATAAAGCCTTAATCAAAATCAGATAAACGAGATCTACAAGTTTCTCAAAGTGATTTTTCACGATTTCTTCCAGTTCTTTAGTTTCATAAAAGCATTAAGCAAAACTTCGATAAGAGTGAGTGGACATATCGACAGTTCCTCTAGACGCACACATAAGGATCAAATAAATGTGCTGAAAAGGACCAAATCAAAAGCACCCGAAACCGAAGTGCATGCATGATGCGGTTGATGAGCGTGGAAAAGGCGAGAGAGGTATATTTGTATCGGTGCACCTGGCCTTTCAACAGTCCCACCAATACACCAATGGGTGGCAGGCGTGATGACATAATCATCATCCGAACGTTAATCTCCATCGTATCATAAACTTTCATTTTGAAGGTCGAGTCCACTTTCCGACTATTACTTCTCCGCATCGAGCGGTTTCTTCACCCACATATAGAGACCATTGGCTCGCATGCGTTCCTTGACAATGTCAATCATTTCTTGGGCTTTATCCCTTTTACCGGGAGATGTGTCATAGCTATATAGTTGCACCCTACACAACTAGCCGGTTTTCGTAAGATTGAAGACCTTAAGACCGTGGCTGTACCAGCGTAGGTGTATACAGTTTATCAACCATGTCATAGACATGAAAACTACCACGAATACATAACGCCGTAAAACGTGTCATGTCGAAGTTTGTCACATCGACATGACACGTTTTACGGCGCAGTGACTTCCCGTTACCGATTCCCGAGTTTCCGCGAGTCCAGTTTCAAAAGTCTTGACGCACTACCATGAGGTTTACTAATATTTTGGATAATGGAATTTACGAATTACTGGGTAGAAGCGAAACCCTATTGTCCAGGGCCAACTCAATAAAAACAAAGATTATAGTAGAAAGTAGGATAATATAGTTCAAACATAACATATATGTAGGATATGATAAAAAATACAGGATCATCATTTTTTCATAAAAGTTACGAGGAAAAGCATATACCTGTAATACTTATGTGATAAGATATATATTTTTTTGGTATACAAAACGAGCCTACAGCGTTCTGCGTGTTCAATACAATAATGATTTTAGAACGCTGTTGGGACTCCCTCGAAGAGGTAGTGCATCAGGAATGTTCGCAGAGGCACGCATCGATGGTTTCTCGGACTATCTCTTTTACATAGAATTAATAGTAGCAACAATTGCATTCTGAAAATGCTTGCAAGCCGGTATAACTGTCCCGTTCAGGCGCGTGTCAAATAAATTTTAACATATAGTCTATTCCAATTCCTTTGACCGAATTTAGGTTAATTATAGCTATTCGAAATATCATATTTTGAAGTTATACTTCTTTAGGCGCGTTATGAAAAAATGATGAGAGTGAAATTTTAAGATGCGCGCGCATCACTGTAATACAAAAGTTTGAAGCTGCTAAATGTTTCACGGTATTACCGGTAGATGGCGCTAAGTTGAAAATGTATAACATTTGTACTTGATATTTGACTTGTATGTAATACATTCCATAAACATCGCCGCTACTACTTGAAAGACGTTTTTTTTTTAATTTTACTCCAATAACCCTTCTTATAAATTAAAATATTATTATTTAATATAATTAATCCAACTAATATTATAAATGTGAAAGTTTGTATGTATGAATGTTTGTTGCTCTTTCACGCTTAAACGGCTGAACGGATTTGAATGAAATTTGGTACGTAGATAGATTATGATCTGGATTAACACATAGGCTACGTTATTTGACTCCACGCGGGCGGAGCCGCGGGCAGCAGCTAGTACTAAATATTATTAAGTTATTAATGTTAAATATTTATAAGATATATATTTTTTTGGTATACAAAACGAGCCTACAGCGTTCTGCGTGTTCAATACAATAATGATTTTAGAACGTTGTTGGGACTCCCTCGAAGAGGTAGTGCATCAGGAATGTTCGCAGAGGCACGCATCGATGGTTTTCGGACTATCTTATATTATACGACTGTATGGAGAAAGGCTTACTACTGAATGCGAAGAAAACAAAGATAATGGTATTTGAAAGAGAAGAATCCAGAACTAATGTAAGGATTACGATTGATGATGAAGTGTTGGAACAAGTGGATGAGTTTGTATATCTTGGATGCGCTTTCAGCAGGGATGGAAGGTACACCGCAGATGTGGAAAGACGAGTGAGTGCTGGGAATAGTGTGAATGGAGCGTTGGGAAAACTTCTTGGCAGTAAAATCCTGAGCCAGAAGGCACAACTCGCTATACACAATGCAGTGTTGGTCCCAACGCTAACTTATGGAAGCGAGAGTTGGGTATGGCAGAAAGAGCATGAAAGTAGAATAAACGCGGTTGAAATGCGAGCGCTGCGCAAAATTTGTGGCGTAAGGCTCGTAGACCGTATTCGCAATGATGATGTTAGAAATAGAGTTGGTATGAAAGAGAGCGTCGGTGTTAAAATAAGAAGAGGCATGCTCCGATGGTTCGGGCATGTAGAAAGAATGCAAGATGAAAGAATGACGAAGCAGATATACAATGCAAAAGTGGAAGGATGTAGGAGCCGGGGAAGGCCAAGACTTACCTACCATGACCAAATTGGTCATGTTCTATCAGAAGGTGATGTCAGGAGCCCTAGAAACCGGCGTGCGTGCATGAGAAGAGCAATGAATGTTAAAGAAGCGAGTGAGATATGTAAGGATCGAGTCACGTGGCGCTCGGTTCTCTCTGCCTACCCCGCAAGGGATTTGGCGTGAAGTTATAGATAGATAGATAGTTAAATATTTATTTAATGATGCCAAAGAAGTTTAACTTCTCACGCGCGTATATAAGTACACGCACCCATTATTTTTTATTACGAGTACTAACGTTGCATAAGATCTTGATGTTACTAACTGTTCTATAGACAAAATTCTACAAAATACGTGGCATGGCGATTATCTTCCAAATGTACATAGTTATTATATTAGACGTGGCCCTTAACTGCAGGCCGTATGAGGAAGCTCAAGATCGCTCAGCGTGCTATGGAAAGAGCTGTGCTCAGGGTTTATCTGCGTGATAGAATCAGAAATGAGCATATCCGCAGTAGAACTAAGATCGTCGTAGCCCACAGGATAAGCAAGCTGAAGTGGCAGTGGTATAGCCGGCCATATAGTTCGTAGAACTGACAACCGCTGGGGAAGAAAGGTTCTCGAATGGCGTCCCCGTACTGGTACACGCAGTGTGGGACGACCCCTCCCCCCACTAGATGGAGCGACGACCTCAAGAGATTTGTAGGGAGTCGATGGATGCAGGTGGCACAGGATCGAACCGAGTGGCACTCTAAAGGGGAGGCCTATGTTCAGCAGTGGAGTGGCTGAGCTGATGATGATGAAGATGTACTTATATAGTTTTTTTTTATACGGCATCGGGAGACATTCAAGTATACGGTCTTACATCAGGTGGACCGTATACTTGAATGTCTCCCGATGCCGTATAAAAAAAACTATATTAGCAGTTACCGTAGCCTATTAACGCGTGTAACATACATCACTCGCGCGATGCCACCTCTGCTGCTGACACAGCAACTCCTTAGGAGCTTACTGGTGACCTCGCTCACACGCAGGAACACAATAACACTCTAGGGAGTTGTTATTTGGCTGCGATATTCTGTGAGGTGGAGGTACTTCCCCAGGCGAGCTGCTTTGATACGCCCTACCTCTCTTAAAACATCCAGATCAAGACAAACAGACGTGTTCATGCGCACAAATGTTTGTCTTGTGTGGGAATCGGACCCACGTGCGTTGGAGTCAAAGTCGTGTCTTTCACGACTGAACCACCGAGCTCGTCAAGATAGTTACTATATATTTATAAAAAAGAATATCTTATCTTATCGCTACCTTTTGTGCTATGAACCAATGTGGACAGATACCGCTCGGAGCCATTTTATCTTTAGGCATTCCTACTATGCAGGGGATTAAAGTTTCAATAATTTTCCTGTACTGTTATACATACACACGAAACTTTTTTTTTTATACGCCGCCGGGAGGCATACAAGCATACGGTCCACCTGATGTAAAACAGATACGGTAGCCTATTAACGCGTGTAACATACATCACTCGCACGATGCCTCCCCTGCTGCTTACACAGCAACTCCTTAGGAGCTTGACCTCATTCACACACAGGAATACAACAACCCTCTAGGGAGTTGTTATTTGGCTGCGTTTTTCTGTGAGGTACTTCCCCAGACGGGCTGCTTTGGTGAGCTTTACCTCTCTTAAAAACTACTACGAACTAAGTTTCATAGTAAATTATAGTCTAGTAGTTATAAGCTTCCCTTTGTATGTCTGTCTGTCAAATGCAACTGAATTACATATTATGGCTACAACATTTTGAAGTTAGTAATAATTGGGTAGATTTTAAACCCGTGACTTCAATGAAATCGTAGGAATTAAAATTAGGAAACGGCATAACACTATCAAGAATACACTAAAACTTATTAAAATCCATCTTTTTTTACACCATTAAGGTGGTAATAAAGCAAACAGTCACCATAGCCTATGGACATTTGCAACATCAGTGGTATCACTAATGCGTTGCCGACCCTCTTAAAACCTTTTTACGCATTTCTTGAAGAACTCCATGCTGTAGTCCATTGGAAAAGCCTCGGCAGAGAGCTTATTTCACACCATGAGAGTTCTCGCAAGAAAACTTCTCTGGAACCGAACAGTACGCGACCATAGCGGTTCCAGCGTGTGAGGGTGAACTCCCCACCGTTGGCGAGCGGTACTGTTATAAAAAGTAGCTGTCGACATAATTTCGAACAATTCTTCAGAACACAACCCCTTGTACAATCGGTGGAACACACAAAGGGAGGCAATATCTCTCCTTAAACTTAAGGGTTTAATACCGTGTGAAAGTAAGTTTACAGAAATTTCCCTCGCCAGCTTTATCGACCTACCAGAAAACACGGCTCCCAGAGAGAAAGCTCGCAATCCACTCGCCAACTCTGCCGACGAAATCGATTTTTGCTCTAGCAACCACCCTGTTACTGGACCGAGGCAGCATTCACCCCATTAACATGCGCCGTGGTCCAAGCAGCCTGCTTAAGAAGATTGGCTTCCCTACAATGGCGATTAAACCACGGCCACTTTTTAGCTCCATCTGGTTTCAAATTTACATATTTAAATATATTTTAACAAAGGATTGCAGCCATGTAGCGGAAGTCAGTTTATTCTAAAATCACATTTTAAAATAATTGTTTTAGCAAGCGAAGTGAAACAATCTCCGGTCCGAGCTTTTAAGAAATTACACAACATTTTGATGAAAATACAAAAATTTACATTTGAAAAATTGGGACTGCAACTGAACAATGCAAGTCTCAGTTTAGGGTTACAAACAAAAACAATCTTTATTACTATTGCCATTTAAACCACATTCGCGAGAAGAGCAGTGATAGTCAAGTGGATAAAGCACCGGGTTCAATGAGTGGTCCCTTGCAAATTGATTTTTTTTTTTTTTTTTTTATAGTAGTTCAGCATAGTGGCCCCTCTTTGCCTGATGGTAAGCGAAAGAGGAGCCCAAATCGCAACTGCAACTGACAATATACTACATCCCGTATCCTGTCAGTTGACGCTGCCATGCTGACCCGCAAAATGCTTCTTCACGCTTCGTTTGAAGGATCCCATATTGTAGGAAGGAGGGAACACATGTGCAGGCAAGGCGTTCCACTTTTTAATGGTACGACAAAGATAGGAGTTGCCGAACTTTTTGGTACGCGAAGAGATCTCCTCAACCGTGGAACTATGACATCGCAAGCCCGCACGTGTGGTTCTATGACGGAAGGGTGAGGGTGGGATAAGGGAAAACAGTTCTTCAGAGCACTCGCCATGGTAAAGGCGGTAAAATACGCTTAGAGAGCCTATGTCCCTACGGAGTTGAAGAGGTTCTATTCTTTTTGGTGACCTCTTCGTCGTCAATTATGCGGATAGCCCGTCGCTGCAACCTATCGAGAGCCTCAAGAAGATACTGTGCGGAGCCGTCCCAGAGATGCGAGCAATACTCCACGCAGGCCCGAACTTGTGTCTTATAAAGCTAGTGATATATACATATTTGTAATTGTTACTTGCTCGGAAAACGATGAAACCCACACGACGTTTTCCAAGAGATTATATTTCTAAAAACGTGTGACCTATCTATCTATCTATAACTTCACGCCAAATCCCTTGCGCGGTAGGCAGAGAGAACCGAGCGCCACGTGCCTCGATCCTTACATATCTCACTCGCTTCTTTAACATTCATTGCTCTTCTCATAGACGCTCGCCGGTTTCTAGGGCTCCTGACATCACCTTCTGATAGAACACGACCAATTTGGTCATGGTAGGTAAGTCTTGGCCTTCCCCGGCTCCTACAACCTTCCACTTTTGCATTGTATATCTGCATCGTCATTCTCTCATCTTGCATTCTTTCTACATGTCCGAACCATCGGAGCATGCCTCTTCTTATTTTAACACCGACACTCTCTTTTAGACCAACTCTGTTTCTAACATCATCATTGCGAATACGGTCTACAAGCCTTACGCCACAAATTTTGCGCAGCGCTCGCATTTCGACCGCGTTTATTCTACTTTCATGCTCTTTCTGCCATACCCAGCTCTCGCTTCCATAAAATAACGTGGGACCTAACCTAAGAAAACAGGAACAAACCAGAGGGAAAACCTTTTGTTTTCCCTCTGGTTTGTTCCTGAGGTCTGACAATGGTCACTCAATGTAAAAATCAGTGTCTTCGCCAAATTCTTTGGCTTGGGTAGCTGGCCCCACCAATCCTAATGGATCAGCAAACGGGACAACATACTTAATAGTTGTGGGAGAATTGCCAGCAGGCTAAGGATCAATAACAATCCCGGAGCACTTTCTTTTTTTGTTTGTTTTTACGCCCGATGTAAACGACGACCAATTAAAGTTACTAAAACTACTAAACTTGTGCATTAGGCATTCTTCTGACCCGATGGGAGGGTGGTGGTGAATCCTCATGGATGCCCTTACAGAGGACCGCACGAGTTATATCGGACTCAATACTGACTAAACACCACCTAGGGGTTGCTTTTAGCCTGGAAGGCTCTCAAGGCTTCATCGGAAGCGATCGCCCCAGGGGAGGCGGGATAACGCAAATCCCGAAGCACGCCGTGCGCAGCCTTTTATAACGCGCTAGCAGCTGTCGTCACAGCGTGTGGAGAGGGGCAGACGGATGTGTCATGTAACTCTACGGCTGCGTCACTACTTAGCGCCTACAAATACTAAACTGTCTAAACTATACTAAGATTGCCTGATAAATGTTTTGTGATTTTAAAAATTTGTGGTGGTACATTGAAGTAAATTTTCATCATCACCACATCAGTTATAGGACGTCAATTGCCTAACATAGGCCTCCGCCTTAGACTTCCACAGCGATCGAACCAGTGTTGCTTCCACTCATCATCTCCCTGCGATCTCCACAAGATCGTCTGTCCATCGTGTAGGGGGCCCTACTCCTACGGGGTCCTGGGGTCCAATTAGTTCTCCTACGCTGCGGTTTGTGGTCGCCATTCGAGAACCTTTCTGCTAAAACGTCCATCGGTTCTCCGAGCTATATGTCAATGTGTAAATTTTATACGAACCTTTATACATTATTTCAGATTTTTCGCTTTACAAACTTTAATGGCTGAGAGCAAAGAATACTTGTGACACACGGATATACGGGGTCGCATAGTAAGCGTTTAATATTTGTCTTATTACGATACGGAACCCCAAAAGGAATCTGTTGTATTGATCTTTATAATCTCGATGTGAAAATAATGGTTTATAGAACGAGATAAAGGAAACTAATCCATAAAAATCCGAAACAATTTCAGGCTTTGAATTTTGTTGATCGTTAAAATTTGCATCATATTTATCTTTAATAACTCCAACGTGCATTTTACCGACGAGGGAACTAAATAATAATGCAACCATTAGCGCTTTTAGCGAAAGCTTTCGGTGTTATTAGCTCGTGTAGAGAACAAACACAAAATAAATATAACGGTAAGGTAAAGCCACGTATTCACTAGGGGGCAAACGTCCTGCGACCCGCATCACCCGAAGTCGCTAGACATTTTATCTGACGTTGTTTTATCCAAATCAAACACGCAAAAAACAAATCGCACGCATGCCGTGGGACTATTTGTCTCCTAGTGCAGTGTTCCGCAAACTTATTGTGTTCATGTGTACTTTTCTACCAAATCGATAAATTTTAGATTGCAAAAAGAAAGAAAAACATTTATTTGTACACAACACAACACTGAACACAGCTAGTCTCATAAAATGAGATAGAAAAACAACATGCTTTTATCAAACAACACGGCAAAACATATTATATACAAAACTTAGCATAAAAACAGCAAACAGCGCTCTGCGATGTAACAAAATGGTCTAAGCTCAGTATGTTGTCGAAGTTTGTGTAGCGTATTGACACCTTAGGAAAATCAAATTGTTATTTAATTTTTATTTATTTCAAAAATTCATTTAATATAAAACTGCCCATGAGCGATTAAAAACTAGAGCGGTCATTGATAAGTTGGCAGAACTTGTACGTAAGTCGTACTCGTACGTACTGTTTGTTGGTGGGGTCCAATTAGTTATTATAAAAAAACAACTTTTAAGAGACCCAAATTATTTATTTTACACAGATTACTGCACAAATTACTTTTACACGTTTCGACTTTCGCGGCTCCAACTTTTTTTTTTTAATATTGGCTCAGTATAGTGGCTCCGCTTCGTCTGTTGGTAAGCGAAAATAGGAGCCCAAATTGCAGCGGCAACTGACAAAGAACTAAGTATCTTGTCAGTTGATGTTACCATGCTGGCCCGCAAGGTGCTTTTTCACGCTTCTTTTAAAGGATCACATGTTCTAGGAAGGAAGAAATACATGTGCAGGTAAGGCGTTCCACTTGTTAATAGTACGACAGAGATAGAAGTTGCCGAACTTTTTAGTACGAGGAGAAATGTCCTCAACAGTGGAATGATGACATCGCAAGCCTGCACGTGTGGTTCTATTACGGAAGGGAGAGGGTGGGATAAGGGAAAATTGTTCTTCAGAGCAACTTAGCTTACTTACTTACGCATACTTAGCGAGCCCATCTCCCTACGAAGTTACAGAGTTTTCTCAAGGGCTTAGGGAGGTCCGAGTTAAATGACTCTATTTTGTCAGCTTAGCTAACGTCCGGACCGGCGGGTAGAAGCCATATCCGTAGCTGGGCAGCAGTTTGGCTAGTCAGAATAGCGACTGACTTATATTGAAGACTGTATCGATTATATAGGCATAATATTGCTGATCTTTTATTTCCAATACTATAGTTATATTGAAGATAGCAACCTAAGCTAAATAATATACTGCTTATACAGGGTTTTAACAGTAATTACAGGACCCATAGACTACGGTCGACTCACACTACGAATTCGATGATTCGTCTAATCTAATCTTGGCCGTATACGTATTTTGTCTGACAATATTTATTTAAAGCATTTGACAACATATTAAGAATAGATATAACTACTTACTATTTAAATAATGTTGAAACTCAATAAATTCTTACAATGGAGTCTTATTTGTGCTCTGACCGATAATGCAATGCTTGGGAAGAAACACTTTCGCAATCGCAGCGTTATTGGTGACAGAGGGGCCATTCGTGGTTTGATCGAATACATAGATTGTAATAAAATAGAACAATATTCGTTCAAGCACAGACTTCCACGAACATTCTATTTTGTTTGTAACCTATCTATGTTTTTACACATAACTAACTAACTTCTTTAAGATTCGCGGTATTTTAATGAACGCTCTTAGCATAGTAAAATCAAATAAGTAGGCCGACTCGAGCCCCATTTCTTAATTGAAAAGAAAAAAATTGTATTATAGATCCCTGATGATTTCCCTACAGGGGAAAATTGTTTAGTATATAGATGATATGCATAGTATATAGACTATGCATTTTTGAGGATTGTATAAACTATAAGCGACATCCCTACGTGTTTAGGCTATTATCGTTCGCTCGGGGCTCGAGTCGGCCTACTTATTTGATTTTACTATGGTGCGCGCACACATACAAACCGCGTTCGGTGCGTATCTATGAAGATATCCCACTTATTTGATTTTACTATGCTCTTAGGTTCTGGGGTCATCATCGCTTTTTTTATAAAATACATCCACTTTGGTCATGATAATCTTTACTCAGCTTCTGCATTCTTCAACTTTCTCTGCTACTGCATTCTTCAACTTTCTCTGCTACTGCATTCTTCAACTTTCTCTGCTACTGCATTCTTCAACTTTCTCTGCTACTGCATTCTTCAACTTTCTCTGCTACCGCATTCTTCAACTTTCTCTGCTACTGCATTCTTCAACTTTCTCTGCTACTGCATTCTTTCTACATGTAGTACCTATGTGGATTAACATCACGAGCTAAATTAAACTCAACTTTACACGATACCTTAGACGATTTCAGTATTACTAGTGAGGTGTCCAGGAAATTTGTGCGTAGGGTACACATCTTTAGTTCTCAGCTCTTCCTTTATATTGAGTTTATCTCGTCTATCACAAGACGTTGAAGTACTAGATTAAAAAAAAAAGTAGTCTAATTCGAAGATATGTGTCGAGAAATACAACAGGAGGATTCGATATTAACTTGCTCTTTTTGAGGGTTAGTATACGAAAAGTACAAAAAATCCCTATCTACCACTTTGTTATCTGTCCGTATATAGCCTGTCTTGTAAAAAACTTATAAAAAATTGAGTTTCGAACGTGAAATTTGGATATTTAGTCTTTTTGTATACATTATTGGAGGGTAAACAAGCGTACAACCCACCTGATGTTCAGTATAATTATGACATATGAACATTTACAATACCTGCAAGGATCATTACGTGTCATGTACGAGGAGCGTGCTTCTATCCCTGCCAATCGATCAGATTACCCGGAGGCGACGTGCACCGATCCGGCCACGTCGGTGCGAATACACGTAGGAAGAGGGGCGCCACCCATCACACACCATCAATTTCGGCGGATCGAGATAAGCTGTGTATACAGCACACAGACAGGAACCGGGAATGTGAAAGTGGGATTGAATGATAAGATAAGATTTGGCGGAAAGTTATATATAATATACAAGGAATATTTCTCACATGAATCAAATCTTGGTGTGAAGATATATACATACATATAGTAATATAGACAAGTGTGTCGTGCTCCTTAAATTATAACTACTACAATCCGAACGTAAATTCAGTATGTATTGCAGACAAAATGGACTGATGCATAATTAACATGATAGAATTATGTCGGTATACCGGCTCGTTCGGCTAATGTGTTGGCGCCGTACTTTGATTACATTGCATTATATACGACGTGCTCCGATGTCGGTGTGTTTGCTAAAACAACATTATTATTAGAACATGCTCGATTTTCGTTGAACGTGACTATAGTGGCTTCCCGACAGAATTATAATAATAATAATACTCCAGGGGTGGAAGTGGTAAAGGGCATAACGCCGCGAGTAACTTTGGAGAAAGCGCAACACTCGACACCCCTGAATCACTCACACCAGTGTTAACCCCGGCTGACTTAGTCTGATATTTCGGGGGTCCATCTAGTGAGTGGTGAGCCACCACCCGCCTAAAGTAACATCAGATTATGATAGTTATGGCAGGCGTCCGCCCCTCTTCTGCAGTTCAGTTCTATTAATACCTCCAGATTTCATCCTATTAGCCCACTTTTTTCCGACATATTTCCAATAGTCCCAATACCTGCCGTGGCCTGTTCATGGGTATGTTATCCTATTGATATCCCCCGAAGCAAGTCACAGCGGATATAATACATTACATCATTCTATTCGAAGGGGTCTCTACGCGTTGGATTCATATCCCCGCGCACGTCTATTCAATGACCGGGATTAAATAAGAAATATGAGATATAACAATAATTAATTTATTCACATTGATTGAGGAACATTAAGTAGGTACATATAAAATTGTAGAAAGATGGTATAATTTTATGTTACAAATCGCCATTTTCTGGCATTCGTGAATTGTATCGCAACTTTGACACCAACGCTCGTGGGTTTCAAAGTTGCGATACAAGCCAAATAACAACTCTGTAGAGGGTTGTTGTGTTCCTGCGTGTGTGTGAGGTCACTAATAAGCTCCCAAGGAGTTGCTGTGTAAGCAGCAGAGGAGGCATCGTGCGAGTGATACTTAATATATCGCAAGTGTTAATAGGCTACGGTACCCGTTTTACACCAGGTGGGCCGTATGCTTGTTTGTCCCCCGACGTAGTATAAAAAAAATTGATTTGAATTATTTACAATGTCTAGGTTCTTAATTCTATGAAGGATACAATGTAACAATATTTTGTAGCTGTCTTTCACTACTCATACCTAAATTATTGATTTAATGTCAATCGTAGTAGAAAATAATTTAATCGTAATATAGTGTTATTCTAAGTGGCTGTCCATGTCCATAATGTACTAGAATAATATTGATAATATAAATAAAAAGAAAAATAACAATATTGTAAAAATTATGATTAAAATTTGTCATTAAAAAATCTCCTTTACACTGTAATATGCTTTACTCAAAAGCATCTTTTTCAATTCAGAAACAAATTTACTCCTTTGGAGGGCCACCAAAGTGCTTGGCAAGTGGTTATATAACTTAACTGCCGTGAAATAAGGTCCATCTTTATATAGCTGAAGGCGCGGTATCGGTAAAACTAAATCATTATTTCGCCGTGAGAAAAAAAATATAGTAACATGCTACTAACTATATGTTTTTTTGTTGGAAATATTGCGAGCGGTTTCTTACCATTCGGCATAGTTCTTGGATGTAAAAACAAGTAACTGTAATGATCCTATGCTTCACAAATATCTTCCTGCATGATTCTCTCGGCACAGTGAGTGTTATAAACCTGCTGCTTACCATCAGGCACACCGTATGTTTGCCATCGTACTTCCTTACTGCAATGGCGCAACACCCCAAGTAGTATTGGCCTCCGACACCAGATGACGCCATTTCTTACGGTCTTGTACCAGTGGCCACCAGTCGCAACCTACCAGGCCTTGCAGGTCTTTCAGCGCCTCTTCACTCCAGCGATGCCTAGGGTTGCCGACCAGTCGTTGATCACTTGGTCGCCCCAGATACGCTCTCTTTACGGCTCGATCCTCTCCCATTCTTTCCACGTGCCCGAACCGGCAAAGTCTAGACCCTTTATTTGCTCCTACGGTATTTGAGTCAGACAACCCATTAGAGCAGGGTTTCTCAAACTATGGGTCGCAACCCAGTGGTGGCTAACCTACCTATGTTTTTCTAACAGCCAATATCTAGCAGTTTTATGAAATAATTCATAAGAAAATGACTGGATAACCAAGTTACGCTTTTTGTGTAGTTGTCGTTCATTATTTGCAGTCACTGTTTATAATCGATTTATGGATTGTCTGCAATCCTACAGGTACATAAAAGAATCCAAATCTTGAACTTCAATTATCATAGCTTTAGTGTCTGGTACGGTTTGATTACTACCAAGGAGGTAATTTGCCAGTTGAACGGGTTCACAAGTAATATATGATTAGATCATCCGATAACGGTGGTAGAGCAATGCCCATTTATGGACATCTTATAACTAATGGTAACTACGAATATGCTGAAAGCCTTTCATTTCATATGCAAGTAAATGTCTTACTTTCATATCAGTATATCAAATTCTCTCTACCTTTATAAACATCAGAAGTCGAATGCAATGTCATGTTACCTTAAAACAATGAAATATGTATTAATATTAACTACCTAGTAACCTTGTAATTTGACTGATTATAAACTTTTAATGTAGATATAAATATTTACTTTATTTTTTATATCCACAATTTTATTTTATACAATAATACAGTCGGACAAATTACAAGCGCCAACTAGTTTCAAAGTAAGCGAAGCTTGTGTCATGGGTACTAGACGACTGATAAATGTACGTAAATACATTTATTTTTTTTGTAAATTATGCTTATGATACGTAGAAAGCACCCAGACCAATACAAACAGATATATTCACGCACATATTTTTTTATCCAGTGTGGGAATTGCATATCAATGATATGTTGTCAATTGATGGCATTCATTCGGACGACAGCACCGGGTACACTTATTATACAGGCCGAGCTAACATCCCTGGTTCCCTTGTGTAGGAAAGTCGCTATAAAGTGTCTGACTGGGGGCGACTGAAACTTGGTTCAATTCAACCTCATAAAAACACAAGTTTGCGCGTTCAGTACTAAGAAAACTCCATTTGCTGTGGTTCCTCAATTCCAGAACACACCACTTACCGTCGCCGAAAGTATTGGGATTCTCGGTGTCGAGATCTCCAGCGATGTCCAATACCGAAATCACCTGAGGGGTAAGATGAAACTGGCGTCCAAGAAACTCGGTGTACTTGACAGAGCAAAGTTGAAAAAAATTACTCCAGTGCGGAACAAAGACTTATATTGTACAAGTCTCAAGTCAAACCGTACGTGGAGTACTGCAGTCACATTTGGGCGTGCGCACCTGCATACCTAGGACCCTGTGATTCGATTCAGAGACGAGATATGAGAATTGTCGGCGATTGTTTTAAAAGAAAAACATCATAGGTATCATGTGAAAAAAGTTTCACTCGAAAATCTCACACCATGAAGATTTAATGTCAATTCAAAGTATATTTTACTATAGAACTGCAATTTCATACTTTGACCCCTATATTCTTCGTATTTTCTTTCCTACTAAATTAAATCTACTCATAAATTCTATCTCCCAGTAACATTAAACTAGCTGTGAACATCATTTTCGTATTTATCCAGCTTCCAGTTTCAATTTAATTCGGTGAGACCCAATTTTACTCATTAATTATCATATTTCAGTTATAACCTGATAATTCAGAGATCTAAGAATATTTTAACGCTTGGTAAATGTTAGACATGCAGTAATAAAATACCTTCTTCTTAGCGTTTTCGTTTCCTAAAACTTTAGTTAGGATTAGAAAGGTCCGCTACCTAAGGCTAAGAATTTGGAGAAGATACTATTTTTTACACATGGAGTCAGATCTCCACAACCCACCGAAAAATGAGACCTTTCTTTTAGGTTACGTCAC
Source organism: Pyralis farinalis (assembly GCA_947507595.1). NCBI lineage: Eukaryota > Metazoa > Arthropoda > Insecta > Lepidoptera > Pyralidae > Pyralis > Pyralis farinalis. The sequence continues at coordinate 37,722,571 of OX382261.1, read as the reverse complement.
ATGTCTTTCCAAATATAATTTCTTAGACGTGCGGGGTGGTTTCCTCACAATATTTTCCTTACGACCGCCGAACAAACGATAATTACAATTATGTTCATAAATTTAAAAACACTAATTCAGTGGTATATGCCAGGATTTGAACCGGGAACCAGTTGGCGAATAGGTTGGTTTATTTTCCACTAGCCCATCATTGTTTATGTAATAATAAAACATGTACTGAGATAATTAGAAAAAAATACTTTATTCACAATTAAACTATAATAGTATAAATAAAAGAAAATATAATGTAGGCCTTGTTGAGATACTTGAAAACACAAAATTTTCTAGCTCAAATATCTGAAAGCAACTTTCGTAGTAGGACTATTTTATTAAATCTGCTATTAAAACTAATTACTTCTACTTTGACTAGATAAAACCCGCAATGTCTAATAGTCGTGGACATTTAGTAATTCTACCCGAATTAGTGTTTTACAGCGACCTACTCGCAACATCCCTTAACATTACGGAGGCCTCAACCTTTCGTAGTTTACATAAATAATACATTACATTAATATCGTCTACGCTTAGGTAACTAGTGTAGACAGTCGCGAGGGACGTTATGATAGGCCGAAATGGCTCGGGCGTAATGTGTTTTGACATGGAAGTGATTTGTGAATAGTTGATTCGATGGATATCGATAAAGGCTTCTTCTCACAAACACATGCCAAACTTTTTATAGTGCGTGTAGTGAAAGTGCGACTTTTATTTAACCTGTCAAAACGTCGGGAGGTATACATACAGTCCACCTGATATAAAGCGGGAACCGTAGCCTACTAATGCTTGCGATATATTACTCAGTCGTGAATGACGCGATCTTGACACCAACGCTCGTGGGTTCGATTCCCACGCAAGGCAAACATTTGTGTGCATGAACATGTCTGTTTGTCTTGGTCTGGATGTTTTAAGAGAGGTAGGGCGCATCAAAGTAGCCCGCTTGGGGAAGTACCTCCAACTCACAGAAAAACCGCAGCTAAATAACATCTCCCTCTAGGGAGTTTGGGGTTTGTTGTGTTCCTGCGTGTGAGTGAGGTCTCCAGTAAGCTCCTAAGGAGTTGCTGTGTTAGCAGCAGATGAGGCATCGCGCGAGTAATATTTAATGCAAGCGTTTATAGGCTACGGTAACAGCTTTACATCAGGTGGGCCGTATGCTTGTAAGCCACTCCTTTAGTCCTTTAACCAGTAGGCTACCACTCAACATTCATTTTAATTTATTTATATGAACAGTAGATCTCCTAAAAATAATAAATCTCTGTAGTACAGTGAGTTCAGTCACCAGGAAACTGATAAGGGACTGCTGCGTCGACTGAGGGGGTGGTAGCGGGCGTAGTACTCGTGTTACAAGCATCCATAGATTACCGTAACCGCTGTACATTAGTCGAGCCGTGTGCGGTTATCAACTGTTCTTAAAGATAGCGAATAAGTTTAACAAGGAAATAGGCTGAAATTGGGTCAAAGTGTTGTGATGTGGAAATGATTTGTGAATATTGTTGCCTCATCGGATATCTGTGATATATTATATAGTTAGTACACGCCCTTTGTTGGTAGATGAGATCTTTCCGCGATTTGGCTTGCTAGATAACGGTTATTGGTAGGACGAAAACATGTTTGTATGTTACAGACCGTGGGAACTTTAATACGTTGCTTTTTGTTAGTAATAGGGGGCTATTGTACGAGTATACTAGCGATCCGTTTCGGCTTTTTACGCGTAGATATCTATCTATAACTTTACGCCAAATCGCTTCTTTAATATTCATAACTCTTTTCATGCAAGCCCGCCGGTTTCTAGGACCCTTGATAAAACATGCCCAATTTGGTCATGGTAGGTTAGTCTTGGTCTTTCTCGGCTCTTACATCCTTACACTTTCGCATTGTATATCTGTTTCGTCATTCTTTCATCCTGCATTCTTTCTACATATCCGAAACAACGGAGCATGCCGATACGATGTTTTCCTTCACCGCCGAGCAAGTGATGATTATAATTTGTACTATAAATACTATGTTATTTTATATATCCTCAATAGTTAGTTTTATATATCGTCAGTAGTAGTTACGAGCTCGGTGGCGCAGTGACGAGCTCGGTGGCGCAGTGGTGGAACACGCTGTTACGCTACTTTGACGCCGATGCTCGTGGGTTCGATTCCCACACGGTACAAGCATTTGTGTGCATGAACATGTCTGTTTGTCTTGGTCTGGGTATTTTCTATGTATAATAAGTATGTATTTACAAAAAAAAAATGTATTTACGTATGTTTATCATTTGTCTAGTACCCATAACACAAGCTTCGCTTACATTGGGGCTGGATGGCGCTGTGTAATTTGTCCGGCAATATTTATTTATTTATTTAGTTTACGCAGCGCACATCAAGTAATTAATTACGCAGGCAAATTTTGAATACTTTGGGTTACGTTATCGTAAACCTTCGTAACGATCTCTATTTACTAGAAAATATAATACATCCCATGTTCTACATCATCATTTCAACCCATATTAGTCTACAGCTGAACATTGCCTCCCCTCTAGAGACCCACTCGCCTCGATCCTCAGCCACCTGCATCCAGCGTCTCCATAGAGATCTTTTGCTTTTATCGCTCTATTTAGAGGGGCTCGTACCACCCTGCATGTACAAGGACGCCATTTGAAAACTTTTTTTCCCAGTGGTTCTTATATGATCCTTTTGGTCGGCCCACTGCCACTTCAATTTGCTTATCCATGGAGCTGTCAGTAACTTTGGTTCTAGCGAATGTCCTCATTTCTGATTTTATCCTACAGCGAAACTCCGAGCATAGCCCTTTTCATAGCACGCTGAGCGACCTTCAGCATCCCCATACGGGCCATGTTACTCGCTGATAATGTACAGGCTTTCTACGGGCATAAGAATTTTGAAAATCAAAAGTCTTTTTCAGAGTTTATCTATGACAAACAAAAGTACAAAGAATCAAATCTTTTCATTTATAATATTAGTTTGTAGATGGGTTATCTCACTCGAGCTTCTACGTGCCAAGGGCACTTTAAGCTGTCGGTTCCGGCTGTTGATAGATTTTTAAGAGAGTTAGGGTGCATCAAAACAACCCATCTGGAGAAGTACCTCCATAAAATGCTGGCCTCAGCCAATTCTAAGGTGATCAGCATGACGGATGAACTCCTTCGGTCGAAGAGAGACTTGTATCCCTGCGGTGGAATGAGTAATGGTTGGTATTGATGGATGGTGTGAATAATTCCAGTTGAATTAGAACTGTGCGCTGCATTCTTACACGGTACAAAATTACTCTTGATACTGGAAGCCGTTCCCCTTTGGTTATCTGACAGCTCTGATTATTTCATCTTTTGTTTAATTGTCTACTATTCCACATTACATTGATTAAATGATCAATTCTAGTCCATAACTAACAATGTTACGTATATTTAGGAAATGCCTCTAGCGATTTAGCGATTTCAATTAAATTATTCATTTAGACAAGGTTTTGCTTTTTAAGTTTATCTGTACAGCTAGGTGTCCTAAATACCGACATTTTACATAAAAATGGTCACCAAGCGTCTAAATGTTACTATTTTCCACAATTCAAACCAAATTTTTCCGTATATCAATCGTCAAATTTGACAGCGCTGACAGTACATGTCTGTTTGTCTTTGTCTGCGTGTTTTTAAGAGAGGTAGAGCGCAACAAAGCCTACTGGGAAAGTACATCCACTTTACGGAAAACCGCGGCCAAACAACAAGTCACTAGAGGGTTGTTGTGTTCCTGCGAGATAGTGAGGTTACCAGTAAGCTCCTAAGGTATTGCTGTGTTAGCAGCACAGATAGCATCACGCAGGCGATACTTAATGTATTGCAAGCAATAATAAGCTTGGGTAACCACACAGGTACGCCGTATGCCTTCCGACATTGTATAAAAAATGTTTTATTACAAAACAACAAAATAAAGAATCGACGTTCTGACAATTACAAATCAGAATTATTACACTGTATTGTAAATATAATTCAGTAAAAGAAAGTTATATGATTATAAATATAGGTACTATATAATTTAGGCGGATTTGAAAGATAAATGACGAGAAAGCCATCTAATCATTTATTGTCCTGTGGCATGTAACCTTGCAAAAGAATTCTAATTCTAAAAAAAATCACATCACTATGATATCACAGAGACTATGATATTTTTTTACGATACGTGTATAACAAGCAATCAAAATTATAAAATATCTGATTTGAGTTCGTATAGATTTACGAATTTAGCGTAATAACTATTTTAAGAAAACATTCCATACAAGACTGTCGATGTTAATATAAGAAATGGCATGCTCCGTTGGTTCGGACATGTAGAAAGAATGACGAAACAGATATACAATGCAAAAGTAGAAGGATGTAGGAGCCGAGAAAGACCGAGACTAACCTACTATGAACAAATTGGTCGTGTTTTATCAGAAAGTGATGTCAGGAGCCCCAGCAACCGGCGAGCGTGCATGAAAATAGCTATGAATGTCACAGAAGCGAGTGAAGTAGATATGTAAGGACCGCGTCTTATGGCGCTCGGTTCTCACTGCCTACCCCGCAAGGGACTTGGCGTGAAGATATACATACATTCCATACAAGATCGATGCTATAGATTTTTATGTGTATGGACAAATAGGAGCAAACGCGCCGACATGAACAAGTTCGCTTAACATGTTGTTAGCTTATGTCAAATCCATGCATTTGTAATTCTATTTCCCCAGCGATTCGATGACACAAAGCTGTTTCGCTCTGGAGCCCGTGCAAGTTTCCGAAATATTACTACCGTGGCACTTCGAGTTTGTCAAACTATATCACAGAACAGGTGATATTCAGCTGCGGGCCACGAAGTAGAATGTGTACCAGGTTAGAAGAAGAATTCAAGTTATTGGAAAAAGAAGACTTCGTTCTTCTTTCCATTTACATTCTTTAGCATTTGTGTTATTGAAGTAAAACTTCTTTACGCACGCTTGACTTGGGGAATACGCTGGTGAATGCGTGACGAGAGCGTTACGAAAAGTCTGATCGGACGAGGCGAACGGAAGTTGAGAAATTTGCCGGCATAAGTTAGTGACTTTTGGCAACCACTATAATAATGTGAATGCGAAAAGAGTGCTTCTAAGCGCTAACGTTCAATAAAGTTTATGAAGAAGAAGAACCAAGGGAATTTCCCAGTCAACACTCTCCGTGCGTGCGTGCTGTTAAGAGGGGACCTCGCCAACTCTTTTAAAAAAAAAGGTTTTTATTCACTTATATATTTATTAACTGATTTATATATAATTTGTGAAACTATGGTATAAATTGGATGGAGTTGGGATGTGCGCGGCATGTTCGGATGTTGGAGCTGAACTGAACTCTCGATCGGGAGTAGTGATGATGCAGGATATATGGTCTGAGGTACAGGGGGCTTTGTCAGCATAAAGGTATACAGAATGAAGCTATAACACCTCCCCTTTGAAGGAATAAAGCTACACCCTAAATGGGTGAAGTTTATGTGGATCTAATCCTTGGAGATGTAATTGGAACTTGAGGACAGGCTACAGGGATTTCTAGAGTTTCTGTTGGGATAGGTACATGTTTTCTTACAACTATATTGATACATTGTTTAGATTTTTTCCATATTGACAATTTGTAACTTATATAAAGGATTATTACTATAACTATACATATGGTGCAATATGAGTAATAGTGCCCGTACAAAACAATATGTGGCTTTGCTTTTATTCTGTTGAGGTCACTCAAATCTGTTTTCAGGAGGTTATCATAAGAGTCAAGAGACTCTAAGTTCAGGGTATTTAATTTTACAGGTGAGATATATGACTCTATTTGTTTAAACTTTAGATAATCGCAACAAGAATCATTAACTAAATTAAAATCTGTGTGGATAGTCTGTAATTCTATTTTAGGATAGTATTTAGATAATAGTTGAATTTTCTTGGAATAACCAATACAGTTATCGGGCAAGGTTAAGATGCCAGTTCCGGATATGTCGTATTCAAGGATATCAGACTTATTACGGCAATCAATTGACAGTTTGGATTTTTCTGAAATTACGTATATCCACCTATTGCCTTGTAATTTGTGCCAGATTTCTATATTACCATGGATAAATTTATTATTACATATTTCAGGTTTTGAATTTAATATTTTCGTAATAATCTCTGTTTCACAGATGGGTGTAGTAGACGTAGAAAATACATTACTTAAATCACAAACATAAAATTGTGTAGAAATTGATTTACATTGGCTTAAATTATCTAATTTACAATAGTAGGACTTATCTCTAGTTATCGCGATGTACTTAGTTGAAGGTACAATCATGGAATATGCAAGTGGAGTAGAATTGCTTAGAGATACTGGAAAAGGCACATTATAATAAAGGCTATATTCCTTAGAACTAGTTAATGGAATTTTTAATACAAAAATTACCTTATTATTAGAATAATAACATAAAATTTCAGATATATTTACAATTGAATGAATATTTTCTAAAACTAAAGGCAGCGGCAGTGCCTTTGAATTTGGTAAAAATCTATAATTATTGACAAGGTCATTAAATAATTGTTTCGGCGTGATTATCGCAGGGTATAGAATATTTGACTTACTGAATAATATAGCGTTTACAACATCTTCTACTTTGAAGGAAAGCGTTAACAAGCTATTTTCTATAATACTAATTAATTCTAACACTTTTGATCTTATTACTAACTTATTCGATATGGCCGTTATATTTTTTATGGTCAAGGTTACATTTTCGATAACGCTATTCAAAATCTGTTCATTAACATTAATTTTATTTATTACTTCCTTGAAAGATGATATTGTAGATGTAGTAACTAAGATATTATTTTTCATAACTCTGGCTAGGTCCTTTTGGTCGTTTTCGACAGTTTGGATAGCGTTATTGTAATTTATTGCGTCATTCTCATCCATTAAACCGAATAATTGTTTATAAATTGTGCCAATACCACCAAACCAGGCTGATCGTTTAGAATGCCTCGAAATAAGATGAGAAATAGAATCGTAATTAATGATAATGTCATTGTAACGAGTAGACAGAGGCTGTATTAAGTTATGGCATTCCGTTACCTCGAATGCATCGCACTGTTTACACAGGTACTTTGAGCTGCCTATCACACCGTTAAGGTTTTCAATGTGTGGCTTTATGAATGATATGTCCGTAGGAATAATTACGCTTAGATATCCATCTATTACTTTTAAAGAACCAATAGGTTCAAAATGAATACCTGGGCTGTGCGTGACGGGCTCGAGAGGATTCCCTTGTATCATAGGGAAGAAACTGTAAATAAACATTACAGTGGAGAATTAGTAGTATATTTAAGTACTTATAAGTAAATGTGTATATAGGATTGTAAATAAAACTAGAACTAATTTATTAATCGATTGTAAAAGTATGACAAATATATGTATATGTTAATGAATAGGAATAATTAAAGTTGTATAAAATAAATCAATCATTAGCTCTTCGTGCTAATTTGATTTCGTCGTAATGGTGAGAGACATGTCGACGATTTATTAAAAGTGTTAATGTATTTCTTCCATTAATTTTAACCACTTTGTAGGGTCCCTTCCATATGGGGGATAATGCCTTACGCAATCTGAGGTGGTTTCTAAGATACACGTAATCGCCCACCTTGTACGTTACGTGTCGAGTACGAGCATCGTAATATGTTTTGGACGTTTCCTTGGACTTTTGAATGTTTTCGAGAGCTTTGTCTCGAGTGTGTTTGAGGCGGTGTTGGAGCATCCGGATGTAGTCCGAGTATGTAGCGTCGAGAGTCATATCATACACAGAGCTGGGAATAAACGGTTTGTGACCGAATAGTAATTCATATGGACTGTAGTTTGTGGTACTGTGTATTGCGGAATTGTAAGCGAGTATCGCAGTGTATACATATTTAGGCCAGTTAGATTGATCTTCGTTAACGTAGGACTTTAGATACTCCTTTAAGGTCGAATGACTGCGCTCCAGAGCGCCTTGTGTTTGAGGATGGTAAGGACTTGACCAAAGTTGTTTAATTTTAAGGAATGAACATGTTTGTTTAAAAAGTTCCGATGTAAAGTTGCTTCCTTGGTCGGTAAGTATATATTTAGGAATGCCGAATAATGATATAAAATGAACTAGGCATTCGCTAGTTTCCTCAGCGGTGATGCTACGGACTGGGTAGGCTAAGGAGTATTTGGTAAGGTCGTCTTGCATAGTTAATATATACTTTAGCTTAGCTGTACCAGATTCTGGGAGTGGTCCTACAACGTCAAGCGATATGCGTTGAAAGGGTGCCGTGGACGTGGAAGTGATTTGCATTGGAGTACGATTGATTTTCCGAAGGGCTTTATTGGACTGGCAGAGTGTACAATTTTTTACATAGTGTTCGACGTCACTACGCATGTTTTTCCAGTAGTAACGCTCCTTTATTCTGTTGTACATTCTGTTTGAGCCGAGATGTCCTGCAATGGGAATATCATGGTTTTCTTTTAGAATTTTTGCGATTTCAGTAGGGACAGGATAGATTATTGTATTGTGATGTATGTTGACAGTTATATTTGTATTGTTGAATAAGTACATAACCATACCGTATATTTACACAAAAGAGTGTTGCTCAAATAGATTTCTGAAATCGGGTATTGCAATTTCGTTTATATCAGCCGTAAGTAAAATATCGTCACGAACGGATTTCAAGGTTTTAAAGATATCGGGATATGTACAGTCATCGAAATAGTAAACCTTTGTAAATAGTAGGTAGTATGTTTTATCTTTAATTACAATTTTTTTGAAGGAGTGAAGTTCTCTTTCAGAGTCGATAAAATCAGTGGAGTCAGTCATTGTGGAGAGAATGTCTTGAAGGTAAGGATTCGAATCGTCAAGGTCAATCGACGTCGGAATTAAAATGACCTTGGAATTACTTTTAAGAAGGCTTTCATTGTGCTCTTTAATGTAAGTGGTATATGTTTCTTCTTTACTAGAGAAGGATTTCAGAAAATGTTTAAAGTCCTCGTTGGCATTTGAAGGTTGAGGTAAAGGACTTCCTTCTGGGTTAGCAGGAGAATTCAGTAAAGAAGGTAAATTTGCTGAGTTCAAATCAGGGTTTTGGGTTTCTGATGGGCTTAGGTCGAATGCACCTAAGTCTACCAGATCGTCTAGGAGGTTTTGGGGAATCTCATCATCTGGAGCCGTAGCCTGTGGATCTTTGGAAGTAGAAGGTTCTGGATCTTGAATGATTGGATTGACTGGATATCGGGATAGAGCGTCGGCATTGCTGTTACATTTCCCTTTTTTGTATTCGATAATGTAGTCGAATTCTTCTAGTTTTAGCCTCCAACGGACTAATTTTGAACCTGGGTCTTTGCAACTGAAGAGCCACTTAAGGGGCTTGTGATCGGTCACTATCGTAAATTTGCGACCATAGAGATATGGGCGGAACGTCTGTGTTCCGAAGATAATAGCAAGACACTCCTTTTCTGTCGTGCTATAGTTGCATTCGTTTTTATTAAGTGTTCGTGAAGAGTATGCAATGGGTTTATCCTTTCCAATACTGCCTTGAGATAGAATTGCACTTATTGCATAATTAGACGCGTCACACGTTAAAATAAATGGTTGGGTAAAGTCAGGATAGCATAGCAAAGGTGCAGAGATGAGGTTACGTTTTAAATTTTCGAATGCCAATTGTTGTTGATTTTCCCATTTAAATGGGATGTCCTTCTTTAGGAGATTTGTTAAGGGTTTTGCTATTTTAGAAAAGTCGGGAATAAATCTTCGGTAGTAAGAAACTAGACCGAGAAAGGATTTGATGTCTTTGGGATTTTGTGGAGTAGGGAATTCACTAACTGCTTTTACTTTTTCAGGGTTAGGTTTTACACCCTTTTCAGTAATAAGATGTCCAAGATACGCGACTTCACGTCGAAGAAATTCACACTTGTCGGGTTGTAATTTTAAATTGAAATCTCTTAACTTCTGGAAGATTTGGGACAAGTTTTCTATATGAGATGGTAGATCGTAAGAATACGTGACAACGTCATCTAAATAGACGTAACATCGGATGCCTTGAAGGCCAGTAAGAGCGGTATTCATTAGCCGTTGAAAGGTCGATGGTGCATTCTTTAGTCCGAATGGCATACGTGTGAATTGGAAGTGTCCTTGAGGTACACTGAAGGCTGTTTTGGGTGCATCGTCTTCATTTACGATTACTTGGTGAAATCCAGATGCAAGATCCAATGTCGAAAAGTATTTACTCTTACCGAGTTGGTCCAGAATCTCGGTTATCTGAGGAATTGGGTAAGTATCGCCTATGGTGATGTCATTGAGTTTGCGGTAGTCTATTACTACGCGCCATTTTCTTACGCCAGAAGCGTCGGTTTTTTTCGGGACTACCCATATGGGCGAGGACCATGGGGATACTGACGGTTTAATTATACCTTGATTTAGCATTTGATCTATTTGTTTTTGTACCTCGGCTTTGTGAATCTCAGGAAACCTAAATGACTTAGTATAAATAGGTGTGTCAGAGGTAGTTCTAATATCGTGCCGGATGGCATCTGTATAGGTTAGTCTATCTCCCGGAAGATAGAATATGTCAGAAAACTCTGAACAGATATCGTAAAGAGCATTTGCTTCTTCCGAATTTAAGTGAGAGGTTCGTAATTGGTTCAATACTTCTTGAGTGTGGTCTAAAGAATTATCCTTTTTTCTTGTATGAGACATATGAAAAATCTGATGACTGTTTTGCGTTTCTAAAGGCAAAAGCTTTAACTTTAAGTTCGAATTTAAAGTAATTGGCGATTCAGAGA